>OX454525.1:360472465-361722465 GCA_949715645.1 Portevinia maculata | reverse complement strand
CTTTTTCAGTTGAAAGTTATGTAACTGCTGTCATCTCACTATTGGTGCACATTTGGTTGTTTTTTTTTCACTCCAAAAGCAGGTCAAATACGGCAATACAAATGCAACTTCGACCTCGCTATGCAATTATTTTGGGTTGTATTTTTGTGTTAGCAGCCAGCCAATAGCGTTCGCATTATCATGACTAATCAAAAAAAAAACCTCAATCTTTTAACCGTTACCTACTTTATTGGTCTTATTATATGCTCATGTGTGCCAATGAGTATGTTTAACATATTCGCATGGCTCCCACGCAGAGCCCAGCTGTATTACATACTAAATTATCGCCTCGAGATGTTGGTACCCACAACAGATACGTGTTGATTCCACTCTTGAATTACTGCGAATTGTTTTTATTTAACTCTTAGGCAGTCTGAATACTTCACGGAAAGATCGGAAGGGTTGGGCCACTGCTTGTTCTGGTCATAAAGTATCCGTGTCTTCTTTTTAACGACGAGTTAATGATCTTGACTAAGGGAAGCATAACCCTTCCCACTTCACAGCATTCCTGCTGGTCCGCCTTTGGGGTTCGTCATAAAGTATTCGTGTAAGATATAAATGTCTAACGTGTCCTTGTAGCCATATTTATTTATTTATTTATTTTATTTCATGAATTGCTTTCACTGTAAGATATAATATCTTGTAAATAAGTGATAAGCATAAAAACGAGATAATAAATGGATGCTACGAGTATATTGATAGACGAAAAAAGAGGAAAAAAGGAAAACTAGATTTTGAGGCAGACCAATAATGTTAGAAGGACTCCAAAGTTCTTTCCTAGTGCCTGTTGGATGTACTTATCCTAGGAAAGGTTACGACTAAAGGGCATACCGAGGTTTTTTACCGATTCAACATACTGTACAGGGGCATGACTAAGGTTGATGGAAGGAAAGTATGACAGGTCTAGAGGCTTTCTTTAGACTACAATGCACTTGGACTTATTAGGATTAAGGAACAGACCATTGCTTTGTGACCATTCCACGATTACGGCCAGATCTTCATTTATACAGGTAATGGCATGCTCAATTAGGCCCTCGGGACCAACTCAGTACGAGCTGAACATCATCGGCGTACATATGTACTGAGCTACGTATAATGAGAGTAGGAAGTTCGTTGAAATATAAGGAAAAAAAGTAATGGTCCCAATATTGAACCCTGTGGCACGCCGCTTACTATAGGAAGAAAGCCCGATACAACTTCGTTTATTTCCACAGCTTGCACTCTGTCTGTCAAATAGGTAGATATGAGCTTTATAGCACGCGGGAGAAATTGTATATCTGCGACAGTTTGAGGCACAAGATAGAGTGAACAATCGTATCAAACTTTATCTTCATCAAGCGCCATTCGAATATTTTTTTTTTTTTATTTATTTATTTATTATTAATTATCACTATAACAAGGTTACAATAAGTCTGCTAAATAAGAAATATAAAGTGATTATAATAAATTCATTATCATTCTTAAACTTTAAAGTTAGTGTTGAATGATCGCAAGATAATATTTTGTATGTAAAGAATAACTGACATGGGGTACCATCAGCTGTTCTTATGCTAAGAACTGAAATCGAAAAAAGCAATTTGATTGAAAGCAATATAAGTCAGAGAAGAATCTTTTTGCATTTTTATTAAGATGTTACTTTTATAAGTAGTTCCAAGTTATAAGGGTTCACAGTAAAAAGCCAGTCTTTAAGAGAATTAAAAAATAAATGGGAAAAGTCTTAAAGGAACAAATTGCCAATCACATTTCCCACAATAATTTGTATCCAGAGGAACAATTTGGCTTTGGACCTTTTCATAGCACAACTCATCAAGTGCTTAGGATTTGAAACCATATCAAAAGTCATCGTTCAGTAGGCAAATCTACTGGAATGATACTACTCGATATCGAAAAGGCTTTTGATACCGTTTGGCATGACGGACTTATATACAAAATGATAAATTTTAAATTTCCCGCTTATATCTGTAAAATTGTCCACAGTTTCTTGTCGAATCGTTGTTTTCCAGGTCAATAGTGGTGTCCCCAACCTAGTGTACTTTTATTCAGGAGTTCCCCAAGGCTCAGTTCTTGTGCCTATTTTATACAAGGTGGCGCAAAAGTCATCACTCAGTGGCGTTCACCAATCCGACTGAAAACTACATAGGATAGATGTCAAACGTCGTGGATCATTAAGAACATTGGCACACAGAATTGCCTAAGGCACACCCAGGACTGAAAACCCTATCGGAAGATGCTATAATTTTTGCAAGTAGCGGCAAATGTCAATTTTACTTTGACATTTGCGAAGTAAACAGATGACAACTTTTGCGCCACCTTGTATAACCTTTATACATCGGACTTTCCGCGTCTTCCACATTGTGAGGCAGCTATTTTCGCTGATGATAGTGCACTATTCTCATCTCATGAATTCGCTCTTGACATTGAGAGGAATCTAAACAATGCGATGGAAATACTACAAGCGTATTACAATAAATGGAAAGTAAAACTAAATGAGAAGAAAATAAAAGCTATCCTTTTCACTAGAAAAAGAAAAGCTTGCTTTCTCTCCAGTGGCCGCTTACAAGTAAATGGGAAAGACATTAGTTGGGAGCCTGCTGTAAAATATTTAGGAGTATATTTAGATACCAAGTTGACATTTAGTACTCATATTACAAATGCCCTGAAAAAAATTGCGATTGGGATTAAAATGTTGTACCCTCTTATCAATAGAAAATCACTGCTCTCACATGAAAATGAAATAATTATCCATAAGGTAATTTTTCAGGCAATTAAGTTATATGGATGCCAAGCATGGGGAAATTGTGCAATGTGTCATATTAAAAAACTACAGACATCTCAAAATAAGTTGTTAAAAATGATGCTTAATTTACCGTGGTACCACTCAACATTGGACATTCACGATAAAGCGAATGTTGAATTGATCTTAGATAGAATTCAAAAACAAGCAAGTTCTTATAACAGAAACTTACGTTTCCTAGACCGTTGTGAATTTGCTGACAAACCTCTTGTAAATAATTTAAATACCTTATAGTGGAGATGTACGCTATTATTTCTTCCATTTTGTGTTTATTCGTTGCTTGTATAACTATATTAACTTATTCGTATAAAATATTAATTATTGATTTATTTATTTGTTTAACTATGTATTTATTTATTTACCTATTTATTTATTTATTTACATTTCTATTTATTTATTTACCAGATTATTTACTTATTGTTTTTTTATTTATTTATTTATAATATTGATTAACTTATCTATTTGTTTATTTTAATTTATTTATATCTGTGATAATTTTCTTCTTTATTTATTAACCTAATCGATTATTCATTTACTTATTTATTTACATATTTATTTTTTTCATTTATTAGTATGTATATCGATTTATTTATTTATCTATTTTAATTTATTTATAACTGTGATCATTTTAATAATAAGTTTTTAATTAGTACCTGATTTGGCGTCTTTCCTTAGTCAAAAATTGCTTTATAAATTTATTAAAAATCTATTTCTATTATGTATTATCTACGTTTTTTTTTGTAATTGGAGGTTTTTTCGTATTTTCCTTCAGTATCTATTGTTTAATTTTTCGCTTTTCCAATTTAAGTCGCTAATGTTATGTAGATAATATTTCAGAAGAAAGATACAAATTATCATATCTCTGTATACTGTAAAATGTGTGGTAACCATATCTTTGTAAATTTATATGCGAAATAAATCTATCTATCTATCTAAAATAAATGGGAATTGAGATTAGAACGTATGGATAAGGGAAGTTTATTAAAAATTCTACGCGAGAAAACTAAATAAAAGTTTATAAAATGCGTTTTGTGCGCCAATGGGACGTCAAACAGTGACAGGTTATTAATACGTAAGCTATACACTTCGCTTCAACTGAATAAGCACAAACATTTTCTAAGCTGCGTTGTCAATTTTTTCAAAACCTTGTGCCGTAATATATCATTTGATGATGCAACCTGTTTGCGTATGATGTTGACAAAATAAATCGAAAAGAATATTTCAAAAAGTACCGCTAATTTTTTCCTGGTTCCCTTAAAGGCATTCAATATGAAAAAATGCAGTTTTATTTTGCGTCAATAAAAGTTATTGGGATTAAATGAAACAAGTTTTTCTTAAAATAGTTTTTTATTGGTTAATTTTAGTAGTGGGTACTGCCGCCTTAATTCGTAATAGTTTCGTAAATTCGATCCGGCATTGAATCGTACAGCCTCTTTATGTAGTTATGCGAAATTTCCCTCCAGGCCAATTTAATGGCTGCAATAAGCGATTCTCTGTCCTCAAACTGACGGCCAGACTCATAAACTTTTCGTACTAACCATCCCCAAACGTTTTCTATAAGGTTCAGGTCCGGTGAGTACGGCGGCCGTTGAAGCAATTCCACATTCTGCTCCTCTACTATGCGCACTGTGTGGATGGGGGCGTTGTCCTACCGAAAAGTTCAGTTTATGGGTCCAAAAATGCTGGCAAATTTTAGAAAATTTCTTTTCAAATTTCCTATATAATTTAATGCAGTAATTTTTGAGGTTTTTAACTCAAGCCCAACAGTGCCATAGTAGCTAACTGCTCCCCATACCATAACACCACCTTCTCGACTATGATGCCGCGCTAAAAATCGTTCTTCTTTCCTCGCATCGTGGAAGTAATAATTAAACCCATCAGGGCCATCAAAATTAAACTTCTTCTCATCCGAAAAAGCTACGTGACGCCATTCATTTTTAAAACTCATTTGGAGTCTGGAGAATTCTAAGCGCATACACTTCCGTTTCTCGTTAAGTGGTGGTTTCTTTTGAATTTTTAACCGTTTTAGACGTTTGGCACTATTGATGCTTGCAGTAACACCGGCTTTCTGCTTTATTTTTGCCGCAGAGTCGCAGGAAATGGAAGCACATCTTAAAATTGCTTTTGGATCAACCGCTGTTGTTGCCGTTTTTTGACCTCCTTTCATGTTTTTTCCGTGCGAATCTTTGCTTCTTAAATAAGAATAGACACACTAGAACTTCGTCCAATTTTGTCAGCGATAGAACGCCCGGTTAGTCCTTAGTCTTTTAGTTAATCGATTTGAGCTCTTTCAACACATTTAGAGATTTTGATCTACCTGTTTTTCTTTGAAATACAATTAATCAAATAAAATTCACTTAAAGCACTCCAACTGTTGATCTAATGTGTCAATCTCCACAGAATACACATAAGCAGTGAAAATAATGACCTTGTGTCTATTCAGTTGACGCAAAATAAAACTGCATTTTTCCATATTGAATGCTTTGCAAGGGAACCAGGGAAAAAATAGCGGTACTTTTTGAAATATTCTTTCCGATTTATTTTGTCAACATCATACGCAAACAGTTTGCATCATCAAATGATATATTACGCACAAGGTTTTGAAAAAATGGACAACGTAGCTTAGAAAATGTTTGTGCTTATTCAGTTGAAGTGGAGTGTATATCGAAGAATTTCTAGAAGGAACATTAACAATTCTTTCGAAGAACTCTTTTAGTACTTACACATACAGATTTCTCAGTGGAAATATTCGAAGGTTAATAAAGAGAGGCCAACTTTCTATATAACGATTCTTACAACATATAATTCGAACTATATGCTTTTGGGAAATCAATAGTGACCTTAAAGTATTTATATATGTACCTCCCCAGCTAACGATTCCATATTGAAGTTTCGACTGATCTAATCCATAATGGAGCATTAAACGAACTCTTTGCGAGCAGTATGGTTTTAAAAGATACATTTTGCGAGTTATCAGTGACATATACGATTTTAGGTATTGGACGTGAACCTTCCAATTTAGTTTGTTGTCAATGTATACACCGAGATATTTGAATGAATCAACTGATTCAACTTTAAAGCAACTGTTTGAAGAAGGATTATTAACTTTGAAATTGTTTCTCAAACAGGTATGTAGTGGTAAGCAAAACTTTTGACACAGGCATGAGTGAAAAATGAACTCAAATTTTTCTGAAGCATCATGTGATAGATTAAAGTACATTAATTTCGTTTTTTCACAGATAATGAGTTTGTGGATGTTAAACCAGACGCGAAGTATTTGAAAATCGAAGCTAACCTTTGCAACGCATTCATGAAGCGATAGATCAGTATACGTGAAAGCGATGTCGTCTGCAAATGCACTGCGATTGCCGTAAAAGTTTTGAAAGACAAGAGAGTTAATGTAGATAAGGAACAGTATAGGACCTAGCACGGATCCTTGTGGAACGCCGTTTTTAAGCTTAAGTGGATCGCTGTAACAACCACTGATTACCACCCTTTGCTCCCTTTCCAACAAATGTGACTTTAGCCATATCTATGTCATCCCTCTAAAGCCAGCTTTGTACAGCTTACGCAATAACATTTGCAAATCTACCATATCGAATGCTTTGGTCATATCAATGAAAAGAGCCATAGTTGATTGACTTTCGTTAACTCCATTAAATAAATCGCAACATACCTTCAAAATAGCATCTTCAGTGCATCTACCTGCTCTAAACCCACATTGAGCATCTGAAAAAAATTACTTTGATTTAGGAATGATAACATTCTTGATTTCATTAATTTTTCAAATATTTTTGAAATCGTAGAAAGTAGAGAAAATAGTCTCTTATATTTTTGCGATTCCCCTTTTTGAATAAAGGAATAGCTCCTGCAATTTTCAGAGAATTGGGAAACTTACCGCTGTTAACACTGAGGTTGAAGATATAACACAGAACGTCAACAATCTCCCAAGCAATTTTTTTCAATAGAATGGCAGAAATACCATCACTGGTACACGTATTTTTGTTTTGCAAGGCCATAATTGTTTTAAAAATTTCGTAGGAAGAGAACTCGTGAAAACAGAAACTATTACTTTGTATTCTTTCTTGTTGCAAATCATGAGATCTCAGAGATATTGACAAAGAATATCATCGGATACCCCTATAACGGCAGTGGTGCAACTGTGTTTCTGTCGAAAACCAGATTGATTTGGGGACAATATCTTATTTGAAGCAAGGTGTAGACTTAATTGTTTTTGCAATATCTTTTTAAACACTTTAGACATAAATGGCAGGATAGAGATCGGTCGGAATTCGTCACCCTTGGGTGTTTTTGGAACAGGAACGACTTTGGCTGATTTCCATTGCACAGGAAAGATGCATGAGGTTACCACAGAGTTGAAAATATGCGTAATATACGCCAAAAAACGGGTAGATTTATTTTTAAAAACGACAGATGTACCTCATCGAGTCCAATCGCATTCGATTTGATACAAAGCAAACTTTCAACGACATCATCACGACCAACTGCTGTAAAACGGAAGCAGGAATCTCCGGCAGAGGAAGAACGGTTGACATTATATTGCGGGGCTTGAGTACTATCGCCATGGTTCTGTGAGGAAATAATCTTATGGTTAAGTTCATCAGGACTTACTTTATGAATACAGTGAACTTTGCGTTTCCAACGCCACAGAATCCGACTACCCATAGATGCACTCAATCGATTGGAATAAAAACGTGATTTGGCTTGCGTATCTCGACGACTACTTTATTACGAAGTGAACAACAAAAATGTCTGTGCTCCTCCAGGCGAAAACGCTTCCAACGATAGTATGCAATATTGCGCTGTCGCATGAGTCGGCGGATATGGTTGGAGAGCCAAGGCACGCTGGTTGGTAAGATGGTTTTAGTTTTGACAGGAACATGACTATTATAAAGGTGTCCAATGTTTACGTTTAGGAACTCCACCTTTTCATTAGGAGACGGCAAAGAGTAAATTGCGTCCCAGTTCAAACATCTCGTGTGTTCCTCTAGCAATGAATGGTTTATATTCTTGAAATCTCTGAATTCAAAAGTTCTGGCAGCAGTAACGATATCAAAGTCAAAAGTTAGATAGATTAAATCATGTCGATCCGATAAACTGATCATATAGGAGAACTTTATTTCTATGAGTCACAAAGAATAAGTCCAGCAACGAGGAAGACTGATCAGAAAAGTGAGTCGGAACAGTTGTGTTGACGGAGAACAGGTTAAGTGAGGACATTTCTTGGATGAGATGGGACTCAGTTAGGAGATTGCTGGTAAAGTCGCCACATAGGATAATATTCGGTCTACAACATCCATGAAGGGAGGCAAATTAACATGCCTATTTGGTCGATAAGCAGTACCAATTAAGAGGTTAGATTCGTCATTGACCAGTTCAACGAATACAAATTCAACTTCACAGCGATTTCGGGAAAAATCTCGTAATCTGCATTTTATTATAAATAATGAGCGACTCCTCCACCAACACGCCCAATCCTGTCAAAACGACAAACCTTAAGTACATATATTTTTAGGAAAATTGTGCAATCGCTTGGAATATTCCAAAACATATGTCCTCGAAGCCAATTCAAACATCGATTTTCTATTAACTTCCGAACATAAAATCGTATCTCATTGAAAACCGAAATGCGATACATAATAGTGTGTAGGTACATTTCAATCGCAATTTTTTTTTTGTTTACAAGAAACTATTTCCGGAAAAGAAAAGTACAATTTTATATAAAACCATCTCGTCACTATCGGCTTGATTATATTTAATGATTCGTTTTATATTTCCATTGGGAATTTGGCAACAAATAAAAAACGCCTAATTCTGCTCAAGCGGAAGGATAAATCACCAATTTACGTCAACACTACAGAACAGACAGTTGGAATTATGTTGTTTACTTTAAGAAATGAGGTTTATTTTTTTGGAACTTTTTTCTACATTTGTAGCCAATTTTTGTTTTTTTTTTTGTTTGTTTATAATAGATTGTATTTATCAAGGAATATAAAAGTGTGGATCAATCAAGAAGAAAGGAACACAAAAATTGTGTCGGAAACATTTTAAGAACACAACTTATAATTTTTTTTGTTCTATTCAAGCATGTATAGTTTTCAAGAAAATACTCATTTACATTTGGGTCAGGTGATGCGTGTGATTTATTGAAGGCGACTTAAACATACTTGTTGGGTGTGTTGAGCATTCATTAGTTACTGTCATTGTTAGATTAGATTCTGTGCTCTATTTAGTTATCGTGATTTTGTGGATTTCGCCGAATAGCAAATGCTATTTGAAATGCTGAATTCGCTCATATATTTTTGACAACTACAAATGGCGCACGCAATTAGTTAAAAGTAGGAAGTTGCTGCATTTTTTCTTTTCTTACTGTTTGCAGTCTTTTTGGACTTTCTAAAAATTGGAATTTGGTCAGTTGTTTTGGAATTCGGTTGGGCAGACACGTCAAAAGTTGGTAGTTCACCAAACGTGCTTATTTACATGAAAACACTTAAGACATTTGTACATAAACTGGCTGTGTCATGTTTGACAGATCCGGATTCACCGGAAAGTTGCTTCCATTTTGTTTTCGTTTTTAAATATTTTGTATGATGTTGTAATCCAGTGGTTCTCAAACTTTTTTTTTGGCGACGTAACCTTTTTGTAGGTAGCATTAAATATTTTACGGAGCCCGAGAAAATGCAAAACCGTGTTCAATGTTTGTTCTTTAAATTAATTTAATGAAAATCATATGAAAATTATGTTTCTCGTTTTTAAGGACTTGGGTTCATATTATTACGGTGGAGCCCACGCAGTGGCCTTGCACACACCCATGACAATGGCGGTTGTAATCAATATTGTCAATAAAATGTGTAATGAGTGCAGTGGCATAGTGATTAGTGTGTGTTGGACTACTGGAACCCCTTGTCCAGCTTCAAATCACTCCAGTAACACCAGAAGTTTGTCCACTGCTCCAACTCTCGAAATTTTTGATAAGTTTTGAACATCATTTGTATTGAAAATTTTCTGAAATTTCTCGTTCGGAATCGACGTAAAATAGTAGGTCCCTTTCATTCGTGCCAAAAATACAACTTTGCGAACACAAAAGGTTGGAGCAGCTAGCTTTAGGCCCTTTCAACTCAAGAAAGCTACCCCTAAAGGTGTTGCAACACGCAGGCAATTAATGCGCATCTTCTGAAAGTACACCGTACAGCCGCAAGGACATCTTAACACCTAAACAGAAGTGATCTTCTTTTATTGCGGTAACGCTGAGTTATGATCTGGTTTAGAGGGATATTAACCCTCCCACTTTACTGTGTCACCAGTGGATGTCGCCGGTTCAACCTCAAAGAGTATCAGCAGAACTTCCGGTTTAAGATCACTTCGGCACCAACCGAATTCTGGTATTGTTGCAGTTGTGTGATCCAAGAGCTTGTAGGCCTGCCTCTTTTCTTTTTTTTATTTCGACACGTGTATGCTCCTGTTACTGTGATTGATTTGTTGCTTGATCTCCTGAGGTTAGTGTATGGGACTGCTAATCTAAAGGGCTCAGGTTCAAATCCCGCAGGGACACCTAAAATGCTTTTCCACTGTCCCACCTCTGGCGAACATCTGACAAACATCCAAGAGTATCCATTTTCATGAAAAGCCGCCTAACATTTAGTTTTTCTTCTTTTCTGTGGCAGATTTACATGCAAACTTGCGGGACAGCTTTACGATGTTAAATGTGTCGCTTGGTTAAACTTAATGTTAAAACTGCCTTGGTGTGATTTTTCGTATTAGTCACTTTTTACGGCAAGCTCTGTTCATCGAAGAGCCCTTCAGTGATATTCTTATATCGTATTCTTCTCCCATCGTTTGTGTGTACCTCTCTTGACAGTTTTATAATTTTGGGGTTTAAAGACTGCACCCATGAAGTAGTAGAAAAAACAAAAAAAAATATTAGGCATACAGGGCCTAAAACCAAGCTCCTATAACCACTTTCTTTACAAAGTGGATGGGACCTACAATTTAATGAAGCTTCTCATGACAATTGATACTCTTGGATGTTTATTAGACGTTCGCAAAGGTGAGGCAGTGGAATAAATAACTGTTCTTTTTAATCTTCGACTTCTTCCTTAACAGCGAAGTTATAATCAGGGTAATAGAGACCAAAACCCTCCCACTTTACTGACTTTCTCCTAGTCCCCGCCTGTAGGGTTCGCCAATTAAGGGTTCGACCGCAAATGGCCAAAAACATCCCTCTGACTGACTTTCTGTAACAATTGATGCTCCCTTTCCCCATAAATTATCTCAATTTGCATAATACATTCCAGTCGATTTTACTAAATAAACACTTAAACAAAATATACAGGCGCAAGCTCTATCGACAGTCCCGCTCGTTGTAAACAAATCTCTAAAGTACTCCAAAGTAGCCATGGGTCGTTTTCTTTGTCGCCCAAAGCAAACATTCAAAGAACCTAAACCTTTTCCTTTCAAAAGCAATTACCAAGCGTTCAATCGTTCATATCCCCCCCCCCCCCCCCCCCCCCCCCCCGTTCCATCCAACATCAAGCCATAACATCACCTCGATCTCATCATATGTCACCTCAGATGTTGACATAAACAATTTCTCAAAACAAAAACTATTACTGTCACCCAGTTTTGTTTTACGGTGCTTTAAATACCCAATGAGCAAACCATTTTCCCCCTTTACCTACTTTGGTTAATCGAATGTTCAACTTTCCATTAAAAAACAAAAAAAAAACTACAAACATTGCGATATTATGCTCCATCAATAAGAACAACAACAAACAGCAAATGACACTCATCAATAACACTTATATATTCCCCCACGAGTGAAATCACTTTAAATTGAACTTACCACACTTATCGAACATGTTCGAAGTAGCAATGGAGCAAACACATATTATTTCTGTTCTGCAGAGACGTCTGCCTTTTCCCCCAATAACAAAAAGAAAGGTGGTGAAAATGGGGGACAAACAAAAGAGAAAGAGCAGAAGATATTCAATTTTCGAATGAGTTTTTTTTTTATCCAATTGTGTTGTGTAATAACTCTCTCCTTTCATTTTGTGTTTTTTTTGTTGCCTCCTGTTTTATTTTGGTTCGGTGGTGCTGCCGCTTCTGTTTTCTCTGTTTACAATCATCACGATCTTGGCACGTATTTAGATGTGTGCGTTTCTTTCTCTCTCTAGAAATCCACATGTGTGAGCTTGCTGCTGGCTGAGCACAATAGAGCAGAGCAAAACCAGATCAGATCAATTTAATAGGTTCATCTCGTTTGTTAGAGCGCTTTCATTTAGTTTTGTTTTATAAGACAAAAAAAAAGTATTTTCGCCAAATTACAGGGCGCTTCGAAAAGCATTAATAGTTGTGGGTGGTTTCGCTGTGTCTGCTTTCTTTGTTTTCGAATGGATTGCGCGCGCAAAAATATACATAAGAAGAAACGTTGAGATCAAAATTGATCGTGTGGAGAAGAGATCTGACACTATGAATAACGTCATCGAATGAATATAGTGGAAAAGAGAAAATCTTGACGTATTTTGCATAAATGTCAGACGACCTCCATTCGAAGGCTAGAAAGGTAATTTGCTTATATGACAGAACGATTTAATTAGATAATTTGGTTGTTGTTGTATGTACGGAACCTTCTTAATCGAACATAATTTTGCAGTTCTCTAGTTTGAGCGGATTTGTACAGATTTCACTCTGAAATTAGCTACGGAAGTTGTTTTTGTCACGAATTTGCGTTCAACTTTTTACATTGGAAAAGCTTTTAACTTTAACTACATAATAAATTTTATATATATATAATATATATATATAATTTTATATATATAATTTTATATATATAATTTTATATATATATATATTTTTGAATTGACATTTCTGTCTCTATTCCTACAAATGACATTCACTCGGGCACAAGTTCGATCTAAATCACGTGTGTGATCAAACAATACGCCATTAACTTATGAAACATGGGGACAATGTAAACGTAACCTAAAGTCTGTCATCCCTAACGTAGGTTAAAAGTTTATGTCTTTTTCTCGTTTTTTTATAGCACCCATCTATCGGTTATATTTGCAAATATGATGTCAGTAAGAACATGCTGAGAAGGAAGATATGTCAACTCTCTGTTGCTGAATGAGTGTTTTTTCTGCCGAAACTGTCTTTACTTTTAAAAGATTTACAGCCAACTTCGCCTACTTGAACGGCCCTTACTCAAAAAATCGGTTAACTGAAAAAAGAAATTTATTACGGAGGTTTTTTTCTTAAAATTTCATATAAAGTGCAATTGTCAACCGAAACCCGCTTAACTGAAATCAGCTTGACTGAAAAAACCGGTTAAATGATAGAACTATTGCCACAGAAATTATAGCTTTATATTTAAACAGTTTTATTATTGAGGTTCTTTTAATGCAATATTCTTCATGTTAAAAATGCCTGCCCGTGCAGGTCTCTGATTTCAATGCCCTAAAGTGGGCGTTGCATTTAGTTGAGAGTCCTTGTCCATTTTGGAACCATTTTTAGTTTCGAACTTTCTTCGAAGGGCATCTTCTACATATAAATCGAAAAACAACGTGGCAACAAACCTTGTATGGGCGAATTGTGAACCTTTGAAGAATATGCTTATTTTTTTGAAAGGAAAGATCATTCTTCCTCGAATCGACGACGGTATATTTAAAGTGGCCATTCAGATGACCTGATCACCACAAGCTACAGCTGTACGAAAAATGAACGCAAAACAGACAAAACTAAGAAAGAATATCGGTAAAAGGTGAACTTGCGTCGACGATTCGACAAAGCAGTTACTTCTTACACGACATATATTATTATGAGACTCGAATAATTAATACTCAATTCGTTAGAATGTCTATTCGTTCGAATAAAATGATCATGTTTATTTTGACATTCGGGAGTTTTTCGAATTCGAAGAATCTGTCATTTAACATTCGACTAAATAGAAAGTAACCAGATAACAATTGGCTCACAACCAGCCTCGATTACCGAGACTGGGAGTTAGCTGAGTGAGACTAACAACTGGGCGTAACTGGTATACGACGAAGGCTGTGGTAACGGACGAGGCTATCAAATACGCTGTTGCGTCGTTTGATGGCATGAAGTCGTCTGGTACGGACGGATTATACCCAGTCATGTTCAAACCAGTTGCTCCCGACTATGGGGGAATAAGGGAATATTCAGTTCTGTCCTGACACTGGCATACATACCAACACCCTGGTGCACAGTTAGAGTGTCATTTATACCAACAATTGGCATCACTGACTACTCACTCGCGAAGAACTTCAGACCAATCCGTCTGACTTCCTTCTTTGCTGAAAATCACAGAAAGACTGGTCGAGCTGCATGAGCGCAGAACTGCCTTGCATTTGCAGCACCCCCTATCTCAGATGCAATATGCCTATCAACGAGGAAAATCTTGCGAGACTGTGCTCCAAGATCTAGTTGATAGAATTGAGAGCGCGCTTGACAAGAAAGAATGCGCGATGGGCATTTTCATCGATATTGAGGGTGCTTTTGACAATGCGACTTTTGACAGCATGTGTAGCTCTGCCAGAGTTATTGGTGCTGTGGATTAAAGCAATGCTTATGAATGAAACGTTGGTAGCTGAAGCGGATTGTGGCCGTTATGTGATGGCGGGGGTAAACAGAGACTGCCCATAGGACGGCGTTCTGTCTCCACTGCTGTGGCACATGCTGATCGACTCTCTGTTGAGCGCTCTAAACAGTTCTAACGTCCACGCTCAGACGTACTCGGATGATGTTGCCGTACTTACTGTTGGATTATGCCTAGCGACTGTTTGCGCCAACTCGCAGGCGGCCCTAAACGTGATCGACGAATAGGGCTGTCAGTCGTTCCTCTCAACACTGAGGTTGTTCTCTTTACGAGAAGGAGGAAAAGCCTATCAAGTTGACAGTGCTAAAAGGCGTCGAATCCCACCCTTCAATGAAGCAAAATATATGGGATTCATCCGGGAAAGCAAACTTCTTTTTTCCAAGCATGTTGGGCTGAAGACTGAAAAGGCGCTGTCGGTTTTCTGGCAGTGCAAGGACATGTTCTGGCCAACATGGGACCGAAAAGAGTCCTAGGGACTTAGACGCCTATGATAAGGCCATTTCTAGCATATGCATCGGTTGTTTGGTTGAATAAGCTTTCACGTAAATACGTTACTGCTTCTTTAACAAAAGTCTAAAACGAAGGTATGTGTCGGCTGCACGAAGACCTTCCTTAGCACGTGGCTCCTGCCTAGATGCATTATTCAACCACCCGCCCCTTGATGTTGACATCATGGGTTGCACAATCAAAGCTATCTCACGTTTACCAAGA
The DNA here is from genome assembly GCA_949715645.1 of Portevinia maculata. NCBI lineage: Eukaryota > Metazoa > Arthropoda > Insecta > Diptera > Syrphidae > Portevinia > Portevinia maculata. Next base: position 361,707,283 of record OX454525.1, on the reverse strand, counting down.
GATGACTTTTGATATAACTCGAGTTTTGATGAACTTGGTCCTTCGACTCCTGTCTTATGGAAATGCCGTCCGATGCAAATTTTTTTTTCTATAATTTGCTTACGCTAAAGAGATTTTTTTCAGTTGTTACAGTACCCTTATATTGCTAAGAACACAGTGTAAGCTACTTGGTATTAGAAAGAATAGAGAGATAGGAAAGAAGTGTTTGGGTGCAGTTGTAGGGGTTTTCTCCACGGGTGGTGTCTAAGTTACTTAGGGAGATTACGATTTCATGTATTCGGTATAAAGTAATGGACTTGGCCGGGATTCGAACGCACGACCTTCCATTCCGTAAGCGAATACACTACTACTGCACCATTGCCACCCGCTGCGTCTGATGCGCAATTAAGTCGACTTTCCTTGTGTTCAGGACTGCTTCTGACCAGACTCTGAGCCTGGAAAGGAATGCAGTCGAAACCTCACGGATGGCTCCAAAACCGATGAAAGATCTGGTGCTGGTGTTTTCATGGAGAGCGATGACATTAGACTTTTCTTCTTGTTAGGCAAACATGCGTTAGTCTTCTAAACGGAGACTTCTCTACGATCAATATTAAGTTATGTTACAAACTATGAACCAACATTTTTATATTCCCATATGAAAGAGTATAAAAATCGATTGGAAAATATGGCATTTGTTTCGAACCATCGAATGATAAATGAACTTTCGATTTATAGAATGAACTTTTTAATCGTTCGAATCTCAAGCATGTTGGGCCAATACTGGAGTGGCATCCTTTAAGGCGAGAACTGTCAACGTTTTCGTGTGTAAGAACGACTTGCTTTGTAAATTTGCTGAACTTAAAAGTGTTTATTACAAAATCCCAGCCCAGATTCTTCGAATTCGAAAAACTCTCGAATGAAACCGAATGTCAAAATAATGAACTTGCACACACAAATCCCTAAAGAAGCAGTTAACGCCGAGATATTATTCCATATATTCTATTTCTGATAGAATGTGCGTTTGGCAGCTGTTGTAACAACCTTTATTTTTAAGACTTGTGCTTTAATTTTTTCGCCAAACGGTTTCGATAAGATTAACATTTTTAATTTTTTCGGTAGAAAAAAATGTGGAGTCGAAAGCAGATGTCTGGTACGACGAGACTTGTCATAACTTGTTCAGTACTGTCAGTTGTACCCAGTTGGACTTAAATCTGTTAAATCGGAGCCAACGCTAATCCGGGTTTTGTATACGTATCGTATATTTCCAAGGGCGCAATGTGGTGCCGTATTAACATTAGTTTTAAATGACCACTTAAAAAATAATGCATTTCCAAAAGCTAACTAATTTTTATTTATTCAACTGTGTGTCGTGAAGTTCATTACAACTTAAGTATCACTTCGAAATTGTAATATGTACGACGTGCAAATATTATTTTCCAGTTTCCAGTTTGAAATATGTAGTCTACGCCAAGGCGCGGGGTACATAATAGTATTTATGGCGTTTAAATTTGCTTGTAATGTAATTTGAGTTAGAGTATACAATCAACATTATCTTTCCTTTTGTTTACTGGCTATGAGCTGGGTAAGTGCATAACGCTCCATATTAACTGTACCCCTACAGGTCCTCATGTGTGTTTCGCCGACTTGGCCTCAAAAACAATTGACAGGTATAGGATCACTGCATCACTTAGGGCATCCTGATTATGGTAAGCACTCATTGCTTTATGCACCGAGCGTTCGCCATTTTAATTGCATTCCGGGCGCCGTCAGTCACCAGCATGGTGCACACATGGTGCTAAAGGGTGAGCTGGCTGTAAATCAAATTCAATTCAATTTCAAAGGCATTTGACAGAGTTTGGCATCAAGCTCTCTTGTCGAAAATGCGTACAGTTGGAATCGATGATACTGTTCTTCAATGGATTAGAAATTACCTTTCGGACCGTTCAATTCAAGTTGTTTTGGACGGTTTCAAGTCTGCAACTCACCAAGTAAATGCTGGTGTTCCCCAAGGCTCTGTTCTATCCCCGACTCTCTTTCTCATTTTTATAAATGATCTCCTGTCTGTTACTTCTAATCCAATCCATTCCTTTGCTGACGACAGTACTCTCAGCTTCTCATAGTCGTTTCTTGGGTTACGCCCCTCATCTTCGGGTGTGGAACTGGAACGGCAACGTATGTTAAGCTTATTAAATTCCGATCTTAACAGCATAACTCAGTGGGGTAAAATCAATAGAGTGGAATTTAATGTTTCCAAAACACAATGCTGTCTCCTGTCATTAAAGCAAAACCCACACACACTGCCATTATCTATGAATGGCACTTGCATCGCTGAAACCTAAAGACTCCATTCTCGGTATGTGTGTTAATGACAACCTTCGTTGGAATGACCACATATTCGGTGCCGCGAAATGTCTAGGCTTCCTTAAGCGTTGTAAGAAATACTTCACCCCTTCTGATCTGGCTACAATTTATAAGGCGTTTATTCGCCCGAAACTCGAGTACAACGCTCATATCTGGTCCGGTGAACCAATAACTTATTTGGAGTTACTTGACAGGATCCAACAACGCGCGATAAAACTCATTGGCGAACGAGACATCGCGAGATCGATTGACTCTCTTAGTCATCGTCGTGATGTCTCCTGCCTTTCGTTGTTTTATCGTTATTTCCACCATAACTGCTCAAACGAAATAGCCAGTTGCATTCCTCCCCTTGAACATTTCAACCGCAATACACGTCATGCAAGGAATGCTCATCAGTACACCCTCAAGCCTGTGTTCGGACGTACAGTGAAGTTCAAAGAATCTTTCCTCAGCCGTACAACACGAATGTGGAATGCTCTTCCCCGCTCCATTTTTCCTGCACATTATAACCTACAAACATTCAAAACAAACGTGCATCGGCATCTCTCCTTTTCGTCTCACCCTAATTTCCTTAACGCCCGCGCTGTGTAGCTAATACCTTATAAGGGTGCTAACAAATCCCTTTAGTGCGCGCTTATTATAAAAAAAAAATAAAATTGCGGGGCTAAAACAGAGGGACCATCGGCGACGTACCTGTCGTGACTGAGTCGTTTATCTCTCGCGCTGCGATGGCGGTGGTACAATACGGGGACACCATCCCTCGTCTGTACCAGCCCTTTTGCATCAATATGGTGCTGCCTCTGAAGAGATAAAGCCAGGCCAAAGCTTACTCTCCAGGTACATTTCATTGGGTTAATAAGCCCCAAAGATCCTAATATTGTTGCTTGTCATCGCCCTTACGACGTGCCTTCACGTTCATCAGGAAATTGTCTATTCTGTTCAACTGAGCCCCCATCAAATAGGACTTTGTTGAGATAATATTTTATGTTCTGAGGCTCGGGACTTCAAGACAAGCGAAGAAAAGTCTCTGAAACAACCGAATCCTTCTCATATAACTAGCCGCTATAATTAACCACAATGGTCAACCATAAGCAATGATTGGCCTTATTAGGGCTACGTAGTATATGACCTTCACTCTGGTGGCAAGTTGACTGCTATGAAATAGTCTCCTCGACAAAGCAGAAATCACCTTGGCATCAAAGTGGTAAGCATTAATATGTTTATCGAAGTATAGATACTGCTCCAGCCGAATACCGAGGTATATGACTACGCTTCTCATCGCCAACAGCTGTCCATTTTGTCCAATAATGTCCAATTTTTTCCAGTTTTTTCTGGTATCCCTAGAGGCAATAGACAATGTTGTTCTAAATAGAATTGTTTTCAACTTCTGGAAGTTGATCTTCAGCTTCCAGTCTTAATTTAATCAAAGTCACACTCCAAGAAAATGTTGATGACCTCGATTTTAGAACCTGATCTGTACGTCGCTAAATCGTCGACATACGATACAGCATGCCTGAGGTGATACAGGAGTTTGTAGTCCTACATGCTCCTGTTGTAAGCCGTGTTTTATTATGACCCATGCTCCATACAGATAATTGGTCTCTGTACACATAACAACAAAATACGAGATCTTGCTTTTGATCAGGATCAATTTTCCTGATCTAAAAATCAACAACGCCTTCTTTAGTCAATGTGCATAATAGTTGACTTTTACCAGGCTTATTACGTTGCCAGTTAAGAACATGACATAATTATTGGAAAAACATTATTTTATATAATGAATTGTTATGTTCTAATAACTTAATTTTTTGGCCAAAGTTACTTAAAATTCATTCTCTTAACTTCTGGAACCTAATGAGAATGAATTCAAACCGTTGTTGATGAAACACAACCGGTTAAATACATTAACAAAAACGTAAGCTTAAAATAGTATACTCATTTGGTATTTGTCAATAAATATCTATTTACAACATTGTTGGGCGTCAGCTACCTAATTTTTTATCTAGCTATCTAACAAACTATAGTTTAATTAACTGTGCTAGAAATGTAATAGATTAAGTTGTTAGCTACCCACCAAATGGCTTCCTTATTTAGTTAATAACTATTAGTTTAGTTGCAGGTTGTGTAACTAAGCTCGTTAGCTTGTAAAAGTTAGTTGCGATGACAACTGAAACTTAATGAGTTTTTTTAAGCGTAGCTTTTAAACTGTCCAGGTTAAAACTAACAACTAAATCAATGTTTATTATTTTGCTATAACGCTGATAATTTATATGGATTAATTTTGCATAAAGTATAAAAAAAAATTATGGAATATAGATTTTATTTGGCAGTAGGTTATTTTATCAAGACGTCCTTAAAACACCAAAAAAATTTCCTTAAAGCCTAAAAACAAGATGTTTTTCCAAAACATCATCGGAAACCGCGCAGAATATCTGTGTTTAATTTTATTTAACCATTGGTTGTGGTTTCCTCAAAGGAAGATCCACAACCACCAACCTTCGTATCCGTCACACTTTCTACATTAGAAAGTGGCAATGAAATGGATTTAATCGCTACTGACTTCACTAAGGCCTTTGACAAAATATCTCAACGTTTGCCTCTTTTCAAACTCTCCTTCCTGGGTTTCGATCCTTTACTGTTGACTTGGTTTTCATCTTACCTTGAAAACCGGTCTTATAACCTTCGTTTTCGCTCTGTCCTCCCTTCGCCTTTCAAAGCCGCATCTGGTGTTCCCCAAGGTAGCCACCTAGGACCTCTGATTTTTACTCTGGCAATAAATGATATTGACAACGTCGTTAAGTTCTCCTCCATCTCCCTCTATGCCGACGACGCTAAATTCTTTAAAATCATTTCTTCTCCACAGGACTCTATCTGATCTTCTTTAACAAGACCTCAAAAGTTCTGCGGTCTGATGCCAAAAAAACTTCATAGAATATTGCTAAATGTGAATTTCTTACTTTTTCACGTAAGCGGACTGAACAGCCAACCCACTGTTACCGTTCTAACCACCCGCGGCCTAGGCGTTCTGTGTGACTGAGTGCTTAACTTTAGGTCACATATTGACGAAATAATCAATAAAGATAAGTCGGTCTTTGTTTCGTCAAATGGTCGTATTAAGAATTTACCAATCCCTAAGTGACAAAATCCGTTTACATTTTACGTCCACCCTATTCTAGAGTACGCTTGCCAAGTGTGGGCACCATACTACCGGTTCCACAATTTTAGAATCGAAAGCATTTAACGTCGATTCTGTGATTTACTCTTCGTGGGCTCCCGCTCCCCGAACGCCAAAATTGAATAAACCTTCAGACCCTTGAGAAAAGAAGAGATGTCGCCGATATTCTGCTTATTGTACATCGGCTTGTCACTGGCTCCATTGGTTGTTACTCTCTTTTAAATTATATTGCAATTAACACCAACCCTCGCAATTTAAGATCAGCTCTCTTTTCTACCTTTCCATCGATCGTCTTACGGCTTGAACGAGCCGATCTCCCGCATGTTGCAGAAGGTCAATTCTAGCCCTCTCCTCTTTGATTTTAATCGCTGCACCCCTTCCCTCAAATCTGTCCTTCCCTCACCATACACCTAATTAGTTTTAAGTATTAGTTTTAAGTCCCAGCATCAGTCTTAGTGTTTATAACCTATTCTAAGGGTATATTAATTTTGACGCATAGTTTGTAACATACCTTAATATTGCCCGTAGACCCCTAAAAGTTACTATATTTATGATCAGCATCAATAGTAGTGTGTCGATCTAGCCATGTCCGTCCGTCCGTCTGTCGGCAGAAATGAGGCCTTTAAACTGAACCTAGAGAGCTTTCTAGGTTCCCGAAATAATCAAGTTTAAGAATTTTTGAAATCCGCCCACAGACACGCCCACAAACTCAAAAAAACAAATTTTTGGAAAAAATCGAATTTTGAGCTAGAAAGTTGAAATTTTTTATATATGATCTATGGCTCCTAAAACTGATCGGGAGATAAAGTTTTTAAAATCCGCCCACTGCCACGCCCACAATTAAATAAAACAATTTTATTGAAAAGTCAAAGTTTGAGCTAGGAAGCTGAAATTTATAATATATACTTTCTATGGGCCCTTTATGCTCATGTGAAAATATTTTCAAAATCCTCCTACTGACACGCCCACAATTTAAAAAAAACCTTTTTTTGAAAATCCAAAGTTTGAGCTAGGAAGCTGAAATATATAATATATACTCTCTAGGGGCCCTTTATGCTCATGCGAATTTTTTTTTAAATCCGCCTACTGACACGCCCAGAATTAAATAAAACAATTTTATTGGTAAACCAAAGTTTGAGCTAGGGAGCGTTTTTTTACAAAAGCTACGTTTTTTCGATAAAATCCATTAAATGTTATAACAAAATATTTAGAGCGCCCAAGCGGACTGTAGCCCGTCCCTATGTTTTAAATTAGTTATGACATATAGCTTGTATTACGCCCAATAAATGGGGGCGTATGCCCTCACCAAAATCAAAAATCAAATCAAAAAAAAGTCCTTAAAACCTAATAAAGGATGTTTGCTCAAAATGTGCTAAAAAACCGCAATGTATATCTTTGTTCAATGTTATTTAACCAAGAGGTCCTTAGAACAACAAAAAGGTCCTTAAAACCTGAAAAAGATATTCATCCAAAATGTCCTAAAAAACCGCGCAATATATCTGCGTTTAATGTTATTTTACCAAAAGGTCCTTGGAGGCTTCTCGCGCACGAGAGTTTATACTCTTGAGTGTTTCTCGGACTTTTGCAATAGATGGGGCAGTGAACAACTTAAGGTGTTACAGTGGCTTAACTTGATACTATTACGAATAAGCAGACCTCAACTGGAAGAAATAAAATAAAGTATTAGGCATTAGGCAATACCGGGCCTTAACCTAGCTTCTCGAAAAATTTGCGTGTGCGAAGTGGAAGGGACCTACAATTTTTAGCCGACGGCAACTTTGAGAAGCTTCTCATGACAATTGATACTCTCGATGTTTGTCAGACCTCCGCAAGAGTTAGGGCAGTGGAAAAAAACGTTAGGTGTTACCGTGCCCCGCCGAGACATGAACCTTAGATCCCTCGATGTCCAACGCGCAAACCACTAAGCAACTGCGTCCCATTTCTACTGACAAAATACGAATTGATGAGTGCAGTGAATTTATATACATATGACATATAAAAAACATATATTTAATTCCTTATAATCCTCTCTCCAGGAGGAGGGCTTTCTAAAATTTATACAACAAGATACAAATGAATGGATTGCGCGACGCACAGTTAAACCCGAGTGAAAGATAAATGTTTCCTTTGCTCGTGTTGCTGAAGTTGAATTTACATTTAATTATGTAGAAAACTTTCGAGTTCACCCCGTTATGTAATACTTTCTTTTAAAACATTCATCTTGTAAATTTTCGTTCAGCATTTCTTTGGCGCTTGGGTTGTGTTTGTGACAAGCAGCGTTTAACGATTTATTTCTCACATTTATTGGAAGATACACCTTTTTTATGCTGAAACACAAATTGGGGTGAAGATTAGTATTTAGTTTTTGTTGCTTTTAATTTACACTTTCTATACATAATTCAATGGAGTAAGAGCTTGCGAATTAAGTGCTTTAATTTAAAGGCAATTCGAACGGAGGAGGAAGGTAAATATTGGTCTAACTTTCTCACGGCCAAAATTAGAGGTCTTTTGAGAGATTTGCGAGCACAAAAATAGACACTTTAAGTGGTGACATTAACAGTTTTGCATAAGTTTTGGTTTAAATTATTATTTTTGCAGACTTAAAAAGGTGATTATGCATAGAGAAACTACACGCTGGTGATATATTTTGGATTAGTTGGCTTTGGCAGTGGATTTATGGCTTGGTTATATTTTCGATAGAACATCAACTCAACAGTTTTTGTTATAGGATTTCAAATAGTTCAGACAACAACCATTCATAGTGGCAGTTTTTGCTTGCACGTTTAAATTACTACTGGCTTTGATGATTGTATTCTGGCCCTCTCTTTGATTCGATTGTTCTGTCTTTGTTTTTGATTTATTAGGCACGGTTCACAATGCATGCATTTAACTTACTTTTACTTCGCGGGCTCCTGACCTGTTTCTGCCAGAGACACTGTTCAATCCTCCGCGATCCCGGACACGCTTCTTCCAGTTGTCTAAACCAACTGCGATGGCTTGGTCTTTTAAACCTGGTCTTCCTTGTCGTTCTGATTTGGAATCGGAGATCTTCTTCGCTGGGGCATTATTGTCCATTCCCTCGATGTGGCCTAGTAGACTTCATCCACATCTTCTTAAGACTCATAGAGTTTGTGGTTATACCTTCTATTCCACTCGCCTTCACCAAATGTTTATCTAGGAGTCTGGAAAGTGGTTTGCCACACGATTTTATTGAAAGAGCAATATTTTAAATAATCAAATAAAAATCAACACTTTTAACTTGTTAAGTACTTTATTGAAAAAAAAGAGAGCTACTTTAAAATGGTATGCTATTTTTACCACAGCACCAAATATCCGACGGAGTATTTTTCGTTCGAAAGAACCCAATTTAAGCTTTACTTTCCAGCACTCTGCTCCATAAAGCCAAACTGACAGTTTCAGTGCTTACACTTGGTCTTCCGGTTTTGGAGGTTTAAACCCATTTGTTTTGACACACTGATACAGTGTTCCAGGGCAATTCTTCATCAGATAGGTGAACTTCATTACTACCTCAAAGTTGCTGCTTTCAACAGTGAGATTTTGTCCTAGTGTTGAACATATTTTTCCCTTTTTTGTTGGTTTTGTCCTCGTTCACTTCAAGGCCAACCACTTTCGCTGGTTATCCAATCGCCATTTGCAAGTTTTTCAAACAATTTAACAATGATTTGTTAAATATTTTCAACACATGTAACTTTGTGTTACAGAATGTAGGGAAATTCCAAATTTGCCGATTGTGAAAGGTTTCTTGTACATTGGTTGAGTGTCGTCTTTACTTGTAGCTTTGTGTTACACAAGCAATTGTAATTTGTTACAAATGCCTCTTGTACAAGACTTGTAGTTTTCGGGTACAGGGGCCGGGTGGCCTGTAACACAATGCTACAAGTATACTTGTAATAGAAATGAATTCATACAAGGGTATCACATTTTCTGTATTATTATTATGTAACTCAGAGCTCCAAGTGTAGAAAAAAGTTTATCCCACATGTCTGAGAATCGCGCTGCTTATCTCTTTCCAAATGAGCACTTGTAAGCTGAGCCTACAAGTCAAAGGAAATTTGTATTTCTTACAAGTAAAGGGTCTTCCATTAAGGACTTGACAACTTCATTTTTAAATAAAATGCAAACTACTTGAGATATCTCCAAAAATGTGATTGGCTTGAATTACTATCAAAACATTTATGAATGGAATTCGACTTCGTTTATATGTCCACCACGGGAACGTATGCAGCCGTCGATACGTTGAATTAAATTTTCGATGACTCGGCCGCACATTTCGACCGATACGGACGCTATTTCTCGTTCAATATTGCCTCTGAGCTCCTCTCACGTCGCGGGCTTGTTGGCATAGACCAATGATTTAATGTAGCCTCATAAAAAAAGGCTAGATTCGTTAAATCACACCATCTCATCGGCCAATAGACGGGCCCGTTTCTCGAGATAACACCTTAACCGAACTGAGACTTCAATAACTCGATTGCTGCACCCGCTGTGTGGCTTGTGGCACCGTCTTGTTGGAACCACATATCACTGATGTCCAATTCATGCAATTGCTCAAAGAAATAACGTTCCAATATGTCTCTGCGAATAACATTAACTGTAATGTGACACTCATTTTCATTGACGAAAAAAACGAACCAATGACGCTACGGGCATGAAAACCGCACCAAACAGTGACTTTTTGCGGATGAAGTGCTGATTCCTGAAGCACATGAGCATTCGCACCTGTCCAGTAACGCATTTTGCTTATTGACGAAGCCGTTTAACCAAAAATGCGCTTCATCGCTGAAGATGATTTTGCGATGAAATTCTTCATTTTCTTCCATCATGTCCAGAGCTCAATTCGAGAACGTATGTCGCTTCATATGATCAAGTGGCTTTAGTTCTTTTGTCAGCTTGATTTTGTAAGGGTATAGGCCAAGATCCTTACGCATATTTCCCCATATTGTGTCCTGGGAATACTTGAGAACGCCGTTAAATTGATTTGGCTGGTTTGCCACGGACGCCTCTACGGCAGCAGTTTTCTCTCATCAAGCAGCGAATATTCTGAGTCACATTTTTTTACTACACTATGAATTGCTTTTCTTCTGGGACGCTAATTACGGCCGAAAATTGTCGTTAACGCTGTTAAAGTTGTGATCACCGACTTCGATGGTAAATTTTATTTATTTATAAACATTGTTTCTTCGTGTACTTCACCATGATGAAAATGAAAATGTTGATTTTACTGAATATTCTGACATTGACAGTTCGGTAATCGGTTTAAGGGTGCGTTCACACTGAAAGTTTGAAATTGTCAAGTCGCTAATGAAAGACCTTTATAAAGATTTTGTCTGTGTTACAGAAAAATTCTTCACTTGTCAAACTAACAAGTAACTGTAGACTTGTACACTTGTAGCTTTGTGTTACCGGACCAGCTGATATTTATTGAGGTCCAACCGGCGATGCAGTGAATTGTGAAAGTTGTGCTCCATTTAATCCTCATCATGACTTCGACGTTAAAGAAGAAAAAGTCCGACCGAAGAATAAAACAACAGCGCGTAGATCTCAATCAAAGCAATGAACAGACAAGTACTTGTGGAAGTGCAAATAATTGTTGCAACGTCTATTTAACGTAATCCAACATATCGAGTAGTTAATATTTTTAGTAGACCCCTTCCTTAATATAATTGTTCGATCCGCAAGGTTCAGAATGTCAAAAAAAACTACTCTTGACTCAATCGGAACCGTTTAATAGGCTGTGCACACTTATTTAAATGATTGTCTCAACAATAGCATTGTTCATGACGTTTTGTTTCCGCACTCAAATATCCTTTCAAAGTATTTGAAAATGTTTGCCAAATAAATGAACAAGGTCTATTTTTCTACAGAATTAATTCTCGCTTAATCAGGCGATCGTTCAGCCTCGAATGAATTGTTTTTTCTCTAAAAATGTTCACTATCATAGAAATATTCCATGCACATGAGGCAATTCCAAATCAGACAAGACAAAGCAATAACAATAACCTACCACCTTATCAAAGTATCATTGGATTTTTTTTCTTTTACTATCAACAATAGTTAACTAAAACGCCAAAACGTGTGCAAATGATAGCAACATTTTACCTCACTTCAGAGTGCAAAGCTACAAATTACCTGCTCATGTTCATGAAAAAATATTTAGTATATATAAAAACCTTAAGTTAGCAGGTGGAAAATATTAAAGAACACTCATTTTATTTGTACAACACGAGGAGGTATTTTTATTTTAAATTTCATACAAAATGTTTATCTGAAATATTTTTTTGTGATATTTCGTTTGTCCTTCAAGATCCGACTTCGTACGGCACGTGTTAACTTTTAGAATATATTTTATGTTTGTTTTTTTGTTTGCGAATTTTATTTTACACTCACGAATACCGTACAATAGACATAAGAACGTGTTGTATTACGAAACTCGAACATTGCTAACACACACATTTATGTATATGGGCACACGCGAAGGGCACTTATTTTAAGGGTTTGAATTATGGCAAACATTTTGTGTTTATTAGCAGTCGACCTTGATGTGAATTAATTGTTTTTGGAATTTTGAATAAACAAACAAAATATCAAGTGCTTAAGTTTAAGTATAAGCACGAGGAAGATATTAATATAAAATAATGCCCGCTGTTGGTTGGGTATTAGATTGTGAGTCAGTGTGATGTATGAGGCTGAAAAAGTTGACGCTATATTCTTTTTTAAGGGTAACTGAGTCATGGGGAATAGTGTCGATTTTCCCGAAAATGCTCTTCTTTTATTTAAAAGCTTTGTAAACATTGTTCACTTTTATTACTGAAATAACAAATTAAAGAATTTTCAAAGTGGATTCAGTTTACACGACATTTTGCCGATAAACAAAATACGGAAAACATTAGCTCTAGTCAAAAATAAATGAACACAATCAACAAAATAATAGTGAAATTTCTTATTCAAAGCACCGAATCGAAGCAAACTTATCCAAACTTATTTGTACTTAAAGTGCAGCTTAGCTAACGGAACCTTCTTAAAAAACAAAAATAGTTCTCAGCAAAGGTCATACAAATTCCTATATAAACTATAATTTCGAGGCGATCCCAACCAGTCAACATGCTTAAAGTTTAATAAAAAACAGCTGTATATAAGTAGACGGATCAAGGTACGTCTCTCAGTTCAAAAAATATTTAGATGATAAATGTTTAGGCTATTTTAAAGAGGAAGTACACAGTGACCCAAATTGTGATTGTGTGCGATGACTTTATATCGTGTATCGCCATGAAACCGACGATGTTTTAATAGTCGCTTTCTCGAACGGCCATAAACCAACCAACCAATTTGAATTAAAAAGGAGCATACCTAAGTGTCATTTGTACATGCAACGTTTGTGCCGATATCGGTACAATTCAGCGGGTACGATCATTTTATCATCTCTGCCTTGAACTCGAATGCAGTACACCAGGCAGTTAAAAATCAATACCTACCAATTATTTTTCAAGGAAAAAAATGGCAGTTAAATAATAAAATGGGCAGTAAAATATCGAAATATCGGTTGTGTCATTTACCTTGGAAGTCTGACCGCATAGTTAACCCCATAAGTATGAAACTGACAGTTTCTGTGGATAGAGGCGAGCACCTACTCTAAACGTAACTATACTGTCTCTCAGTTTTAAACAATTTAGATAATAAATGTTTAGGCTATTTTAAAGGGGAAGTACACGATGATCCAACTTCTGATTGCTTGCGATGACTTTATCGTGTGTCGCCATGAAACCGACGTTGTGTTGAATTCTGAAGGGGCATGCCTAAGTGTCATTTGCATTTCCAACGTTTGTCCCGATATCGGTACTGTGTATCGTGTACTCTCTCTGCCTTAAACTCGAGTGCATTACACCCATACAGTTAAATATCAATACCTACCAATTATTTTTCAAGGAAAAAAAATGGCAGCTAAGTAATAAACTGAGCAGTAAAATATTGAAATATCGGTAGTAAGCTTGTATCATTTACCTTGGAAATCAGATCGCATATTTCACCCCATAAGTATGAAACTGTCAGTTTCTCTGGATAGAGACGAATGCCATTCAATGAGCACCTACTCTAAACGTAGCTATACTGTCTCAGTTTTAAAGAATTCAGATGATAAATGTTTAGGCTGTTTTAAAGAAGAAGCACACGATGACCCGACTTGTGATTGTTGCGATTACTTGCTCGTATTTTGCCATAAAACCGACGTTGTGTTGATAGTCGCTTTGTCGAACGGCCATAAACCAACCAACCAATTTGAATTTAAAAAAATGAGCTTCCCTAAGTGTCATTTGTGTATGCAACGTTTGTCCCGATATCGATACAACTCCGCGGGTACGATAATTTTATCGTGTATTCTCTCTGCCTTAAACTCGAGTGCATTACACCAGGCAGCTAAACATCAATACCTATCAATTATTTTTCAAGGAAGAAAATGGCATTTAAACAATATAAGGGGCAGTAAAATATCAAAATATCGGTACTAAGCGTGTATCATTTAACACGGAAGTCCGATCGCATAGTTCACCCAATAAGTATGAAACTGACAGTTTCTTGTGGATAGAGACGAATGCCATACAATGAGCGCCTATTCTAAACGTAGCTTTACTGTCTCTCAGTTTTAAAAAAAATAGATGATAAATGTTTAGGCTATTTTAAAGAGGAAGCACACGATGGCCCGGCTTGTGATTGTTGCCATTACTTTATCGTGTGTCGCCATGAACCCGACATTGTGTTGATAGTCGCCTTGTTGAACGACCATAAAACAACGAACCAATTTGAATTAAAAAGGAAAATACCCAAGTGTCATTTGTGCATGCAATTTCTGTGCCGATATCGGTACAACTCTGCGGGTGCGATAATTTTATGTTGTACTCCCTCTGCCTTAAACTCGAGTGCATTACACCAGGCAGCTAAACATCAACACCTGTCAATTATTTTTCAAGGAAGAAAATGTCAGTTAAATAATAGATCGAGCAGTAAAATATCGAAATATCGGCAGTAAGCTTTTATTATTTACCTTGGAAGTTCGATAGTATATTTCACCCCATAAGTATGAAACTGACAGTTTCTGTGAATAGAGGCCAATGACATACAATGAGCACCTACTCTAAATGTAGCTTTACTGTCTCTCTGTTTAAAAAAAAATTAGATGATAAATGTTTAGGCTGTTTTAAAGAAGAAGCACACGATGACCCGACTTGTGATTGTTGCGATTATTTTATCGTGTGTCGCCATAAAACCGACGTTGCGTTGATAGTCGCCTTGTCGAATATCCATGAAACAACGAACGAATTTGAATTAAAAAGGAGTATACCCAAGTGTCATTTGTGCGTGCAGATTTTGTGGCGATATCGGTACAACTCAGAGGGTACGACAATTTTATGGTGTACTCCCTTCCGACTGCATTACACCAGACAGTTAAATATCAATACCTAGCAATTATTTTTAAAGCATAAAAATGGCAGTTCAATAATAGAATGGGCAGTAAAATAAAAAAAAATTTCGGCAGTTAGCTTGTATCATTTACATTGGAAGTCCGATCACATATTTTCGGACGGACGGACAGACATGGCTACGAACCTATCACGCCAATGAAGCTATCTTGAAGAAAATGGAGCGCGACCCGCTCAGTTGTTACTGTCATATTCAAAGGAGAGATCCTACGAACCCTTGCAAAAACCAAAAAGGCAATATCAATCAACGTTCCAATACTAACGCAAAAGAGAGGCAGGTAAAAAAAGGCAGCAACACCAGCAAGGGTTCTCATGCGACGTCGTAGAACCTTCGAACTTTCTAAGTTTTCGACGTGGTAAATGAACTGTCAAAATTTTTATGAAAAATCTTTTCCGAACTTTCGACGGCAAATCAAGATGGCTGACGTGGAAAAATTGTTCAACCAATCAACGGTCGAGCTGCAGTTAGGCTGTGTCATACTGAATGCACCCTCTGCCACACTACAAATATGAAACAAAGGTGCATATCTAACAGCTGATTGATTTATTTCGTTTACGTTAGGGGTGTGATGGTAAACTTTCGACGTTGCATAAATTCCCAACTTAGTAACTTTTATTGGTATACGAACAATATTTAGGCATGTTACAAACTGTGAGTCAAAATTATAATGCCTTTATGATAGGGTTTAAAAACAACTGGAAATAGTTGTTTTGATTTGAATATTGTCACAAGGACAATTTGCTTTCGATTTGATTTTTAGTAAAAGAGCGAGTACGAGTATAAAACGTTTTTAAACCGCTACGACAAAAATTCTGTATACATATTTTAAATCAACTGAATATCGCCCTCGGTTCATAAATTCACTTTAAAATTTGTCAATATCCTCACACCCACCTCACACATTGAACGAACACTTGAACAGCCTTAAATTCTCTCGTGAACCGTGAGACAATTCGAAACGAATTTTCCCCGAAATATTTTATCTCACATTCCCAAGGTGCAGCTACGAATTCTCTGCGCGAAAATGATTATCCTTGTTTGCACTGTGAGAAGAACGATTTTCTTCGCGCGGTAAATTGCAATTTAATGCTTTTCAGTGTTTGCCATGTGAAAGGTACTCACATCTAGCTGTATGTACATATGTGTGTAATATCTAACGAACACAATCGTTTGAGGGCAGGTCAGCAGCTACATCAGCGAAATGAAGTGATGGTGTGGTTAAGGTGTTTCATTTGCCTTTTTTTTTGTAATCCCCATCCTGCAATTTGAACTAGGAATTTTTTTTCTTCCAATCCAATTTCCAAGGATCAGATATTTTATAGATTCTTTTTTTTCCGGCAAGGACTTTCTTTGCATTTTGCTGTGCACACACACACTCCATGTAGAGGGAGGGCATAGAGAAGTTTCAATAAATCGGATATTGTAGTTCTTTAATCTGTAGTACACCCGCTTCCTTTCTAGTTACAACCTACACATAGATTTCTCTTTTCCATTGTCCAGGGGAAGAGGAAAAAATGTGTCCCATTGTTATTTTGCACCTTTTCGTATATTATGATTTCGTCTCCCTCTTCTAGTCCAAGGGTGATCTATTGTTGTGCATTGAGGTAGTCCCTTAATCTTACTCCCTCTCTCTCTCTCTCTCTAACCTTTTTCTTATATCCAGTTGCAATCCTTGACAATTACTTCTCAACCAAAAAAATACCTATATGTAGTAAAATCTTTTTTTTTTGTGTCAAATCTGGAAGCGAAAATCAGAATTTTATTGGAAATGTTTTCTTAGTCATAATCGAAGAGTTATACTGTTGACCACGCGCCGGTTCCAACTCGAAGTGCTAGTGACAGATCATCCTTCAAATCAAACATAACTTAACGAAACTAATGACAGTTGAGGAGAGCAGCAAGTTATTTTTGCGTTTGGAGTACATAAATGCTGTTACGTTTTTGTTTCTTTTGTTTATGAAAATGTGATAATTTGATAATGTTTGAGTGTGTTCCGTTGGAAATTGTGTTTTTTTTTTTGTTTTATTTATTTCTGTGTGCTCTGTCTGTGTAATGGTTTCGTTTAGTTTCTTTTGATAGTAAACGAAGTTTTTAGTGCCAAACGAAGTTTAAATTAATTTTTTTTTCTTTTTTATTTATACCTATTGTTAATATTTATTTATTTATTGAATCTTAATGTCGAATCTAAAATTAATACAAATTGAATTTGAGCGAAATATTATGGATTTATTCTATGAACCAATGCAAGGGTAAGAGTGCGTTTCTCTAGGGAGAACTATTTGCTTAAAATGCGTATATGAACTTTCAGCAATAACTTTTGCTTTCGGAACTTTTTTGTACAATTTTATAGTCGTCGTATTTAGGGAGCGTTGAACTCTTTCTATTTATTTATCTGGAAGTGGACGACCGTGAACCACCGTGGTATTTAATGCTAAATGCGTTGTCATAGCTCTGCACCAGAATCGCGGCATTTTAAAACGTGTTTTAATTTTCGGTGAACATTAGCTTTTTATATTCAAATTCTCTGTTTAAATCATCGATGAAGTGAATCTCAAAGCTGCATTTAAATTAAAAAAATGCTTATCTGTATGTTGTCATCCGTGCTGCTTTTCCTAACTCACTCACAATATTTGTATCTACTAAAACGTCTTCGTGATCTTCAGCGTTCTTTTTTTTTTACTTTTGCAAATTAGTTTTTGTTTGTTTAAAATAATTCTGAAGGCTATGTGGAACTACACTTCGCGACAGGCTACTATCATCTGAAAATATATAATTCAAGGCATTTGTAATTCGCCAAACTATTCTTTGTGTATATGAAAAGCTTTACAAAGTTCATGATCACGTATTTGACACTTTTGTTTTGCATTACGAGTTAGTGACATTCTGTACTCTTTGTTACAATTTTTGTCTACGTATAACGCTACACAAGCGACCCGACATGCTGTCAGACAAGTACTGCTTCTAAGCTAACATTTTTGTAATTGTTATGAAACTAGTGACAAATAGAATTAAAGAAGCATTTTTGCTTTTTGGAACTCATTTTCTGGCACGCTTGAACTGTCGTGTCCTAGCTTTTTATAGAACGTTCACAACTGGTCATAGAGTTTACGGTTGCATCTTGTCCTCTATGTGTGCTCTACGCTCAAAGGACCAAATATGAGATGAACAATTTGATACTGGCTTGTGTCGTGAGGCAGAGCTGACAAGTTCGGTACAGAATGCACTTTTTTCTAAGAGTCAGCACTTTCGAACAGATTTGCTTCGCCAAACATAAACAGCACTTTATTGCATGTCCTTGGTTTTGTCATCTTTGACTTCAAGACCAACCATTTCGCCCGAAAGCCTCTACCATGGCACACTGGAAACGGCCGATCATCTGAAAAGCTACTTCCAAATTGCAAACGTCCAGTTCGATTTTTTTTTTTGATCAGATACAAGTCGCTTGTGGGTTCGGTGATTATGGATTGGAATACTGAGCGGGGGCTCTCAGGATTAAATCACGCCTGGCCCTCGTAACACCTTAAACATTCAAGACTATTAATTGTCATGAGAAGCTTCTCGAATTTGCTGGAATCGGCGTAAAATTGTAGATGGCTTCCATTTGTGCCAAAAATATAATTTGGCTCACACAAATGGATTTATTTTTTTAATTGTTGGTACAAGTACAATTCGTATATGTATTTCATTTTTGTCGTTGTATCTTCTCCTGCGAAGCCTGCCAACGACAACGGGATCCGAATACCTTGTGAAGATTTTTTCTCTCGAAACGGCCAAGGATATCTTCGTCCGATTTTGAAAATTTCAATGCTTTTGATCCGTAGAGCAGGAGTGGAACTGCTTAGTTATATGCAGCGTCTTCTTAGTCCCCAGTTGACTGCTAAGCTTAAATAAATAGCTTATTCCTCGGCCCAGAAACTAAATGACAGTTCGAATTCAAAAAGCATGCAACTCGCTATTGCAATAAGTGTTCGGTTCTTTCTTTCAGCCACATTATTCTGTTGAGGTGGAGCCGAATATTGAATTTGAGATCCGTTTATTCGCAAAAATGTGGTGACTTTCTTCAGTATACTCTCCTCCTCGAACCGGTGGTATTACTTTGGGTTTTCTGCTTTACCTAACGGGCTCCCGACCCGTGAAGAGTATCTGCGTTAGACACCCCCTTCGATCCCAGGAACACTGCTTCCACTTCTTCAGACCAAGTGCTCTGGGATCCGCTATGGCGAAGATCCTCTTGGCTGGAGCATTATTGTATATTCGCTCAATGTGGCCGAGCCAATGTAGTCGACGTAATTTAGCTTTTTGGACTGCTTTCACATCTTGGTAAAGCTCATTGAGTTCGCGGTTGTATCTTCTCCTCCATTCGCCCTCCTCGCACACAGGACCGAATATCCGACGGAGTATTATTCTTTCAAAATAACCCAATATTAGCTCCCCTTTCTACTTGTCGTCCAGCACTCGGCATTATAAGGCAGGACTGGCAGGATTAAGGTTCGATAGAGCTTGCATTTTGTCCTTCGACTGATGAGTTGTTAACCCATTTGTTTCGCTAAACCGAAGTAGCAGCGGTTTAATAAGGTAATTCTCCGCCAGATCTCCACTAAGGTGCATTCGTGGAGTTGATGTTTACTCCTAGGTAGATGAACTCCTCAACTACCTCGAAGTTATTGCTATCAACAGAGAAGTTTTGTCCTAGGCGGCCTCAATTACTTCAAGAGCCACCAATTTCGCTGGGAATGGCCGATGATGTCGATATCGTCCGCATACCCCAGTAGCTGGACGAATCTATTGAAAATAGTGCCTTCCGTGTTGACACCTGACCTGCGCCCTATTTTCTCCAGAACCAGATTGAATAAGTCACATGATAGCGCATCTCCTTACCGAAATTCGGTACAAGGTTGGAATAATTTGGAAGAGCTGCTTCCAAACTGCACACTACACCGCGTGTTTTCAAGTATCACGCGACACAACTGGATCAGTTATGTCGAGGTCCCGAATTCGGCCATCGCCACGTTTAGCTCCTGACGATGAATGGTATCATATGCGGCTTTAAAGTCGATGAAAAGGTTGTGGGTCTCGACTTAAAATTCATTGGTCTTTTCCAGAAATCGCCTTATTGTAAAGATTTCGTCTACTGTCGATCTGGCGGGCCGGAATCCAAACTGGTACGTGCCGATTAGTGTGTTGCAGAACGACTTCAGACGTTCACACAATACGTTGAATATGATCCTATATGCGACATTGAGCGGGGATATGCCTCGATAGTTCGTGCAAGACATAAGATCACCTCTTTTGAAGATGAGGTATTTGGAGCTGACAGTCCAGTCATCGGGCTTTCTTCCACCCATACTTGGTTGATGATTTGGTGCAAGTGCCCAACCAAAACATTTCCTTCGTATTTGAAAAGCTCCGCTGGTAAGCCATCAGAGCCGGCGAACTTCTTAAGCTTTCTTTTAGCTTAGCCAAGCTATTCTTCACTGGGTGGTGAAATCTGTTGTTCATTGACAAAACGTGGGTTCTCTTCTTGCCCTATCGTTCTCTCTACTTGACGCCCATTTCGCAGCTGTTGGAAATGATGATTAAATACATCTACTATTGCCTGCGCTTCGGTGACTAGGTTTCCGTCGCCGTTGCTTTGCTTTCTTGTCTTTAAGTTACCAAATCAACAACAAGACCCATAGAAGTCATTAGTTTTATTGTCTCTGGATCCCGGTGACCAAAAACGTTATGCGAATGATGTTACCAATTTTGTTTATGTTCACTGGTTGCATGCACTGTACTGAGTTGACGCAATCGAGTTGACAAACCAGCTCTTTCGTCCACAATTTCGATTTGTCTTTTCGTGTGGATAATTTCACACGCACCAGTAATGAGATACTTCGGTTGGCTCACATGAATGGTAAAATTGATTGATTTGATTTCTCCCCTTAGCCGCTTTTTTTTTTGTTTTTTTTAAGCTTGAAATTTTAGGCTATAGCTTTTCCACTTTTCTGGAAAAGGTAATAATGCTTCTAGCAGGGAATTTCTTCTAGTCTTCATTACTTAGGAGTTCTTTGAAGAAGATCCTCTTTCCGATTCCGCAGAGGGCTCGGCATTCGGACAATATGTGCTTCGTGGTTTCGTCGTCGTCGAGGCACAGCCTGCACTCTGAAGAGTCGGCTAAGTTCATTTTGTTAAGGTGGTATCGTAAACCGTGGTGACCTGTCAGTTAGCCTATTAGGTTTTTCATGTCTACGTAGGCTTAGGATCCTGCTGGCGTTGTTTTTAAAAGGCTTGATGGCTCGTTTGGCCTGTCTTAGACCTGGAGTGTTTTCCCAGTGTGAGATACATTTTGAGTGTTCCCAGCTTTTTAATGCTAAATTAGTAGCTGATTTAGGTGTGTAGCAGAAGGGTTCAGCTCCTGTCAAAGGGGTTTCTGAACTACCTCTGTCTAGTTCGTCAGCTTTTTCATTTCCTTCAAAACCCCCATGGCCAGGAATCCACCACAGTTTGTTTTTTTTTTTCTGTGGCTGACTTTCTGGAGGGTATTGAAGCAGTGTAAGACTGATTTGGGGTCAATTGTGTGTTAGCTAACGGCTTTATAGCTACTCGATAAATATGTATTATCATTATCGCTTTCAACAGTTAATTAAACTTTCTGGCTACGTAAATCATTCTTTAATCGCACTTCAGACCAGGCTTTGTAAAATATCGCTCGCGAATGATAAAATAAGGATGTTTATCGTTCTTTATCGATGTTCTTACGAAGCATAAAAAATAAACTTCGCGAACGATAAAATTTTCGATCTTTAAAAATGTTCGTGAGAGATTGGAAAAAAAGAAATTCAGGTACAATATGGTTCGCTTGCGATAATGATCCGTAAAGATCCATAAAGATCCATAAAAGAAATAATTCTCTATCAAGTATCCGTTGAGTGCCATTGTTAAGCGATTTATATTTTCAGTAGTTATTATTTTGGTTGAAATGGGGATAATAAAAACATTTGAGTTAATTAATATCGTCGTTGAAAACACGAAGTGGCGTATGTGCAAAATCTTAACTTCACAGTAGAGCCAAAACAAAAATTTACGAAATTTTGTTTTCGTATGTTTTTTTTTCCTTCAACTGAAAACTTTCAACAAAGCTAACCATTATTTCGAGGAAGTCGTTATTATAATGTGTTAAAATTTGTTCTTCATAAACATCTACCATTTTTGAGTAAATACTATTCCAAGAGAAAAAGATGTAGATACGTCAACTCGTGTTTTTGAAAAATCACTTTAAAAGTGCAGATACGCCTCTTCGTGTAGGATAATTGTTTCCTTTGTTAGAAAGATAAACCCTTTTTTTAATTTTTATATAACACATTTAATGCTTTTCTCTTAGCAAAAAAAGATATATTTTTACCAAACAAATTCAATTTAAATTTAATAGAAAAAAACAAATTCCCTTAAAAAAAACAGGTACCTATGGTTAAAACGAAAATTTAATTCAATGCGGAAGAGATTTGTAATAATTCACAAACTCTGCCGTGCGGATTACTGGAAGCGGTCCTTTACAGAGGGACACCAGATCTTCATATTTATCGAGGGAAATCTTTTGTTGTTGAAGATTTAATACTTTTAAGGGATTTTTTTTAGACCCTGGTGACTGCTTCTCGTATTCCTCTTTAATGATAGAGATCTAAACCTGGAGTCAAAGTGGCTTGTTTTTAAAAATAAAATTTCAGGATTGGTCTTATTAAACTCCCATTGGACCATTTCTGGCCACGATATTGATGCTTCAGTTTCGTTGTCCTTCCTGATTGTCAGGATCCGGAGTTCTTTAGAAAGATCCTTGAAATCAAAAAAGTCGTCTATTTCCATCTGGTGAACTTTATATGGTTTCTTCCTTCGTGCTAATGCTATAATTGGGTCTAGCTGCGAGGGCACAAACAAATCTCCAGCTTGGGAGATGGCTTGCCCGATTGCGCTGTGAGCCGAATCCCCCTCGCTTTGTCCATGATTTGGCTCAAAAAAAAATGTAGAGTTACCCCTTCAATATTTGTTGTGTTATTTACAACATACATGAACATAGTGGCAACAATGCTATTTTTATTTTGCCCTGGGAATCCATCGCAGAATAGACTTACATTCTTGAATCCTTGACCATAATAATTTTTAATTACCGTGTATAAGCAAGACGCTATTTCACTAGAACCTCGTTTACTTATACTTTCGTTCTATGTAAAACAATAGCACTCTTCAGTTGCCAAGTCGCATACAGTAAAGTTAAACACTGACAACCGCCTTTTATAAAAAAAACTGCACTTTCATTTGTCTTTGGCAGGTAAATTACTTGCTGCAGATCGAAAACTAAACAGGCTTTAGTTTTGTCAATTATAGCTTCTTGTTTGAAATTTTCTTTTATCTCTCGAACGTTTTGTTTCTCAGCTACATGTTTTTCACATTTTTCAAACAATCTTTCGTTTGTGCTTTCATCCCCTGTTTTAAAGGTCATGTATAACGTGCATTGGTCCTTTTTAGGACTATGGAAGCTTAAATTTTGGCTTTTAAATATTTTTCGATAGCTTTCAATGCTTCCGAAGTTGTTCGGATTGTCTTCCTTGTACATCTGTAAAATTTTTTTTAATATTTAAATCTAGGTGTTAATATTCTCTGGTTGTTGTCGACCGACAATAATGAGATTCTATACGTGGAATCGAGAAATATGAGACTTCATCAACTCTTTCATTAAAGAATCGCGTGCAACAATGGAGGCTTGTCTGCAACCTCTCATCTCTGGTTCAAGAACTCCAGTTGTTAGAACTTTTTCCAAAGCTGTTCTAGTGGTCCTCTCACTGATTCCAAGCCCTCGCACCATGCTGAATTGAAGTGCGCGACGAATCATGAAGCTACCAGTTAGCTCATTGCGATAGCATTTCTCTTTTATTGAAAAAATTTACGAACATTTAAATTAGTGGTCTGACAGACCAACGCGCGGATATAGGAAGGTTAAAGATGATAATGGATGTTTCTCACAATACATTACATTCAGTTACGCCAGTTCGTGATTATTGTCACAGACGTATTGTAATGGCTGGAGTAAAAAAGGAATCAAACACGAACTGGCGTATAGATAGATACGTCGTCTGTTCGTATTTTGCGTAAAACATATAAAATCATTTACGTCAAAACAGAAAGTATTAATAAAATTAAAACGGTTTGAGATACAAATACCCCACTTCGTGTGATGATAAATAACGATCGGTAGATAATATACGCCAAATATCTCAAAATGTCAATTTTTGCAGATACGCCACTTCGTGTTTGGAGCGACGATATGTTTCTTATAATGAAGAAGCTGACGAATCAACTTGCTTACTTTGTGAGAGAAAATTGAGCATTGGAAAACATTAAGCAGCAAAGAGTTTATTCTAGGAAAACTTGCACAAGTAGTGCTGGCAGTGCCATCAACTCAAGTCTCTGTTGGACGGGCTTTTAGCGCTCTACCAGTTTTTTGACAAAAAACAGACACAAATTATCCAAAGAAACAATAAATAATGTTTTGTTAGTTAAACTGAACGCAAATTTATTCCAAAATCTTAATATGTAATAAAAATACTTTTCACTCATGTTCTTTCAATATTAAAATATGTAATATAATTTTCATGTAAAATAACTTTTTTTTTCTTATGAGTTAACAATTCGCGAACGGATCTCCAATAGTTCGCACGTGATAAATTCGCGAACGAACTATATTACAGATCGCAACAGATTTGATTGGATCGCGAAAACGAATTTTATTTTTGAACGAACCGAAAAATTAAGTTCGCGATCGAATCTGAAATCAAATTCCTTTGCGAACTCTTCAAAATTAAGTTCGCGATCGAATCAGAAATCAAATTCCTTTGCGAACTCTTCATATTTTATCGTTCTGCGAACCTTGCTTCAGACACTTTCAAAATAAATGCTATTTTCTTTTCTTTTTTGTCATCATTAAATTGGTTTACACGCTGAGGTGTATCATCCTTAATACGATGCCGTCACATTTTTGTGATGTTTTACAGCCATACATTTTAAAATGCTCGCTTAAAATTTAAACTGCAAAACCAATGACATTTTCCCCATCCCTACAAATCCCATCAACATAATTTCGCATTAAAAACGAAACAAAACAAATGTAGTGTCTCCTCTCTTCAAATGGCTATTGTCTCATAAATTTAAGTCTGTCTATCTGCTAGTAATTTGCGGTATTTTATTTTCGCGAAATGCAAATTATTTGGTAATTTAATAATCAGTCGCTACTTAATTTTGTATTGGCCCCCAAAACGAGACAAAACAAAAAACAAAGCCAGTCGTGCGTTCTGATGATTTTATTTTGTTTCATTTCATGATTGCATATCACTTTATGGCCAAATGACTTATCAAACAGGAAACTGCTGGCACGTTGGGTATAATTATCACCCCATCGCTATCAGAAATTGCTACCAGGGTTCTGTTTTACCAAACGCTTGTGATCATGCAGCTCATGTTTTGATTTATCGATATTTATTAATCAGACGCACTTGAATTTGACATGACTGTGGTATTTGCCGATGTGACCTCGTAAAACTAGCTATCGACACGCGTATCTAATACATTTTTTTGTTGTTGCTTCTAATTGAAGGTCCCTGTCTGTTTTGTTATCCTTGACATGCCTCCTATCTATATCCCTAGGTAGAAATATTTGCTGTTTCTTTTTTTTGAAAAGATCTTATCATAGTATCCAGGTGGCAAACAAACGCATTGCGGTATGTACTTCATGTGTACGAATATGAGCGTATAAATAGCCTTTAATAGATACTTGTGTAGATACCGTGCTCTGTTTTTATCGCCATTGCCACATATGAAAAGATGGCCTTGTTGACATGGAAAAAAGAGAACCATTGTTTTTTTTATTTTGTGAAGCGTGTTTTTTTTTTGAAGGACAAAGCTGACATATACTTAATTGATTAATTTCCCCCTGACTAAGTTCTACGTTCGGTAAATGAGAGCATGCGTGTATCTGCATTCGGTTTGGTCATGTGGAACCATCTGAGGAGTTTCTAGAACTATCTATTAAATTATACAACGAATTTCTATTGTTGGACAATAGTTTGGGGGGACAAAAGAAGTCAAAAAGCAGGTCGCACAATTAAATAGGCACTGTTGCTTGTCAATGACTGACTTTTTGTAGGTCAACTAAATTTAACTGTTTCATAAATTTAATGATTCCGATAAGATGATGTTATTCAATTAGGAAGAGAATTTGTTCACGATTGATTACGATGAATAGAAAAGAGCACGAAGATGAAGTCATTCGGTTAACATATTATTCGACTTGCGAAAAACTATAAAAGTTGGTCTAATTGGATGAAATAAAAATGATGGTGCAAATCGAATCACTTCGGTCTTGTTTAAGATAAAGTTTCACGAACATTCGTCTGCATGCGTCGATTTAATGACTCACGAACGACTCATGATTTTGTTTGCCTCTAGGGCCAAGTTCACAAATTATGTATGGCGGGCTTGAAGTTTTGATAAAAAAATTAAGTTTTTGTCTTATGCCCCTAGCGGCCAAAGCGGAATCCAGTGTCAACACCTGGTTTGTAGGTACTTAGCAGGCTCCCGACCCGTGAAGAGTCTCTGTCTGCGAAACTGCAGCCTTCCATCCAGGGCCGGCCCAACCATATGTGCAAGATGCGCAAATGAACAGGGCGCCAAATTCCGGGGCGCATTGCTAGGAGTAAGAAAAATTATTTTTACCTTGCGCGGATACTGCCATTTGCATTTAAAACAAAGGACTTCAAGGAGAATCTAACTCAAAATAGGGCGCTTTCTGTAAATCTTGCACAGGGCGCTTGTTTGGCTGGAGCCGGCCCTGCTTACATCCTCTGCGATCCCGGGCATGCTGCTTTCAGATGTCCTGACCAAGCGCTCTGGCATTCGCGATGGCTTGTTCTATCAAACGAGGTTTGATTTTCGCTGCCTTCTCGAACCTGGCGGCTGGGAGTCGTAGATCCTCTTGGCTGGAGCATTATGTCGATTCACTCAATGTGGCAGTGCCAATGTTAGGTTAGGTTAAAGTGGCGGTCACACTTAGAAAAATAAAAGGTTCATTGTGATACCACATGGACGTTGAACCAGTTGGAGCTTTTAATAAAGCTTAAAAGACTTCTAATGTCAATGTTTATAAGATCATTGAGATCATTATAAAAGAAAGATACCAAATGAAGTCTTCATCTTTGCGAGAGAGCAGCGCATGTGCAGAAAAGGTGGAGAATAGTCTCTTCCTCCTTCTCCTCGTCCAAGCAGCTTTTGCAGAAGTCATTTTTATAGACGCCAAGCCTTGCTGCATGCTTGCCTATGAGACAGTGTCCGGTGATTGCACCAATGTGCAGTCTGTTCAGAGAGATCAAACACTTAGAGCGTTTTAGATCCAGCCTTGGCCAAATCTGTTTTGTCGCTAGACAAGTACCAACGACCATACCACGTCGAGTTAATCGGTTCTTGTCAGATCACCGTAATTAAACGACGTTGGTACATGGGGGACCGTTTGAGAGCAACCGCGTGTCGTGATACGTGGTATCACAATGGACCTAAATTGGTCTAAGTGTGTCGGCTTCTGCCGACAGCCACATATACCTAACCTAACCTAGACAAGTATTGCCAATTGTCCACCTAAGGTTAGTTCCCTCGATGGCTTCCGTCATGTAGCAATTGGGGTGCCTAAGAGACCTTTATCAGGTAGAATTGGCAGTATGGTTCCTTTTTTGGCGAGTTCATCACCCCTACAGTTCCCTGGAATATATATGTGTCCGGGCACTCAGCACAGGTCAATGTTGAACTGCTCCGCAATCTCCGCGAGAGAAGATCGGCAGACTAGGACTACGACTGAGTTTGTAGAGACAGAATCCAGAGATTTTATCTCAGCTTGATTGTCTGAGAAGATTCAGATGTCCATAGCGGATATCACATTCCCCTTCAGCCACGATAGGACTTCTTTAATCGCCATGATTTCCACCTGGAACACACAGTGATTAGGGAGACGAAAAGAGAGGTTGAGGTTCATTCTGTCAGAGAACACATCTCCACCAAGCCCCTCGTCGGTTTTGGATCAATCGGTGTGAAAGTGGATCGATTCATCTTCGACAGGGGGCCTTCGTTCCAGAATGTTCTGGGGCGGGATGTTGACTTTGAAGCTTTTGTTAAAGCGAAGTTGAGAGGTGGTCTATGTTACTAGGGAGGTTTCTGATATTTCTTTGGAATGGAGGAGTGGCCGATTTCATTCTCGGACCACTGGAAAGTTGTTTTAAGGCGGACAGCCGCACTAGCAGCCGCTTGCTTACCAAAGATGTCAAGGGGTGTCAGGTGAAACAGAATGTCCATAGCAGCAAAGGGAGTAGTGCGCAGTGCACCACTCATGCAGAGACACGCTGATCGTTGGACTTTGCTGAGCTTATTGGGATTTGTCGCTTTGTCCGAGGCAGTCCACCAAACAACTACCCCGTACATAAGTACCGGTCTTATTACCAAGATGTACAGCCAGTTGGTAATGCGAGGTTGAAGACCCCATTTATTACCGTTGACTTTTTTGCAAGAGAAGAGTGCTACCGCAGCCTTTCAAACTCTTTCTTGTATGTTACGTTTTCAGCTGAGCTTTTTATCCAGAATGAGACCCAAGTATTTAGCTTCATCAGAGAAGACTAAGCTTGTGCCCCTGATTGAGGGCGGGTCAATGTGTGGAATTTTATATTTCCTACTGAATAAAACAAGTTCGGCTTTGTGGGGGTTGACACCTAACCCACAATAATCTGCCCATATCGTTTGCTTGCTGAAAGCGTTTTGCAGAAGTTCTTTCAGGGTGTTTAAGTGCTTCATTGAGACGGCAATTGCAACGTCATCTGCTTAGGCGATCACCCTGCAGCCTCCCTTTCCAGGCGCATTAGTAGCTCGTTCACCACTAATTTCTGGAGAAGGGGGGAGAGGATGCCGCCTTGCAGGGTTCCTCTAATGACAGATCTTCTGGCAGATGTCACACCGAATTTTGAGTTAATAATCCACCTTGCGAGTTGTAGATTAATTATAGTTCAGCAAGTCATCTACTTTCAGGGCTGACAGTGCATTTGCAATCGCGGATGTGTTGACGTTGTTCAAAGCGCCTTCAATGTCCAGGAAACACCATATTTTATTCGTTATGGATAAGTGTATTTTCGATTGAACATACTAACGTATGTAAGACTGTATCAACAGATTTGCCTTTGCAATATGCATGTTGAGCCGTAGACAGGAGTTTCATATCAATGTTACTACGTACATGGATATCAATCAGTCTTTCTATCGTTTTTAGAAGGATTGACGATAGGCTTATGGGCCTGAGATCCTTAGGATTTAAATGGGAGCATTTGCCGGCTTTGGATATAAAAACCACGTTAACTTCTCTCAATAGAATGTAGACCAGCTTTTGTAGTCGACGTGATTTAGCTTTTTGGACTACATCCACATCTCTGTACAGCTCATAGAGTTCGCAGTTGTATCTATTCCTCCATTCTCTTTCATCGCTCACAGGACCAAATATCCAACAGATTGTTTTTCTTTCAAAAGAACCCAATCTCTCTTTTTCAAACCCATTTATTTTGCCCAGCCAAAGTAGCAGCGGTCTCCTAATAAAATTCTCCTTCGGATCTCCATTAAGGTGTCATTCGTGGAGTTGATGTTTACTCAAAGCTAGATGAACTCCTTCGAATCCGCACCCGAGGGACGGCGCAGTAGGGGAAGACCACGACTCTTAACCAACCTTAGCCAACTTAGCGTTCGAAACTGGAGACAGCTGGCCAAATATCGTGCTAGCTGGAGACTCTTGTTGATTGAGGGCCAGGTCCACCCCGGACTGTAGCGCCACCTTAAGTTAGTAAGTATAAGTAAGTAAGATGAACTCCTTAACTACCTCTATGTCATTGTTATCAACAGTGACTTGTTGGCCTAGGCGATAGACAGATGTTTGTTTCATGTTCTTGGTCTTGTCCCCATTAACTTCAATCGCCGTTAAAAGCCTCTAACACGGCACGCTGGGAACGCTGGGAGCTGGACGGATCTATTGGAGAAAGTGTCTTCCGTGTTGACACCTGCCCTGTGCACTATTTTCTCCAGAACAAGATTGATGAAGTCACAGGATAGTGCATCTCCTTGCCGAAATCTGGCGCAAGTTTGCAATAATTCGGAAGAACTGTTGCAAACTGGATATGGCACCGCGTGTATTTAAGTGTCACGCGACACAGCTCGATCAGTTTTGCCAGGATCCCATATTCGGCCATCGCCATCTAAAACTAACGATCAATGCTATCATATGCGGCCCTAAAATCGATGAAAAGATCGTTGTTCGTCTTTTCCAGGATTTGCCTCAGTGTTGGTCTATTGTCGATCTGCCGGGCCTATTATCGATACGCCATTTAAATGAATAACAGAACCTGTCCCAATCGTAGCAATTTCTGCCACTTCTACCTCTTCTTACAAATGCATCTTGACCTGCTTCAGAAGTTTCAAACGTGTGTATGTATGATTTGTTAATGCCCTCTATTTTTATGGAGGGAATGCCTATTATATCGACATTAAAATACTCGCGATGGCATGGACTTCTGACACTATTTAAATATTTCACTTAAAACATTTTCTCTTCAAAAATAAGTAAATGCAAAGTCCAAATCAATTGCACATAGAATTACATCCAGTTGTATACATTATGTGTTTGTCGCACGTGCCTTGAATAATTAACAACATCCACATTACCAGTTTTATGTTTTTATTGCTCTGTTCGCACCCAGCTTTCCAATAATTATCATTGAACTTTTATAGTTCCCCTTTTCAACAGCAAACACACCAATGAAAGTCTATAAACGCTTTTCATTAATAATAATGGCAGATGTTCCATCATAAATCCCCCATCCCAAACATCCTCCATTTATTGTGTTCATACCTTTCCATTGATGGAAAAAAGCCAAGGCGTTTCGAGAAAAAAAAACATTGCACAGCAATTTTAGCTTTATATTTCAAACGTAGGTAAGACACTCTACTTAGTCGGGTTCTCAGTCTCACATCATCTTGCAAATGTATACAATGTATCCTCGTGCTGCTTTATAAAGTATATAGTATTTATTTCTTGCTGTGCATATCCTTTCTGGTGTGCGGTTTTTTTGATGATGTACATTCGTTTGACGATCCATGGTATGAGTACGTGTGTCGATGATGACGATGACAAAGGCCAAGAAATACGAAAAATAATGCCAAAGAATAAATAAAGGTGCAACTCTTGTAGTGCTTTAAACAAAAAGTTGAAACCCCACAGGATGCGTAGAGGCAGCGGGAATGTTATAACATAAAGAAAATTACTACCTGTGGCCAAGTGAATGACACCTGTGGTTACCCATGTGCAAGCACTGAATTGAGCCGATGGCCATTCATGCATCAGTTGTATGAGGGTTCATTTTGTATGCCAGCGTATTAGGGTGTTAAAAAAATTAACTAAATTGTAAGTATGTAATATCCTTTCACCCAAAGGCAAAGTGGCTCTATTTTCTGTTGGATTACTGCAGCAGTTGGAATATTAATAAGTTTTTTTTATCATTAAACAGAGATTTGGGATTCGAAAGGGGTCAAATTATCTCGGATTTATTCTGAAAACGTTGCAACAAATTAAGCCTAATAGATGAAACACATTGCAAAAGCAACAGGAGTTTTGACAGGCACAGTAAATTTTGTTTAGAACAAAAATTAGTAAACTTTCAGTTATCCCAAAGCTCTTCGAAAAAATCGTCAAAGAAAAATTATATTTCAATGTGAACGAACATATATCGCCTATTCAACATGGTTTCGTTTCCGGTCGCTCTAAATCGGCTAACCTAGCCCTATTTTGTAAAATCTGGCTTAATTCGATGGAAGACGGTGTGCAGGTCGATGTGTTATTTACTGATTTCGTTAAAGTCTTCGACAGAATTAATCACTCCATATTGATAGGAATCCATATGAAAGGAGACACTCTAAACTGCACCAACTCAGTCTCCTGAGCATTGCATATACTCGTAAGATCCTATCTGATGTACTGTGTGAACTAATGAAACCATTCGTCAACGAACTGATTGATAACCACCGTGCGGTTTTGTGCCCGGTTAGTCCACGATCAAACATTCACACTACGGCAGATCCTGGAGAAAACTCAAGAAATCCAAATCGATACTCACCATCTTTTCATCAATTTTAAGGCCGCATACGACAGCATTTATAGAGACGAGTTATATAGAGCCATGTCTAGTTTTGGCATCCCTGCCAAACTTGTCAGATTGTGCAGAATGACGATGGAGAACTCTTGCTGCTCCATAAAGGTCGGTAACAATCTCATCGAGACCTTTGATGTCAAAAAAGAATTTAGACAAGGTGATGCGCTGTCATGTGACTTATTCAACATCATACTTGAGAAAATTGTGCGAAACACCAGGGGCACAATTTTCTAAAAGTCTGTGCAACTACTTGAATACGTTGACGACATTGACATCATTGGCAGGACACAGCGAGCTGCCCTGGTGCGTTTCCAAGTATTAGCACAGACGCGGCAAAAATGGGTTTAGCGGTGAATGAGGACAACACCAAGTATATGCTGTCAACAAGCAGAGACACACAACATCGACGAATCGGACAGAACCTCACGACAGACAGTTAAAACTTTGAGGTAGTTAGGGACTTTGTCTACCTCGGCTCCGCTATTAATTCTGAAATCGACATCACATCAGAAATCAAACGAAGAATTACACTTGCCAACCACTGTTTCTTTGGCCTAAGAAGGCAATTGACTAGTAAGGCCTTGTCAAGAAACACTAAGGAGACTTTGTATAAGACCCTCATCATCCCAGTCCTGCTATATTGCGCAGAACAAAGAGCGTTAACAAAGTCGAATGAAGATCTTCTTGGTCGTTTCGAACGCAAAATTCTTCGAGTGATTGTGTTGATGGGCTTTGGAGGAGAAGATTTAACAGCGAGCTCTACAAGCTGTACAGTGACATCGACCTGGTCAGAAAAGTACGAATCAGTCGACTAAGATGGCTAGGACATGTAGAGCAAATGGACACCGACGCTGCGGTCCGAAGAGTCTTCGATTCCAACCCGGAGGGACAACGCAGTGGAGGAAACCCTCGCCTTAGGTGGCGCGCACAAGTGGAAGGGAACCTCAACCAACTTGGAGGGCACAACTGGAGGCGGTTAGCCACAAATCGAGATAACTGGGGAGGCGTATTGGTTGATGCCCAGGTCCACCCCGGACTGTAGCGCCACTTAAGAAGAATATAGGTAGAAAAGTTAGGCAAACTTTTGTTTCATTCTAACATCTTGAAGTGGCTTTCTTCTTACCTTTTCAATAGGAAATGTATCGTCGAAGTTGACGATTTTTTCTTGAACGTGGTAACCGCAACTTCTGGTGTCCCACAAGGAAGCCATTTAGGACCGTTGCTATTTGCACTCTTTGTAAATGAAATTCCTCAGCTTTTCACAAGGTTCGAATGTCTTTTGTTTGCAGGTGATTTCAAAATGTAAAATCTCCAACTCCTCGGATTGTTTTACATTCCAACTTGAAATAAACCTATTTTAAAGATAATCTTATTTTTTAGTACTGAAAAGATAAACATGCGCCTGTGAGGCGCACTGTTAAAAAAACATTTTGGAGCTTAGTTTGCTTAAATGTTTAGTTTGCACGATTTATCTTTCTCACAGTCCTTTGCTTTTCACTCATACGAAGCTGGCAGTGTTGTTTTTATGAGAGTATCTGAAGTTGAGGATCTTGGCCTTGGGGTTATTTTCAAAAGTAAATTAAACTTCAATTTGCATATCAATTACATTGTCTCGAAATCTTTTTCCCTTCTGGCTTTCATTAGAAGGAATTGTGAAGATTTGCATGATCCATGCGTACTTAAAACTCTTTACTGCTCTTTAATAAGATCCAGATTAGAGTACTGTTGTGTAATTTGGGGATCCGTTTTATGCTGTTCACTCTTCTCGAGCTCTGAGGAGGTTTAATAGGGACTTTGAGCTTCCTTCTTATAAAAATCGCTGCTTATTGTTAGGCCTTTATGTTCTCTCGTAGTTAGGAGAAAGATGCAGTCTCTGGTGTCCCTGAACGATATTGTCACAAATAGAATTAACTGTAGTTAAATCTATACCTGTCATGTCTGTGGAGATAGAAAGAGATAGGTATTATCGAAACAATGTCGTTTGATAGTTTTACATTAACATAGTCGTCAGCCTAATTTTTCATCTAGTTTTAATTTTAATAGAATAATTTGTTAGCTCAATGTTAAGTGCGTTGGTCTGAGCGAAGGGCTCTAGT
Organism: Portevinia maculata; assembly: GCA_949715645.1. NCBI lineage: Eukaryota > Metazoa > Arthropoda > Insecta > Diptera > Syrphidae > Portevinia > Portevinia maculata. Next base: position 361,672,934 of record OX454525.1, on the reverse strand, counting down.
TCGAACCCCGCCCAGGAACACCTTTAAGTTTTTGCACAATATAAATTGTCGTGAGTAGCTTCTTAAATTTCCCATTCGGAATCAGCATAAAACTGTAGGTAAGTCCTTTTCATTCGTTCAAAGAAAAAAAATACTTTTCACATGAGAATGACTGGAGAAGACGAAGAAAAACCAAAATAATGGTAGTTTGCTACACAACTCCTTTTTTTTGCTCTCCGATAGAGAGCAGCGACCTCTTACAACTAAATTATTTGCTTAATTGTAAAAATGTATTTCTTGTAAATTTCCTTAATTTAATCTTGAGGATTTTTTTCGTGTCTTTTTAGATTGCCAAACGAATGCCAGGCAGGCCAAACTGCTAGAGTTTCATCTAACCTGCACGCATCAAGTAGTACAATGGCGGTTAGTCGTGTACCGTCGCCGCCTTTAGCGGAAGTTAATACACCAGTTGCTGAGAATTGGTGTTACACTCAGGTGAGTTTTTTTTTCTCTATAACGATGTCCTTTTTTCCTGTTTTTTATGTGTTTTTTTTTATGAGAAGATGGCTTCAATTTCATTCTCACACTTAACTTTTGTCGGTCAATGTAAACCAAGAAGATGGTATCACGTTTGAGAGCGGATATTGATACTTAATACTTTGTTTGGGTCATAAACCTTTCTTATCCTGTTCGCTGAGCTATCGAAATAAGGTATTCACTTTCAAAAAAAAGTCCTTCGTTAAGGCTAAAAAATACTATTTCCAACCACTCGTGTTTATTTGTTTCACAACCTGTTACAGCTTCTGTTTTACAAAATAAAACTCACATAATGGAATCAAAATGCTTATTCTTAAAAAAAAGCGAATAGTGATCAATTGGTTGAACTTGCCTTAATCTGCCGAATACACTTAACCACGTGCACGTAGTGTTTGCGGATATGATCGACTTTTATGCAGAAATCGTTTGGCAAAAAGGAATTCATTTAAAATAATTTGTTTATCTAAAAAATTATCATTAGTTCATCCTTAAACCTGATGTTCAGACGTGGTTAGAGTTATGAAGATAATTTGAACTGAATTCGAAATGAGGAACAAATAGGCAACTTCAAATTTAGCACCGTATCAGATTTTTTTTAAAGAGATTTGTTTCAACAAACACTCAGATAGCTAATAATTAATCTGACAGCTGAAACCATCTTTTTATTCAGTATTGTTTGTCAAATCATCATTGCAAAATTTACGCCCTAGCAGTATAAACAAATTGTAGAAATGTTCAGGAAAAAAAAAAAATATGGAGTGCTACGGCCGGCCATTTTGCATTCAATAAAGTCGACCAACTGAGTCGGATGTTGGCGACACGATTAAAAGTTTGCATTTTATTACTTTTTTGGTTCAAACCACTGATAAGGTTACGCACATTGCGAGATTCTCATTCATCGATTCGTCATCGTGCGCAAGAACTTGGCGTGTGATCATCGACTTGGTGCAAGATTTTAGGTTGGACTTTCCTTAACGGGAACACGAAAATGGAAAATCTAATGGCATGGAAATATGTTTAATAATTTCAAATTATGTTGGGCTCCAATTTCAATTGGCGCGAATGATTTTATAGGGTTTTCTGTACAAAATCCTGCAATTAGTCTCTGTCAAATGTCAAGATGGCTAAATGGGTGGGTGCAAATATATAGCGAAGTTGGAAACGAACTTTGAGAGTTGAAGCGTTAAGTGCTTTATGGTGAAAATGTTGATATTTTTATTTAAAATAAAAATAAAATAAACAATAGAACTGTCATAGGCGCCTGCCAGACAACTAGCACCTACCCTGAGCGGATTGCTTAACCTCGCGAAACGGCCCAAGAACTTTTATCAGTTGAACTATTTCACATCTTACTATCCTGTTTCGATCCGATATAAAACTCCATTCAAATTGAATCTGGATACAATCTTACGGACTAGAAGTTGTATGAATCCACAATTAAGAGCACTGACTGATGCTACCTTCTGAACGTGTTAAAAGCGAGGTTTTTAAAACGCTTTCTTTTAATTGTAAACATTTCGACAGTAAATACTCATAAGAACGTTGTTGTTAGGCCTATTTCTACCTAGCAAACAAAAACTGTTCCCACTAACGATCCGTCCCCATCGCTTGCGTCATCAGTTCAGTGATTGTGCGCATGCACATTTAGAAGTCGGTTCGCTTTTTAATGATGAGGCGGCTCATTCTGTATCAGTTCCTTTGTTAATAAGCTAAATTGACGCATTTGGAGTGAGGAGATTCATAAGCTAACAATGCACCTCGAAAAACGGTGTCTGGTGCGGTTTTTCGTCCGGTTCTTTTGAAAATGAACAATATCAAAATATTACCGTCAAATGCGCCCACTACACAACCATGATCAACGACATTTTGTTTCCAAAAGTGCGTGAATTTGATCTGCACAACATTAGGATTCGACAGGACGGTATCACATAGAGCTGTGCCAATCGTTTCTTTTTAGAATGCCGAATGTTCCGGCATCGTTCGTTTTAAAGATTCGTCGTTCATTCCCATTTCATTCTCGGTAATTCGAACCAATACAATCATATTTGGAAAAAAATTAACAGTCCATTTTTTCTCAATTGTTCCAATACCAACCCCGAATGCAGTACTTCGCGACAAAGTCAGTGGCAAATGAAAAAAAAAACTTGCTGCAGAATGAAATGAAGAAAAACAATGGCGAATTTGTATGGCGGGAGACTAGTTTTGCGCGAATATTTCGTAAAAAGATTATAGTAAAGCGGATTTCAACAAAAAAAGATCCAGAACTAAGATGGAGTAACCAAACACTATTTTTGAGTACTAGAAAGTTAGTTAGTTAGTTAGAGGGACTGCGTGTACGAAAAATAAAAGTGAAACCGTGAGAATCGCGTTGTTATGGCAACAAAATATTTTTGTTTGGAAATAAATTGAGTTGAACGATTTTCTATATATACATTTTATACTAATTAAAACAATTGAACACAATTAGTTAATAACAGAATTGTACAAAAAAAAGAAAATTTTTGTAAATGGCTGCATCAGCTGCACAAGCGTTTTTGGTCAACATGTTCACCGTTTTTGTTTGCTTTAACATACTTTCTTACGTTTTTTCTCTATAATTAGTTTTTTTACTCTTCAATAGCTTCTGTTTTCACTTAAATATAAACATTATTAACAATCACAATGATTTTTCCATACGATTTGTGCAAATTTCTGAAATCTTATCATTGAATTTGTTTCTGACGTTTAAGAAATGGATTCGGCACTTCAGAAAGAGATAGCTTCGCGCGAAGTGGTCTTTACCATAGCATAGCACGCGGTCTCCACTTGCGATAAATTGATAGTATACGCTTATGTCTGCTGTCTCAAGTGTACCATAATAGCAATTAAATTTCTATAGTTTGCAAGAGAAAGCATGCTGTAGTCGCATGCTTTTTACGGCATGCTTTAAACAAAAGAGGGGGGTCGTTCCTTGCTGTTAGTGCCGTGATGCTCTCCATGAAAATCATTGCCTCTCTCTCTTTCTCAAACGAACAAAGTATGCGATGAAATGCCCAGCAAGCAAAATTTGACAGCTGCTGTGCTTTTGCTTTTTTCTTCTGCTTCTGCTGTCTGCTGTAAATTTATAGTAAGCGGAGAAGGCGTATAGAGGACCCGTACCCTTTGGTGAATATTGGTTTCGGTATTTCCATTGCGTTTCGTATTCGTTCATCGAGGACCCGGACCGATTGATTATGGTATTATGTGGATTCGTTCATTCATTAGCTTTCAAAGAATGAATCCGTCACTATTGACACAGCTCTAGTGCCACATGGCAAACTGTCAGCCAAACCATCGAGTTGTTGATGGAAGTGTTCGATGACAACATTTTCTCCGAACTAGCCCCAAGATCATGTGTTTTGACGCCGTTGGACTATTTTCTGTGTGGATATTTAAAGTCGTTTGTCAACCTTTAAAGCCAACATCGAACGCACCATTTAAATGTCGGAAAAAGTGGGCGAAAATTTGATCTCCTGGATGCAGTTCCTGAGACGCTTCCCTGCTGACTAAATACCCGAAATAATTTTTCATCATTAATGTCATATAGTGTATACTATATCGCATACAAAGCACGTTGCTTAAATTGTGCGTGTTTTATTTGAATTTCAATTTAATATAAAAAAAAACTCAGTAAGACTCACTCTAATGGCAAAACCGACCAAAAATAGTTAGTATAAGTTCATGGCTCAAACTCACATAACCACTAGGTTATCGACTCGATTTATTGAACGTCCGTCTACTTATTGTATTAAATTAATGTAAATTTATTACTAAATCATGTTAAATCATTTTCGGCCAATAACCTTCAAACCAATGTTTGCAATCTATCTGCTTAATGTTTAATAAACACATAAAAACAACCAACTCAACTGATGCCTAAATAGCAAGACGAATGGATTTTATTATCAAAAAAAAAACAATCCCTCCCTCACACTTCGCTTAGAACTTCCAAAAACATGTTTCCCATTAGTTGTTTTTTTTTTAGTACACGCGCACTTCTTGCTAATAATTGAATTTACCTTGAATTTTATGAATTTTACTATTCACATTGATAATTCTCTTCCTCTATCAGTTTGTTGTTGTGCAAATTCTATTTCTGTACGACCTCGGAAAGCAATCAGCAAAGGATGAAGCATGAGTTGGAGTTCTAAACAACAACAAAATACAAGTACTAAATTTGTGTTGTGTTCATCTTCTCTTATGTATTCATAGTACTCCTCCACTATTAAAAGGAAATCAATTTAAAGAGGAAAAACGAAGAACTGAAAACAGGCAAGATTTAAAAACACAAAACAAAAAACCGTTTGGCATTGGTAGCAAAGAACCCTGAGATTTGTACGCACTTGACTTTGGTTAGTTCCGAGTATAGTTCGTTGTTTTGTTTTTGCATGTCTCTCCCTTTTTGTTCATTTCATTTGTTTCTGCCTTCGGATAATTTAGCGGCTACAAAATTTCGAGAGATAAAATTCAATTCTAATCTTCTTTCTTTTATCATAACAGACTTTCTAAACCAATTTCAGATTTGGAAAAAGATAAACCGATTGTTTTTTGTTGCTTCAATCTTAAGGTTAACGTCAAAGTTAATTGTCACACCTCCCTGAAGTATGATGCGCTATACAGCGGTCCAGTCCAGTCATTGACCATCAATGAGTGTCGGCTGGTTATGCGGTTGACTCTTGATCCAAGTTCAATCACGGAAGGAGCTCGTCACATTTTAGGCCTTAATGGGCTTAGCGGTCATTGCGCCCCCAGATTTGATGAATATGGGTGTGCGAATGTTGTCTGTTTCATTTTTTATTTAGCATATTATTCATTTAATATGATGGTTAATGTCGCTTGATTTTGACACATTGTTCGCCGGTGTGTGGTGTTTTTTTTTTTTTTTTTTTTTTAGTTCAGTGTTAACTCTGGAGGCCAGTAGCATTTTGTTTAAATAAAAGCGATGCACATGCCTGCGGAATGTTTATATTGTGAAGGCAATGGCCAGCACTGAGCATGTGCTGGCGGTAATAACCTTAATCACATCAGTATGCAAAAGGAAACGGAATTCATTTTGCACCCAGAGGGTTCTTGACGAAAGTCTCACAAGGAGGAAAGACACGAAGGGACTGGGACCTTGTTTTAAATATGGCATTACTGCTTTCATACTCACAAGGTTCCTTTTTTTTTGCTTAAATTGTAATCTATTTGTTCTTTGGTGGAATACTTATTGGCACTGTTATGTGGACGCAAAGATGCGCAACTATTTAAAGTTATTTGAAAATTCCAAAATTACGGTGGCGTTTGGTAGCCCAGTAGGGGGGCACTCAGACTCAATACTTGTCCATTATACTACCAGGAAGACACATCACTTTTACTGTTTAAAATTACTGGTTTTCCTAAGAAAAAACCGTAGGCGCTCCACCAGCACCGAATACCTGCCCCCTGATACGAGCAAAAGCAGGTCAATCACAGAGATAATGTGCCGCAGTATCATCGCTTTCTTCACAGGTTTCGCAGTAAGTGGTATCGCTTAAGCCTATCACCTTAAGATGCTTGGCAAAAGCGTAATGGCCCGTAAGAACGCCAGTAATTTGTCTGCAGTCTTTTCTGTTAAGAGACAACTAGAATGCGGCAGATTTTTTACAAACGTCGCGGAGGGTTTGTTTAGTCTGTCTACGCCCTGTAGAGTCGTGTTTTATAAAACCCAACCGTCAATGGAAGCCCTGGCCAAAGACGCAGGCAAACATAACGCCGGTCTAGGTCCTGAAAGTCTTCCTCTCAGCCCTGTCTAGCAAGTTGATCGGAAATCTCAATTCCTGTGATCCTGTTATGACCCGGGACCCAGATAAGTGTAAGTGAATTTAGCCTTCCGAATTCAAAGAGATCTTGCAATCACGAAGTATTTTGGAGGTGGTTAAAGGGTTGAGCAACGCCTTAAGCGCAGCCTGACTCTCGCAGATAATTCGCCTCCTCCACCTGTTCCTCACATCACAGTCCATAGCCATTAGGATAGCATAAGTCTCCGTTTGGAAGACTGACGTATGTTTGCCTAACGAGATGACTAGTTCAATGTTGACGAGCTCTATGAAAATACCAGCATCAGGGGTTCTCCTTAGCGCAGTCCCGAAAGAGGCCGTTTAACGGTTCAACATCGCCTATTTTAATCATTAAATGAGGCCCTATGGGCCCTATGACGATGTCATAGGGAGCAACCGCTTACAATCTCCTTCCTCTTGGATTACTTATTCTTTTCGCCTACCAAGAAGTTATGCATTCTACTACCCCCCTTATAAGGAAGCACATGTTTCATGGGCTACCATGAAGGAGAAAAAAGTAAAAGAAAAAATGGATAGTTCAATGTTAGAAGGAACCTTTTTAAACCCATCATTTGTAAGTGCGAAGCTATAGATTTATGTGTATACATTTATGACAGGATGGGATCTACAATGAATGAACGGAAAAGTTAGAATCTTCCAATGGCAATTTTTACTCGTAGATGCTTGTCAGACTTTCGCAGGAGGTAAAATAAATAAAATACTTGGACGTTACTGGGGTGATCTGAACATGATATCAATCGGTTAGTAGGTCAACGAACTAACCACGGAGCCATATATATTTTTATTTAAAGAAAAAGAAAATCCAAATCTCAAGCCACTCAGACATGGTAAAGGTCCATTGTACCACCAGGCAGAAATCCTCTTTCGGTGTAGAAGTTGGAGAAACAAGTGTTATTCGTTTTTTTAAATTAATGTGTGATGTATGTTGTCTTTTCCAATAGGGGGGGGGGGGGGGGGGGGGGGGGGGATTGAACCTCCACCGCAAGGGTCACAATCCAACACACTGGCCTCTACTTCGTCGCCACCCTTACTAAAATGTAACTTGGAAGAAAGATGAAGGAATATGCCATTACGAATTCACTTTCTATGTATTTCTTCTGGCTTATCAGTATCATTTGAATTAATTAAGGAACTAGGTCAACAATTGAACTACGAATGAGACTCCGAACCACCTGTGCGTGCACAAGTAAAAAAAAAATCCATTAAATAAAAAATGGGCATTAACGGTTCATGTATGGCCTTAAACTTCTCAGTGTAGGAACGGCATAAGAATGGGCTCTTTCAATTTTCAAGGCAACTGCGAGTTCCCTACTAGTTTAACTTATGTCACTTGCCAAACGATGGTCACGTGAGTTACGCGATCAATGAGGAAGGGTAAAATAGTAGGGACTAGTAGTTGGCTTGCAAATTGAACGTGCCCAATGTCACTACCCTTAGCGGAGCAACCAAGATGCGTGAGTGGGCTTAACCATGCGGAGAAAATGTCTAAATCCTTTTTACCCGCGAAGCCGCCCACCCAAACTTACTTTGATTCGAAAAAGTCAGCTTATTTATAAAGTCTCATACCAGACAACTAGCACATAACCTAAGCGAAGCGGGCTATACCATGCGGAGGAGGGGGTTAAATCCCTTAAACCCGCGAAGCGCCCCACAAAAACCCTGTTTGATTTGAAAAAGTAAGCAGACATGGGCGTCTGCCAAACACCATGCTGAGAAAAGGCTTAAGCCCTTTTAGCCCGCGAAGCGGCCCACCCTAACATTCTTTGATTCGAAAAAGTGAGCTTGCTTACAATGGCGCCTACCAGACAACTGGCACATACCCTAAGCGAAGCGGGGTACACCATGCGGAGAAGGGGGTTTCATCCTTGAAACCCGCGAAGCTCCCCACCCAAACCTTATTTTATTAGAAAAAAATGTACTGACATAGGCGCCTGAAAGACACCTAGAACCTTCTCTTTGCTGTTCAATTAAATTCCCTGAGCAGGTTGAAAGGCGTTTCAATCGCCTTAATTGAATTCCGAGCTTCACATTTCGAGAAGCTTATCTTGATAGTTTGTCAGATTAGAGGTGGGACAGTGGAACAAATTTTAGGTGTTCCCGGATGGGATTCGAACCTCGAATCCCTCGCTCAGTACCAGAACGCACAAACCATTGATCAAGTATAGACCTTAAAAAGGAAAAAGGTAAAAGCGTCAGGTGCCATGGCGATCTCATATGGCGGCAGCGCTTACTACCTCAATTCCTTTTGAAGCACTTACATGTATTTAGCGGTTACTAAGAAGTTTTAGATTCATGCCTTTCTATCCCCCTAACAGAGAAGCACTTATTTATAGGGAAAGAGTGTAGTAAGGCCTGCAAATGGTAATATGCTGCGAATGCCATCTATATGCAAGTTTTAGAAGTAGTTGAAATTTAAAGCAGATTCTTTACCTATTCGCTTCCTATGCTACATTTTCGGAAGGCCTTGCTTTTTCAAAGATTTTAATTTAAGAAGTAAGCAGATATTTAACAAAGGCCTGACGGAATATCCCTACTAGGAACCTATATTTGGACACATACTTCTAGATAGAAAGCTATTTAAAACGGCTGTTGGGTCTTTGGGTGGCCAAGCATTTTCGAATATTTTAGCTTTGAATCTTTTGGAGCTACCTTCATAAAGTCTCAATCAAAGCCACTGTACTCACCAATCATCAAAAAGAGCGTACTGCAAGATTTTACGGAAAGCTATGCACATCTTCTGCAGACGTCTGATGAAATTGGCAGCAGTAAAGTAAATCTTTCTAAATTTATTATCGAATGAGAGCAGTATTTGAATCTAGGACGCTGCTGGTGACACGCCAACGACTCGCTGCATTGGACTGTCTCCAAAAGATCTATTTATTTCTGGATGATGTGGTAAGGTAAAATAACGCATGCCAGTTTAGACTGGTTGCGCCTTACAACAACTTCCTGCCTTTGCATCAAACGCACCATTCCATAACAAAATGGGAGGAATAAATAGGGATGGACTCTACAGCACATCCAAGCAAAGCAAAATCAATTCTGAATGCAAAGAACGTCGGTCGGTGTATTGAATCTCATTGCCCGAACCAAAACTCCCAAGATATTGATATTCTACACAGGCGAAACTCATAGAATGATGAAAGAAGACAGCATTGAGGAGGACGCGCCATTCGAGGCCGGTGCACATGCCGCGCCGACAAGGAGTATGTGTTACCCAGTGTACTGTCGGTGTATGTATCTTCTCTAATGGTGACCATAATAGGCGACGCGATCCTCATCACCAGCACACTAGCAGCAGCGCTTTGGTCAGAAAAATGGCCAAGTACCTTCACTTCAACGAGGACATTGCACTGAACGTGTTAGTTAGACTGAGCGTTTAAGGAGATCATCGAACCATATCCACAAGCAAGGGGGAACCCTTACCAAAAAAATATAAACAAGACTCAAATAAATAAGCAGACCGAAGCGATGAATGGGAAACTAGCAAACCTCCTCCTTTCCACCCAAATAGTTGGTTACAGTACGAAGACATATACGTACGAGTATGTGGAAAGGTACTCTCTTTCCCACTTTTCAGTAGAGGCTTTGCCCACGTTTTTCCCAAGTCAAACAGACAGGGATGCAGAGTAAGATGTTTACAGATTTAAATTAGAAAACTGACTATCATTCCTGATCTGATGTCGTGCACGCAGTGAATTTTGCCATAAATGGGAATAACCTGTGCTATGTTTGCAAGTTACATGGAAGCAACTAAACCTACACACAGAGGGACACAGAGTCATCGGACTTTCAAGCGGGTCAGTTCGATACAACAAAGTTTAATCATCTCAGTTTGCTCCAAATCTACTTTGTTTAATTTTTTTTTGTTTTGTATTCTTTTGTAGCCGTCTGTGCTGGGGGATAATAATTCAAGCTTATTGTGTTCGAGCATGACTCAGAGGAGAATAGATTCAATAAACTCCCTCTTTCGTGACAACAGTGAATACATTTTTCGGGTCTCTGCTTTGATTGAATTTATTCATTTCATTTCTTTGTATGCCAAGTAGGAAGTACTGCTTCTGTTTGGTCTTCTTGTGTTGCGTTTTGGTTTTCTACTTCGACCGAGATATTGTTAAAAACATGGGCAAACCAACGCAAGAGAATATCTCACCATTGGTTCTCGTCTCCTCAATTGGCGGAAGATCTCGTTTTACATTAGGAAATTGCATTTCACGTTTTCCTCTCCGAGATATACTGGTTGTTCCGGATTCGATACGAGTAGCAGCTGCTGTAGCAATTGATTTTTTTCGTTTTGTATTTCAGTACATTGCTTTGCTCCTTACCTGCCCGGAATTTTAAAGAATATAATCTTATATTTTTGACACTTGTCAGAATTCCGCTGACTAGTTCGAATACTGTAGCATATCTCAAGGCCCAATGGTTTATGATTATGACATTTGGCCATGGATAAAGTAACTGAGAACCGTGTAACTTCGTTTTCTGACACCTGTCAAAAATTGACAACTAAGTGAAAAAAGAAAAATTACACACCTTATCGAAATAAATCTGATGGCCGTAGAATATCTTAATCCCTGAACGGTAGTGGTTGTATATGCTTCTTATCATGCGAGTTCTAAAAAGGTACAAGATGTATATATGTCCTACGGCATTATGTAGTCAATGGAATTATAAAAAAAATAATTTTATATGGAAAACCGTTCTTGTAGTAGGATAATCCCCATCAATGGTTGTTCCATTGACTGATTTTAACTGATTAATGATATATTTGTTGCTGAGTGAACCAATAATGATTGATGAATTGTTTTCTCGTTTAAAAAACTACTTTGTCGATGCTGCACTCCACAGTTTGTGTGTTAATCCAGATTTAACGTGAAGAAAGTTTAGGCTCCAGTCGTTAGCCCACTTCAATAAAACTATTAATTATAGTTTTATATGTTTGCGCATTTTGTACATATGTATAGGTTGGGGGTCATCTGTTGATTTCTGTTGAAAATTGTTATCAAAAAATACCGTTCAATATTTTTGATAGGTACCTAATTGTTAACCCAATTTTGGGATACATCGATCGATGGTTTGAGGCCCTAATCACGAATGAAAAATAAATAAATATAAATATTAGGCATTAACGGCTTATAGATGGCCGCCGTCCGCCAAGCCGCTGACTGGCAGGTGGCCATCAAATCCCTTGGATCCAGCACTACGAGATCCAACAAAGTGAAAGACTGCTGCGCATCTCCTTACGAGATAGCCGGTCAGTATAGCCTCACCCTTTGCTGGGTGCCGGGTCACTGTGACATACCAGGAATTTGCGAAGCATTTAGGAACTTGTGCAAGTTGTTCGCAGACTTGCCGTTGAGTTCTTCTAAGTCCTGGAAGAAATGTCTGCCGAGGACATTGTTTCTATTATGACAGAGTGCAGGGCAGTGACAGAGGAAATGAGGGGTATCCTCATTCACCTGCTCGTCCCCGCATCCTCTACAGAGGTCATCTGTGTTTCAATTTCTTTTCATGGTAGCCCAGCATGTTGTGTCCGGTGATAACACCTGTGAGAGAGGACAAAGATTTCATGCTTAGGCGCCACAATATTGGCGACTGAGGGCGTTGGACAAAAGGTTAACTTTTTATCTTTCCAATATCAAAACTTTGTGCATTATTGAAAATTACTGTTAAAATTCGCACTGTTTGTAAAAAAGTTTGCAGTATTTTCCACCGCGTTGCCGATGTGTCACGATCGTATTAGACTAATTTCTTCTAAAGTGGCAGCACGGTGGTGGCACGAATAAATTGCATTTGACAAGCTCGTACTATGCACACTCTTTCAAGTGAATTGTGAAAGGTGATTTTTTTCTTTTTTTCTTTTCTTTCTTTGTTGGTTTTTCAGTGTTCTATTTTTGACAGCTCATGCGTGTTTCGTGACAAGTGTCAAAGCCACACATGCTCAGTTAGCATTGACATTTCATCGTGGAAAGACTTGCACTCGAACAATGCTTACTTGAACTTTATTATCTAAATTCGTGTTCTCCGAAAAATGTTTTTCACCTCGACCAATTTACGGTCGTCATAACCGAACTTTGAATTGGCCGGCTAGATTGTGCGATTTGACGCCTTTAACTATTTTTTATGGGGATACGTCAAATCACTCATCTATGCCGATAAGCCAGCGTCAATTGCAGTCTTGGAAGACAACATTACACGTGTTTTTAGCGGGATATCAGCCAATATGCTCGAAAATGGACTCAAAATTGGCCTCTCCGTATGGAAATGAGCAAGTTTATGATGAACTATCTGAAAATTACGCGTTAGTGTTGGATTTTCGAAAGTACGATGATCGCTTGGTTTATCACTTTTAAAAAATGAAGTGACATTTGAAAAGCTTTTTCGCTTTACAAAGAGGGCAACTGGAACGCGAATCACTTTTGAGAATAAGAAATCACAAAACCGCCAACGAAAGCGACCCGACGCGACCTTTTTGGAATAGACCTTCTGCTTTGAAAAAAAAGAAAGTTTATAAATCCGCAAACAGTCCATTTGAACCACTAAAAATTTTGTTTTATAGGCCTTTAGTTGGCTTTTCAAAGTGAAGTCTTGCGACGACTACAAAACTAGTACGAAAAGACTTTTTATATTTTTATCCGCTCTTTGTCGTGTAAAAACGACAAGCGCAATGGCGATTTGGATGACTCGTGTATTTTGGAGTCAGAAACGACAACGGTAATCGAGGTGAATGTTCACTTAATGGCAACAAAATGACGACATAAGTGACAGCAGCTTCCACATATTTCCAGTCTACTGAAAAAGTGAATCTGAAAACAATTGATTTTTTTCTTACATTTCACTGCATGCTTTTTAAAAAATTAAAGTTCCTGGGGAATATTCTACTATCTACTTTTTCTTTTTTGAACCATCTAAATCAATCTATGTATGAATTTCAAGAGTCTTTTCAGCTCTCCGTTTTCCAGATCTTCCAGTTCATCAAAGAAGTAACTTCCAAGAATTCGAATTCTTTTAAAGTATGGGTACTCGCATAATAGTTGACGAATTGATTATAGTTCATTTTGCAGTGTGCCGATCCGCTTCCATAAGTCCGGAATACAAATGACAAGAGTCGTTGGTATAATTTGATAAAAGAATTTCTTTGAGAATAATTAAAGGTAAATTTTGTGGACATAAAAGATTTTATCTTTTCTGTTTGGAACCAATATCTACCATTCGAATTGAATTGAAATTATTTTGTCGACAAAAAGATTGAAACCTGCGTACCTATATTTGCCCATTTTTACATCTCAACAAGAAAGAGTGATACCAAATCTGGTTCAAATACGTTAGGGTTTGTCTCTCTGTAAAATTCAATTCTTATTTTTTTACATTTTTCGTTTATTTTTTTAATTTAATAATTCAAAATCAAAAATTGTAAATATAAAAAATTAAAAAATCGCTTAATTTGAAAAAGGCTCCAGGACAAATAACCCTGCTCAAACACCGTACTGCCTTCAGCCTCACGTACCTCTGCTCAGAGTGTTTAGTTCTATTCAAAATTCATATCGAAAAAGTTATGGCATTATGTTGAGTTGATTATTTGGTTGTCAAAAAATCTTTTCTCCTAAAACCAAAAATCAGGCTCACTGACAATATCGGGCGCGTATATATGCTTATTCACATTTGTATGTTAAATACAACAACAACTTAGCCTGTATACACTTACTTAAGCGGGGATAACTGTCATTTAGCGGATGTAAAGAGGTTTCCGATAACTTTTGTTTACGAATGTCAGAACTTTGACATTTCTCACCAACTGAACAGGCACATGCCTCCGAATTTTAGTTGCGCGTAAATTCTTATTTTTAACAAAAAATATATTGAACCGCATTCATTTCCAAACCACTTGTCCTATAGAGGTGAATTTTATACTTTTTTTTAAATTGCAATGATCTTGCCCTACAGGTTGGTAAAAAAAAGATTTTCAACCTGAGTCGTATTTTGAAATTTAATTTGCATGTTCAGTAAAGTGAAGAAAACAGCCGAAATGTCAAATGTCAACCAACACAGTGCTGCCAAGTCGAAGTCCAGCGTTTTTTCATCTCCTTTTATCTAAGATACGCTGTAGAATCACACCTACAGCCGAATTAATACAAATTACTTAATTTGCTTCTAATTCACAAATTAACTACAATGTGGATTTAGTTAATTCACGGCTCATTAATTAAAAGTCATGTCCATGCACTAGCTAATTGTCGTTACGTAATAAATTGTATGGAAATGGGGAATCGTTAAGAAATAAATTGTATCGAGATACCACATCCAACATCCCATTTGGTTCAAAGATTCGCTGTCAGTTGTCAAAAATGCTGTCAGTTATATTTTAACTTAGATACTCGTTAGTTCACCTACTTCGGTGCATTAGTTGATTGAATGTTTATTGACGTCAATTAACTTCAAAAAAAGTTTGTTACTAAGATTTCTCATTTAATTATCGATTAAAGATAATTCTCTCTTAATTTGCGTTTATTAATTGGGCTTGGTTTTACGGGCTTTTTATTCTGGAAGGCAACACTGAACACCTTTCTTCAGCTAATTCTGCTTGAGGTAAGTATAAAACAACTTGTTGGCAAGAGCGCATTGCGCCTCGCAAATGTGGGCTACGTTAAAGGTTGCAGTTTTGGGCACTGCACGATTTTAGTTGAGTTACTACCGGGAAATAAGTTACTGCGTGCTGAAATTTCCTCTTGGTCTATTTCGAATTACGTATGATGTAGCATAACCGGGAAGGAAAGAATGGCAAGGAGATGCAAACACAATGCGTATTGCAATCTACGCTGATGAGTCTAAAACAAGAGAGCGTACGGGTTCTTGCATCTTCTCTGTAGATCCATACTTACAAGGGCTCTTACGACCAATTGGAAGGGCAGAGCTAATGCGAATGAGAACTTTATCACATTGCATTGCATTGATCAGATTGGATAGTAATGTCGACCTAGATATGTACGTCCGTTTCTAAAATTCGACCTGGAAACCTGAAATTTGGAACATATCATCCCTAGGGACCCCAAATGCTTATAATGTAAAGATTTTTAAAATCCACCCACTGAGACGTCCACTATTTAAAAAAAAAAAACGTTTTATTGAATTGGAATTGAGAGTCACGAATTTCCAATTGTCAGTCGTTGCGTTAGAAAACCAAAACAGACAAAGGATCTCAGCTTAATGGCAGGCTCACTTCCAGGGATGGGAATAGTCCATCCAAGCGGACTGTAGCTTTTCATTTTTGATTTACTTCTTTTCCATCTCACCATATCCCATTACAAGCACACTTATTGCTAAAGCAGTGATGCCAGATAGGTATGACAAATGTGCTATTCCAATATAATTGTTCCCAAACGGTTCACCCTTGATTTGTTTAAACTATGAGCAACATTTTAATCATTTATTGCCCCCAAAATATGTATTTTATTTATTATCTTTTCTATTCCGTTTATCAGTAAAGCAGTAAATGACTTCCCCATGACGGCGAATAAAAATTTCTTATCTGTCTTTGCACTGTCAGCTCTGTCAAACAATTCACAAAATGAAAATGAATTTGTCATCCTCATCATCCCTAAGTTCAATGACCAAAAGTAAATTTCCGAAAATGAATTAAAATGAAATCGTTGCCAATCACGAAATAGACTTATAGCAGAACGTTCACTTCGTCGCGTAGGTAAATGACCAGCCACAGACAGAGTCGGAGCAGCATTAATTCGTTAAAATTTTCTTTTGGAGATTTTTATTTTGTTTGGGTGTTCCTAATAATAAATGAATACACACAAAAAAGAAAAGAACAGAGGACCAGTTAAGATAAAAAAAAACGAATCGTAAGGGAACTGAACTTAAAGTTATTGGATGATCCGAACAAGGCCGATGGTTGTTTGTTAGCTTGACTGGTGGCTGGGTCCGTTGGCTGAAAAAAGTCGTCCACCGAACGCATGATGATGAAGGAGTTGAGTTCGTATGTAGATAGGTAGCCATAATATATAAATACACATCCAGTATCTCGCTGGCTTTGGCTAGTATGTGTGTCGTGGTCGACGTCGTCGTCTTTGCTGTTGTTGTTCCCGTTGCTGCTCATCCCTATCTCATCAGCTACTAATGCCAGTGGATTCTACTATTACTCTTGTGATAGGGTTCCTTTCTGTTCCGTCCTGATGCCATTGCCACGCAACACGGTCGTACATTAAAGTCATTCACTTGCGGCACCTCTGCGCTTGAAGCACTAGCAGCAGCAACAGCAACAACAACAGCAGAGATACAAAGAGAAAGAGGGCCTTGGCTAAGCATTGGACTGCTTAAGTAGCTCCTGCTCTTCTGATTAATACACAATATAAAGGCCAAGAAGTAGAAAACATTTTGGAATTTCACCTTGGAATACGCGTTTATTGAACTGCCCTGAACGTTGGAGACATGATAATGTTAGTGGCGATGTTTGATGTTCACAATGACGATGAAAATTATTATGATGAAGTCGCTTTTCGATGACGACAACAACGAGACGTCGGCGATGAGTGTGATGATGGTAAATGGTTGCGAACATTGTATGTATAAGAGAAGGTTACTAAACTAAAAATGCGTCTATCCTTGAAACTTAGCCACCACTTAAAGTATGATGAGTATTTGTGTTTGGAAATGTTTGATGCCCTTGGAGAACATATTGAACTTTCGCTACTCCCTGTCGGAATTATTATGAGGTCATAGTAAATGCGAAAGACATTGTTAAATACATTTAAAGGTATTCATACCAGTTTCTCACAAAGAAATAAAGAAAGAAAGTGACAATGGCACCGACAAAAGAAGCTGATAAAATTTCTTTGTCAAAATATGGGTTTGTTTGAAATCAATCACAAATCTTAATTTCGAATCTTCGTTTGCTTGAAACTTCGCTACAGGCTGTCAATTTCCAAATTCAAAGCTTTTCTTCTTCTTTCATGTGTCCCCGCCTTCAAATTTTTATATTAATAAATGAATTAAATAATAAATTGACTACTTACTTCTACTACTATAGCGGGTGGCATTGGTGCGATGGTAGTGTATTCACTAACTGATCGTGAGTTCGAATTCATAGTTTTTAATTAAATTCACATAAATAGAGATCTCCCTGAGCAATTTAAGCGCCACCCGTGGAGAAAAAATACTACAAAAGCACCAAAACTTCTTTCCTATCCTCCTATTCATTCAAATAGTAAGTAGCACCTAAAATTATGCAATACAATTATTCATTGCTAGGTGCTGCTTACTGTTCAATAAAAAATGCATGCGCTGTGTTCAACTATAAGGGTACTGTACATATACAGAAAAAACAAAGCCCCTTTAGCGTAAGCGAATTATAAATAAGACTAATCTGGCGTTAACAATCCGTACTAGTCGCCGGAACTAGTCGTTACTTCTCCAAACATTCGTGTGTGCGAAGTTCTATCGATTTACGCTTACTCTGAACGTCTTCTCATGGCAGATTCTCTTCTTGGATTTTTGCGGACTCTCGCAATATTGATCGAACAAGAAATTTCAAGATCCGAGGAAGCCTTCACGTCAACGAACCTATCTCGAAGAAAATGGAATGCGCGAGGGGTCCTAAGAACCCTGTCAAAATGGCAATATTAAACAACGTTTCCATACAATCGCAAAAAGAGGCAGGCCTAAAAACTTCTGGATCACACAAATGCAGCAACACCAGCGTTTGATTGGCCTCATCGACGAAGTGATTTGAATTCGGGAGGCCTGCTGTTATTTTTTGAGGTCGTATTGGCGAACCCCACAGACGGACCAGTAGGGATCCAGTTAAGTGGGAGGGTTATGATCCCTTCAGTCTAGATCATAACCTAGTCATTAAAGAAAAAGAAGATTCAGGATTCGTTGTATACGACGGCTGTTTGATAAGTCACTTAAAATTGAATTTATTTTTCTTCTTCTTCTCCTTACTGGCGATACACTTATCCCAGTGATGTTCCAACTTCTTTAATCCTTCAAAAAAAAAAATTGAATTTCTCAAGCTCTGCAAAATAGGCATTTTTTGCATCGATAATTTCTTATTTGATCTTTTTCGTCTTTTCATATTTGGAAAGAGAAAAAATATAACGCGGAGCCCAATCAGGACAATAGGGTGGATGAGAAAGCAGTTCATAACGCAATTTATCTAATTTTGCTTTCGCTACTGCGGACGAATGAGCTGTTGCATTGTCGTGATGAAACAGCACTTTTTTCTTATCCTTCCAATGCACAGTGGGTACCTTCATAGGCCAAAATTAAAAAAATTAAATGTCATATCAAAGTGTCAATAAGGTTCTTCCAACTCCCGCTAAACCAAAACCAAAAAAAATGTTGACGCATTATTTTTTTTCATTCCTTTATATCCATTCAAAGTTAACATTATATTAAAACATGCAGCTCGCTTATCGGTACAGTATTTTAATAGAGAACTTGTGATAGTGATAACTTGTGTTAAGAAAGTGTGAGCAATATTTAATTGTTATGGATATTAAACAAGAACGTGATTACTTTATAAAAACATACATTTTATTGTTTAATAACTGCGCGAAGCACTTTTTGTAACTTTATTTTTAGCTTAGTTTACAGTAAATTAAAGATTTAATTGATTTGCCTTCGAGTGCCCGCTACAAATGAAGTACTAAAATGAAGAATATTGTTCTACCTTTTCAAATAACAACGCGGTTTTTCCCCTTTATTCCCCTTTTATTCGAGTTATGAACCATATTTCGTTAATTTTTGGTTAAAAAAAAAAACATGTTTTGACTTATCGTTTTATCTTTGGTAGGTGCTGGTTATCAATGCGTAATTAAACGCAATTTTTATACCCTATTTTAAGGGTATATTAATTTTGACGCATAGTTTGTAAAATACCTTAATATTGCCCGTAGACCCCTAAAAGTTACTATATTTATGATCAGCATCGATAGTAATGTCGATCTAGCCATGTCCGTCCGTCCGTCGGCAAAAATTAGGCCTTTAAACTGGGCCTAGAGGGCCCTCTAGGGGGCCCTTTATGCTCATGTGTAAATATTTTCAAAATCCGCCACTGACACGCCTACAATTTAAATTTTTCTTTTTTTTTGAAAAATCAAAGTTTGAGCTAGGGAGCTGAAATTTATAATATATACTCTCTGAGCGATAGGAATAAGAATAGGGTATCCAACAGTTCGCCCAAGCGGACTGTAGCCCGTCCCTATGTTTTATTTCATAAATGGCTTCAAAGTCGAGGAAATAATGCAACATGGTCAATGCAAGCCGCCCAAATCCTGGAGAACATCAAATGCAGTTGGCCTTATCAAGGTGTTGAGAATATTGGATTTGATCCTCTCTATGACCGAATTTGTTTCGTATGCAAGAAGTTAACAGAATTTTGGAAGAAAAATAAAGCCAGAAAAAATGTAATTATAAAAAATCATTCCTCTTGGCTTGACAAATCCGAGACTGTCTTTTTAAGTTATCCTGACGAAAATAATCCAAGTTCATCACAACAACGAGGTCGTCCTAGAAAAAGTTTTCAAGAATGTTCTGCGCGGACTAAACGAAGACGTGTGGCTGGCTGAAATCTCGAGATCCGACGAATCAATTGCCACAGCTTTGCGTGAAACGTCATGTAATTCGGATTTGTGAGAAGAAAATGCGATGAGTAGTGTAACGCCTTGTGAAGTACTGTCGCTTTTCGTGGAAGTAAAGCTTACAAAGAACCAGTACTTACTTATTCAGAGTTTTGTCAACACCAAGATTAAAAAAAATGCACTGCCTAGCTACAAAATTATAAAGATGGAAAAAGAAAACTGCTATCCAGAAGCCGACAAAATTAATGTCACCGAGTCTGGTGCCGAAGTAGACTTACAGGCTTTACTTAACCACACGGCAACAAGAGTTCTTACGTCGCAGAAAGATGTTCTTGACACTCTCAACAAGGACTCATATAAAAGCCTACAGTTAGAAGGAAAATGGGGATTTGATGGCCAAAGCGAATACAAACAAAGCTTTCATGATCCTAATGATAAAGACAGCGATTTATTTGTTACATCTTACGTGCCATTGCAGGTTAAAATGCCAATTAGATTTCAATTTAAAATTTAAAAAAGAAACTACTGCTATATCTGTTTTTGAAAAACAATATTAAACTGAAAAAATAAGTGCCTTGCAGCCTTTAACTATAACTATCAATAATGATAAAGAATGGAGAGTCACTAACAACTTACGTTTAACTATGGTTGATGGAAAAGTGTGCAACGCACTTAACGAAACAACATCTTTAAAATGTTACATATGCGGAGTGACACCAAAGGAAATGAACAACATTGAATTATGCCTTCAAAAAGAGGTCAATGAGAACAGTTTATGTTTTGCTTTGTCCCCGCTTCATGCCAAAACAGAAATCGGAAAAAAAAGAAAATAGTCCAAGCTGAATTCAGAGCAAAACTAGGATTGATTGTGGACAGACCGAAACCGGGAGGAAGTGGTTCCTCAAATAATGGGAATACAGCCAGGAAATTTTTTTACAATTCCGAAATTTCAGCTTTAATAACTGGAATCAACAAAACATTGATTGACAGATGTGCAAGTATTTTACAGACTTTAAATTCAGGTTATAATATCGATGCAAATAAGTTCAGAGTTTTCGCCTTAGATACAGCTGAACAGATAATTGAAATATATCCATGATACTATTTACCTGCTTCAGTTCACAAAGTGTTGTTGCATGGTGCATCGGTGATTGAGCATCATGGACTTATTTCTATAGGCGAGGTAAGTGAGGAAGCCGCAGAGTCCAGAAATAATGACATCAAAAATTACCGACTGAATCACACAAGAAAAATGTCTCGGGTCGTTACTAATAAGGACCTTTTGAATAGATTTCTTTTAAGTTCCGACCCGCTTATTTCAAATTTAAGAAAATTACCTACTAAAAAAAATCGTTTTTATCAAAAAACGCATTAGAATTGCTAAAAATCTAGTTTTCCAAATATTTTTTTTTGTATGAATTTGTTTACATTTTCTTTTTCATTTTGTAAGTTTAAACAAATACAAATAATAATAAAAGAGTTTAATAAAAAAAAACATGTATTATATTTTTGACCGCGCTTTGTATGGGCGGGTACCCACTGGGCAATGGTGCCGCTTTGCCATCGATTCTGCATTAAATGTATTCAATAAATTGGCATGCTACTGTCCGGTGTTCGTTGTTCCCTTTTCCAAGAAATCAATGAAGAGTACGCCGCCGGTCGTGGGAATCCCTGAAAGCAATTGCCATGGGTTGTTTCCTTTTCCAAGAAATCAATGAAGAGTACGCCGCCGGTCGTGGGAATCCCTGAAAGCAATTGCCATGGCCGCTTTTGCTTTTTTGGAGCACGTTCGTCTGAAGAAGTCTACTGTTTTGATTGTTCTTTCATTTTGTGCGTGTAGTAGTGTATCCAGGATTCATCATCTGTTACAAAACGATGTATAAATGCAGTTAAATTGCACTTGATAGGTCCACTGTTTGTAAATGTTAAACCGATTTGCTTTTTGATTAATTCTCAGCAAACGCGGAACCCATTTTGCCGAAAAAATGTTCGTGCCCAAATGGACATGCAGGATACGAAATACGCTATAGTTTGGATTAACTACAATCTCAGCTATTTCACGAACCTTGATTCGACGGTCGTTCTTTTTTTTTATAATTTGCGTGCGCTAAAGGGATTTCTTTTTTCTATGGCACACGCACAGTACCCTTATAGTGGAAACCACAGCGCAGGTATTTTGTTTGTTGCTGTAAGTAGCTCCTAGCAAATGATTCATTGCCTATTTTTGGGTGCTACTAACTGTATGAAGGAATAGAAGGATAGGAAAGAAGTTTGGTGGGATTTTTTCTTTTGCTTTAGGGAGATCTGTTTTTTGTTGTGTGAATTCAATTTATAAAAATCATGGCCCTGGTCGGGATTCGAACGCACGACCTGCCAATCACTTAGTGAATACACTACCATCGCACCATTGCCACCTGCCAATATCGTGGATTTTGTTGACCATTTCTTCCATTTTGACGTCATTCGGACGTTTTGGGAGCTCAGCGTCCTTTGTGCTTGTATTACCGCAACGAATTCAGTGAACCACTTGTGCACCATTCTATGCGAGGGAGCAGAATCTCTATAATATTGTTTAAACCTTTCTTCAGTCTGCGTGAAATACGCATCTTAACCGGCGTACTGACAGGCCAGTGCACCATAGGTGTAATGGCAAACAGGCTGGGCATCAGCTTACCAGACTACTGCATGAGCTGTCAAGATATAGAAGAAACCGAGAACATCAAACATCTGCTCTGCGAGTCTCCAAACCTCTAGACATCTCGACTTCGCTATCTGAGCAACGGATTCTTCGAAGACTTAGAGGACGTAGCGCAGGTACCATTGATGGACACAATCAGGTTTGTCAAGAAAACAGGATGGTTCCAATAGCCCAACCAGCAAGAACAATTTTAATTGTGAATGGTAAATGGTTATCTGCTTAATGGTTTTACGGCGCGACCTACAATTTTAAGCCGAATCCGAACAGCAAATTTGAGAAGCTTCTCATGACAACCGATATTCTTGGATTTTTGTCAGTCGTTCGAAGAGGTGGGCGGTGGAAAACACCTGTATTTGTTAGTTAGTCCGACACACGAGCCACTGCGCCCAAAATTTTTGAGAAAATTAAACAAACGAAAGTTCTTTCGATAAACTTTAGAAGGCTCGATGATTGCTGATCTATTTGAATTCATTTATCTATTCCTAGAAAGAAGCAAACATTTAAAAAAAAAAACACTCCTTCATGAGATCCGAGCGCCATCTCAGTTATCAAACCGCCCCCGTACTTTTCGATAAAAGTTAACGTTCGCTTTCTCAAAGTTTAAACTTTGTACCAACTTCTCACCTTATCCAACTTTACACTAGTCCTATTAATAATACTGCGAAAATATCAATACCCACTGTTGTAATGGGGAAAATGTATCTTTCAAAAATCCGTACATTCCATTTTCTCCTTCAATTAATTTCCATCCAAATTGTCCGTAGATACTTTCCACTTTCTATGTTGGCGGTTTCGTCGTCGCTTCATCTGACTACACGGCAGTTATCAGAGAGTATTTCTCTATTTTCATGACATAAGATATGCCGCCTTCAAATAGTAACAGATACAGCAGCAGCACCGATAAACAACAACAACAACAACAACGAAACAATATCTCGAGGCATACTTCAAATGCAAGTTCCTATAATTGTGGTAAACCCTTTTTATTGCTGTACAGTTTTCAATATGTAGATGAGTTTTAATGCCATATAAAAAGGGCTGACTGTCTTCCTGTCAACATTTATTATGCTCACCGTAGGGGCACACACAATTCCGCCTACATTTACATACATCGACAATCGGACACAATAAGAGAAATATTGATCGTCTAACTTACCATCCACTTCCGTACTTTCTTCATCGCACAAGAAAGGTGGTGTAATGATGATGATGGTACAAAAAAGAAAATTCAATAAATTAATCACCTTGTGTGGTAGGACTGGTGGGTAACATGCGACACATGTGAGAGCGACCCAAGCTTACTTGGCACATTAAAAAACATAAAAATAAAAATTGTATTCAAAGTGATTTTACTTTCCGAAGATGGAAAGTATTTCAAAGCAAACTGAAGTTTCACTTTGTAGATTAAGCTCTGGTATCTGTTGTATCTTAGATGAATGTAGATATTGTAATTTTGTCTACCCAATTTGGGTTATTAGATTGTTAACCAAGGAGACGCATCCATCTAAGGAAATGTGTTGCAGTTATGAAATATTTATTTGTATAATCATCTCTGCCTCTCATAAATGCATTTAAAGCATATTAATCGATTAAGGCTGTTCAGTTGGAGAACTTTATTGCACGTATGCATGAATCACTTTTTTTTTAATGCATAAACGCAGGACTGAATCCATTGTCATTGGAATGGAGTTTTTATTGAGATATTACTGGGCAATTATGATGGTTAGTAGTGAGACGTATTCATAGTTCCTAGTATGGAGAAAAGGCAATCAATTTTTATGATCTTTGGTTCAGAGTACGTTCTTATAATTGGCATGTAATTCTTATGTGTCGATGTAAAGAGAGGCAGAGACCAGACCTTGATTTTCTAATTAACGCAAGTGCCAAGGAACACCATATTCGTCTGTGTCATATCAGTTACTTTGTGCTTTCAAAATATACCTACTTCAGATTGTCAGCTCTTGATTTTGAACTTCAATTAGCGTGTAGTTCTTTTTTTAATTTACGAGTAATTTGAGCATTGAAAATAAGCTCTTGGACGTTTAGTTCAGACACTTAAATACTCCCAGGTTTCAGACCTTTTGCATGTGATTTGTATTTACTTATCGTATCTTGAATTAAAGTTTCGTTAGGCTCGGTACAATGACTGACTTGGGTCAAACTAAATGCACACTTAGACCTTTGTAATGGGGCGAAGGAGAAATGGAAAAGGTTGCATTCGATCAATTAGGGAAACCTGATTTGCCTGAAGTGAGATAATTGTAATAGGAATGGTAGGTAGGTAGATAGAGGTGGCGGTGCGGCCTGAAGTAGTAGCCCTTTGTTGTGCTTTTTTGTTACCGCCACTTGTGTGACCTATGTTGTAGTGATTGTAGAGGATGTGCTGCTATATCCAACCTGTGGAGTTAAGAAAACGGATAAGATCTTGTATCCAATTGCCCGATATCTCGCTAAGGTCGTCTGCTGGTGCCGAACCTTCGCAGAGGAAGACAGTTTCTTTTTATACCCTATTCTAAGGGTATATTAATTTTGACGCATAGTTTGTAACATACTTTAATATTGACGTAGACCCCTAAAAGTTACTATATTTATGATCAGCATCGATAGTAATGTCGATCTAGCCATGTCCGTCCGTCGGCAAAAATTAGGCCTTTATACTCTCTAGGGTCCCGAAATAATCAAGTTTACGAATTTTTGAAATCCGCCCACAGACACGCCCACAAACTCAAAAAAAACAAAATTTTTTTTATATGATCTATGACTTCTAAAACTGCTCGGTATATAAAATTTTCAAAATCCGCCCACTGACACGCCCACAATTAAATAAAACAATTTTATTGAAAACCAAAATTTGAGCTAGGGAGCTGAAATTTATAATATATACTCTCTAGGGGCCCTTTATGCTCATGTGTTAATTTTTTTTAAGACCGCCTACTGACACGCCCACAATTAAATAAAACATTTTATTGAAAAACCAAAGTTTGAGCTAGGGAGCGTTTTTTTACAAAAGCTTCGTTTTTATTTTGATAAAATCCTTTAAATGTTATATAACAAAATATGTAGAGCGTTCTCAACAATTCAAGCATACTAAGACTTTTGTCACACATACTTATGAGGGATAGGAATAAGAATAGGGTATCCAACAGTTCGCCCAAGCGGACTGTAGCCCGTCCCTATGTTTCATTTGCATTTTCGCAACTTAGACAGTGGAGGTTAAATGGGATACCTAGTATCGGTAGGATATTGATATTTTTAGTGATTCCGATTAGACACCGGCCCCCACACCACAGTTCATCTTAGATCCGTCGGTGTATATGACCATGTCGAACGCTTTCACTACTTCGTCCCCCTTCCAACGAGCTCTGGAAGGGAAACTTACTTGGAAGCCTTTTCTGAAATTTAGTTTGGGTGTGATGTAGTCGGTTGGAGACGTGACCCTGCCTTCTGGTAACGAGTCCAGAATTTTGCTGTGGCCGTATGGCCTTGCCGTCCAGCACCCCGACTCTTGAGTGTAGGTCAAGAGGCAAAAGGTGCACGAGCACAGTTGAGGCCGACCTCAGTGCACCCGTGGTGCCTACACTGGCTGTTCTTTGCAATCTTTTCAGTTTTGTGAGGTTGTAACCTATACTCAACGCGGGCCACCATACTAGTGATCCATAAGTGAGGATTGGACGTACTTCAGCTGTATACATCCACAAGGTCATCTTTGGTTGATTTGATTTTATTTTATTTGATTATTATAAACGTCACTGTACAAAGATTTAACTTACAATGAGAGAAGAAAATAATACCATTTGTTTAAATCATTGCATAAGAGATAAGTTGAAGTCCCCACTTCTTTCCAAATGTTCTGCTACAGGCATAGACGGCAATCCACACCTTCCTCACTCTGTGTTCAATGTTATGTTTCCAGTTAAGTTTTTGATCGAGCGTTATACCCTAGCGCGTAATAGGGATACCAGTCCTCTGTTGATGGTGGAGTACGTAAGTGATATCTCCAATGTAGGAATGGTACAAAACTGACGTTAGCTGATTAAGTTTTCAGCCAAAAGTTGAGCAGAGTGGAGAAACTAATGCAATCTAAGTCGACTACTTCTCCAAATCATGGAAGGAGAGCATAGCATAGTAAGGTGACTATATAATGAAACCCCAGACTACTTGCTGCTCTTTGAATACATCCTATGACTAGTTGGTGATGAATTTGCTGAGTCCCCATATATTTATACCAGTCCTTGATTTGAAGGAAAATTGACAGACTCCAAAGTGCACCAATTATTCTGTGCTGACGATAGATACATCATTATCGAGAATCAAACTATTACTCCGAAAAAAGGCAGAAAACTTGGGTTGACCGGTCTCTCATCCAATTTAACCTATTCCGGACATTTATTTGATTCGGAAAATGATTTCCAAGTGCGAGAAGCTCAAATATCTGGGGTCTATGACCAACAGGGAAGCAACCTGTGATGACGACATCAATCATCGCGTAGGGTGAAATGTAGCCATATTCGGTGACCCAAAAATGTCCACTGTACTGAAAGGAGGGCTCTACATTTGATTTACAATGTTGGACAGGATACAATGAGTATAAAAGCAAATTAACGGGAGCTTCGATGAAGATGTTTGCTTAACAGCCAGAGTAACAAATCTTTATCGAATATGAAGGTTAAAGGTCAGAGGATGCCTTCACATCTCAAAGCAGGGGGCAATGGTGCGATGGTAGTGTATTCACAAGGTGATTGGCAGGTCATGTGTTCGAGTAGAGCCATGCTTTGTAAAATTGAATACACACAACAATTCAAAATCTCGCTTAAGCAATTAAGGCGCCACCTGTGGAGAAAAAACCCTATCGCACCAAAACTAGTAAGCAGCAAGTAGTAAGCAGCACCCAAAAACAGGCAATGAATCATTTGCTGGGTGCTGCTGTAGTAACATTATAAGGGTAGTGTATAATTACAGAAAAAAAAAAAAAAATCCCTTTATCGCACGCTAATTATAAAAATAAAAAAAGTGGTCTGGGTGCGACCAGCAAGGTCCACACGACTAACTTCCCAGTGGGATCAATATGATTTATGCGATTAGTGGGAAATTTTGAAATGTGTGTTAACCATAAGAGTACCGTGACATAAGCCCAAGCGTCATAAGGCCAAATCTCGAAATTTGGCTTTATTACCAATTTGGCTTTTTGACACTTTCGCTTGGTGCTGTTTTCAACAATTTGCCCTTGCACCTACTCCAAATCAAACAGTGACCCCAAGCAGGGGGGGTTGAAGGGGGGTAGCATGCCCCCCATATGCATTGCACTGTTTATGGGATTAATTACGAAATCGCAAGTAGATCTCATAAACAGTGTAATGCCTAAGGGGGGGGGGGGGGGGGGGGCATTCTGCCTCCCTACAACCCCCTGCTTGGGGTCAATGTTTGATTTGGAGTAGGTGCGAGGTACGGTTTTGAAAATTTGGCCTTATGACGCTTTTTCAAGGTGTCATAATACCAAATGCTAGAATTTGGCCTTATGTCGCTTTTTGAAAGTACAAATAAAGGCAAATTTTTGAGATTTGGCCTTATGACACTTGGCCTTATGTCACGGCACCAACCATAAGATATGGTTTAGAATTATTTAATATTGAAAAATCCTCTTTAATATTGTTCATGAAAATTAAATGTTGTTAATAACAGCGAAGTATAATATATAATAATGCAACCATTGTTATGAACACGGAGACCTGTAAATTTACATGTATACGAAATAACGGAGTACAATATAATAATGATTTGCTCAATGACAAATGACAATAAATAGTACAATTAAAGGCAAATTATTTTAGTTAGTTATTTACTAACGAAAAACGGCTGAACCGAATTCGCTGGAAACTCAAACAGTTCTGAGTTACGTAATTACGCTTCAAATAAACCCGGTCCCATGTCAATATCATCTTTGGTTCTCGAGATAATCGTAGCGAAAGATAATTCCGAACGCACATACGAACATACGCACATACGTACATACACACACACACAGACATCTCCAAAAAAAAGGTTGGACTTGGATTCTGGTGACCTTGAAACGTGGAGATATGTCAAAATTTGCGATTCACAAAATCGGGCCCATTACAATAACTTCCATTGGGAAGTTAATAAAGGCAAACTAGCTGAATGAACAAAAAACGGCTGGACCGATTTCGCTGAAAACTTAATTAGTTCTGAGTTACGTAATTACGCTTCGAATAAACCCGGTCCCATATCAATATCATCTTTGGTTCTCGAGATAATCGTGGCGGACGGACATCTCTATAAAAACGTTGAATTTGGATTCTGGCGACCTTGAAACGTGGAGATATGTCAAAATCCGCGATTCACAAAATCGGCCCCATTACAAGAACTTCCAGTAGGAAGTTAAAAAAATGGAGCGCGATCGGCTTAATTGGTACTGTTATTATTAATCCTAAGAACCCTAGGAAAAGGCAATATCAATCAACCTTCATATACAACCGCGAAAGAGGGGCAGGTTAATA
Organism: Portevinia maculata; assembly: GCA_949715645.1. Classification (NCBI taxonomy): domain Eukaryota; kingdom Metazoa; phylum Arthropoda; class Insecta; order Diptera; family Syrphidae; genus Portevinia; species Portevinia maculata. The sequence continues at coordinate 361,643,779 of OX454525.1, read as the reverse complement.
AACGCCTGGATCACAGAAAGTCAACAACAACAGCATTTGATTGGCCTTACTCAAACCTTAGTAGAGATGCATTGAAGTGGGAACGATACCGGCTCTTCATTAAAAAAGAAGTCTGTTAAATTTGTTCATTTTAATGGGAGAAGGCGGTATCTCTGGATGTTCTATGCCAGATACTGACCTGACCGGTGCCCAGTTTGACTAATTCATCTGTCTTGCTGTTTCCCGGAATGTAGCTGTGACCGAAAACCCAGCCCCAAAGAGTTACCAGCATAGATTTTAGTGTCGGCGATTCTAGGACTTTAATCGTTCTACCTCCTATTAGACCCTTAAACATAAGGAGTCCGCATGCTGTCGTAGATCTATTTGTGTATATTTCATTCGGGACTTGACCTTTTTTCCAGCCCATATCGGTCTGAGATAATATCTATATTCTATCAAATATAAATGGATAAAGCGGCCATGTTTGCAATCTCAAACTCTTCTGTCACTGTCAATTGTATTCAATTCAGTAAAATTTGCAGCTTAAACATGGAAAGATACACGCCCCAAACATTGCTTCGAAATTCATCCATTATTTATCAAAATAACCGTGCACTTCTTTCAATATACCTAGTCGCCATATTCGGCCTAGTTTGCTCACGATTCGTAGGATGTTCGCGTGCCAGTAAGAGAAAGACCCAATCGAAGTTGCGAGAATATTGCTGCCGTTCAGTCAAGGGTTGATGCAGATCTAAGTTTCTCGATTCCAAGGCGTTCTATGAAATTGGGATTTTTGCCAAAACACATGGCGTTTAATTTACGCTTACACCCTTATAAAATTGTTATCATAAAAGAATTGAAGCCTTAAATTTGCACTAGAATGACTTGAACATTTTCAACAAAACCAACTCGGATGAGGCGCATTTTCATCTCTCTGGATCGGTGAATAAACAAAATTGTCGTTATTTCTGAAGGCAATCTACTAATTATACACGAGGAAGCTTTACATTCCAACAACGTCCGGTTTGACGTGGTTTATGGCACTGTGGCGTCATCAGTAGTTACCTTTTTCAAAGTGAGGAGGGAGTTGACATTACTGTCAATGGTGAGCGGTGCAGATCGATGATAGTGATAGATATACTTGTTGTGGCCTGAATTGGATGAAGTTGATTTAACGAATTTGTGCTTGCAACAAGATGGCGCTACGTGTCATATAGCCCAAACTACAATCGATTTATTGCATGGAAAGTTTGGCGAGTTAGTAATACAAGGTGGCGCAAAAGTTGTCATCTGTTTACTTCACAAATGTCAAAGTAAAATTGACATTTGCCGCTATTTGCAAAAATTATAGCATCTTCCGATGGGTTTTCAGCCCTTGGGTGTGCCTTAGGCAATTCTGTGTGCCAATGTTCTAAATGATCCACGACGTTTGACATATATCCTATGTTGTTTTCAGTCGGATTGGTGAACGCCACTGGGTGATGACTTTTGCGCCACCTTGTATAAGAAATGCCTCCAAGGAACTATGATTTAACCTCTTTGAACGTCCAAGACGTCAATAATTTCGAATAAAAAAAAGCACGGAACTCTTCTTCACATATGTCTCCGACGAAGAAAGAAATGTGGAAATGAGCAGACTGCGGCGAGGAATCCGAGACAGCTCAAATCCCTTAGAGCTTCCAGATAATGTGTAAGTCGGAATTCCTCTTCTTCACTTCTCTTTGGCTTGCAATAACAGACGTTTTTCCTTTTCCAAATCATAGGATTTGAGCTTGTAATCTCAAACCTTAAGCATTTCCAAATGAATAGAAAACTTAAAAACATATTTACAAAATTACCTTCTGTCATTCCTCTCTTTCGTGTACAGGAGGACCCAATGCATTTATTTCCACCGCAAATAACCCCCAGTATTCTTTTAGGCTTTTTTTTATGAGCCAAATTGTTCCAAGCCCTTCGCCATGTCTGGATTTGCCTCCATCAACTCGACCAGTTTTTATACCCTATTCTAGGGGTATATTAATTTTGACGCATAGTTTGTAACATACCTTAATATTGCCCGTAGACCCCTAAAAGTTACTATATTTATGATCAGCATCGATAGTAATGTCGATCTAGCCATGTCCGTCCGTCCGTCCGTCCGTCGGCAAAAATTAGGCCTTTAAACTGGACCTAGAGAGCTGAAATTTTAACCATATACTCTCTAGGGTCCCGAAATAATCAAGTTTAAGAATTTTTGAAATCCGCCCACAGACACGCCCACAAACTCAAAAAAACAAAATTTTGGAAAAAATCGAATTTTGAGCTAGAGAGCTGAAATTTTTTATATATGATCTATGGCCCATAAAACTGATTGGGACATAAAATTTTCAAAATCCGCCCACTGACACGCCCACAATTAAATAAAACAAATTTTGGGAAAAATTGAATTTTGAGCTAGAAAGCTGAAATTTTTTATATATGATCTTTGGCACATAAAACTGCTTGGGACATAAAATTTTCAAAATCCGCCCACTGACACGCCCACAATTAAATAAAATATTTTTTTTGAAAAACCAAAATTTGAGCTAGGGAGCTGAAATTTTTAATATATACTCTCTAGGGGCCCTTTATGCTCATGTGTAAATATTTTCAAAATCCGCCTACTGACACGCCCACAATTATTTTATTTTTATTTTTGAAAGCCCAAAGTTTGAGCTAGGGAGCTGAAATTTATAGTATATACTCTCTAGGTGCCCTTTATGCTCATACTTAAATTTTTTTTAAATCCGCCTACTGACACGCCCACAATTAAATAAAACAATTTTATTGAAAAACCAAAGTTTGAGCTAGGGAGCGTTTTTATTTACAAAAGCTTAGTTTTTTCGATAAAATCCTTTAAATTTTTGCCACGCCCACTTATGAGATATAGGAATAAGAATAGGGTATCCAACAGTTCGCTCAAGCGGACTGTAGCCCGCCCCTATGTTTCAAATTGCCGAGGATTAATTTTTTTAAAGCTGGAGAATTATAACACATTTATTTTGTTGCTTCTATGTATATTTTTTTGTATTAATTAACATTTTTCTTGCCTCACTCATGTCTATCGCTACCGCAGTCACAAAGAAATTTCATTCCACTGATTTTGACATAAATTAAGTTCTGGTTGACGTTTTGACAGTAATAAGAATCAGTCACATTCGCCTACTTGTTCGTTCGATTTGCTAGCAGTAATATGGGGGTTAGCTTTTCGTTTTATTCAAAAAAAATAAAAAACATAGGGACAGGCTACAGTCCGCTTGGGCGAACTGTTGGATACCCTATTCTTATTCCTATCCCTCATAAGTGGGCGTGACAAAAGTCTAATTATGGTTGAATTGTTAAGAACGCTCTACATATTTTGTTATATAACATTTAAAGGATTTTATCGAAAAAAACGCTCCCTATCTCAAACTTGGGTGTTTCAATAAAATTGTTTTATTTAATTGTGGGCGTGTCAGTAGGCGGATTTAAAATAAAATAACACATGAGCATAAAGGGCCCCTAGAGAGTATATATTATAAATTTAGCTCCCTAGCTCAAACTTTGGATTTTCAAAAAGTTTTTTTTAAATTGTGAGCGTGTCAGTAGGCGGATTTTGAAAATATTTACACATAAGCTTAAAGGGCCCCTAGAGAGTATATATTATAAATTTCAGCTCCCTAGCTCAAATTTTGCTTTTTCAATAAAATTGTTTTATTTATTTGTGGGCGTGTCAGTGGGCGGATTTTGAAAATTTTATATTCCGAGCAGTTTTAGGAGTCATAGATCATATATAATTAATATAATTTCAGCTTCCTAGCTCAAAATTCGATTTTTTGTTTTTTTTTGAGTTTGTGGGCGTGTCTGTGGGCGGATTTCAAAAATTCGTAAACTTGATTATTTCGGGACCCTAGAGAGTATATGGTTAAAATTTCAGGTCTCTAGGCCCAGTTTAAAGGCCTAATTTTTGCCGACGGACGGACGGACGGTCGGACATGGCTAGATCGACATTACTATCGATGCTGATCATAAATATAGTAACTTTTAGAGGTCTACGGGCAATATTAAGGTATGTTACAAACTATGCGTCAAAATTAATATACCCTTAGAATAGGGTATAAACACATCACTCTTCTTGAAATCCCTGCACTTTTAAGTACTCCGTGTCGTATAATTATGCTTCACAATGCCGCCAGATTTCGAAATAATTTTTAAACAAATCAATTGATGATTTTTTAGTGATTTGGCCGCACTTAATCAAAAATGAAGTTAGTAAGCACACTCTTACCTCCAATTCCAGAAACTTTCTTACACAGGTAATCCCCGTCGTATAATTATGCTTCACAATGCCGTCAGATTTCGAAATAATTTTTCAAACAAATCAATTGATGATTTTTTAGTGACTTGGCCGCACTGAATCAAAAATGTAGTTAGTAAGCACACTCTTCGTCGTATAATTATGCTTCACAATGCCGCCAGATTTCGAAATAATGTTTCAAACAATCATTTGATGATTTTTTAGTTATTTGGCCGCACTGAATCAAAAATGTAGTTAGTAAGCACACTCTTACCTCCAATTCCAGAAACTTTCTTACACAGGTAATCCCCGTCGTATAATTATACTTCACAATGCTGCCAGATTTCGAAATACAATAATTTCAAACAAATCAATTGATGATTTTTAAGTCATTTGGCCGCACTGAATCAAAAATGAAGTTAGCAAGCACACTATTACCTCCAATTCCACAAAATTTTTTACACAGGTAATCCCCGACGTATAATTATACTTCACAATGCCGCCAGATTTCGAAATACAATTTGAAACAAAGCAATTGATGATTTTTTAGTGATTTGGCCGCACTGAATCAAAAATGCAGTTAGTAAGCACACTCTTACCTCCAATTCCACAATCTTTCTTACACAGGTAATCCCCGTCGTATAATTATGCTTCACAATGCCGCCAGATTTCGAAATAATTTTTCAAACAATCATTTGATGATTTTTTAGTGACTTGGCCGCACTGAATCAAAAATGCAGTTAGTAAGCACACTCTTCGTCGTATAATTATGCTTCACAATGCCGCCAGATTTCGAAATAATTTTTCAAACAATCATTTGATGATTTTTTAGTGATTTGGCCGCACTGAATCAAAAATGCAGTTAGTAAGCACACTCTTACCTCCACTTCCAGAAACTTTCTTACACAGGTAATCCCCGACGTATAATTATACTTCACAATGCCGCCAGATTTCGAAATACAATTTGAAACAAAGCAATTGATGATTTTTTAGTGATTTGGCCGCACTGAATCAAGAATGAAGTTAGTAAGCACACTGTTACGTCTAATTCCAGAAACTTTTTTACACAGATATTTTTTTTTTCGATAAGCATTTCTTAACCTACCTACCCACCTACTTAAAGGTACCTAATTAATTTTGGCAATTTCTTATTTATTCCTTTTACCTCCAAAACCCATCGGATACCGACAAAGTAAGCAAACTAGGTTTCGCTAGTAAAATTACAAATTCATTATCCCCCATTATTCCTTCTGATGTAGAATAAGAAGAAATGAAATCGATATAACATGCAATGTTGAAATCATTTAAGTTTGGCATTGGCGTGTTGTAGCGTTCCGAGCTCGTATGTCTTATTTTTATTCATTAGATTTCTGTCAAAATTTTCATATACCTATCTAGTGTTTATAACAATCTTATAGTCAATCTGTGACCTCGCATATTTTTCCAAGGATTATACTTGAAATCTTTTTCATTTATTTTTTGCGCGAGTGTTTTTTTCTTTTCGCTTTAGAATTTGGGACAGCTTAAGGTCAGCGTACCTTGGGCATTATTCTGAGCTAGCTGAAAACCCGTCGAAAACGACAGTAAACTGCGGCACTTTTGCAAATCATAATTTAAAAATATAAGTGTAGCCACTAATTCCACCTTTTGTGCCTAAAGGTGTGTGTGGGTCTTTAACGCTGACTTAAACTACCTTTTTGTCCCGCTAATCCCTGTTCCACTTGATACCAACACAAGGCATTTCATCACAAGAGGTTTTTAGCCGTATTTGCTTCTATGTCAGCACATGTATGTACCTCCTTAAATGTTTCCAATCTGGGGATGTGCAAGATGCACGAACGTGTATGGACATTGTGTTTCTATGTATGTCACTGTGCCACTTTTGCGTAAGTGGCGTGCTTATGTTTATATATTGCTATGTTTCATTTCCCTTGGAAAAATGCTTCTGACTTGAATTTTATTTTAAACAGCAAGGAGTCACGACCAGGAACAGAGCCTATTTTTTTACAAAGCTGATAAATTGAAAAGGCTATCGGTAGGTCTGCGCTACCACGTTGTTGAAGGACTGTCCTCTGTGTAGTTTTAATATTCGATTGACATAGAATTATTGGTATTGTAAGTTGTCAAAAATGGCTTTTAAAGTTGGACAAACTCTCCCGGCCACAGTGTGTTTAAGGTCTTATAAGTGAATTCTTAATCTAAGCAGATCTAAACTTAAAACGACAGAGATCGGCATAATGTTCTCCTGAAGATACATACTGTATGAATGTGCGAAAAAGCTCGTTGTAGAAGGAAATGTTTGGGTATTTACTTCTTTAGTAATCCAGAAGATGTAGCATCCAACAAACTGTTGGTATTTTGGAATAAACTGCTTTGCATTATGCTGTAGAATTATCAGCGTTTTAAAAGTGGGTTCTCCCACCTCGGTGCCTCGTGTTTTATGCATGACATAATTCGACTCCTTATTTATAAGTTACTCTACTTCGAAGAGTTGGTATTGGGCTGCTGGCATCTTCTTGTACCATGATCCTTGGTTCAAAGGGGGTTATGTTCAGAATTAAAGGGATCGTAATCCTCCCAATTGATGGCATGCCTACAAATCCTTATACGTAACCAATGATAGCCAGTCATGCCAACCCACGAATTTGCATGCTCATTTGTGTGAGAGTTTGAAGATATTAAATGCGTCGCGTGACTCACCTGGATGTAACAACTGTCTAGATGTGATTTGTCCCCTTAGCGATATCCAAACTTAAGTCCAACAAAGCTGCTGGACCAGACGGTTTAAATGCCGAGCTTTTTAAGGCAGCGGGAGATGACCTGGTGGAGAGCATACACCAACTCGTTTCCAAGATTTGGTCAGAAGAAAATATGCCTGATGAATGGAACCTCAGCATCGTTTGCCCGATCCACAAGAAATGAGACCCTCTAAACTGCGCCAATTATAGAGGAATCACTCTCCTGTATACTGCCTATAAAATCATGTCTGCTGTACTGTGCGAACGCCTGAAACCATTCGTCAACGACCTGATTGGTCCCTACCAGTGCGGTTTTAGGTCCGGTAAGTCGGCGGCCGATCAGATATTCACACTACGGCAGATCCTGGAAAAAAACCTGAGAAGTCCAAATCGATACCCACCAACTTTTTATCGATTTTAAGGCCGCATATGACAGCATTTATACAGACGAGCTATATAGAGCCATGTCTAGTTTTGGCATCCCTGCCAAACTTGTCAGATTGTGCAGAATGACGATGGAGAACGCCCGCTGCTACATAAAGGTCGAAAACAATCTCACCGAGACCTTTGATATCAAAAAAGGATTTAGACAAGGTGATGCGCTGTCATATGACTTCTTCAACATCATTCTTGAGAAAATTGTGCGAAACTCGCAAACCAATACCAGAGGCACAATCTTACAAAAGTCTGTGCAACTACTTGCATACGCTGACGAAATTGACATCATTGTGAGAACACAGTGAACTGTCACTGGTGCGTTTGCAAGTATTAGCACAGAAGCGGCAAAAATGGGTTTAGTGGTAAATGAAGGCAAAACCAAGTATATGCTGTCAACAAGCAGGGACACACAACATCGACGAATCGGAAAGAACGTCACGATAGACAGCTACAATTTTGAGGTAGTTAGGGACTTTTTCTACCTTGCCTCCGCTGTAAATTCTGAAAACGACATAACATCAGAAATCAAGCGATGAATTGCACTTGCCAACCGCTACTTCTTTCGCCTAAGAAGGCAATTGACTAGTAAGGCCTTGTCAAGAAATACTAAGGAGACTTTGTATAAGAACCTCATCATCCCAGTCCTGCTATATGGCGCAGAAGCGTGGACGTTAACAAAGTCAGATGAAGATCTTGGTCGTTTCGATCGCAAAATTCTTCGAGTGGTTTTCGGTCCCGTTTGCGTTGACGGGCTTTGGAGGAGAAGATTTAACAGCGAACTCTACGAGCTGTACAGCGATATCGGCCTGGTCAAAAAAGTACGTATCAGTCGACTAAGATGGCTAGGACATGTAGATCGAATGGACACCAACGCTCCGGCCCGGAGAGTCTTCGATTCCAACCCGGAGGGACAACGCACTTGGAGTGCGCAACTGGAGGCGGTTAGCCAAAGATCGTGCTAACTGTAGAGGCGTATTGGTTGAGGCCCAAGTCCACCCCGGACTGTAGCGCCACCTAAGTAAGTAAGTAAGTAAGTTTTTGAGCCTAATGTTTTTTTTTACGAATTTTCCATTTTTTCTTAACTTGTGGAGTTGTGCTCGATTCACTATGGACCCTCCAAACGAGCTATGAAACTTGAGCTCAGATCATGCAAATTGAAAACGATCGACCGATCTCATTTCAACAATAGCTGTCTCTATCACATCTGAATAGACAGAGATCGATACTGTGGGAACGATGTAGTTCCATATTTGTCATTTTACATGATGTCGCCCCTGATTATTGTTCGGTGTGCGGATAGTTGTAAGTGTCTCGATAATCTTGCCATGTACCAAAAAATTATCTTTACATTTTACCTTTATTTTCACCTCTCTATTCTACATATATAAAAATGAAACCTTGTATGTTTGTCCTTTATAGAATCATGGATCGCTCGGCGGATTTTGATGAAATGTTGTTTGTGTGTTCTTTTTGGTGTCTGGATGAATCTTAACAAAGTTAAGTTTATTTACGATAAACAACGGTGCCAGAAATTAGCAAAATTTAAAAAATTGAAAAAAGAATACTTTAATTTTTTTCTTTTATTTGTTTCTTTTATTTGTTAATGATATTCCCAATGTCATCCTTAATTCTGAATGCTTAATGTTCGCTGATGACTTGAAAATTTTTCGATCTATTAAATCACCCCAGGACTGTTTATTGTTGCAGGATGACCTCAATAGATTATCAGATTGGTGTACACTTAACTGTTTAAATCTTAATGTTTCAAAGTGCAATAGCCTTACATTCTGCCGGAAACGGGAACAAATTCAGTTTACCTACAGCATAACAAATCTACCTTTGGAAAGCATCGCATCCAAAAAAGACTTAGGCGTATTATTTGACTATAAACTCAACTTCAATAGTCACATAGACTACCTCGTCACAAAATGCAGGTCAATGATGGGATTTATTTTGCGAAACTCTCAAGATTTTTCTGACCCGCATACCCTTAAATACCTATATTTTGCATATGTGAGGTCTTCCCTAGATTACTGCTCTGTTATCTGGAATCCATATTATATGGTTCACTCTAGAAGGATAGAGAAGATTCAAAAATGGTTTACTAGAGCTGCGATAAAAAAGCTTAATTGGAATATCGACTTGCCACCATATAATATCAGATGCCAGCTGATTGGAATTTTGCCTTTATGTATTCGGCGGAGGTATTTTTCGATCATGTTTGTGAGAGACCTAATAACTAAACATATAAATTGTCCTTACCTGCTTACACAGATCAGATATCGAAGACCCGTGATACCATTGAGAAATCAAAATATTTTTGTTGAGCCTATGCATAGAGTACAATACGGATATAATGAAACAATAACTAGATGCTTAAGAGAAGCTAATTCAATTGGGAATCTCATTGATCTTCACTCTAATATAAGTAGAAATACGTTCAAAAATCAATTGCTTATACTTTTAACAAACTTTGGTGAGGTTAATTAAGTATGTTAATAATTTGTCGAATTAAGTATGTATGTAATCCATTAGAGGACCAAGTGTACCTCAGTTGATGAAATGAAATAAATAAATAAATAAATGATAAAAGGGAGAATTGTTTCTAAGTAAGCAACTTAAATGAAGACAAACTGAAATTGTTAAAAAAAAAACAATAATAAATATTGTACAATATTGTACGTTACGTCAATAGCCGGACCTCCAGCCAGGCTGTGGTCGTGTGAACGTTGAAATCAAAGATGTGTAGCAGAAACTGTTGCTTGCCTGGAGGATTGTTTATATGGCTTTAGTACGACTTGCAAAACTTCAGTAACTAAGTAGATAGATTATCAATTCAGATTCGCGTCGTGCTTGCGTCAATGAACACCCTGGCAGCACTTATTTGTATGAAGAAATGCTAAAAACGATACTTTCGTCCGAAAAATAAATCTTTGCACACACGAATGATTGTAGAAACGATGCCTTGTGTGGGGTTTCTGTTCGAAGTGTACCTAACTTTACTTAACGTACTCCCGACCCCTGAAGAATCTCTGCCTGAGACACCAAAGAGCTCTGGCATACGCGATATGGCTTGGTTTTTAAAACGGAGGTTCGATCTTCCGTGCCTTCGCGAACCTGGGGCTGGGAGTCGAAGACCTTCTTGCCTGGAGGATTATCGTCTATTCGGTCGATGAAGCCGAGCTATGTTCGAATGTAAAAAGCCTCAGAGAAAAATTGCACATAGACTGCACAACCAACCTAATCAGCAACAAGACAATACCAACTTCAAATAACCCTCATCTTGAATATTCAATGAAACTATCTCGCAATAAACTTAAATGAAGGCAAACTGAATTAAAAAAGTAACCACTAATCATTCAATCGCACAGAAGAGCACTCGCCTTTATGATCGTCAGTAAAGTGAAGGGATATAGCCTTCATCTGACCCGAGGGTACACCTTCTAAGTACCTAGATATCCTTGGCTTAAGATATCATTTTTATTGCTCGTATGTTGTAGAAGTTTTTTTTTATGCATTAAGACAGTTTATCAAGGTGCTCAATGAAAAAGTTTCTCCTTTTTTACCGGCCAATTTTAGGGCAGTGCCAGAGGTGCAGGAGGACGCATATGTTCAAAGAAACACATAAATAGGAGTTGGCTGTAGGCAAGATATTATCGCGTGTTAATGATTCAATTTGTTTCTCCTTAAAAAAAAAAACATAAATTACTAATTGAGGGCATTTATGCAGTTGCACTTGGTTTTTAATATCCAATTTTGTCGGGGCACATTGCTGCTGGCTTTCTTCATAATGAGTTTGAGCACAGCAGATGGCTGATAGATTCAAGGCAGACAAGAGAGATGGCAAACCATTTGTTTTTATGTGCGAGTCTGAAAATGAAATATATATTTTTGGCCGAACAGGCGGTCCCGTAGGGATGCACCAAAGTTGAAGGATTATGATCCCTTTAGTCCAGATGATAACCTCGTCGTTAAACAAACGAAGAAGAATGCATATTTTCGGCTATGCTTTGCCAAATTGGAGCACACACTTGGCAAAACTGTTGATTTGGAATTGTTTATTATAATTTTAGAATATGTTTTGCCTATTTTTTACTCAAGGCAATTAACATTTGCAATTTTAAGGTTTTTCCATACAAATTTATTTAATTAATCACTGATAAATGTCAAAATGGCTGAATGGGTGGGTGAATATGACGGGTAAAATTGCTAACGAACTATTTGAGTGGAAGCGTCCACACTTAAACATTAAAATATTGCTTTGTTCATTATTTATATGTTATATATGTATACATATATATGATAACAAAAATGAAACTGCATATACCCAACCTCACACCTACCCCAATTCTAAGAGTGAACCCAAGCAGCATGGCTGCCCATACACATTGTACTGTTTGTAGGAACTACTTGTGATTTCATTGTACTGTCTCTCAAAGGCAAGTTAATACATGAACCCACAATTAATAGCTCTGAATGCTGCTAATGTCTGAACTTCTTTTGCAATGGAATTTATTGACAGAGTGAGGTTAAAACGAATATTTTGAACACTTTTTTCGGATTTTTACGAGTTTCCTCGAGCGATATTTTGTGCAAACCATATGCCCAGAACATACATGCGAAGGGCTGTGGACTTTTTTCATTTATTATGTACCACAAACAACTTTTAAAAATAAAGCAATACTAATTAACTTCTCCCGAAGATCAAAAACAAAACAAACTGTATCACTCGCCGTCAGCATCTATAGCCGTGTTTCTTTGCACGCGGATATAGGGACGGCATCAGAAAACGACTATCGCCGCTTAAGAATTCATCAAAAAAAACTTGGCAGCACACATGCACCTATGACATGCACCGTGACACAGCTGTAAGTTGTAGTTAAGAAATTTGTATTGAAAATCCTGAAATTGAAAAATATATACTTCCGCCAAGCATATTCTAAAATTATGAAAAACAATTTCACGTTAACAGATTTGCTAAATTCAATTACCTTTATAATGAAGTTTAAAAAAAAATAATAATAAAATCACGAACAAAATATTCGGCGGGATGTGTTAGTGGTCGGTGGATGTAAAACTTTGACATTTCCTGATCAATTCATCGCATGAGTTCATCAGAAACGAAGAAAATGGGTTTTGGAAGCACTGTTTATTCCCGCTAACTGACTTAGCGGCGATAGCTATCCCCGCTAAAGTTAGCGTATATAGGATAAGTTGTTGTTGTATTTTACATGCAAATTTCAAATTATCCCTATATGTATCCGCGTGCAAAGAAACACGGCTTATAAGCAGCTGTTATTTTTGCATTTCAACGCAACATCAAACTTTTACTTCCTATATTCCGGGAAGGATGACGACGGCTAGCTGGCTAATGAGTCGACATTAGGCAGGCCAAATACCCCACTACGTCATATAAACGAAATCTGTCAGTCAAATAATTGCATTCATTTGTGAACGAAGATATAAAAAAAAAAAATTTGAAAGGAGAAAGAGTAAAAGCAGCGTGCGGGAGAAAACAAAGTGAAAGTCTCCTTTCAGCATGATTACTTTCGGGCGTTGTGCAGCATTTTCCCTTCTTTTTTTCTCACCATCAGTCACGTTGACACCATCTTAGGCCCGTGTCGCCGTGCTCGCATGGGCGCATTATCGTTGTAAAAATGTCACAAGGATTGCGAAATTTCAGATATTTTGAAAGCCTCATGAAGCCACACACCGACACATGTGTTCCAACCGAAATAAGTTGCTTTCCTAAGCACATGGTGGCTCTATTTCCCACACCGAGATTGCATAAACAACCACCATAGGCATAGGCACAGTCTCACGCTAAAGAAAAATCCTCCCATACCAGCAACAAATCGACTTGATCAGCAGGAGTAGCATAGAAATATTGCTTCACCGTTGTATATTGCTCTCCTTCGCCACTTTATTATGTAACTTATGCTTTTTGAGACTTCACCATCGTGACCGAGAGGGGGAGAGACAAAAATGAAAGCAAACGTGCTCAGTTAGATACAATTTGCTATTATTTTTTTTTTTTTTTAAACTTTTTTTTATTTATTTGTGTGTGCGTGCGCGGCTTTGTTTTAATCACCCTTCACTTGGGCTGTGATATAGCGAAAGCACGAGGCTTTGCAAGCATTGGTTTTGCTGTTGGTGCAGTTGCTTGTATTACCTAAGAGATATTGAAATTTGAAATTTTCTCTTTTCCTTGGTGTCGGGTCGGGTTGTGTTGAAAATGTGCATATGGAGGAGCACACCAACGCGCCAGCAACAGCTTTTGATGAAGTGAAATCGCTCAATTTGGAGTGATACAAAGGTAGATTTAGTACATATTTTCATTGTCATATATACTATGTTTAATGTATTATGTATGTTTGTGCACTGCACAGTTGGGGCAATTTGAATTTTGCTATTGAAGATTACTTACAAGATACAAGTGCCTTAAGTGCTTGTGAATGCAGCTTTAACGCAATCAGAACGTCATGCTAATGACAATGACAACATAGATAAATTTGTCCCAGAATACCGAACTACGAACTTTTCGGTTCAATGTTTATTAGGTATTCTGTGTCTAATTTATATAAATCGTCGTTCCAAACACGAAGTGGCGTATCTGCATCTTTTTCTCTTGGAATAGAATTTACTCAAAAATGGCCAATGTTTATGAAGAAACAATTTTAACACATTATAATAACCACTTCCTCTAAATAATGGTTAACTTTGTTGAAAGTTTTCAGTTAAAGGAAAAAAAAAACATAAAAAAACAAAATTTCGTAAATTTTTGTTTTTGCTCTACTGTGAAGTTAGATTTTGAACATACGCCACATCGTGTTTGGAACGATGAAATGTATATCATCCGAGCTCTAAAATAAATCAAAAAGTATAAAGTGAGACTACTGAGCGAGGAGGTCAACCTTAAAAGTTTGTTCACTATCCCACCTCTTGCAGGAATCTGACAAACGTCCAAGAGCATAAACTGCGTTCGGGATTGCAGTAAATGCCAAAAATTTCCCTGTTTTATTGGACAAGCTATTCTGAGTGAATTAGCAATTCCTACCAAAACAATCCGCAGCAGCCTGGTTTTTATATTTGAAATTTGACACTCTTACTACGATAACAGCAAACAGCTTGGAGCTGTCAAAATAATCTGCAAAAAAAATCAACAAATGGAAATGGAACAAATAGAACCGTGCCAAGCCAAAACTTTCAAGAATTTTTAATAATACGCAAACTCGAACTTCAACTAAAATTGATAAAATTTTGCCATTTTTCCTGTATTGACATTTTTTTCGCGAAATGATATCAGCTGTTTTATATAAAGAAGAACAGCAAAGTGTGGGGAGTATGTTTGTAGAGAATGTTCAAAATAGACACTCGTGACTCGTCGTTTAGTCGACCATAGCCGTAGGTTGAAGGTGCGTCGAGTTGAAATTGGTTTCGAACGGATGCATGAGAATGTGTATTTACGTGTGTGTGTACGAATTACATTTATATTTTCGATAGCTACGCGTACTAGGTACTATGTTAAATAAATAGCGGAATGCCATTCGTTTTTCTATCAGTTCTACTAATTTTCAACTCAACACCAAATCCATTTTAACTCATGAGCCGAAGACCTGCATCGAGATTTCAACGCTACTCTAGGAATGAAGCATAAAATGTATCAATCATACCAACATATAAGAACGAACCGATAAAAAGTTCATTCACGCTCATTCAATGTTCATTTATCCGCAGCAGGATTTTACTCTGCTTTTATCGGCAGCGGTCCGCAGTGGGATCTTGCATTTGTAATACGAGTAAAATTCTACTTCACTACGGATAGCTTTTCCAACAAAACAGGGGTAATATAACTTCGCACGTAAAAATTGGCCGTTAATACCTTATGTTTATGTAGGTATGTGTGACTTTAAGACCTTCCAATTTTGCCTAATCTTCAATCGCCCTGAAAGCCTCTACCACCGAATGCTGGGAGCATCCGATGATGTTGATAGTTGGTACGTAGTTGGGCGGATCTGTTGAAGATCCTTAGCCTTAAAGCTAAGTGAACATCCCATTTACTTGGTGTGGAAACGGGTCTCTATAGACAGGATGTACGTACTCTTCTTGTCCATTATTATGTTAATTTAAAAAGCTGCTCAAACCGAACACTAGTCCCTGCGTTTTGGTGACTAAATTTTTTTTTTTTCCTTCTCTCCAGCCTTTCTGTCCTTAAATTAAACCAGCAGCGAGTTGCTTATCATTCTTTTAAAACATCCGCATTTTATCTCCATCGCGAGATTTCTTTGAGCTAGGCAACAGCGTGCGTATGCCCTTTTTACGCGGGACGTTTCATATTTATTTTCAATACTCCTCTCCTAAGTAAGGATCTTCCCCAATTTCGAAACCATTATGCATCCAGCAAGCTATAACTATTTTTATTTGATCTTTCTTTATTTGTGCTTTTACATCGAGGTTATGATCCAGTCTAATGGGATCATAACCCTCCCATTTCAGTGCTTCCCTACTCTTCCACCTGTGGGGTTCGCCGCTTTGACCTCAAAAAGTATCGGCGGGCCTCTCGATTTTGAATCTTTTCGCCCATGAGACATATCACCGTTTTGACGATACTCGTAGGATTTCTCCTTTGAACATGACCATGAGCCGGCCGGGCTCCATTTTCTTTGAGATAGGTTCCTTGATGTGAGGGCTTCCTCGGATCTTGGAACTTCTTTTTCGATCATACTTTGTTACTCCTGCTGTCATACGAAACATCTTCTTTTCAGCTGCCGTTCATTTTCTCTCGCCCTTTTTAACGATGTCCATCATTTTGGAACGTATTTGAGCACCGGGCGAACAACTAAAGTGTAACTAAGCTTTTCTTGAGTTTAGGAGTCATTTTTTGACCACAGAATTTTTCCCACCACTTCATCCACCCAACGATATTGAAACTTTTTGCGCTTGGGAATCACTTCTCCATTCATATCAACATGTGCAATAAGTCGGAGTGGGTCAGGTCGTTTTTGGAATCTTTAACCGCTTTCCGAACTTCTTCGGCAGTACGAGTACTTCTTCATTGTTAGGAACGGTGTGTAGTAATTTTTCGTCATCCTCGAGATTCTGTCCTTGGGCATTTTCAATGAACTTTGGCGAACGGATTTCCGGTGCATTTCTAATTCTCTGAGCGGGTACAACTTTGCTTGAGTTTGGGTGCACTTTCTCTTCAAAAACTTTTTCATCTATATTATAAGAACCCTTTGACCAAGCTTTGAATATCGCTTTGTTGTCTCTTATGACTGCTTTAGCTTCATCTGTTCACCATCATGTTTCTTCGCTGAGTTGATGGTGTCCTTTCGAAGCCTCTAGCATTGATTTGGCTCTGCCCCAGCATGGTCGTTTTCAGGTGCTCTGCACTCTTCATCTTCAGCTCCGTCAATGATATGATTGACATAATTTTTTCTTCATGAACCGTGCTACCAAATGGTACTTAATCTGGGTTTCATTTCTGCCACTGCTGTAAGTGGTCAGGAGTCGGCTGTGTTTGACGACCAAGGTTTATGTTTAGAAGGAGAAGACCGTATGACTTCCACCGGCCTAGGCTATCTTCATCTGAAGTTGTGGTGCAGTATCCCAGTAGTTCATGGCAGTCTTCATAGTGTTCGTTTGATGTTCCGACATGTCCGTTGCAATCTCCGCCATCAAACAAAAGCTCTTCATTTGAGATGTTCTTGATAGGGCTGTGAAAATCTAGCTAGATGGCATATTTTTCTCTCTGCTCGTATCCGACTTGTGAGCATCTCAACTGACAATGTTCTACACCTCACCTTGCATCTCCAGTTTTAGAGACATCAAACGATCACTGGACTTTGTCAGTGGAAATTTTAAAGACACTTCCAAGTAGCTTTGCCACAGAATGATACCGATTCCTTTCAAACCCTGTTCCGTCCCATAGTATTTTATTTCATCCTATTAAATGTATTCATTTCTCTTTTAGGTGAAAGTGGTCAAATTCAGCTATATGTGGACTATAAACAATTTCAGTTTTTGCCGCGAAGAAATGGGCGAAGTCCTTAAATCATCCACATTCTCCGCGGGTGCTAATGACAAATTAAAATGGTAAATAAAAGTCAAGCAAAACACACATCTATAAATAAATTCATTATTGTTCTATCTTTGTTTTATTTAAAGGTGTTTACGAGTTAATCCAAAAGGTTTAGATGAAGAAAGCAAAGATTACTTATCCCTATATCTACTATTAGTATCGTGTAATAAATCAGAAGTTAGAGCCAAATTTAAATTTTCTATATTAAATGCTAAACGAGAAGAAACCAAAGCAATGGAATCACAGAGGTACGTTCAAAGGAATGCTAATTTTTATTTTATATAATATTATGTGTATTTTTCTATTTTAATATAATGCGAGTACGTGCAGGCACGTAATTCCTTTTTCATGACATTGAAAATTCTATTTATTTTCTTAAATAAATATTTTTTGTATATGAAACATCACATCACTCAACTGAATATTACCAGATGATTGACCACTCAGCAATTAACACTCGGAAGGCAATAAATATTTAGCAGGTCTTCATGATCTTGCTGTGGCAATCTGCATGTCTGTGATTTAATTCTGACACGGGTATTCAATTGGGCGAGAGAGCGCACAAGTTTGTATTTTAAGAAAATAAATAAGTTTCCACTGAAAATCCGATCACATGGATTTGCAAAAATCGCATGTCCTGGGTTTTTGCGAAAACATTTTATTTTACATTGTCCTTTGGTGTTTTTTCAAGCTTAAACTCTTTCATGAAAAATACTATTCACTAAGCAAGGATTTCTCTATAGGCCTGCAAAAGCCTAGTTGAAAATAAAACCGACACTGTGGATGTAAACAGCAATTGCTATAACCATGCCAAACCACAATCAAGCTTTGGTGCGTGCGTTGTCTTCTTACATCCAAAGGCTTTACCTGCAAAGCACACCTTTTACTTAAACAAAAAGTCAAATATTACCGAAGACTCGTATCATTATACCAAAAAAAGCTTGACAGTCAATACTTTTCCCTTTCTTCGCGTTGACTCACGGCGCTTTACAGCAACGTTATGAAACATTACGTTCCGTTTGTACGAGTTTTATTTTGAAGTTTATACACAACGCAGCTTTGTGAAAGGTTTCATATTCATTGATTTCCTATGGATGCTTTTATTCAACCCGAGGATCCAAAGCGTGTTTGTGTTTCAGGCATCATGTAGCAGTTGGTGGGGGAAAAAAAGGTCTACATTCTCGACCTCACAAACTTCAAACTGTGCACATCATTTTCAATGGTAAAAGCACCCAGTTAGATGTCTTACGGAGACTCCGTACATCTTTATTACAATGGACCTCATATTGGTCTTAGTGTTTCGGTTTCGGCACACCAGCACTTCAGCCCTACCCCTTTACCTTCATATACTCATTTGAAATGGATAAAAACAACTCCAAACTAGTTCAGTCACACCTTGACGGCAGACATGGGAACAAAATAAACTTGTTTGATAAAAAAAAAATTGTTCACGATTCACTCGTATGGTATGGCGGATGAGTCCAAAAAAGATAAAAGAGCTTGAGCAGGAGTATACGGAGCGATAAAACCTCTTTCCGCATGAGTTTGGAGAAAAGCAACTCTGTATTTCAATCTGAAAAAGAAGCAATAGAGTTCCTGCATCAGGAGGAATTTTAACAGAAATACTTACTTATCTACCTAACGCGCTCCCGACTCCCGATGCTGCAGCCTTCCATCCTCTGCGATCCCGATCACGCTGCTTCTAGTTCTCCAGACCAAGCGCTCTGGTATCCGCCATGGCTTGGTCTTTAAAACGTAGGTTCGGTCTTCCTTTCATTCTCGAACCATGGGGATGGGAGTCGAAGACGCTCTAGGCTGAGGCATTATTGTCCATTCGCTCAATGGCCGAGCCGATGTAAACGACGTGATTTAGCTTTTTGGACTACATCCAAATCTTGGTACAGCTCGTAGAGTTCGCGGTTGTATCTTCTCCTCATTTCGCTCTCCTCGCACAGAGGACGATGGAGTATTTTTCTTTCAAAAGAACCCAATATTAGCTCTCCTTTTCCACTTATCGTCCAGCACTTGGCACCATAAAGCAGGACTGGCAGGATTAAGGTTCGATGGAGCATGCAGTTTGTCCTTCGAGTGAGGAGTTTTGAACAGATTTGTTTCGCTTAACAGAAGTAGCAGCGGTTTTCTAAGGTAATTCTTCGCCGGATCTCCACTAATTTGTCATTTGTGGAGTTGATGTTTACTCCTAGATAGATGAACTCCTTAACTACTTCGAAGTTATTGCTATCAGCAGTGACGTTTAGTCCTAGACGGTGGACAGATTTTTGTTTGTTTGTTGATAGCATGTAGTTGGTCTTGTCCTCATTTACTTCAAGACCAATCAATTTCGCCTGGTCTTCAATTGCCGTGAAAGCCTCTAACACGGCACGCTGGGAACGGCCGATAATGTCGACATCGTCCGTATTCCCCAGTAGCTGGACGGATCTATTGAAGATAGTGCCTTCCGTGTTGATACCTGCCCTTCGCATTATTTTCTCCAGAACAAGATTAAAGAAGTCACATGATAGCGCATCTCCTTGCCAAAATCCGGTACAAGTTTAGACTAATTCGGAAGAGCCGCTTCCAAACTGCACATTGCACCGCATGCTTTCAAGTGTCACGTGACACAACTAGACCAGTTTTGGCGGGATCCCGAATTCGGCCATCGCCACGTACAGCTTCTGACGATGAATGCTATCATATGCGGCTTTAAAGTCGATGAAGAGGTCGCGACTTGAAATTCATTGGCAATTTGCAGGATTGGCCTTAGTGTGAAGATTTGTTCTATTGTCGATCTGCCGGGCCGGAAGCTACACTCGTACGTGCCGATTTGTGTGTTGCAGAACGGCTTCAGACGTTCACACAGTACACACTGGGTATAAACCGTCATGAGAAGCTTCCCAAATTTTCCGTTCGGAGTTGCTTTAAATATGGTTGAAGAGGCTAGGTTTTAGCCTTAAGGCCCTATACATATAGGCCGTTAATGCCTAAAATTCATTTTTGTTGTTATTTTTATTTAACGACCTCCCGAGACCGATGATCGTCGATATCGTCCGCGTACCTGAAATTGTCCAGAGCGCTGATACAAACAATGTCACTGCAAAGTCAAAACCACCCTCTGGACACGTGATTAGCTGAAGAACAAAAATTAACGAATGTTTAATGAAGAAGAAGAAACGTTAGAGTATATTCTATGCCGAAGCACGTCTACGTTTCCTAAGTTAACCTCACCTTGAGACAGTTGATAAAGCTAAAGTTCGCCCAAAGATTATGCTAAATTTATTCAAAAAATCCGGCTTCATGAGCGAACTTTAAGAGCGAGACCATCAAAATAGGCCACCGCAGTACCATCACATTCTTAATCTAATCTAATCTAACCTTTAATGCTTGGGAGGTTTTAAAATTTACTTGCAGTCACTTTTTTTCTGGCTTATAGTGCATAATTACATTTGTCTCGTAGTTGGGGAAACCAACTCATTTGAATAAAGTCGATAAAAAACCAGTGTCAGTGCCAGTGACACAATCAGACACACTTCAAGGACTCACATTCTTCTGAACATCACTCAGACCAGAAAAAAAACAACGCTGACCTGCTATAGAATAGAATATCATTTCCAAATCGATTTTAAACAACCATTATCCCTTACCTCTCATTTCCTAGTCTTTCTTTCGTACCATAAATAAAAAATTAATTCAAAAGAATTAACTTACTAGCGCGAAACACATCATGGGATATTGTTGGTTATTGTTGTTTCCCAAAGAAATTTTTGTATCTTTTTGAATTTGTTATTCGCTTTATAGTCTCAAGTATCAAAGCCACCATTCGGAGAGGAGATAGTAGTGCTTTGTGTGAATTTTTTTTTTTTTCATGCACATGCGCACCACCATTGCAGGTTATGAATGCATAATCCTGGGGTGGACTGCATTCGGAGATTGATTTTTTAATTTTTGTTTTTCTTTTATCTTTGCAGAGCTTACCGTTTCGTACAAGGCAAGGATTGGGGCTTTAAGAAATTCATTCGACGAGATTTCCTATTGGACGAGGCTAACGGTCTTCTACCCGAGGATAAACTAACGATTTTTTGTGAAGTTAGCGTTGTAGCTGATAGTGTTAATATCTCTGGTCAAAGTAATATCGTACAATTTAAAGTTCCCGAATGTAAGCTGTCCGAGGATCTGGGTAATCTCTTCGACAATGAGAAGTTTAGCGATGTTACGCTGGCGGTGGGTGGACGTGAATTTCAAGCGCATAAAGCTATTTTAGCGGGTAAATTGGAGAATGCATTCTTCAAAGGATTATCAAGTGGAACTAAGGAATTTGTTTTTCATTTTATTTTAGCCCGAAGTGATGTCTTCGCTGCGATGTTTGAACATGAAATGGAGGAGCGTAAATTAAATCGAGTAGCCATAACAGATGTTGATCATGAGGTACTAAAGGAAATGTTACGCTTCATCTACACAGGGAAGGCTCCCAATTTGGAAAAAATGGCCGATGATCTCTTAGCTGCTGCTGATAAGGTAATTTATCGAAACATTTAGTAATCGACTTTTTAAACTTATAATACACCGATAATTTGATATCTGCCAATTTTCACTCAAAAGCGGTGTTGTCGTCTACTGGAATTGTAAATCGAAAAAGTTGTTTGTGGAAGATATTGGCCTTTATATATCTATTTTGATTGATCATATCTGTCAACAATTTTAAGAGGGCGCTCCCTGCTCTAACCTGTTCTTAGCTTATAACAGACGATCCCACTTTACTGCATCGCTACTGGTCCGCTTGTAGTAGACCTACCTTGACCGCAACAATCTCCATTTAGGGTCTGATGGACCTGCCACCATAACCACCAAAGTCGATTTTTCTGACTTTTCCGGAGAGCATTTTTAAGATTCAATTTTTTGCTTCAAGCAATTGAAATCACGTTAAAAAAAACTTTTCTGTGCACTCTTGAAGTGTCAGAAATGTAAACAAAAACTCTTCTAAGTGAAGATCGTTGGTTGTTGGAGCTCTATCAGTTGGAAGTCACCCTTTTTATTGTGCTTAGAAAGCAGCTTCAAACTCAAGAGTAATTCTCTGTTCGACCAGAGAGGTTTTCGAAATATGACAGATAGCTAACCCAACAACGCATAAAATATTTTTGTACACGCCTGAAATACCTTAAATTGTGACTGGGTATTTTTCCTTCTAAGCAGCCAATTTATCGACACTTATCTTCTTGTACTCTTTTGAGGTATTATCATCTCTCTTCGGGCCATTGTGACAATCCGCCAATTGCCCGTACTTTATCCACACAGTAAACGAAAAAAACTCTTTAGCGTATCATATTGGGACGGCTTCTTTAGGAATTTTAACAGGTCACTAAGCTTCTTCGGTAGCGCTACCGCGAAATGATTTAAAGCATTATTTACCATTGATAAAGCTCTTCATTCCTCACCGAGCGAAGAGTGGAATGCATGGTGTGATCGTAAAGAGGCTATTAATTTGAGAGACTTGAGCTATCGTGATTATAAGGCCAAGAAAAACGTTGAAACGGCTACAAAATTATTGGAATTCTCTGGTACGACGTGTAAAATTTTCTAACGACCAAAAAATGGGGCACAAAATATTCCCCTATCCCAAGCAAACAGTTTTGGGTCTTTGTAAAAAATATTAAAATCTCGTTCATGTCATCGATCCCAACTATTGTTTAAAAAGACGGGCCAGTTTGCTCCTCTGACAAAGCCAAACTGCTTACGAGGTATTTCGCAGCAAGCTTTCCGCTATTAGATTGCACTTTGTCTGCAGATGTGCTTAAGCGCGTACAATTTTCAATATGATCAATTTATTGTCGCACTCGCACGCATATCGTCTGGCTTAGATGGTATCTCCTGGGCTCAGTTAGTGTGTTAAACTACTATTCAAATGGTCTCAGGCTAAAATCACTCCGGGCCCAAGTAACAGCCCAATTTTTTTCTTCTACCACCCCACCTCTTGTGAACCTCTGAAAAACATCCAAGAGTATCAATTATCATGAGAATCTTCTCAAATTCGGCGTTTGGAGCCCGCTTAAAATTGTAGGTCTCTTTCGCTTCACACAAGCAAATGGTTGGATAAGCTAGGTTTAGCACCTGTATGGGCGGGAAATTTCCGCATTTAGCTTTGTCATCGGTTCTAATCCTCAAGTCTCTTTCCGAGTAGATGGATTACAGCATTTGTATAGCATGTATCATAAAAGGACATCTCGAATCAAAAAAGCTATTAATTATTTGGCAGAATGGCTTTTGCTAGGTCCACTCACCGAAAAATGGAACCATCTATCCACCAGTTTGGTGAAACTAAGGTTATTGCACTAAATATTTTGAAAGCATTTGAAATGCATACTTTTGGCATCGGTGTATCACTTATTCAATGCATTGGAAACTACCTTTCTAGTCGTTGAATTTAAGTTGTTTTAAAAAGCGTAAATGCTGCCGGTGCTCTTTTTTGTCTCCGTCACTTTCTCATTGTTCTAAATAATCTCCCGTGTGCCACATCTACTACAATACACTGGTGATACTAGAACTAAAAACCGTAGCGGATGCAATATAAACTCACTAAATGCTGACCTTGACAGCATCATTTCTTGCTTCAAAAACGCATTCTATCTGTGATTAAAACTTTAACTTAATAGTCTGTCATTATCCATGAATGATACTTGCAGCGCTAAAACCGAAAGACTCTCAACTTTCAGTATATGCGTGGTAATTTTGGAAACCTTTGGAACCGAATTCGCGAAATTGGTCTATGTAAAAAAAATATTTCCGGTAATAACGACGACATTGACATTGAAGAGTTAAATGACCGTCTCGCTACTTCAGGTCCTTCCAATACATTCAATTCTTCGGCTTTCTTTACTTTATTTGATAATAGTAGAATGGATGGCTTCGCATTCAACAGAGTAGATTTATACGCAGTTGGAATGACGATATTATCTATGAAGTGTAAATCTGTTGGTTTGGACAACGTCCATCCAGATTTCATTAAAATACTTCTTCCTCTCATTTTACCCCATGTTACGCATATATACAACACTATTCTTATGGCTTCCACATACCCAACCGCTTGGAAAAAAGCTAAAATTGTACCTATTCCGAAGAAATGTAATGCTCCGGAATACAGACCAATTGCAATACTTCCGTTTCTTTCCAAAGTATTGGAATCAATCATAAGTCGCCAAATAAAGGAATACCTCGAGAGCAATAAGCTATTGACAACAATGCAATCTGGTTTCCGTTCAGGACACAGTTGCATAACAGCTTTACTCAAAGTATCTGATGACATTCGGCAGGCTATCGATGAGGATAAAACTACTCTCTTGGCCTTGCTCGACTTCTCTAAAGCTTTCTATTGTGTAAATCCGTCAATTCTGTGTAACAAACTCTCCACAATATTCAATTTTTCTGTTCCCTCTAACAAGCTTATATACTCATATCTCACTAACCGTGTCCAAGCTGTATCTTACAACTCCAAAATGTCAACCCTCCGTGCTGTTAGTAGTGGTGTCCCACAAGGATTAATGACCTCCCTACTGTACTGTCCCATTGTAAATTTCATGTCTACGCAGACGACGTCCAGCTTAACCTAAGCTTTCCCATTGGTATGGTGGAAGATTCTGTAGCAAAAATTAACGAGGATCTACGTTCTATTACGAATTGGTCCACACAAAATGCTCTCAAGCTTAATCCTGAAAAAACCAAAATCATCCCCATCTCTAAGCATCCACCTTGTCTTTCTATCTTTCCTCCTATAGAACTATACTCCACCCATGTAGAATATGTCGCCAATGTACGAAATCTCGGAATTATTTTTAACAGTGAGCTTACATGGAGCAACCATATTTGTTCCATAGTATCCAAAATATATGCATCGCTCAGAGGTTTATCTGTCAGCAAAGCAATACTTCCAGTTGAAGTTAAATTAAAACTTGTTAAAACACTTATTGTGCCTATTATCTCATACGGTTGTGAAATTTTTGCTGACTCAGACTACATCTCTCTTCTTAAGCTAACAAAGGCACTTAATTCGACTGCTCGGTATGTCTTCAATCTACGGAGATATGACCACGTCTCAACAGAACGTCGTAAACTTCTTGGTTGCGACCTTGATGCCTTTTTAAAATATCGGTCCTGTATCTTGCTCTTCAAGATTATTCACAGACAACAACCAGAGTATTTGTTCAACAAACTTTCCTTCTCCCGGTCTAACCGTTGTTTAACTACGAGTATTAAACCATCGACTCATACCTGCTTGACATCTCGCAGACAGTTTTTTGTTCATGCTGTTCGGCTTTGGAACCAGCTGCCTCACCAGGTGAGGAATAAAATCGAATATAGACAATTTTCATCGGCGTGTTATTTTCATTTTGTACCAAACTGAAATCACTCACACTTATTTTCGTTATCTTAGTTCTTGGTGTATATTTATTCTCTTCAGTATCTTTCTTCTGTATCTTCATCTTTCTTTTCTTTATCAAATCTCTTTCTTCTTCTAAATACATTTAAAAATTATTTTTAATATATTTAATACTTGTACCTGTACTATTTATAAGGGCTTTGCTCTCTATGTACAGCGATTCTTATTATAACTAATAAATCTAAATCTAAATCTAATTGCCAACCCTCTTTGAAATGGAAATATATTTCATGTCGCCAAGAACGCTGCGTTTAAGTTTCCTCTGCCGATGCAAGAAATATTTTACCATTTCTATCTGGCTTCTTCTTTAAAGGGATCATAACCCTCCCACTTTACTGCCTTCCTACTGGTGTTCGCCTATTCGACCTCAATAAACATCGGCAGTCGTCTCGGCTTCGGATCACTTTTTTACTGGTGTAATTGCGTATACATAATTCAGGACTTTTTAATGCCTGCGATTCTTACACGTACATGCTCCTGTTACTGACTACTGTTGTATCGTCCTTTACGACACCGGTCATATGCAGTCGCGTCAACCCTAGTTTTGCATGCGCACTTTTGGTTGAGATTAAAAATGTTAAATGTGTTACTTCACCTGAATGTTAAAAAAGCCAAGAAATGATTTCTCCCTTTATTACCTTTTGCGACTTCTAGGTCCGTCTCTACACATGAACCCTTCTAATCTAACTACTGTTTATAAGAAGTTCATCCACCCACATGTTGGGTACAACAGTCATATCTGGTCAGGTGCACCCGAAACTATATTGAAGGATACAAAAATTTGCAAGAAAACTGAAAGGTGAAAAAAATATAGTGCAAACGATTAATTCACTTCAACATCGTTGCACATTTCCCGCTTCTTCCGTCATCGGCGCTCATTTGGATATGTCAGTTGTATTCCGCTCCCTCAATATTTATGCCGGAATACCTGTACTACATCAATTTACCCTTAAGTCATTCTTTGAGTGTAATATCGCACCCCCTTGTTGCTTTCACGCACATCTATTTTACGCGAATGTGCACCAGTGCATATCTTCTCACCCTCTCTTCTTCCCACTCTTTGTGTGGCGTATTCAATGCACCAGTTCATTATAAACAAAATAACACTAATTAACACTGGCTCTGGCTCAGTGAAGCACACTTAGTTGCCCAGTCTTACTTTCTTACTTAACGGGCTCCCAATCCGTGGACTGCAGCCTTCCATCCTTCGCGATCCCGAGCACGCTGCTTCCAGTTCTCCAGACCAAGCCAAGCTTCAGCATCCTCGATTTCTTGGTCTCTAAAAAGGATGTTCGGTCTTCGTTGTCATCTCGAACCTGGGGGCTGGTAGTCGAATATCCTCTTCGCTGAAGCATTATTGTAAATTCGCTCGATGCGGTCTAGCCAATGTAGTCTTCGTATTTAAGCTTTTTGGACTACATCCACTACATATCTTCTCCTCCATTCGCCCCACTCGCACACAGGACCAAATATCCGACGGAGTATTTTTCTTCCGAAAGAACCCAAAATTAGCTCTCCTGCTTATCTATCGTCCAGCAATCGGCGCCGTAAAGCAGAACTTGGTCTTTCGAGTTAGGAGTTTTGAACCTATTTGTTCCGCCAAACCGAAGTAGCAACGGTTTCCTAGGTTAAGTCTTCGTTGGGTCTCCACTAAGATGTCCTTTGTGGAGTTGATGTTTACTCCGAGGTAGGTGAACTCCCTTACTACCTCGAAGTTGCTGCTTTCAACAATGACGTTTTGTCCTAGTCGGTGGACACATGTTTGTGTGTTTGTCGAAACCAAGTGGTTCGTTGTGTCCTCGTTGACTTCAAGGCAAACTTATTTTGCCTGTTCTTTAATCGCCATGAAAGCTTTAACACGGCACCCTGAGATCGGGTGATGATTTCGTTGTCGTCCGCGTATCCGGACGAGTCTGTTGCAGATAGTGCCTTCCGTATTGGCACCTGCCCTGCGTACTATCTGCTCCAGAACAAGATTGAAGAAGTCACATGACAGCGCATCTCCTTGCCGGAATCCACGCGACGACACATCTGGATCGGGTTTGCCGAGATCCCGAATTGTGCCATCACGAAGTAGAGGTCCTGGCGATGAATGCTATCATCTACAATTCCGTGTGCTTCGGTGACTAGGTTTACTTATCTGTTTCGAAGAGCCCGCATTCGGGTCTTAAAACCAGCAGCCAGTTGCTTGGCCTTTTTATAAAACCACCGGATGTTGTTTCGATTGCGGGACTCCTCGATCTTCTTTAGCTGGGAGATTGCGTATGCCCTCTTTTTTCTACGGAGGATCTTCTTCTCCCTTATCCTTGCTCGATACTCTTCCCTTGTTGCCATAGTTTTGCGTTGCAGCGTTGGCACACGTGCACGTTCTGTCACCATTTTCTAGTGAGCTCATCAGTCTACTTAGTCTATTTAATTACATTTTGTTTTTTTAGCTTTTTAACAATAAAACGATGTTTCTTTTATTTCAGTATGCATTAGAAAAATTAAAAGTAATGTGTGAGGAAGCGCTGTGTGTTAATCTGTCTGTTGAAACAGCAGCTGAAACCTTAATATTAGCCGATCTCCATAGTGCGGATCAATTGAAAGCACAAACGATAGATTTTATCAATACGTAAGTCAAAACAGAACCCATTTTCTCATACTTTAACTCATTAACTGACCATTTCTTCGATTTTTTTTTACAGTCATGCTACAGACGTAATGGAAACGCACGGCTGGCAGAATATGATAACAACACATTCGCATTTAATAGCGGAGGCATTTCGAGCGCTCGCCACACAACAAATCCCACCAATTGGACCACCAAGGAAACGCGTCAAAATGAGCTGAAAGATAAGATTACTGTTAGTTAAGCAACAACAACAACAAAAACAACAACAGCAGCAACAACAACAAAACTACCAATCCTCTACCCAGCAATTATTTCAAAAAAATCAATCATTATCAACTAAAACGGAAACTCCAACAACCACACCAATTTCAAAAACAACACCAACTAAAACAGTCAACCCGAAGATGAAGGAAAATGCAATAAGAAATCTAAAAATTGATAAACAACACAAAAGGAAACATAAAAGATCAGTACCAAGCTACTACTACACATCAATGCCTAAAATTGCAACCAGAAAACAATCATCAATCATGCCACCACCAGCGACAAAGAAAAAAGGCACTGGCTGCATAACAATAACATTTCTACCATTCTATCAGGATCAAAAGCGGCAAACGAAATTGTTGAAAACTCTTAAAAAATACAAAAATCAAACCAAACACACCCCTAATTTGAGCAACAAAACTAAGAAAATAGATGTATCCACTGATGTCTCACCAATGTCGCTACCAACGCTTGGTGAACATTAGGCAGACAGTGAAAGCACAAAGTTGTACATTTTTTGCAGTTGTTTCCTTTCAATATATTTTGCTAAAAAAAACTGACAACATTCACCAAAAACTACCCATTTTAATCATTTTGATAACAAAACACAACTAATAAGAACAACAATTTGTTTGTGTGTCTGTGTGTGTGTAAAAATGCGCAACAGTAGAGCATTCAAACGACACAATTTTACTAAAGCAAACAATTCGTTAAATAAATTTCCTAATTTAAATGAAAGAAGAGGAAAAGAAATGTACAAATCATGAAAGAAAAAAAAACAACAAGAAGAGAACAAATTTTTTAACCTATTAACAATAAAAACAAAAATAAACATTTTAACAACATTTTATGATTTTGTTTACCTGATGGCGGCTGTGTGTTGTTATTTTTTGTTTTATTTTAAATAAATTATTCTTTTCATAAGTGAATTGAAGACACAAATTGTATTTTCTTTCTCCATCTCAGGATTTCGTCAACACACTCTTCAACGAGTATAAACAAAAATAAAGTACAGAAATTTAAGTATATTTTAATTATATGACACAAAAAGAAAAGATGGGTTTTTCAACACCAACACTATTACCACCACCACCATTTAAAAACTAACTGAACAAAAACGTTATTGTTGATGAATTTCATATTTAATTTTTATTATTTTCTTAATTTTAGTTATGTAACTATAATTCGTGTAAATGTATTATTTGTAATTTTAATTTATAATGGAAAATAATAATTCGAGTGTGACGAAAAAAAAATGGTAACTAAATGTTAGACAGTCATCACTTGCAAACAAACCACCATATTAGTTGTAAAAAATCATGCAAAATAAAATAAAAAAATAAAAAATAAAAAAAACAACAAAAAATAAATCACTAAATATATATGTTCAAATGGATTTGTTTTATGTTTTTAAGGAAAAGAGAAAATAAAAGAAAAATCTAAAACAGTTTCAAAAATAATGCGTTTTACGCATTTTTGGAAAAGTAATTGCAAAATGTTCTCAGTTTCTATTTTTTGTTTAGTTAAAAGAAAAAATAACAATTTTTTAGATTTAGTTTAAAACAACAACAAAAAACAAACAAAAAATAATTAATTCAACCAAATAAATTTAAATATTAACTTGAGAATATTACTTTAAACGATTTTTTTGTTCATAACACTGTGGCCGCGGTGCTAAGGGTACTAAGTCCCACCTCCATAACAATCTTGTTCATTACACTAGTGTTGTTTTCGTGCGCTGTAAAACAGTACAATGGATTGTTTTACCCCGATTATTTTCTCAAAAACTCCTATTTGTCTTCGAAGAGTTATTCGAATTTCAGCAAAAGCCTCAGCAGCAAAAAGAAAAGCAAGACAATAATATTCCAAATATACTGCAACCACTAACTACAGTCGAGTTGGAAAATCTTATAAACTTATCCCCACAAGTACTACCTGAACAGGCCCATTTAAAACTACAGCTCTTCTTCTCAATCTAGTTCATTTAATTTCAATTTTCAACATGCGTCGCCAAGTGAGGATAGATCGATTCCTAACGCAAATAGTAATACCCAGAATGCAACGAGTGCTGAAAATATATCGATTGTTGAGGTCTCAAATCCCATGCTCCGGGACCCTTTATCTCCAAGCTATGAAACAATCGAAAGCTGCACCCTTTGGGTGGTGCCCCCACCGATTGCAATATTGTTGTCTCTGTTGGAATATGGAACCAACCCTCTGATATCATCAACTACATTGCTAAGAAAGGCGTCGAAACAAATGGCGGAAGATGCCTAAGCCTAACACCCGACAATTTGGAAGGGCGTATATCCGCATCGTTCAAAATTCCAGCACCACCAGCTATGGACAAGATACTTGTTAACCCCAATTTTTGGCCAGATAATATGCTTGTCAAGGAGTTTATAATTAGACCTAATTCAAGAGCTTCTTCGTCAAAAAACTTAAAGAAGTCAATTTCTTCTATCAGAACGTGAGGGGACTAAGGACAAAATGCACACATTTTCTGATAAGTGTGTAGAGCATTTCTTCGGACATTAACTTTAACAACAATGCGATATTTCCGCCAAATTTTTCTGTTAACCGTCGGGATCGCTCCGCAGAGAACAGTTTAAACCAGCAATTTGGGGGCGTTCTAATTGCTGTTAGAAATAATTTTAAAGCAACTGAAATCGATAGCAAAATTGACCTAACATCGTCTACAAAATTATATGTTACTTGCGTCTACATCCCTCCCAGATCTCAGCTACCTGTATTAACTAGGTATTTGGACGCCTTATAAATTATATATCTCCGGTGACCTCAATATTAATTGGACCTCTGGAGATGTTGATTGTACGTTTCTAAACCCTATTAACTCACTATCAGGACGTGAAGCTCACATAGTGGATACATTACAGTCCTTGTGTTTTCTTCAGATAGATAACGTAACGAATTATAGGAGCCGTAACTTTAGCCTCATCTTCACAAATAACAGTAATAACAGCATGGTTTATAGAAGTTATACACCACTCGTACCAGAAGATATGTATCATCCTTCTTTAAACGTATTTTGCAACTTTCAAATTAACGATCTGTATCCTTCGGACGGATTTATATTTAAATTTGACTTTAAAAATGCTAAATTTTCTGATATTTGTAATGAGTTAGACAATTATGACTGTCATCCTTTTCTGGCATTAGAAATTAACTTACTTTGTCTCGAATTTTACCGGGTCATTAATAATATCAACTTAAAACATGTTCCTGTAGTTCGCGTTCGAAACTATCTGGTAGACTCCTGTCCTTTTAGTAACGAAATAACGCGATTCCTAAAAACTCAAAAAAACAGGACTTATATGAGATGGGGTAGGACTCGACGACTATACGCTGTATAGAAAATTGAAGTCTGAATTCAGACGTCCTTACATTAGGCTTTTCTTATTTATATAAATAACATTCAAAACCATATTAAATATAGGCCTAACGAATTTTGGAAATTCATAAATTCAAAAAATAAAAGTGACGGCTTTCCAGCCTGTCTTTCTTTTAATGGTCAAGTTGCTGATTCATCTTCTGCCGTGTGTAACAACTTTGGCTCATTTTTCCAATCGGTTTACTCAGATAAAGTCCTAAACATTGATGAAGATTTTTTTAGCTTTCTCAACCTATCCCATACTCCGATTTTTAACAGACTGGAATCAATTTCAAGGGATTTAAATTATATTCCTGGTCGCGATGGCGTACCTTCCGATTTTTTAAGAAACTGTGCCAAATCATTTCTATAAGGTTATCTGGCACATACATATTTAATCTATCGCTGTTAACGGAAACTTTCCCATCCATTTGGAAAGATTGATTTATTGTACCTATTTACAAATCAGGTAGGACAAATAAAGTTGAAAATTATAGGGGTATATGTAAACAGTCAGCTATCCCTAAATTATTTGATAAATTTTTGTAGATCTTTAATGTATAACAAGCAGCACGGGTTTATTAAAAAGCGTTCAACCGTGGCAAACCTCATTACTTTCACCAACTTTGTAATCTTCGAAATAGGTAAAGGTAATGGGGTGGAATCAGCTAAGGTGATAGTTGATAGTTGACAATCAAAATCATACCTTTACGTCCACGTAAGGTGATTATCAAATTGACAATCACTTTTTTGCGATCAATTTCATGTGACAGCTATTTAGGTGTCGCTTTCATACATTTTTGTTATTTTCATAGGTATGCACCTCGGCTTCAACTCCAAATAAATTAAATACTTTAGTGAAAAAAGAATATATATTAAATAAGTTCAAATAAAAAAAGGGGCCTAAGTCTTAAGGGGCCCTTACACGGTCAATCGAATGACATCAATCACTAGACTGTGTTTGTGAAAATGTATGTGTATGAGTCACACACATTTGGTGAAGTCTGATTGACGAAAATCAAAGCATGTTTGATGTTGCATGATGATCGTCATGCTGATTGATATGTGTAAGGGTTGGATTGACGTAATTACTTCATTGTGTCTCGTGTCACGGAAGCGAAAACATGTCTGGCGCCAGCGGAAAATTGAAGGACGATGAAGACCGAGCATTTGTATCGGAATTAATGGAAACCTATCGATCATTACCGAGTTTATGGGATGTCAAAGGAAAAGATTATTGCGACCGAAACAAAAAAATGCAACATTATGAAGTTTTACTGCAAAAGTATAAAGAAAAGTATCCTGATGCACAAAAAGCGGATGTCACTAGAAAAATAAATACGTTGAGAACGAGTTTTCGGCGCGAGCTAAAATGTTTAAATGAATTAAACAAAAGCGGATCCGGTGTTGATTATTTCAGTGAACCAACTCTTTGGTATTTTAATGAAATTAGTTTCATTAAAGACAGCGAATATCCGTGTGCATCTCGCAGTACAATTCAAGAATATATTGCAGGAGCAATATATGCAATACAATCGTCCGTTTCACTCATCGCACATCCGTACACCACGAAAACTCACAAAAAATACATTTTTGACGTCAATCGATTGAACTGTGTAAGGGGTAGCGTCAATCCACACATACACGATGCATGATGTCCACCGATTGACCGTGTAAGGGCCCCTATTGCGATTGTCGATTACCAATCGAACGACATTTGTCGATTGTGTCGATTAGATTGACCGATTGGTATTGTCTAACCCCCAGTTTCACAGTAGAAGTTTAAACTCCACTTTTGGTTTAAACTTCAGTTCAGCAATTTATTCGGTTTCACAGTTTCGTTTAAACCTTAAACTGAGTTCAATTTGCGGTTTAAGTTAAACGACTGTATTCTGCCGTTTAAACCGTTTAAATTTGAAAACACTTTATTAGGGTGATCAAATGGTGAAATATTTCGAAAGCGAAAAGGGTATTTTTTCTTAAATGTGCAGACCATCCAAAGCTCAAAATAATGGACATAGTTACAAGGTGGCCTGGATCAAGTCATGATTCCACAATTTTCAACAATTATTCAAGAATCTGTTCTAGGTTTAAAAATGGAGAATTTGGAAATCAGGTTATAGTGGCGGACAGCGACTACCAATGCAGACACTTCATGATGACTCCTTTATGCAGTTGCAACAATCCACAAGAAACATTGAACAATGAATCTCAAATTCGAACACGAAATTGTGTTGAACGCTCTTATGGCGTATGGAAGAGAAGGTTTCATATATTCTATATTCTTGACACCTTGCATAGAGGGTAAAACCCCAGACAAATACAACGAGTTTTAAACAAACGAGATTTAAGCTAAAGCGCATGTTGAAAGGAGGTAGCTGTCGCTTCACACTACCACGCTTCTTATATTCCTTCCTTTAATTTGGCAAATGCCAAAAGAACCAACATTAGATGACGGAAGAGCAAACAAATAAAGGAAAACTTTAAGTGACTATAAATCCGGGATTTACGTAGGTTCTGTGTTCCGCTACCTGTGCTGTGGTACAGCATAATATTTGGCAATGTTGACTTGGGGGGAAAGTAGGTTATGACTTATGAGCCCAGATGCAAATGAATTTCCAATTCTATATTCGACAGTTGACTATGAATATTCGGATTTTATTGTCAAAACGAGAATAAAAAATACATACCTAACGTCACAGAACGAAAAATGCTGCCAGCTTCGATTCATAAAATCAAGTTAAACGAAGTTCAACTGAACTGAAGTTCAGATTTCGAGTTAAACCAAAAATTTTAACTCAGTTTAAGGTTCAGTTGAACTCAAGTTTAATCTTCACTGTGAAACTGGCCATAAGCAATCGACTGTGCAATGCTCTATTGTGAAAGGCTCACAAAAAAATTAACATCTAAAAGTAAGCAACACTTTTGAGGAGTAAAATTGAAAAATGTTGTGTCACAACATTGAATAACTATAAATAGAAGTGGACACCGCTCATTTTGAAGCGACATACGGACCTTCATTGCGGCGAAAATTTGTATTAAGTTAGTGTATGCATATACCATCTTTTCTAGATTCGTGCATTAGGTAAAATTAATTTCCCAAAATATTCCCATGTTTATTTATCTTGTGAATAGGTAGCGATGACAACAATTGAATCGTTTATTTCAGAAACAACATAAGTTAGCATTAACTTTTCAGGAGCAACAAAGAACTGTTTTAT
Source organism: Portevinia maculata (assembly GCA_949715645.1). Classification (NCBI taxonomy): domain Eukaryota; kingdom Metazoa; phylum Arthropoda; class Insecta; order Diptera; family Syrphidae; genus Portevinia; species Portevinia maculata. Next base: position 361,608,334 of record OX454525.1, on the reverse strand, counting down.
GCGAAAAAATTCCACAACACTACAAGTTGTGAGTATGCCAAGTTATAATCTGGCTTAAGATGCACTTAAAAACCGCGAAAATAATTAGCTTTTTTAAGGTATTAACAGGTTTTTAAGCCTTTATAGTCGCTTGACTTGGTATGTCGTTTCTGAAATAAACGAACTTTTTTCGATAAAAGCATTTGCTTTTATTTGTTTTTATTATTTATTATAAGCTTTAAATAAGAAAACATTTAAAAAAAAATATAAAGAAATACTGTTGATCTGTATCAATTGAAATTGAATGAATTGAAAAATGAGAAAATTTACTTATAGTAAACGTATACTTATTTTCTCTGGCCACCTGTCTTCCAATAGACTCCATTGAAAGCATGTTTCTTTTATAAAAGTGTGGCCACCATCTTTTGTAGTCGATAAAGTCTATCGTTTTTGGTAAAATTACCGTACATTTTTTTAATACTGAAGAAGATAGTATCAAATCGGCATATTTTTGAACAGTGTAAATTCTATACCTTTTTTAAATTTTACGTTTTAAGACTGCGAAGTCTCTATCACATTGTAGCGTATAGGAAAATACTGTTCGATATTCTTGAACTTTTTTAAGGATACTAAAGATGACAAAAACCCTATCATTGTGTGATTTTTATTTTGACCACCACAGCCATCGTAAAAAATATGCAACTCCTGGACGTCCTTCATTTTACTTTCAAAAAATTGATTTAAAAAAGAGCAGACTTCCTTTGGACCCTTTCCAGCGATCCCTTCGTGGTAAACAAAAAAAGTTGCGGTGTTGTCCCGAAGATCGTGTATACAAAATACGCTTACAGTAAGTTGTCTTAAGTAGACCGTTTCCTGTACAGGTCATGGGATTTGAAGATTTTGCATGTAGTACGTTATGTGTACAAAGTAAAAAAAAAATGTGGAGAAACAGCATAAGTCAATGACTTATGTTGTTTCTCTTCAAATCACTGAAATATTACTCTCAGTTTTCGTACTTTGAGGGGTCTGACATTTGCAGTTTTTCTCGAAAAGATGAATAACTATATAAAAATAAGAATTTTGCAAAAAAAAGAAAATTGAAAAAATCTGACTTATGTTGTTTCTGAAATAAACAATTCAATTACAGATACAGTTAAAATCAGCCTAGCCAAGTTTATTTTCTTACGTTCTGGATTCCTTCGGCATTTAATTTATAATGTTTGCTAGTATCCTTGTGATACACAGTGCTACGCGTTAATTATTTAAAAATGGTGTTCTGTGATTACGTGGAGTGCAAGAACAAAAAAAGCTACGGTGTTTCAAGATTTTTATTGCCATCATGTCTCTACTGCGATTTTTGCAGCTGTGTCAACAGATATCTTTGATGATAAAGAAAAAGTAACAGCTTTATCCCCAGCAAATTTATTTTTTCAAACTGAATCAGATGTTTGATAATTTGAATAGTAATAACAAATTTTCAAGTAATCCTGATAAATGTGCTATATCAGAAAACCGAATGGGCATCATATCAAACTTACAGAATTTAGTTAGATGGATATCGTCATGGAAAAGGGGCAATAAAGGTCCGGTGAATTGTTTTAACGGTCTTTGCCAAACGATAAATGGAACATTGCAATTGTGGGACTATATAAAAGGGGAACAACAGCAGAACCTAATAACATATATTTCTCATGCCATTTTAAAGAAAACCCATTGTAGAACATGCAAATTATTTATGTGCACAGAGGGTAAAAATGAGTCCCCTACAAAAGCCGAGGGTCTTATTGAAGCTCGTCAATATGTGGTGGTTTAGTCATTCCTATTACACATTTTGTAGAGTTAATTGAACGAATTATAAAGTGTTTTGAGGAACGTTTTCAAACTCTATGCTTCGAACAAAATGTCCTCAATACTCTTTTAAATTTTTGTAGGAACGAATTTGAGCTTCCATGTTCCATTGAAGAGCACAATCAAGAATTGATCAAGCACACCATGCGGGTCTTTTATGTGCGAAAATAAAAGTAATTAACTCCAAGGCAAAATGCACGAAAAGAAAACTAAAAAAAATTTGATATAGGTCATCATATATAACAGTGTTATTAGAAATGTGCATATATATTTGCTAATAGTGTTCTTTTACTTTTATGCGTTTCTTAAAATTATATAAATGAATTTGAACTTTGTATTTGTTATTTTATTTATTTTTTAAATACCTACCTATGAAAATAAAATTAAAAATTGTACCTTTATTATATAAAAATAAAAGCACAATTATCAGAAAAGGTTCTCAGCTCAATTTGCATTTATTTGGCCATGTTTAACTTAAAAATAATAATTTGAAATCATGTAATCGTACCTAGGTATGTATGTACTAGGTACATATTGAATTACTATACATTTTAATTTTATCTGATCTTGTGTGATTATTAATGGCAGAGTAAAAAGAAATTGCACAATGATGCATGCACCTACATAGGTATGTACATTATAAACATACATATCTACGTTACCTATGCACCTATACTACATACTTTGAAAAACAAAATAATATCTACCTATAATTATTCATATCTGCAATCATTATGATAGCTATGTATTTGATTTGTATGATCGAAATGAACATGAAAACAACCTTTTTTAAATCGGATACCTAGGTAGCGCAATGGTAGTGCAATCAGAAATAACACTATTGTCAAAATATCATTTATCAGTAAAACAGTAGCAAATAAAAAAAAACGCTCCAATAAAACTCACAAAAATTCCAAAAGTAAAAAGGAAATAAAAACAATCGAAGCGTAACTGATAAGTATGAAATAGCTTAAACTGGTTAATAACAAAAAATTACCCATCCAACATTCCTTGAGGGATATTTTTGTTGGGATATTATACATTTTCGTTTTTATCCAATCCATTTCACAAACCCGCACAAGCGACTTTGACTTTGACTTTGAAATTCATTTTTTTATTCATTGATAAATATCTACTTACATACTAGACAAAAATGATTAAACCTAACTTAAAATTAACAGGATACTTATTCTTATTTATTGGTCCTTATGCGAACGCTCTAAACTTAACTATATCTTAGAATTATTGCCTTTCGGCCTACGAACTATTTTACGAACTAATCTTACATATATATTCCTCGAGAAAATTTATTAAAACTCGGTTTCATTATTGAGATTTTATATAAAACAAATTACAAACTACCTATTCTACTTACTTAAACTACTTAACGTATTCTAACTATAATTAGGATTCTGAGCACTCGTTGCCTGGCGCAATAAGTGGTCAAAATCCCAATTGCTTTCCGAGCGCCTGGCAGTCGTCAACGTGCACACGCGCCGCCGTGAGCCGACTGAAGCCTTACAGCGTCAGTCAACTCCCGGAAGAGCCACCACACGTTGGCGAGCCCGGCCTCTCCCAAAAACGCCCTAGCTGACTTAATCTAACTTATAAGCTAAGAGGATGTTACCTAGAGTAACGCACCGTCCTGGGAGGGCATGTTGACCCCTCCCCCCTCAACAAGCCACCAAAATTCGGCGAATTGCTTTTCCGTGTCGAATCTATCCCTCTCCGATATTGCGGTACTAAAACGGAGGAGCTCATGAGCATTGGCGACGTCCCCGTCATGGAGGAGCCGCTTATCTCTCGCGCTGCGGTAGCGATGGTATAAGACCGGGATACCATCCCTCGTCTGTACCAGCCCTTTTGAATCAATATGGATAAATGCCTCTGGCGGGATAAAGCCAGACCGGAGCGTACTCTCTATGTACATTTCATTGGGATAGTAAGCCCCAAATATCAGACTATTGTCGCTGGCCATCGCCCTTGCAACGTGCCTTCGAGTGACCTTAATGAGGAAATTGTCAATCCTATTCAACTGAGCCCCATCGTATAGGACCTTGTTGGGATAGTATTTTATATAATTGGATTCAGGCGTTCGGAACAACCGGAGACAGGTCCTAAGACATTGTCTCTCCAAAACCCGAATCTTTTCCATATAGCTAGGCGCTATATTAAACCATAATGGACAACCATAAGCGATGATCGGCCTTATAAGGGCCACGTAGCAAATGACCTTCACTCTGGAGTCAAGTTGACTGCTATGAAACAGTCTCCTTGTTAGAGCATAAGCCTTCTTGGCCCCAGCAAGACAAGCAACTATATGTCTATCGAAATACAGATACTGGTCAAGCCAGATACCTAGATATCTAACTGCGCTTCTCACCGCCAATGGCTGCCCATTTTGTCCAATAATGGCCAATTTTTTCCAGTTTTTTCTGGTATCCCTAGAGGCCCCAGCCAATGGAGTTCTGAACAAGATTGTTTCCGTCTTCTGAAAGTTGATTTTCAACTTCCAGTCGTCGCAATATCGCTTAATTTGATCGAAGTCACGCTGCAAAAGGATATTAATGACCTCGATTTTAGGACCTGATCTGTATGCCACCAAATCGTCGGCATACGCTATAGCATGGCTGAGTGAACCCACCAGATCACTCGTGTAAATGTTAAACAGGATCGGAGAATTGGCCGCCCCCTGCTGTAAACCGTTTTTAATTTCAAAGACTCTGCTCGAAGTCACGTTGCCACATTTGACAACGAACTTCTTTCCCATAAGCATATTATAAATTACATATAGCAAAGGTTTGTGCATCCCCCGCCTGGTCAACTTGTAGAAAAGTCCCTCTAACCATACGGTGTCGAAAGCCTTCTCAAAATCAACCAGACAAGCACCCGTGCATTGGTTCTTGCATTTATTCCACTGAATGTCGGAAACCAGTTTCGACGCGGCATGAATAGTGTCATGCCTCGCCCTGAAACCAAACTGGTTGTCCGGAATTATGTTATTGTCCTCGACCCACTTTAACAGGGCTCTATTGACAACCTTTTCAAAGACCTTGCTAATATTCGGAAGCAAGCTAATTGACCGGAGATTGGCAGGGTTCGTCCTATCTTTACATTTTTTCGGGATAGGGTGTACCACAGCTACCTTCCAATGCGCCGGATAATATGCATTATTCAGCGCATTGTTAAACAGCGTGGTGAAAATATCTACAGCCTCCAGAGGCAGGTGTCTCAATACGACATTTGGGACACCATCCATCCCCGCCGACTTTTTATTCTTTAGTGTCTCGAAGATGCACAGAAGATCATCCTTCGACACGAACAAGTGCGATGCATCTCGGCCATTGGCGACAACTGCATTAGCATGGTTTTCATCAGTGAACACGGTGAATCCGTTATTCTCAGATCGCCAATTCTCAAGTTCGGTGCGCAGATCGAAGTGGCTCACCAGAGCCCTATTCTCAATGTCGTGGTTACGGCGAACAGGATTGTTCACCGTATACACGGCCTCGAAACAAGCGCCCAGCAAATCCACCTTCTCCTGTGGGTCCTCGACCACGAAAAAATCGTCGTTTGAAGCGACACTTTCTGGACTTATTCCAGCAGTCAGTACCGTCTGTCTGTTCTCTGCTGTCTGGGAGATTCGAACACAAGGAATATCATTGTGATCTTTCCTCCTGAACAACTTATTTATCTGTCCCCGCACAAGCGATTGCAGCGACGACTGGACCGCGTAGCGGATGTTTGCTACGGTGCCGTTTCTATTTGTAGTTATCCAATGGTCACAAGCTAAGAAAATGTATGCACTTGTGTCCAGGTGAGTGGTAATTATTGAGTTGTAATTGTAAAGTGTTACAAAATACCAATCGACAGCAATCGTTTGTGAAATGGAAAAATGTCGACCACAATCGACAATCGTCGCTCATCGATAAAGCAATCGACAACCGCAATCGGGGTCTTAATCTACAAAAATGTTGCCTGTGGTGCTCCAAAAATAATCTGTCATTAAATGTGGATAAATGCTCTGCGACTACTTTTTCTCGGCGCAAAGCACCTTTTATTTACACTTACACTTTTGGCAGTCTTCCAATTCCCCGTGTTACCATAATTAAAGATTTAGGTTTCTATTATTATATATATAGGATTCTTCTTGAATCCAATTAAAAACACCCCTTTTATTTAATTGAATCACTTTATTTCTATTTATTATGAGCTTACTCACTATTTGACCCGTTTTCATTCTATTTATTATGAGCTTAGGTACTCACTATTTGACCCGTTTTCATGGACGCTTCAATAGGCGTTTTTCTTTTTTAGCTCCGAGCGGGGCACTGAGCTGTCAAAAAAAGAACTGTGTTACTTTTTTAGCTCGGAGCGCTCTGAGCACAAAATTTGTATTTCTTTTTTATCTCTGAGCTAGCTCAGGGCTCGCTCGCTGAGCTCGATTAAAAATGACCGAGCACATCGAGCGAAAAGCTGAGCGCGGCTGACTTCATTCATTATTTGTGCTTTTTCCATAGTTTATTAAAGGCGTTTTTCTTTTTTAGCCCCGAGCGGGGAACAGAGCGGGGCCCGAGCGATCAGAGCTCGCTCCGAGCTGAACGTAACTTGAGCGCTTCGAGCTAATTAAGAAACAGAATTGAGCACTGAACTGTCATTGGATAATTTTTTTTTATTAATTTTCAAAATAGTCAGGTTTGCTTCTGAAATTGGTGTTTGTCAAGGATTATTCCATTTAAATTATAATTTCTCGTAAATAAACTATGGAAAAAGCACAAATAATGAATGAAGTCAGCCGCGCTCAGCTTTTCGCTCGATGTGCTCGGTCATTTTCAATCGAGCTCATCGAGCGAGCCCTGAGCTAGCTCAGAGATAAAAAAAGAAATACAAATTTTGTGCTCAGAGCGCTCCGAGTTAAAAAAGTAACACAGTTCTTTTTTTGACAGCTCAGTGCCCCGCTCGGAGCTAAAAAAGAAAAACGCCTTTACTAGAAATTATAATTTAAATGGAACAATCTTTGACAAACACCAATTTCAGAAGCAAACCTGACTATTTTGAAAATTAATAAAAAAAATTATCTAATGACAGTTCAGTGCTCAATTCTGTTTCTTAATTAGCTCATAGCGCTCAGGTTACGTTCAACTGGGAGCGAGCTCTGATCGCTCGTGCCCCGCTCTGTTCCCCGCTCGGGGCTAAAAAAGAAAAACGCCTATTGACTTACCGATGACTATTCGTTATTCACAGATTTTACTTGGGTAGGGAAAACGAGTTGCTCTTTTGTTCGTCAGTCCGTTATAGTGTCTGTTGCTGTTGTCAACGTTATATGTGCGTATGCCTCTGTGGTTTAAGGTTTTCGTAGGGTAGTATGTCGTTGGATTGGCCCCATCCCACATACATATATATTAATAATAATAAATAACTTATAAAAACATGTGAGCATTTCTTTTTTCTTTTTATATCTCCCAACCCTTGTTGTTCATTTCGTATTTGCTCGAATGCACTGAAATGTGACAAACACAGAACAACATCAAGCAGTGAATATTCTGACTCAAATTTGTTCACCAGACTATGAATTGCTTGTCTTCTGGGACGTGAATTACGGCCTAAACTTGGCCTTAACGCTCTTAAAGTTGCGACCACCGACTCGGAATTTCGGTAGTAATATTTAATTATTTGTACAAGTTGCTCCTTCGTGTACTTCAAAAATATGAACATTTTACTGAATATTTTGACATTGACAGTTCAGTAGTCGGTTTAAGGGTGTGTTCACACTAAAAGTTTGAAGTTGTCAAGTCGTTAATGAAAGATTGCTTATACACGCCGCCTTTCTCGTATGTACATAAAGCGCTGTTGCCCCGCCGTATCGTTCTTTTGTGAAACGGTAAATACACTTCACTATAAAACAGGCCTATCTTCAGAATGTCATGTAAATAAAAGAAACATTTAAAAGGTGAATTTCACAAATATGAATTACTAATGTGCATGTGCAAGAGTTTAAACTATGTTATTTAAAGTGAAAAGGTAAGCTGAAAATATAACGGGTGGGCCATCTAGTGGTTTGTTTGTTTTAAAATTATAGGTTATTTTGACAATAACAGCTGTTTCCCGCTCGAAATCTTGACAGAAAATCAGTATTCATACCTACGCGGAACGAAATGAGTCGCTTTACGCTTGAACAACGTTGGAAAATGTTGAAAACTTATTTCCAAAGTGAGTGCTGTGTAGCCCAAACAGTGAGTTATTCGAAATTAGTTTTGGCCGAAATGAAGCACCCACCGCTCCTGCTGTACGCAAGTTTGTGCAAAAAGTTCGTGAGACTGGTATGCTAGTGGACAACACTCATGGTCCCGATCGTACGGTGTGAGACTCAATTCATGAACATCAACTCGCCATAGATCTCAAGAGCTCAACATTTCACGCACTAGCTTGAGGAGAATCTGCACAAAGATATCAGACTATTCGCTAACAAGGTAATTGAAGGTACACGACCATCCGCAAAATCTTTTGTTATCAGTCGTTTTAGCGATGTCAATTGGCCGCCTCGGAGCTGCGATTGACACCTTTGGACTTTTTTTTGTGGGGAACCGTGAAGGACCGCTGTTATGCCAACAATCCGGAAACGATTCAGGCACTTGAGCCCAATATCATCCCAGCAATTCGTGAGCTACAGCCCGAAACCATCAACAAGGTCTGGAAAATTGGAGTGACAGAATGCGCTACTGCGAAGCCAGCCGAGGCAGCCACTTGAACGACGTTGTGTTGCATAATTAATGGAAATGTTTGCTCTTACTAATAAAGCCATAATACATGGAAACAAATTAATTTTGTTCATTTTACTGCATTTTTAAAAAGAAATTTGTATTTGGCACACGTGTTCCAAGTGTACCCATGCGAGAAACTTTGGAAGTGGAAATCAATCCGGCGCTGTATATATTTACAAAAACCAGAATACAAATTTCTTTCCATTTTGAAAATATATATTCAAATGTCATACCTATTCTAAAAACAAAAAGTTTGTAAGCAATTTAAATAAAGAGTAAGCATAAGCTAAAAGTCATGGTATCTTTGACCCTTACTGCGACAATAAAATAAATGCGGAATTTAAGGAAAAAGATAAGTAACGCAGAATAGGTATAAAGAAATAAAATTAATCTAACATCGGTAAGAATAAGCTTATTCAGATAAGAAAATAACTTGTCAAATTATTTCTAAAGAGTTGCATGCACTTCCAACAACATCGTCATATGAACAGCTTACCGTTATAGAAAAAAGTTTTGATATAATGTATTTATTTTTCTAAAAATAAATACCAAAATGCGATAAAAAAATATTATTTACAAACAAATCACAAGACTAACTAAAAGAGTTTAATTAACTAGGTTTGCCGAAGGAATCCGGTTTTCTTCGGTGGCATCTATCTTTTCCTCTACAGGATCTTCAACAACATTGTCTTTATCACGAGTAATATCCGCTGACTGCATGTTGATATCACCATTGCATTGGAAAGTGCTGCTGCCATTATTATTACAGCTACTATCACTATTAGAACATCTTCTGACGTGCTCCGCGTCAGGGTCAACAAATGTTGCGTTAATGTAACCCGTTGTACTTATAATAATTTCCGTGTAAGCTGGCGGTAAGGGCAAACCCTTAAAATATAAACGGAAACATTAAAAAAAAACATTTTTCTACCGCAATTATACTCACTTCTGCCACACCTTCATAAGGTGGGGGTGCTTCTGGTAGTTGTACCGATATTTGAGTAGGATTTCGACAGTCATACGTTGGTGGTCTGTCACGTAAACGTGTTAGTACTCGTATTTGCATAGATGTGAGTGATGCACGTAGATAATTGGCATAACTAAGGGACCGTGTGTCCTCGTTTATGCCTGCTCGCGTTGCTATAGCACGCTGTCGGGCACTAAAATAGATTTATTGATAGAAAGTTGAAAAAAAAACTAATGTTAAAATCTTACCTTAAATATCTTGGTTTTGTGCACAGTCTATATATAACCATTGTCAAGGCGGCCATTCCCATTATTAATGCAGCCGAGAGGGCAATCTGTGAAGCGGTGATAAAAAAGGGGATTGAAGGACTGAAAATGATTAACGAAATGAATAGTTTCAGTACGGCTTGTAACTATTAGTTACCTGCAAGTTGGCGTATTAGGTATACCATTTTGACACATACAAATGCCTTCCATACTACATTGCATATAAGTGCTAGAACAACATGACGAGATCTCACATGATTCACCGAAACCTGCATGAAAGAGAAAATGTACATTTATGTATAAATATGGAAAAAATAAATACTATAGTACAGTTCTGTTAATTACGTAGATCTTAAATTGACAATTGATTGGGCTCAAAACTGAATACAGATATCCCACTTAATTGCGCTACTGGATCCTTTAAGAAAATCATAAATGCTTCTATTTTTATACCCTATTCTGGCGAATTCACTTTTGTTAGCGGGCAGGGATCTCTGTATCTGCATCGGAATTTACACGCATATGCACATATGCATGTGTACTCACTCAAATGCCCATAATTCACACACCGATGCAGATACAGATACCGCACATAGCAAACATCCTTTCTACAGACGTCACCTTTCATGGAAAAAAATTTCATTGGAATCGGTTAACGCGTTTGGCCAAACAGCGGCAACAAACTCAAATATGGATTGATTTTTATATATATAGATTTATATATATAGATTTAACAATAGCCATAACATCAATTTATTATGTTCATAACGAAAAAGCAAAACAAAAAATATAAATAAATAAATAATTCATACAAATACTTATTTTTGAAAACAAAACAAATAATAATAATAATATTTAGTGATCTTTTTAATGGAAAAATAAAATAAGAAGTATCTATATTAATATTATAAATGCGAAAGTAACTCTGTCTGTTTGTCTGTCTGTCTCGATTTAACGCCAAAACTACTGAGCCGATTTAAATGAAATTTGGTACACAGATAGTCTTGAGCCTGAGAATGGACATAGGCTACTTTTTACCCCTGGAAAATGCTTCATCCGCTGGGATTTTTTTTACTATAAAGTTCAATTATGTACAAAGATTTTAAGATATAAATCATCTTTGTAGGTTATCCTGAAGTTCAACAATAAGCATTAAACTATAAATTTTATACAATTCAAAAAAGTAAAATGTTCGATTGAAGCTAGATCGTTGGATTTTCCCAGCGTTGAGTGGTGGAAAATTTGTGTGTGTGTGCGGCACAAATCTGTTTCTCTTTTGTGCAATGTGCTTTTTCTTTCTTTTTTTTATGCACCTTTTGCAGTTTGTGTTGTTTTTTTATGGGGCATAGCCATGGGATTGAGAAAGATAGGGTATGAAATGTACACTTCGCTTCAACTGAATAAGCACAAACATTTCCTAAGCTCCGTTGTCCATTTTTTCAAAACCTTGTGCCGTAATATATCATTTGATGATGCAAACTGTTTGCGTGTGATGATGACAAAATAAATCGGAGTCATTCATGGCCCTTTTTTGTGAACAGGTGAAATGAAGGACGTTTTCCAGATTTTAGGAAATTTCCCAAGAGATAAGGAATGTTTAAAGAGATTGGCAATAATAGGTGAAAGAATCGCAGAACACTTTTTGAGAAGAATGGCTGGAAGGCCGTCTGGGCCGGGTACAAATTCATCATTGAGATGAAGAAGTCTGTCGCACACCGTGGAATGGTCAAAGGTGGGTAAAATGAATGGGCCAACGGTATAGTTTTTCAGATAACTGAAGTAGGAGTGATCCGGTTCAGGGCAGTCGTCAGTGAAGGACTGCTTGAACACGGTGGCAAAAGAGTTTGCGATTACAAATGGGTCCGTTAAGGACTCGCCTTCAAACAAGAGTGAGGAGGGATATCCATCAGATTTCCTTTTATAATTAACAAAATGAAAAAATGACCGTGGGTCCTTGATGAGGTTAGCTTGAGCATCAGAAAGATAGCGTTGATAGAGACAGTGAAAAAGGTTAGAGAACTGTAAGTACGAACCGAGATAATTCGAATAATCTGTAGTAGTTCTGGTTAGAAGACAGATCGCCCATAGTTTGTTACGTTTATTACGAAGTCCATATAATGAGTAGGGACACTCTAGACGTTTTCTTTATCAGTTCTTATCAGAAAGTATTTTGTTTTAAATTTGAGAAGTAGCAGACTGGCGAAGCAATGCGAGCACGGGACAGCTAGTACTGTATAAATCAGTAAAAAGAATAAACTATTCCACAGTAAGTTTGCAATTAGTTATAATGAGAACAAAATTGTTTGTGCTATATATGATTTTAGATGTTCGGTGTTTGTAAGGCTTCTGGTAGTAGGAAACCCGTTTCTGAGAAAGAAGTTCTGCAAATTCCAGCAGAAATACCTAGCGGCAGTGAAGATGATATTGAAAGCGATGAGTGTGAAAAGGATTAGCCTTTGGAAAGTGCGAACGATGTTCTTAACGAGGAATCGCTAGGAGCATGGAAGTAGAATGACCTTTATTAGAGAATGAGCCTAATGTTGCTACATCCAATGCACCTGATGAAAATGAAAGTGAAAACTACGAATTGAATAAAAAATCACTTCGCTGGAATAAGAAAAACATAAATATTCCTGCTGAACAGTTTCAATTTAATGGCTCAACTAAATTACCGTCATCTGCAACAAATCTTGAGACACCTTACGAGTTTTTTTTAGATATTTTATGAACGACGAAGCAATATAAAAAACAAATCTATACGCACAATCCAAAAATATAGGTGATTCATTCTCCGTTACGAAATATGATATCCTCAAATATCTCGGGATTCTTATCCTTTCATCAGTCGGTAAGTTTTCAAACATAAGACTTTATTGGGACACAGACATCGGAATAGAATTAGTGAAAAACACAATGACGGTAAATCATTTTGAAAAACTTCGATCTGTACTGCATTTCAATGATAATTCAAAGATGATAACAGTCCCTCAATTCGACAAGCTCTTCAAAATTGTCTGTTTCATAAGGAAGTGTGTGTCTATTCCGATGGAAGAACATCTTTCTATTGATGAACAAATATGTGCAACGAAGGTCAAGCACCATTTGAAACAGTACTTGCCTCTTAAGCCCCATAAAAGGGGCTACAAGTTTTTTGGTTATGTGGGGTTTCTGGCTTTGTATATAATTTTGAAATTTATACTGGACTCGAAAATAATAATGCGGAACGTTATTCATTCAAAGAGCCAGACTTGGGAGCAAGTAGTAATGTTGTTCTGCGATTATGCCGAGAAATCCCACGAGGATCGAACTTCAATTTTTTTCGATAATTACTACACTTCCCTTCAACTTGAGCATTATTTAGCGAAACTTGGCATCTATTCATTAGGAACAGTGAGGCGAAACCGAATAGCAAATTGCAAACTCCCGAATGATGCAGAAGTGAAAAAAATAGCTAGGGGTGCGTCTGTTGAATACGTGGCCGAAATCCAAGGTATCGATATATCAAATTTGATTTGGAAAGACAACAAGAGTGTCAACATGTTATCGACCTTTGTGGTTTGTGGGTTCTGAACCGGAGCCAGTTATAAACAGGTTCGATCGGAAAGCGAAAAAAAATATTTCAATAAAGTGTCCAGCTGCCATAAAGGAATAAAGGAGTATAGGTAATTGGCATATGAGAGGAGTCGATTTAATGGACAGCTACATTGGAAGCTCTAAAATCATCCATCACTTTTTCGATATAGCCGTCATCAATGCTTGGCTTGTGTATAAAAAAAGCTAGCGGTCAGAAAAAAATTCACATGGATAGATTCCGAATTGAATTGTATAAAATGTATATATAAAGGTAATATAAAGTAAAAATGAAAAAAATGCTTAATAAAAATCATGAGTTTTCCTAACTTTGACCATGGAGCTCCCAACTTTGACCGCCCGGTCAATGTTGGGAACCGCTTAAAAATCGCGGGTTTCTTACATTGACCAACCTCTGGTTTTGTTGCGTTTATAATGATATGAAGCGATTTCCTTTAATGCCTTTAACTACTTCGTAGTTTAACGCTCTACAAACACATTCTTTTGATTTATTGATACATATATAGATATAACTATGCCTCATAAGGAAAAAAACGAGCCTCGAAGACGATATAAAAGTGTACCTGAAGAATTAATTAATGAAGTTATTGGTAAAATTCAATTACAAAAGCTTCGAAGGAGTTCAATATTGCTAAGGGGACTTTAATAAACAAACTTAAAAATCGTCACAGTAAAACTGTAGGCCCTCCTACTGTTTTTATGTTTTTAGCGAAACAGAGGAGAAATGTTTAGCTCAATCGCTAGTTACTGTCAGTGAGTGGGGTTTTTTTTCTCGGCGGCGAATACCAGAAACTTGGCTAAAAACTATTTGGCTTCGCGGGTTTTTGGAAAGAAACAAATCCATTTTAACATTACGGACTTGTCAAAATTTAAAGGTTTCAAAGGTAGATATATTTGGAAAATTTAAAACATACACTGACAGATGAGAATGGTCAGTTTCTTCCTGCTGAAGGAATTTTTAATTATGATGAGACGAATTTGTCGGATGATCCAGGAAGTGGAGTTTTATACGAGCGACAAATTGACGATCCTCTTTCAGATCAATCCGTTGAATATCTTTTTCAATGTGTTCTTAGTTCAAAATAAGTCACATAAATGTATGTTCTTTAAAAACCAGCTATTTAACATTTTTCTGAATTGATGTTATTTACAGAAGTACCTACCTACTAAGTTAAAAATTAGTTCTTTTCAAACTAATATTTTCTAAAACATTTATAAAACCTAAAAGTATTTATTTTTATTATTTATTTTATACAGAACTGAATAATATGTGATTTTGAGTTTAATTTAAAAATCTGTAGAAAAAAGGATTTGTGTGCATGTATTTTTTATTAAATAATAAAAACACTAAACAAATAATTTTTGGTTTGCAGACTGTCATGAACCACGGTCAATGTTAGGGCAACAGATGCTTTACTTTGACCGCTTACGTAAATACGTAAATACAATAACTTTGTTAACGAAAATAAAAAAACGCCGTGGATTTAAACATAATAATACTGAATGGCAGTCCCAGTAGTGCAATTATTAAAAATCCTAAATACGACATAAGTGTAATTAGTAGCAACGTTTCAAAGTTGCAAAGGGGTCAATGTTAGGGTGTTTTACGGTACGTTAATTTGTATGGATAATGGATCTCGCATTATCGACTCTCTGGTAATGTCATATGATTTTCATTCGTATGGAAGTGTTAGTATTTATTTTTCTGTGTAACAGCCGAATACTTTTTGATGAGTTGCATTGTTGCCTTCGCTTCGGCAAGTAGAATGTATGAATGAACGGGCAATTCGTTTGAAATGAAAAATTTAATAAAATTTGATTTCGGTATCTTTCATCAAATGAGAAATTATGAGTTTAGCGCATTTTATACTCTCACTGTTTTGGCTATATCTTGTCAAAAAAGGTACCGATTTCTATCATTTGTAATTGATTTAGAAATATTCGATCTAACTTATAAAGCAATGACATCATTTATATTGTGTCAGTATTGAATATTTAAACATCCAGGTGAACCTAGCGTGCATGCAAATGAGTGGGTTGACACGACTGGAGATCACCGGTGTCGTAAAAGGTCGATCAAACAATAACCAATAGGAAGCCAGCACGTGTCGAAATCGTAAAAAAGAATCAGGCCACTCCTGGATCACACAAATGCAACAGCAACTGCATTTGATCGGCTTCAGTCTTCAAGTGATTTGAAACCAGGAAACCTTCCGATGTCGATTGAGGTCGAACCGGCGAACCCCACAGGTGGACCAGTAGGGATGTGGTAAAGTGGAGGGTCCCCTTATTCTGGTAATATCGAACTTCGTAGTCAGGGAAGAATAAGACTATTGAGAAGAAATTATAATTAAATACAGGGTGGGTCAAAAGTTACTTCCTAATTTGAAAAAATCATAACTCTTTTGTTTTTCTTTTCTTTTTTAAGGTACTTATAAAACAAACTTGTGAGATTTATTAAAATGAACTACAGCGCTTTAGAGAGGACCAAGCTAGTTGAATTTTATTTTGAAAATAATCACTCGATTATTTCAACCCAAAGATCTTATCGGCGTCATTTTAATGTGCGAAATCCACCCTCTGCGTACATGATTACGGCACTGGTGGCACGATTTCATCAACAAGGAACTGTAGTTGATTTTCCTCGAGCTTGAAGACCTCGTAGTGCCCGAATCGAAGCGAATGTGGAACGCATTCTTGCAAGTATTGTGTAGAGCCCAGAAACATCGACACGAAGGAGCTCTGGTCAACTCGGCGTGTCCCGCAGTTCATTGCGAAGAGTTCTAAGAACCGAATTGCAGCAGTGTCCATACAAAATCCAATTTGGGTAAGAATTAAAGCCAGGAGATTCTCAAAAACGTGTTGTTTACGCAGTTCGGAATTATTTCCAAAAATTCAGGATTTAATTGGCCTCCACGTTCTCCGAATTTGACTGCACCAGACTTTTTTCTGTTGGGTTATTTGAAGTGTAAAGTGTACGTAAATAAACCCACCACTATCCCGCAGCTAAAGGAGAATATTCGTGGTCAAAAACAGGCGTGTTATGGAAAACGCTCTAGACAGAGCCCATCTCTGTGAGCATGAAGCTGGTGCTCATTTGAGGGACATTATATTCCATACTTAGCCGAAAAAAATCGCCATAAATCATACTTAGTGATTCTAAAAAAAAAATTTAATAACAAATTAACCCCCGTATTAATGAACAACGGAAAGCGGCGAGTTACACTAGCACATCTGTTAACTCATAAATCTGATTAATAAACGTGTGTTAGCTTTCACTGACATGTGATAGCGAGTGGTTAACTTAATTCACCGAATTCGGCGTATAAGGAGCGGATAACTTCACACATTCTCAGATTGTAGTTCATGCATTCACAAAAATTGAGAGGATGCGCATGCATGTGTGGAAACATTGAGAGGATGAAAGAGAACACTGTAGTATAGAGTGTCAACTGATGAAATATGACAGATACACTCGATTTTTGAGTATAATTTATGGTAAAGTGCTGCCGTATTGTTATTGATAAAGAGCAAACAGCTAACACATGGAAAACATATTTTTATTAATCAGAAAGGGTATCATATGAACAAGTTCGTTTGTATTTAGGAGTGGATAGTGTTTTTTTTTATTAATATGGCTGTAAATCTATAAAAGTTATTATCACTTTAAATTGGGAAGTCACTTTTGACACGCCCTGTATTTAAGTTAAAATAAAATAAATTCCTTGATTTTTTGAAAGTTGCATTTTTAGTTAAGGTTTTTGTTCTTATTAATAAAGACTCCGATCGAAGATGGAGCGGGCAAGCAAGGTATTACCTAAATACATACAAGATAATTGAATGAAACATACCAACTTCCATTACAGTTTTCATAATACATATTTGAACTGCGATCAAAAAGCCTTTGACGTGCATATCTGTACTATAAATAACTTAACGGCAATTTGTAAAGATTAAAAAAAAAACTCTACTACTAATTTTTCTGATAAACTAAAGTCATAATTTGCGCTGTACGATATTCTTATCAAAATTCGTTGATGGTGATCAATCATCCAAGTTGTTGATCGACGATGAATAGTAGACAAATGTTAAATGTATTACAGTTGTCGAAAGGTCCCTTAAGTCCCTTGATTTTTATTACAGCCCTTTATTATCCGCATCAGTTATTTTTTGCTGACGATGGAGCCATCATTTAGCGAGGATCAAGCGTCCCTGCAACGAGTACAACGGCAGCTGAGATGAAGATGCTTCGCGTGACAGCAGGAGTAACAAAGACTGATCGAATAAGAAGTTCTAAGTTCACGTCAAAGAACCCATTTCGAAAAAAAATGCTGCGCGACTGGCTCAGTTGGTTCTGTCATATTCTGAGGAGAGATCCTACGAATCCTGTCAGAAAGGCAATATCAATCAACGTTCCAATACAATCGCGAAAGAGAGGTAAGCCTAAAAACTCCTTTCCAAAAATCACCGGAACTTTACTGACACTTGTTCGTTAAGATTTCATCACGTTTACAGTTTTCTAGTGTTCGCTGCAAAACAAATTTCAATCGCCACTTTTGTTTTCATCACTGCGAAATTTCTTGGTTTTGATGAAAAGATGATGTAATGGATAATGACGACTGAAATGCAAGAATAGGCAGCACCCAACTACGCGAAGTGGAGCCGGAAGATTTACCTGAAAGAATTAAGGAAGAAAGGTGTGCTACAGATACAAAAACTGACTATAATGGGAAGAAATTTATTGAAATGTGCGAATCGAAGGGGCTTACGGTAATAAATGGTCTAGAAGTTATAAGCAGGGAAATATAACATTTGTCAGGAAAACGACCCCCTCGACGATCGACAATTGTCTAGTGCATGGAAAGTGGCTTGACTTGAACATAATTGAACAAACATACTCGGATCACTTGCCCCTAGTTGTGTTAGTCAGTAAATTCGTCCAGCGATCCCCCAAACCTCAAATGCGAGTGTTACCAAACTTGCAATGAAAGGAAAACCGTTCAAATGTATATCAAGCAAGCCTTAACGCTAAACCAAGGTGATCTATCTGAAAGCGGAGAAGACAAACTGACTTCCTGCATTCTGAATGCTGCAACATCGTTACAATCCTCAGGTGGGGTAATAAAATGAAAGCAACTTTGGTATGACGGTCGGTGCGTGAAAGCTAGGAAAAATTCTCGACTATTTGCGATTAGTAGAAGAAACACGCATCAATTTTACAAAAACTATGTTGGTACCAGCAGGCAAACAAAACTTACAAGCTCTTGTTTAAAGGAAAACAAAAAATTACGCTCAGCATTTGGCTACGCCGCTTGGATATATCAACGACAGTGGTGGCTTTTGAAAATTGACTAAAACGATCAACGGCAAACCCTTCCAGCGCGGTACGCAAATCGAATCATCTGCGCAGAACATTTTGAACACTATTGAATCCGCCATGTAACTCAAACCAACTTTAGTACGCGCTTATTTTTCAAATGGTGGAGGTTTAAGATCGTGAGATCGAGTTACAGATGTCTGTAGAGCCTAAAACCGTTGCAACGCAAATAAAGCTCCGCGAGAAGATCGTATCCCGTATGAATTCTTTAAATATGCAACAAACGAGTTTCTTGAAAGATTCGCAACCGTATATAATTGGGCGCGTTCAATTTGCAAGGCAACTCCTAATCCCTACTATTTTACCCGTTGATCGAATAATTCGCAGTTGCCTTGCAAATTGAACGAGCCCATTTTAAACGCAACGTGGGTGAAGTGCCAAAGTGTTTTCGAAGAAATATAATTTTCCCTCTACTTAAAAAAGGAGACTATAATGATTAAGGCAACTGAAGAGGCATTATCCTTCTTAAATTCAATAATGAACATTTGTTCAAGTTTTTGAACTAGATCTCCTCACCAGGAATTACAAAATCACATATTTTGACTCTCCCTATATCAACGCCGTAAGTATAATCTTTTCTGGTAAAATTAAATTGCTACAATTTTGGATAAAAAGCTAAGCTGGAAATCTTACATGCAGGAAAATGTTCGTTTTGCAATCATCTATATGCATTTGCCACAAATGGCACCCGTATTACTCACTGGCTATGTATATATTTCAGTTAGTAAGACCAATACTTATATGTAGTTGTCTGGTGGCGACTTTGCTTAGCTTATCACTATTTAACGCGTTGTCTGGTTAATTGTGATAAGCGCTGCTGTTGACCTCAAAGCAATCTTCTCAGAAAATTGTATAATGCGGGTTTTAGAGGAGTATTGCATGATTGGTTTCGATCTTATCTTACGGATAGGAAGCAAGTGGTAAATATTAATGGAAGTTTTAGTAGTTCTCGTACAATAAAGAATGGTGTTCCTCAGGGCTCTTTCCTGGGTCCACTTTTGTTTCTAATTTATATTAATTCCCTCTTCAGTCAGAACTTTAATGGATTGCCTACAGCGTTTGCTGATGACATCGCTTTTTCTTATCAAGCGCAAACACAGTTTGATTGCATTATCAAAATTCAGGAAGACTTACAAAGACTAAGGCAATGGTTTGCATTTCATAAGCTTATTGTCAGCGAGAAAACGAAACTATTGACTTTTCAATCATTGGGAAATGTGGTTACTGATTTTAACGTATTTTTTCATTCTCACGACTGTGAAAGGTTTTCTTTACATCTGCATACTTGCGGTAGTATACATTTTAATGAAAATCTTTTATGTTCAAGCAAATGCTTTAAAATTGAGTCGGTGGTTCAATACAAATATATAGGGGTGTTAATTGATTTTAATTTGAATTGGAAAGGTCATACACAATTAGTTAAATCTCAAATGCTGCAGGTGGTACGCAAACTATATCTTCTAAGACCTTACTGTTCCAAAAAAATGTTAACTATGATTTATTATGGTCTTGCAAACTCTAAGTTACAATACGGTATTACGAGTTGGGGAGGTTCCTATGAGAGTACCACTAGCCCTTTACTTATAGCCCAAAAATATTTAATTAGAATAATATGTGGACGAAATCGACTTGCTCATAGATGGCCTCTGTTCAGGGAGTTACGAATTTTACCTTTAAGACATCTTTATGTTTTCAAAGTTGTCAGGGAATTTTTTAATCAAAGTGGTAACACTCTGAATAGAAACTCAAGACTCTATAGCCTACGCGTTAATAACTTATCACTAGTTAATGTTCCCATCGCATATAAAACCAAATTTTCTCATTTTTTTACTTTTACTGCTCCAAATATGTTTAATAAACTACTAATTGCTGTTAGAAGAACATACAATTTTCACTCATTTTTAAATAAAGTAAAAGATTGGCTTTTTACTATCGGATATAAAGATATTGAATCCTTCTTTCGCTATGTGTCGTAGAATTATTCACATTTCTGTTTCCTCTGCTCTAAGCTTATATTCAAATACTTTCCTAATTTGCAAATGTACGAGTATACTAAATTGTTATCTACCCCACATCAGTTTGTATGAATTATAAAATGTTCACTCTTACGTGTCATTCAACACTAACTTTAAATAGTTACAGAATGATTACTATTATTCATCCCCTATTATTATTTAACTGAATTATTGTAATAATATAAGTTTTTTTATGAATAAAACAATACAATACAATACAATACAATACAATCTATCAGTCGACCAAAATGGAAATTGGCCATTCCGCTTTCAAGAAACATTAGTAGGTACCTACAGGTAAAATATCACCAAAAATCTTGGGATGAATCAAAAGATTCCACAAAAATTAAGAGATAAAAGCTTGGTTATGGGGGGGGGAGGGGGGGAGGGACTTCGACTTCGATTTTGACAACAACGCTTCACATTTTAGAACCAATGCTTTTTAAGGGGATGGAACACATTAGCAATTCAACCTCAAATTCGACTTCAACGTTAGAACTAAATTCTATATTCGAAGTTGAAGTGCGAATCCCACCAACCTTGCGGCGATGTTTTCTGTTTTGCAACATGAAAATGATCTCCTATGACCAAAAGTTGAGGCAAAAAATATTACAAAGTCTCACAGGTAGTAAAAACGTTTAGTCATTTGTTAATAACATCAAGAATTGTGCCTCATTATCTATCCCGGCACTCATTTATAATTACATTCCAGCTGTCAGCTCTATAGATAAGGCCAATCTGCTTGCTGCTCACTTTGCAGTCAGCTCAACGCTCCCAGATTGTGCTTTGTCTCCCCCTGTACTCGACCGCATAGAATACTCCATGGGACCAATCCACTTCCGCACTCATACAGTGTCTAGAGTACTTCGAGATCTTGACATACACAAGTCCGCTGGTCCAGATGATATTTCCCCTATCGTTCTGAGAAGTGTTCTTCCACTCTGGCAAAACCACTGCGTAAGCTTTTCCATCTGTCCTATTCTACAGGACTCTTCCCGGGAAGATGGAAAACAGCATTTGACCAGCCTGCACCAAAAAAAACGAATCTTCTTCTCCCTCCTCCTACCGACCAATTGCACTTACCTTCTCTTCTCCCCTTCTTTCTAAGGTCATGGAAACGCTGATAAACCGTCACTTAATGAAATATCTTGAATCGCGAAAACTTCTTAATGACCGGCAGTATGGTTTTCGCAGCAACGGTCAATTTCAATTTCAATTTCAATTTTTCAATTTCAATTTATATGATAACTAGCTGTCCCGTGCTCGCCTTGCTTCGTCAGTCTGCCACTACTTGCTGATAAGAGCTGATAAAGAAAACGTCGAGAGTGTCCCTATTCATTATATGGATATACTCTGAGTGTGACTCCCTCTCAATCTCATTTACATTTCATACCCTATCTTTCTCAATCCCATGCGCCACAAAAAAACAACACAAACTACAAAAGGTGCATAAAAAAAGAAAGAAAGAGCACACAGCACAAAAACAAAAGGTACAGGTAGAGAAACAGATTTGTGCCGCACACATACACAAATTTTCCTCCACTCAAAACTGGGAAAATCCAACGATCTAGCTTCAATCGAAACATCGCGAGATCGATTGACTCTCTTAGTCATCGTCGTAATGTCTCTTGCCTTTCGTTATTTTATCGTTATTTCCACCATAAGTGCTCAAACGAAATAGCCAGTTGCATTCCTCCCCTTAAACATTTCAATAATGAAATACCCGCCATGCAAGGAATGCTCATCAGTTCACCCTCAAGCCTGTGTTCGGACGTACAGTGAAGTTCAAATATGTACATTATAAGGATGCCAACAAATCCCTTTAGTGCGTGTATATTGAGCCTTATTGCGAAGATCAATCGACAGTTGATAATTGACTATTTTCAATGTGTGCTATTGTGAACGAACGATTCTAAAGGATTTTTTCAATCAAAGTCAATTAAAAAAATGCGATTGACAAAAATACCAAATGAATCGTTCGTTCACAATAGCACACATTGAAAATAGTCAATTATCAATTGTCGATTGATCTTCGCAATACGACTGATTATAAAAAAAAAAATTAAAATGCTTATATTTTGAGCGAATTTTCTCTTTTGTTCACAACCATTTTTTGTTTCGCTCTCGTAGTTGCATTTTTCAATGCGTTTGACTCAACTTCAAAAGTTCAAACGCTGAAGTTCTGTTGTTGATCTGTTTCTACCATAACAGTCAATATTTTGTCCTGCCTTAGCGTTGACACACTGCGCCTCACAGCGACCTTACGAAACATTACGTTTTTTTTTACGAGTCTCATTTTGAAGTTGAGTTGCGTTTCGTTTATGAAAGCTTTAATTAATTTGCTATGGGCCAACTGGATGCGTTTTACTTACTGTATTCTGTTTTTATACCCTATTCTAAAGGTATATTAATTTTGACGCATAGTTTGTAGCATACCTTAATATTGCCCGTAGACCCCTAAAAGTTACTATATTTATGATCAGCATCGATAGTAATGTCGAGTCCGTCCATCCGTCCGTCGGCAAAAATTAGGCCTTTAAACTGGGTATAGAGAGCTGAAATTTTAACCATATACTCTCTAGGGTCCCGAAATAATCAAGTTTACGAATTTTTGAAATAGGCCCACAGACACGCCCACAAACTCAAAAAAAACAAAATTTTGGAAAAAATCGCATTTTGAGCTAGAAAGCTGAAATTTTTTATATTTGATCTATGACTCCTAAAACTGCTCGGGAGATAAAATTTTCAAAATCCGCCCACTGACACGCCAACAATTAAATAAAACAATTATTTTAAAAAACCAAAATTTGAGCTAGGGAGCTGAAATTTTTTTATTTATTTATTTATTTATTCATCAATCAAAGAACAAGTTCTCCTATAGACTAGTAGATAACAATTATTCACTAAAGCTAATATAAAAATATATACGAACTTTAAGTTGATCTAAGTACATTCAAAACATAAAAATTCATAATATATACCCTCTAGGCGCCTTTCAAGCTGATGTGTTAATATTTTAAAAATCCGCCTACTGACACGCCCACAATGTAAAAAAAACCCTATTTTTGAAAATCCAAAGTTTGAGCCAGGGAGCTGAAATTTATAATACATACTCTCTAGGCTTCGTTTTTTTCGACAAAATCCTTTAAATTCAACCGAACTTAGAATTTTGTCACGCCTACTTATGAGCGATAGGAATAAGAATAGGGTATCCAACAGTTCGCCTAAGCGGACTGTAGCCCGTCCCAATGTTTCTTTCTGTTTATGTTGTTTGTATTGTGACAGCCGCCCTTAGGAAACAAACGCGAAACAAAAAATTGGACTGATATCAATTCACACTACATAAACCTTCATATAATCCATACTAATATTATAAATGCAAAAGTAACTCTGTCTGTCTGTCTGCCTGTCTCGCTTTAACGCCAAAATTAAACCAATTTTAATGAAATTTGGTGCACAGATAGTCTAGAGCCTGAGAATGGACATAGGCTACTTTTTACCCCGGGAAAATGCTTCATCCGCTGTCCAGAAGCGGATATCTAAGCTGATATCTAAGAAAAGTTGTAACTCTCGAATGCTTTCTAGCTCCTAGCTTCGGAATGAATCATCCAAATGAAATAGGAATTTTTTTTAATATAAAGTTCAATTATGTACAAAGATTTTAAGATATAAATCATCTTTTTAGGTTATCCTGAAGTTGAACAATAAGCATTAAACTATAAATTTTATACAATTCAAAAAAGTAAAATGTTCGATTGAGTGTTGGAAAATTTGTGTGTGTGTGCGGCACAAATCTGTTTCTCTACCTGTACCTTTTGTGCAATGTGCTTTTTCTTTCTTTTTTTTATGCTCCTTTTGCAGTTTGTGTTGTTTTTTTATGGCGCATGGCCATGGGATTGAGAAAGATAGGGTATGAAATGTAAATGAGATTGAGAGGGAGTCACATCAGAGTATATCCATATAATGAGTAGGGACACTCTCGACGTTTTCTTTATCAGTTCTTATCAGCAAGTACTTTGTTTTAAATTTGAAAAGTGGCAGACTGACGAAGCAGGGCGAGCATGGGTCAGCTAGTATTAAACTATGTAACGAATTCGACTTTCATATTGAACGCAACAGGGGAAAATTGGGATAACAGCAATCTTCCCAAATGTATTAAACGATGTATTTATTCCGATTGTCATTATCTCACTTAAGTTTTATCTTCACATCTGGCGTGCGATAGGCATAAGGGTATCAAACTTAAATACACTGTGTATAAACAAGTCGTTAAAGTCGTTAAATTCGTAAATTTTGTTCAAATGTGTAGATACCATGTTGGAAAAAATGTATTATTCTTTTCTCACCTGGACATTTGGCACAGGTCATATTTTCTTCGTCCAAAAATTTTGGCCAAGAACAACGACAAAAGCCTTTTCGACAATCAAAATGATCACCGCAATCATCATCTTTGACACATTTTAGTAAAGTTGACATATTTATTCTTAAAAAAAAACCTGTGTTATAGGTAACTTTTAACCGAATGGTTGGGGGATTAATACACTATTTACAATATAGAACTAATTGCAAGGTTTAAAGATAAGGCAATTATTTCGCTGAACAAAATAAACACTGCGAAATAATACTTCCACCTCTGTATATTGAGCCGGTACTGAGTCGCGCATACATTTTCGAAAACAATTAACACTGACGGTGAGAAATTTTATTGTAATCAGCAAAATGTTTATCGGTAATTTTTTTTGTTGCTCTTATCGCTACAATAAGGCATAGCGATATGAAAAGACAACCTGTATGATATTGCTTATGAGTTGTAAATAACCAAGTGGATTTTTAAAAGGGATTGTTTTCTAAGTACCTATATAGGTAACTACCTATATAATATTATCAATCCAGTAGGGGTAATCATATTCATGTTACTTCTCAATCGTGTCGTAACTTCGTGGTTTGATGGATATAAACGCTTGCATGTACACTTCGATTCTTGTACAGCAAACATTTTTGTTTGATGGCTATGATCCATCTTGTCTAAACCAAAACCTCTTAGTTAAAGTAGAAAACCAAGGACTGTAGAGAAATTAACCACTCTCCAATCTCGTCCACATGATAGCATGCATAACCACCAGTCCATCACATAGCTACGAAGAACTTACTTAGTCTATGAATATAACGTCAGCGGGTCCTTTTCAGATAGATAAAAATCCTCAAGAGCCCTAAGGCGTTTTATGACCGGAACTTGTACGGAGTACGATGTCAAAGTTGTGCACGCAAAAGTCGGTAAGGACAACAGCTTCGGCGGATTAGTTGGCAAGCAAGCATATATACGAGCTATATATCGTAGCTAATGCCTGAAACATGTATGCAGCTAAGCTGCACACAGTAATGCATGCAATAACGCGCATGAAACAGATTGGCAGCTAAATTTTCACAGTAGAATTTCAAAGCACGAAACGTCAAACCAGAAAAATTTTACCAAATTGTGCTTTTCTGGTGCAGTTAAATCAGAAACAGAGACCACTTGTAGCACGAATTGAAATGCAATTTATCACTTTAAGGCGCTGCGAAATTAGGCTCAAGGAAATAACGCCGGAAAGGAAAAAAAATAAGGCTCAAAGAGTGGGGTCTTATGTACTCGTATTTCATAATGAAATAAAGCCCAACTTTGTGTGAACAAAAGCCCAAAAGTACTTGCATATTTTCTTTTATATATGAAGTATTTTAATAACTTACCCAACATAGCACCTACCCCAACCTCGCACCTACTCAAAATTCAACAATGAAAGAGCAGGGGTTGCAATTCATCTTGTTGCCAGGGTTTTGCTTTTTTTTTATACTAAACACGCAGTAAAGGGGTTGGGACCCTTATAATGTATTAGCTACACAGCGCGGGCGTTAAGGAAATTTGGTGAGAAGAAAAGGAGAGATGCCGATGCACGTTGGTTTTGAATGTTTGTAGGTTATAATGCGAAGAAAAAACAATGCGTGGAAGAGTGTTCCACATTCGTGTTGTACGGCTGAGGAAAGATTCTTTGAACTTCACTGTACGTCCGAACACAGGCTCACAGGCTTGAGGGTAAACTTATGAGCATTCCTTGCATGGCGGGTATTGCGGTTGAAATGTTTAAGGGGAGGAATGCAACTGGTTATTTCGTTTGAGCACTTATGGTGGAAATAACGAAAAAATAACGAAAGGCAGGAGACATTACGACGATGACTAAGAGAGTCAATCGATCTCGCGATCTTTCGGTCGTTAATGAGTTTTATCGCGCATTTTTGGATCCTGTCAAGTAGCTCCAAATAAGTTATTGGTGCACCGGACCAGATATGAGCGTTGTACTCGAGTTTCGGGCGAATAAACGCCTTATGAATTGTAGCCAGATCAGAAGGAGTGAAATATTTCTTGCATCGCTTAAGGAAGCCTAGACATTTCGCTGCGTTCTTGGCGACATCGAATATGTGGTCATTCCAACGAAGGTTGTCATTAACACACATAGCGAGAATGAAAAGTCTTTCGGTTTCAGCGATGCAAGTGCCATTCATGGATAATGGCAGTGTTTGTGGGTTTTGCTTTAATGACAGGAGACAACATTGTGTTTTGGAAGCATTAAATTCCACTCTATTGGCTGTACCCCACTGAGTTATGCTGTTAAGATCGGAATTTAATGAGCTTAACATACGTTGCCGTTCCAGTTCCACACCCGAAGATGAGGGGCGTGACCCAAGAAACGAATTTGAGAAGCTAAGGGTACTGTCATTAGCAAAGGAATGGATTAGATTAGAAGTAACAGACAGGAGATCACTTATAAAAATGAGAAAGAGAGTCGGGGACAGAACAGAGCCTTGGGGAACACCAGCATTTATTTGGTGAGTTGCAGACTTGAAACCGTCCAAAACAACTTGAATTGAACGGTCCGAAAGGTAATTTCTAATCCATTGAAGAAGAGTATCATCGATTCCAAATGCACGCATTTTTGACAAGAGAGCTTGATGCCAAACTCTGTCAAATACCTTTGAAATATAAACGCAACAATCTTACTTTCACCACCTTGATGAAGAGATTGGTTCCACTTTTCGGTTAAATATGTCATCAAATCACCAGTGGACCTGTTGCTGCGAAAACCATACTGCCGGTCATTAAGAAGTTTTCGCGATTCAAGATATTTCATTAGCTGACGGTTTATCAGCGTTTCCATGACCTTAGAAAGAAGGGACGTAAGTGCAATTGGTCGGTAGGAGGAGGAAAAGAAGATTCGCCTTTTTTTGGTACAGGCTGGACAAACGCTGTTTTCCATCTTCCTGGGAAGAGTCCTGAAGAATAGGACAGATGGAAAAGGGTTTTGCTGTACATCTGTTTTGAGCTTAAAGATCTACAGTCCCTGGCCAAATTATTAGACGCACTGTAGTTTTTTATAATTTTTATTTGTTGCATAAGTTTATATGCAATATTTTTATATTTAAACATACATATAATGTGTTTTATTTAGGAGATTTTGTAAATGATTTCATTTTGTATTTACGTATTTTTGACGTGTTGCATTACAGTGTTAGCCAATTGATACGCGAACGTAAACAAGTACAAACAAAGTACAGAGAATCTTACAGTGCGTCTAATAATTTGGCCAGGGACTGTAGTGTACATAGCAGCCTGGTGCTCTCCAGAAGGAGGCGTCCAAAACAAGACGTTCGACATTGGACGCCTTATCCTGGACTGGAGTATGCAGAGTCTACAAAGAGTCCCTGGATGAAAGCTTCTCCACTCTGCTCGCATCACTCACACGTGCCAACAATATGTAAAACCCTTATCATGACATCATAAAAAAGAGATTTTTTTTAATAAGTTCTTGCTCGCCAAGGCGAAGGAAAAGGCACTTCAACCTATGAGATCTTTTGTGCCGTAGTGGCCAGATATTTAGGCCAGTAGAGTTTCTACTTTCCATATAAAGCAGACAATTTTACCAGGAGAAGATTTCTTTACGTCTTCGGAACTCAGTGGTTCCCAGAAGAAGATCTTCTTTCTTATTCCATTGAGGACTGGACATTCACATAATATGTGTTCAGGTGTTTGGTCCTCGTCAAGACATAGTCGGCACTCAGGAGAGTCTACAAGTTTTATATTTTTAAGGTGATATCGTAAACCGTGGTGACCATAAAGTAACCTACTAAGTTTTTGATCCATCTACTTAGATTTAGACAATATAAGATACATTTTGTATGTTACCAGCTTTTTATTTATTTTAAATCTTAGTGTCATGTCTGGAATTTTCCCAGAAGAGCTTAAATGTGCTAACGTAAAACCTCTTTTTAAAAAGGGAAGCAAAAAAGAAAAAAATAATTATAGGCCAATTTCGTTATTGCCTTCTATTTCAAAGGTATTTGAAAAAGCAGTTAAGAATAGGGTCTTAAAATACCTAAATAAAATAAACTTCTTCAGTTCGAAGCAGTTCGGCTTTAGGGCTGGTCGATCTACTGAAGATGCTCTGATAGATTTCTGCTGTCTGGTACAGAAAGGATTGGACGCAAAAAAATGTTGTGCTGCGCTCTTTGTTGATGTAACCAAGGCCTTTGATATGGTTGATCACAATATTCTCTTAGGAAAATTGTATAATGTTGGTTTCCGTGGTTTTTTCTATGATTAGTTCGCGTCTTACCTAAGGGATAGAAAGCAAAAAGTTAAAATCGGAAATAGTCTAAGTAGGGCAAAGGGAATCTGTTCCCCAAGGCTCTGTTCTTGGGCCGATTTTATTTTTGATCTACATCGACTCTATATTTGAACTGCCTTTGGTGGGTAAGGTTAAGGCTTTTGCTGATGATTTGGGTATAGCGTATGAGTCAGTTAACAGCCTCAATTTAGTGGCTGACTTAAATCTTGACGTAAGCCTTTTAAGAATATGGTTTGCTCAACATAAGTTAGTAGTCAGTAACAAAAACAAACTTATGTTTTTTAGTCTCAGTAATGATGTGATTCTTGACATCGATATTGTATTTCATGCCTCAAATTGCGTAAAGTTCAAATTGTTTAATTGTAATTGTTTCGACTCAGGCCCTAATAATCCATTTAACGCTAGTGTTAACTGTAATGCAAATTGCTTTAAGATTGAAACCGTAACTCAATTTAAATATCTAGGTGTTACAATCGACAGAAGTCTGAGTTGGTCTGTGCACATCTCAAATCTTAAGCAATATCTGCTCTCTGCCATTCGCAGTTTTTATTAACTAAGAAGATTTTGTTCTAACAACACCTTGAAAACAATTTATTACGGAATATTTCATTCTAAGTTGCAGTATGGTATAAGCTGTTGGGGGGGCGCTAGCAGATACAAGATACAGCAATTAGCTGTGTTGCAAAAATCAGCTATAAGAAAGATTTGTAACGCTGCCCGTTTAGCTCATTCTATGGAACTTTTCAGAATTACAAACATACTTCCTATTAGACATTTATTTTACTATAGGGTGCTAAAGGTTTTCTTTGTTAGAGGTGGTTATATGCAGAGTCCAATTTTTGACACATACATCTTACGCAGCAATTACCAAACTCAGGTTGCCATCCCGGCCTTTCGCACAACAAATTTTAGGAGCTCGTACTTAATTATATCCAGGAAGTTGTTTAACAGACTCCCTGCAGATATATGAATTATAAGAACTCTTTTCTCCTTCTTAAGTAAAGTATAATCTTGGCTCCTTGGTTTCGATCACAATGAAGTTGAAGTTTTGCTACGCTATATTGTTTAGTTTTGCTTGATTATTTATTTATATTTAGGATGTCATAGAGTTACTTGCTTTAAATGTATAAATGTTTCTTTCTTTATTTATTTTTTTTTCTCTTTCTCTGTTCTTTTGTCATTATAAACTATTCAAACTTTTGCCAACATACTGTACCCCTATAACTTTGATACAACTCTTTTTATGTATAAAATTTCAATTCTTTTTATTTTTTGCCCGCTCTTTTTATTTTAAATTGCTCAGTGCTCACCCCACAAAAGAATAACTATTGGTTAAAGTAACATTATCTCTGTTTCTAATAAATAAAAATGTTACTTACTATTCTTTTACTGCTATTTTATAGGTTTAATTAAATATATACTTGCTAAAATTGTTAAATTCATAGCTGTAAACAAGAATAATGAAAATAAATAAATAATAAAAATAAATAAATATTGCTGTTATTGCTGCCGATAGGAGTGCAGCGGAAGGGTTCAGGACCGGTGAATGGTGTTTTTGAACCTTTTCTGGCCTTTTAGTTACCATTAAACCCTTTATGGCCCGGAACCCACCAAAGTAAAGAAACAGTGCATGACTGATTTGGAGTTAATGGTGTGCGAACTAAGGGCATTTATTGCTGCTTGACTATCCGTGAGTTTGCGCCTTTAATATCAGATTTATATACTCGTATGTGGCTGGCGCATTCTCGAATGGCGTGGAGCTCTGCTTGAAATACGCTGGGACTTTATCCCATGGGTATCGTAATGTGTGTATTTGGTCCGAATACCGGCTCCTACACCCGATTCCATTTTAGAACTATCCGTATACCACTTTATGCCGTGGGCTGTTTTCCCACCAGTATTGCTAACCCATGTTATTCTCCGTATAGAATCGTTGGTTGAAGCATAGTGTTTTGTCAAGGCGGTCTGCGACCGCGAGTTACGATATGGTTCATCTCTACACAACTAGCTATTCCACCAACGCTACAATGGCTACACTCAACGCTCTCAAACAACAAAACATCATCATATGAAATCTCTGTTACTATGTTACTTTATTACTTGTTACTTTACTACTATGTTACTTTTATTTTTCCAAATTATGTTAACTATTAGTTTTAAGTCAGTTTGTAAAAAATTCAGATAGAATAAACATCTTACTCTGTAAACAGACTAGAATTAATTGTTTCTGCTGATTAATCTTTTATAATACATAACTCGCGCAGTACATATCAAGTTCTATATATAAAAAGAGATTGCCGAGATCAAGGTTCTCAACGGGTCTGACTCGATGGATTTGAGATCGATTTCAAAGCCTTCTGTCCTATTCCTTTCAATGCTGACAACCTAAAATATGCGTACATTTTCTTCAAAATTGGAATTCTAGTCATTTATTGTATATTATTTAAAAATATTAATTTTTTAGAGCAGGGCTCCCACATAATTGTAAGTTGGTTTTGATAACAGGGCTTTCATAAGCGACTTGACAACTTCAAACTTTCAGTGGGAACGTGAATTCAGTAAAATCAACATTTTCATACAAATAATTAAAATTTACTACCAAAATCCCGAGTCGGTGGTGGCAACGTCCCAGTAAACAAGCAATTCATAGTCTAGTGAACAAATTTTTTCGTGAGACTACGTTTTGCCTGAAGTGTGAAGAATATTGCTGCCGTAGCGGCGTCCGTCGCAAACCAGCCAAATCAGTCAATTTCACGGCGTTCTGAAGAATTGGTCCTCTCAAAGACTACATTATGTCAAATTTTGCGACTGTTTGGATCTTGGCCTACACCCTTACAAGATCAAGCTGACTCAAGAACTTAAGCCACTTGTTCATACGAAACGACGTACGTTCTCAAATTGGGCTCTGGACATGATGGAAGAAAATGAAGAATTTCATCGCAAAATCATCTTCAGCGATAAAGCGCATTTTTGGTTAAAAGGCTTCGTCAAAAACAAAATATGGGTTACTGGACAGGTGAGTACCCTCATGTGCTTCATGAAACAGCACTTCATCCGCAAAAAGTCAAGTTTGGTGCGGTTTTCATGCCGGTGGCGTCATTGGGCCGTTTTTTTTGTCGATGAAAATGACCGTCACGTTACGGTAAATGATATTCGATACAGAGACATGTTGGAACGTTATTTCTTTGAGCAATTGCATGAATTGAACATCATTGATATGTGGTTCCGAAAAGACGGTGCCGCAAGCCACGCAGCGGGTGCAACAATCGAGTTATTGAAGTCTCAGTTTGGTGAACGTGTTATGTGGAGAAACGGACACGTCTATTGGCCGCCGAGATCGTGTGATTTAACGCCGCTAGACTTTTTATGGGGCTACATTTAATCATTGATCTATGCCAATAAACCGGCGACGTTAGATGAGCTCATGCGCCCCAATCATCGATAATTGGGTTCAACGTATCGACCGCTGCATACGTTCCCGTGGTGGACAAATGAACGAACTCGAATTCCATTCATAAATGTTTTGATAGTAATTTAAGCCAATACATTTTTTTTTGAGTTAGCTCAAGTATTTAGTTTGCATTTTATTTAAAAGAGAAGTTGTCAGGTCCTTAATGAAAGACCATTTATAAGACACATACTCGTACATATATGCACTTTTTAAAATTCAGTTTCTAATCTTTTTCTAATGAAAAATGAGTGTTGATATTTCTGTTTGGGATTAATAGACTTCGAAACCATGAATCCTTTAGCTCAAAAAGCAATCTTTGGTATCGGCCCGAGAGTGTTTCTGTGAAGTTTTGTCAAAATCGTTCCAACAGTTTGCCCACAACTGTATTGTTTTGGTTTATCGATCAATGTAATCTTATCTTACTTACTTACTTAACGGGCTATCGACCCATGAAGAGTCTCTGCCTGGGACACTGCTTCCATTTGTCCAGATCAAGCGTTCTGGCATTCGCGATGGCTTGGTCTTTAAAACCGAGGTTCGGTCTTCCTTGCCTCCTCGAACTGGCGGCTGGGAGTCGAAGATCCTCTTGACTGGAGGATTATTATCCATTCACTCAATATGGCCGAGCAAACGTACTCGACGTGATTTAGCTTTCTTGACTACATCCACATTTTGGTAAAGGTACAGTTCGCAGTTGTATCGTCTCCTCTATTCGCCCTCCACACAGAACCAAATATACGTAATCTTATCTATATCTATAAAAATCAATTGCCGTGCGTGTTTTGTAAAAACATTTGAATGACTCTTTATACCCTATTCTAAGGGCATATTAATTTTGACGCATAGTTTGTAACATACCTTAATATTGCCCGTAGACCCCTAAAAGTTACTATATTTATGATCAGCATCGATAGTAATGTCGATCTAGCCATGTCCGTCCGTCCGTCCGTCTGTCGACAAAAATTAGGCCTTTAAACTGGACCTAGAGAGCTGAAATTTTAACCATATACTCTCTAGGGTCCCGAAATAATCAAGTTTACAATTTTTTTTAAATCCGCCCACAAACTCAAAAAAACAAAATTTTGGAAAAAATCGAATTTTGAGCTAGAAAGCTGAAATTTTTTATATATGATCTATGACTCCTAAAACTGCTTGGGATAAAAATTTTTCAAAATCCGCCTACTGACACGCCCACAAATAAATAAAACATTTTTTTGAAAATCCAAAGTTTGAGCTAGGGAGCTGAAATTTATAATATATACTCTCTAGGGGCCCTTTATGCTCATGTGTTAATTTTTTTTAAATCCGCCTACTGACACGTCCACAATTAAATAAAACTATTTTATTGAAACACCCAAGTTTGAGCTAGGGAGCGTTTTTTTTTTTTTGATAAAATCCTTTAAATGTTATATAACAAAATATGTAGAGCGTTCTTAACAATTCAATAATACTGAGACTTTTGTCACGCCCACTTATGAGGGATAGGAATAAGAATAGGGTATCCAACAGTTCGCCCAAGCGGACTGTAGCCCGTCCCTATGTTTTTGTTTTTGTTTTGTTCGTCTCATTACCGAAATTTGCGGTTTGTATTGGAATTTTGTATGGAGAATGATTAGAATGATATACTAATGATTTAAATGGCGTTGCGAGATAAAATTATCAACAGTTCTGAAATTGTTTGCCTATTAGGTTAGTTACGGTTAAAAAGGGGTATGCAATCGCATACAGAACTAGGCACCAAAAAAGAGTCCATCGGGAACCCTGGGGAGCCGATTGCATCAAAACTTCAAAAGGAGGAACTTTAACACTTTCACTCACAAAACATCCTGTTCGGTGCTCGGTGATACCTCCTACGGTTCCGTGCTATTCCCTCACTGTTTGTCTATTAATCACTGTCTTTTCACTGCGGCTTCAGCTTTTTTGTGAATCGGAAATCAGCACGGCTCAGTAATTTCCATAACAGTGAAAGTGATTCTATTGAAGTTTCTTTTTTTCGTGTTGCTGTTTGATTCGAAATGTAAGCTGAAATAGGCGCCTGCCAGACAACCAACAGATACCCTTACCGGAGCAACGTGAGCTGTCTAAACCATGCCGAGAAAAAGGTGCAGCCACTTTCACCAACAACCATTTGACCATCAGGCAATCTTTGGTATTGGAATGAGAGCGGTTTTCTTTTTGTTAGGCGCAGCAACGCACGCCAGGTCCCCGCTATAGCTAATAACCATGTAGTCTACTCGAAAATAGGTTCACAATGCCGTTCACAACACAGATGATGCAAATGTTGCTACTGGTACGTCGATCCGTAAAAGTGCCTACTCCAATGACAGAAGCCAAAAGAAAATGTTAAATGGTCATCGTTCTTCAAAAGCAATGTTCGGAACTGCTGCTGCTGTTGAGGGTGAAATTACACTGCAGTCTGTTCCTCATCTGCGTTTTCTGCATCTTTCTCGTTTGGACAGCAATGTGACTGAAGATAATGTCATGGATTACGCTGCAGTCAAATTGAGTGTTCCCAAAAGCTCGTTGCGTTGTACGAAGTTAATTAAAAAAGACGCTGATTCTACTCTACTACGCTATGTCAACTTCAAGCTGGGAATCCCTGCTGATACTTTCGACAAAGCATTGCATCCAACAATTTGGCCTGTTCATGTCCAAATCAAAAAATTTGTAAATTTTACAAAAAAAGGCCAAAATTCGAAGGTGAAATAAACAGAGTTGTCAACCCAGAAGTTCAACACATAGTTAAAGTAAGAAACCCATCATCATCCCCGTCGCAACTGCGTGTTTATTTCCAAAATGCTGGTGGTATGAGAACAAAATCTCGTCAATTATTCATTTCGTCATCAATTCATGAGTTCGATGTCATCGTCATTGTGGAGACATGGTTGAATCCACACTTTCACTCATCAGAATTTTTCGATACTTCTTACCAAATCTTCCGGAAAGACCGACCCCTATCAACAGGTATGGAGCGAGGTGGAGGTGTGCTGATTGCTGTTAGCTCGAAGTTCACCAGCAAACAATGCAAACTATCAAACGACTCAGATGACATCGATCAGATTTGTGTCTGCGTCAGTTATAAAGGTTTTTGTTCTAAAGATATTTACTTTATTGTAAGCTATATAAGACCACGTAGTCCAACAGAATTATATTCTGTTCACATTTCAAATATTATTTCTATAGTCAAAGAACTGACAACTGAACAGTATCCTTGTATACTAGGCGACTTCAATCTTGGTGAGATCGACTGGTGTTTCATAGAAAGCGAACAAAAGTTAGTTCCATTTAACGTAAATAGTGAAATCGAAAGTTTAGTTGTCGATTCATTAGCTGCTCTTGCACTCTTTCAAATTAATAACATAAACAACTATCTGGGCAGAATTCTTGATCTTGTTTTTATTAATAATGATTTAAAACATCATATAGAAATTGTTCAATTCCCATTGTTAAAAAATTCTGTTCACCATACTGCAATTGAGGTAAATCTTGAATTTTATGAGTATGCAAATATTTCACGTATTGAAAAAAAAAAAAAAAAATTTAACTTTGAGAAGGCCGACTTCATTGCATTAAATAACTTTTATAATACATTTGATTGGGTAAATATATTTCAAAATGGTTCACTTACAGATATGTACACAAGGTTTAAAAGTATTCTTTTCGAAGGTATAGAACTATTCGTCCCAACTTCTAAAAATAAGAGAACATTTAAGCTACCATGGCATAATAGCAGAATAAAAAATTTGGAAAATGCCAAAAACAAAGCCTTTAAGCGTTTTAAATCTACGGGTCTAAATGAAGATAAAATTCGG
Source organism: Portevinia maculata (assembly GCA_949715645.1). Taxonomy (NCBI): domain Eukaryota; kingdom Metazoa; phylum Arthropoda; class Insecta; order Diptera; family Syrphidae; genus Portevinia; species Portevinia maculata. The sequence continues at coordinate 361,571,610 of OX454525.1, read as the reverse complement.
TTCCTTCAACTCAGAAGAGAATATGATTTTCTTAATTGCTTTTTATATAAGCAGTATATAAGTACAACTGAGTCAAACATAAAGGCAAATAGCAAATCTTTCTGGATTTTTATTAATTCGAAGCGCATTAATGTGTCACAGTTCCCACAATCAATGGAATATGAAGATGAAAAATCTAATGATTTACAGTCTTCTTGTCATCTTTTCGCACAATTTTTTAAATCATCATATAATACAGACTCAATCGGAGATCTAAGATCAATGTATTCAAATTTTGAACCTAATATTAATTTTATGCTTCCGCAGTTATCTGCAGATGAAGTTTTAGATGCCTTATGTAAAATAGATGTTTCTAAAAAAGCAGGCTATGATACAATTCCGCCCCTTCTCTTATCAAGATGTTCCTCATCTATTTGTTTTCCTCTCACTTTCCTCTATAATAAATCTCTCTGGTCAGGAGAGTTTCTAGATGAATGGAAAGTATCATTTATTAATCCTATATATAAAAGTGGGTCGAAGCAGTTAATCAAAAATTATAGACCCATTTCGAAGATTTCGGCTATACCAAAACTTTTGGAAAAAATCATAACTGATAAGTTCTACTACTCTGTGAAACAACTTTTATCACCGGGACAACACGGCTTCATAAAAGGTCGCTCAACGGCTACAAATCTCTGTATTTTCACTAATTTTTGCTTGAATGAAATGGAAAAGGGATACCAAGTTGATGTACTCTACACAGATTTTATTAAAGCATTTGACCGAGTCCATCACGGTTTACTACTTCATAAGCTGAAGATGCTAGGTTGTGATAGTCGTTTTCTTATATGGCTAGAGTCATACCTATCTAATAGAAGACAAATTGTCGATATAGGTGGGCTTTACTCTATACCAATTAAAGTTGACTCAGGTCTTCCTCAAGGAAGTCATCTAGGTCCATTGCTCTTCCTTCTTTTTATAAATGATTTGCCATTGATCTTTCATAAGTCGATTTGTCTAATGTTTGCTGACGATGTTAAAATCTTATATTCTATCCGATCGATAATTGATTGTTCCATTTTTCAATTGGAGATAGATCTTTTTCTAGGCTGGTGTAAGTATAATCACATAGAATTGAATTTTTCTAAATGTAAGATTCTTAGTGCAACTAGATCACTGAACGCTATCAATTATTCTTATAAATTCAATCAAGACCCACTATTAAGAGTTAAACTGGTGAAGGATCTTGGTGTGCTTGTGGATTCGAAGTTGGATTTCCGGCAGCATATCGATTTCATTACTTCTAAAGGTAATTCAATGCTTGGTTTTCTAAAACGTAATTCAAAAGACTTCAAAGATGCTTACACACTTAAAACCTTATACAATTCTTTAGTACTTCCTTATCTTGAATACTGTTCTATAGTTTGGTGCCCATTTTACGCTAATGGGATCCAAAGAATTGAACGAATTCAGAAAAGATTTACAAGATTCGCACTTCGAAATTTAAATTGGACTGGTGATATGCCGAACTATTCTTCAAGATGTGCTTTAATTGATTTAAAAACGCTTGAAGTTAGAAGAAACGCACAAAGTATAATTTTTATTAGAGATATTCTTTCCAATAAAATAGATTCCATCGATTTATTGTGTTTGGTTACGTTCTATGTTCCGGAAAGACTACTTCGAAACAGAAATGTACTATTTTATATACCTATTCATAGAACTAACTACGGTCTAAATGAGCCCATCTCGCGGTCTTTAACAATGTACAACACCGTTTGCAATGAAGTCGACATTGTAACGAATAGAGATACATTTAAACGAGAAGTCTTACAGTTTTTAAGTCTTCGTCTGTAAATTTTCTTGTATGTATGCAAGTAACAGAAAATTGTCATAATTTATGTAAATATATTAAGTATTGTATATAATATAAATTGTTAATGTAGTCAGCAGATTTAATCCATTGATGAAATAAATAAATAAATAAATAAATAAATAAATAAAAATATTGGCCAATACAATACTAAGTCGAGGGTAAGGCCTCGCTCTTCCGATTGTGTTGAAACTTTGTACAGTGTTGTTGTTGGCACTTACACGAAAGTTTCTAATATAATACCATCAACGTACAATAGGTGCCGCGCTAATATTTATGTGTTCATCTCCTATGCGTTCAAAGCATCGAAAATTATGTCGATCTAGCCATGTCCGTTGCCAATTTTGAGGCTCTTAAAATCGAACTAGAAAACTGGAATTTACTCTATAGGGGCCGGAATTCTCAAGTGTAGTGATATTAAAAATCCGACCACTGTTTAAAAAAAAAGCGGCCAAGTGCGAGTCGGACTCGCCCATGAAGGCTTCCGCGCGAATTATAATTATTATTTACTTAGGCACCTATTACAGATTTATTATTAGAAAATAATGGTTCACGGTTTACTTAGGTAGGTAGGTAGAAGTGGCAGTTCGGCTTGAACCCAATTAGCACTTGTTGTGCCTTTTTGTTACCACGACTCGTGTGACCTATGTTGTAGTGATTGTAGAGGATTTGATGTGTGGCTATATCCAACCTGTGGAGTTGAGAAAACGGATAAGATCTTGTATCCCTTTGGCCGATATAGCGCTAATGTCGTCGAAGAATGGTCGATTTAGTGCCCGCAGTCTAGCTCTTGCTAGTGCCGGACATTCGAAATGAAGAGAGTTTCTCTTTCATTTACATTCCCGCAGCTTCGGCAGTGGGTGTTAAATGGGATACCTAGTTTAGCCGCATGGTCTCCAATTGGCCAGTGCCCGGTGATTATCGCCGTAATTCTGGAGACTTCGGGGAGGGTTCTGTTTAGAAGATCCCCTGTTCTTCTTTTGTCATAAGTAGGCCATATCTTCCTCGATATGATGCAGTTAGTTAACCTTCTCCATTAAAGATTGGCTTTCTGCAGGAAGTATGAGTGTATTTGTGTCTTGACTGCACCTAGCGGAATATGAACCCTTGCAGCGAGTGAGCCGTCCAGAGCTGAGCCCTGACTGGCCAGCTCATCTGCACGGTCGTTTGGGGCCGACCTCAGTGCACCCGTGGTGCCTACACAGGCTGTTCTTTGCAATCTTTTCAGTTTTGTGAGGTTTTAACCTTTACTCAACGTGGGCCACCATACTAGTGATCCATAGGTGAGGATTGGACGTAGACTACTGCGGTGTACATCCACAAGGTCATCTTTGGTTGAAGTCCCCACTTCTTTCCAAATTTTCTGCTACAGGCATAGAAGGCAATACACGCCTTCCTCACTCTGTGTTCAATGTTATGTTTCCAATTAAGTTTAAGATCGAGCGCGATACCCAGATACTTAGCGCTGGAGGATAGTGTAAGTGGTTGGCCGTTTAGGCGGATTAGGGTGAAATCGGGTATTTTGGTTTTGGTGGTGAACAGCATCAGTTCGGTTTTGCTCGGGTTAACGCCGAGGCCACAACTTGTAGCTCAGGTGCTTACCTTGTCTAGAGCATTCCCCATGATATCACTTATCACGGAGTAAAACTTCCTTGACACTAGTATCACTACGTCGTCCGCATACGCGACAGCTTTGACCCTTTCCCTGTCTAGTTTTACTAGAATTTTGTGGCGTTCCTCTATGGGCAAATTTGCTTAAGTGGCTGTTGCCTAGTGTTGCCTGAATAACTCTTGTTCCGAGCATAGAAGCTATCCATTTCCTAATAGATTCCTCTATGCCCAGTTCAACCAGAGATTCAAGAATAGCTTCCGTGTGTACGTTGTTGAAGGCTCCCTCTATATCCAAAAAGGAGGCTAGGGTGTATTCTTTGTAATGTACGGATTTTTCGATAGTTCGCACTACCTCATGGAGAGCCCTTTCCGTGGATCTGCCCTTGAGATAGGCGTGCTGTGATTTGGAAAGCGATGTTTCTGGCAGAGAACTTCGCATATGGATGTCTAGGACACGCTCCAGGGTTTTGAGTATAAAAGCCCATTTAGACGATCATTTCAGTTTCAGTTTCAGTTGAGCTATCAGTCCAGATTTCAGTTAAACTGATGTCTAAATCCAAAAATTGAAGCGTTTAACTGAAACTGAAACTGATGGAATTCCCATAAGTTCTCAGTTCAGTTATCAGTTAAACTGATGTGTAAATACGTTTCAGTTCAGTCGTCAGTTCAGTCGTCATTTTAATCGCAGTTGGCGTTGAATCGATATGTCGAAACGGAATGATAACATGGTCGATTTCATTGAAATTTATCGCGCTTGTCCATGTTTGTGGAAGAAAAGTGACCCTTTATACCTATCACAATTCAGTGAAAAGGGAAGCAGCATACAATATGTTGCTGCAAAAACTAAAAGAGGTGGGTTTCAGGTATAATTGCACTTAGACTTTGTGCCGATAATGCAGTAAGAAATTTAAGGCTTTGGTAAGTATTTCCAGTTGCTAATCTTTCGTGAGGTGATATGGCTTCTCTCATATTGGTATCTTGTTTTTTTTTAAATTGGAGTCACTAGTTGGAGTAGCTCCAAATATTCGCTTTCACTTATACGTAAATAGTTTGACCAATCGCCATGTTCAAACCTCAATTCCCTCATTAAATTTACGTGTGATAGGGTTCGTCTTTTTAAGTACCAATCTTTGCTCCATTTCTTTCTTCTTCTTTTTGATTTATTAAGCGACAAAACTATAGCTATTGCAATTAGGCTTTCATCGTCCATTACGCAATGTATTTCTTCTGACTTTCGACTGCTCAGGCTCACAAGTAAAATGAAAGCTGAACTGAATACCGGACTGAAGTCTAAACGCAAGGTTTTTTTAACTGAACTGACAACTGAACTGATAACTGAACTGATAACTGATCGTCTAAAAAGGCCTTAAAGGAGGTTAGACTGATAGGTCTGAAGTCCTTCGCGGATACGTGCCCGCGTTTACCCACCTTCGGTATAAACTCTACCCTGGCGCGTCTCCAGGAGTGTAGTACGTGGTTTAGCAATAAACAGCTTCGGAAGAACGGTTTACGCATAAGGTTTATGTTTATGAAATTAAATGTTTTTTTTTTATATTTGAGTTGATTGAATGAAAGGTAAATTGCGGTTTACGATTTATGACGTATTAAAAAAAACTATATAATTTTTGAAGACCTATCCATAGATACCCCACACTATGGGTTTGATGAAAAAAAAAACGAGTTTCAATTCTAAGTATGGGGAACCCCCAATTTGTTTCTTCTATTTTTGTGTGAAAATCACAGAATACATCTACTTACCAAATTTCAACAGTATAGTTCTTATAGTTTCGGAAAAAAGTGGCTGTGACATACGGACGGACAGACAGACAGACAGACATGACGAATCCATAAGGGTTCCGTTTTTTGCCATTTGGCTACGGAACCCTAAAAAACAACATTATATTGTTGCATGTTTGCTCAAACAGTGTCATTAGCCGTTCTTTGCACGCGGATATAGGGATAATTTGAAATTTGCATGTAAAATACAACAACAACTTATCCTATATACGCTAACTTTAGCGGGGATAGCTATCGCCGCTAAGTCCTTTAGCGGGGATAAACAGTGCTTCCAAAACCCATTTTCTTCGTTTCTGATGAATCGGTGCGATGAATTTTGCAGGAAATGCCAAAGTTTGACATCGCGGCGACCACTGGCATATCCCGCCGAATATTTTGTTCGGGATTTTATTATTTTTTTTTTTTTCAAAATTTAGTAAATCTGTGAATGTGAAACTGTTTTCTATAATTTTAGAATATTGTTACATCCAGGCTAGGATTCGAAAAGATAAAACGTAATTCTATTTAATTAATCTTTATTAGTTCTCTTTCAATGTCTTTTACTTCTTGATTATTATTCTAATAATTCACTTATTTAATTCAACAATTCACTTTCACAATTAATTACTTTAAATAAACAATCACTTTTCTCTTATTCAATATTCTCTATACTTTTCACTACTGTCATCTATCGCCCTTCTTTATCGCGGTTCACAACTCGAATGTCTTGGGTGCTCCTGCGACATCTATTTATATCTCCTAGTGACACCTCTCGAAATTTCCAGATTCGTTGAGAAGGTTCGTTAAGTTCAGAAGGTTCGAGAACAACATACCAAGTTATACCACAGCTACTCAAACTGCTATTCCAATGCTGCCAAAATCGGTAATATGGCTACTTTTACTCTCTACTAGATGGCGCAGTTGACTAATTAATGCTGAATGACACAGTTCAAGCAAACATGCAGCAATATGTTTGGCATTAATTTCAACTGTCGGAAATTAATATTTGTGAATTTCACGATTTTCCATACAAATTTCTTAACTCAACTTCCAGCTGTGTCACTAATTAACGTCATAGGTGCATGTGTGCTGCCAAGTTTTTTTTGATGAATTCTTAAGCGGCGATGGTCGTTTTCTGATGCCATCCCTATATCCGCGTGCAAAGAAACACGGCTATTGAGCAGCAATTAGTCAAGTTGCGCCATCTAGTAGAAAGTAGCCATATTACCGATTTTGGCAGCATTTGAATATTAGTTTGAGTAGCTGTGAAATAACTAGTACATACATAATTAGATTGTTCTCGAACCTTCTAAACGAACCTTCTCTGCGAATCTGGAAATTTCGAGAGGTGTCACTAGGAGATATAAATAGATGTCGCAGGAGCACCCAAGACATTCGAGTTGTGAACCGCGATAAAGAAGGGCGATAGATGACAGTAGTGAAAAGTATAGAGAATATTGAATAAGAGAAAAGTGATTGTTTAAAGTGATTAATTGTGAAAGTGAATTGTTGAATCTTTTTTTCTATAAAATCCTCAAGTAAAAAACAGAAAATGTAGCCGTTCCTTATGTTTATTAATTCGATTTGTACTAACATTTAGCTTAAATCCGGCCATATTGACAGTTATTCAAATACGGTAGGGTAGGGCGGAGCGCATGCACCCCCATCAATCAAAAATGGGTGGAAGGATACATTTAGTAAGCAGTTTAAGTAAGTAGAGCAGGTAGATAGTTTGTAATTTGAAAACAGCGCTTGGTCTTAATCCATTATCCTTCTAAATGTCGCATATAAGATCCTTTCCTACTTGCTATATGAACGTGTCAGGGCGTTCTGCAACACGCTAATCGGAACGTAGCAGATCGAAAATAAACAGTTTTCGCACTGAATCAAATGCTGAAAAAGATCAACGAGTTCCAAGTCGTCACCATATTTTCACCGACCTTAAACCTTAAAGCAGCATATGATAGAATTCATCGTCAGGAGCTGACGGAATACAGGATCTCGTAAAACTGATTCAGCTTTGTAGCGTGACACTTAAAAATTAGCAATTGTTTGTTGGGAAATCTGTAAACATCGCCGCAATGAGGTTCCGGTGCTAATGTGTTCCATTCCAATAAAAACCGTTGGTTCTACAACATACGACATGCTTGTCAAAGTCGAAGTAGGAGTTAAAGTGCTGATGCCTGAAAGACAATTCCGAATTCGAACGTCGTGTTGACAGACACATCAAATTGAACGATAGCAAATCAGTGAAACCTATCACAAAACTGCGGTCACTTTAACTTCAAGGTCCATTCGTAAAACCAGAACGTAATGCTTAACGTTGCTGTAAAAAGTCGGGTGTTATTAAGGTAGGGAAAATATGAACTGTCAAATTATTTCTTGATGTAGGATTCCTGTCTTTGGTAATATTTAATTTTTGCTTTGATTAAAAAGTAGCACGCCTAGGCTTTGAACGTAACAAAAGCAAACCACGCGATCTATTATGTTTGATTTGTGTTTTCAATCTTACATCTTTATTAGCATTGTCTCTCTCTAATCTCGTGCACGTGATAGCATGCCTGAACAAGTAAATAGACCACTAAGAGCATTTCCGAACACATAGAAGTATATATGTATAACCATTGAGTGTATAAACTCACTGGTGCTAATAAGCGTTGAAATCAGTGCATGCATCACAATATTAATCAGTTTAATTTAATTCATCAGAAGTACAGCACACTGCAGGACTCTATCATTCCAGCAGAGTTTTACTGCTTTTCAACAACTTCACTACGAAGACGCCTTGCCAAAGTCCTACGAAGTTGTGTAGAAGCTGAGTTTCTCTCAGAGTTAGCTAAGACTTCTTCAGAATTTCCATTAAGGATTTTTTGAGCCACCTGAGCAGACGAGGGGCGACCATTCTTTTCGGCAGATTCATTCAGTTGTCTAGCACGGGTTTTCTTTTTGATCGCGAGAATCTTATCTCTCTGCTGGCGTAGGTAGTCCTGACGAGATTGCACGTCTTGCGGATCAATCTAAAAGGATTATAGACGCATTTTAAACTAGATGTGTGCCTAATAACGTTCTTAGCCTTACACACCTTTTGGTCTTCAAAAAATAAATTGAGCCTTTCAAACTTATCAGTAGCTTCTGATTTATCTGGGGCAACAGCTGCCTCTGAAGTATCAAATTCCATTTCAACAGACTTTACAATCATTTCCTCTGTCTTCAAAAGTTCTTCCGGATTTTTACTAAGGACCCAAAAAAAAAAATATTATAAAATGTTTGTTTTGTATTTTATAATAAATAAAATAAATACTCATTTGGGGGAACTTCTACATTGTCATCTCCATCTACGGACAGTGATTGTTGTCTTCTCTCTATTAAGTCCAAAGCTTGTAATTGTATCTCAACGTTACGTTGGGTCATCATTCGAATAAATATCTTTATGTCGTTGGCTGCCCAAATCTTTTAAAAAGTCCGGAATAATTAATTACATTGAAAATAGATAAAGTTAGAAACCTGCTGAAATAGACCTTGATGAAAATTAAACGAACTTCCTGCCGGTTGACTGCGGCCCTCTAGGCAAGCCATTTCAAACTGTTCAGGCGTGATTTGCATCTCCTCCATGAAACTGCCCAACATAAAGTCAACCAAATTTTTATAGTCATTGTGGATTTTAATATATTCGGGATTGGATTCATCAGACTGAAGATTAGGATCAAAGACTGGTAAGGAAAAAATTAATTTCATTCAAATTTCCTTACAAAGTAACGTGCTTACTCAGTGATTTCTCCTCAATGAAAGTCTGGAGAGGAGCATTCCAAACTGGACCGTGTAAAAAACATACCAATGAATCAAACACCCAAGAATTATCTTCAGCCATTGTTATAGGGAAAACAAATATAATTTTACTAAATGAAAATTAAATGGTTTAATGTTATTGTCTATTGGGGTGTTCCCGTTACCAAGGAAACGAATTACATGCGTATTTACTTCGTAGAAGGTCGATATTGCTGAGAAAACAATATGTCTATCGTTTTCACAAAATACTTGGCTCCACTTGGCGCCATTTATTTTTTAATCAAGTATTGCTGCCGTTATTTTTTTGCATGTGAAAGCAAGGCCGTAGCCAGAAAATTATTTCGGGGGGGTTATATTTTTTAAATACACCAATCAGTGTGTACCTTTCTGAATGGTAGATGTAATAAATAAAATTAGTACAGCCCATTTTAGGAGAAAATCGACCAAATAAGATTTTTAATTGGGATTATGGTACTATACTATATATGTATAAGCCACTTTATGAATTGGTGCAAAAAAAAATTCAGATAACGTGTTCATAGTGTTTATTTAGTAGTCTCGCATTAGGCGTTGTTGAAATGGAAATTTTAGCTCTAAAACAATGGTATATGTCATATGACGGTTTGTTAAAACTTAATTTTTCTAAAAACGGCCTTAACGATTTAGATAAAACAGTCTATTTTTTAGTAGGAATGGATTTTGGGAGATTTATCTTAAAACGGTACCTCCTATAGAACCGATTTTTTAACATCAGAATTTCTCGCTAACAACAAAGCCGATTTCGATTAAATTTAAAATTTAGGAAGGCTTTTATGATCAAATTCGTACATAACTTTTTTGGTTTTTTGAATATGCTGGAAACGGGTACTACAGATTTCCTTCTGCTGAAATACTCAAAAAATTGCAAAATATTTTTCAAAAATTAAAAAAAACCGGTTTAAAAAAAAACTGCTTTAACGATTTTCAACATTATTTTTCCTAGGTAGACTATTGCTAATAAAATACTATTGCATACTTAGTTTTTCCAAGAAAACTCTCAAACAAATTTGAAAAACTAAAAGATTTTTCCAATATTTTTTTAAATAATTGTAAGTTATTATTTATTAGGTACCTACATATCATCATTCTTTAAGATTTTATTATTACATAAAGTATTACATAACATGTTGTAGGTAGGAATCATTTTTATAAAATTAAATTTAATCGTCTGGCCTTCTGCGCTGCAAATATATCTAAAACTAGCTCAGTGTCAATCTCAATTTGTCGATGAATTGACATTAACGCCAATTCTGTTAACATTTCTTCACCGGTAGAATTTCTTAGATAAGTTTTTAGACGTTTCATTGTCGAAAATGTTCTTTCCGGTGTACATGTTGAAACCGATAGTGTCGCCAACATTTAAAGAAGCTTGTGTATGTTATGAAACAGATCCTTATTGCATTCCCCAAGAGCTGTTATTGCACTCTTTGAACGCTCTGTATCTTTTTGTGTTTGGCATTTTGTCTTCCATAGCGTAAATTCAGCTTTTAACGTGTCCCAATCGAAAAAAGATTTATAGAATTTGAAGTTTTCTTCGTTATAATTTTTTTCGTTTTTGCCAAGGATCGATGGAATCAAAATGCACAAAGAGGAAAGTATGGGCCTATGGTTTTCAAATCTCATTTTAATCTGACTTAAAAACTCATCATAAAGAGGAATCATTATACTTATTCATTTTTGTGGTTTTTTGTCTCCAGTTGCGTTTTCTGTTGAGTGAAGTTATAATAAAAAAGATAGACTTATTTTTCTATACTATTATTTTATTTTCAAATTATATCACAACTTATGTTTTGTTCGTTATTTATATTTTAATTTTTGCGCTACGCGTTTCGAAACTTAGTTTCATGTTTCATCTTCAGGCGCTTGTACTAATCTTCTATTGTTTATAGTGTTGACGTTATGTTGTCTCGCTTCTGTTTGACAGTTTGTTTCGGTATGTAGGTGTCTATTGTTGTTTTCTTCTTTTTTCTTGTTGTTTATGTGCTGTGCTTTAGTGCGGTGTCATATAGCTCTGTAGGCACGAGTGTGTGCACAGAATTATTATCCACAGTAAAACAATTAATTTATTTAATGTACGTATATTTAATTATTGAATATTATAAAAACAATGAAACAATGAAACAACTAACTCGAAGAACAAACACGAATTCCTTCATTTTCTTTTCTCTCTGGTGCCGTTCAACTTTTGTTTTGAATTTCTCGTTGTTGTTCGTTGCGACATCTATGATTAGTGTGTGGCTCCAAGGAAATGCTTTCTCGCGTAGCCAAAGTATTTCGAGGTCGCCACATGACTCCCCCTCCAGTGACGAAGTCACGATGAACTGGCAAATGTTACTTTTTGTTTCACAGCCGTTTTATTTTTATCCAATTGATTTTTGTTTTTCAGATTCTTCAGTGAAGTTGGATTTTTGTTGACATCTGGATGAACGTCTGGGATAAAATCGACATAGATGTGAGCTGGTTTCAAACGGTCTACCGAAACATTTAATTTTCTGCCATCTGCATTAATTGTGAAGAGTCGATTACTGATTCGGTGGATTATTGGATGTGGACCTGTGTATGGTTGTTGCAGTGGTTTCTTCACAGCATCGCAGCGTAGGAACACGTGTGTACATTTGTTTAAATCTGGTGAAACAAACATTCTTTCTTTTGCATGGTTTGCAGTTGCTGTAGGACGGAATTTGCGCATCGCTTCTCGGTGTTTCTCAACGAAAATCTGAGGATCTGGAACAAAGTTATTATTCGTAAAGAACTCACCAGGAACTCTGAGATATGTTCCATAAAGCATCTCTGCTGCGGAGGCCTTGATGTCCTCTTTGTATGCCGTTCGCAATCCCAACAACACTGTCGGAAGAGCATCAGTCCAGTTCGTTTTTTCATGGCACATCAGGGCGGCTTTCAGTGAACGATGCCAACGTTCAACAAGTCCATTTGAGGCTGGGTGGTAGGGTGATGTTCGTATCCTCACCGTTCCAATCATGTTGATCAGTGCGTTGAACAGTGCAGACTCAAATTGAGTTCCCTGGTCGGTGGTTAATGTTGTTGGCGAACCGAAACGAGCAACCCAGTGCGTATAAAACGCCGTGGCCACTGTGTCCGCATACATGTCCTGTAGAGGTACTGCTTCCACCCATCTACTGAAGCGATCGATCATAGTTAGGCAATACCTATTGCCTTTGCAGAGTGGCAGCACAATGAGGTCTATGTGGACATGCTGGAAACGGTGCTCTGGAACTGCAATTGAATCCGGGATAAGCCTCGTATGTCGATGAACTATGGATCGTTGGCATTGGATGCAAGTGCGTGACCACTCCAATGCGTCTTTCCTGATGTTTGGCCAAACGTACTTCTCTCTGAGTTGTCGACTGGTTGTTCTTCCGCTTGGATGAGAAAGACCATGGATGGATTCAAAGGCCTTCCGTCGCAGGGAAGCTGGTAGATATGGTCGAATCATATTGTCGGAAACATCGCAGTAAATTTTAATTTCAGGTTCCAAAGTGAGTTTCTTTAACTTGAGCGATGAATTTTGTTGCTTCAGGATTGATTGAAGTTCCACATCGAGTAGCTGAGATAAATGAAGTTCTCTCAGATCAAACTGGATTGGCATGGTTATCGAATTGAGTCGCGATAATGCATCTGCTACTGAGTTGTCGTCGCCGGGTAGGTAAACAATGTCCGTAGTATACTGCGATATGTAGTCTAATTGCCTTAGACGACGTTGCGGGGCCTTGTCCGAATTCTGCTGGAACGCATATATGAGCGGCTTGTGATCCGTTTGCACGACAAAGTGTCGACCGTCCAAGATGTGTTTGAAGAATCGGATAGCTAGGTATATTGCCAGCAACTCGCGATCATATGTGCTGTAGCGACTTTGTGCAGGTGACAGTTTGCATGAAAACAGTCCGATCGGTTGATATTGGTTATTTTGTTTTTGTTCCAATTTGGCACCAACTGCGATATCAGAAGCATCCGTTGTTAGGACAAGTGTAGACTTCGGATCGATGTGGTTGAGTAGTGTAGCATGCTTGATACTGTCCTTGCATACATCGAAAGCTTCTTCCGCCAAAGGAGTCCAGGGAACGGGTCGTTTGTCGTTTTTCTTGGAGTCCCTGATGAGTCCATTCAACGGTGCTTGAATATGGGCACAATTAGGGATGTATCGTCGGTAGTAGTTAACGACTCCAAGAAAACGACGTAGTTCCATGATGTTGGATGGCTTTGGATAGTTCGATATGGCCTCAACTCTGGCTTCAGGTGGTCTGCATCCGGCTTGGTTGATTGTATGTCCAAGGTACGTAACCTCAGACTTCCCAAAAATGCACTTCTTGATGTTGATGATGAGTCTATGTTCGTGGAGACGTTGTAGAACTATACGGACGTGTTGGCGATGTTCTTCCTCTGAGTCGGAGGCAATGAGGATGTCGTCAACGTAGCAAAAAACGAAATCTAGTCCACGTAGGACCATATCCATGTGCCTTTGGAAAGTCTGAGTTGCGTTTTTGAGTCCGAATGGCATGACTACAAACTCGAACAAACCAAAAGGCGTGGTCACCGCAGTTTTTTGGATGTCGTCAGGTGTCATCGGGATCTGGTAGTATGCCTTGTCTAGATCCAGTATCGAGAAGCAGCTTTTGTTGTTCAACTGTTCAGTAAAGTCCATGATGTGAGGAATGGGGTAGCTATCTGGTTGTGTTATGGAATTCAGACGACGGTAGTCACCGCAGCATCTCCAACCGCCAGTCTTTTTTTCAACAAGATGAATGCGGCTAGCCCAAGGACTGCTGGATAGACGGCAGTAACCCTTCTTTTGAAAATCCTCGAATTCAGCCTTGGCCTGTTTCAGCTTGTCGCCGGAGAGTCGTCGTGGTCGTTCGGACACTGGTTGGCCCGTGGTTACGATGCAGTGTTGCACGATGTTGACTCCTGATTTTGGATCAGGTGCGTTGTTGTTGGCCAGAACGAATTCGTTGACGAGATTTATGTATGGTTCAGGACCACTGATAGTCAGAAGTTTTGACAAATCACTGGTATGAATCTCGCCTTGCACCGTTAATGATGTTGTTTTGTCTATGACACGTCTGGCTTTCAAGTCAATGACAAGTCCGTAGTGTGCGAGCAAGTCTGCGCCAATTATTGCTGTTTTGACATCTGCAATAACGAACGGCCAAGTGATAGCTCGCCGGAGACCAAGGTTGAGTGTGATGATCTTCTCGCCGTAGGTGTGAATCGGTGAGTTATTCGCTGCCAGGAGTGTTATTTCCCCTCTGTTGTTTTTGCAGTCCCTGGAACGAGGTAAGACACATATAGTTGATCCAGAGTCGAGCAAAAACTTTTGGTTTGTCTCCTTGTCGAAGATGTAGAGGCGGTGTTCCTTGTGGAATCTTTGACTGTTGCCGTCCGCCTCTGAGGACAACAGCTCACTTAGTTTTTTGCTTTGTAGCTGCATGGTTTCTTACACTTCCGGGCATCGCTGCCGAATTTCTCATGGAAGAAACACATTCCGTTAGGAGTTGATGCTCTTGAGAGCGATCTGTTATTCGTTGACTGTGGTCGAGACCTGCCATGGCTGTGACTGGTTTTCAGTGATTGCATAGCCGTCATTAGAGTTGACAGAGTGGACTCGATGGAATTTAGTCTTCTGTTCAGATCACTTTCAGCGTTGGTGGATTGTGGTATAGGGTCATCTTCATGAACATCAGTGGAGAAAACAGCGTGGGCGGATGTGTTATCAACGATTTTGTCTGCGATTTCAGACAACGCAGTGAGGTCGATTCCGTGACTGGCAGAAAGTATTCCACGCACATGACTGGGCATTCGTGCCATCCATAGAGTGGACAACATGTCGTCTGGAACATTTGAACCAGCCAGTCTTCGCATTTCCCTGAGGAGACTTGATGGACGTCTGTCGCCAAGTTCAAGGGTCGTCATCAATCTGTTCAGTTGCCTCTCCTTAGACTCGGTGAACCTAGATATGACTTGTTTTTTAAAAGCAATGTACTTATCTGTGTCCGGTGGTTTCTGCACTAAGTCTGATACCTCATTCAGCACTTCTGGGTCCAGTCCAGCGATGATGGCGTTGAATCGGCTGTTGTCGCTGGTGATCCGATTATTGTGGAATTGCGCTTCCACCTGTACAAACCATAGCGCTGGATTAATTTTCCAGAACGGAGGAATCCTCAGGTTTTTGAGAGCATTGATTTCCTGGATCTCCGCATCGGATGGAGTTGGTGGTCCTGAAGAAGCGCCTGCATTCGTCCTTGTGTTTTGTTCGCCTTGCATACTTATATAAATATATATACAAGTGCAAGAGATAAAGTGCGTAGTTGGTTCGGCTGTTGCCAATTAAATAAATTTTTAATTGTTGTGGATCACGTCGGGGTCACCACTGTAGGCACGAGTGTGTGCACAGAATTATTATCCACAGTAAAACAATTAATTTATTTAATGTACGTATATTTAATTATTGAATATTATAAAAACAATGAAACAATGAAACAACTAACTCGAAGAACAAACACGAATTCCTTCATTTTCTTTTCTCTCTGGTGCCGTTCAACTTTTGTTTTGAATTTCTCGTTGTTGTTCGTTGCGACATCTATGATTAGTGTGTGGCTCCAAGGAAATGCTTTCTCGCGTAGCCAAAGTATTTCGAGGTCGCCACAGCTCGTTTGTTTTGAATAGTAGTTTGTCGTTCAGTATTCTGTCCTCTTCTTTTTTGTTGGCTTTGTATATTTCATATTCTTCGAGGGCGTCAAGTAGTCGGCTCTTCTTACATATGTGGATGGGTGTGAGGTTCGTTTCAAAGTCGGAAAAGTTATGATTGTTGTCTATTAGATGTAGAGCGTAATTAGATTTTGTATTTATTTTTGGTTTGTGTTCTACGAATCTTTCGTAGAAGCTTCTTCCTGTTTGTCCAATGTAGTATTTGTTACAGTCGTCGCATGTAATTTTATATACTCCCGATTTTACTTTGGTGTCAGTTTTCTTTTTTACTTTTAAGATGTTTTGTATATTGTTGTTTGTTTTGAATGAGATTATGATGTTTTGTTTTTTGAATTCGTTAGTTATTATGTAAGGTATCTTGTTTGTGTATTCAATGGATATGTATTTTGTGTCTGTTCTTTGGTGGTTGGTATTGTCTGTATTGTTTATTTTCTTTTTTTGTTTTTGGATGAGCTTTTCGATGTCATTTGTGTTGTATCCGTTTGCTCTTGCTATTTGTTTTATTATGGTGACTTCTTCTTGGAAGTCTTTTGTTTCCATTGGTATGGTTAGGAGCCTATTAATGAACGCGATGTATGCTGCCATTTTTTGTGTTTGTGGGTGGTGTGAATCCTTGTGTATTGTTATATCTGTTGTTGTTGGCTTTCTATATATTTTGTATTTAATTTTGTTGTTGTTTTTTTGAATTGTTAAGTCCAGGAAGTTTAATTTGTTGTCTTGTTCGATTTCGGCTGTGAATTGTATTTTGCTGTTTATGCTGTTAATGTAGTTTTTTAGGATGTCTATTTGTCTTTTTGTTCCGTCGAAGATTATGAAAGTATCATCTACGTATCTTGAATATGTAATTATTTTCTGTTGTTGTGTGTTGAGGTTAGATAAGATGTATTTGTTTTCAAAATGATTGAGATATATGTCAGCGAGGAGTCCGCTCAAAGGTGAACCCATTGCTAGTCCTTCTTCTTGTGTATAGAATTTGTCATTGAATTCGAAGTAGTTTTGTTTTAATATGGTTTGCAGTAGTGTTAATAGTTCATCTATTTGTGTTTTATTGATTCGCGCTGTTGATGTGAGATTTTCTTCCACTATTCTGATTGTCTCTTGGATGGGTATGTTTGAGTACATATTTGTTACGTCGAATGAAATCATCTTGTGTTTTGTGGTTATGTTTATGCTTTTTAGTTTATCAATTAGCTATTGGCAGTTTTTTATGCTATTGTTGTTGTTTATGTGGATCTTGTTTTTTATAAGTTTTTGCAGTGTTTTGGCGGCTTTGTAACTTGGTGCTGTTTTGTAGTTGATTAATGGTCTGATGGGTGTTCCTTCTTTGTGGATTTTTGGTAGTCCAGTGAGCTGTGGAGCTTTTGCGTTGGGTTGTTTTAATTGTAGTTTGTTTTTTGTTGTGGGTGTGTCAGTGAGCGGATTTTGAAAATATTTACACATGACCATAAAGGGCCCATAGAGAGTATATATTATAAATTTTAGCTCCCTATCTATAAATTTTTTTTTTTTTTATAATTGTGGGCATTTTAGAAATTTTATCTCCCTAGCGGTTTTAGGAGTCAAAGATCATATATAAAAAATTTCAGCTTTCTAGCTCAAAATTCGATTTTTTCGAAAAATTGTTTTTTTTTTTTTGAGTTTGTGGGCGTGTCTGTTTGCGGATTTTAAAAATTCTTCAACTTCATTATTTCGGGACCCTACAGAGTATATGGCTAAAAATTCAGCTCTCTAGGACTAGTTTAAAGGCCTAATTTTTGCCGACGGACGGACGGACGGACGGACATGGCTAAATCGACATTACGAGTACTATCGATACTGATCATAAATATAAGCCGTGTTTCGGTGCTAGTGTATACCCAGCTGAGCATAATTTTACAAATAAAACGCCTAGATCGTATTCTATATTCACTTTTCATTTTTAAGGATGTGTTCGCAGTGTTTGTACTTTAAAAGAGTGTGATTTGGATTATTATTAAAGCAAGGATGCAAATCCAAACGTATTTTTTGAAAGATTTTTGAACATCATAAAATCCTTTGTGTTTGACAGCAAGGAAAAGAACAGATTTTAATTTTCTTCATCATCAACACTCTATGTTCACTTCGTCTCAGTCCTCGACTGCCGACCCCTTTATCTTCAGCACTCCTTTTTGTTATTGTTTACGTGTAAAATTATGCTGAGCTGGGTATACACTTAGCACCGAAACACGGCTATAGTAACTTTTACAGCCGATTTCTTCACCGAGTACTAGCACTAGTACTAGTATTAGACCAAAAATTGAAAGTCAAATAAGTATTAAGTCATTTCTTCACCAAGTACTAACGCGAATTTGGTACGGAGTATTAGTTAGTACTCGGTATTACCTAGACCCTCAAAATCGGCAGTCTAGCATCATTAGTACCTAAATTAGGTCGATTTTATTTCTTCACTTCCTGCCTATTCTTGTCAAAAAAGTAAATACTCGTTCGATTTTCGTTTTAATAAATTTTATTCTTTTTTGTTGTCTTTTTTCTGTGCTGATATTTTAAATTGTTGTTTAGCAAATGGATTTGATTTTTGGTGGGGACAACTTGTTCAACAATTTCGAGGACGACCTTGAGAACGAGAATGGTGAAGAAGGGGTGGCAATTCGCCGATCTGAGCGCCGCATCTACCATATGCCACAACGGAATACGGTTAATATTTGGGACGATGTGGACTTTTTTCGGCGATTTCGGTTGTCTACAATAACGTTTTTTTACGTTCTTCAATTGGTGGGGGACGAATTGCAGGATCCACACACACGGTAAACATTTTTTATGTTATTTTAGTTTTATTCACTTATTAGTTTTTATTCACGATTTTACCAGTAATCGTTACATATTGCCTGAGCAGCTTAGGGCCGGATTAACAAGTAGGCAGAATAGGCAGTTGCCTGGGGCCCCCGATTTTAGGGGACCCCCGAAAAATGAAAAAGACTTCTAAAATGTTCTTACAAACATAAAATTCTAGAGAATGAAAGAAAAATACAATCAGAACTGAAAATAAATTTTACTCAAATAAATAAAACTCAATTGACCGCATTCAAAAGGTGACGACCGACGAACTAGACAAGGTTCCTAAAAAGGGCATTTCCGACTCATTTGACAAATTGTCTGAGCGTGCAAAGAATTGTATCGAAGTGAAAGGAGAGTATATTGAATAATAAAAAAGAATTATCTCAAAATGTACGTATAAGACGGAGAATTCGCTGTACGGGGATAGTCAAGTCTGAGAATACTCACTGTTCGCTCTTATTCCCAAAGATTTCCTGAATAAGAATTCCGCCTCGAATTTGGTTCGCCTTGATGAAGAGATTAATTGAAGGAAAAAAACGCCTCGTGTGTCTAACTTAATCGTGAAGAATAATCTTTCAGGAAATTCCTTCCATCTTTATTGTTTGACAGTTTACTTTTTAGGAAGTGTTCAGAACATAGTTTATTTTAGGTAATAGACATTCAATTCAAACATAGAGGGCGGGAACATGCCGCCCACCTTGAAATAATAGTAATAATTTCAACTTCAACTAGTTAATTCATAAATGCATGTATACTATCAATTAATTTTAACATTAAGTCTAAAATCCAGTTTAACCTTAAGTTTATCTATAACTAATTTAATAATTCATTCAAATATTAACATTTAATTTATATTTGAGAATAAGTTCAAATCATGCACCTTTTTTTAAGTTAAGGTTAATTATAAGTTCAACTTCATAAGCTTACAAGCATTCAAAATTTCATTTCCAAAATTTAATTTAAGTTAAGCAAACACAATTTTGAGATGGGGCGCTTTAAAAGCCCATTTTTTGTTATGAGTGTGGCAACCCTTGCCAATCCGTCAGTTCCGTAGTGTACCTCCTTCACACGACCAATTGACCATTTACCAGGCGGTTGATTTTCATCCAGAATTAAGACTAGATTATTTGGATTGAGATTGTCCGTTTCTTTTCGCCATTTACTGCGCTGTTGAAGAGAGGAAACGTACTCTAACTGCCAACGTTTCCAAAAAGCCTGTTGCAGGCGGGTTATAATCTGAAATCTTGAAAGACGGTTAATGTTTGTTGAATGATAGTCTGGCTCATTTATAAAATACGACGTATTCCCTACTAAGACATGGGCAGGAGTCAATGGTTCAAAGTCTTCAACTTCATCAGACATGGCTACCAAAGGTCTTGAATTAAGACATGACTCTATTTGACACAAGAGCGTTTGAAGTTCTTCGAATGATAAAAGAGTAGACCCCACGACTCTTCGCAAATGGAATTTCGTCGATTTCACGGCAGCTTCCCATAGACCACCGAAATTTGGTGCTGACGGTGGGATGAAGTGCCAATTTATTGTCTCCTTGCTCGCCTCTTTCTGCAATCGCGCTTGCACCTCCCTCGACCTTATGAACGTATTTAGCTCATCCAGTAGATTTCTCGCACCAACAAAGTTGGTACCATTATCGCAATAAAGGTTGGAGCACCTTCCCCTCCTAGCGATGAAGCGTTTTAAGGCTAACATAAACGCCTCAGTTGATAAACTGGATACTAGTTCCAAGTGAATAGCCTTGGTGCATAAACAAATGAATACTGCAATGTAAGCCTTTTGTCCTCTGCATCCTCTCTTTCTCCAAGGTGTTGCTAATACTGGTCCCGCATAGTCCACCCCAGCATTCAAAAATGCCTTTTCTCCGCTCAGTCTTGCTGCTGGAAGGTTTCCCATACTTTGCTGCATTGGCCTTGCGCTAAATCTTTGACAAACAACACAGCGATGTATTATATTTCTCAACGCATTCCTTGCCCCAATAATCCAAAAGTCCCTTCTTAGTAGAGCGAGAAGTAGTTGAGGTCCAGCATGCAAATACTTCTGATGAGTGTACGAAACTAACAACTTGGTGAAAAGTGATGAACTCGGAAGAATTAATGGGTGCTTTCGATTATATCCAAAGGGGGCAGCATCAATCCGCCCACCAACACGTAGTAATCCATAGGAGTCCAAAATAGGATTCAATTTTAGCAACTGATTTGTCCTTAACGGTAAATTTTCTTGAAGACGTGCTATATCTTCCGAAAAGGTGTTATATTGTTCAACCTTAACCAATGCATTCGTGGCCCTAGTTAACTCCTCAGTCCTAAGCCATCCCGTTATTCGTTTAGACTTGCTTGCCCGACAGTTGGAGCTAAAACGTAACAATAACGCGGCTATTCTTACGAGTCTTGAATAGTTAGAGTATTTCTCCAGGATATAGGTTGGATCGTCACCATCGTACGAAATCGCTGACAGTACTATTTTGCGTTCCTCCAAGTTTTGTTTATCGCCATTATAGTTTGGAAGAACGAAGGAAGTAGATGGGTCAAAAAACACAATGCCCGGTCCGCTCCACCACAACGTATGATTTATGAGTTCATTTGCTCTCACCCCTCTCGATGCGCAGTCGGCAGGGTTGGTATATCCTTTCACGTGCCGCCATTGAGTAGCTGGAATTGCGCCTGTGACTGCTGAGATACGATTAGCAATGAACGTTGCAAACCTTCTTGGGTGCCCGTTTAGCCAATGAAGAACTATAGTAGAGTCCGTCCACCCATATACAGGAATATCCGCGTAACCCTTACTCTCCTGTATCTTAATTACTAGTTTGGACAGCAGACTTGCTGCACAAAGCTCAAGGCGAGGTAAGGTCAGGACTGGATTGAGAGGGGCTACCTTTGTCTTTGCTGCAACAAAACTGGTAACCACCACCCCGGATTCAAGAGAACTTCGTAAATAAACGACCGCAGCATATGCTGCCTGTGACGCGTCGCAAAATCCATGCATTTCTAATGTTGACTTGTTATGTGGTCTATATCTTGGAAGCAAAAGAGCCTCCAAACCCTTAATATCATCTCGTAACTCCTGCCACCTTTGGATCAGCTTCAATGGAATCTGATCATCCCATTCAATCCTCTCCTGCCATAAAGTTTGCAATAAAATCTTGTAGTTGATTAAAACGGGTGCCACAAATCCCAGAGGATCGAAGATCCGTGCAGCTTCTGACATAAGATTTCTTTTGGTGTAACATGAAATCTCCCTTAAATTGACCTTAAAGCTGAAACAATTTGTTACAGGATGCCATCGTAAACCCAAGGTTTTCACTGGTTGATTTTCCTCTACCGACCATTTCCAGTCGGGTTCTCTCCTCTCCAGTGGAATTTTTTCCAGCAGATCCTTTGAGTTTGATGCCCATTTCCTTATGTGAAATCCCGCACTTTGTAGAAGTTTGCACAATTGGCCAACAACAACTCGAGCGGATTCCTCACTGGTGCAGCTTGCGATGAAATCATCCATGTAGAAAAAGTCGCTTATCATTGAAGCTGCCTCGGGAAACTCCTTCTTCCCATCTTCAGCCAGCTGAGTCAGACACCTCGTGGCTAAAAACGATGCTGGTGCCGTACCATATGTGACCGTTGTCAACTCGAATGCTCTTATCGGCTGCTCAATTGAATCTCTCCAGAGAATTCTCTGAAACTTTCTATCGTCCGGATGGACCAAAATTTGCCTATACATCTTGGCTATATCGGCGCTTAGGGCAATGGGATTCAGTTTGAATTGGATCAGAATAGTCATCAAGTCGTTTTGAAGCACTGGTCCCGTAAGCAACTGGGAGTTCAAGGAGGGCCCACCAGGTGGAACACATGTTGCATCAAACACAACCCTTAAACGCGTCGTGGTACTGTCCAGCTTAATCACCGAGTGGTGCGGTATATAGTATCCGATATCTTGTCCTTGGTCTATATTTATCTGTACCATATGACCTACCGCCTCGTATTCCTTCATGAACGCTGTATACTGCAACCTAAGATCCTTATCTCTTTCTAGTCGCCTCTCCATCGATATCAGCCTTTTTTCTGCCATTCCCCTAGAATCGCCTTGCACCTCTGCCAAGCCCTTGAATGGAAGTCTTACCACGAATCTTCCGTCGGAGTCCCTCCTATAGTGAGTTTTAAAATGAGTCTCACAAGGATGGTCATCGAATAGGTAACGTGATGTTAGCTTAGGTTCTTCTATTTCCCAATAACGCTGCATTAGATTTTCCATATTATCAACAGCGAGATACGTGCTTAACTGACCGCTGCTTGATTCCTCCACTCCACTGGCCAAAAGCCACCCAAACTCAGTATTCTGAGCAACCAAATGACTGCTGTTGTCGTAGATTTTACCCCCAGTTAAAACCTTAAAAAGAATTCCAGCCTTCAACAAAATGTCTATTGGTCCTGGTTCGCCAAAGCTAGGATCAGCTAATTGAAGGTCCCCCAATCGAGATGACTTGTAGTAGTCCACCCTACCCTGTGGTATAAGACTGGTGATAGAGTTCAAAACAACAGCTTGTGAAGACAAATAAAAATCGGATATCCTTGATTTAATATTCAATATAACCTGCCCTCTAGCCTTGGCTTCACAATCGCCTATTGCATTAATGGCCATTGAGCATTTTTGTCTAGGCAATCCCAAATATTGCACACATGCTTCTGTCATAAGCGTTACCTGGGACCCTGAATCCAAAAGTACCCTACATGGTTTAAATTCTCCATATTTATTTTGCACCAATACAACTGCAGTAGGTAGCAGATTATGGCCCTTGACACCCTTTGATTCCTTATCACTTCTCACTGAAAGAACTGCCTTGGAACTTTCCGGTGATAACTGATCTCGCATTTGGCCTTCAGGTGAGCTGCCGTTGGCTGAACCACCTGGACTTCTTGAGCTGGACTTGGCATCCGTATGAATTGACGTGTGATGTCTCGCCTTACACTTCCTACAAGTTCCTGAGTTGCAAGCCTTGACTGAATGCCCAGTGTTAAGACAATTATAGCACAATCCCTTTTGAGCTATGAAACTTCTTTTCCCATTCAGATCAAGGTTACTAAATTTAGGACACGATGATATAAAATGTCCCCCAGCGCACATAGAACAGGTTAATGAAACTGCCGCCAATACCGACTGACGATTGTTTTTAGTTGCCAATGTTGTATGACCCTTTTTGTTTGAAAATGCTTCAAGTTCAAACTGCCTATTTGTTAAAAACTCCAAAATATCCTTGAGCACTGGTTTATTATTAGTCGCCGTAGACCGAGCCCACAACTTCCTTGATTCTGAGTCTAATTTAGAAGAAACCACGTAAATAATCCAAGCACTCCAATGTTCTACAGGTAATCCTAAGGATTTTAATGCCGAAACGGATTCATTAGTTGTATTATGAAGCCGACGAATATCTGCTGAACTAGGGTTAGGGCCAACGTCGGATTGCTCCATAATAGTTTTTATGTGTGTATTGATGATCACCTTCTCCTTATCGTACATGGCGCAAAGATCCCTCCAGGCCTGATCGTAATTAGCATCGCAAATATTAGTATGCTTCAGGACAGAAGCAGCATCATCCTTCAAAGAAAGTTTTAAATACTGTAGCTTTTGAGCCCCCGATAAATTAGGTGATTCGTAAACGAGTGTTTTGAACAAATCCTTGTAAGTTGGCCATTCCCTAAAGTCACCATTAAATGTCGGGAGTGGGCAAGTGGGTAGCTTAGATAAGCCCTGTCCTAAAGCTGACCGATTTAAACGATCACCGTCAGACATAGACGCAAGCACTGCCGCAATAGCATTTTGACTCGCAGTTAGCTGCCTAAGAGTTTCGTCGTGTTCATTGGTGCCACGAGATGAATGAGCTCTCCTGACGATTGAGCGCTACCTTCTAAATTTGACGTTTCATTACCTCGCACATGTGTATTATCCTCACCGTTGATGCCCGTGGATTCTGCTCTGTGAGTACCACGTGACAAAAGATGTAAGCAAATCGCCTTTATGCTATAATATTTCGCTTCATATTCTTCCCTGACACTAATCTCGGCTTCTATCTCCTCATCTGTCATTAGCATTTCGATTTCCATCTGAATTTTCTCAAATGATTTCATAACTTCTTCCACCTTTTCTAATTTTATTTGAGCGTCGATTACCGACATTCTCCCTTCACTGGCTTCAGCCACCAACTTCTCTAATCTAGTGAGGCTCCCTTTTACTACACCACGCCTTTTGCGTAAGTTCTCCATGTCTCGTATATAGTATAATATAAACGCCAAAACGCTATATATGTAATAATGGTGTGTGTACTCACTGCGATATCCAACTCGAGCTAATCCAAATCACAATTTCTCCTAATCTCGGCTTCTATCTGGTTCTTTTCCACTGCAACCGCAATAAAGCTGCTACTTTTTGCACTCCAATCGTAAATCCACCGATGTCTCCGTTGCACAGCTCCACCTTATAACAGACCGCTTCCCCAAATTTTCCGCGCAAGTAATTCTTTTAGGTAGGTAATTTTATTTATAATTTACTTTACCTTAAAAGATCCGGCTCGAAGGACCATTATGTTCGCTCTTATTCCCAAAGATTTCCTGAATAAGAATTCCGCCTCGAATTTGGTTCGCCTTGATGAAGAGATTAATTGAAGGAAAAAAACGCCTCGTGTGTCTAACTTAATCGTGAAGAATAATCTTTCAGGAAATTCCTTCCATCTTTATTGTTTGACAGTTTACTTTTTAGGAAGTGTTCAGAACATAGTTTATTTTAGGTAATAGACATTCAATTCAAACATAGAGGGCGGGAACACTCACCGTAAACAATTACATAGTGTAAAGTGAATAAGTGAATAAAATATCTTTGTTATTATCATGTAAAAGTCCGCGTTTTTTTCTTTACCGTAGTGAGACCATAATTTTTCGGGAGTGATAGTTTAAGTGCAATACACTAGTAAATACTCAAACTATCGTTAGCGTCTTAAGTTGTTATTATGTAAAAAAATGTCTCGTTCATATTTAAGTGGTGCGCAAAAAAGAAAGGTTGCCGAAGAAAAACGATCACAAACAAGTGCAGTGTTAGAAAAAGTTCCAAAACTCGACAATTATTTTCATCGTAACGTAAAAACACCAAATTCATCAGGCAGTCATGGACTTGCAACTAGTCCTGAATTGAACGATGATCCAGTCAACTCAACACCTGAATCTTCAAACCAATCTCTTGTGGGCGAAAGTATACACTAAAATCAAGGTGTAGAAATTTCCAACCGTTCCAACGATCCAGGAAAATGGGAAAAATTTACTAGTGAAGATGTAAGATTTTGGATTGAACATGGGCCATCCACATGTCAAAATTCGACTGGACCATTCGAATCATCTAAGCGTCGGTATGAAAACGAATTAACATCGAGATATTGTTCGCCCAACTTATTTTTTGGGACTAAACCAAATGGAGAAAAAACAAACCGAGATTGGCTTATTTATTCACCAAGGTAATGTATGATTTGAATCAATTTCTTTCACAAAATTCACTCTATTTTTTGAGAAAGAATCAGGTTTTTTTCTAGCAAGAAAATAAAATCCTTAAAAAATAAAACTTAAGGTTAAACGAACTCGCTTAAAAAGTAACTTCTAATTTCTTACTTGAAAATTTATGATTAACTTGTAATATAACAAAGTTACATTAACTTAAACAAGTTACATTAACTCAACCAAGTTTTTTTTAAAAAGTAACTCACCCACCCTTAATTCTTAGTTTGTGTATAATTCACATAATTTCTAACACTGTCTGACCTCAAAAATTACAAAAAAAAAAACGAAACCTGTCTACAATGGTTGGTGATGATTCTCTAAATTTACATTACAGATTTTTTTTCAAATTTAGCCCTCGTTTTCGATTTACTCATTAAATTATTTTTTTTTTTAAAACATGCTTTTGATCACGTAATATTGGTCCTTTTTCGAACAAAAGACTTGTTGTGTCCTCTTATTAACCTGATCACATTTCTGGAATAAAATAGGTCAAAAACTGCACTGGAAAAAAATTGAAATAGCGGTCAATGAGTCTTTTTTTATATTATCTAACCTTGAAAAAACATTCAGAGAAAAGAAAACGGAAAATGACAGAAAACCGGAAAGTCGGTCGAATAAATAGACCTAACATTAAAAAAACCTATAAAGAAAGTATTCAGGGGGTCATTACCAACCATTCTAGACAGGTTTCGTTTTTTTGTAATTTTCAAAATTATTTTTAGGCACACAGTGTAATCGATAATAATAATTTTTGGTTTTTATTCACAGGGTCTGTCTATTGTTTTTATTGCATGCTATTTCTACCACCCGACCAATCGATAAAACTTTCTCGTGAAGGATATGATGACTGGAAAAACATCGGAAGTCATTTACAACAGCATGAAAAAAATCCAAAATATCGGGAGTGTTTGCTGATTTTCCGGCAAAAACGAAAGGACGAAAATAATCTGCCAGAACTACTCGAGAATGAACTACTAAGTGAAAAAAAATACTGGCGCGACGTTTTAAAACGGGTAGTTGCTGTCATTACCACATTAGCAGAGCGAGGTTTATCATTCAGAGGTTCTAATGAGCAATTCGGGGTGCCGGACAACGGAAATTATCTAGGGTTACTTGAACTCGTTGCAAAATTGTATCCTTTTTTGCAAGGTCATATTGTTAGATACGGCAATGCTGGGACAGGTGTAACTTCTTATTTATCGAAGGCGATCTGCGAGGAGTTCATTAACATTATGGGTAAAAAAGTCAGATCATACATTTTAAAAGAGGTTACTTCGGCTAGGTATTTTAGCTTATCTGTCGATTCGACTCCTGATGTATCGCATGTTGATCAATTGTCTATTATTTTAAGATATGTTTCTCCGAAAGATTTTCAACCAGTCGAAAGGTTTATAACTTTTCTTCAGTTGGAAGGTCATACTGGTGAAAGTCTAGCGAATCAAACTTTAAAGTTTCTTACTGAAGACTGTGGTTTAGATATTCAAAATTGTAGAGGACAATCATATGACAACGCATTAAACATGTCCGGAAAGTATAAAGGTGTGCAGGCAAGAATATTGAGTTTGAATGAAAATGCGATCTATGTTCCCTGTTCCGCGCATTCCCTTAATTTGGTTGGAGAGTATGCTGTGAAGTGCTGTTTTTATGCAGTAGATTTTTTCGCCATTATGCAGACATTATATATTTTTTTTCCGCTTCCACCTATCGTTGGGGCGTATTAAAAAATAAAATAAACAATGAGAAAACTTTGAAGACATTGTCAACTACACGCTGGGAAGCACATTCGAATGCGACGAATGCAGTTTACGATTCATTTGATATCATATTAGAGGCTCTAGAAATCATTGCTGATGATGAATCACAAAATACTGATACTCGTTATGAGGCGACGTGTATCGCGAATAAAATGCAAAAATTCGAATTTGGTTTCATGTTGATTTTATGGAACTCTATTTTGACTGCTATGCGTTCAGTGAGTAAGTCATTACAAAGTGAAAAAGCAGATTTGCAAACGTGTGCTTTTTTGTACGGATCGTTAGAAGAGAGTTTAGTTTCATTCCGTGAAAAGTTCAATGATTTCGAGGAAAAAACAAAACAATTATTACCTGGTGTAGGTTATACAGAAATCGTAAAACGTACTCGTCGTAGAAAAAAACAACCTAATGACGGAAATGCTCCAGAAGTAGAATTTTCGCCTCGCGATGATTTTAGGACAAAAGGTTTCCTCGAAATCATCGATAATCTTCACAGTGAAATCAAACGACGTGCGAAAGTGTATATGGAAGTTTCAGAGAGATTTGAATTTCTCATCAACTTTTCTCTAAGTGATGGAGACCTCCACGAAGCTATAAATAACTTAGTTCGTTTTAATTTTAGAGATTTGGAAGAATTTTTCATTGAAATGAAACAATTCCAAAGTTACGTGAACTCCAGATACACTGATGCACAAAAAACTCATAGTCATTTGTATAAGATTGTAATGGAAGATCAATTAGCCGATGTATTTCCTAACACAGAATAGCTCTTCGGATTTTTTTAACATCAATGATCACAAATTGTTCTGCCGAACGATCCTTCTCGCAATTAAAAAGAATCAAAGCTGCTGAAAGAGCTACAATGCGACAAGAGCGACTCGAGATGTTAGGTATACTTTGCATTGAGTCAGATTTATTGAACAAAATCGATATTGATGATATAATTGATGAATTTGCCGAAAACAAATGTAGAAAACGATGATATTATTACATTATGGCAATAAAATTTTTATGAAAGATATAAGTTTGTATTTTTTAATGGAAAAAAGAAGGAAACGGACGTGAAAAAAAGGTCCCCCAAATTGATGGTTGCCTAGGGCCCCGTTGAGGGTTAATCCGGCCCTGGCAGCAATTAGGTACTGGTGACTTTAAGATTAATGGCAAGTGGATCGATGTAAATAGCGGTTGCCGACGTTATTCGCGTCTCAGCCGCTAGTGTATGTCGCATACTGCCAAAAGTATGTATGGCCTACGCCATTTGGACCGATTCATTCAAATGCCAGCAACATTGGCAGAACGAGAGGTGGCCGCTGCTGGATTTTATCGCTTTGCACAGTTTCCACGAACAATCAGTGCAATCGATTGTACTCATGTTAAATGTCATGTTAAAGCGAAGGTTTTCGTAACCGCAAAGGATT
The DNA here is from genome assembly GCA_949715645.1 of Portevinia maculata. Taxonomy (NCBI): domain Eukaryota; kingdom Metazoa; phylum Arthropoda; class Insecta; order Diptera; family Syrphidae; genus Portevinia; species Portevinia maculata. Next base: position 361,542,290 of record OX454525.1, on the reverse strand, counting down.
CTTTTCTCTTAACGTGCAAACAATATCGTCGGCAGATTTAAATGTTTTTAAACGTTTTTGAACAATGGGCAGGATCTGTGCACGATCAATCTATTTTTCGTCACTCAAATGTACGCGCGCGTTTTGAGGCAGGCGAGTTTGGGAGCCATATACTAATCGGTGACACTGAGTACTCAAACACACGATATTTGGCGACTCCATACACTGCGAATAATTCAGCTTCTCCGCGAAATCGGTGTATGCAAATATACGAAGCACGAATTTCGGATTCATCACATCAATCGAAACTCTTTTCCAACTACAAGAGAAAAGAACCTGCACTTCATTTAATTGTTTTATTTATTTCTTGTTTTTCCATTCTTCTGTGACACCAAACATGAAATAAAAATGTTCGTAATATAAACAATACAACCAAAATATTACTGAAAACTTGCACTTACGAATAAAATATCCTGCAAAATGATTTAAATTGCTAGAAAATACTACAAAACTATCTTCGTATGAATTAACACAAAAAAACAAATAAAACTATATCAGTTTGATGATATTATGACATTTCATATGTAAAAATTGGTACTATACCAGTTTTAGACGTATTAGTGGCTAATACGGCTTGGAGCATTTAGCTCCGGTACTAGCGATGTGAAGAAATGAGCAAGTACTAACTTTTCGTTGGTACTGAGTATCAGAGCTAGTACCTGGGCTAGCTAATCTGGGTACTAGATAGCTTGATGCTCATGTGAAGAAATTGGCCGTTAGGGGTCTACGGGCAATATTAAGGTATGTAACAAACTATGAGTGAAAATGAATATATCCTCAGAATAGGGTATAAAGATGCCCCACTAGGATGAGGCCATTGCGAATATTTCGTTGCAGGAGTACACATCAGCAATTTTTTCCAAAGTTTAATGAGGAATATTTAAAAAAGCGTTGAAAAGAACTGTTTTTATTTAGTTAAAAAAATAGGTTCCGGAAAGACTTTGACAGCGACAGAAAAAGGAAAAATAGATGCTTTCAAGGAGTTAGGACTCTCAGGCCGAGACATCGCAAGGAGGCTAAATAGAAGTAAGACTGTTGTAAACAGTTATCTTGCGGATCCAAAACAGTCCAAAGGATGATACGAAAGTGTTAGAAATCTGTTTTGAGGCAAGTGCACAAGGAGCATCGAGTGAATTTTGCAAGAGAACATGTCGCTTGGAGCAGTGAATGGAAACGCGCTGTCTTTTCGGATGAAAAAAAGTTTAACCTTGACGGCCCCGCCCCGATGGTTGCAACTTTATTTCCATGATCTAAGAAAGGATGAGCTTATTTTGGCAAGACATCACAGCCGTACATCAGGTGTATTGGTGTGGCTAGCTATTACCCACTATGACACAATCGAGTTGGAGTTTTTGTTCACAACAATGAACGGAAACAACTACAAATGTTTGCTGGAACGGTCATTTCCAAAAGTGAAAATCATTTTCGGACCCCTGCCTTGGATACTCCAACAAGACAATGCCAATATCCACAAATGTGAACATTTTATTCATTTTTTTCATTCTTTCGAAGATTTGCATGTGGCCTTCATCCTAGGGGCGCATCATTTTGTACGCTTTTTAATTAGTTCATTGTTTGATTGTGGGAAATTCCAACGGTCGTTTCTTATTAACCCTTAATTTTATGACTAAAATGTATTGCAAAATGTATGGCCTCATCCTTGTGATCGTCAGTGTATTTTTGTCCTGATTGTTACAAGCCGTCATTTTGCTTTCGCACTGATCACAACAATGGACGCGTTCAATTTGCAAGACAAGTGCTAGTCCCTACTATTTTACCCTTCCTCATTGATCGAATAAGTCACTTGACCATCGTTTGGCAAGTGATAGAGGTTGGCCTACTAGGGTCATCCGTCAGGTATCAATGGCAGCCTATGAGTGTCACAAATGACAGCTATAGCAGAGTTTTCAACTGCGTTTTTTATAATTTTATAACTTTATATTTACATAAATATTTAAATTTCAGTCATTTCTGTTGATTCACAGGGTTTAAAAAAGTTTGTTTCTGAGTGACTTTGCACTCCTAAAAGTGAAAAGTGTTAAAGTAGCTTTTTATGTTTTTTTTAAGTGATTTTAGATCTTTTCGTTAAATACTATAGAATGTTATAAATGCAATTTATTATCAATGCGTTTCTTTATTCATTCTGAATACTCGGAATGTTCCGAACTAGCCATCCTTGGAATACTTGGAATGCATTCTCTTTATTCCCAGAGAAAGGTGTAATAAAAGGAACTCTCTCTCGTTTGACAGATGAATTTAATCAAAAAATGCAATTGATGAGCATTTATTGCAAGTTTATTGTCTTTTTAATATTGTTATGTGTTTTATTTCAAGTTTATTATTTTTTTATTTATATTTTCCATTTCCTTTCATTGATAAAAAAAATGACAATATCTTAGTAATAAAAAATATACTACGCTTTTTCTGAGCGTCTCACTTTTTTTTGTAATAGTTTGCGGGCACTGAAGTGATTTTTAGTAACCTTATAATGTGGGAATGTTTTTAGTCGCAAGTGTGGGCATTAAGGAAATGATGATTAGGATGAGAGAGAAGAAACCGATGCACATTAGTTTTAACTGTTTCTATATTATAATGTGTAGGAAAAGCAAAGCGGGTCAGAGCATGTATTTTCGGCTTCACATAAATATACGACCCTAGGCGAAAATGGAAAAATAAAAAATAAAAAAAAATTAAATAATATTATTTTAATATAAAAAAATTAATTTAAAAGTCAAAAGTAAACAACGTATTGCGTGGTTAGTACTTAGATGGCGGAACGCTTGGGACTACCGCGTGTCGTTGGCACAGTCGCCATCTTTTTTGCACATCCAATAGAAAATAAATTAATAAAAATCTATATCAAATTAAGATAAAATTTCTTAGGCAATCGCATTAGAAACTTCGAGTGCATTTTACCAGAGAATATGTCGCTAAGAACAATGAATGAAATTATGTTATCTTTGCGAGGCGACAACATCTGAAAACGCCAAATAAACAAAAAATGTACTAACAAAATCAACAGGAACACGACCCGCTATCTGCCAGATGCTGTAATAATCTCATGTGGAGACCATTCTCGCAAGTCGCAACTAAATAATATTTTGATGGTTTTCGAGAGAAAGCATGCCGTATCTTTATAGCATACAAAAACCAACAGGTGTTTCTTTCTTTAGTGCAATGATGCTCTCCATAAAAATCGTTGCCTCTCTCTCTCTCTCAAACAAACTGTGTATGTGATGAAATTCCCAGCAAGTGAAATTTGACATGTGTGGTCTGCTTTTGTTTTCTCTCCTGCTTCTGCTGTCTCTCTCAAACAAACCGTGTATGCGATGAAATGCCCAGCAAGTGAAATTTGACATGTGGTCTGCTTTTGTTTTTTCTCCTGCTTCTGCTGTCTGCTGGAAATTTATAGTACGTGGAGACTGCGTGTAACAAGTGCACGCAAAGGGATTGCCTTTACACTTTGCAATTCTATTTTATTTCCACAGCACTGCCCACGGATTATTATTTTTTTTGCTTTCGTCGTTGTTTTCAGTTTTTTTTCATACATTATGTCAACAGCTCGCGGAGCGACTTAAAAAATGCGTGTGTACGCGTCGGGAGCCAATCGTACATCAAATGAATTGCCTATTCACAATTCCATTTTGTCATTTTGTTTGTAAGTGTTCACAATAGATGATGTATGGTTTGTATTTAGATTGACACTCAGTCATAAGGTCCGTTCGCGAACTAATATGCAAACGTAAATTTATATAAACTTTCGTGCAAAACTACACAAACGCGTTCGCGTACTGAGAAAATGGTAAAAAGATGAACGACAGAAAAATTTACTTTCGTTCATTTTTCTTCACACAGAATTTCAGCTGGCAAGAAAATGAAAACTGTCAAATGATGAAATCCTATGAGTTTGCCAGCAAAAAAAAACAGCTGTTGCTTCTTTTCAAGCCAAACTAAGATGTTTTTTCAACTTTTTACACAAAAGCGTTCGCGTACTTTTCTTAGAAAAGAGAGGATTCTCTCTCGATTTTGGAGATTTGACACTTTTCATTTTTCTACACATAAAGTACGCGAACGGACCTATAATAAATACAACATTATCGATTGAAAATTGTGTCGTTTATCAATAATTGTTCTTTGAGAACCATAATAAGGATGTAAAGCTTATATCAGACGATTTGTATATACTAGGTCCGTTCGCGAACTCATATGCAAACGGAAATTTATATAAACTGTTATGGTTTGAATTTTAATTCAAGTTTTCACCGTATAGTTCTGACATTCCTAGTCACCATTTGACGGATGTGCATCCGGGGGAACCGTGACCTAGTGGTAGTGTGCTGGTTCCCGGACCCGGAGGACGTGCGATCGAAGCCGTCGGCAAGCCTTCTTTTTTTTTGTTTTATTTTTGCTATTGCAAGAGGAACTAAGAGGTCATCGAGGACACTCGATTGCACGGCTGGGCATGGAACTTTAGCTAGAGAAAATTCAGTGTGGTGCACGAGTCGAGACTGGGCGTTAGTGTTTTAACCGAGAGTTGGTGGTGTGCGCGGTGATTTCATTTTTGATAATCGTTAATCCATATTTATAATAGATGTATACATCTGGACATTAACAGAACAAATAAAACAAAACGCAAGACCAATGACTAACCTGGTTAATCTGTGTAGGTTAGGTTAGGTTGGAAGGGAAGTGCACAGCAGGGCTGCTGTGATTGCACGGGGGCCCATTGGTCCATTGTGATCCCTTATTGTTTTATGTGGTAAACCTACATTTACAATAAAACACTTACCATACTCAGTTTAGGTTAATCTTGCCGGTTGGCCTATTGGAACCAACCTGTGTTCTTGACAAACCTGATAGTGTCCGTCAGTGGTACCTGCGCTACGTCCTCTAAGTCTTCGAAGAATCTGTTGCCCAGATAGCGAAGTCGAGATGTCTGAAGGTTTGGACATTCGCAGAGCAGGTGTTTGATGGTCTCGGTTTCTTCTATATCTTGACAGCTCCTGCAGTAGTCTGGTGAGCTGATGCCCAGCCTGCTTGCCATTACACCTATGGTGCAGTGGCCTGTCAGTACGCCAGTTAAGATACGTATTTCTAGCTTATTCATTTCCAGAATGCTTTTTGTTCTTTTTTCGTTAATTTGGGACCAGGTGGTGTTAATTTGTTCCCTCAGTTTTTGGTCAATGTTTCTTTTTGCTGCACTAATTGGGATGTCTATTGACGTAATGGCGTCTATTGCGTCAAGTTCTGACCCGATTCTTGCTAGCTCGTCTGCCTTTTCATTCCCAACAATGTCGCTATGACCGGGGACCCAGCAGAGAGTGATCCTGTGTCGTTCGCCTATTTTGTTGAGGGATTTTTGGCAGTTTCTGACTGTTTTTGACTTTATAGTTTCGCTGTCTAGTGCTTTGATAGCCGCCTGACTGTCTACGAAGATTGTGATCGTGGAAGGATCCAGATTCTTCGCGGAGATAGTTTCTGCTGCCTTGTCGATGGCGACAATCTCAGCTTAAAAGACGCTGCATTCATTGGGAAGTCTGTACGAGTCCTTTATGTCTAGGGGCTGGCAAAAAACTCCCGCTCCTGTCCCCACATCCATTTTCGACCCGTCCGTATAGATGTGGATTTCTTGCACGTTGACGTGCGTGTTCCAGTTCTCTCTTTGGGGTATGTATGTGGAGTAGTTTTTCTCAAAGTTTCGTTTGGGAATTAAGTAGTCCGTTTTCCTGGATAGATCGATACCCAAGTAGTTGTGAATTATAGAGCCGTGTCCATAGGAGCTGTGCCTCCAGATGTTTGCCTCCTTGAGGCGGAGGGCTCCTTTGGCTGCCATGCTGCGAATATATTCACCAAGCGGGGGTAGGTTTAAAATGACTTCCAGCCCGGCTTGGGGTGTTGATCTCATTGCTCCCGTTGTACCAATACATGCTAATCTCTGTACCTTTGAGAGGTTATGGAGATAGGTAGTCCTTTCTGTTGCCTTCCACCATACAATTGACCCGTATGTAAGTATGGGTCGTATGATCGCTGTGTACATCCAATGGGTTATGTAAGGGCGCATACCCCAACGTTTGCCAAAGGTCTTTTTGCATGCGTAGAAGGCGCATAGTGCTTTTTTTGCTCTTTCTTCTGTGTTACGTTTCCAAGTAAGCTTAGAGTCTAGGATGATGCCCAGATACTTTGCCTCCGGGGAAAGTTTCAGACGAATTCCGTTTAGCTTCGGCATATCGAATTTCTCGATTTTTCTTTTCCTAGTGAACAGAACACATTCGGTTTTGACTGGATTAACTCCAAGGCCGTTCGGTCTTGCCCACGAGGATAGTTCTTTTAGGGCAGATTCCATGAGTTCACTAATAGTGGGGAGATACTTGCCACTTATTAGAATTACAATATCGCCTGCGTATGCTACTATTTTCGTTCTTTTGACCTTCAGTAGTCGTTAGGATTTTGTTGACCACTATGAGCCACAGGAGGGGAGATAAGACGCCTCCCTGTGGGGTGCCCCTGGTCACTGTTTTCCTTATGTAACTCTCACCGATCTCTGAGTTAATTACTCTGCTGTTGAGCATTTCGTAAACCCAGTTCGTTATTTCTTTATTCGCTCCCAAGTCTTCGAGCGCTGTTTTTATGGCCGCTGTTTTAACATTGTTGAAAGCTCCCTCAATGTCCAAAAATGCAGCCATGGTGAATTCTTTGTGGTGTAGTCCTTTTTCTATTATTGACACAACTTCGTGCAGGGCTGTTTCAACGGACTTGCCTTTGAGGTAGGCGTGTTGAGTGCTGCATAGGTTGTTTTCGTTTAGAAGGTCCCTTGTGTATAAGTCGATTATTCTCTCCAGTGTCTTTAGGAGAAAAGAGGAGAGACTTATCGGCCTATAATCTTTTGCTGTGCAGTGTATATGTCTCCCTGCTTTGGGAATGAATATCACTTTAACTTCTTTCCAGCTTTGCGGTATGTAGCAGAATCTTATACAGCTTTTGAAAATGACTTTTAGCCATGGCAGTATTACACTAAGAGCCTGTTGTTTCATCTGTGTATAATCTGTGTAAGCACAACAATTAATTAAAGTTAGATAAACATACTAGTGAATTGTGTCGTCGAGATAGAGATGTTGTTTTATCTTCAAGTTTGATATCCGTGCTCATCAGGTATATCTGAGGTTTTCCTGGAGGTCACACAAATAACTGTACCGTTCCCACGCGTGGTGAAACTCGTGATCCCCAAGTGGAGCGGGGACGTCCGAGTGATATCCGTTGAATTTTGCGGCACCACATCCAGAAGAAGCCGGTTGGTGTAATGCGTTAAGCGTCTGCTCGACACGCTGACTGTTTCCGATCGAGCCCTAGACAAGCCGCCTGCGCCTGTATCCTGCTTATTTTTTTTCTTTTCTTTCCTTTTTTTTGTTATCGCTAGAAACTTTATTTTTCTTAAGTTCTTTTGATCTTTTCTATTTTTTTGTTGTTTTTCTTTTTTTTAATTCTATTTATCACTATACTATATTTCTTTTTATATTATCTACATATATACTTCCCTTTGGAAACAGCTGGAATTTTGAATTTCGTTCCGATTGGCATTGGTATCTTTTTTTTTTTAGGGGGCAAACTAGTCATAATAATTTCCAATTGGTATAGCCCTTACATGTAAGCAAGGGGGTGGCAACGTTGCGACGCCGTTGAGGAAAGGTTCATACCGGGTCGGGGGTAATTATCGTGGTATCGATGCCAATTAGTTGACCTAACTTAAGTCATTATAACCTAGATTTATACTAGTTGAAATACATGTGATAGATACGTAAGGAAAAGTGAAAAAAATACTGGTTTATATTCGAAGATAGTTTCCGGAACGCGAACCCCTTTTGACGGTCGCGATTCACTCAAAAGGGAATTTTCAGGACACCGAGATAAATCGCGTGGCGCCCATATACCACCATTTTCCCACGACCATCTCCATTGAGTCGGCTGGATCTCGGCATCTTGAATAGCGTAAGTGGAACGTAACAAAACTTTCGTGCAAAACTACACAAACGCGTTCGCGTACTGAGAAAATGGTAATAAGATGAACGAAAGAAAAATGTACTTTCGTTCATTTTTCTTCCCACAGAATTTCAGCTGGTAAGAAAATGAAAACTGTCAAATGATGAAATCCTATGAGTTTGCCAGCAAAAAAAACAGCTGTTGCTTTTTTTCAAGCCAAACTAAGACGTTTTTCACCTTTTTACAGAAAAAAGCGTTCGTACCTCGACACCATTTTTGTATGTCAAATCATTTATGTATTCTGAAAACTCGGGCATACACAAATTGTGTTCGTATACACCGTAACTGTATTAACCTAAACTGATGGTTCGGGATTAGTCTTTCCTCTATAATTTCGATTAACCTTTTGAGGGGCAATTTTTGCCATAATTGGTAGAAGCGACATCGGTTTGCACATGTGATGTTACTTCTGTTGGAAACTTTTGTTTCGCTTCAACGAGGACTTCTGCAATTTCCCAATGATGTGGATATTGGAGCTTGAGGCATGCATTTATTATAAATTATTATAGCGTTTCTTTTAAAACCTGAGAAGTTATTAATTCATACCCCGGTGTTTTTTTTTTACTTTGATAACTTCTGTTGATGCGCGACTTTTAACATTTTCCAAACGTTTTTTATTTATTTGCAGAATTCTGTAATACAATTCTCTCGCTGATTAAGCAGAGGTGTTAGGCTAGGTTACATTAAAGTGGCTGTAAACGCTCACCTTCAGGAAGTCGTCTACAAGAACCTTGCAGATTGCATCCAGTACTTCCAGAATAATGGTAAATATGGTATTCTGTGGAATACGGAAAAGATAAAGCGGGACTGGTAGGCTACTTAACTAGTTATTGCTATCAACAGTGGCGTTTTGTCCTAGGCGGTCTTGTCCTCATTTCCTTCAAGACGAACCAATTTCGCCCGTTCTTCTAACACGGCACGCTGGGAACGACCGATGATGTCGATATCGTCAGCATACCCCAGTAGCTGAACGGATCTATTGAAGATAGTGCCTTTCGTGTTGACACCTGCCCTTCACATTATTTTCTCCAGAATAAGATCATATGATAGCTCATCTCCTTGCCGAAATCCGGTACAAGTTTGGAATAATTCGGAGGAGCTGCTTTCAAACTGCACATTAGACTGCGTGTTTTCAAGTATCACGCGACACAACTGGACACGTAGAGCTGGATTTACCTTATTGTGAAGATTTTGGTCTATTGTCGATCTGCCGGGCCGTTAGCTTAAGGATAATCTGGTATTAAACTGTTTACCTAATCCGCCTCTTGTCCTGCACAGTTCCAGTCTTCGTTTGCTGTATATCGTTCGTAATCCTTCAGGAGTCAGAAGTCAACATATCTATCCAACCTGTCAATCAGATTTTGGAGTTAATAAGGGTTGTCGGCTTAAATCACATTCGGACATATCGCGGATAAATTCCCCCATTGAATTGTTTCCATTCAGTAAATCGACTGACGTTGCGGACAAGGGAAATATCTCCCTCGGAATTTATTATATTCACCCTTATTCCTTATGGGCCATTTACACGGTCACACATTCCTAACATGTAAGATTAAAGGGATGCTAAATACTAAATATCCGTGTGACTGAAAGGGACAGCATTACCTAACATGCAAAAAAAACGTGACACGTATTCAGGTCGGCCATCTTGTATACGTGGTAGGAATTATGGGAAAGCTATGCATGTTGATATTTTTATAGCGATGGCTTACGAAATTTCGATTTCCTATAAAACAAAATGGGCGCTGCTATCATATGTTTTAATCGCCATAATACATTTTTGACATTTCTCTGCTTCACATCGCCGATTGTACCTACTCAAGATGGAAAACACTATTAATACGGCAGCCTTTACGAGATCCATGTTTTTATTTATTTTTTAATTCTACAACAACAAAACCGATGAAAATAAATTTGTTTGTTTACATGTGATCTGTCAAATCTCCATAATAATGTTATAGCAAGATAAAGTAAGTGATCTCACTCTTACACCTTATTAGCATTGACTGCGGATAAACGGATCTCTCTTTTCGGTTTTGTTGCAAAAATGCGCGTGCGTGATGGTGTAAATGCGCTATTATGGCGTTTTTCGTGTCGTGTCGTGTCGTTTTTCAATCAGCATTTCGTAACATTCACGACACGTCATTTTAGGAGTCCACATTCCACACATATCCCACATACATCCTACATGAATGTAATAGATTATGTACGAATCTAATACATTAGGCTATCAGTTTCATTCATAAAAAACGAGAAAACGAAGCGAGAAACCAATAAATTAGCAAAAAGCAATTCCAAACCGATAATAATTTAAATAAAAAATGAATAGTGCAGCAATTGCAATATTTTGGGATAGTGATGAAGAAGAGGAAATCAGATTTGATTCGTATTCGAAAAAACATTCGCACAAAGTCTAATCCACTAGACCTGCCCGATATAAAGTGAGTAATAAAATAAAATAAAAATTAAAATACAATACATGTTCCCCCTGTTTTTTGTTTTTACAGATTCAAAATGTTTGTATATTTGTTGGGCAAAATAATAGGGCATCTACCTGACACTTTTCGCTCGTCATCGGTACCGACGATTCATAAACTAGCCGCAACTCTACGTTTTCTGGCTGAAGGCAGCTACCAAAAGGGTGTCGGGAATGATTTTAATTTGGAATTTGCACAACCCACCCTTAGTAAAATCATTAAGGAAATGCTTTCTATTATTGAAACTTACATTTGCCCCCAATGGATATTATTTGAATACACCGCCACTTGCCAAACTAATATTTTTTTCCATAAGTTCGACAAGGCATTTCTGTTGTTTTCGAGTAGTTAAATGAAAATAATTAATTTAAACTAGAATTTATTTCACACACTGAATTTAATAAATTTTATTTCATTCGAATTTTCGAAGAAAGAACTTACATTTTAACGACTTCAGTGTTTGTCGTTCACTATTTTGCCATCGACTAAAATCGACGTTTTTGCTGTCGTTTTTCAACGTTAAACGCCTTACAGAATAACAGTGAATGAAATCTATCACATGACAATAGTCGTAATTAAATAGAGTCCACAACACGTTCCACATAAAATGGCGTTAACGACTAACGAAACGCCAACAGTAATGCCAATTCAATTTTGTCGTTTTAAAAATGTTCGTTAACGCCATAGGGAATAAGGGTGATTAGCATACATAATGCCCGAACGGTAGCATCTGCAACGTTTAAGCCTCGTAAAAGAAGAAGGTTGACGACATCGCAGATTACCTTGGACGAGGCTTAAACGTTGCAGTTATGATCACGACTAAAAAGATCATAACTACATACTACTACTGTTCCGCCTGTGGCGTTCGCCGATCTGTTTATGATGCACAAGTTGCTGGTATTTGTGCAGTACGAGCGCTTTTAATGCAATTTGAATCGCTATATATTGCATCACTACAGTAATATAGCGCTACGGAACGCACAACGTTGCAGTACTGCATTTAGGATTTCAGCCACAGCTATCGAGTCAGTTGCGTACAAGGCTCACTGGTCACTGCACAGTTTATTCCCGTCCTGTCAAAAGGCATCACGTAAGTTGCGTAAACTCACGCACAAATGTCAATGAAAAAAGCATCAACAAAATTGCCGATGCTAATAATTTGTAATTTGTTTAGTGATGCCGCATCGATGCGCGTTTTGTTGACGCTTAAGAATTCACCCGATATTCCTTAGTTCATGAGCTTGTAAAAGTGACTTTAACGCCCTATTGAATCGAACTCCGCTTAGGCCCCAGCTATAGCCATACGTAAAAAGAAAACGTAAACAGTTCCATTACAAACGCGAAAGAGGGGCAGGCCTAAAAACTCCCCTGGATCACACAAATGCAGCAACACCAGCCTTTGATTGGCCTCAGCGACGGAGTGATTTAAAATCGAGAGCCGCTATTTTCTGAGGTCGAACCGGCGAACCCCACAGGCAGACCAGTAATGATGGAGTACAGTGGGAGGGTTATTTTTCCTTGAACCCTGATCATAGCCTCACCGCCATTAAAGGAAGAAGAAGATACAAATCGTTACTATAATGTGTTCGTTTCAATGGTCTTCGGTTCCAATTTTTACGTTTTAATATAACTGTTCCCTAGAAGCCAACAAAAGTGGTGCATTTTTTCTGATTTCACTATCTCCCTCTTTCACGGCAAGGTTTTGATCAGTATTAAAGGGATCATAGCTCTCCCACTCCTTTGTGGGCTTCTTATTTCACTATATAGCAACATAATGTATGTTTGTATGTGTATATTTCTTAAAAAAGTAAGAACATGTTTTCTTTATATTTTTTCACCATTTTCACTTTTTATTAAATTAGTATAATGTACTTTGTTTTCCATTTTATTTTCTCCTTCTTTTCTTTTCGAAACTGTTGATTTATTAGAATTTTTCATAAAAAAAAAGAGAAAAAAATAAATAGGAAAATAGCTTCCTTTATATATATATATATACAAAATGAAAAGAAATTCTCAAAAATAAAAAACCTTTTTTTGTAGCAAATTTTGTGTGGTTAATAACATCTTTTCATTTCATTATTTTGTGTTTTGTAAAATTATAGTAAAATGAAAAAATATATGTATATACATATATATATAATATATGATTTGTATAATTTATAAACTTACTTTAAGTATTTATTTATTTTTTAATTATATTTAATTTTTATTTTTTTGTTTTATATTTAAAACTTGATTTGTTTATTCAACGAACAAATGAATATTAAAAAAGAACCCCGCAATCATATTTATTTTTTGTTGAACATATGATGCGATAGTTATCACAATGAACGAAAGAAAATAATTATAAAAATAGTTATCATTCGAACTTCCAAGGATGAGAAATTGTTTAAAAAAGAAAAATAATATATATAATAAGACTTTGCACGAGAAAAAAAATGCCCACAGTTCATGTGATATTTTTTGTATTTTCCTTGTGTATATATTACAGAGAGTTGTGAGAATAGATTAAGATAAAATCGGAAATTTAAAATAGGAAGTGGGTTGAAGAATAATTTACAGATTTTGTTGGTTTTGAAGTAATAATTAAAAATAAAAACAAAAAACACTGGAATTTCAAACAAAAATAAAACGAATGTCTCTTCCTACGTTAGCCTTAATTTGGGTGATGAAGTAAAGCAACACGGTTTTTTTTGTTTTTCCACAGATTGCTGCTGAATTTTTTGGGGCTGGGCTTAAATATCCTTATTTAGTTTTTAAACGCAATTACCTACAATTTTCGTATTACAGTATCTTCTTTTAAACATTAATATTAATATATATATGTATATATATGTTCTGTTCATATATAAACTAATGTGCTCTATAAATAAGGTTTTTAAAAAATTAAAAATTATAATAAACAATTTAAAACTGAGTGGCGCACACAACGGAGGTGTGATAGCACCACGCAGCTATGGTATTTTGTTCTTTTCTTTTGAAGTCTGCAGTTTTATTTTATTTTTTTTAATTAATTCCTCTCTTTTTAGATTTTTTTAAGTTTTTTTATTTATTTTTTCTTGATTTTTTGTATTTTTTACTATAATAGATCTGTATAACTACTACAAATACTCTCTTCTCTTTCTGCATGTTGTGTATTTATGTGTGGGGGTGTGAGTTTGTTTGTGTTTGGAAGAATGAGCTTTTTTTTTGTTTTCCTTTTTTAACTCAAATTTCCATTTAATTAGTTAAAACACTTATGACGCTGATAAAGTCTCACTGACGATTTTTTTTCTCTGTTAAAATGTAGCTTTTTTTATTCTAATCCGCACTATGGTGATGCTGATAGGTGTTGTTGAACTGCTATGCTAGACGAGGTTTCTTTTGATCGGGCATATCTTCATCTTCGTCTTCGTACTCTTCATTGGAATCGCTCTCGTAGTCAACCAGACCCTGAAAGAAAGCAAATGACGATCGAAACAATTTTCAAAACTAAAAAGATATGGATCGGACAGGCAGCTTTACATATGATTTTTTATGAATTGTATATAATTATATAAAAACCTATAAATATTTTGCATCTTTTATAACACCGCTCAAAGTTTTATCTGCTGAAACACTTGACTTTGGTTTAAAGTATTTTACTGTTTTAAACATTTTTTTTAGCTCGTTACAAAAATCTTTATCAGATTCCCCTTGGAAAATTTTTACTACAAACGTGCCACCATGGCTAAGAAATGCTTTGTAAAATTGAGCGCTGATTCGCATAAAAGCACAATTCTGATATGATCCAACGATTTCAAACCACAAGATTCGGGGGCCATATCAGATAAAATTTACATGAAATTTTTGATCCTTGAATTTTTCTCTTAAAATTTCAATCAAAAATCAAAAACTGACCCATTATACTATTGAATACGTCACTGTGAAAGAGGCAAGAAGAAGAAGCTTGAGGGAAGTAATACACAGTGCCATCCCTATCTCAGCTAACGCCTTACTAATAAAAAAAATGAATGTAGAGTTTAATTTATAAAGTTCGGATGTCAAACAAAAAGCTGCGAATCGCGCAAAAAACATCAACGTTGGACACCTCAATATGTGAAATCGGTATCGCGGCATCATCAAAAGGGTATCAGTGAGCACCGTCGATTACCAGTCCCGCAAGAAGAAGAGCATGCGATGTGATGATAAGTGCGCTAACCGGAAAATTATGAAATAACGTGCCAAGCTGCAACGCAAAACAAGGGTAGTAAGGGAAGAGTATCGAGCCAGGAGAAGGGTGAAGAAAATTAAGCGTAGAAAGAAGAGGCATACGAATCTCTCAACTCAAGAAAATGGAAGTCGGCGAACAACAACATAGGGATGTATAGGGTGTTTAGGTGGCGAAACTGGAGGAGCAAAAGGGCTCCCACAGATGTGCGGTAGTCATCATCAATCAGGAAACCCTGGCTCCTCTGGCAAAAACAGATGGCCTCATACGATTTGGCTGGATCGAGGTCAAAATGAGGGTGTACAAGAAGGACGAACTCGAGGCGGGAAAACTTCCTCCTCCTTCTCCTCACCCTAAACTCTCGAACGATGAGCCATCTACCTCGTTCCCTTCGCTGGAGGACGATGAACCCGCCGATCATGCGGCAACTGCAAAATCGTCACTCTCCGTAAGCGATATCCAATCGGATATGGAAACTGACGATTTCCTTGACAGGGTTCTTCTGAGTGAAGATGAACTTCTCAGTTAGTCTTCGGAATTGGAAGGCCTAAATAACACCGTGGTGGAGGTGCCTCCGGATTGTAGCGACAATGCTGCAGTTAATCCAGATTAACCTCCAACACTCCATCAAGGCTTCGGCCGCTCTTGTTCTTCGCCTTTCTAAAGGCGGAGAAGATGTCGTCTTGATCCAAGAACCATGGATTGTACACAACCTGGTTCAAGGACTCAAGACTCCTGGATATTACTCACTGTATGTGACCGACAAAGGTAAACCAAGATCGTGCATACTAGTGAAAAGAAACCTTAATGCTTACTTACTCCCTAATTTCAGCGATCGGGATATAACTGCTGCGAAACTGGAGACTGCAGGCAGATCACTCTGGTTGGCATCGGCATATCTCGCCCACGACCACGTGGGACCTCTCCCTGGTGATAACCTGGAGAGACTGATCGAAGAAGCAAGGAGGCAGAAGGCTGAACTCATAATCGGTTGTGATGCTAACGCACATCACACCGTATGGGGTAGCTCGGATATCAACAACAGGGGTGAGTCACTTTTTGATTATATCTTAAGCACCAACCTCATTGTATGTAACATAGGTAATGAACCCACTTTCATTACCGAGGGTGGCGACGGTGTAGAGGTTAGTGTGTTGGCTTGTGACCCGTGCGGTGCAGGTTCAATCCCCATGGGGAACAACAACATACGCCACCCAATCACATGCCTCTACACCAAAAAGAGGATTTCTGCCTGGTAGTACAATGGAACGTTACCGAGTCTGAGTGCTCTGGGATTTGGATTTCCTTTTTTATTTAAAAAAAAAAAAAAAAAAAAAAAAAAAAAAAAAAAAAAAAAACTTTCATTACCAAAAATCGACAAGAAGTCCTTGACATTACTCTTGTCTCCGATACCATCAACGACATGATAACGGGTTGGAAGGTCTCGGCTGAACACTCCTTCTCTGATCACCGTTGTCTTCAATTCAACCTCAATGTTGATCCTCCCTGCCAACCTATTTTCCGCAATCCTCGGAAAACCAATTGGCCCAAATACAGAGAAACTCTTCGCGGACTAGTTACCTCTGAACTTTTAAGTCCACCCTGTAACTTTTCCGAGCTTGACGGCAAGGTCAACGAGCTCACCTCGGCTCTCAATAAAGCGATGACCGCTTCCTGTCCCCTCATACGACCTATGGGGAAGAGAAAGCCACAATGGTGGAACCAGGAATTGGGACCACTCAGAAATAATTGCAGGAAACTCTTCAATCGCGCTAAAAGCTCGGGATCACTTACTGACTGGGACTCCTATAAGGAAGCTCTCAAATTATACAAAAAAGAGCTAAGGAAAGCCAAAAGATCATCCTGGAGACTCTTCTGTGGCAAAATAGAAGAAGTTTCTGAGGCATCAAGGCTAAGAAAAATCCTAGCTTCAAATCCAACCATGCCCAGCTGTCTAAAGAAAGCTGATGGATCCTGGACGATATCTAGCGAGGAATCGCTCAATCTGCTACTTGATACTCACTTCCCAGGTAGCTCCAACATTACCGGGTACACTGATCTGAATAGATCACTGGCACAGGTGACTCATTCTCAAGGTCTGATTACAAGGGACAAGCTGCTTTGGGCACTAAATAGCTTCAAGCCCTTCAAGTCTGCAGGACCAGACGGCATAATACCTGCCGAATTACAAATGTCTTCAGATATCATCACACCAGTATTGGAGATGATTCTGAACAGCTGCTTAAAAATGGCATATATTCCTCAGGCTTGGAGAGAAGTGAAAGTGGTCTTTGTACCAAAAGCCGGGAAATACTCCCATGTCAGCCCAAAAGACCTGAGACCTATTAGTTTATCATCATTCCTCCTCAAAACGTTGGAGCGACTGATTGATATCCATCTCCCTACCAACATAAATACGCAGCTTTTATCTGCGTCTCAACATGCATACTGTAAGGGTTAGTCAGTTGAAACTGCCCTTCACTCTCTGGTACGCACTTTTGAATACTCCCTTCATCACAAGGAGTACACTATGGTAGCTTTTCTGGATATAGAAGGCGCCTTTAACAACGTGGGTACATCTGCAATCACAGATGCACTGACGGCACTGAATGTGGAGGGTTCGCTTGGTGAATTGATTAATCTACTGCTCACAAGTCGGATTATCAACTCAAAACTGGGCGTTTCATCCGCCAGGAGGTCTGTCAGTAGAGGCACGCCGCAAGGCGGGGTCCTTTCCCCCCTTCTCTGGAATTTGGTGGTGAATGAGCTACTGATATACCTGGAAGGGGTGGGCTGCAGGGTGATTGCATATGCGGATGACATTGCTATAGCCGTCTCCGGGAAGTACCTCAATACTATAAAAGAACTCATGCAAAACGCTCTTAACAAGCTAAAGAAATGGGCTAATCGCTGTGGCTTGGGTATCAACCCCCACAAAACAGAATTCATCCTCTTCTCCAGGAAACACAAGATTCCGCACATCGACCCACCCTCTATTGGTGGTATAAGATTAGTATTCTCTGACGAAGCTAAGTTCTTGGGTCTTATCTTCGATAGGAAGTTAAGCTGGAAACCCAACATACAAGAAAGGGTAAAAAAAGCCACAGTGGCACTTTTCTCTTGCATAAGCGGAGCACTCCGTACCACCCCCTCTGCAGCACTAGATATCCTGCTACATCTGTTACCACTCGACATTTTTAGTAGGCAAACAGCAGCCTGTTCTGCTGTCCGCCTTAAGGCTACCTCGCAATGGGTCAACAATAACATTCGCCACACCACCATTCTGGACTCATTTGAGTCTCTACCAGGAAACATAGATTACACCATACCCCAATTACAGTTCGGAAAGAACTTTCAAGTCACTATTCCTTCCAGATCATTCTGGGAGGATGCTGAATTTGAGGAAGATAAAGCGATCCACTTCTACACCGATGGATCAAAAACTAGTGACGGGGTTGGTGGCGGCGTTTTCTCCGAAAGGGTAAATCTGAGTCTCTCTTTCCGTCTTCCTAATCACTGTAGCGTATTCCAGGCGGAGATTATGGCGATAAAAGAAGCCCTGACGTGGCTGAAGAGAAATGTGATATCCACAAAGGATATCCGTATCTTCTCGGACAGTCAGGCCGCGATCAAGTCCGTGGATTCAGTATCTTCAAATTCCATTGCAGCCCTCGACTGCCGTTCATCTCTTATGGAGATGGCGGAGCAGTTTAACATTCACCTCTGTTGGGTGCCGGGGCATAGAGATATTCCAGGAAACTGCAGGGCTGATGAACTCGCCAAAAAGGGAACCAAACTCCCCCTTTTACCTGAAAAGGGTTCTCTGGGTATCCTCAATCGCTACCTGCAAACTTTTATTCAAGCTATCTGCAATCGAGAGAACAAACCTTAGGTGGACAAGTAGTAATACATGTCTAGCGACTAAGCACATCTGGCCAAAGCTGGACCTGCGACGCTCTAAGAGTCTGATCTCACTAAACCGACTGCATATTAGCTCCACTATAGGTGCCATTACAGGGCACTGTCTGATAGGCAAGCACGCATCGAGGCTTGGCGTTTATTCAAACGATTTCTGTAGAAGTTGCTTGGACGAGGAGGAGGAGGAGACTATACTTCACCTTCTCTGCACATGTCCAGCTCTCTCCCATAATCGAAATCTTTATCTGGGAGATTTCTTGCTTAACAATCTTAACGACTTGGCTAACGCTGACGTTAGAAGTCTATCGCGCTTCATAAGAAGCTCCAAATGGTTTAACTAGTAGTGGGGAAACCCCTCGATCCGTGTGGCATCACAATGGACCTAATCCTGGTCTAAGTGTGTCGGCCTTCTGCTGACAGCCACTTTAACCTAACCTAACCATAGGGTGTTTTTTATAGAGGTATACAACTTCCGATAGGGATAACTAGTTGTCATAATAATAAAATGTGTTTGACTTTTTTTTCAGTATAATTTAGCAAATCACCATGGAAGGATTTACACCAGCAGAACAACTTTTACTAATCCTGGAAATTTATTTCCAAAAATCGCGCTCTGTTGGCCAAACATAACAAACATCGCGTGCAACCATGACTTTGTTGAGCGTTTGGTGACCGAATCATCTCAAGAAATGGACCTGTTAGTTGGCCACCTCGTTCGTATGATTTGAAACCTTTGGACTACTTTTTGTGGGGGTACGTCAAATCTCTGATCTATGCTGATAAACCAGCAACGATTGATCACTTAGAAGCCAACATTGGAAGCACTATTGACGAAATAAGACCTGAAATGCTCGAAAAAATGGTGCAAAATTGGACCGGCAGGGTGGAGTTCATAAGGCGCAGTCCATATGCCAGAAATTATTTTTAAACATTAAATGCCATGAAATTTGTGAGCTAATAAAGCCAAATTTGGTCATTCCATTAAATTTTTTGATATTTGATATTTTGATATTTATTGATAAATCAACGCTGTACATTAAGATAAACTTATAGCTAGTACAGGACATAAATTACATATAATTACACGTATAGTGTGCAAACAAAAGGCAAGTTAGTTACAAAATATTTAAAAGGAAAAGAAAAAAGAAGAAAGAAGAATATAAAAACAAAGCAGTATTTAAGTTTAAAAAGAGAAAAAAAAAAGAAAAAACGTTAAAAATTAATTAACAGAGAAAAGCGCAACCAAGTACAAATTTAAAGTAAACACAAAAAAAGAAAAAAAAATAATATAAAAACCTAAGCTTCATCAGTTCAAACTGGAAAGATGTTCAAAACAGGCTCTAAGAAATTTTTTGTGTTCGACTATAGACCTCACATAAATGGGTAGATCATTCCATGGTAAAAATAGCAGATCGCAGTATAATATAGCGATTGGATAAACAGAAGTTAATTTTTTCAAATAAGTAGTTTGGTTCCTTCCTGTAAATAAGTTTGAAAAGTAAAGCACAACACCGATATTTGAGATAAGCCTCCAAGTTGCATCCAAGAAGTTGGCGAGCTTCAGATGAGACATGATCAAACCTTCGAAGATTGAATACGAACCGAGCAATTGAGTTAAATGCAACCTTTAGTTTTTGAAGCGTGATATAATCGGGATCAGCAAACAACTCACATCCATATGAGATTATGGGAATTATTAAAGCTTTGACCAATTTTAGCTTGACATGTGTGGGTAAAATTGTTTTTGTAAACCACGTAAAGATGCATAAACTTTATTTATTACAGAATTTATCTGAGAATCCCACGTTAATTTATTGTTAAAAATAATCCCGAGATTTTTTGCATTTCTGACGTATTCGACTTGGTGAGAGTTTAAAAAGATAGGTGGAAGGTCAGGGAAATGAGGTTGTTGCTTATATATTGGAATAGCTTTAGTTTTGTCGGGATTAAGCTTTAGACCATTAGGACCACTCGACTATAGAACACAGATCTTCGTTTATTTTTTGGATTGCGTCTTCAACCATACCAATAGGAAAACTTTTGTACAATTGAACATCATCAGCATAAATGTGAAAGCGGCAGTGAGATAAAACAGAGGGTAAGTCATTAATAAACAAAGAGAACATTAAAGGAAAAAGAATTGATCCTTGAGGAACACCACAATTAACAGGAAGAAACGATGACAGTTTGCTATTACATGAAACAGCTTGCAAGCGATTTTTCATATAAGAATAAATAAGTTTGTTAGATGAGTCAGAGAAATTAAAAAATGTTGTCAGTTTATCACAGAGAATATTAGGGTTAACATAGTCAAATGCTTTGGAAAAGTCAAGTAATGTAATCACAGTTGTGTAATTAGCGTCAATCACCTGCCTTATATCGTCAGTAACTTTTAATAAGGCTGATGTGCAACTATGCCCTGAACGGAAGCCTGACTGAAGAGGGTTTTGAAGTTGTCTGTCATGTATAGTCTTTTATTTGGTTGTTTAAAATGGATTCAAAAGCTTTGGATAAGAATGGAAGGATTGCGCTGGGTCGAAATTCAGATTTAGTACCTTTTTTAGGAATGGGAATGATTTTAGATTTTTTCCAGATGGAGGTACGTGTCATTATAATAGTGTTGAAGATATGGGTGAAAAATTGGAAGGAGAACTTTTAAGAAGTCAGGATGAATGTTGTCTAATCCAATAGACTTGGATTTAATAGAAAAGACTGCGTTTCCTACTTGGTTTGCATCAACTGCAGTCAAGGAAAATTCGTTTTCCCTATCATGCTGTTGTGAGGATAGGCGAGTGGTAATTGAGCTTATCGGAGTGGAGAACTTCTGGTTCAATGCGTCTAGGTCAATATTTTCTTCACAAGCTGAGGTAATTTTCTTGTTTAATCCAATATTGCGGACTTCATTCCACAAAAACTTAGAAGAGCGATCGGAACTGAATTTATTATTATAATAATCAAATTTAGCTGATCGAATAAGCATAGTAACATGATTACGGTATGCTTTGAAAACTCTAAGCATTTCTGCACAGCCGAAACGTTTCCAACGACGGTATAAGAGATCTCTCCTTTTGATGGCGTTAAGAATTTGATTTGAAAGCCAAGGACAGCTGGGTGATTTGATAACACGAGTTTTAAGATGCACATGCTTATTGAACAGGTTGTCAATTGCGATGGTCAGGAATTCCTTTTGATCATTTACGTCAGATGTATAAACAAATTGAGTTCCAATTAATTGACATGCACTCACTAAAAAGACTTTCAACGTTGACATTGCGGAAATCACGATACTGGATAGAAAGGGACGAGTTTTTATGAACATGTAATTCAAAGCTGGCAAACACGAGGTCATGATACGAAAACACAGGGACAGATAACTGACTAGAACATTTGACCAAACTGTTATCACTAGATATAAAGACATCTAACAGAGACGGCGCACAGTTAGGCTTAAAGTGCGTTGGTTCAGTAAGGTTAAGAAAAGAAAGACCCAGAGAATTCATTGCGGTTTTAAATAAGTGAGATGAGGAGTGAAGAAGATTTATATTTAAATCTCCACAAAGAATAAATTTTGGTGCAAGATGGGATATTTCTTCCACAATAGGTGAAATAACCCGAGAATTTGCGATATGTGATGGCATGTAAAAGGTCCCACTGATGCATTTATTTTCGCCGCGGAGGATATCTATAAAATAAAAATCACAAGACTGGGTGCCGTCCGAGCGCTTGACACAATTAGACCTGATATATTTTTTAACATATATAGCAACGCCTCCTCCAGTTGTGTGGGTTCGATCAGCTCGATAAGGCTCTTTAAATCCTTTAAGAGAAAATAAACTGCTATTCATACTGGGGTGAAACCAAGTCTCGGATACGCAGACAATGTCAATTAGGCTATTCTCAAATATTATTCTGATCTCGTCGAACTTTTTCAGAAGACTCTGTGCATTTATGTGGCAGATATGCAAGCCATTATGACTCTTGCAAAGCGTATTCAGTACCAATCTGTTTTTTACGTTTATGCTGCCAAGACCAGCGTTATTGCTGCTTGTCATACGAAAAATAAAAACCCACAGTGAAGCTAAAATCGAACACTAGAGCGAATAACAACAACGAACATGGACAACCAGTGTAAACTGAGGTAGCTTGAACATTAAATAAAGAAGTACGTACAAACAAAAAAAAACAATATACTTGGTGCGAGTGTTTTTAAGATATTAAATAGAAAGTTTACGAGACAAAAAAAATAGTTAGTTTTCATTGTTTCCATTAATTTGCAGATCATTGTAGACGTCAGGTCCGATGGCATTCCTTAGATCTCCAAGATTGTGAATGATGAATGGAGTTTGTCTATTTGCAGAGCTGATGTAGATTTGCCCATTAAATGTATGCACGGAAGACAAAAGAGATTTTTGTTTGAGTCTTAATGCATGACGCTGCAGTTGATAATTGCTTTTCGTAACACTGTCATTAATAAAAAAGCTTTTCGAAGAATCGAGGCCAACGTCACAAAGCTTTAGTGGAGCTTTTTTATTCTTGCAAAAGCTCGCAACCGCACGCATTAGCTGATGTTTCCCACGCTTATCTTCAAACTTTAGTTTGATGCAGGCATCTGCAGGGGAATGACTATTGCGGGTGTTTTTTTTTAGCGCGAAAGATATTGCGAAGGCGAGGGGCTGAACATTTACTGTGGCGCATACTTTGTTGTAAAAAGTCTCCACATTTTCCCCAGGAGACTCAGGCACACCAAACACTACAACATCACAGCTGACTCTCTCACGCTCAAATTTATCAACAATAAGCTCAAGCCGTTTGATATCTTGTGACGCTTTTTGTAGTTGTTGTTCAACAAGCGCTTTTGTTTCTCTAACCTGTGTATTCAGACGATCCTCCAGGGCTAAGAGTTTGGCATCCAGAGAGAGAAAATGTCTCCATCCACTTCTCCAGTTTTTCTTCAATGCGGCTCCACAGTTTATCAGCTAAGATAGCTGAATTATGCGCACCACCATCTCTCGGAGAGCTTACCCTGCCTTGTTGTTGTGGACGGCAATTCCGAGTATTAGCGGGCATTGTATAAAATAATATTTTCGGGAAAAACGAAAAATTAAGCTGATGGCACACTATTACCGAAAGGAAAATCTTGATGTTCAAGATGCCAGAGATAGAGGGCTGAGAGAAATGTATGTGGTGCGCGTAAACTGCGATTTAACTTAAAATTGAAGGATTTAATCGGACGACGAAATTAACACGTCTAGTAACTTTGCATACTTGCACTTTGTTGTTTTATTTTTAAAGGAGACCCTCTGAACTGCGCCAAATACAGAGGTATTAGTCTTCTTAACATCGCCTACAAGATCTTATCTGCAGTGCTGTGTGAACGCCTGAAGCCTTTCGTCAACAACCTGATTGGTCCCTATCAGTGTGGCTTCAGGCCAGGAAAGTCTACACCATCGACCAAATATTCACACTGCGGCAGATCTTGGAGAAAACCCAGGAAGTCCAAATATACCCACCACCTTTTTATCGATTGTAAGGCCGCCTATGATAGCATTTCTAGAGAAGAGCTATACAGAGCAATGTCTAGTTTTGGCATCCCTGTCAAACTCGTCCGTTTGTGTAGGATGACAATGGAAAATGCACGCTGCTCCATCAAGGTCGGTAAGGAACTCGCCGAGACCTTCGATTTCAAAAAAGGATTTAGACAAGGCGATGCGCTGTCATGTGACTTCTTCAACATCGTTCTTGAAAGAATAGTGCAAAACTGAAATCCTAACACCAGAGACACTATCTTTCAAAAGTCCGCCCATCTACTCGCCTACGCCGACGACATCGACATAATCGGCAGAACGCAGCGGGATGTTACTGGCGCGTTCGTGAGTATTGAGACGGAGGCGGCGAAGATGGGTTTGGCGATCAATGAGGGCAAGACAAAGTATATGCTGTCATCAAAAAAGGACACCCAACACCGACGTCTCGGACAGAATGTCACTATAGACAGATATAACTTTGTGGTTCAGGACTTTGTCTACCTAGGCTCCGCAATGAACTCAGGCAATGACACCAGCGATGAGATTAAACGAAGAATAACTCTTGCCAATCGCTGTTTCTATGGGCTAAGAAAGCAATTGAGTAGCAAAGCCTTCTCTCAAACAACTAAAGTGACCCTTCATAAGACCTTAATAATCCCAGTAATTCTCTATGGTGCAGAGGCATCGACTCTAACAAAAGCGGATGAGGTCACTCTTGCTCGTTTTGAGAGGAAAATTCTTCGGGTAATTTTTGGTCCCGTCTGCATAGACGGTGAATGGCGGAGAAGATACAACGAGGAACTGTACGGGCTGTACAGCGACATCGACTGAGGTGGCTGGGTCATGTAGAGCGAATGGACGTTAATGCTCCGGCCCGGAAGATCTTCGAATCACCACCCGAGGGACGGCGCAGTAGAGGAAGACCGCGACTCAGGTAGCACATCCAAATGGAAGGGGACCTTAACCAACTTAGCGTGCGAAACTGGAGACAGCTGGCCAAGATCGTGCTGGCTGGAGACGCTTGTTGGTTGAGGCCCAGGTCCACCCCGGACTGTAGCGCCGCCCTAAGTAAGTATTTTTTTAAAAAAAGTTGTATGCCTCCATATAAAACTCCCTAGCCAATCAGCTAGCTGGAACGCAGTCTCTTCGAAACAGTAAGGGAAATCTAGTCACCGAAGCGCAGGGAATAGTAGGTAAGTAGCTTTTTCAACATCTGCTAAATAAGACTCAATAGGGCAATAGGGCCCACGTCCGGCGCGGGCACCAAATCATCAACCAAATATGGGTGAAAGAAAGCATGCCCGGTTATTGGACCACCAGCTCTATAAGCCCCATCTGCAATAAATGCGATCCTATGTTTTGCAAGAACTATTGGGGTAATGTCTTCTTAATGCCGCATAGCATATTCTAGCTAACGCACTCTGTGAATTTCTCAAGTCGTTCTGCAACACATTAATCGACACAGTGTTGCTTCCGACAAAAGACGAAATCTTCACACTAAGGCAAATTCTGGAAAAGGCTAATGAATTTGGAAGTCGAGACCAATCATCTTTTCCCTGGTCCATGCAAAACTGATCTATCTGTGTCGCTTGACACTTTAAAACACGCGGTGTAATGTGCAGCGGAGATGCACTGTCATGTGACTTCTCCAATCTTGCTTTGGAGAAAATAGTGTGCCAGGTGTAAACAGGGAATGTACTATATTCAATAGATCCTTCCAGCTACTGAGGTATGCGGACGATATGAACATTATCGGACGCTCCCACCGTGCTGTGGTAGATGCTTTTACAGCAAATGAAATTGATTGGCCTTGAAGGATAAGACCAGGATATGCGACCACCAAGCAAACAAACATAATGTCCACCGCTTAGGACAAAACGTCACTGTTGATAAAAATAACTTCACGGTAGTGAAGGAGATCATTGAATATGCAGTAAACATCAGCCATATGTTTCTTCGCTTTTGTCATCATGAACTCGAAAAAACCTTAATGAATTGGAAAATGAATATGACGTCGACGGTAAGATGAAACAACAACAGAACAAAAACCTAACCAATAAATATTATTAATCTTGTCTACTAACTTAAAGTCAACATATTTTTTATTAGTGCTATGAGAACTCAAACAACGACGCCACGTGTAGGGACGGGTTAAGAATATCACTACAGCGCACCCCGATAAACAGCGCTTGTCGTAAAAGGCGACTATGGGAGAAAATCACATCTAGGCAATTAAACATCCAGGTTAGAATAGCGACACAGCTAATATATTAAAGCGGTCCTGCTAGTGTGCATGCGAATCCGTGGGTTGACACGACTGGAGATCGCCGGCGTCCTAAAAGAAAGATCGAACAAGCAATTATAGGAGCATGTACGTACTCGTTTAAAAAGAAAACGCACTACCCTGACAGGCACTACTTATTATGGTATTAATCCTGGGACGAGCATAAATGCTCGGGTCAGAGCTATTCGGTTTGAGTAGAGTGGTCGTAGCTACGAACTTGAATGATGGTTAGAAGGCGAGTTGACATCTTGTGTGTCCAAGAAACGAAATGGCGAAACACCGGAAATCGGGCGCGTTTCTTGGACGTTAGGACAAAATCTTTCAGCATTTTCTACTACGGGACGAAACAGGATAGGAACGGAATCGTATCATCCTTGCAGCAGAGCTACTTGGCAGCGTCTTGACCATTTCAGTCCACTGATGTTTTGATGTCTCTTAAACTGGTGATGCAAGGTGAGGAGTGGAATATTTTCAGTGCATATGGTCCCCAAGTCGAATGCGCACAGAGAGAAAATGATGTATTCTGGCTAAATTTTCACAACCTCATCAAGAACATCCCTAAAGAAGAACTTTTGTTTGTTGGCGGAAATTTCAATGGACATGTCGGGAAGTCAAACGAAGACTATGAAGACTGCCATGCAGGACTGGGATACGGCATCAGAAACTCTTCGGGTGAAAATATCCTAAGCATGTGCATTGTGCAAGTCATACGAACTTATCGTTCTAAATACCCTGTTCGTAAAACAAAGCCGGCACCTTGTCACTTACAGCAGGGGAGAAAATGAATACCAGATTGATTACCATTTGGTAACACCTTTCATGAAGCCTCGGGTTAAAGATTGCAAAGTGATCCTAGGGGGAGGCAATCGCCGAGCAACACCGCCTCCTCCTGTCAGAAATCTTTATAGTAGAAGAGGTAGTGAATCATCCGAGTAACGGTATGTCTTGAAGGCTACAAATTCTTATGGTGATGAGTCATAGCTTGCTAAGTACAATAACCATCACCTGGCACGCCTCAGCCCTGCACGTCATCAACCCCTATATTTTTGAAAGTGTAGGAAATATTTGAAAAAAACTTGTTCCTGTAAGCTTGAAATTTTTATAACATTTTGTTTATTCGTTTTAAAGTTTGAAAAAAAAAATTGACAGGCGTTTTCGATAAGCACAAGTACCTGACAGGTGAACCTAAAGGTGTATTATGTATAGATTAAAATAAACTTCATTCTGTAAAGTAAAGAGCAATTTAAAGTAATTTGGTACAATGACAGGCGGTTCTGGCTAGCATAAGTCCTTGACAGGCGAGGGGAAAGATGTTATGGGAGTGAGGGTAAGAGTCGTAACGTGAACGCAGTCGTGCAAATGAGACAGTTTATCTAACGGTAAAATTGGAGGGTCGTGTACTTGCTTTTGTAGGAAGATTTGAAACGAAAAATTTCGTCAGTTCTAACAACGATTTATCTACGTGAAGTCTATCTCACGAAGAATTTCGCTGTTTTATGTTGTGAATTATTTTAAAGTTTAAAATTTCAATTATATATTAATCCTTACTACAGTACTACCTCGGTAATGTGAACTAATGAAAACATGGGCAGTTCACATTTTCGAGGGTTCACATTTCTGGATATTAAAAAATTTGTTATATTTCATGCTTCTTGAAATGACCTGTAAATTGATTATTGAAAAGTAAAAGAAAGGAAACAAAGCCATAGTTATTAAACGACGTTAATATTATTTAAATAATAATTTAATAGCCTAAAAACTTAAAAACAAAATAAATAAATACTTCACAACAAGCAAAATAAAGAAAACAAAACAGGAATAACATAAGGTTGCAGTAAAATTAATTTGTTTTGAAAAAAATTGCCATTTTAGTTTGACGGATACATTTGTGCGTAGATTAATCAATTGCAACTGTTGATATCGATATTCGCAATTGATGTTACTATATCTGCACCCAATCCATTTTCTTGGGCCCAGTCTAACAAAACATTCGAGCACTGAATGGCTCGGCAGTGGGAAACTTTTGTATAGTGTATTATTTCTTCCACTGATGAAGTTTCCTCGTCTTTGGAGACTAACTCAGCATTCTCACTATTAGATATGTTCACCATCACCGCCAACGTCCCATTTTCTTATGTCCTCAATCGATACGTTTGGGGCATCAATGCAGCTTAGGAGTTCTCTTATTTGTTGAAGTTCTGCTTCAAAATGTGCTGCCCCATCTATATCGCGAAGGCGAGGTGGGGTTAAATCCTCAGCTTCCCAACTCGAATCTCGTGGCAGATTTTTTTTTAACACAGTTTGCTGTGACGGACTCAGATATTTTCGGCCAAAAGTAACAGCGTTTCTCAAGCTTATTTTTTTAGAACTGCACTAAAATTGTTTTGTTCTTCTTGCGTTGCAACAATAAAATCAAATAGGGGGTGGTTTTTTGTGAAAAAGAAAAGTTCACATTATCGAGTATCAAGAATTGGTTTTGAGTTCACATTTAAGAGTACATATGTAATATAAACTTTTTCTGGTTCACATTTTCGAGGTTCACATTATCAGTACTACTGTATAATAAAACTGTAACTTTTTTTCCGGCTGTAAGGTGTTTGCACCGAATTGATTAAAAAAGTACTGCACGAAAATGATTCCAGTTTTCACAGTTGCATTGAAAACTGTCGTGGTTACAAGATAGGATATGTTTTACCATTATCCGGTGTCCGGAAACGGAGATCTAAGCTGATATCTAAGAAAAGTTGTAACTCTCGAATGCCTTCTAGCTCCTAGCTTTTTAATGACTCATCCAAATGAATTGGATTTTTGAAGTAAAACTTCTTTACGCACGCTTGACTTGGGGGTAAGCTGGTGAATGCGACACGGAAGTGTAGACCAATGTAGACTTCCGGCGAGACGGAAGTGTAGACCAATGTAGACTTCTGGCGCAGTGTAGAATTACGGTGTAACGGAAGTGTAGACAAACGTAGACTTCAGTGATGGGACTTTGTATTACTAATCCGTGATGGGACTTTGTGAAAAAATGTCCGAAGTAGATTTGTTATTTCGTTATACATTTTCCAGTTTTAATTATGTTCAATTTCAGAGATTATTATGTCCTTACACCGGGAAGTTGTGTGGAAGTAGATTTGTTTTGAATAATTGAAAGGTCTTTGCAACAACAAAAAAGGTCCTTAAAAGTCGAAGAAAGGATATTTTTCCAAAATGTTTGTTGTTCCTAGCACCCCTCATTCAAATAACATTGAACTCATATATACCGTGCCGATTCTAAAGACATTTTTGGAAAATATCCTTTTTCGGGTTTAATTATTGTGGCTCCAAGGACCTCTTTGTAAAATAACCTGATGTAAAATAAAAGGGGCATTCAATCAATTTTTATTCTAAACGCAATATGCATAATAAATCCCAATAAATTATCACCATTATAGCAAAATAAAAAAATTTGATTTAGTTATTAGTTATTACCTAGGCAGCTAAAAAGCTACAGCTAAAAACTAACCAACTTTTAGTCCGCAACTAACTTTGGCAACCTAACGAGCTTAGATACACAACCTGCAAGATAACAAATTAGGTAGCTAACGCGCAACTGTGCCTACATGTTTACACATCAACTATACCGTGAGTGCAGCGTGACTCACACCTTTTTTTCTAATTTCTAATAATTCTTTGTTTTGATTTTTACAGCAAAAGTAAACAAATTCATTGTAATATTATACATTTTCATTTCAAGATTATTACAAAAATTCAATTTGGGAAAAACGAGAAATTATTGAAGTAAAACTTCTTTACGCACGCTTGACTTGGGGAGTAAGCTGGTGAATGCGACACGGAAGTGTAGACCAATGTAGACTGCCGGCGCAAACATAGACTTCCGGCAATACCGAAGTGTAGACAAACGTACACTCTTTTGTTACAACCTTTTGGCGGAAAGGTTCGTGGAATGGGTAAACAAGCTTGAATCTCCTCAATAGAGGCAATACTAAGCCCATCATCTATCCAAACCGGTTCAAAGGAGAACAGTTGCCGACAGATGGAATTTACCGGAAGTGAGTAAAGTCATTGTGCCCATGAATCGCAGTTCATTAGTTGGAAATATAGAGCGTCACCGTCATCGTCAGATTTTCAGGTCGGACGACAAAAAACCAAAGTTTGAGCTAGGGAGCTGAAATTTATAATTTAGACTCTCCAGGGGCCCTTGATGCGCATGTGTAAATATTTTTAAAAATTCGCCCACTGACACGCCCAAAATTTCCAAAAAAAAAAAACCAAGTTTTATAATATAGGTTCCAGGCGCCCTTGATGCTCATGTATAAATATTTTCAAAATTCGCTTCCTGACACGCCCACAATTTAAATTAGATGGAGCGAAAGAAGTTTTACTTCAGTCGTGTGGCCTTAAGCACACTCATTTTTTTTAATATAAAGTTAATTATGTACAAAGATTTTAAGACATAAATCATCTTTGTAGGTTATCCTGAATTTGAACAATAAGCATTAAACTATAAATGTTATACAATTCAAAAAAGTAAAATGTTCGATTGAAGCTAGATCGTTGGATTTTCCTACTGGAGGAAAATTTGTGTGTGTGTGTGCGGAACAAATATGTTTCTCTCTCCGTAGCTTTTGTGCTGTATGCTGTTTCGTTATTTTTTTATTTAAAAAAAATTGATCAATATTTGACAATTATATATAAAATTAGGACCCCTTTTATGACAAAGTTTACCTGTTTTTCACGCATTAATCTGATGTGATTTTAATCCATGTTTTGTGAGAAGAGGCAAAAAGAAACCTTATCGATTATTACAAAAAAATATTCGATTTCAGAAGGCATTTTGCAGCATTAGGAAATTATGAAATAATAGAGAAAAAAGATGAGGTTTTTTCAATACTCGAACAGTTCGTCTGTGAACTGTACGGGATGAGATCTGCCAATTTAAATGAAGCACGATATGAAAAGTTTATTGCCACATATAAAACAAGTGGTACTGAGGTGTTGAAGAAAAAACTGATTAGTTATGATTCCTCAAATTTACCTCCATGCCAACGGGAACTGCAACAACAATTATTGTGGTCTGTATATATTACAAATATCTGGAGAAATAGTCACTTTAAAGTGCCAATGGTTCTTAACCCTGAAGATAATGGTTGGAACTTAACCGATGGAAGCTATGTTTTTAATTGGTTTGAGGGGAATACAGTTCCTTCTTCTATCTACGATATATTTTTACAACAGAATAAAGTTTATTTTAATCTATACATAATACACCTTTAGGTTCACCTGTCAGGTACTTGTGCTTATCGAAAACGCCTGTCAATTTGTTTTCCAAACTTTAAAACGAATAAACAAAATGTTATAAAATTTTGAAGCTTACAGGAACAAGTTTTTTTTTCAAATATTTCCTACACTTTCAAAAATATAGGGGTTGATGACGTGCCAGGTGATGGTTATTGTACTTAGCAAGCTATGACTCATCACCATATGAATTTCTAGCATTACAGACATACCGTTACTCGGATGGTCCACTAGCTCTTGGAATATTATGGCGGTGGGGACGAACAAAAATAAACAAACGTGTCTACGAAAACCAAATGGTACAATATGGACAAAAAGAAAGGCGAAGCATTCATTGCAAATATGTAAAATTATCTTCATCATATCATCAACGAAGTTGAGGATAGAGTGCAGAACACAAGACATGTGGATTTCCCTACAATGGCCTTGTTTGGATATAGCCAAATCACTTCAAAAGGACACTATTAACACGGAAAGAAGCATGGTGGTGGACAGATAAAGCTAAAGCCGTGATAAGTGACAAGAAAGCGGCATTCAAAGCTAGGTGCTCCACTAATAATGGACATGAAAAAGCTTCCATCGAATTGGAATACAGACTTTGCAAGCGGCTCGCGAAGAGAACGTGCACTCAAATTTAAGCAAAGTGTGTGTAGGGCTTGTATCGGGAGTTAGAAGAAATTTCTTCTTCGGCTGCTGATAGGAACCAGGCTGTCCACGAACTCCGACAAACCAGCTTGAACAGGACACAACCATTGTCAAAATACCCGCTCAGAGAAGGATAAACGCCAGGAAATCCATTCGCCAAAGATCGTCGACAATGCTCAGGGGCTGCTTCTTGTGGATGACGAAAAAATAGGATGTTTTCATAAACGTCTGCCTAACTTAGAACTGCATTATCCATATTCATTGGCCCATGTTCTGCATTCCACTTTTTGTGAATTTGCAAGGTGAAAGTGAAATTGTGTGTTCTGCATTTCGATCGAAATAAATATTGTGAATTAGAGCAAATCTGTAGGGAGTTATTACGAATGGTTTAAGTGCGAATCCAGCATTTTTTTTTATTGAAAATTGCTAAAACTGTTGCATCCATGTTGACTTAAAAGCAAATATTGTGTTTGTTTAGGTCTTTGACAATTCGAAAATGAATTCGAAAAAATCTAAAACGATCGAAATGCATTTCCAAAAAAAAATTTCATTCCGAGTGAAAGTGAAAAGTGAATTGAATTCGATTTCGATCGAAATGCAGAACATGGGTGATTAAGTCAGATTTTCGATCGAACTAACTTAGCCCAACTGCACACCTACCGTTCATAATCGTCATTCTATCGTCGGCGTCGGGCAGATTGTGCAGCCATAATTTTTTGGCTGCAGAAAGAGAATAGAGCGGGAAATTCGAAAATTAATCTACAATATTTTCAACTCGTTTTCAACAAACTATGGAAATCAACATTACAATTTTTTTTATATTGTATTATTAATAAAAAAGCTAACATTGAATTTGGATCTCGACATCCTAAAAAGACTATGGAATACATCGTCAGGATACTCTGAAACCGCCTTCATAAATAATGGATTTTTTGGCAATAAGCGATATTTTTTTAAGCGTACAATTTTTCTGGTTATAATTTGTTTTCTTTACTTTTTATTTACTTTTTCTGCGAAAATTAAGCTCAACAAAATTTTTTGAGCTGCCATTTTTCTTTGACGCTTATGAACACTATTTACATCGAAATTGAAATAAGTCAGGCCTTCACGTTGACTGCAGACATTCTGCATTGTGAGTGCGTTTAACAATGCATAAGGAAAGAAATGCGATTGTACTAGCGCAGATTTTCTGCGTTTATGAAAATACCCATTCTTCTTGGCAACAGTATTGTGAAGGACTTCTAAATGAACAATATCATCGGATATATTTTCCAAAAGCCGCTCCTAACAATGATGAAGTACCCGACGTTACTGTCGAAAAAGTTAGGAAGGCGGTCAAAGACTCCAAGAAACGAAAAGTAGTTGGGCCGGACGAGATACCCTCCGAATTCTGAAAAATATGGAAGACGTCGGGTCCAAATGGCTCATGATTTTCATCTCCAAACTGATGAGAGGCAATCCAATGCCTAACCAAGGAAGGGGAAAGTTTTCTTCTTCCTTCTTCTTTACAAAGAAAAAGGCCATAC
The DNA here is from genome assembly GCA_949715645.1 of Portevinia maculata. Lineage (NCBI taxonomy): Eukaryota > Metazoa > Arthropoda > Insecta > Diptera > Syrphidae > Portevinia > Portevinia maculata. Next base: position 361,508,358 of record OX454525.1, on the reverse strand, counting down.
GCGAGACTGTGATATTTACAGTTCAATCAAGCTGATGTCACACACCATGAAGATCGTTGAGCGGGTATTAGATAGCCGAATGCGGAAAATAATACGGCTATCAGAAGACTAGCGCGGGTTTGTCGCAGGTAAAGCAAGCAGAGATGCAATCCAAAGTATAAGGGTGATGATGGGAAAATATCGCGATTCCTCAAAGGAACACCATATCTTGGTTGATTTTGAAAAGACCTTTGATAGACAACCAATAGATCTGTTAACGAGGAGTTCCACAAACAGATGTACAGATGATCACTGACATGTATGAGGGAGAAAAGACAAGATTAAGATGCGCCGCTGTGTAGCGTCTTAAGTCCCTTGGTATTTATTAGAGTAATTGATAACCTGTTTGGAGGAAAAGTGAAGGACCCCAATCATCAGTTATTCCTTGCTGACGATGTAGCCATCATTAGCGAGGACCAAACATCCCTACAAGGAGTACTTGATGCATGGGTGGAAGTTTTGGAGGGCAATTGGTATTGTATTAGTCCGAAGAAAACAGAATACTTGTAGTGCCCGTTTTTTGATCCACTCCGACCTATTCCATACATTTATATTGATGGAGGAGTAATTCCCAAGTGTGAAAAGTTCAAATACCTGAGATCTATGATCAATAGCGAAGCAAGCTGTGATGACGGTAAAGCATCGCGTAAGCGTAGGGTGGATGAAGTGGCGGGAAAGCTCAGCCATCTTCTGTGATCGAAAAATGCCCCTTAGTTGAAGGGAAGGGAACCGCAGTTGTGCGCCCGGAGCTCGCATACGGTTCACAATGTTGGACAGCGTACAAAAAGAATTAGTGCAGTTTAAAGCAGCTAAGATCAAAATGCTTCGCATGACAGCAGGAGTAATAAAGATTGATCGAATAAGACGTTCTAAGATCTGAGGAAGCCTTTACGTCAAACAACCAATCTCGAAAAAACGCCTGTTGGTACTGTCATGTTCAAAAGAGAGATCCTACGAACTTATTACTATTCAAAATCAGCTACATTAAGAAGATGGTTTTCCGTAGTAAAAAAAAAGCGCAAAATAACCAATGATTGGTTAAAGCCGCTATGGAGTTATTTCGGGGAAAGGAAATATGTAATGTCTTATTCCTTTACGACGATGTTATGACCAGAATAAGGGAATCATAACCCTCCCACTTTACTGCATCCCTACTGTGGGGTTCGCCGGTTCAACCTCAATCGACGACATCGGCAGGTTTCCTGGTTTCAGATCACTTGATGACTGAGGCCTGTGTACTCTTGTGTATTCCTGTGTACTGATGATTCCATAATAAAAAACAATCTAAAGAAGAAAGACTATGTTTTCTATTCGAAACCAAATATTTATGTTTAATTTTAGCAAATTTCTCAGAGATAAATCTACGTACAAAGATTTGCGAAAGGCTTCCCAATCGAGGGCGGTGAACGACAATAAGCCCTTGTTCACCTGCTGGAAGAAAAAGTGACGGACTATAAAATGCATCGAATATTCTTTGCCGAAGATGGAGCCATAATTCGCAAGGGTCCAACTTCTCTTCCACAACGACTTTTTGTGGATTGATTTTTTTTTTTGAGGGGAATGGATATCGGATATTCCACAAGTATAATTGAACAGAAAAATACTTCAAAGGCATAAATCCTCGCGTAGTTGCGGGGGGGGGGGGGGGGGGCAGATCTGAAGAGAAAATTTAGTTTTCTTCTGCGATCGAAAAATGGCCATAAGGTAAAAAGAAAGGTTAACATCGCAGTAGTACGTCCGCCGCACCTATACAGCTCATAATGTTTGGTAATTTTGAGATAAATATATTTCGCATAACAGCAGGAGTAACAAGGCTTGATAGCATAACAATTTCGAGAATCCAAGAAAACCTTTATCTCAAATAACCCAAATAAAAAAATGGAGGTCGACTGGCTGAGTTGATATTTTCATATTCAAAGGAGAGATCCTACGTTCCCAGACAACTACGAAGGCGGACCATTAGAGGGAATTATGTCTTATAAATAGTTTCAGATTCGATCCAATAACAGAATCTTTAATTTGTTTACACAAGTGCAGACCCATTTTAGTACTCACCTTTTTTATAATATTATCTGAAGTGTTCGTAGTCGATGCCAACGCTAACGTAGTTCCCTTTTTGGCACCATCAGCCTCACCATTAGCAGTAGCCGCAGATAATTCAGCGACAGCGCCTTCACTCAATATCCCATCACAATTTGTACTATTTACAGTAGTACTAGCGGCTATGGCGGTGACAACAACAGGTGGTTCAACATCGCCAGCCGCTCCATTTGACGCGGCAGTGGTGTTACCAGTTGTTATGTTGGCTGAAATACCAGAAGCGTCATCAACCTCTGATTTACTACAGGCATGTGTTATTTTTAATGAAGTCGTTTCGTCCTCCTCCGATGACGATGAGGAGGATGAAGATGATGATGATGATGGGTCAAGTTGGGGGGAAGTCGCATCACTAACATTTTTTGTAATCGTTGTTTTATCTTTTCCATCTGGCTGCTCCTTCTGCTGTGGTTGTGTTTGTTTTTGTTGTAATTGTGACAGTGATTCGGACGAGGACGACGAAGATGAATTTGAGGACGACGACGACAAGGACAGATCCTGCTGTTGCTGGTGTGAAAGCGTTAACGAAGCAGCATTTTGTTGATTGGACTGTGACTGTTGTTGCGTGCTAGTAAGCGTCACCTGCTGCTGTTGGAAATTATGCAGCGGATGCTGCTGCGGCTGCAAAGTCAGAGAAGAAGTCTGTCCCTGTGGTGGGGAGTTTGACGAGTGCGGAGGCGACGATGATGCAGTCGATGAACCACTGCTGCTGCTGCTTCCGCTAACACTTCCTGGGGACAACGAAGTGGAGGATGTATTTAGACTACTGTTGTTTGTCATTGAGTGAATTGCGGTCGAGTTGTTCGGTGACTTATTCTGCTGCGGGGACTGAGGACCATTTTTTTCCACTGGTTTACCTGTAACCAAAAATGATTTAACGAAAAAAATTAATTTGAATGCTTCCCTTATAAGATTCCACTTACTCTTCATAACGTTGTAAGAATCAAGCTCTTCGGCAAAATCTTCCTCCTCGTTGAACCACATTTCTTCGTCTTCGTCCAACTGCCGTTGATCTCGGCGATATCTGCCGCTTCTTATGATTGGTAAACTGCTAAAGAAACAATGAAATACAGAACAAATTGCAGTTAATATATGGAATGTTTGCGGTATTCAACTTACGTATCGATAGCCAACTTGTCACGATCCTTTATTCGGTCTTGGTACTGATCGTATCTGGTCTTCAAATACTTAAACGTTTGTACATATTCGATCTCATCAAATATTTTACTGAAATTCTCAACAAAATAGACGCAAAGGGTTTTTATGTCCTCGAGTTTGATGTACTCAAATAATTCTAATATAGCTGATTCGAGTAGATTATATCTGCCATTATTTCTAATGAATGCGTCAACAACTGGTGCAAATAAGTTACCCTTAACTATGTGCCTGCGAAGAGAAGAACGACATTTCCTGTAGTTTTGTTAGGCAACAAGCAAGCTATGCAAATAATAATAATTTAAATAAAAACTTGCAACAATATGATGATAAAACAGAATTTATAAATGATATTTTATGTTTCTATCGCTCTATGGCAATGGGATACAACCGGGAACTTGGCGAGCTTTACCAAGGTATAAGGCAACTTGCAAAGTAAGTACACATGGAGGAAAGATTGCCTTAAAGAACTGATGAAGTTAATTGATGCAGGTTTCAGAGTTAGGTTTGAATAGACTTATGGCCAATAAAAGAAGAAGAAGTTGCTTGGCCTTATTTTAAACTTTAATTTTTCTGCTGGTGTGAGCTTGCTTACAACAACCCATAAAGATAAATTTAAATGTGACAAGGTATAACTAACCATTAATTCTATTTTCATCTAAAAAGAAGTGATTTTTCTTCATGTAAATCATACACAAAAAAAAACATGCAAAATCTCTCTTAAACACCACCCATAGATATGAGCTGTCTAGTTGAAAAATAAATAAACAAATAATAAAAACAATTCAAAGGGAACCAAAGGAAACTTACCTATTATAAAACTCGTCTTTAAGTGCAATTATTTTTCTTAAAAGTCTAAGGGCGCCAAGAACGAGGAACGTATGTGTGCTTTTCATAAGCACTAGTATTCTCTTAAGGAGATCTTTTTGTATTATAAAATTCTTTATGTGATACGTGTGATGCTCGACGCAAAATGATAGAATATCCAAGACCAAGCCGAGCAGCTGTGCCGTTTGGTAGTCTTCGTTCTGTGGTCTATCACCGATTGTATTCATTAAAAGTGGAGCTGTAAAAGAGAAGCATTTACTTTTAATCTGCCTACAATAAAGGGGCTGCTCCGATTTTATACCAATCAATGTCTGAATACTATGCTTGTAGAAGAAATTTAGGAAATCTCCCTTTTCGGTGAGCATATTCTCCGGCTCCAAGAGAATTTTTATCACGCCCATTAATTGCACCGCTCCACCCAGTTCTGGCTCGGAATCAGTCAACATTTGTTCAATAGCTATGTTCATCAGCATTCGACCCTGAAAGCCAAGCGAAGCACGTTAATTAAATGACACTTAACATTGCCCTGTTGCAAGTACTCACCCCATCAGTTCTGCTCACCTGTTGCAATGTGTAATTGCGCACAACCAACGGTGAAAACTCAACAATCGCAGTCAGAATATCAATCGAGGCTGATTTAGTCTTCTGATCGGCCATTATTAGGGTGATCTCGAGAGCCTGCAGGATACCCAAACATGTTAATGTCTTGTAAAACGAATCTTTCCCTTGTGGCTGCAAATTCTGAGCATAGTTGCAAAATTCTTTCAAGAACAAAACAATGTCACGACGCTTCGCCTCCGATGTGTTTGGATCTGTCAGCAGGGTAAACATATCAACAAGAAAACGCTCGTCCTCCTGTATCAGTGTAACAATCTCCACTTTGTTGAAAAATATGAAGCTGGACAGCGTATTTAGCATGTTGTCCTCGACAAACACCGAAGGCGTTGGCAAAATGATGTCCTGAATGTATTGTACTCGGAACGTTTGATGAATTTTTGCCAGAAGATCTTGATTTCGGATTGGAATTGCTTCACGAAATTTAGCCAATTGCTTCAAATACTGGCGATGCTTTTTCGGTTGAGTGAGATTTGGATCGTATTCCAAGCAACCGACCACATCGAATATCGTATCCTCGGCAAACATAATCTCGAAGAGTGCGTTTTTGTTAAGCAGAAATATATTCTTGAAGATCTCGAAGAGATGATGAAGACCTTCAACATTCTCCAGATCTTCACAAACATGGAAAAGATTGAGCAGTTTCTTTATGTAGTTCTCGGATTGCAAGGCCGTCGAAAGCTTCTCTTTGCGAAGAGGTGTGGTTAAACAATTTTGTATTGTTTCAGCAATGTCCTCCAGGCGCCCTAGTTCACAGGGTGGCAATTCGATTGGTGGTGCCGTATCGGACATATCTTCAAAGCGTTCATCTTCGGATTCTTCGACTATATCCTGGGTGATCTCGACTGATGGATCTTTACCTTGCACCTAAAAAGAAAACACAGATGGTTAGAAAAGTTATACATAAAATAATGTTCGTTGCTATTACCTGACAAATTTTCTCCCAAATTTCATCACAGCCCGCCTTCTCTTGGAAGCTCAATGCCAAATCGAAATTATCACCCTCAGACCATACAATTAGTGTATCCTGTTGCTTCTGATAGGCGGTATCTGGTTGAATTTTACTTTCTAAAAGTAACGAACCATCGGATTCAGCCCGAACTAACAATGAGATGCCTAAAATAATTAAAATCAATTCCAGTTTAGGGTCGTCTCATTTTCAATGCAGACGTTTTGATTACCTTTTAGTCTATCAACGTAATTGGATGATACATGGCCTGTCCCACGATCATCCCATTGCCTTTCCGCATTCAAGGCATAGAGTTTAACACGTCGGCGGGTGTCTGTTGTCATTCTCGATATTGATTTATTGGTTTTGGTTGAAGTTTTCTTTGAACGTTTCCCCGTGTTTACGAATTTGTATTTACCCTGTTCTAAATAGAACAACGTTTTCCGTTAATTAGATAGATGTGTGGGTGATAGTGGCTGCACACCACACAGATGGACAAAACAACTCTCACTTTTGTTTGTTCTTATATCCAGAGGGTTTCCTCTTGACTTCTGCTTACTTACTTAAAAAACAAATTATATTATATGGTGCTGGTTAATTTAATTGGTATGCTACTGAACATTTTGATACTTTGTATCGGTAATCTGGAAAATAAAACAAAAAAATAGGTTAAGTTAAGTTCTCTAAATATTTAGTATTTTGTTAGATAAAAGATCAAGTGACTTTTTTAATCCCACAATTCCTGCGCGTATATTTCAATCTGAGACCATAGAACCATGTTATTTATATAGACGGAATCAGTTGAAGCTATCATGATACAAATATTGGGAGCGGGTCGAAATTCTGCTTTCAAAATTCTGCTTTGCAAAATTCAGACTTTTAACACAAAAATTCTTTTCAAAATTCTGCTTTTTTTTTGTTGTCTTACATTATTCTGCTTTTCAAAATTCTGCTTTTTAAAATTCTGACAGGCAATATTTTAAGCAAATAAATTCTCCTAATTCTGTTTTTTTTCCAATTTACGAATTTAAAGAAAACAAATATTTTTCAACTTTGTCAACAAACTACAATATAATTCTTATAAAGAAGGTACACAGGTGGGTACCAGGAACACACAAAAAAAACAGCCAAAAATTACAAATTATTTCATAATAGAAATTACCAAAAAAAGAAAAAGAAACAGCATTAAGAAACTAAATAAAGCACACGTTCGCTCACAAGGGTATACTAACAGAATATTTGTCTAAACTAAGAGAGCAATCTTAAAACCAATAAAAAAACTACTTTTACCTCTTCTTCTATAAATGTGAGTGGTGGAATGTTTTACAAAATTCTGCAAATAATAAAAAAGGTTTGGAAAATGTGCGCTTTTTAACATTTTCCAAACCTTTTTTATTATTTGCAGAATTTTGTAAAGCAGAATTTTGTAAAGCAGAATTTTGAAAAGCAGAATTTTGAAAAAAAGAATTCTGAAAAGTAGAATTTTGAAAGCAGAACTTTGTAAAACAGAATTTTGAAAGCAGAATTTTGACCTCGCCGGAATTTCGACCCCAACCCACAAATATGATCTAGGTTTAGCGACATTTAATTTAGTCCAATACAGACATATCAAGCATTGATTTAAACCTTTCAAAACGGGGAATGACTAAACGCCGAAGCAAACAATTCGCAAAATGAAAGGTCGTATAAGATGTCACACCTATTTATGCTCTGCTAGCTATTAAGGAAGCACTTAAGGATAAAACAAGGAATCAAAGTTAGTTTTCCTACTTTTACGCAGTCCACTTACAAAATCTAACTTGAAGACGCATTGGTAAATTGCCGAACCTTGAAAAATGCTGCTCTACAGTAATATTTTGTCCCAGATGATGGGCCGAAGCTTGTTGGTTTTTTTCACAGCGTGTACTTGGCTTTGTTCTCGTTGACTCCAAGAAAAGCTAATTAAATAAATAAATACATTATCATTACCAGGGGCCCTGAAAGAAATACAAGACGAGAACCACGACTCACTATTTTTCCGTAACGATACCTGATACCTATGTACATTTTAAATAACGACAGCAGCAATATACAGAAGTTCCGAAATTCGAGTAAGCCTTCACGTCAAAGAACATATCTCAAGGAAAATGGAGCTTGACCGGCTCAGTTGGTACCGTCATATTCAGAGCGAGATCCTACTATCCCTCACACAGGCACAATTTTCCACCATTTTGGACCGCATACATATTCACGTTTATTTACAAATGTCAAAACCAAACACAAGTTGATAGTAGGCGTTTTTCTTTTTAAGCTCAGAGCAGCGCACAGAGCTGTCAAAAAGAAAGCCGTCTAACTTTTTTATCTCGGCAGAAAAGTCTGAACACTTTATATGTTATCCATGAACAAAATGACGGAGTACTTGAAGTAAGAAGCTGGGGGATGCCATAGACAGACTGAAAGGAGGGAAAATAAACGGGAAACAATTAATGAAAAAATACTTATTTAAAAAATAAACATAATTACTAATCATATGACACGGAGGTGTTTTGAGAAGACTCGTGTTTCGAAATGCAACAGAGATGCGTCTGTTCCATAGATTCTTTAAATGGAAGGTATCCGGCGTTGCACGGGTCTTATATATACATTATTTTTTTGTATAACCTTATAAAAAGCTCTTACGATATGCATATCTATGTAAGAATAAGCGTTATGATAATAAACAAGCGGACTTCAAAGCAATCTAAAAACATTTTATTGAAATCCGTTCGCTCACTATAGCATGCGTCAAAAAGATGTGCTTTAAAACCAGCAATAGCAGGTCATAATGTACGGCAAATATTCGTTCTTCTTTTAAAAGGACAGTCCTCTCCTTTGCCACAGTATTCATTCAGGTTTAGTTTCTAAAAGAATGTTTTCTAAATCTTTGATTCAAATGTCATTTTTTCAACATCAGTGATTCAATATTTATTTGTATGAACTTGTGTCGAAAATTGCTTTAGCATTTACTACCTTATAACGATCAGGAGAACAATATAATATCATATGGTCCGTTCGCCTTCTAAAATGCAAACGTAAATGTATATAAACGTTTGTGCGAAACTAGACAAACGCGTTCGCGTACTGAGAAAATGATAGAACGATTCACACAGAATTTCAGCTGGTAAAAAATTAAAACTGTCAAATGATGAAATCCTACGAGTTTGCCAGCAAAAAAAACAGCAGTTGCTTCTTTTCGAACTAAACTTTGACGTTTTTCACCTTTTTACGCAAAAGCGTTTGCGTACTTTTCTTTGAAATCAGAGGATACTCTCTCGATTTTGGGGATTGGATAGCTTTAATTTGTTTACAAATATTGTACGCGAACGGACCTACATATACAGCCCTATTGTGAGTTTCGCGTGAAAAAGATTCCACCCAAAAAAATCCATTTTTTTCTTTTCGCCTATTGTGAATTTCGGGCGAAAAAAAATTTCATGTTCGAAAGATTCCCCTTATTGGCAGCTCCCAATTCGGGCGGAATTAAACGTCATTCAGAGCTAAAATGTTCACTTATTTTTTTGGGGCGAACAGGAGAACGTACGTGCGAAAAAAAGCGGCTACAAATAAAATACGAGGGCGGGTCAATAAGGCCGTGACTTTTTGAATTTCTGACCTCTTTACTGAAACGGCAACACTGCTCCTGTCAACAGGCATCTGTCAGTTGACTCCTGTCAAAATTTAAACTTGCTGCGTCAGTTAGTTTGTGTTTGACAGCTATTTTTATCAGACTACTCACTAATTTGAGGAGAAAATGGAAAAAAGTGAAATTCGTGTGCTTAGTAAGCATTATTTCTTGCGAAAAAAAACCATTACCGAGACCAAGGCTAAGCTTGAAAAATACTATGGGGACTCTGCACCATCGATTTCAATGGTAAAAAAGTGGTTTACTGAATTTCGTTGTGGCCGTACAAGCACTGAAGATGCCGAACGTCCTGGACGCCCAGTTGAGGTCTCTTCACCCGAAACAACGAAAAAAATCACGATATGGTGTTGGCCGACCGAAGATTGAAAGTGCGAGAGATTGTGGAAGCCGTAGGGATCTCGAATGGCTCAGTGGTTTCAATTTTGAATGATCACTTGGGCATGAGAAAGCTTTCCGCAAGATGGGTGCCGCGTTTGCTCACAGTCGACCACAAACGCAATCGTGTAACAACTTCACAGGAAGGTTTGGCGTTGTTTAATCGCAATATGGAGGAGTTTTTGCGCCGTTTTGTAACCGTGGACCAAACATGGATCCATCACAATACACCAGAGACCAAACAACAGTCAAAACAGTGGGTTTCTAAGGGTGAATCGGCGCCAAAGAAGGCCAAGGTGGGTTTGTCAGTCAATAAAGTAATGGCGACTGTTTTTTGGGATGCACGCGGGATAATCCACATGGACTACCTTCAAAAGGAAAGAACAATCAATGGGGAATATTATGCCAACTTATTGGACCGATTCAATGACGATTTGAAAAAAAACCGACCTCATTTGGCCAAGAAAAAAGTTCTTTTCCACCAAGACAATGCAAGGGTGCACACATGTGCAGTTGCCATGGCAAAAAAACATGAATTGGGCTATGAATTGCTCCCTCATCCACCCTATTTTCCAGATTTGGCTCCAAGCGACTGCTTCTTGTTCCCAAACCTGAAGAAATGGCTTGGTGGAAAAAGATTTGACTCCAATGATGAAGTCATCTCGCAAATAAAGGCCTATTTTGAGGACCTCGGCAAATCATTTTTTTTGGAAGGGATACAAAAATTGGAGAAGCGTTGGACAAAGTTTATAGAGCTCAAGGGAGACTACGTTGAAAAATAAAATTATTTTTTTTATCAAAAAATCTGTGTTTTATTCCAAAAGTCACGGACTTATTGACCCGCCCTCGTAAATGGGTTTGTTACTCGTTCTCGTTTACTTTAAGACCAACCAATTTTTCCTGTTATTCAATCGCCGGTCTCGACTTGAAATTTGTTGGTCCTTTTTGATATCCACCATCTGCAAAAACAACGTAAAGCTGCGAGTTTCACGATGGGTGGAATCGCTTATTATTTTTTGGACTGGTAAGCATATCCAGGAAATATTGGAATGCTATTTTATAAACTCTAAAAATATGCACAGTATTTATAAAAAAAAAAACACTAAACAATTGGAACTTAACTCAAAGCGACTGATGTCCATGCGCCGTTAAATGTTTACATTTTTGGCTTTATTTCATTTGCCGTTTTTTTTCGAATAACTAGTTCTTAAGTATTTTATTTTTAAGAACCGCAGTACTACGCAATGCAATTTAATACAAAATATTCTTAACTTCCCTATTTCTTTTTTGCATTTAATTTATTTGGCACTTTATATTTTAAAGCTGTCAAAACACAAATTAGGTGTGTTCGTCTGAGTTCGAAATGTCACTGTCGATTCGAAGTGAAATATCATTCGGGCGAAACTCACAATAGCTTTTAAAATTCCGGGTGGACAGAATTTCACCAGGCAAAATATTTTCCGGGCGAAACTCACAATAAGGCTGAATATCTTTCGTTTAGAGTCACAACATATTTCAAGGCCTGCGGCTGTTAGATGGTAGACTTGGTACGCAATAAAAATGAGCTCATCTTATTACTCCCGTTGTTCGAGAACTTAAGAACAAAAATTGCCAATTCGATTGCCCAAAATAACAGTTACCGTGTTCCTCTCATAACAAGCAATAAAAATGGCGCCGCATTTGCAATATATCTTTGTGGTATTAAATGCACATCCATCGGACTAGACAATATACACCCTGACTTTATTAAAATAGTAGGGGAGACCCTATTACCCTTAATCATATTACACATATTTTAAACACTCTCCTTATGACATTTAATTACTCCTCCCCTTGGAAAAGGGCAAACATTACACCTATCCCGAAAAATGAAGGCCTAATGAGTACAGACTTATCGCTACCCTCCCGTTTCTATCCAAAGCTTTCGAATCTTTTTGAAGCTCTGGCATAAAAGAGCATCTCTTGTTAAACACTTCCATTGCATTAAGCTTTCTGGCATGCCCACTTTTAAGGGGCACTTCTTTAACAAAAACTTTGTTAACCCGATGAAATCCTTTAAATATTGTTTAACAAAATAGGCTATCCTTTTTAACTTCTTCTTCTTCCTTTAATGGCAGTGAGGCTGTTATTAGGAATAAAGGGGATCATAACCCACCCACTTAACTGCATCCCTACACTCTACTGGTCCGCCTGTGGGAATCGCCGGTTTGACCTCAGAAAATAACGACAGGCCTCCCGATTTTCAATCACTTCGTTACTGAGACCAATCAAATGCTGGTGTTGCTGCATTTGAGTGATCCAGGAGTTTTTAGGCCTGCCTCTCCTTTGCGTTTGTATTTTAACGTTGATTGATATCGCCTTTTTGACAGGGTTCGTAGGATCTCTCCTTCGAACATAACAGTACCAACTGAGCCGATCGCGCTCTGTTTCCTTAGAGATATTTAATTTGCCCTCATACTTTTTGTACGCTGTTCAACATTGTGGACCGTATGTGAGCGCCGGGCGGTGTAGTGCTTTCCTTTCACCTTAGAGGGCATTTTTCGATCACAGAAGATGGCAGAGTTTTCCCGCCACTTCATCCACCCTACGCTTACGCGATGCTTAATGTCGTCAGCGCAGTTTGCTTCGTTATTGATCATAGATCCCAGATATTAAAACTTTTTGCATTTGGGAATAACTCTTCCATTCATATAAATGTCTGGAATGGGTCGGAGTCGATCAGAGAACAAGTATTCTGTTTTTTTTCGGACTAATACGATGCCATTCCGCCGCAAAATGTTCACCCATACATCAAGAGCTCGTTGCAGGGAAGTTTGATACTTGCTAATGATGGCTCCATCGTCAGCAAAGAATAACTGATGCACTTTGGGGTCTGCAATAAATAGCATGGGACCTAAGACGCTTCACTGGTGTACACCGACTTTAATTGCAAAATTCTCGGTGACGACAGGGTGGCGTGCTACTCTTGTCTTTACTCTCTCATACATGTCCACGATCATATCTACGAAGATTTTGGGAACTCATCGTTGCCTTAGCGCCACCCATAACAGATCCAGTAGTTGTCTATCAAAGGCCTTTTAAAAATCAACCAACACCATATGCAAATCCTTAAACGAATCACGATGTTTTCCATCATGATCCTTATACTTTAGATTGCATTTGTGGTTGATTTACCTGCGACAAACCCGCACTGGTCTTCAGATATTCGCATTCGGTCATCTTATACCCGCTCAACAATATTCATGGTGTGTGATAATCAATACCTACATATTTTGGCCTTAACAGGCCCATACAGGGCCCAGAACCTAGCTTCTCCCACACCTCTTTCATGCGAAGTGGAGGGGACCTACAGTTTTACGCCAAATGCGAACGGCAAATTTCATGACAATTTGATACTCTTGGTTGTTTTTCAGACGTTCGCAAGAGGCGCCAACAATACGCGGTATTCCCAAGTGGTCCCCCATCTAAGTACTAACCACGCCATACGTCGTTTAATTGCTGTGATCGAACGAGAACCGATTGATTCGATAATCCACCAATACTTATATTTTTGTCACGCCCACTTTATAAGGGATGGAAATAGGAAAAGGGTATGCAACAGTTCGTCCAAGGGGACTGTAGCCTTTTCCTATGTTTAAATACTCGTATAAACATATTTCCTCTTTTTCTTCGTGGAAAATATGGTCAACGTTGTCATAAATAAGGTAAATCTTGGAGTTTGAAAATAAACCTTTAACATAACTGCAATTAAAGCAATAGAATGAACGCACGAGTATGGTGATCTAGCCATGTCCGTCCGTCGGTAATTTGTAGGCCCTAAAACTCGAGCTAGAAAGATAAGATTTAGAATAAAAAAAATGGTCCGATGACTACACCAGCCCACAGAGCTGCAGCGGGAGATGCCTTGTATGAAATGTATACAAATAAAGTTGTCGTGTCCGGCCAAGGAGCGTCCGCCCACTGGAATGTATTTTGTTAGAAAAATATAACGAAAAACTTGGGACTATGAAATTTCTTCGGCCACGAGAGATGTCCGCCTGCGGGAGCTGTCCGCGACCAGAGATTTTACTGTTTATATATATGTATTCATTTAACAGTTTCTGAATATTTAAAAATTTCACTTTTCTCAAAAACAGCTTTAAAGATATTGATCTCTGTTGTGTATTAAATACTTGGAGCAAAAGCAAGAAAATGGCATATTCAGTTTCTACCAAAAGACTAAAAACAGGATATTCTCGAAACACGGAAATATAAAAATGGGTTAAGTGATTTTTTGTTGACTCGCAAATTCATTTTTTATTGGTTATATTAAATTGCAACTTACGTACTAGACAAAAATGATTAAATCTAACTTAATAAATTAGTTAACAGGACATTTATTCTAGATAACTGCTCCTTATGCGGACGCTCTAAATTGAACTCTATCTTATAATTATTGCCTTTCGGCTTAAAAACTATTTTACGAACTAATCTTACATTTTAATAAGACTCGGCATTATTATTTAAATTTTATAATTATTTAAATTTTATTTTATTACCTAATCTACTTACTTAAACTGCTTAACGTTTTTAAACTATAATAGGGATTCTGAGCACTAGTTATAAGCACTTACGCAACAAGTGGTCAAAATCCCAATTGCTTTCTGAGCACCTGGCAGTCGTTATGAGCCGACTGAAGACTTACAGCGTTAGTTACCAGCTGGCGAGACCGGCTTCCTCCAGAACTAACTTAACCTAACTTTTAAACTAAGAGTATTTTACCTAGAGTAACGCACCGTCTTGTGAGCCACCCGCCCTCAACAAGCCACCGAAATTCGGCGAATTGCTTTTCCGTATCGAAAGGGGTTGTGATTTATTTGCTTCAAATGCACACACACAAAGATCAGAAGCCATTATGACGAATCAAAAATCGTTCATAAGATCACAATCACAAACATGCTTATTTTGAGATTCGAATGAATAGTCAAGTCGTTCGAATATCTATTTTCGTTCGAATTATACCGGTTTTTCTCAAATAAATTTTCTATTCGCTCGAATCTCAAAATACAAATTCTTCTAATTCGAAAAACTTTCGTTCGAATTCGAATGTCAAAATCAGCATGAAAGTCAATTATCGTTATGTATGCTTCAACCGGAAATTAGGTCTATGAATCCGCCTTAAAAGCCACTTTTAGAAAAAAATCTATGCCCCCACGTTGCAAAATTAAAAGTGTGACATCTATTACGTGCAAAAATCTTGAAATTTGAAGTCATAAGATTTGCATCACTGACGAGCACATATCTTTCATAAAAATATTTACATATCTATTAAACATCATAGTGCATGCTGTGCATACTTATACGTCATATCCCTATAAAATTCGACTTACTTTTGTGGCCTATTTCCAGCCTCTGATGAAAGGTATAAATTTAAATTTCCAGATGTTTTCAACTTACCCATTCACTAATTAATACAAATAAAATACTGCTATCTACATGTAATCTACATTACCAGTGTTTTGTTGGAAAAACTATCCGTAGTGAAATAGGATTTTACACGTACTACAAATACAAGTTCCCACTGCGGACTACTACTGCGGATAAAAGCAAAAGTTAAATCCTGCTGCGGATAGGTTGATTCAACATTGAATGAACTTTTGATTGATACATTTTATGTTTCGTTCGTAGAGTAGCGTTGATACCCTGATGCAGGTTTTCGACTCAGGAATTAAAAGGGATTTCGAGTTGAGTTGAAAATCAGTAGACATTATAGAAAAAGGCATGGCATTCCTCTATTTATTTCACAACATAGCACCTCGTACGCTTACTTATCAAAAATATAAATGTATTTGTGCACAGAGTCGTAAATACAGTCTCATTGCAACCGTACGAAATCAATTTCAACTGGACTCTAATGTCGACCATACGACGAGTTTCTATTTTGAACATACTCTACGGACATGCTCCCCTCACGTTGGTGGTATTGTTTATATAAAACAACTGATATCGTTTCGAGAAAAAAAATTGTCAAATAGGAAAAACTGCAAAATTATAAAAAATATCCATTCTAGTTGATTAAAAATGTAGCTGGAATTAGCTAGTTTTGGCTTGGCACGGATCTATTTTTTGGGTTTGTTGATTTTATCTGCAAATTCTTCTGACAGATCGAAGCTGTTATCGTAGTAAGTGTACCAAATTTGAAATATAAAAACCGCATGGTTTTGGTGGGAAATCCTACTTCAGTATGGATAGCTTTTCCAACAAAACAGGGGTATTGTTACGATTCTTTTTTTTTATTGATTTAACGGGTATAGAAAATGGAAAATTAAAAGATCCGATTCAAAATCAATTTGTATAAAACCGAGAAAGTTATCGTACCCAGTCGTGCACTTTATTTTTTTTGCAGTAGGTTAATGTAACTCGGGCAACGAAAATTTTTTTTTTGGTTTCAGGGCCCAATTGAACGACATCAAATCTAGAGAGATAGGAAAAGTCCAATATCGTTGAAACGATGCCTTTCGATGGTTTATTTTACGTGATCTGTCCCTAGAACAAGATTAAAGAAGTCACATGAAAGCGCATTTCCTCACCGAAATCGGGTGCAAGTCTGAAATAGGTGAAAAGTGCTACATCAAATTTGCCACACAGGAATTTACTTCTGTGTATAAACTTTACCCTTTTTTCGATCTGTCATTCACACAATTTGTACGTTGAATAGAATTTAAAATGCGACATTAAGCAGGCATATGCCTCAACATTTCTTGCAAATCATATGATCGCCTTTCTTGTATATAACACCACACCTAGTACTGACTGCCAGTCATTGTGAATAGTTTTGTCCATCCATAATTGGCTTATTTTTCTTCGTCAGGCGTGGCTATGATCATATTAAATGGAATAAAGCTCTCCCATTTTATTGCATTCTAAAGTAAAATTGTTTAGATGTGATTTTCCCTTATAGTACGTTTCGAAATTTGTCATTTCAGCTGAATTCAACATTTCTCCCGAAATGTTCATCATTATGCAATACATTTTCCAGCATTTCGAAACGTTGAATTTCATCAAACTTACTTAAGAGGCTCCCGACCCGTGAAAACTCAGACACTGCAGCCTTCTATCCTTTGCAATCCCGGGCACGCTGCTTCCAGTTGTTCAGACCAAGGTCTTAAAAAATGTCGGTCTTCCTTGCCTTCTCAAACCTCTTGGCTGTAGCATTATTGTTTGGAACCATTCCGAAGAGCTGCTTCCAAACTGTACATTATACCGCGTGCTTTCAAGTGTCACACGATGCAGTAGGGAAGAATACTAACCTGTGCGTTTTCCAAAAAGTTTATGACGAGTTTCTACCTTGCCCAGATGCCATATTTGTAATTTCTAAACATACATACATATTAGGGCTTAACGGCCCATACAGGGCCTGAACCTTGCTTCTCACTTTTATACGAAGTGGAGGGGACCTACAGATTTACGCCGAATCCGAACGGCAAATTTGAGAATCTTTCTCATGACAGTTTGATACTCTTGGATGTTTGTCAGACATTCGCAAGAGATGCCAACAACATGCGGTATTCCCAAGTGGTCCCCCATCTAAGTACTAACCACTAACTACGTCGTTTAATTGCGGTGATCTAACGAGAACCGATTGATTCGACGTGGCAAGATCGTTGTAATTTCTAAAGTGTTCCCTCAATCAATCCATTCCCCTTTCTTACCTCTTTCGGCTATCACTTTTACAAGGAGAATTTTCTCAGAATTGAAAGTCCTCTTTCATAACTAAGATGCACAAAAAGAAGAAAAAAAGCCAAATAACTTATTACCGAGATGACTTCCTTAAAAATATATAAACTACCCGAAACCTCGTGGAATTTGTGACCTCTGTCGCCTCAGTCTTATGTCCGTTCTACCAACGCCTTTCCTGACCACATCTGGTGTTCACCAAGGCAGTCACCTATGTCCCATTTCCTTCATCCTACCCATAACCTGTAACAGAATTTTTTGAAGTTTTCGGTCTATTTGTTTTGAATGGGTCTTCTATTAGTGATGCATGTGGCGAATTCACTTTTGTTAGCGGGGAGGGACAATCCGCGATTTCAGGGGACTGGCTGAACATTATCGATGACTTTGAAGTTGCACTAGTCAACTACTCGGCTCATTGTCCAATTGTAATTAAAATTCAGCTAAAGGAGTTAAACCAGCAAGCTACACCTTCCAGTTTCAATAAGCTGAAGTGGTCGGAGAACAATGCAACCCTCTGGACTGGCTGAACATTATCGATGACTTTGAAGTTGCACTAGTCAACTACTCGGCTCATTGTCCAATTGTAATTAAAATTCAGCTAAAGGAGTTAAACCAGCAAGCTACACCTTCCAGTTTCAATAAGCTGAAGTGGTCGGAGAACAATGCAACCCTCTATAGAAGCCTCCTTTCTCGGCACTTACTATCTCTGTCCCAACAATCCGCAGTCTCGTCTGAAGTGGTATGCGAAAGTATAGAGCGGGTTATAAAGACCGCAGCCCCTTTTGCGTTGAAGAGTACACACACTTTTGTAGCTAAAAATGTATGGTTTGATAAGGATTGCAAAAATTTCCGTAAACTTTCGTTCGTTTACTTAAAACTGTTTAGAACGACCAATTTTCAATTTTTCAAAAACATCTATCTTCGCGTTAATAATGATTTTAAGAAAATGTGCTCAGTTAAGAAAATCACTTATTTAAAAAACGTGGCTAAGAAATTGGAAAACTGCACAAACTCAAAGATATTTTGGGAGACAGTGTGCAATCTTGGTGGGCGCAATCAGGGTATGAAATTCTCTTTAGAACCTGAGACGTTAGCTGTTTTTTTTTTTTTTTTTTTTTATAATTTGCTTACGCTAAAGGGATTTTTTTCTGTTGTTACAGTACAGTATACTCATTTTAAAACTCTACTCTCAGCTGATGAAGACCTTCATACCTTTGATTACGCGCTTCCTGATACTAAAGTCAACGAGCTGGATTTAGAATTCTCATTGCCCGAATTGGAAGTAACGCTCCAAAAATTGAAAAACAGCAAGGCTCCTGGCCTAGACGGCATTCCAGTCGAGTTTTATAAAAACAGCACTATTGATTTTAAAAACTACCTCGTGTCTTTCTATAACAAATTGTACAATGATGAATGTGTCCCTAACAGTTTCAACGAATCTGTAATTTTTGCCATTTTTAAAAAAGGTGATGCCAACGCTGCGGAAAATTATAGAGGTATTTCAATTTTAAATTCAATAAGAAAAACTTTCACTGCAATCCTATATGAAAGGCTCTCAAAATGGATTGAGGATAACAGTCGGTTTCCGCCCAGGTTTTTTAACCATGGATCATATCTTGGCCATTTCAAGCATTGCTCAACAATTTATAGATAGAAAAAAGAAACTATACACCTGCTTTGTTGATTTTAAAGCTGCATTCGATAAAGTCAATAGACAAGCTTTAATATACAAACTTTCTTGCATTGGTTTGTCAAGAAAGTTTCTCGAAGTGTATGCAAGTCTTATTTCGTCAACAAATGCAAGGGTATGGGATGGTTTCACTTTTTCAAATCGATTTGATACAATTACAGGTGTTCCTCAGGGTTGTATCCTCAGCCCATTATTATTTGCCCTGTTCATAGATGATGTCTGCGAGCTTCTTCCGGGTGGAGTTAATTTTGCTAACATTATAATCAAAGTCCTGTTGTACGCGAACGATCTAGTTATGCTTGCTGATAATCCTTTCACGCTTCAATTGCAAATAAACCGTCTAAGTTCATTTTGCGAGTCTTGGGGCTTGCAAATTAATACGCAAAAAACTAAGATTGTTATATTTGAAAAGAGACAATCAAGAAGGCGAGCGGAAGAAAAATGGTCTCTGAACAATACACACATTGAGGTTGTACAGGAGTTTAAATATTTGGGTGTCCTCTTGACCTACAATTTAAGCTATCTAAAGCACTTCAAAGAAAAAAGCAACGAAGCTAAATTGGCTCTTAATACAAGGTGGCGCAAAAATAACCTTCCGATGTTTTTTGGTCACCGACCGATTATTGCTCAAATAAATAGTCACCAATATTCCGCGTTCTGGAGCAGTGTAGCGTAACATTGTTTATTAACGTGTATTTCGCATGTGTTTACTACACAAATGTCAAAACAGAACTGACATTAGGGGCCAATCGCAAAATTTATAGCATTTTCTGATAGGAGGATTACTTTTGCGCCACCTTGTATAATGTGGCCAAAGTTTTTTTCGAACCAAAATGTTGATTTAACGTCCAAGTACAAAGTTTTCAACGCGACAGTAAATGCATGCATGGCATATGGCTTCCAAGTCTTCGAATACACACACTTCGAAGCTTTTGAAACTGTACAAAGGAACTTTTTTAAGAGGATATTTCGTTTGCCTAACTCAACACCCAACTACGCCATATATGTAGAGTCAGGAATAGTCCCTATATATATACAAAATTTGAAGGCAAGTGCGAACTTAATTACTAGAGTGATGAAAAGAAGTGAAACTTGTCTTCACAAAATCATCTTAAGAAAATTACTTCGAGTGAATGCTTCCCCGTTTAAAAACTGGAACGAACTAGCTTTAGCTTACGAAACAAGTTTAAACTTAACAGAAACTAATGTGACCGATTGGCAGGCTCTGTTTTCTGATGTGATTGGATCACAAAATGTTTCTGGATAAACTTTCCAGAGCATCTTCGTCTACTTCAAGCCCTATTTATAGTCATTTAAACCATGAACTGCCCTCGGAAGTCTCTTACTTTAGTAATGAATTTTCAGCCTCGGTTATAAGTATTATTTTTAGAGCAAGAGTTGAAATTTTAAATTTGAACTTTATACCTCATCGATCAGACTGCCTGTCTTTCGCAATTGTATGGTAACGCTGGTTGGTATTGCCTTTCATGTCGCGCTCCATTTTCTTCGATATAGGTTTCTTGACGTAAAGGCTTCCACGGATCTTGGAACTTCTTATTCAATTAAACTTTGTTACTCCTGCTGTCTCCATCTCAGCTGCTGTTATTTTTCCCTCATACACTGTCCAACATTGTGAATCGTGTGTGCGCGCCAGGTGTACAATTGCTCTGTAGAGCCTTCCTTTCAGTTTATGGGGAATTTTAGGTCACAGAAGATACCTGAGATTTCTCGCCACGATGCTTAATGAAATCATCACTGATCATAACTCCCAGATATGTGTTTAAAAACAACTACATTTTTTTTAGTCCACGGAAACTTATATACAAATTGATGTTTGTGTGTTCGTCTTCTATGGGTTCGCGCATTGTCCAGCCTAAGCCCTCTGACTCCGCGATGGCTTGGTCTTTAGAACGTGGGTTCGATCGTCCTTGTCGTCTCAAACCTGCGATCTGGGAGTCAAAGGTCCTCTTCGGTGGAGCATTATCCACATCTTTGTACATCTCATAGAGTTCGCGGGTGTTTTATCTCCTCCATTCGCCCTGCTCGCACGCAGGAGTATTTTTCTTTCGCAAGAACTCAAAATTAGCTCTCCTTTCCTGCTTATCGTCCAGCACTCAGCGCCCTAAAGCAGAGCTGGCAGTATCAGTGCTTTGTAGAGCTTACACTTGGTCTTCCGAGTTAGAAGTTTTGAACCTACATATTTGCAAAACCAAAGTAGCAACAGTTTTCTATGGTAATTCTTTGTTGGATCTCCACTAAGGTGTCATCTGTAGAGTTTACTGCAAGATAGGTGAACTCCTTACTACCTTGAAGTTGCTGCTATCAAAAGTGACATTTTGTCCCAGTTGGTGGAAAGATGTTGTGTTTGTTGAAAGAAAGTACAACGTTTGAAGTATTATATAAAAGTCAATGTACCTATGTATGTTTATATCTATGCTATGGACTCCAACCAAAACCACCAAACCGATTGAGACCAAATTTTCAGATTTTCCAGTAGAGTTGAAACTTTGTACAGTTGTGGTTGGCACTTGTGCGTAAGTTTCTGGCATAGTACTATCAACATGGGCTTGACCATGGAGAAAAGAGGGAAATCTCCTTGACCCGCAAAAAAAAAACACCGTTTGATTAGATCTTCTTCCTTCTCTTTGACGCCGAGGTTATGATCTGGACCAAAGAAATCACAACCCTCCCACTTAACCGCATCCCTACTCGTCCGCCTGTGGGGTTCGCCGCTTCGACCTCAATAAACATCGGCAGGATTCTCTTTTCTACGATTTCGACACGTACATGCTTCCATTATTCATAACAATTCAATCGACCTTTAACGACACCCTTGATATCCAGTCATGTCAACCCACGGATTTCACACTTCACACTTGCGGAATTGCCTTAAGATGTTAAATGTGTCGCTAAGCTCATTTGGATGTTAAAATTGTACAGATGTGATTTCTACCTTTAGTCGCTTTTTACGGCAAGCGTTGTTTTTTGTATGGGTAAGGGGACTGCGTGATATTCTTAACCCGCCCATGCACGTGTAATTTCAAATTTTATCAAAAAGTTAAACAAACATAGGGACGGGCTATAGTCCGCTTGGGCGAACTGTTGGATACCCTATTCTTATTCCTATCCCTCATAAGTGGGGGTGACAAAAGTCTAAGTATGGCTGAATTGTTAAGAACGCTCTACATATTATGTTATATAACATTTAAAGGATTTTATCGAAAAAAAACGAAGCTTTTGTAAAAACAAACGCTCCCTAGCTCAAACTTTGGTTTTCCAATAAAATTATTATATTTAATTGTGGGCGTGTTAGTAGGCGGATTTAAAAAAAAAAATACGCATGAGCATAAAGGGCCCTAGAGAGTATATATTATAAATTTCAGCTCCTTAGCTCAAACTTTGGATTTTCAAAAAAAGGTTTTTTTTTTAAATTGTAGGCGGATTTTGAAAATATTAACACATGAGCATAAAGGGCCCCTAGAAAGTATATACAGGTAGACCTCACTTAACACGTACTTCTTACAGCAAGGCCTCGTTCTAAAACGTCTCACATTTTGCGGCATATTTTTGTTTAACACGAAAAAAGCCTCGCTCTAACACGGTGTGCGAGACACAATGTCTGGTTTGCACAAATGTCACACGTATACATATTTTTCTGGCCAGTAGACGCCAATTTACATGTAGAAAGCGGATGGTGGTGTGGGAACCGGTTTCAGTCCAATTTACTCAGTTCCTTTTTTGTGTTGACGAAGCTCGCTCGGTAAGTACTTGATGATGAATTTTTTTTCATCTTTAATAATAATACAACTTCGAATAAAACATATTTGGACAAAAATTCTGACGGTTTTCTGAAATCATGGAACGTAACCACTCTTTTTGCACGAGTTTCTTGTATCGTTTAACACGATTTCATTTAGCACGGCATTTATCAGGAACGTAACCCCCGTGTTAAGTGAGGTCTACCTGTATTATAAATTTTAGCTCCCTAGCTCAAACTTTGGATTTTCAAAAAAGGTGTTTTTTTTAAATTGTGGGCGTGTCAGTAGGCGGATTTTGAAAATATTTACACATGAGCATAAAGGGCACCTAGAGAGTATATATTATTTAGCTTAAATTTTAGCTCCCTAGCTCAAACTTTGGTTTTTCAATAAAATTGTTGTATTTAATTGTGGGCGTGTCAGTGGGCGGATTTTAAAAATTGTTTGTTACATATTTTGTTATATAACATTTAAAGGATTTTATCAAAAAAAAACGCTCCCTAGCTCAAACTTGGGTGTTTCAATAAAATTGTTTTATTTAATTGTGGGCGTGTCAGTAGGCGGATTTAAAAAAAATTAACACATGAGAATAAAGGGCCCCTAGAGAGTATATATTATAAATTTCAGCTCCCTAGCTCAAACTTTGGATTTTCAAAAAAATTGTTTTATTTATTTGTGGGCGTGTCAGTGGGCGGATTTTGAAATTTTTTTATCCCGAGCAGTTTTAGGAGTCATAGATCATATATATAAAATTTCAGCTTTCTAGCTCAAAATTATATTTTTTCCAAAATTTAGTTTTTTTTGAGTTTGTGGGCGGATTTCAAAAATTCGTTAACTTGATTATTTCGGGACCCTAGAGAGTATATGGTTAAAATTTCAGCTCTCTAGGTCCAGTTTAAAGGCCTAATTTTTGCCGACAGACGGACGGACGGACATGGCTAGATCGACATTATTATCGATGCTGAGCATAAATATAGTAACTTTTAGGGGTCTACGGGCAAACTATGCGTCAAAATTAATATAACCTTAGAATAGGGTATTTATACATTGTTCTTGTTAATCAAAAATAAGCATAATTAATCATTGATCTCCAAAATTAATATAAAATTTCTCTTGGCAGGCACCTGCCAAGACAACTACCCTTAGCGGAGCATCGCAATCGCGTGAGCGGGCTCAGACATTCGAAAAACCGAACCGATTGAGCATCAATATGAGAAATCTTCAGTATTGGCCCGAGTGTTTCTGTGAAGTTGGGTCAAAATCGTTCCAGCAATTTGGCAACAACTGTATTTTGAGTGTGAGACAAGTAGTTCGCTCTCTGTAAACTTTGCTGCATTTTACATAATTACTAACAACACGCAAAAATGGTAAACTATTGGACTGCAAAAGTCGTAGGCCATGTAGCCGCTAGTACAAAAACAACTTTGAGTGTACAAAGTTTCATAAACTAATTTTATATCTATAAAGCTGATAAACAAACCCGTAATAACAACAAGCTAGCAAATGTAGATAACGCTTGTCAATAAGTTACGGTACGAGGATGTAACAATTCATGGATTATCCAAAATCTTCTTTTTTTTAATTTTTTTACTTTGTTGACAAAGCACAAAAAGCACATGTTTTCCGATAACAATAACACGCAACGACACCAGTCTTCTAACCTTTTGATTCCATTTATGGCCTGAAATGCCCAATACATTGTGCGCCACTTAGTGCAAATTAATTTATTTACATAAAAACATAATAAACATCTCTGGAAACAAATTTAAAGACAAACAATCTAATTTGTTTGGATTTTTGCGTTTTATACATAATATAACGTCCGCCATAGTCAAGAGTGTGGAATGATTACGAAATCGAAACAAATTCTAGGGTTTCATTTGTTTTTTTTTCCTTCAGTAAATTTTTGTAAAGTGAATCAACTGCAAGCCAAAGGTAAAAGCACTACTGTCTGTAAAGGGCACAAATTGCAAGCCAAAGGGTGGCAAGTGAAAAACATTACTCATTGTTTTGTGTCAAAAGAAAAAAAAACAAAACAATTTCCCCAACACAGCACAATTTAAGTATATATTTTTCTCAATGGATACTCACACAAAACTCTTGTCTCGCAGCTCGCTTGTGTTTCTTTCTCGTTCCCTCAATGAATGAAAAGCTGTTTGTTTTGATTTCGGCAATTTTAGAATTCTCACACACGAAGGAAATATAAAATAAGGCAAATGCCTGGTCTTGGCGAAAAATGGATAAGTGGATGTGGAGAAAAATTGCTGCATTAATTATTTGCATCATCAAAACCCCGATGCTGTATTTGTGTTAGAAAAGCAAAGTGTAAAAAGTTAAAAAAAAAATCCACTTAGGTAACAAGGACTGATAACAACAAAACAAATAGAAACTTCCCATCGCTAAATAATAATCATCATCGTGGCAAGTGTTAGTACAAAAGTGTTTGAAAATAAAATTAAATGTTAAATTAGCCTCGAATATTTTTAGTGTTGCCAGTTTTAAACCTATAGCGTTTTCCATTGGGTAATAAAAAACATCCGGGACCAACAAATATATTTTGAAATCGTTCCATTGGCACAAAAAATAAGTCTGACGATTCTGAGAAGAGGGTTTTGCTTCTGGATTATAAGTCAGTACATAACTTAAACGTCAAATGAAAATGTGAGTGAGTGGTTCTTTTCTTCCAGTTTCAGACAATTAATTAATTTTCAGTTAAATATAATAGAAATAAATAAATATAGAAAAGAGGATAACTTAAACGTGTGACTTGAAACTGAAACTAGACAGTCCAACCTACAAAATTAATCGAAATGATTCCCACAAACGCCCAAATAAATTAGTGACTACAAAATAATTATATTTGAAAATAACACTTTTTTGTGTGCCAAAATTCTGTATTTGTGGATATGTATCTCCTTTCCTTTCTTTTCATTACCCTGAAATAAGGAAGACATTCTCCGCCCACAAAATCCGAATCAAATCGAGGAAACGAAAATACGAAAAATGAGAGGACTGTAACATGGGGCTGTATCTTACAATGTTGAAAAGACCAAAATCAGGGATTTCCCGTGCAGGGAAGCGATAATAATATCATTGCAGCAAAGAAGCAGGCCTCAAAACCGCTGGCAATCAAACCAACTTTTCACTGGCCTTTGTGATAAAGTGATCCGAAACCGGGAGACCGGGGCCTATTTCTCAGATCCTCAAATCAGAACATACAGCAAAATCGTAAACATACAATTTTCTGTTACTCAGATTCCATTGGAAGTCTGGTATGACTTTTGCTGTAAGAAATGTATGTTCTTGTATGTGTGGGGTTGGTATATATAGGATGGACCAAAAGTCTCTTTCCTATGTTAAAAATTAATAACTCTTTTATTTAAAGATATTTTTGAGTAATTTTTTTTTTATTCATAAGGCTTGGGAGACTTAGCATAGAGCACTACACGATGTTTTGAAAATAAGCTAGTCAATAATTTGCGTGCCTACCAGCAATTTTATGGCGTTAGAAATGTTTCAATATCACTCACTATTCGTGCTGTGGTGGCCAAATTTGAGCAATATGGGAACGTTGGAAATGTGAGGCGTTCGGGCAGGCCTCGTTTTGGACGATCGATCGAAAACATCCAGTTCGTTAGGGAAAGTGTTGCACCCGATCCTGAAACATCAACACGACGACGTTCAACAAAGTTAGGCATACCGCGTAGCACGATTTAGCGGATTTTGAGAAAAGATCGGCACCTGTACCCTTACAAGAGATAGTTGGTCCACCAGCTCAATCCTGGTGACCCAGAAAAACGTCTGGAGTACATACTGCAGAATATACGTAGGAAAACGACTTTTGTACCACCCTGTAGTTTTGAGATGGGAGCCAAAGGGTAGTGATGAATATATGAGAGCACAGACGTTCTTACGATAACATCTCACTACCAACTCCTACTCTAAACCTGCACGTTAGTGGCTGCTGGGTGCCTAGTACCTCGGCGGGAGATTGGGTAATGAACCCCATTGGAAGGTCGTTGGTGGCAGCGGACGCGAGAGGGGGAGGAGTGTTTTCCACACTGAGACACTTCGTCATGCTCCAGACGGCAGCGGGGGAATTTCCTCGATGAGATCAACGTGGGCGTCTACCAATTCCAGTCAGGTTGAACTATTAGTGTTATTCCTATATGAGCTGTTTCGACATATTTGAATTCCATGTCTTTAGGGATCTCCAAAACTGAGACAGGATATTGGAAAAAGAGTTGGTGGCGGCTGAGCCCTAAATGGCCAACGCCCGGAACGTCAAAGGACTACGATCTGAGAGTATGCACCTGGAACGTGCGTACACTGTACACCCCGGGTGCTACTCAAAAACTTGAGTCTGTCGTCGAGCGATACAAGGCAGATATTACCGCGATCCAGGAGATACGATGGATAGGACCAGGTATGATGAAAAGAAAAACTGCGACACTTATTATAGCTGCAATAAAAGATTTCCTATGTTAGGGTGCAGAGTCGTCGTGGGAAATCAGCTTAGGACAAAAGAAATAGATTTCAAGAAGATAAGTAATCGCCTGGCTGTGATCCGCATCACAGCTGTATTTCAAAACATTAGCCTAATATGTGCACGCGCTCCTACCGACGAGGCTGAAGATCCCATCAAGGAGGAGTTCTATGACCTCCTGGACGGAGCCTACGGAGCCTGTCCGGAGTACGATATCAAAGTTGTGCTCTTGGATTTTAATGCCAAAGTCGGTAAGCAAAACATCCTCGGCGGATTAGTTGGTAAGTACAGCCTCACGACACTCGTTTTTTGGTGATAAGTAGCAATAGTTTTCAAAGGCTCAGGATCCACATAGCAACCTGATCGAACCGCCAACGAAATCGACCATGTGCTAATCGATGCGAGGCACGCATCCAACATCTTAAACGTGAACACAATCCGAGGGCAAACGTCAACTCTGTTAATTTTCTTGTTGCGGCTTATTTTATTTTTAATTTTATCGACTGTCTCGAAGAAATTCGACGTTGAACACCTTAGCACACCTGGAGTAACCAGAGTCTACAGAGAGCGGATGGGTGAGAGACTCTCCTATGTGCATTCACCACCAACAATCGCCAACCATATGTGGAACCGATATCGTGACATCATCAAGGATGTAGCCGACACCACCATAGGTTACCATAGGTTACCAGCCACCACAGAGAAAAAGCCCGTGGTATGATGTTGTATGCGCTTATCGGAAGAAGGCGACAGAAGATGTACATTTAAAAACGCTGCAGCGCAAAACAGGGGCAGCGGGGGAAAGGTATCCAGCCTAGAGAAGGGAGGAGAAGAAGAGGGTATATGCAGTGTCCCAGCTCAAAGATATCGAAGAGTCTCGCGATCGGAACAACATCCGGAGATTTTACAAGAATGCTGCTGGCTTTAAAACCGGAACGCAGGCTGTTCGAAACAGCGAAGGAAATCAAGTCACTGAAGCGCAGGGAATAGTAGATGTATTTAGACAGCATTTCCAACAGCTGCTAAATGGGCATCATGTAGAGAGAGTAATAGGGCAAGAAGAGAAACCACGTCCTGTCAATGAAGAACACATTTTCCACCCAATATAGAAGACGTTGGCTTAGCTATAAGAAAGGTTAAGAACAATAAGGCCGCCGGTTCTGATGGGTTACCAGCCTTTTAAATACGGAGGTGATGTTTTGGTAGGGCGCATGCACCAAATCATCAGCCTAGTGGAAGAAAACATGCCCGATGGCTGGGCTATCAGCTCCATACGCGCCATCTAAAAGACAGACGAAAGTATGTCTTGTAAGAACCATTGACGCCTATTCCTGCTTAATGTCGCAAATAAGATGCTAGCCAACGTACTCTGTGAACGGCTCAAGTTGTTCTGCGACTTTTTACGCTGAGGCGAGACTCACCATCTTTTCATTGGCTTAAAACCGCATATCATAGCATTCATCGTCAGGAGCTCTACATGGCGATGGCTGAATATGGAATGGAATTATTTCAAACCTGCAACGTATTTTGATAAGGAGATGAGCTGTCCTGTGACAAGAGCAGGTGTCTATCTTCAATAGATCGGCCAGCTACTGCGGCATGCGGACGATGTCGACATCGTCGGCTGTTCCCAGCGTTCCGAGTTAGAGGCTTTCACGGCTATTGAATAACATGCGAAATTGGTTTGTCTTGAAGTAACTGAGGACAAGACCAAGTACATGCTATCAACCAACAAACAAACATCAGTCCACCGCTTAGGACAAAATGCCAATGTTGGTAGCAATAACTTTGAGGTAGTTAAGGAGTTCACCTACGTTGGAGCAAACATCAACTCCATAAATGACACCTTAGTAGACATGCTACAGAGAATTATCTTAGAAAACCACTGCGACTTCGGTTTGGCCAAACAAATGGGTTCAAAACTGCTCACTCAAAGAACAAAATGCGTGGTCTTCCGAACCTTAATCCTGCCAGTCCTGCTGTATGGTGACAAGTGCTGAACGATAAGTAGGAAAGGGGGAGCTAATATTAGGTTATTTTGAAAGAAAAATACTCCGTCCGACATTTGGTCCTGGAGATGAAGATACAACCGCAAACTCTATAAGCTGTACTAAGATGTGGATGTAGTCCAAAAAGCTAAATCACGTCTACTACATTGGGTCGGCCAAATTGAACGAATGGACAATAATGCTCCAGTCAAGCGTATCTTCGACTCCCAGCCCCTAGGTTCGAGAAGCTAAGTAATACCGACCTTCCGTCTTTAAGACGAAGCCATCGCACATGCCAGAGCGCTTGGTCTGGACAACTGGAAGCAGCGTGCCCGGTATCGCAGGAAGAGACTCTTCACGGGTCAGGAGCCCATTTAGTAAAGTAAGTATGATCAAATCCCACTCTATGACATCCCTACTGGTCCGCCGTGTTCGCCGTTACGATCTCAGTAAACATTGGGAGACTTCCCGGTTTCAGATCACTTTTTTACGGAGGCCAATCAAATGCTGGTTGTAGTACATTTGTTTGATCCCGGTCTGCCTCTTTTTAACGATTTCAACGCGTGAATGATGCTCCGGTTACTGATTTTTGGTTGGTCGCCCTTTAGCCACACCGGTTATCTCAATTCACGGTCGTGTCAACCCACCCACGAATTTGCATTCGCAATTGAGAATCGGTAGTTCATAATTGTACGTCCTTTATGTGTTACAGTATGTTCACCATCAGGTATCGCAGATGAATTTACTATGGAAATTGATCGTAATCTATATTTTAATTCAACAATATCGAGGTATCCGTTCGGAAGAAATTCCGAAACGAAACGCAAATCCAATCGGAACTCAGATTGCGATCGAGGTATCCGTTTCGGAACAATATAAATAAAGCATACAAACGCATTTATTTGACAGCGAATCAGCTGCTTTAAATCCATTACAGTAGGTCCGTTCGCGTACTTTATGTGTAGGAAAATGAAAAATGTCAAATCTCCAAAATCGAGAGAGAATCCTATCTTTTCTAAGAAAAGTACGCGAACGCTTTTGTGTAAAAAGTTGAAAAAACATCGTAGTTTGCCTTGAAAAGAAGCAACAGCTGTTTTTTTTTTGCTGGCAAACTCATAGGATTTCATCATTTGACAGTTTTCATTTTCTTGCCAGCTGAAATTCTGTGTGAAGAAAAATGAACGAAAGTACATTTTTCTTTCGTTCATCTTTTTACCATTTTCTCAGTACGCGAACGCGTTTGTGTAGTTTTGCACGAAAGTTTATATAAATTTACGTTTGCATATTAGTTCGCGAACGGACCTAGTGTAAAATACTTTGTGATAAATCTAATACAGTTTCAAAGTGATCGCTAATGCGGCTCGAGTTGACCACTAAACATCAAAAATTATATTTATTAATTTTATTCCGTCCAATTTTTTTCACTTTTCCATTTTACTTAAAATAATCCGCAACATTTTCTTGTCGGAGAGTTTCGAAAGAAATTTGCTGTATATCTGTCAAAAGTAAGTGATATAAACGCGGTACAACGCAATGCGACAATGTGCGCTATATGTCATCGGAGAATTTTTTCGAAAGTTGTATCGGAACGGATACCTCGAATGAAATTTCTCCGATTTCGTACAAATCGGAGAAAATTCCTTTCCGAACCGATACCTCGATAGGGCCGATTATGTTCGCCACCAGGCATCGCAGAAGAACTTTAAAAAATCCCCAATTAAGCACGTAAAATGAAAGCAATTGAACATGTTATCTGGCGCCGGGAAGGGAGAGTTGCTTTTGGGCTTCTTTGAAAGTCATCGAGGAAGCCAGGCCGCTTGGTCTAAATAACCATGTAATCGTAATCACAGAGGCTGCAGTGCCCCAGTCAGAGACATTTCACGTGTCGTAAAGTAAAAGAAAGCTAGTGTTAACATCTGAGATTATAAGGCATAGATCATCGGCGGGAATATTCGTTAGGTTCTGAAGAAAGATAAAGAATGTCGTTTGATTGCCGTTTAGAGAAGTAACACCACTCAAATTTTGGAGATCCTTGGGTAACGAGCTGAAGCGATAAGTATCGAGAAAAACTTGATTCATCGACTCTTCTTTTAGGCAATATAATCAGTTTGACCGAAATCGCAGAGGCCCCCTTGAACCAAATGTGGGTATGTAGACAAGCTAGGACAGCTTTAGTCCAGGTCGTTTAAGAGAAAGAAGAAAATTCTATTGGCTAACTCCCAAAAAGTGCAGCATTTAAAGATTGTCGATAAACATAGCCCCAAAAATGTCAACGAGTGACCAGAACTGGAACGGAGTGTCGTGCTATTTAGAAAAGGTACCTACTCAAACCAAAAGAGAGGAAGAACCAAAGACTCCTTCATAAAGACAAAGACGTCGTAGCCCACAGAAGACTTACAAGACAGCGTCCTTTTACTGACTTAAAAATGGCACCACCCTGATGTTATGCAGAGAACATATACACGGTGCTATTCACAGCCGTTCGTGGGGAGAGTTTAGTCCACGAGAGGTGGACACACCGAGAGGCTTGACGGTACATACATATCCTCAAAATAGCCTCAACGATCATGATCATGTACTTTGACGGCTTTAACCCATTTTCCGCGGAGGTATTTAAAGTCGTTGGACTATGCCAAAAAGTCAACAACGATTCCAGCCTTGGAAGCCAACACCGGACGAACTACTCGTAAGATGCGGCTGTAAAACTGCTCGGAAATTCATTTAGGTCATTGAATGCTGTTTGATCACAGAAGATATACAAATGATTATCTGCAAGCCGCCATTAACTGACTGTGTGAAACCGCAAAACACGATAAAGTATATGTAACATACTTTTGACACCCAGCCCCTAACTATATCCCAACGTATTTGACTTTATATTTCCTCATTTTTAAATGATCACCTTTTCAACGTTTGAAAGAAAATTATACAAATTAAACCTTTTCTTCAGTAGAAAACTTCAATAATAAATTTTAATTTCTCCCCTTTATCCTTTGAAGGAACCATAAGATAAACAAGTTAAGTTTAAAACGGCCTCAAGTTGAGTTGGATTACCTTATAAAACCTCAATGCATTCCCGTGCATGTAGTCATCGCATTGTAAGTAAATATTACCCTCTCTGTGCAAAATAAACACTGATATCCAGTGGTAAAAGTAGGTACACAACTCGTGCCACATTTACCACCACATTTTTATTTCATAAAGAATTAGCGACAGAAACTACCCGTTCTACACAGTTTGCCGAAAATTCCGTCACCAAATTTACCACCCATCCGCAACCAACCCAATGGGAATAAGAATTTACCTGGCAACTCCATTCCAATTGGTATTGGCGTTGGTGGTAGTTGTGTGTGGCGGCATGCGTGACATTGCATGTGTGTCCCAATCCCAACAGGCGTACGATGCAAATAAATATACTCCTTGGCCGCATAAATATTTTCGGAAAGCAACGAAACACTCAATTGAACCCCCTCTCCACCCACACAGTTCCAAAGAAAAAAAACCCTAGCTTTTCGAAACAGCGGCGTATCACTGACTAAAAAACTACAGGACAAAAACGAATACACAAACAGCAAATGTATATCGAAAACGAAAAAAATAGGATGCAGGAGTACACACTCCACCAACACCACGGAGCATGACCCTGCGTCAATCCCGCATAAAGGAGAGCCACAGGCGAAGAAAAAAAAACCAAAAATAAGCATAAAATCCAACTTGATATTACATCCAATTCCGATTACGGCGAGCAAAATTAGAGAAGATTTCCACCTAAATTGCTCCCGAATTCGTTCGAAATAGGCAAGAATTTTTCACTTAAAACGATAAACGAAGACAAAAGAGAAAATGGTGATTGGATTCACCACCGCTGCTGCAGCAATAGGGACGGGCCGTGCAAAGTAACATACAGCCACAGCGAAAAAAAGAGGAAAAATCGGCAACACAGAAATGAATCGAATAAAAATAATATAAATATAAAAAACAGTTCTGCGGTCATTGTTGATCATGAAAACAACACTTATCCAGCCATAGTTGCACGGCGGCACACATTACACATCGAGAAGATTTCTACTGGTGCTCGGGCGCTTCCATGTCCCAAAATGCACTCGCCAATTCGAAAACATTTCACTTTATTTTTTTCAGTTTTAAGTTAAAAAGTTGATTGGAAAATTATTTACCTCGGCACACTATTTTGAAGTGAAACTTTTTACGACGATTTTCTATTTTCGATGGGAAATACAAATAAAAAAGGAAAAAAGAAAAATATCTTTTTTCTTTTTCTTATGTTATATATTCGGCTCTCGCTCGCTACACACACGCACGATATATACTGGGGAAGTTTTTTTTCGATTTTTCTTATTCTTCGAAATGTTTTTAGTTCAAATTACACGAGTTCGGGGCACTTTTTTTTTGATCAATATGTACGATGGATGTTAATGAGTTCTTGTTCAATTATTTCGGACAAATTTAAATAACTAAATTATTGTATTTTTGCAAATTAAATTGACATACTCATGTACAATGGCCACAACATATCACCGCCATATTGGAAAATTTTTAATAACGCGAAGTTGCGAAGCTTCGACGAGATGAAAAAAAAAAAGTATTAAATCGATGTAGTAGATTGGTAAAAACAAAACATCGCATCATGTACGCACAGAATTGTAGGTACATACTCAGAATTGTGCGAGAAAAGGAAAGCGTTCAGGTAGGAATAAGGTGGATTAAAATCGATAAAAGCCTGTGGTGGGATTTTTTTATAAACGAAAACCTCTCTAAGTTAACAAAGCAAATCGTTCGTGCGGACAAAAAAGATAAACAGTTTCGCCTTTAGGGACCAAATGACAAACAACGAAAATAGAAACAAATCCAGTATCATAAGTGAGAGAACAAACGTCACTGTCACAATCCTTGAGCAAAATTTCAGACGTACAACATACAGACTCACTTAATGCTCATACTTATTTTTTATCTTTTTTCATTTGGGTCATCTATGACAGATATAGGACACTTTTTGCGAATCGCGATTTCGTAGCAAGATTCATCCTTTTTCTGTCGCTTATGTATTATACTACACAGGCCATACAGATAGCGTTTTTAATGCCGCTTTGAATTCACGGCGGTGAAATGCGGCGTTGTATAAAATTACAGATTATCTCCCGACGCTTGGGAGTTAAATATGTGTTTTTTTTTTTTTGTTTCTATGTATTATTATTTTTTAAATATTAATTTTGCTTTTTCGGAATCGTTCGATGATAGAGAATAGGGTATATTTATTAGCAGAGCTCATCGCTCCCGGGGCGAAGTCTTCTTCTTCATCAAACTCGGCGGTTAGAATTAGAATGGCTCGTCGAAAAAACCTCAAATAAAATTGGGTGTTAATTCTCTCGGGCTGTAGAGCCGTTGCAGAACTTGTTTAAGAAAAATTCTGATTTTGGTTTTAGCGAACAATATATGGACGTATTCAGTCATTGAACTTAAGACTAGGTTGAGCTCCCATCCTTGTCATTTACAGTACTGCTTAAGAGACGGCACTGCATTGTGACGCTAGCTCGATTGGCTTCGGAGCCTCTTCGTGCCAACGTCAAAATGACGAAAAAATTCCATCCAACAGCCTACTTTTCTAAGACTACTTCGGCCGCTGAAGCTAAATATCAAAGCTTCGAGGCTGAATTACGAACTGTAGTTCCTTGACGGTGAAATTCGCGAATAGCCAGATGGGACGAGAAACTCGAAAATCACAACTATTCGTTCATGGGACACGTAGACGCGCTAAGTAGATGTCAGAATGCCTTGTGAGGCAGACGATAGTGATTTCTTATTCCAATTTGCTTAGGGCCGCTTCAAAACTTTAAAAAGTTTACGAGATCGATTGGAGGTTGAGGAAGTAAACGACTTTGATCTGACTGACGAATTCGTTTAGAGAAAAATGGAAAACGAAAAGAAATTGCTGTATGTGGGGGAAGATTACCCGGTACTATTGGTTCTGAAGCCTTCGACGGAAAGTAGAGCACTTCATTCAGAATTGTCTCAAATATAAAATGAATACTACCCCGTTTCGTGCCAAGAAACGGAACCTTAACAGCATTCCCAAAAAGACGTGGCTACAGCCATTTAATGAAGACGTTCTATGTACTGACGAGACACCAGTACCGAGACTTAAGTCAGAAGCGAAATTTCTGAACAATTTTATGTTTTTGTTTTGTGATATTATATAAAAAGCCAACTATTGTTAGTATTTTAGAAGACATTTATCGGACGGGTTGTAAACGTAATATAAATGCTCTCGGTCCATAAGATTTGTGGAGCGCCATCTAGGTGTTAACTTGAAACTAAGCCATTCAAAACGGAACCTTCTATGTTAACAAAACTTTAAGAAAATAATAAGCGCGTTCAATTTGCAACGCAACTCCTAGTCCCTAATATTTGACCCTCCGTCAATTGCATTAACGATGTTGCCTACCGTATCCAACTCGGAGGAATGGTGAAACTTCTCCACATGGATCGCATCCATCCATGGTGTAAATATTGATATGCTTGTTCGGGACGAATAAGTTTAAGAAGAGGATATTGTAGCATGCACACGAAAACAGCTGAAATTGGCGCCATCTATTAGCAGTAGCCAATGACTATACTTGAAAAGAGTAGTTGGTAACGCTGTTGGTATTTTCAAAGTTCGACAATCCCCCATTCCATAACCTCATTATAATACTTGCTATGAGCATCCGCATATAAATAGGCATCGTAGGAGCATCAAAGCCAGTCATTCACTGTCATTCAGTCAACCTGAGCGGACATATTTTCGTGCTTGTTAAACAAGTGCAAGTAAAGATAAAACTAATAAAACAATAAAAACAAACTGTCAGCGACACCTACAAAGGTTCTACCTTCTACCTGCGCTGAAAGTGACAAAAAAGCATAAGAGTGCATAACAAAAATGAAAACGGAGACGAAGAGGAGTTGCTGAAACTGAATAAGCTGCCACAGAGAAAAAGAAGCAGGAGTTTGCAGAAAAATACGCCTGCGTCCTCACAGAGCCTGGGATCAACTTTGCTTCAATAGCTAAAATGACTGCATGCAGAAAAATCGACTATCAGCAACCAATACCGAGCCGACAGCGAAAGCCACCAACCATTGCGGCGCGAAACAAAGACAACAACAACCAGCGCGTGCAAGCCCAACCTGAAGAGTTGACCTCAATGACGAAGTACACCGTGTCTTCGAATCAGAATTAGTCACCGTAATGAAGAAGACAACCAACGACCATACCACGTCGAGTTAATCGGTTCTCGTCAGATCACCGTAATTAAACGACGTTGGGCGCGGTTAGTACGTAGATGGGGGACCGCTTGAGAACAACCGCGTGTCGTTGGCCAGTCCCATCTACAGAGTTGAGGTAGATAAAACATACGTGGTATCACAATGGACCTAAATTGGTCTAAGTGTGTCGGCTTCAGCCGACAGCCACATAAAACCTAAAACCTAACCTAATGAAGAAGACCCGTAATGCTATTCCCACGAACTACTCTGGATTGAGTGAAAAAAAAAAAATCATTGGCGCTTTTGGGTTCGTTATACAGCATCCATAGACAAACAGCCTTCCACCTCTTAAGATAGACTCCAAGGACTGCAACATCTTTAGAACAGATAAGAAAGAAGGAAAACGATGTACGTTTAACAACAACTACGTGATGATCAGAAATGCAATCCAATAGCCTAACAACATTCAGATGCAAACTCGGTAACAAAATATGAAACCCAGTCCGAATAACCTCAAATAGATAAACCGATTTATCTCCAACAAAGGAACAGAAACAACTTCAGTTGAAAAAGCCAGTGCACTTGCAGATGACTTTGAAGGGAACTTCAATCCATCTCTCCCAAATGACACATAGTTTAAAGCAGAAAATGTTGAGCGATTTCCCATCCAAACACCAATATTTAGCGAAACAAATCCAGCCGGTGACCATACGGAGAATGAGACCATATCCACACTAGAAGATATCACGGAAATCATCCATGGCAGTCATTCCAAGAAATCTTGAACCTGATATACAGTTTGGATTTCGAGAGAAGCATTCAACCCCGCACCCATTGATAAAACTCCACCACTGTGTCACAAGCTTAGATAAGATTTTCCACGTCTAAGCTAAGTTGAGGAAATGACACAGAAGCGGGTGTCCGAACATAAACTAAGATTTTGAATGTGTAAGCTATGTTGCTGAAAATAAATAAATTTACTACACCGCAACAATCCACAATCATTCGCTCACACTAGAAAGGAAAATTGATTTGGAAAGTAAAAATTAGATTAAATGTACGGGAATATTAAATTTGACACTTACTTTCGTGAATAAACTGCTGAATTTGTCCTCGTCACACAGACGACACATTTACTTTGAAGGAGTACTGTATAAGATCGACTTCATGCCTTTTCTTCAGAACTCAGCGCCATAAAAAACAACAGACAGTATTAAGATTCAGTGCGTCATGTGGGCCAGTGATTAGTGCGTTGGACTACTCACCAAAGGGTATCAGGTTCAAATCCCGACGGTGCCAAGTAACACCTACAAAATTTTTCCGCTGCCCTACCTCTGACCAACATCCAAGAGTACCAATTGTCATGAGAAGTTTCTCAAATTTACCATTCGGATTCAGCTTAAAATTGTAGGCCACTTCCACTTCGAACAGGCAAATATGCATTATTTTTATAAAAACCACACTTATTTGCTTGCTTATTTAAATTATTTTTATTAAAATTTACATAATTTATCATTGAATGCATTCAATTTATCTTGTCTTTTACATTAAGTCAATTTGACAGAATCTATTACATTTCAAGACCACATAAACATCGCATTCAACTTTTATACTTTTTATGTAAAAATAAATAAAAATAAAAACAAAACGTTTTGAATATAAATAAATTTTTATCAATAATTTCGAAGTTAAATACAATTACATTTATCCAATTAACGCAGTTTATATATCATGTACCTCTTGGATTGCAGTTATATAATTGACACAAAATTGTGCTAGTGTCGGCATATATACATATATGCAGCGCCCATCCCCAATCTCATTCCATGGCCGCAACCTACAGCAATCTCTTTCGTTCGTTTGGCGGCCGAAAGCTACTACTTAACATAATCGAGTACAACCGTGATTCATTTGAAGTGCGATTGATAAACAAAAACTACGCTAACGAAAGGAGTTTCCGAGTAAAATCGATAATTACACTCGCCCTCTCTTACAGCGCATACATTGCGTCTATTTCGAGCCGCATCTTTCTGATCGATGGACTATTTTTGCTCACACTATCGTTTCTAATTTACTCAACTATAGAATTGGTTAAGTCAGGTAAGATGTTTCTCGTGCCCGACGCACTCCAGAAGTTAATTTTAGATCGTTTCTTCCAGAGAGAGTACTGTTTGTCTCAGAGTTTGCCCTCCAGATTGTTACAGAAAAGCTCTTGTCACGCAAAAGCAGTTCATTCATTCCAGCTACAAACATTCAAGATGTTGTCATCAACGAAGTTATCGACGACGTAAAGCATACTTGTCTTTCCATTTCCATTGATCACCTCATTTTAAGTCTAATCCATTTTAGCTCGCAATCAAACACACTCTCATTGTGAGGACAAAGGGAAGCCTCTGCCATACAAAGCCGCTCATTATGATGTTTAAAGTAAGAGTTGATAAACTTGACTCAGTTTAAATGTTATAAAAGTTTATTTTCAGTCTCTGCAGCCTCGCATTGAATGTTTAGAGATAATTTATGCCAACTTTCTCAAGAAGTTGGACCCAATTAGATGAGTTACTTAATAAAGCTGAATATCTTCCGCAAGTCTTGGCAGTCGTTTTCAATGTCTTCTGTCTAAAACGAAAGCACATTTAAGCTCATCTGATCAAAAACTGAAAACTTGGCTAGGTACCTTGAATTTTGGCTGAATTCTATGGTTGATGCTGGGGACAATGCCTGGGTCTGGTATTGATAGCTCAGTTACTGGTATTTCGATCTGTACTTTAAGCTAGAGGTATAATGAAACATGGGAAAGTTATTGGATTTCTATTTTTTTTACTTACAAGTCGTTTCAGTTGGATTGAGTGGGAGCGCTTTAGGTACTTTTCGTAGATCGCTGGCATCTCAGCGCGTAGTGTGATGACTTCATCCTGCAGTTGTTTGATTTTCAAGAGGTTTTGTAGTTGTTCATCTGGAAAACTAGGTTTTTGGATTTTATTTTATGCAAAACTAATAATATTAAATTTACCCATCGCTGCTTTGTTTATGTTTAAATTTTCAACTGTCATTTGATAAGCTGTCAGATTGTGACAAAGCAAATCAAGGAGTTGCCACATACGATCATAAATTGTGCAAATATTGTTTTTGGCTTGGACAAAATGGAGTAGACTTTGTCTACCGAAGAGAAAAACACTCCCAAAATGTTCCCGAAAGACAAAAATTTCATGGAAAACTTCATAAATATACAGTATAAACAAATCTTCTGAAACTGAGTAAAAAATAATTCTGAAAGCAAGCTTTTACTTTCCGATTTCAAGTCATAAACTTCAAAGGATAATGTGAATGATACGAAATAAATTGAAGCATTTAGTAGGACAAAAAAACATTCGAATTTAGCGCAATCTATAAGAATTAAATTATAACAATACATTGTAAGATGGATATTATCCCCACCAAATGCTTCTTCGTTACGCTTTCTACTTCTAGAAATGAGCGGTCGCTGGATGCATGCTGCACTTTATGTGTGAGAGCAGCATTTTGATGCAGTTTCAGTAGCGGATTTGACAAATGTGTGCAATGCTCCGGTCCACGACGTTTGTTTTTTGACAACAGTATTCAACGGCTGTTATTTCGCTCATGCGATGGAATCCTTGCGATGCTTGATTATCAGGTTTTATTGCCAGGGCAAATACCTGGTAGAGTTCTCTTTCCAACCATTCTTACGGCCATCTGCATTAAATCGGTTTTGAAAATAATAAGAGACTTAATTGTTTATGAATTGTTTTGCTTAATAAGGATTTTGAAAATGTTGTGTTATAGAAAACTGTCATTACTCAAATAATCGGATTTAAAGAATAATGAACAAATAAAGATTATTTAAACTAAATACAGTTTAACATTTCGAATTCCAGTCTGAATGAAGCAATATGTTTGCAGCATATTTGTCAGGGTGAGGGATATAAAACATGTCCCGAGTGTTTTGGCGGTATTGGCTGCTTATGTCTGGTATTCGTGCCATTTAACTCATTTAAAAGCTGAGATGCACAACCGTTCCCACAATGCAGTCGTGCGGCTATTCAACATTCACAGACGCTGTAAATGACAAATTTAGTACCTCTGCGATTTTTACGGCAGAAGCTGCTACTGCGGCTGATTCTACTAGCTACTCAAAAAATAAATCCACGGCAAATAAGTTAATACACAACAAAGAAAAAACAATTTACATAAACCAAATTACAATAAAAGGACGAAACCACTAATTAAACAAAATAAATAGAGACTTTACTAACTTACGCTAGAACAATAAAAACAAAACACAAATTTTCTGCACAAAATAAATAAAAATTGAATTATCAAAAATCATAGAAATGGGTATTAGTTCATTTGCTGTCACTCCGATTATATTACTTGCAGTTTTGTCAAATTTATTTTTTTCTTTCACGTCGTAATACCGCGGAAAAGTTGCTATTTGTTGATACTAAAAAGGTGTTTAAAAAGAAAAAAAAAACTGCTTACACAAGGTGGCGCAAAAGTAATCCTCCTATCAGAAAATGCTATAAATTTTGCGATTGGCCCCTAATGTCAGTTCTGTTTTGACATTTGTGTAGTAAACACATGCGAAATACACGTTAATAAACAATGTTACGCTACACTGCTCCAGAACGCGGAATATTGGTGACTATTTATTTGAGCAATAATCGGTCGGTGACTTTGGCACAACGTGAATTTCGTGATTTCCTACCCGTCCAACGCCTACTGGTGAAACCTCGAAGAGACTGGCACAACATGCTGCCAGGCGTGGCAGACCCCGGAGTAGCCGTTCTGCAGAGAATATTGCTGCTGTAGCCGAAGATGTCATGGAAGCACCGTCGACGTCGACCAGACGACGTGCAATGCAAATGGGTATCAGTCGACGGTCTTTACAGCGAATTTTGGTACAAGCCATCCTTAATCACCACCAAGAGGAAGATGATTTTTCATCAAAAATAATCATGAGTGATGAGGCTCATTTCCATCTTAGCGGGTACGTAAATCAGCAAAATTTACGATTCTGGGGCACTGAAAATCCGCGTGTAACCCACGAAGAGCCATTACACCCG
The DNA here is from genome assembly GCA_949715645.1 of Portevinia maculata. Lineage (NCBI taxonomy): Eukaryota > Metazoa > Arthropoda > Insecta > Diptera > Syrphidae > Portevinia > Portevinia maculata. The sequence goes on along the minus strand of OX454525.1, from coordinate 361,466,663 downwards.
CTCAAAGTCACTGTATGGTGTGCTGTTTTCGCTGGAGGAGTCATCGGACCTTTTTTCTTCGAAGACGTTCACGGTTACTGTGAATGGTGAGCGCTACAGAGCAATGATCAACGAGTTCTTTTTGCCGCAACTTGATGAATTGGGATTGGAAAACATGTGGTTCCAACAGGACGGTGCAACGGCACACACTGCACGTGCCACAACCGATATGCTGAAGGATGCATTTCCCGGGCGCCTAATCTCCCGTTTTGGCGATTTGCACTGGCCAGCAAGATCGCCTGATTTGACCGCTCCAGACTTCTTTTTGTGGGGCTTTTTGAAGTCGCGGGCTTATGTCAACAAGCCTCAGACTCTTGCAGCTCTTAAAGACAATATCCGTCAACAATGTGAGGACCTATCGCCGGAAGTTTTGGCCAAAGTGATGGAAAATGCCATAAAAAGGGCTCAAATGACAATCAACTGTGGCGGCGGCCATTTACATGAAAAAAAAATTAAAAGACCAAATAAAAATAATCCACAAGAAGAATCAAAGTTTTTCATTTTTTTTTTAAATTACAGCCAAAAAACATCGGAAGGTTATTTTTGCGCCACCTTGTATCTTAAGGTCACGCGTTTGCTCTAAATTTTGCGAAATTTGCAATAACTCACATTCGTCCAATAATTTTAAATACTTTTAAATTTGGTCCTCGCCGAATATTGAATAGCTTAGGTTAGGTTAGAGGGGAGGTGCACATCAATTGCTGTGCTTGCACGGGGGCCCATTGGTCCATTGTGATCCCTTGTTGTTTATTGTGGTAAAAATCTTCCCTTACAATAAAAACACTTACCATACTCCGTTTAAATTATTCTTGTTGGTTGGCCTATTGGAACCAACCTGTCTTCTTGACAAACCTGATTGTGTCCGTCAGTGGTACCTGCGCTACGTCCTCTAGGTCATCGAAAAATCTGTTGCCCAGATAGCGAAGTGGAGATGTCTGGAGGTTTGGACACCCACAGAGCAGGTGTTTGATGGTCTCGGTTTCTTCTATATCCTGACAGCTCCTGCAGTAGTCTGGTAAGCTAATGCCCAGCCTGTTTGCCATTACACCTATGGTGCAGTGGCCTGTCAGTACGCCGTTTAGGATACGTATTTCTTGTTTATTCATTTCCAGGATTTGTTTTGTTCTTTTCTCGTCGATTCTTGGCCATAGACCGCGAGATATAAAACAGCCGTGCCTTTGGGACCAGGTGGTGTTAATTTGTTCCCTCAGTTTTTGGTCAACGTTTCTTTTTGCTGCACTAATTGGGATGTCTACTGACGTAATGGCGTCCATTGCGCCAAGTTCTGACCCTGTTCTTGCCAGCTCATCTGCCTTTTCATTCCCCATGATGTCGCTATGACCGGGGACCCAGCAGAGGGTGATCCTGTGTCGTTCGCCTATTTCGTTGAGGGATTTTTGTCAGTTCCTGACTGTTTTTGACTTTATGGTTTCGCTGTCTAGTGCTTTGATCGCCGCCTGACTGTCTACGAAGATTGTAATCTTGGAAGGATCCAGATTCTTCGCGGATATTGTTTTTGCTGCCTTGTCTATGGCTATCAGCGTCTTTCAAGCCGAAAGCATTCATTGGAGAGTCTGTACGAGTCCTTTTTGTCTAGGGGCTCGCAGAAAACTCCTGCTCCTGTACCTACATCCATTTTTGACCCGTCCGTATAGATATGGATTTCTTGAGCGCTGGCGTGCGTGCTCCAGTTCTCTCTTTGGGGTATGTCTGTAGAGTAGTTTTTCTCGAAGTTTCGATTGGGGATTATGTAGTCCGTTTTCGTGGATAGATCGATACCCAAGTAATTGTGAATTATGGAGCCGTGCCCATAGGAGCTGTGTCTCCACATGTTTGTTTCCTTAAGGCGGAGGGCTCCTTTGGCCGCCATGCTGCGAATGTATTCACCAAGGGGTGGTAGGTTTAAAATGACTTCCAGTCCGGCTTGAGGTGTTGATCTCATTGCTTCTGTTGTACCGATGCATGCTAATCTCTGTACCTTTGAGAGGTTATGGAGATAGGTAGTCCCTTCTGTTGCCTTCCACCATACAATTGACCCGTATGTAAGTATGGGTCGTATGATCGCTGTGTACATCCAATGGGTTATGTAAGGGCGCATAGCCCAACGTTTGCCAAAGGTCTTCTTGCATGCGTAGAAGGCGCATAGTGATTTTTTTGCTCTTTCTTCTGTGTTACGTTTCCAAGTAAGCTTAGAGTCTAGGATGATGCCCAGATACTTTGCCTCCGGGGAAAGTTTCAGACGAGTTCCGTTTAGCTTTGGCATATCGAATTTCTCGATTTTTCTTTTCCTAGTGAACAGAACGCATTCGGTTTTAATTGGATTAACTCCAAGTCCGTTCGGTCTTGCCCACGAGGATAATTATTTTAGGGCAGATTCCATGAGTTCACTAATAGTGGGGAGATACTTGCCACTTATTAGAATTACAATATCGTCTGCGTACGCTACTATTTTCGTACTTTTGACCTTTAGAGTCGTGAGGATATTGTTGACCACTATGAGCCACAGAAGGGGAGATATGACCCCTCCCTGTGGGGTGCCCCTGGTCACTATTTTCCTTATGTGACTCTCACCGATCTCTGAGTTAATTACTCTGCTGTTGAGCATTTCGTAAACCCAGTTCGTTATTTCTTTTTTCGCTCCTAAGTCTTCGAGCGCTGTTTTTATGGCTGCTGTTTTAACATTGTTGAAAGCTCCCTCAATGTCGAAAAATGCTGCCATGGTGAATTCTTTGTGGTGTAATCCTTTTTCTATTATTGACACAACTTCGTGCAGGGCTGTTTCAACGGACTTGCCTTTGAGGTAGGCGTGTTGAGTGCTGCATAGGTTGTTTTCGTTTAGAAGGTCCCTTGTGTATAAGTCGATTATTCTCTCCAGTGTCTTTAGGAGAAAAGAGGAGAGACTTATCGGCCTTTAATCTTTTGCTGTGCAGTGTATATGTCTCCCTACTTTGGGAATGAATATCACTTTAACTTCTTTCCAGCTTTGCGGTATGTAGCAGAGTCTTATACAGCTTTTGAAAATAAATACATTAAGAGCCTGTTGTATCATTGCTGGTATGACATTATCTGGTCCCGCCGATTTGTAGGGCTTGAATGATTTGACTGCCCAAGCAATTTTGTGCTCTGTTATAATGCTTTCCATTGCTATTTCCGTTTGTGTGTCTGGCGGAACCGGAGAGTAGCTGATCTCACACCCAGTGATTTCACTACACTCCGGAAAGTGAGTATCCATTAATATTTGTAGAGTTTCTTGGCTAGACTCTGTCCAAGAGTCGTCAGCACGTTTAATATAGCCTGGGACCGTGGGGTCTTTGGACAATACTTTACGTAGTCTGGCGGCCTCGTTTGTACTCTCTATTCGCAGAACGTGTTCCAGGATTCGAGTTTTGCTCTCCTTATTTCTTTAGTGTATAGATTAAGTTCGGACCTATACTTAGTCCAGTCTTCATCTGCCTTACTCTGTCTTGCTTTGTTAAACAGTTGTCTTACCAATGTTCGCCGCTTTTGAAGCTCGCTGGTCCACCAAGTTGCCTTTTTGGGTTTGCGATTGCGAGAGATGGGACAGTACCTCAAAGGCTTTGTCCATATTTTTGGTAATATAGTAGACTGCGTTGTCGATTGAGTGAGTGTCGACAAACTTGTCCTCTTTTGGATGCTGTGTGTACTCACTGACCGTTTTCGCATAGTCTGCCCAATTTGTTTTCCTAGGGTTCCTAAAAATCGGTTGTGCCCTATATTGTAGATGGACTGTAAAGAGTATTCTACTATGGTCTGAGAATGAGTTCTCTCGACAAACTCTCCAGTCTTCTACCCTGACCTGATCATTGTTGCTTTTGAGAGTTATGTCTAAAATATCTGCCCTGTTTCTGTTTTGGAAAGTGGGCTGGTTTCCCCTGTTACACAAAACTTGATTTGTGGAAATAATATATTCAAACAACGACTCACCTGTTTCATTTATTCCTGTACTACCCCACAGGGTGTGGTATGCATTTGCATCGCAACCTACCACCAGGGATGTGTTCCGTGTGTTAGCGTGTTCCACTAGTTCCCGGACTGTATCGGATGGTGGGTTTACCTCATCGTGTGCCATATAAATTGAAGCGAGGATAAGGTTCTTTCCCGGAGCTTCAATTTTTACAGCCACTGTGTCTCCATTGCTGTACCTGTGAAGAAAAAATATATTACTAACAGTTTTTTGACTAGAATACAGCTTCGTACTTTACCTTCTTCTTTGGTATGGAACAGATGGTAATATTGCGATTTCAGTCCTTGGATTTTAATTTTAAAAATCCAGGGTTCCTGAATTAATGCCACGTCCACGCTTACCTCAGACATGAACAGCAGTAGGTCGTGTGTTGCTGCTTTACAGTGATGCAAATTAATTTGCACCACTAGCAGCTTTTGTAACCTTTGGCTCTTCATCTTCGTCCAGCCGTGCCCTTACGGCACCTAGTCCGAACTTCAGTTTGCTGCCTGGGGTCTGCCTTATGCTTGCTGCAGAAGATTGGTTGATCGCAAAGCAGAGCTCCTTGCCGTCACCACTTCTTCTGGAGTATAACTTCACCCACTCCTTGATCGGGATGCTTTTGTTTTGCCCTGCGAGATGTTCTCGTCCTCCTCTTTATCGAAGGGGGGTGGTATCCAAACTTTGGCTTTCTGTCTTAGTGGTAGTGCGGATCTTGGTATGACCTTGAGTTTGGCTCCCTCCCACAGTTCGCCAATGCTGGCGATGGTTCTAGAGAGAATCTCAAGGGTATGCTTGTCTCCACACCCCACTATCTTCACGCCCTTGTGCCATCCGGCTACGTCAAACTCGTAGTCTGATCCCCCATTTCGGATGTTGACCATCATAGCCTTGAGGATGACGTTTTCTGCTAGCAGCCAGTGTTCAGCTGTGATCTTCCCATCGGGATCTTGCTCGTCAATGACTGCTGCTATTTGGCTCGTCGGAGTGCTGTCTAGGCTTGTTGAAGCCTTTGGTCTTTTCGGTCGGCTTTCTTTTTTCTCTTCCTCTGACCGTTGCCTATTCGAAGAGGTGCCAGAGGTTCCGGCCTTAGTGCCAGTAGAGACCCTGCTCGAAGCCTGTGCCTTGTTCTTTGATTCCACATGTCTGATGGTTTTAGACTGCTCCTTGTGAGCCTTATTAGGGGCACCTTTGGATTTGTCTGTCACCACTACTGTTTTCCCTTTTTGCAGTCCGGGAGCTGACGGTTTTTTTTTTTTTTTTTTTTTTTTTATAATTAGTGCGCACTAAAGGGATTTGTTGGGACCCTTATAATGTATTAGCTACACAGCGCGGGCGTTAAGGAAATTAGGGTGAGAGGAAAAGGAGAGATGCCGATGCACGTTGGTTTTGAATGTCTGTAGGTTATAATGTGTAGGAAAAATGGAGCGGGGAAGAGCATTCCACATTCGTGTTGTACGGCTGAGGAAAGATTCTTTGAACTTCACTGTACGTCCGAACACAGGCTTGAGGGTGAACTGAAGAGCATTCCCTGCATGGCGGGTATTGCGGTTGAAATGTTCAAGGGGAGGAATGCAACTGGCTATTTCGTTTGAGCACTTATGGTGGAAATAACGATAAAATAACGACAGGCAGGAGAAATTACGACGATGACTAAGAGAGTCAATCGATCTCGCGATGTCTCCGTCGCCAATGAGTTTTATCGCGCGTTTTTGGATCCTGTCAAGTAGCTCCAAATAAGTTATTGGTGCACCGGACCAGATATGAGCGTTGTACTCGAGTTTCGGGCGAATAAACGCCTTATAAATTGTAGCCAGATCAAAAGGGGTGAAATATTTCTTACAACGCTTAAGGAAGCCTAGACATTTCGCGGCGTTCTTGGCGACATCGAATATGTGGTCATTCCAACGAAGGTTGTCATTAACACACATACCGAGAATGGAAAGTCTTTCGGTTTCAGCGATGTAAGTGCCATTCATAGATAATGGCAGTGTGTGTGGGTTTTGCTTTAATGACAGGAGACAGCATTGAGTTTTGGAAGCATTAAATTCCACTCTATTGGTTTTACCCCACTGAGTTATGCTGTTAAGATCGGAATTTAATGAGCTTAACATACGTTGCCGTTCCAGTTCCACACCCGAAGATGAGGGGCGTGACCCAAGAAACGAATATGAGAAGCTGAGGGTACTGTCATCAGCAAAGGAATGGATTGGATTAGAAGTAACAGACAGTAGATCATTTATAAAAATGAGAAAGAGAGTCGGGGATGTCAGCTGGAATGTCGTTGTAAATGAGTGTCGGGATAGATGACGAGGCCGAATTCTTGATGTTTTTAACAAATGACCAAAAGTTTTTACTACCAGTGGGACTTTGTAGTATTTTTTGCCTCAACTTTTGGTCATAGGAGAATTTGACACGATTAATGTGGGCATTGCAGTCATTTCTGGCTCGTTTGAACTTTTTACGGCTTTCCTTAGATGGGTTGGCTTTGAATAGCCGAAAACTTACCTCTTTTAACCTGATAGCCTCTTTGCAGCTCGAGTCACACCACGCGTTAACCTTGGGTTTGATACTTTTAATCCTGTTAGGGATAAAAGTCTTCATACCCAGGTGAATTATGTTTGTGACCATATCAGCAGCAGCATCCACGTCGCTGTCGAGGAAGCACAGCGACCAGTTAAAACTCTTAAAGAAACCGTTTAATTTTTCCCAATTGGCTTTCTCGTACTGCCATACGGTTCTTTTAGGAGTTTGTTCTTTAACTATGTGGTTGGAGAACGAGAAATTTGCTGATATGATGCAATGGTCTGACGGTTCATTGCGTTTGTGAGTCCTCAGATTTTCATAGCTCTTTTTTTTTTTTTTTTTTTTAATTTAATTTATTCTCCAATTCAATAAATATACATACATAGGACACATTAATCCTTAATATTTACAGAGCTTAAAAACTGAAATAAACTGGATTTCACAAATAGGTATATTCGTATATAAATATATAAATATTGCTTATAAATATTTCAGTTATACAAAAAGATTAATAATTTGTGAATATATAAATATTAAGTGTTTTTCATTAGGTATTTTTACTATTATTTATTGAAGAATATTATAGATACACTCTTTAGTTCAAGAACTAGTGTCGAATGTATCTTATCAAAAAAATGTATTATTACATGTACTATGAAATGGTGGTAGTGGGGTGATTATGGTTATTGAAAAAACAAAATCTATATAATATTTATCAACATTTTTCAATTCAATTCTTAGCGTAAAACGTTGAGTAAGTTATTTATTTCAATTAAATTAAAATTAAAAAGCCATTTTTTAATCTCTCGACTGAAAAAAAGAAAATTACTAGTGGTTCTTAATGCAAGTGGTAATTTATTATAAAGTCTTGGAGCTACAGAAGTAAAAAAATTCAAAAGATGCGTTGTATTATGCGGTGGAATAACAGCCAAATAACGTTCGTAGCTACGAAGTCCATGGGCGGTAGGATTACGATGAGGCAAGTAACCACTTCTTAAAAAAAATATTCTCAGAACTTTATAGAAGTAAAGGTGCTTGAGCGGAAGTATCTTTGAGTTAAAAAAAAGCGAAAAGCTATTCTCCATACGTCCCTTGCTCCAAATAATTCGAATTATATGTTTCTGGACAACAATCAGAGGTTGAATTTTATTACCGTGAGTACCGCCCCAGCAAACTAAACCATATTGTAACTTAGATTGTACCAAGCCATAATAAACTGTTTCTAATAGTTTACGTGAACAAAAAGGTCTTAGATGATACATTATGCATGAAGTTTTAATCAAGTATTTTCGAAGTAAAGCGGTATGCTCACCCCAATTCAGTCCGCTATCAAACACAAGTCCTAAATACTTAAAAACCGTAGTTCTTTCGATAATAAAACATTTGGGGGAGCAGCTTACATTAGAGCTATACGTATTAGAACAACTTCTCTTGCAGCAAGTGTCAGCACTAAGTAGCATGTGTTGGCAATTATTGCTATGGTAGGTTACATTAGGAAATTCAACCACGTTATTCGAAAGATTAAAAAACATAATTTTAGTCTTATCACTTATGGCTAGTTTATGCATACTGAACCAATGTCTGAGCTGTTCTAAGTCGTAGCAGATATTAGCAATTAGGTCTAGAACAGAATAATTAGAATATGAACAAGCAATGTCATCCGCAAACCCTGTCTGAATTCCTTTCAAGTTTAGACTGAAGATAGAATTAATATATACCAAGAAAAGAATGGGGCAAAGTACTGAACCTTGTGGTACTCCAATACGGATATCTAAGCTTTCACTGAATTTATCTACAAGTTTAATCACTTGTTTGCGGTTGTTGAGATATGAGAAGAACCAGCGAAGCATGAAACCTCTGAAACCAGCTTTATTTAATTTCATTAGTAACAAGTCATGGTCCACTGTATCAAACGCTTTAGTTATATCAATATAAAGCGCAGCGGTATATTTTCTTTTATTTAGACTGTCGTAATTAAAGTTACAAAACTGTAAAAGGGCATCCTCAGTCGATTTACCTGCTCTAAAACCGTACTGGTTTGAACTAAAAAAGTGTTTTTTTTCTAAGAAAGCTACAACCCTGGTTTTAACTACTTTCTCAAAAATTTTTGAGAACACAGGAAGAAGGGATATAGGCCTGTAATTGTTCGAATTTTTGTTATCACCTTTTTTCAAAACAGGTATAACCTCAGAAATTTTTAAGGAATCGGGAAATATACCGCAATAAATACTTTTATTAAAAATATGAGCTAAAACATCAGCAATATTATATGAAACTTTTTTAATAAAATTGTTAGACCAACTATCTCTTGTCGCCGAGTTAGAACTGCTCAGCAGCTTTATTGTTTTAATCTTTATTGCCCTCTTGTGCTTCCTGATCAAGGCCCTGTCTCTATCGTTGATAGAGGTTAGGTCTTTCTCAGTCATTTTTTTTAGGAATCGTTTTCAGGCCCTGTAGTTGCTCCGCTTTCTTGTCTCCTTGGAGACTGCGTGTGGTTTCAGGGTGTTGTCCTCAGATTCCTTGTCGTCCAGCAATTCGTCCTCAGTCTCAGATCCAATGTTAGCGGTGTTGAATGAGGATAGGGACCCCTCCTCAGCGCTTTCAATATTAAGACTTTTGAAAATGGGGAGGGTTGTAGTAAGTAGGTCCGAATCGCTGGTTGTGAGTTGGTCGTCGCGTTTGTCCTGTGTTTGTTGGTTAGGTTCGTCCTGTCGTGTATGTCTTGGTCGGTTAGGTCGGTTTTCATTAGCTGTGTCGTCTTTGTTTGGCATGTTTTTTTTAAAAAGAAAAGATTTGGTTCCCACGAGTAGGTCGGAAATAAAGGTCCATCCCGGCAGAGCCGATATACCGGGATAAGGCAACAGGGGTACGACATACCTTGCCCGGGCGTCTAAAGGAGCTCGCTATCGACTGATTTGGCCCTCAGCCTTGCATTCTTCGGCACGGATTTATGTACTATGTACGCTCGCACGACCACTGAAATTAGGCACCTTCTGTCCTATGGTAAAGGAGCATCACTGGGTATTGAACTATTGATGCATAAAGGAATACCACAGTGATGCCCCCTGACCTTAGCTGATCACCGTCTTGACATCGCACAAGACAATTGTAGTGACCATTACCAGCCCGCACTCACGGGGAGGGTTTGGAGGAGGATTTTGCCAGCCATAGAATAGCTTTCTCACGGGATGATTTACGTATCTGTCAAAACGTACACATATTTTTTCTTCCTTCCACATGAAACATAAGAAAATTGCTCCGCTTTCTCTTTCAATCTTCATAGTAAATTTTTGTGCTATAGCTGGTGGCGAAAACATCAAACAAATAGAGGACGTAGGTACTAAAAAGTAAACTTAAAAACGTCGACTCTGCTCATACAACTCAGCATCTGCTCTGAGCTTGAAAAGAAATCGCCTTGGTTAAAAATTACCAAAAATGTAGTGTCAGCTTTAAAGAAAGGGGACAACTAGGACAGCAAAACTCCAAACACCTCCCTTTGATTTGTCATATTAGACATGACGTAATATCAGAACTGCAAAAACCTGCCCCCTCCAAAAACAGCTGTGTTCAAATGTATTATTTTGCAGTTGACTGTTGACAAAGTTTGTCGAAGAGCGATTGTTCCGTAATTTCGAGTTAATCCCGGCATAAATAATTTATTTTTGTTTACAAATAATTCTTGCAACAATTGATATCAAATAAAAAAAAAACATTGACCATTGTTGAATAGAACTTTACTTTAATAAAACTAAGTTGACAGCAGTAGCAAAGCAAAACAACATTTGAAGGCATGGCAAAATGTTGATCTAATTAAAAATTAGAAACACAATACTGTTTCGGTGAGTCAAGTATTTCCGATCGATCATAGTTTGTTGTTAAAAACTGCAACAAATGCAGGCAATGTTTTAACGCATCCGAAAGTGAGTGAGTAATTGTAATTGAAGATATTTTTAGATTGTTACACCACCACGCATGCTGTATAATTTAATTAGATTGTCTTGGAGAAGGTCGAAGATTAATCAGACGAGTGCATAAAACCTTTTCACTATTTCAGTGAATTTGGAACGATTTTTTGTCGCATTGATCTGAGTCTTTTTTTTTGTATTCTGTGAACTGTGAGTTTGCTCAATTTGATGAGAGACCTGGAGTGATGTACTTTGAATATCTAATCAGAGACAAGACAATTTGACTGGAGTTGCTTTAAGAGAAAGTGCGAAGGCAAATATGATGCCACCCAAATTTAGTATAGCGCACCAAACACTGAGCCACGGTGTCCCCTACGTTGTTTTTCGACATATTCATTTAACTGAAGGGCTAGGCGGGGTTTATCCCTATATGTACCACAAAATCCAACATGCTATGACCTTACCAAAAGATTTAGAACTACAAGCCAATCATCATTTGTTTAAAAATGTCTTGAAAAGATTGATAGATGTACAGCTCAAGAAGAATATTCCATCAACGTTGGATTTTCATCACAGCCAGCATTCCCATCAAAAAGGCAAGTTTACTAACATGGCATTGATGGAGGTCACGGTTATTGTTCGCGAGGCGCTTCACTTTATAAAGAAAGTGAAACGGCATATGACCTGTGAAGAGTACCTGAGACACTGCAGCCTTGTATCATCTGCGATTCCGTGCACACTGCTTCCAGTTGTCCAGACCCAAGCGCTCTGGAATCCGCGATGACTTGGTCTGTAAAACTGTCCGGCCTCCTCGCACACAGGACCAAATATTTGAATTATTATTTTTCTTTCAAAGGAACCAAATATTAGCTCCCCTTTCCTACTTATCGTTTAGCACTCTACAGCAGGACTGGCAGGATTAAGGTTCGATAGAGCACGCATTTTGTTTTGCGAGTGAGGATTGTTTTGAAAACCGAAGTTGCAGCGGTTTCCTAGGGGAATTCTCCATCGGATCTCCACTAAGGTGTTATTTGCGAAGTTGAGTTAAGATGAACTCCTTAACTACCTCGAAGTTGTTAAAAACAGTGACGTTTTGTCCTCGGCGGTTGACAGATGTTTGTTTGGCTGTTGATAGCATGTACATACTTGGTCTTTTCCTTATTAACTTCAAGACCAACCAATTTTGCCTGTTCTCTAAGTCACGGCACGATATGAATAGCTGACTGTCAATAACGTCCACATACCCCAGTAGTTGGACGAATTTATTGACTCTAACTCTACCATGATGCAACTAACTACCAGTCACAAACTTGTTGATTTATTGAAAGTTCCCTCCGAACACAACATAAAAACTGTTTTTAAACTTTTACAAATCCTGAACTTAGAAAATAGTATATAAACACAAAACAAACTTAAGCTTAGTAGCCGTAAGCCCTAGCAGCTAGTGCCCTAACTCTAAGGTTGATATTGTAATTTTATTACATATTAATAAATTATAATAATAATAATAATTATTGAAGATAGTGCCTTCTGTGCTAACACCTGCCCTGCACACTATTTTCTCCAGAACAAGATTAAGAAGTCGCATGATAACGCATCACCTTGCCGTAATTCGGTGCAAGTTTGCAACAATTCGGAAGAGCGGCTTCCAAACTGCACATTACATCGCTTGTTTTCAAGTGTCATGCGACACAGCTGGATAAGTTTTGCCACGATCCCATATTTTGCCATCGCCATATAGAGCTCCTGACAATGAATACAATCATAAGCGGCTTTAAAGTCAATGAAAAGATGGTGAGTGTCGACTTGACATTCGATGGTCTTTTTTATTATTATTATTTATTTACATGTAATTTAAATTACAGTGCAAATATTAAAAAAGGAAAAAAAAGAGCCTAGCTAGGCTTTCAGCTCGTGAATTTTATCGGAGGATTTTTAAGATTTGATGTGGATAAAATATTGAGTAATTGTTTAGTTTATATGATAATATTAGCATTGTGAAAGTAGTTGTGGATTTTGATGATGTTTTCCTTATTAAATGTGTTGAGAGATGCGTGGACTGTTTGGTTGTTCGGAAGGATGGAGTTAAATTGGCCGGAGATATAGCATGGTGTTTGGCCCAACAGGTGTGATATATTCAGGATGTTGTTGCATGTAGTGCATCTATGGGGATTATCCCTTCTTAGTATGTGTTGGTGTGTAGTTACCGTGTGCCCCAGTCGGAGGCGGGTAAAGGTGGTGTTGGGTGCATTGGACGTCGATATTGGATAGCGAGGGGCGTGGCAGTCCGGATTAATGTTGGCGTAGTGGGTAGAGTTGCAGTGCCAAGACAGGAGACGCTTCTTTAGAATAAGACTGCTGATAAGTTTCTGGAGATCCAATTTAGAGAAGACGTTGAACAGATGAATGGGGGATCTGTTGGCTAGATTCGCTTCCCGGTCTGCGAATTCGTTTCCTTGAATTCTGATGTGGCTGGGTACCCACATTAGTTTCAGCGAAATTTCGTGTTTAATAAGCACATCTCTTATATTATTTATAAGGTTCGACCTGTGATCAGGGTTGGAAATAGCGTTGAGAACTGCTAGACTGTCGGAGCATATAATAGTTTTAGTTTTTTGGAGGAGTGATGTTTTTGTTGCTTGTTGTATGGCAAAGGCTTCAGCAGTAAAGATTGAGGCAAAGTGTGGCAGAAGTCCATTTCTTAAGAGAGTTCCGTTCTCGAAGGTGACTGCAAAGGAGGTGGCCGAGTTTGATTTTGAGCCATCCGTGAAAACGGTATTCCATCCCTTAGATTTGAAGTTGGCAGTTATTTCCAGGAAGCTCTTTTGGAAGATAATGATGTTGGTGTTGTTTTTTTGGTGTTTTGTTTCTTGCCTCTGTTCTAATGTGGGAAGACCAGTTTCTTTTTTTAGGATTTGCCTCAGTGTAAAAAGTCGCAGAACAACTTGAGCAGTTCACAGAGTACTTTGGCTAGGATCTTATTTGCGACATTAAGCCGAAATAAGCCTCAATGGTTCTTGCAAGACATACTTTCGTCTGTCTTGTAGATGGCGCGTATGGAGCTGATAGTACAGCCATCGGGCATGTTTCCTTCCATCCATACTAGGCTAATGATTTGGTGCATGCGCCCTACCAAAACATCACCTCCTTATTCAAAATGCTGGTAACCCATCAGAACCGGCAGCCGTATTGTTCTTAACCTTTCTTATAGCTAAGCCAACCTCTTCTATACTGGGTGGAAAGTCTGTTCTTCATTGACAGGGCGTGGGTTCTCTTCTTGCCTTATTACTTCTCTCTACATGGTCCCATTTAGCAGTTGGTGGAAATGCTGCTTAAATACATCTACTATTCCCTACGCTTCGGTGACTAGGTTTCCATCGCTGTTTTTAAGAGTCTGCATTCCGGCTTTTAAATCAGAAGCCAGTGGCTTCGCTTTCTTGTAAAATTGCCGGATGTTTGTTCGATCGCAAGACTCTTCGATTTCCCTGAGCCTGGAAACTGCGTACCCCTTCTTCTTTTTACGCATGATCTTCTTTTTTTCCTTCTCTTGACTGGATACTGTTCCCTCGCTGCCCTAGTTTTGTGCTGTAGCATTTTAAATGTGCATCTTCTGTCACATTCCGGTAAACGCATAATTTAATTTAATTTAATTAAATTTAATTTAATTTTAATTTTTAATTTTGGTGAGGGCAGAGATAACATCATCCTACCACAGTTATGTCTCTGGTGTGGCTAGTAACCTGCGCTGGTCTCGTCTACCTCATAGTTGATGTCGCGATATCGGTTTCTCATATTGTTGGCGCTTGTGGGTACTCTAGGTTTACTAAAGCTTCCACCGTTGAATTTCTTCATTTTTGATCATCATATCATAAATAACTAAAACATTTTATTTTTTTTTAGATCGATCCCTCATCGTCAAGTAATAAAAAAAAACCCTTTCATTACTGCGTACATCTCCCTTAAGCCAGTATGCAGCGGCAAGATTCAATAAGACGTGATCGTTCATTCGACAGCGTTCTCAACAAACTGATGCGAATGAAATCGGAAAATCATGAAAGCCTCAAAGCTGCCATGTATAACTTTCTAATAGCCGCAGGTGTTGCTGCGTTTGCTGCAGTTTGCATTATCCTTGGGCCCTTTGTGAAACCTCTACTATGGGCCTTTTTAATGGGAGCTGTTCTGTTTCCCTTTAAACGAAAACTGGCACATCTCTTGAAGGGATGGTTCGAAGGACTAGAAGAACGCGATTCGAATATTTTGCTGGCCATATCTCTGGCCCCATTGGAAACAACCGAATATTGCGGCAGAAAATTGGTCTCCTGGCTGCGGACACATTGGCAAATTATCACAGCTGGTGCGGGAATAGCAACATGCACCAAACTGCTCTATCTGTATGCGCCGAAAGGTTTCCTTTGTGCTGTTTGGAGGTTGATTTTGTTAAGCCATTCGTTGTTTGTGCAAGTTATTGGTTTTATGAATATTTACTTGGTGAGTGTTGAGGATTAAAATATGTTAACCAACCAGTCTTAACTATGTTTTCGAATTTTACAGTTAATAACAATAATAGTTCTCTACCTCACGTCGGTTTATTTTTTCTGGAGACCGGAGATTTCGTCGCGATTCGTAATTGCTGGACAATCATTGTGGCTAGCCCTCGCAAGCTACGGCTGCAGTTTCTTCGGGGCACTGCAAGTGCCGGTTTTCATGCTGATTATGGCTTACATAGGTGTAGCAATTCTGTACTACTTGAATAAAACGGAGGAAGCCAGCACAATGTTTGATAAAATTAAGCTGCTTATGGATAAGAATGCTTTCACAAAGTCTGTTAACGAGAATAGTGAAAATAAGTTCGTTGAAACCGAAGATAATTCCATTGCCGAAACTCTCGACTCAATCGAAACGGAAACCGAACTCAAAGATGAAGAGCATTTGAGTGATTTTTATTTCAAACTACTCTTTTACGCCTGCATTGCAACATTCCTTTACCGCAACGTGTGGATGTTTATTTTGGCTGCAATTCCAATTATGCTCCACTTGATCTACACCATTGGCAAAGTGACCGGGCTGACTAATTTTATTTGGGAGCAAATCAGAAACCTCTATGGAAAGCTGAAGGTAAGTTCTATCACAACAAAGTCGATGTACGTTTTGTGTGCAATACTTGATGCTTGCAGTCATGGGCCCTGGAACATCACAGTGCTGTGCTGCCACTCTGTCTCCCAGGCGTACTCGAGCTAAACTATAAAATCAACAGCTTTGTGCGGAACTCACTTAAATCATCGGTTGACCTAGTCACTTCCGTGTTAATGATCATCTTAATGATTCTGTTCATTGTCTTTCTCGGTGTGTTCTTTTGTGTGAACATTTACTCGGAAACTATTGAGGTAGCCTACTTGGGAAAAGACCTGATCAACAAGACATTCACTGACCGTCCAGAGTTGGTGGATATTCTGCCGGCTAATATACAGTCGTCGATTGATGATGCATTGGATAATGCACATCACTATGGGCGCCGGAAAATTGAAGTTTACATCAACGATTGGTTAAAGGATGCCGATCCTGTGCATAGCGTAAAATTGAAGGACCAAATATTGGATGTATGGGATCGACTGATACAATACTGGATTGATTTTAATAAGTCTGATACAATTGGTCCAAGAGTGCCAACGGACGCTCTTAAAAGCACGTTTGGGGAAATTGTTGATAATCCTCGTAAGTTTTTTTTTTCATTTCTGTTATATTTTGCATTCATACACGTTCACATGATTAATAACGACCCAATTTCGATACTAATAGTATGTTTGTGGTGTGTGTAAGTTTGTCTACCGCTTAAGATCAACTCGTGATCGATTGTAACGTATCCCCGCTGATAGATTTCGTGTGTTAGTTTGTGCTTTTACGAAAAGTGTAAGTGCAACATAGTTTGATGTGTGACTTCGAATATACCAGCGGTGTTAGAAATAGTACCACATAATTGGACTTATTACAGGCTTAAGTTGGCGATAATTAAACTTTTTTCTATGCCCCTCCCCCCAGTCTACCAATTTCGCATTTGTTTTCTAGGATTTACAATGACATTCCAGCTGTCAGCTATATAGATACGGCCAATCTGCTTGCTGCTTACTTTGCAGTAACTCAACGCCCCCAGATTGTGCTTGTCTCCCCCTGTACTCGAGCGCGTAGAATACTCCATGGGACCAATCCACTTCCGCACTCGTATAATGGCTAGAGTACTTCGAAATCTTGACATACACAAATCCGCTGGTCCAAATGGTATTTACCCTATCGTTCTGAGAAGTGTTCTTCCACCCTGGCAAAACCACTGTTCTATTCTGCAGGACTCTTCCCGGGAAGATGGAAAACAGCATTCGTCCAGGCTGTACCAAAAAAAGGAGAATCTTCTTCTCCCTCCTCCTACCGACCAATTGCACTTACGTCCCTTCTTTCTAAGGTCATGGAAACGCTGATAAACCGTCAGCTAATGAAATATCTTGAATCGCGAAAACAGGTCCACTATTGATTTGATGACATATCTAACCGAAGAGTTGAACCAATCTCTTCACCAAGGTGGTGAAAGTAAGATTGTTGCGCTTGATATTTCAAAGGCATTTGACAGAGTTTGGCATCAAGCTCTCTTGTCGAAAATGCGTGCATTTGAAATCGATGATACTCTTCTTCAATGGATTAGAAATTACCTTTCGGACCGTTCAGTTCAAGTTGTTTTGAACGGTTTCAAGTCTGCAACTAACTAAATAAATGTTGGTGTCCCCCAAGGCTATGTTCTGTCCCCGACTCTCTTTCTCATTTTTATAAATGATCTATTGTTTTTTACTTCTAATTCAATCCATTCCGTTGCTGATGACAGTACCCTCAGCTTCTCATATTCGTTTCTTGGTTCACACCCTTCATCTTCGGGTGTGCAACTGGAACGGCAACGTATGTTAAGCTCATTAAATTCCGATCTTAACAGCATAACTCAGTGGGGTACAGCCAATAGAGTGGAATTTAATGCTTCCAAAACACAATGTTGTCTCCTGTCATTAAAGCAAAACCCACAAACACTGCCATTATCCATGAATGGCACTTGCATCGCTGAAACCGAAAGACTTTCCTTTCTCGCTATGTGTGTTAATGACAACCTTCGTTGGAATGACCACATATTCGATGTCGCCAAGAACGCAGCGAAATGTCTAGGCTTCCTTAAGCGATGCAAGAAATATTTCACTCCTTCTGATCTGGCTACAATTCATAAGGCGTTTATTCGCCCGAAACTCGAGTACAACGCTCATATCTAGTCGGGTGCACCAATAATTTATTTGGAGCTACGTGACTGGATGCAAAAACGCGCGATAAAACTTATTAACGACCGAGACATCGCGAGATCGATTGACTCTCTTAGTCATCGTCGTAATGTCTCCTGCCTTTCGTTATTTTATTGTTATTTCCACCATAAGTGCTCAATCGTACATCGGCATCTCTCCTTTTCTTCCCACCCTAATTTCCTTAACGCCCGCGCTGTGTAGCTATGTATTGCATTATAAGGGTCCTCAAAAATCCCTTTAGTGCGTGCTTTAGCTTCATTTATATTTATTTCTCGGAGCATTGTGGTTGTAAGTAGTTCGCCAAAATCAGATACCATATCGTTGAATTACGTGACAAAATAAGCGTACATTCTGCGACGATTTGCTTTCGATCGTCGTCAGCTACCTTCTTGTTTCTGAGCCCAAATTGCGGCCATCATTTGACATTCCGCAGTGCTCCTTCAATTTAGTTCTTACAAAAAATCGGTAAATGTATTTCTTTTAATTGTTCAGTCTGCATAAATTGAGCACAAAAAAACACTTTCAATCGTAACCAGCAACAAAACACGAAATTTTTTCTCATGTATATTGTCCTCCCGGTGCATGTTTCACGCTAACCAACGGCAATCATTTTTAATGAAGGACATTTTAAAGAGCTAGTTTTAGTGGCGAAACAGGGCATAATAGGCTGGGCACAGAGCAACACTCAAACGATCCTCGAAGTAGCCGACTCTTTGTGGCACATAATCAGAACGAATATTTCCATGATAATGACTTTCACCGGAGAAATAGTTTCACTGATTCTATCAGGTGGACAAGCTTGTGTGGAATTCATCTTGGATATGGTTCGTAGCTTTACAATGATTTAACGATTTAATTTAATACAGAAAAACTCTGCTCTAGATTGTATTTTTCACTGGACTTTTTTATCTGCTGAGCAGCAGTGATAGGAAATATGCTCCTCTACAAGTAACAAAGTACCTTGGCTTCTCATCTGGCTCTAAGATTGCGGATTCCCTGGAGAACTCAATCACGGGAGTATTAATATCAATGTTCAAGTGTTCCATATTCCAGGGGCTGTTTACATGGCTTGTGCATACGGTTTTCGGGGCGCGAATCGTATTTCTTCCCTCAGCATTAGCAGCAGTATTATCAGCCGCTCCGTTTTTAGGCAGTTACTGGTGTGCTATGCCGGCATTTCTTGAACTATGGCTGGCACAAGATCGTTTCTACGCTGGATTGCTGCTGTTTCTGTTGATGTTTTTCATTCCACCGTACTTTGAGCAAGCCATCTACGCCGAGATGAAAGGGTGGGCCAGAAATTCGAAGCATGTGATGTAATTGTTATTTGTCGGATTTTTTATTTTCAGTGGCGGACATCCATATTTGACGGGTTTAGCAATTGCCGGCGGAATGTATTGGCTAGGATGGCAAGGAGCAATCTTTGGACCATTGATGCTGTGCTTTTTCATTGGAATTTTTGAGGTGGCATCGGTAGCAATGCGCGCCGAAGAACCAAGGTAATAAACTTGAAAATTAGTATTATCATTACGCCTTCGTCCTCAAACCCCGCGCGTGCTACGGACCTTCTTAAATATTTATTTATTATTCTATTTCTGTTCTGTTTTTAGGCAAAGTTCTGACGAAGAAAGTAGAGCGACGTGAGTTTTTTTAGTCTTCCCTACTTGCTAAAGCTTTAAAGAAGAAGTAAAGCAAAATATTGAGTTTGAGTGTAATTGTGCACAGTTAAAATTGCTTTTTCCTAATTTTAGTAGTCGTCGGCATTCCTCATATGTGAAATAAAATCAAATGAAATCACAAAATCAGCTGGATTGATTAAGTAACAAACGTTTGCAGTGCGAAACTTTCTCGAATGTGTTTTATTTTTATTTTAATTCCATTTACCTAACTAATGGCTTTAAGTTTATATTGAACGATGTTAACAGAACTAATTACAAGCTTTCTGTTCCCTCTAACGGCAAAATCACTAATGTATTTTATTTGTAAAGTACTTCTAGTTGTTTATTTTTTCTTTAATTTTACATAACCATTTGTACCTTATTTTAATTAAAAAGTTAACAGAAAGTGTTGAAGTTTATTTTTGTATAAAAACGTGATCTAACTAAACAATCACAAGAGTAAAATAAAGTTTCTATTTAAACGAATAAAATTAACGACCTTATTTAGAAATGAAGTTGTTTTTGAATCGAAGCTGAAAGGACGTGTAGTTGAAGGACAACAGAGACGAATACCATCACCTGTGACTACTGTTATTAAATTTGTTACTACCACATTTTATCCTAGTAAGTCTGAAAAGGGTAATGAAAAGGCTTGCGAAGAACAAATATCAGCGAATTCTGTTTAAAATAATAAATTTTAAAAAACATTTTTTGTTTGCACACTTTTTTATGTATTTTTTTTCATTTAAATAATTAAGAATTGAAAACAATAAAACTGTTTTGTTTTATTCAATTTTTCCTCCTCAGTTGCAAGGACAATGACAATGACGCGCTTTTAAACCGTTTCCAAGGAATAATTGTGGTTCTACGTTTCGACGGTGTCATTCTTTCGACATAAAAAAAAAGTTTAGTGAGTACCAGGAACACCGTGAATAAATTTCGAGCGAGTTGTTTTGCTTATCAGCAATGGAAATTAGATTGCTGAATGGAAACAGTTCCCCATGAAAATGAACTCGCGATAGGCCTTTATAATTTCAAAAGTGACCGGAAATCACGGTGGAGATGAGTAAACTCCGCAACAATTGAATTACAAATTAATATTGAGCTAGAGTTCGAAATGACAAAAAGTCACCACACAACCAGATTCACTTTCAATATTCCTAATAATCAAAACATTTCTCAATCAATTCAACTTCATTTATCACTTAACCGATTACAATGTATCTCACTTCTCTTTTCGCTGTTCAAACTAACTCCCGGATGCTTCTGCGATGCTTTTTCATAGTCAATCGGTTAAATAACGAAAATGCCTGTGGCTTCCGGAAGATTCGAATGTGGTACTATTCCAGGAATCGCATATTTTTCCCATGCCAGATCTCCCCAAACTGCCTGGTATATTTCCTTACAACGTACCAGTTTCCGTCAGATGACGCTAGGTGCTCTTAAACTTGCGCACACGAACGAATAGACGACCTGTGAGCAAAATCACTTTAATTGCATTCGTAAACAGAAAATTGCAGATATGACTACCTCAAGAGCGGGATAATTGATTCATCCTTTAAAACATATGAACAAAACTGATTAGAACGATTTAAAGAACGTAATTTCCAATTACCGCGAACGACCACACATTTGTCGTGCATGAGGAGTAATAACACCAACATATTTCGGTAGGCAGAAGCTTTGTATATATGTATAGTTTAAAGTAAAGTATATATACAAAGACTAGGGTCACGTTTCGTAAACCGACTAAATGGTGGGCTGGCATTTCTTGCTTAATTGGATCAGGCTGCTTGTCGCTCGCCGGGATTGCCTCCGTACTTTGTATACATATTTTGTACATATTGGGTACATATTAAAGTATCGTTGTCTTTATAATTCAATTCAAATAATTAAAACAATTGCTAAATGTGTCAACAATTTTACATAGGTTTGTAGCATATTTTTGGGGTGGCTTTTAATAAAAATCGGCAGACTTCCCGGTTTCGGATCATTTCACCACTGAGGTCATTTAAATGCCGGTGTTATTGCATTTCTGTTATCCAGGAGTGACCTGCATGCTTTTTACGATTTTGCCACGTGCATACTTCCATTGGTGATATGATAATTGTTGTTAATTGGAAATAAGTTCACACTCATCCGTGAGTGGTGACAACACATATACCCCTGGTATAAAACTTTTTATAATTGTTCTATCTACCTTTTACCTATGATCTCCAGTCCTGTCAACCCATGGATTTGCATGCACACTTGCGGGCAGCTTAAAGATGTTAAATGTGGCGCTTGGCTCACATGGATGTTAGAATTGCCTTGATCTGATTTCCACCCTTAGTCGCCTTTACTCCAAGCGCTGTTTGTATCGGGGGGCGCTGCAGAGATATTCCTAACCCGTCCATCCACGGGTGCTTAAAGTATGTACATATAAATGCATAAAATATTGAATAAGCATTTAAAAAAGTATCTTATTTAGTTGAAATAGGCTAAACTCGCTATACAATATACATTTCCAGAGATGTTTAAATTCAAAGTCGCCCCAGCTCAGTATTATATTTTTAATTTTAAGAAAAAAAGACGTTTTACAAAATGCTTAGTTATTTAAAACAAATGGAAATTCTGCATGTTTGTTAACACTGGAATATAAATAATATGGTCAGACGATAAAGAGCGGTAATTCAATGAAAACAAATACCCTTACCCCTTGAAGAATCCAAAATCATTAACACGGACATTAGCATCCAAGGCATTCAACTTGTTGATCTCCTCCAAATTAAGCGAAAAGTCGAAAATGTCTAAATTCTGCTTCAAGCGCTCGGGGTTGGTACTCTTGGGAATCGCTGACAATCCACGTTCGATAATCCATCTAAGAAGCACCTGAGCTGGCGTTTTATTGTGTGCATCAGCAATCTCTTTAACTTCTGGAATATCCAGGAGATCGGGCAATTTGCGTCTTAAAATTATAAAAATCATTTTAAATTGGAATTTCCGCAAAAACAACTGAACGTAAGTTTAAGTGGTCTTACTTAATTCCAAGAGATTTGTTTATATCTGCTATGCCCTTTGATCCCAAGGGAGCATAGGCGGTGACGGTGATTTTCTTAGCCTTGCAGAAGTCAATCAACTCTTTTTGTTGCAAATAAACATGATGTTCAATCTGAAAGAACGTACAATGAAGTTTATATATTTTAATGCATTGTAAACTAGTTTCCTAACCTGAAGATTAGCTGGAGGTATAATAGCATTATCCAAGATACGCTGAATTTGCTTCAAATTAAAGTTCGATAAGCCAATTGATTTTGCAAGTCCGGTTTTCACCAGCTGTTCCATGCTCTAATAAAGATATGTATAAAATATAATTGTTTTTAAAGAAGAGCAGCGCAAGCTTACCTTCCAGATCGCTACATGATCGGTTCTTTCGGCAGGTAAGACACCATTGTCATCTTTTAAAATTTCCCCATTTTGGTCAAGAACAAGACCGAACGGACAATGAATCAAATATAAATCAATATATGCAAGTTGAAGATCAGCAAGTGACTTTTTTATATTAGTTTCAACCACTTCTGGTGACATGCCTGAAAGTTAAAAGCCAAAATTAAAGCTGAAGTTCGCCACTCGCAAGAGCCTTACTAGTTGGTGGCAGTTTGGTGGTAATAAATAACTCTTCTCGTTTTATTTTTCCAGAGTTCAGCCATGTCTTGAGAACTCGTCCAATTGCCTTCTCATTTAAATACACTGGAGCAGCATCAATGTGACGGTAACCTGCCTCGAGAGCTAAATTGATAGCGGCTTCAACTTCTGCTTCTGGTGCCTTAAACCAAAATTAACATGACAGAGTTGACTGGAGGAATTTAATTAATCGTAATAGGAGCTTGTTTGAGAAAATCTTCATTGATAAGGTTATTGTTGCAAATAATGAACAGTCTCAACAAAAGTCTTATCTCCGTGTGACAATAATAACAACAAATATGTCTAAGGTTTATAGACCTTTAATTTCACGGCATAATGTTAAGGTTATTTGTGTTTTACAGTATTTAAATGGAGTTACGATTCAGAGACGAAAACTTTTACATTATCTAAAGTCTCAAATTAATTCTAACGATTTACGTAGTCCGGTCGTTACTTTATACCAATATACTAACGTATACCTATGTTAGTCACGCCCCCAAAACAAACTTACTTTACTATTTATAATCACCCTATTATTCAATTGGATCACAATTATGGCAGTCAGGTCTGAATCCGGCACAAAATACAATTAAGGGCCCCTAAAATAATTTATTCCCATCATTTTTTTAGTTCGAAACATCATGCAAAACATTCAGTACCTGTCCCAAAACTTAACCTTAATCTCATTTATTATTTTCTTAACTCCTTATGTAAGGTGGCAAAAATATTGCCACCGCCTTGGCACTATTTTCGCCACCTTACAAAATCGTTTATTAATTTGAAACTACTGAACACAGTCACTAAATATCTTGAGTGTTTTGCCTGAAGTAAAACCTTATATAGCGGTTTATTTGGGTGCAATGCCATTTTGATAAGGATACAAAATACAATAAGTGGAAACGTGCGATTGTTTATTTTTTTGTAAATTTTGTTTATGTGGAAGATAACGGTATCTGTGGGTGAAATTTTAATTTATCAACTGAATATATTTTTGTCAATTTTTTCAATAATTGAAACAAAAAAGGCATGTCAAGTTCAGTGATTGTTTACACAGGTGGCATAAAGTTGCCAGAGCCCTTTCGATAAAGTTATAAAAAGGCAAAGAGGCCGCAGCTTTCTGATCAAATTATATTAACTTTTTAAATGTCCAGGCTCAATGAACACGAAATTGAGAAAAAATAAAATTATGTAAATGTTATGTATATGTTTACATCCATACATGCATAATAAATTATAAGGGTATTCACGATCTGCTGCAACAGGCATAGAAACACCGCGATTTTTTTTGCCTTAGTTGGTCGTGAACGCACATTTTCTAATCTGAAGCAACACTTAAGCACATGCGACATGCCCTTTTTTGCTGGTCTTTCCCTTGGGCGGCGCTTAAATTGCTTGGATTGCTTATTTCCATTTGTATTTTGGTTGACAAAATTTAAAAAGGAAATGAAATCTTGTTATATCTTGTATAGCTCGTTGAGCAATACATAGTATCAATGACATTTGGCACGCTGTCAAAAACACAAGCGCAAATTTTACTCTTAATTATTTTTCTGTTGCAAAAGGGCTGGGGTATAGTAAAAATGTAAAACAGTTGTATCATTCTAGTCAGTAAATTTTGTTGTTGTAGTGCTAGAAATTGTTGCACTTTCGCAGTTCGCACTCTCCCAATGATACTAAACCAGTTGCATCGGATCGTGAATACTCCTTATATTGATATTTTAATTTAATAAAAAATAAAGATTTTTTATTTTACGTTCATCAGCGGGCAGTGGCAAACCTGTTGCCATGTCACTTTCTTCTAAGTTAATAAACGTTTCATTTGTTCGCGAATCTGATTTCAACATATCTGAGCAAGTCCAAAAACAAACATTTCGTATTTAAAGCACCCATACTTATAAGGGTTCATTAAAGATTTGACAACTTCTTTTTTAAATAAATTGCAAACTACTTAAGATATCTCAAAAAAAAAATTTGCCTTGAATTACTATCAAATTTTTAATTTTCAATAGTTATGAATGGAATTCGACTTCGTTCATATGTCCACCACGGAAACGTATGCAGCGGTCGATACTTTGAACCCAATTTTCGATGACTCGGCCGCACATTTCGATCGATACGGCCGCTATTTCTCGTTCAATATTGGCTCTTAGCTCCTCTAACGTCGCCGGCTTGTTGGCATAGACCATTGATCTAATGTAGCCCCATAAGAAAAAGTCTAGAGTCGTTAAATCACACGATCTCGGCGGCCAATAGACAGGTCCGTTTCTCGAGATAACACGTTCATCGAAAAGAGACTTCAATAACTCGATTGTTGTACCCGCTATGTGGCTGGTGGCACCGTCTCGTTGGAACCACATATCACTGATGTCCAATTCATGCAATTGCTCAAAGAAATAACGTTCCAATATGTCTCTGCGAATACCATTTACCGTAACAAGACGTCCATTTTTATCGGCAAAAAAACGGCCCAATGACGCCACCGGCATGAAAACCGCACTAAACAGTGACTTTTTGCGGACGAATGCTGTTTCATGAAGCACATGAGGGTTCTCACGCATGTTTTGCTTATTGACGAAGCCGTTTAACCAAAAGTGCGCTATCGCTGAAGATGATTTTGCGATGAAATTCTTCATTTCCCTTCATCACGTCGAGAGCCCAATTCGGGAACGTACGTAGCTTCATATGATCAAGTGGCTTTAGTTCTTGAGTCAGCTTGATCTTGTAAGGGTGTAGGCCAAGATATTTATGAAAAATGCGCCATGATGTGGTCTGGAAAAGGCCCACATCTTGAGAACGCCGTGAAATTGACCGATTTGGCTGGCTTGCGACGGACGCCTCTACGGCAGCAATATTCTCCACACTTCGGGCAAAACGTAGTCTGACTGGCACGGCAACATCATTAGAATACGTTAAGTAGTTTAAGTAAGTAGAATAGGTAGTTTTTAATTTTTAATTTGTTTTATAAAATATATAAAATTTAAATAATGATGCGGAGTTTTAAAAATTGTCTCGATGAATATATATGTAAGAATAGTTCATAAAATAGTTTTTAGGCCGAAAGGCAATAATTGTAAGGTTATAGTTAAGTTTAGAGCGTCCGCATAAGGACCAATAAATAAGAATATGTATCCTGATAATTTTAAGTTAGATTTAATCATTTTTGTGGGAGTATGTAAGTAGATATCTAATAATGAATAAAAAAGGAATTTCAAAGTGAAAAAGCAGAATGACATAATGCCCATTATCTAACGTCCTATAGTTTGAAATCTTTTTAAATTGCAAAGCGGACCAACCAAGCACCGTTATTAATTAAATTATTTCAAAACAGTTTTATCTTTAACACTCGACGCATGGCGGCGCCTTGAGCTGCGGCATGTGAGGCCAAGGTTATGGATAATATTAACAACACAATTGATCAGACAAATACATAATAGCGAAGTAAACGATAAAATGGTTTTTCAACATATTTGAACAAATTTAAACCAGTTCACGTTAATGAATATCAGATCACGTAAACTAAAAACGATCAAACTATCTCGTCTCTACAATTGTTGTCCCTATCGCACTTTTTCTCTGGGCACTTTCACGTTATAGGAAATAAAATTGATTCGTTAAAAAATTCACATGCGAAAAATGATTCAAACTGTACAGTCGGTGTTATAAGTAAGAATCACAGATTCTAAATTTGTGCGGTCTTATGATATTTACAAACGTAATGAATCAGCACAACTTTATTTTTTTGTGCTACATTCGTTTTGTTTGTTGTGACTTTTAAAGATAAAATACTTTTATATGCAGGCAGATACTTTTATTTATCTTTCCTAAAGACAGATAATATACAAATATTGCCTGCGAAATTCTCTCAAAAGAATTTAGAACGCTTGTCTACTTTTGAATGTTCCCTCAATGTATGAACTGAACATGCTTTTAATTGCGAACAGATATTGTAATGGCTTGAGTATTATACATTAACATAATTGTTAGTAGGTATTAGATGATGGCTAAACTTTTGTTGTTGCCTCCAAGTTGAACTTCTCCTTTACATGAACATGATTAACCAATGAAAATGAATAAAAGGTATACCCAAAATATATCCACACGTCATAACTATAATATATGGATGGCAAATTAATTAATTCGCTGGAAATTAAGCAAGTTTTGCCATCATTAAATTCGACATAGGTACAAACATTTGTAAACCACTTGCGAAAGTCAAAATTTTGGGTGACTAACTTCTTGTTGGTGGTAGAATAATAAATTTCTTATATTATATTATTCCCCTTTATTCACTTAATTTTTAATTTGGTCTTACCTGCCAAGTGCCAATGCCTAGAGCTGGCATTTTAACGCCATTATTGAATGTAAGGTATTTGTCACAAACCATTTTAACTGCAGTAAAACGTTTCATTAGCAACTTAGCTATGATTTTCTTTTAATTGTTGTATTTAGGTACTCGCGTAGGACAACCTTGCTGAAAGAAGTTCTTTCTTAAACTGGTCGACTAACTGATTCTGGATTTAGAATTATAGTATCTTTTTTTGTATAGAGTATAGGTACATTTTCGGTGATTCGTTTTCATGTTCACGATTTCGCCCAAAGCCGGTTCTTATTGTTGATATCAATATTTAACATCTGGGGACGGGGAATGTGCAGTGTTGCCAGAAACTGTAGTGAAGCACAGAATATAATTTTAATGTTATGTTAATTGATATTTTATTATCGGAAAAGTAATCATTAACGGAGCCTAATTGATTTTTTTTAAATAAAAAAATTATGAGAAATTTAGAGAATTATAATAATTAACTTAATCTGGTACCTATATCTATTATAACGAGTAATGTCGGCTCAGTGTATTAAGCTAGGTTATCAAGTTATATTTATGACTACTCGCAATCTAATTTTAATTTCTGTTATCTAACGAACCCGGCTTATGTTGTTTTCCATTGGAACACACGGAGTACTCTTTTTGTCTTCCGAGGGGGAATAACACTCACAAAATTTTTTCGGAAGGCCAAAAAGAGTGGACCATTGGAAAACGATATTAGTTTAAGTGTATATGTATTTAAAAAAAATAAAATAAAAAAAAATGTATGTATTTCAATTTTGTAGCAGCTCGTAATACCTTGATAAGTAGCACTAGATTACAATAATGCTCCACCCAAGAGGATCTTTGACTGCCAGCCCCCAGGTTCCAGAAGCAAGGAAGACCGAACCTCTGTTTTAAAGACCAGGTCATCGCGGATGCCAGAGCGCTAGGTCTTTACAACTGTCAGCAGAGTGTCCGGGATAACATTGGATGGAAAGATACAGTTTCAGCGACTATTAACGGGTCGAGAGCATATTAAGTAAGATGGCTTACCATCCACACAGCAGTCTGGTGCTCTTTGTTGTACTACAGACTGCATGAAAATAGTAAAGATGCTTTTGTTGAGGAGTTATCTTCTCTCTTGTGTAGTGAACGCTCAAAAAATTTGTTCATTATAGGCGATATGAATATAGACATTTTACATGAATGTGTAGTAGTGGAAAGATATCTTACGTTATTGTCTGCGAATGGGTTAGTGTCCTGTATTAATGAACCAACAAGGATTTCTGGTAGTACCCAAACTTGTATTGACCATATTTTTGCTAGGTTGGATCTAAATGCCAATCTCTCCTTAAAAAGTACCATATCAGATTACGCAATTACTGATCATTGTATGACTTGCCTATTTACATATAAACAATGATACGATTACATGTCCTATTAATTTAGTGCCTGATTTATCTACTCAGAAAACCAATTTTAATTGTCTTAATGCTCGCTTGATACAGGAAAACTGGTGCGATGTATACAGGGAAAACAATCCCTCTACTGCATTCGACATATTTTGTAACATCTTGGATTGTCACGTTGATATTTGTTCCGTAGTATCAAAAAAGAAAAGATTTAAACAAAAAAGACTAAAGCCTTGGATGTCTGATTATTTATTACAGCGAATTGCAGAGAAAAATAAACTACGGGCAAAATGTAAAAAACAACCTAATAACACGAACCTGTCCGTAATATATACATTTTATTTTTTTTTTTACGCTGAAGGGAATTTTTTTCTGTTGTTACAGTACCCTTATAATGCTAAGAACACAGCGTAAGCATTTGTGTTTTAACAGCAAGCAGCACCTGGCAATATCGTATTTCATTGCATGCTTTTCGGTGCTATTAGAAAGAATAGATAGATAGGAAAGAAATGTTTAGGTGCAGTTGTAGGGTTTTTCTCCACGGGTGGTGTCTAAGTTAATTAAGGAGATTACGATTTCATGTATTCGATATAAAGTAATGGACTTGGCCGGGATTCGAACGCACGCCCTTCCATTCCGTAAGCGAATACACTACTACTGCACCATTGCCACCCGCAATATACTCGTATAATCAAATTTGTAAAGAGGTATCCTTGGAAGTTACTATATGCAAGGAAAACTACTATATAAATAAATTTCACTGCGCTAAAGGTAATATAAGAAAGGAATGGGGAATCATAAATAACTTGTTCAATAGAAATGTCAATTTTAATGGACCTTCAAAAAATAAAGTTAGAAAATAGGGATAATACTAGTTCTGCAGAAATGGCAAATGATTTTTTTACTAATGTACCGATCAATACTCTTTCTGATGCTGGTTACGATACAGCGTCTCAGTTTTTGTGCTCGGAAAGGTGTCATAAAAGTGAAAGAATTCAACAAAATAGTTTTTTTCTTTACGCCAATCTCGTCTTTTGAGTTGTATAGACAAATACTCGTAACTTTGCTGGATAACACAAACCCCGTTACTCTGAATAGTTAGGTATTCAAGTGTTTTTCTGAAGAAAATCTGCTTTAATGTTGTAAATGTTTTAGCTCACATTTTCAACAAAAGCATATACTGTTCTATTTTTCCGGATAGATTAAAGATAGCTGAGGTTATACCCATATTCAAAAAAGGGGATAGGACGAAGTTAAATAATTATAGGCCGATCTCTCTTCTTCCGGTATTCTCAAATTTTTTTGAAAAAGTTATAAAGAGTAGAGTTATTGCTTTTCTGGAGAAAAATGCATTCTTTAGCACGAACCAATATGGCTTTAGAGCTGGCAAGTCGACAGAAGATGAAAAATGCTGCTGCACTTTTTATAGACATCACCAAAGCCTTTGATACCGTTCACCATGATCTCCTTTTGATCAAATTGGAGAAGGCTGGTCTCAGGGGCTTTATTCTTTATTGGTTTGCTTCATATCTCAGAAATATGAAACAAATTGTTAAAATTGGAAATTCTTTCAGTGAAAGTCGAGACGTTCGGATCGGTGTTCCTCAGGGATTCGTTCTTGGTCCTCTGCTATTTGTAATTTTCATAAATTCTATTTTTAGCCAAAATTTAAAGTGTAAGCAAACTGGTTTTGCTCATGATATTGCGTGCTTATATTCAAATGCGTCTGTACTAGATTTAGTTGCTGATATTAACCATGATTTGGAAATATTAAGGCATTGGTTTGGTATGCACAAGCTAGTTATAAGTGATAAAACTAAAATCATGTTTTTTAACTTACCATCCCTAGATAGGCCTATACTTACACTATAAGGGTACTGTAACAATTACAGGAAAACCCCTTTAGCGTATGCAAATTATATATAAAAAATAAAATAAAATATATATGTATTATTGTTGATGGGAATTTTTTCGATGGCAACGAAAAAATTCGAAAAGCCTGAGTTTTGAGCAAACAAAAATGGCAAAAACAAACTAACGCTAGTTTACCAACGCGACAGACTAGACAATAGGTTATGAACATTGATATATTATACATAAATACCCAGATGCCAACTTCAGTCAAGTGCAAACATGTCTAGCGCCAATATTTTGGTCGAAAAAAAATTATTTCTTTCACTATGTGCTGTCCAGCGACACCTTGTGAATAAAAAATGGAATATGTGGCGACCTACAACAGGTTGAGGACTGTTTATGTTGTTAAGGATTTGACTGCGGACGTATTCTTTATGTAAATAAATAATTATTTATTGTTAATTTATTAAAGTTAAGGTATAAACAAATTCATCTTGGTGAAATAAATAAATATTTCAGTAAAATTAAGAGATTTTATCCGAGAAGGATATATTCGGTCGGTACACTCAGTACTAGATGAAGTTATTAGGTATACAAAAATTAATATTAGGCATTAAGCATTAAGCCGAATCCGAACGGCAAATTTGATAAGCTTCTCATAAGAATTGAGGTTAGGTTAGGTTAGGTTTATGTGGCTGTCGGCAAAAGCCGACACACTTAGACCAATTTAGGTCCATTGTGATACCACGTATATTATCTACCTCAACTCTGTAGATGGGACTGGCCAACGACACGCGGTTTTTCTGAAACGGCCCCCCATCTACGTACTAACCGCGCCCAACGTCGTTTAACTACGGTGATCTGACGAGAACCGATTAACTCGACGTGGTATGGTCGTTGGTTCGACATACCAACGACCATACCAGACCATAAGAATTGATGCTCTTGGATGTTTGTCAGACGTTCGCAAGAGGTGGGACAGCGAAGAAAAACTCTAGATGTTACTTGGCCCCGGCGGGAATTGAACCGGGGACCTTTCGATTAGTAGTTCGACACACTAACCACTGAGCCAGTGCGCCCACACGCTACAGTGATCTTCAACAGGGGCGGCCTTTCTCCCAGAATGTTGAGAATGGGGGGATGTTGATTTTGAAGTTTTTGTCCAAACGGAGCTGAGAGGTGGTGTAGTCTATGTTGCTAGGGAGGATTCTAATTTTTTTTTATAATAGAGGAGTGCCCGACTTCATTCTCGTACCACTGGAACATTGTTTTAAGGCGGATAGCCGCACTAGCAGCCGCTTGCTTACTAAAGATGTCAAGGGGTGTCAGGTGATACAGAATGTCCATTGCAGCAGAGGGAGCAGTGTGCAGTGCACCACTCATACAGAGACACGGTGATCGTTGGACTTTGTTTAGCTTATCG
The DNA here is from genome assembly GCA_949715645.1 of Portevinia maculata. Taxonomy (NCBI): domain Eukaryota; kingdom Metazoa; phylum Arthropoda; class Insecta; order Diptera; family Syrphidae; genus Portevinia; species Portevinia maculata. The sequence goes on along the minus strand of OX454525.1, from coordinate 361,434,591 downwards.
CAATTTATCGCTTTGTCTGAGACAGTCCACCAAACAACCACCCCGTATTATTAACGATGGCTTTTGAAAGTGCTACCGTAACTTTCCGAACTCTTTCTTGTATGTTAGGTTTCCAGCTAAGCTTTTTATCCAGAATGAGACCCAAGTATTTAGGTTCATCAGAAAAGACTAAGCTTGTGCCCCTGATTGAGGGAGGGTCAATGTGTGGAATTTTATATTTCCTAATGAATATAACAAGTTCGGTTTTGTTGGGGTTAACACCTAACCCACAATATTCTGTCCATGTCGTTAGCTTGTTTAGAGCGTTTTGGGGAAGTTCTTTCAGGGTGTTTAGGTGCTTGCCTGAGGCGGCAATGGCAACGTCGTCTGCATACGCAATCACCCTGCAGCCCTCCCTTTCCAGGCACATCAGCAGCTCGTTCACCACTAAGTTCCATAGAAAGGGGGGGGGGGGGGGGGGGACTCCGCCTTACGGGGTTCCTCTACTGACAGAACTTCTGGCAGATGTCACACCCAGTTTTGAGTTTATAATCCGGCTTGTGAGTAGTAGATTAATTAGCACGTTGGTAAAAGCGCCTTCAATGTCTAGAAATGCAACCATAGTGTATTCTTTATGGTGAAGGGAATATTCGATTGAACGTGCTAACGTATGTAAAGCTGTTTCGACAAATTTGCCTTTGCAATATGCATGTTGAGCCGTAGACAGGAGTCTTATATCAATGTTAGTGCTTAAATGGATATCAAGCCTTTCTAACGTTTTTAGTCAAAAATGATGATAGGCTTATTGGTCTGAGATCCTTAGGATTGATATGGGAGCATTTACCGGCTTTGGGTATAAAAACTACTTTAACTTCTCTCCATAACAGCGGAATGTAGACCAGCTCCATGCAGCTTATCAGAATCATCTCAAGCAGAGGCAAGATGATATCCGAAGTGTTTTGAAGCTCTGCTGGTATTATGACATCTGGCCCCGCGGATTTATACGATTTAAAGCTGTGTAGCGTCCACAGCAGTTTGTCCCTAGTATTCAGACCCGTGTAGTTAGTTGTTCGTGCAATTACCTGTTTCGGTTTGCATTGCTAATAACGTGGAAGCTACCTCGGAAATGTGTATCCAGTATAGCAGATTAAGGGATTCTTCGCTAGAAGTGGTCCAGGGGCCGTCTGCAATCTTCAAACAGCTAGGCATAACTGGGTTGGTTAAGAGGATTTTTCTTAGCCTTGATGCCTCGGATGATTCTTCTAGTTTCCCACAAAAGAGTCTCCAGGACGAACGTTCGGCTTTCCTCAGTTCTTTTTTGTAAGCATTGAGAGATGCTTTGTCTGAAGACCAATCGGTTTCAGCTTCTGTGAACTTGGCTTGGTTGAACAGTTTCCTACAACTGCTTCTTAGATGTCCTAATTCTGAGGTCCACCAATACGGCTTTGTTTTGCCTTTTGTCAGTGCGTTATTGAAGGCCAGGGTGGTTTCCCTAACCCACTTGTCAAGCTCAATTGTGTTACAGGGGAGACTTTGGAGCACAGACTTCATTGAACTTTTTAGTACTTCTCTGTACTTGAGCCAGTTAGTTTTCCTATAATTTCTAAATACTGGTTGGCGGGGAGAATCATCAGTTAAACTGAATTGAATGTAACGGTGGTCACTTAAAGAGTGTTCCGCCGAGATTTTCCAGTTCAGTATTTTTTTATTCATTGGATCGGACCAAGAGTTATATCTAAAACTTCTTGTTAATTTTTTGTCATGAAGGTAGGTTCACTAACTGTGTTACACACGATTAGGTTAGTACTTAGAATGTAATCAAAAAGAGAGTCACCTCTATCGTTGGTATCCGAACTGCCCCATACTGAATGGTGCGCGTTGGCATCACATTCAATAATGAGTTTAGTTTTCTGTAGTTCTGCTTTCGCGATCAGTCCCTCTAGGTTGACACCAAGCAAGGACCCTACGTGGTCATCGGCCAGATAAGCTGAGGCTATCCAATAGGTGCCGCAGGCAGTCTCAAGACTCACCACGGTTGTACCGCGATTGTTGAAATTAGGGAGTAAAAATACATTAAAGCTAGGAATATCTTTCCTCGCAACAACTTCAAGCTTCCCACCAGGCCAAACCTTCCCAAGTTTGCCTATGGCGATCTTATATAGATCCAGAGATCTAACGTCGTCACAGGCGACGAGCCGAAGAAGCCGTTGATGTAGTCCGGCATCTTTGGTTTCTGGAGCTGGTCTAGGGTGGTCCTTCATAAAGCCCAGATAGCAGTTTAGCAGCTTCAATCTAACCTTTTGCCACCGTTCAGGGGAAATCATTCCCTCTGAATCGCTGCGGTCGAACACAGCAACCACGATTTCGTCTTTTAGAACGTCGCTAAAAGACTTTTGATACTTGGAGGCGGAAAATGAGGTGGTGCTGGTGTTATGCACCTTTGGTTTTTTCGCCGGTCTTTATAGTACGACCTAGAGGTGCGAGACGTACTACGATTGGTGGTGGGTTTTTGGGAATACACTTTGGGTTGACAGGCAGCGGGAGGGCCATGAAGTGCCACAATCATACCGCTGCTAGGAAGAGGTTTACCTATTTTAGTCTCACTGCGATTGCTGACTGGATCTGGACTACGATTAATCACAGTCTCAATGCTGCTCTGCGGTGTAGGAGATGTACCAGTAGGCAGCATGGTCGCCGTACTACCGTCCGGTTTCGAAGAGGTACCGGTCTTATTTTTTTTGTATGTTTTGAGTTAATTTTTATTTAAATCCCACGAGTAGCGGAGAAAGGAGGTCCGCCTGCACAGACATCCGCAATATGCAGGCAAAGCTAGCTAGTCCGAAGGCCGCCCGGTATCCGAATACTCCGTTAGCGACTGAGTTATTTTTTTTTTAGACAGGGCCCTCAGCCAAGTTGATCATCGGCACGTGACGTATGACACCTTGAGTTCGGCCCAGTGATGTAAATTGGGAATGGAGTGGTGTTGAACAAGGGGGGTTGGGGAGTGGGTGGGGGAGAAGATTGGTTGGACGGAACGTTAGTTCTTGGTCGTCGCTCTTCATACAGACTGTCTGCCATGGGTGATTATTCTGACAACCTAACCTTGGTCGTCGACAGCATAGCCCGTTGAATCTTTGCGACTTATGCTTCCGCACCGGCACCATACAGTCTAGGATGGTACACTCGACATGCGAGATTAAAAAAAAGACAATTCAAATAAATGTTATTAATAAATTATAAACACAAAGGTTTGATACTGACAAGAAAACACAAAAATAGCTGAATATCACTTACTTCGTGGGAATGCAAAATTACACAAAATCAAAGAAAAAATGAAAAACAGGTCTCATCATCACAGCTGTTGAAGGAGAGCTGTGGGAGTTCGCATCCAAGAAGAGATCGGCACGTTTGTTATTTAAGACTTTATTTGAAAATCAACCGCCTTTCTGTAATTAAAAGTCAAAAAGTAAAGTCAAAATCGACCCATCCTACCCTAATGTAACTTTTTAGAGAATTGAAATAAGAATCTAGGCATATAATATATCCTCGCAGTAGGGCAACCCGTTTGACAGGGACCGACGAAAATGTTTAGCATTTTCGTCCGGGCACTGCCGCACAGCTTGCCCTATATTCAAATTTGTATTTATTCCTATAAAACAAGCATACGTTGAGCAAACAGTCCAGCCATCGTTTGTTTCTGAATTAAGACGAATTATTTTGATATTTTTAATATTGTTTTTTATTAAATGACATGGTTTTGAATTGTTGCTTCTAGTTTTTTATTAATTACTTATTTAAATATTTTTTTTTTCATAATTTGCAACGCAAAGTTTAACATAATGCTTAATTATTAAAAACGAATGGGAATTCTGCATGTTTGTTAACACTGAAATATAAATGATATGGTCAGTCCGTCCGAACGAGCGGTAATTCAATGACAACAAATGCCCTTACCCCTTGATGAATCCAAAATCACAAATACGAACATCAGCATCCAAGGCATTCAACTTGTTGACTTCCTCCAAACTAAGTGAAAAGTCAAAAATATCTAAATTCTGTTTTAAGCGCTCGTGGTTGGTACTCTTGGGAATCGCTGCCAATCCGCGATCGATAATCCATCTTAGAAGCACCTGAGCTGGGGTTTTATTGTTTGCATCAGCAATCTCTTTCACTTCTGGAATATCCAGAAGATCGGGCAATTTGCGTCTTAATATTAAAAAAGAGGTTTAAATTTAATTTCGTTTACACAACTGGACTTTAGTTCAAGTGGCCTTACTTAATTCCAACAGATTTGTTTAAAACTGCTATGCCCTTTGATCCCAAGGGAGCATAAGCGGTAACAGTGATTTTCTCAGCCTTACAGAAGTCAATTAACTCTTTTTGTTGCAAATAAACATGATGTTCAATCTGAAAAAAGTACAATGAAGTTAATATATTGGAATGCATTGCAAACCAGTTTCCTAACCTGAAGATTAGCTGGAGCTATAGTAGCATTATCCAAGATTCGTTGAATTTGCTTCAAATTAAAGTTCGATAAGCCAATTGATTTTGCAAGTCCGTTTTCGACCAGTTGTTCCATGCTCTTACATAGATAAAGATAGGTTTTCACTTTTTTTTAAATGAAACCACAAAGAACAGAGCAAACTTACCTTCCAAGTCGCTACATGATCGGTTGCGTTGGCAAGTACGACACCATTGTCATCTTTTAAAAATTCTCCCTTATGGTCAAGAACAAGACCGAACGGAACATGAATCAAATATAAATCAATATATGCAAGCTCAAGATCAGCAAGTGACTTCTTTATACTAGTTTCAACCAATTCTGGTGTCATGCCTAAAAGTAAAAGTCAAAATGAAAGCTGTGGTTTGCCACTGGCAACCGCCTTACTAGTTGGTGGTAGTTTGGTGGTAATAAATAGCTCTTCTCGTTTTATTTTTCCAGAACTCAGCCATGTTTTGAGGACTCTTCCAATTGCCTTCTCATTTAAATACACCGGAGCAGTATCAATATGACGGTAACCTGCCTCGAGAGCTAAATTGACAGCGACCTCAATTTCTGCTTCTCGTGCCTTAAAGGAAAATTAACATGACAAGAGTTGATTGAAAGAATTTAATTAATCATAATATGTCTTATAAATGTCCTATCTCCAGTCGGACAATGTCAGCAGCAATAGAGTCCAAGGTTTAGAGAGCTTTAATTCCACAGCAGATAGTAAGGCTATTTGTGTTTTACAGTATAGGTGTGTTCCCTTACTTTTTAAAGTAAAAGCTATCATAGTTACTAGAGACTGCTTGAAGTTGATCCCTTATATACAAATTTTGTAAAAGAGAGATGCAACGAGAAAGCAAATCAATTTATTCAATTTCAATTTCAATTTATTGTTACTACTCGTAAATTAAGAGGTTTGTACATTAAGATTTGTATCTTTTATAGTACTTAGTACTTTACATTCAGAGAGATTTTGATAACTACTTTAAACTAAAAACAATATAATATAACCAGCAACGGAAGAAATAGATGGAAAATAGAAGGGAATGGGTATAAATAGAAAAAGAAATGGGGCGAAATGGGAGAGATCGGCAAAAGGAATTTATTGACGTGATGAGGTTGTGGGTAAGTAGAGGAGGATTGCATTTTTAAAGTTATAAGTACTACAGATTGTCTTAATTCGTGAGCGCAATGAGTTCCATAATTTAACAGTGTGAATAAAAAACAAACGAGACGAGTTTAAATAACGGTAGTAAGGTAGATTTATGTTAAAAGTCCTTTCAGAGCGAGAAAAGTTAAGTTTATTGAATAAATACGAAGGTGATTGATTTTTAATGATTTTATGTAAGAATACACAGTTTCTCGCATTGATTTATTGTTGAAGAGTGCAACCAAGTAGGCTTCTGGAGTGTTCGGAAATATGATCGTACCTACGAATGCCATAAATGTATCGCACAGCATCATTGGAGGCTACTTGAAGCTTCCTCTGGGATAAAGAGTCGAGGGAGCAATAAACCACCTCAGCGTATGTTATCATGGGAAAGATTAAGGTTAAGACCAGCCTTCGTCGAACTTCAGTCGGTGTGAAGCTAGCACTAAGCCAAAGCTTGCGAAGACATCCGTAGATACGTCCAATCACGACATTGGTGTGGTTGTATCCGCATAAATTTCTATTGATTACATAGCCCAGACTAGTAGCTGTTACTGCAGAATTCAGCTTACAGTTCGAGAGCCATAAATCAGGTAGATTATTGGTGTCAATGGTCTTATTAGAGATCGGAATGAACTGCGATTTAGCTGGATTGAGTGATAGACCATTCACCTCAGCCCAATTGTGGATTTTCTCTAGATCCTCGTTCAGTCGGGAACCAAGGACATTTAAATCATTCATTGGTAGGGCTAAATGAAGTTGTACATCATCTGCATAGAGGTGCACAGCTGCATGTTTACATACGTACGGTAGGTCATTTATAAATAAACAAAACAAAATCAGTCCTAGTATCGATCCCTGAGGTACCCATTGATAAACAGGTTTGAAAGCAGAGAGTTTTTCACCAGAAAGAACTCGTTGCAGCCTGCCAGAAAGGAAACTACGAATGAGTTGCCCAGCCCTATCACTAAAACCAAACAGATTTTTTAACTTCCAGCCGAGGACATCATGATTGACCTTGTCAAATGCTTTCGAAAAGTCTAGCAAGCATAGAATAGTGACGTATCCTTTGTCAAAATCTTGTCTTATTTCATCAATAATGTTAACCGTTGCCGTAGAGCAACTATGGTTGGCCCGAAAAACCGGACTGGTGTGGGTTAAGCAACCGATGAAGCGACAGATGTTTTTGTATTTGGTTTGCTATCAGTTTCTCGAAGACCTTAGATAAGCACGGTAAAATACTAATTGGCCTAAAATCGCCAACAGAGATCGGATTGACTTTTTTTGCGATTGGTAAAACTCTTGCTATTTCCCACGGATGGAGAAAGGTCGAAGTTGTTATACAGTGGTTAATAATATGAGTTAAATGAGTAACAATGTGGGGTAAAATTAGTTTGATAAAACGGATTGGTATACCATCCTCACCAGAAGAGTTAGACTTGATGGCAGTTACACAAGCAGTGACATCATTTTCTGTTACCACCTCAATGTCATCGAAAGTTGGAACCGACCCCACGCAATTTTATATGCACGCCAGTTAAAGTTATTTGGTTTGTGCTCCATTTACTATAAAAATTATTACGAGCTTTCATTGCGTCGACTACATCCGAAGTAAACCAAGGGCAGCTTTCATTGCGAATTATTACGGTTTTAGTTGGTACACACTGATTCAAAATCAGAACTACAAGACTTTGGAAAACATTTAATATTACATTTGGATCAGGACTTGTTCGGCAACTCATCCAGGGCGCTGAAATGGTAGCAGCTTCGACGGCGGTAGGGTCAATAGAACGAAAATCTTTAAACGTAAAAGACAAAGGTACAGCAGGTTGAGAAAAATTAATGTCATCCGAGACAAGATCCAACGAAATCTGGTCAAAGAGAAGAACCAGAGACGGATCAGAAACAATGGTAAGGTCGAGGAGACTAGGTGTGCAGTTTTTAGCGAATCGTGTTGCATATTTATTAATTATTTCCAATCCAACAGAGGAAACTAAATCCCTCAATTGAAGGGAACGAGAGTCACTTCGGAGGAGATCTGCATTAAAGTCACCACATACAATTATATGCTCATATAATGCTGAGTAATTAGATAGAGCCATGAAAAAAGGTGCAAAAGAACAGCTTCGATTATTGCTGTAGACACAGAACACAATGCACTTATTACTACTGTCACTTCCCCTCAACTGAAAAATTTACGATTTTCTGCCCAAGAAATTTCTTTAGGCAGGTTTTAAAACAACTGCCGATAGTACTTTACATGAGAGTTCATATTTCAGTTTCTTATTTTTTCTTTCGTATAAATGCCTTTGACTTTCTTCTAATTTACTTGATGGACCAATTAATAATGATACTTAATTAAACATTATTTGGTTGTTCATTTTTAATCCAATATTTCTATTAATCTCGATTTCACAAATTGTTTTTATTCTTTGATTCTTTGTTTGTTCTGTCATGTAGTTGGTTACTAGATGTTCGTTCGCGTACTAATATGCAAACATGAGCGCATTCCGCACGCCACAGCCTAATTTAGGCCGAAATTGCTTGCCTAAGCTCCCTTACGCGATTGTCAAAAGTCGCCCTTGATACTCAGCCATATCAACCAATCAGCGGTCCAGCCTAAGTTAGGCTGTGGCATGCGGAATGCGCTAATAAATTTATTTAAACCTTCGTGCGAAACTACACAAACGCGTTCGCGTACTGAGAAAATGGTAAAAAGATGAACCAAAGAAAAATGTACTTTCGTTCATTTTTCTTCACACAGAATTTCGGGTGGTTAAAAAATAAAAACTGTCCCATGATAAATAAAAAATGAGTTTGCAAAAAAAAAAAAAAAAACAGTGGTTGCTTTCCTCAAGCCAAACTTTGACGTTTTTCATCTTTTTACGCAAAAGCGTTCGCATACTTTGCTTTGAAATGAGAGGATTCTCTCTCGATTTTGTAGATTTGAGAGTTTTCATTTTTCTACACATAAAGTACGCCAACGTACGCCAACGTACTCATAACTTCTTCAAGCTGTGAGAGAATTTATCCCCACTCCTCGAAATTTGAGAATAAAATTGCCGTTAATAAACAACTGAGGGACCTTAAACTAATTTATTCTCATGATCGGTGAATATTGAAATCATTTTTATATTCGAAACAACACGCAAAACATTTAGTATCCCAAACCTGAACTTTAATCTCATACATTATTTTCTAAACTCTTTCTAATGCGCTCAGAGAAGGAGGAATGCCCATGAAATCCGTTCGCCAAAGTTCATCAACAATGCTTCATGTGGATAACGAAAAATACTACACAGATGGCAGCCGTATTGTGAAGGACTTCCTGTTGGCGTCACCGAGGATTGTCTTAAGTCCCTTGATATTTATTACAGTCATTGATTATCTGCTTGAAGGAAAAGTGACGAGCCCCAAAATGCATCCGTTATTCTTTGCTGTCGATTAAGCCTTCATAAACGAGGATCAAACGCCCCTCCAAAGAGCACTTGATGTATGGGGGAAAGTTTTGGAAGGGAATGATACCCATTTCCTTCCAAAACTTTGTCCGAAAAAAACGGAATACCTACTTGTTGTTCTCTGATCCACTCTGAACTATTCCACACATTTATATGAATCGAGGAGTGATCCCCGAAAAGTTCAAATATCACTAGTTGGACAGCGTACAAAATGAATGAGAGCAAATTAACGGCAGCTGAGATGAAGATGCTTCGCATGACAGCAGGAGTAACAAAGATTGATCGAATAAGAAGTTCCAAGATCCGAGAAAGCCTTTAAGTCAAAGAACCTACGAGTATCTCGAAAAAAATGGTACGCGGCCGGGGCAGTTGGTAGGTACTGTCATGTTCAAAGGAGAGATCATACGAACCCTGTCAAAAAGGCAATATCAATCCAATACAAACGCGAAAGAGGCAGGTCTAAAAACTCCTGTATCATACAAATTCAGCAACACCAGCATTTGATTGCCTTAGTGACGGAGTGGTTCGAAATCGGGAGACCTGCCGCTAATTTCTGAGATCGAATCGGCACCACACCTGGAACCAGTGGGGATGCAGTTAAGTGGGAGGGTTATGATCCCTTTTATCCTGATCATAGCCTCACCGTGATTAAAGAAGAAGAAGAGGATGCGACACGAGGTTGAATGAGGTGGAGAAATTGTCAAGAAATGATTGATGCTCCTGAACATTTATACCTTCAATTAGTTACAAAACGGTATTACCTCCAAGGCCCTATTGAGTTCTTACATCTGAGCTATTTTTGGCATTAGTACCAGCCTATGGTATAGACTTGACCGTCACTGGAGCACAGACACCACAACTTATATTCAAATCGTCCAGCTTTGTTTCGAATGACCATTTTGCAGGAATCGTACCATTTGCCAGTCGATGATGAGCAAAAACTCCAACCTAAATAAATTTTTTATTCATTCAGTCAAACAACGGTGGGAGTTTTAAGTACTTGTCGTCTATATCCAATGACGAATTATCGGCGACATGAAGCAAACGCTAAATGCTGTCAAAGTGATTCGGGTTCATAGACTTTCAAATAACATTTCGGCCAATTTTAAAAGCCAAATTTACGGTTTAGGTGGGGAAAGGTGAGTTGTCCAAATAATATAAAAAAAAATATTTTTGCCTGTCGTCGGCACCTTACTCTATTTAAATTAAATTTATTTTTTGTTTGTGTAAAGGAATGGCTGAAATATTTTTGAAAATATTTTTCCCTAACTGTTGCACAAACGCATCACTGGGCAGAAATGGGCATCATTTTTTCCATTTTCCTATTGGTGTCCCCAATGCAATGAAAACAAAATGTTTCAAAGTTCGAACATTTGATTATTGATTTATTACCGCCAACATCATGCGTATAAACATAAGTGCAAGCAGGCAAACTGGACACGGCCCAAACAAGAAAAACAAGAATATTTTTCAGAGATAAAATAAGGGACAATCATTTTGTTTGTTTACAATTTGTTTGTATATTTAAAGGGTGTTCAAATTTGAGATATCATTTCTGATTTCGAATGAAAGACATTAATTGTATTAAATCTGTATTTATTTTTGTTGGAAATTATTGTACATTGGTGCCGGTTAATTATGAAAAAGAATGTCGTCCAAGTTACCTCCACTGCTAGATCGGCAGACTGCCAACCTTTTACCAAAATTTTGAATCACTTTTTCTTTTTCGCATAATGATAGTTCAATAAGTGATATTTGCTCGATGATGTTGTCTTTGAGATGTTGAACAGTTTAAGGATTATCGGCATAAACTTTACTCTTCAAGAAACCCCATAAGAAAAAATCCAGTTTTGTTAAATCGCAGGATCTTGGTGGCCAACTTATGTCTGTTCTTCGGGAAATTATGCGATTGTTAAACTTCTCTTTCAAAATATCGATTGAGTTCGTTGGTGTGTGGCATGTTGCACCATCCTGTTGAAACCACATATTCTGCAGATCAATATCTTCCAATTGACTCCACAAAAAGTTTCTAATCATCGCTTGATATCGAGCTCCATCCACAGTAAGTGCATTGCCATTTTCATCTTCAAAGAAAAATGGACCAATTACGTCACCACACCAAAATCCACACCATACAGTCAATTTCTTTGTTTTCATTGGCCTTTCAAACAATCCTCTAGGATTTTCTTCAGCCCAAATGCGGCAGTTTTTATACCCTATTCTAGGGGTACCTATATTAATTTTGACGCATAGTTTGTAACATACCTTAATATTGCCCGTAGACCCCTAAAAGTTACTATATTTATGATCAGCATCGATAGTAATGTCGATCTAGCCATGTCCGTCCGTCCGTCCGTCGGCAAAAATTAGGCCTTTAAACTGGACCTAGAGAGCTGAAATTTTAACCATATACTCTCTAGGGTCCCGAAATAATCAAGTTTACGAATTTTTGAAATCCGCCCACAGACACGCCCACAAACTCAAAAAAACAAAATTTTGGAAAAACTCGAATTTTGAGCTAGAAAGCTGAAATTTTTTATATATGATCTATGACTCCTAAAACTGCTCGGGATAAAAATTTTTCACAATCCGCCCACTGACACGCCCACAAAAAAATAAAACAATTTTTTTGAAAATCCAAAGTTTGAGCTAGGGAGCTGAAATTTATAATATATACTCTCTATGGGCCCTTTATGCTCATGTGTAAATATTTTCAAAATCCGCCCACTGGCACGCCCACAATTATTTTTTTTAATTCAAAGTGAGCTAGGGAGCTGAAATTTATAATATATACTCTCTAGGGGCCCTATATGCTTATGTGTTAATTTTTTTTAAACCCGCCTTCTGACACGCCCACAATTAAATAAAACAATTTTATTGAAACACCCAAGTTTGAGCTAGGGAGCGTTTTTTTTGATAAAATCCTTTAAATGTTATATAACAAAATATGTAGAGCATTCTTAACAATTCAATCATACTTAGACTTTTGTCCACTTATGAGGGATAGGAATAAGAATAGGGTATCCAACAGTTCGCCCAAGCGGACTGTAGCCCGTCCCTATGTTTTTTTATTGACCTAACCGCCAATTTCAAAATGAACCTCATCGGTGAAGGTAATTTTCTTGAAAAAATTGTCATTTTGTTGTTGCTTCTCTATGGCCCAATTAACGAATTGCCGACGCACTGCGTGATCAGTTGACTTTAATTCTTGCGTTAACTGTATTTTCTAGACCTTTACATGCAGATCTTTGTGCAAAATGTTAAATAAAGTTGTTGGTTTGAGGTTTAATTGCTGTGAACGACGACGAATTGACGTCCTTGGCTGTTCAGCAACACCTTTGCTATCAGCTGCAATATTTCTACTCGAACGACCACTACAATGATAAGTTTTACTTCTCTGATCTTGAACCGAACCAGTTTCTTCAAATTTATGAACGATAAGTTTAATAGCACGGTTTGACGGAGCATTTTCTCTACCGTATTTTGAACGAAATTTTCTTCCAACTTCTGCAAAATTTTCACCATATTTAAAATAAGTTTTAATAATAAAAACACGTTGCTCAATAGTGAACCGATCCATTTTAGCTAACGGCAATGTATTTACTTCATACCTGAAAAAAACTTCGGTGTAACCTAATAGCTGTAAAAAAGTGGCGGCCAATTTAAAATGATACGTCAAATTTGAACACCATTTATAACACTTAGATACAAAAAATAAAACAAAAATTAGAGTTCTTGTTCATGGTTTTAAATTCATACGCAATACAGTGAATATTGGAAAACGTGAACTAATTAAAACCGAGGGTGTTCATGTTTTTGAGATTGTTCATGTTTTGGAATGTAACATTTTATGATTAAAATTGTATTCCTACCATATTGTCTTACTGCTGCTCTTAAAATAAAACCCATTTTCTTCCATTTTATCTACTTTTTGCTTGTAGTAGGTTTATTTATCAAAAAAAAATCTGTAATTTTTTTCTGTTGTATTTTCCCCAACATTTGAACAACTGCACTTTCTCTTAGGCGTCTAAGTACGTTTATGTAGCTTGATTCAACGCCTGAATCTGCACACAATTCCGAAGCCTTGTTAAAAATTTCAACTGCTTCAGTTGCGCTAACTTTTTGAACATATCCGTTCTCAACATAAGCATCGTCGTCTTCCTCCTGTTCTTGTTCATGGTTCTGAGACGGTTCAAATTCAAAATTTTCTTCATTCCACTCCTCAACAACTGATAACGGATAGTCAACCTGCTGTTAAATTTGAACCTGGTAATTTGATTAAAATTTAATCAAATCTATAACAAGCCTGGGGATTCAAACTTTGAAGAAGTAGTATTGTACAAGGTGGCGCAAAAGTCATCACCCAGTGGCGTTCACCAATCCGACTGAAAACTACATAGGATAGATGTCAAACGTCGTGGATCATTTAGAACATTGGCACCAGAATTGCCTAAGGCACACCCAAGGGCAGAAAACACTTTCGGAAGATGCTATAATTTTTGCAAATAGCAGCAAATGTCAATTTTACTTTGACATTTGTGAAGTAAACAGATGACAAGCTTAAGCTCTGAGTCCTATTTTCCTTCAAAATACTCAACGGAATATTGTCCTCATCATCCTCCTCATTTTCTAAAAAACATAAAATTTTGGCCCAGCATTTAGTTAAAGTCTCTGCGCTGACTCTATTCCATGAGTCTTCTAAGAGAATAACAGTTTCTTTCAAGGTCAAGCGTTGCATGCACTCAATAAGATTAGAGTCCTTTGCTGCAATCGATGCTAGCAAACTGTTCCTGGCATTCTGATCCATAGGTTGGATGAGCGGAGTTACATTAAGCGGCATGAACATGGCGATTATAATCCCATCTTCCGATTTTAGCTCACTCTCAGTAGGATAAGATGGTGCGTTATCTAATAATAGAAGAGCCTTATGTGGCAACTTTTTTTGACACAGAAAAGCTTTAACCTAAAAACCAAATTTTAAAAACATTTATGTTTCAATTGGATAAGTAAAATGTTTACCTGTGGTACAAAGGACTGGTGGAACCACTCCATGAAAATTGAAGTAGTCTTCCAAGACGATTTGGAGCTTTTGTATTCGGTCGGACAAGCAAAGTTTTTGAAGCAGCGTGGATTTTTCGCCTTTCCTCTAACTAACAACTTAAGCCTGTGTGTGCCTGAAGCATTTGCGCAACACAAGAAAGTAAATCGCTGCTTCTATGTTGAAACGTAGGTTTTCTCTGGCAAAAGTTTCCAGAACAAGCCAGACTCATCCGCATTAGATAATTGATCTTTACACAGTCCCATTTCTTCAATTTTTTCTTTTAGTTTAAATTTAAACGGATCAACTAAGTGAGGCTGCGATGATAGCTTCTCACCAGTTATTTTTAGAAGTCGAATGATATATCGTTTTTTAAAACCACTTAACCATCCATCACTTGCCAAAAAACACCCTCATTTTCCTTTATTTTTGAATGTTAATCTTTAGCTGTTTCTTTCAGCATTAGTCCGCTTACTGGCCAATTTTTATTTCGCGTTCGAATAAACCACTTGTAAAGACATTTTTCCATTTTTGGCAGCTCTGAAGATCTTAATATCTTTCTTTCTTTTTCCCCGTCCAGAGTATATATTACTAACACACTTCAAAATTAAATCTTTTTTCTTTTTAATACTACATATTGCTGACTTAGCGACACCATATTTGTTTGATAAGTTTGTCAGGCATACTCCTTTTTAAAGCTTTCCAAACTGTCGGCTTTTTCGTTTAATGTTAAAACCTTCACTTTCTTTAAACACATTTTTAAACAGAAAATAAGAAAAAACAGCAAACTGATCCCCCGAAGTCTTAAAAATGAGTTCAATGCATTTTTATGTAGAAATGTTTGAAAAAATGTCTGTTCACGTTTTAGAGCTTTTCGATTTGTTCACGTTTTAAAGCAGTCAATGTAAAAAATACAGTGTTTACGTTTTGGGGTAGTTCACGTTTTGGGGGGTTCACGTTTTCCAATGTTCACTTTATTTAAGGAACTTACTTATTTTAAGGAATGATATTTCGTTTTAAAACCTACATAGCTCAATTTTAAGTATCTGCATACTAATCAAGCTCACATTTCGTGTTTTTGAGAAGAGTGATTACGTTTAAGATATCGTCGTTATTATTAAGATTTTTTGTAGGTTCAAAGCAGGTTCTGCTGAAATAATTTTCCGTTATAAGAATACCTTTAACAGGGCAGACGGCAGTTTATTTATTTATTTATTTATATCTATTTATATTTATTTTCATCAAACGGAGGTACACTTGGTCCTCTAATGGATTACATACTTGATTCGATATTAACATACTTAATTAACCTCACCAGAGTTTGTTAAAAGCATAAGCAATTGATTTTTGAACGTATTTCTACTTATAAATATTAGAGTGAAGATCAATGAGATTCCCAAGCTTCTCTTAAGCATCTAGTTATTGTTTCATTATATCCATATTGTACTATATGAATAGGCTCAACAAAAATATTTTGATTTCTCAATGGTATCACGGGTCTTCGATATCTGATCTGTACAAGCAGGTAATGATAATTTATATGGTTAGTTATTAGGTCTCTCACAAACATGATCGAAAAATACCTCCGCCGAATACATAGAGGCAAAATTCCAATCAGTTTGCATCCAATATTATACGGTGGCAAGTCGATATTCCAATTAAGCTTTTTTATCGCAGCTCTCGTAAACTATTTTTGAATCTTCTCAATCCTTGTAGAGTGAACCATATAATATAGATTCCAAATAACAGAGCAGTAATCTAAGGAAGACCTAATATATGCAAAATATAAGTATTTTAGGGTATGCGGATCATAAAAATCTTGAGAGTTTCGCAAGATCTGCATTTTGCGACGAGGTAGTCTATGTGACTAGTGAAATTGACCTTATAGTCGAATAATACGCCAGTCTTTTTTGGATGAGATGGTTTCCAAGGGTAGATTTAATATACTGTAGGTAAACTGAATTTGTGACCATTTCCGGCAGAATGTGAGACTATTGTACTTTAAAACATTAAGATTTAAACAGTTCTTCCTGCAATAATAAACAGTCCTGAAGTGATTTAATAGACCGAACAATTTTCAAGTCATCAGCGATCATTAAGCATTTAGAATTAAGGAATAGCATTAACAAACAAAAGAAAAAACAAAGGCCCAAGATGGCTGCCTTGGGTGACTTTCGAAGTAGCGTCAATGCGATCTGAGACAATACCATTAACCCTAACAAACTCCGAGCGTCCTCTTAAGTAAGAATTGAACTCTTCTAAGAGACTTGAGTGAAAACCAATGTTACGCAATTTGTTAAGAAGAATGTCGTGGATCTTTCAGCAATAAAACCATGCTGATACGAAGAAATTGTGTACGTAAGAAGAGCTGTAAGTTTACCACAAACAAGTTTTTCGAAAAGTTTCGGGATAGTGGGCATTTTAGATATTGGACGACAGTGAGTAACATCTTGTTTGGGACCAGATTTATAAATCGGTGTTATGAATGAGCTCTTCCAAGCATCCAGAAAAATTCCTTGCTCCAAGGAACTATTGAAAAGCATATAAAGGGGCACGGAAAGTTCATTTGCGCATCTTTTTAAAATAAAGGAAGGAATAGCATCAACGACTCCCCTCATATTAGATACTAAATCGGACAGCGCAACTACTACTTCAGAAGTCGATAAATATAAGCTACCAACGTTAATCGAATTCGATGAGTAGTCAGATATCGTACCTGCTCGTAAGATAGGCGCATTATTTGAATAGACAAGAGTTGAAACATGTTGCAAATAACTGAAAGGTCTGATGACAACGCGTCATTATACTGCATAACATATTACGAATTTCAGTCGATTGTTTTTTGCAATTGATGAAACTCCAAAATCGTTTACTATTGACTTTAAGGTCTGATTCCACTGAAAGGACATATTGCTTATATAAAAATTTGTTAAGAACTTTAAATATTTTTTTGAAGACTCCTATTTTTCAGAAGTAATTCTCCGTCATAAGATGATTTGCGCGACTGCTTTTCAAGTTATTTAGATGGATTAATCTTTTATTAAACCTTATTGGCTTTGAATTTGTCCTAACTTTGACCTTAGGTTTATTTACGTCGCTTATGTCATTGACTATCATGATCAAATATTGAAGACCGCGCAATACCATTTAGACAATTTTTTTATTTTACTAAAATTGGCTCTATGAAAATTATACTTTAAGTTTGAGCCAGTAATTGGTTTAACAAATTTGTAGAATTGAAAATCTAAGTTTAAGGCAATATGGTGGATTGAGTCTGACACAAATGGAAAAATACATTTACTAATGTTGACGCTAAACTCAGTAACGACAAAAACTAAGTCGAGAGTCAAAAGAATTTTTTAATTGGTGCGATGGTAGTGTACTATCTGATTGGCAGGACGTGCGTTCGAATCCCGGCCAGAGCCATGATTTCTATTTGAATTTACATAAATAGAGATCTCCCTAAGCAATTTAGGCGCCACCCGTGGAGAAAAAAAATACTAAGCACCAAAAACTTCTTTCCTATCCTCCTATTCTTTCGAATAGTAAGTAGCACCTAAAATCATGCAAAACAATACCATTGCTAGGTGCAGTTTACTGTTCAACAAAAAATGCATGCGCTACGTTTAACACTATAAGGGTACTGTACATATACAGAAACAACAAAGCCCCTTTAGCGTAAGCGAATTATAAAGAAAAAAAAAATATTTTTAATTTGCCGAAGGTCAAATTTGGCAAAAGTATCAACTACTTCACTCTCAAAGTCAAAATTTACATACAAGTAACAATTTTTAGGTCATCTGAATCAAGTAACCAATTTAAATTCGGCAAATTACAGTCCCCCATAATGAGGACATGCTGATTATCATTCAAGTTATTAAATACAGAACAACAATTATCTACATGAAGTTTATATAATTCTAAAGAACTCTTTGGTGGGATATAATTTACGATACAATGAATGTTTTTGGTGCTGTTAATGTTAATTGTCATGTCCATTATAATTATTCAAGAATTTGTAAAATTGGAAATTGTGTGCTAAAATTTAAATTGAATAAATCTATCTATCTATCTATCAATCTATCTATCTTTAACAGTGTGTATTTATTTGTCACTGGTGCAAACATTATTCATTATTCAAAAATCTCTTTTATTTGGCTCACTATAATACGGTTAGAACAAACTGAAATCTGAAATTTCCATGTTGATTTTAAGGACAGTTTCACAAATAAAGGACAAAACCCGCCCGTTACTAAAAAAATCAAATAGAGGTCAAAGGTTAAAGGAAAGGACTGTCTTCTTAAATATAGGACGGATGGCCACCGCAGCGTATGCGATATGGCTAGAATTTCCATGCATATGCTATAGATGCATATTTTTCTAATAAATAAATATTTTCAAAAAATCAAATCGAAAAGTGAAAAACATCGATTTCAAGAAAATGCACCTTTAAACTTTTCATTATTAGAAGTTAGTTTTTTTTACAATATTTAAGACTGGATAAAAAAAGTAGATACAAGATAAAATACAGTGTCAGAGTTCACAGCGCGTTACTTTAAAAATCGGTTAACTGAAACAAAAAACTTATCACAGAGCCTTTTTTACAATCAAGTAAACTTTGGCATACTTTCATATTTATATAATATTATTCCCACTTAATTTATAATTTGGTCTGACCTGCCAAGTGCCAATGCCTAGTGCTGGCATTTTAACTCCATTATTGAATGTTAGGTACTTGTCACAAACCATTTCTACTGCAGTCAATCGTTTTTTTTAATATTCGTAGTTAAGGTACTCGCGTTGGACAGCCTTACTTAAAGAAGTTCTTTCTTAAACTGGCCAAATACTAACAAGTTTGCTTTTCATATCTTGGGATGCGTGATTCTAAATTTAGAATTATGGGAACTTTTTGTTTGTATACAAAAGTATCAACATTTTTATTGATTCATTTTCATATTATTGATTTAATTTCATCGAAAGCCGGTTTTTATTGTTGATATCAACATTTGCCATCTGGGGATGGGGAACGTGCAGTGCATTTTTCCTTCGAGTCAGAAGCTTTGAACCTATTTGTTTTGCCAAGCCGTAATAGCAACGGTCTCTTAGGGTAATTTTCCATCGGATCTGAACTAGAGGCGGCCAGTCACAGAATGAAAAGAAGGAAATAAAGGGAAAACAACTAAAGAGGCTGTCGTTCGCCGCACGTTTTAGAACCAATGGTTTGTAATGGGATAGCACACATAAGAACCCCTCAACTTGAATTTTGAAAGAATTTTCTCTTTGTTTACAACAATTTTTTATTTCGCTTTCAAAGCCGAAGTCGGAGTTCAAGTGTGAATCTGTTTCTACCATAATTTTACTGCACCAATAAAAGTAGGGCAGCACAATTTGGTACAATTTTTCCGGTTTGACGTTCCGTGTTGTGAAATTCTACAACATTACCTATAGCATTTTAGTCGTTCAGTGATATTTTGGCCCGGCAAAAAGCATACTGAATGACGGCGATTTCTTAATGCACATGTGTTGCATGTGCGTAATTGCATGGATTATGCCTGAAACAGATGTGCAGCATAGACGCACGCAGTAACGCGCATTTGACACATGTGCAGTCAGAAATTGCCATCATTCGTATACTTTTTGGCTGAACTAAATATACTGGCGATCACAAGGAAGAGGCCATACATTTTGCAATCGATTTTCAGTCTTTATTCCTGTTGGAAATTTTATACCCGGAAACTTTTACTTCCCGGGAACAGGTACATATTTTCCCAACAGTAAGTCATAACATATTGGCGGGCTACAGGCCGCTTGGGCGCACTGTTGGATACCCTATTCTTATTCCTATCCCTCATAAGTGGGCGTGACAAAAGTCTAAGTATGGTTGAATTGTTAAGAACGCTGTACATATTCTGTTATATAAGATTTTATCAAACAAAAACAAAGCTTTTGTAAAAAAAACGTTCCCTAGCTCAAACTTTGGTTTATCAATAAAATTATTTTATTTAATTGTGGGCGTGTCAGTAAGCGGATTTAAAAAAAATTAGCACATGAGCATAGAGGACCCCTAGAGAGTATATATTATAAATTTCAGCTCCCTAGCTCAAACTTTGGATTTTTAAAAAATGTTTTTTTGTAAATTGTGGGCGTGTCAGTAGGCGGATTTTGAAAATATTTACACATGAGCATAAAGGGCCCCCTAGAGAGTATATATTATAAATTTCAGCTCCCTAGCTCAATTTTTGGTTTTTCAATAAATTTGTTTTATTTTTTTGTGGGCGTGTCAGTGGGCGGATTTTGAAAATTTTATATCCCGAGCAGTTTTAGGAGTCATAGATCATATATAAAAAAATTCAGCTTTCAAGTTCAAAATTCGATTTTTTCCAAAATTTTGTTTTTTTGAGTTTGTGGGCGGATTTCAAAAATTCGTAAACCTGATTATTTCGGGACCCTATAGAGTATATGGTTAAAATTTCAGCTCTCTACGCCCAGTTTAAAGGCCTAATTTTTACCGACGGACATGGCTAGATCGACATTACTATTGATGCTGATCATAAATATAGTAACTTTTAGGGGTCTACGGGCAATATTAAGGTATGTTACAAACTATGCGTCAAAATTAATATACCCTTAGAATAGGGTATAAAAATTAAAGGGTAAATAAGAATCCACCGCTAGAATTACCCAAGATCAAACAATGAACTACTTGAAAAGCGTATAAAAAGATGCGCAATAGGATGAGGCCACATGCAAAATCTTCGAAAGAAACGAAAAAATTAATGAAATGTTTATTTTATGGTTTAAAAACATTTATTTATTATGTTTACATGAATAATGAGTATGCCCGCCATTTTTCGATATGACCTCTATAAGACGGTTTGGAACAGAATCATACAGTTTTTTTTTTTTTTTAAATAATTAACAGAAATTTAGGCCCGGGCCCTACGCGAAGAGTTTAGGAGACTGGAGGAAAAAACAAGGACCAAAACCTTTCTCAACATCCAAGGTCTGAGGCAAGCGAAGAAACTCTTAGAAAATTATAACCAAAAGAGATTCTAAGCTTGTATCAGCCTTAACAAAAACAACATACGAATCCTAACAGGCCTCCTCACGGGGCACTGCAGACTCAAGGAGCACCTGAGGAAAATCAGAGGCCGGGCCCTGCAGATCCAGAAACTCCAGACTACATAATGGAATCCTGTGATGCACTGGCCTACAAAAGGATAAGACATTTGGGCAGGCACCAAATAACAGAAAAGGGCATACAAACCACGGCCCCACAGCTCATTCTCAGATTCATCAAGGAAACTGGACTGAACGCTGTGCTCTAAGGAGTGTTATCTACCAAGGATAAATCAGAGCAATACCCCGATACGCTTCATAAAATAAGTGTATCTAGAGAGGCCTCTGCAAGAGGGCATGAACCTCTCCGAGGTACAAGCAGGGGACCCAATAGACCAATAGGTCGCACTGTAATATACCTTAACTAATTATTATTATTATTATTGGGCTCAGGTATCACGAATAGCTTCGATTAAAGTGTCCTTGTCTTCAAATTGTCTGCCGCTTTCATATACACTTTACGAGATAACCATTCCCAAACATTTTCGATTATGTTTAAGTCCGGTGAATAGGGCGGCCATGGCAAAAGTTCCACGTCTTCTGATTGAATCCAACTTCTAACAACCCTGGATTGTCTTGTTGGAATATCCAAGACAGGGATCCGAAAATGTTTTTCGCTTTTAGAAATGATCGTTCCAGCAAACATTTGCAGGTGTTTCCGTTCATTGTTGTGGGCAAAAACTCCAACTCCCCACACCATTACACCTGATGTACGTCTGTGATGTTTTGGCGAAATAAGCTCTTCCTTTCTTCGATCATGGAAATAGAAGTTGTAACCATCCTTAGATCTATCCCCAATCGAAACTTCGAGAAAAACTATACTCTACATACATACCCCAAAGAGAGAACTGGAATACGCACGCCAGCGCACAAGAAATCCATATCTTTACGGATGGGTCAAAAATGGATGTAGGTACAGGAGCAGGAGTTTTCTGCGAGCCCCTAGACATAAAGGACTCGTACAGACTCCCCAATGAATGCAGCGTCTGTCAAGCCGAAATAGTCGCCATAGACAAGGCAGCAAAAACAATTTCCGCGAAGAATCTGGATCCTTCCAAGATTACAGTCAGGCGGCGATCAAAGCACTAGACAGCGAAACCATAAAGTCAAAAACAGTCAGGAACTGCCAAAAATCCCTTAACGAAATAGGCGAACGACACAGGATCACCCTCTGCTGGGTCCCCGGTCATAGCGACACCGTGGGGAATGAAAAGGCAGACGAGCTAGCAAGAACAGGGTCAGAACTTGACGCAATGGACGCCATTACGTCAATAGACATCCCAATTAGTGCAGCAAAAAGAAACATTGACCAAAAACTGAGGGAACAAATTGACACTACCTGGTCGCAAAGGAACGACTGTGTTATATCTCGCAGCCTATGGCCAAGAATCGACGAGAAAAGAACAAAACACATTCTGGGAATGAACAAACAAGAAATACGTATCCTAACCGGCGTACTGACAGGCCACTGCACCAAAGGTGTAATGGCAAACAGGCTGGGTATTAGCTCACCAGACTACTGCAGGAGCTGTCAGGATATAGAAGAAACCGAGACCATCAAACACCTGCTCTGCGAGTGTCCAAACCTCCAGACATCTCGACTTCGCTATCTGGGCAACAGATTTTTCGAAGACTTAGAGGACGTAGCGCAGGTGCCACTGACGGACACATCAGGTTTGTCAAGAAGACAGGTTGGTTCCAATAGGCCAACCAGCAAGAATAATTTAAACGGAGTATGGTAAGTGTTTTTATTGTAAGTGAAGTTTTTTACCACGATAACCAAAAATGAATCACAATGGACCAATGGGCCCCCGTGCAAGCACAGCAATTGCTGTGCACTTCCCTTCTAACCTTACCTAACATAACCTTCGTATTATCCTTCGGACCGTTGCTATGCTGGCTGATACTCCGCTGTTGGCCCTTATTTTAGTCACTGGTAGAGTAGAATTTGAGGCAAGTCGTAGAATAACCCGCTTTTCACGCAATGTTGTTGCTTCTGCCGTGCGTCCTTTTTGATTTTTCCCATAGTGTTGTGGATCCGCAAGATAACTGTTTACAACAGTTTTACTTCTATTTAGCATCCTTGCAATTTCTCGGCCTGAGAGTCCTAACTCCTTGAAAGCATCCATTTTTCCTCTTTCTGTCGCTGTGAAAGTCTTTCCGGAACCCATTTTTTTAACTAAATAAAAACAGTTCTTTTCAACGCTTTTTGTTTTAAATATTCTTAACAAAACTTTGAGAAAAATCGCTGATGTGAACACCAACAACGAAATATTCGCAATGGCCTCATCCTAGTGGGGCATCTTTTTATACGCTCAAGTATAAAGTTCAAGTAGTTCATTGTTTGATCTTGAGAAATTCCAGCGGTCACCCTTTAATTTTATGACTTACTGTTGGGAAAATATGTACCTGTTCACAGGTAGTAAAAGTTTCTGGGTATACAATTTCCTAAAGGTATAAAGACTGAAAATTGATTACAAAATGTATGATCTCATCCTTGTGATCGCCAGTGTATCACTGAATGACCAAACAGACTAAGATCTCATCACGAAACGTCAAACCGGAAAAATTGTACCAAATGTTGCTCTACATAAAACACAAGGTTTATAGCCCCAATCTAAACAGAGTTGTGTTTCTAATAGAACTTTGGCGTATGCTTCGTTCAAGGCCTAAACAACTGGAAGATCCTATCAAAGTCAGGATTACTCCTGGAAAGACATTTAGTTCATTGAAATACAGATGTTGTCTCATCTTTTCAAATTTTTTACACAGCATGGTCTGTTGAATAAGAGGTTGTGGAGAACAAGTGAAAAGACTAATAAAAGAGTTCGACTCTGGTTACAATTCACGTTTATTAAATGGAAAATCTTAAATACTAAAAATCATAAAAAGTTTGAAAGAACGGGGGGAGCGGACGACCGATCGGTTTGAAGGTTAACGTGACTCTACACTAAATTAAAGCTGAAAGCATTTAACGGAAATTGACATGCGTACATAGGTACTGTATATAAATGTAATAGAGGTGGGATGATATAGACATATATAGATAATACGATAGTGGTTAATTACTAAGTAGTTAAAGCAAAGTAAGAATGAAAGATGATACATGGTATGAGTCGCCACAAGGTGTACCGACCGAGGACAAAACTCCAATGGTTGGTCACTCTAGGCAGCTAAATCAGTAAAATCGGGGTCAAACTATCGTCTAGAGAACTCGTCCAATTGCCTTCTCATTTAAATATACTGGAGCAGTATCAATGTGATGGTAACCTGCCTCGATAGCTATATAGATAGCGGCTTCAACTTCTGCTTTACAAGAGTTGATTGAAGGAATATAATTAATCATACTAAGAGCTTGTATATTGTATTACTCATAAAAATGATAAGGTCAATGGAATATCTTCATTGATAAGGTTATTGTTGCAAATAATAAGTAGTCTCAACAAATGTCGTATCTCCAGTCGGACCATAACAAAAAAAAAAGGCGAAGGTTTAGAGACCTTTAATTCCAAATCAGATGTTAAGGTTATTTGTATTTTACAGTATTTTAATGGACTTAAGAGTTAGAGGCGTAACCCTTTCTAATCTCAAGTTCTAACGATTTACATACACGTAGTGGGGTCGTTACTAGTTACTTTTATACCAAATACTTACATACATAAACATATACAGCTGCCCCCAAACAAACTTTATAATTGCCCCCCTATTCGGTTGGATTTGAACAAAATTTTAGAAGTCAGGTCTGAAACCGGCACAAAATATAATTTGTGGCTCCTTAAAATAATCTATTCGTATGATAAGTGAATATTGAATACATTTTTTTAATTCGAAACATCACGCACAACATTAAGTACCAATCCCAAATCGACCCTTAGTCTCATTTATTATTGTGAGTAAATTGATTTACGTGAGATATTAGCCGTGTTTCTTTGCACGCGGATATAGGGATAATTTGAAATTTGCATGTAAAATACAACAACAACTTATCCTATATACGCTAACTTTAGCGGGGATAGCTATCGCCGCTAAGTCCTTTAGCGGGGATAAACAGTGCTTCCAAAACCCATTTTCTTCGTTTCTGATGAATCGGTGCGATGAATTTTGCAGGAAATGCCAAAGTTTGACATCGCGCCGACCACTGGCATATCCCGCCGAATATTTTGTTCGGGATTTTATTATTATTTTTTTTCAAAATTTAGTAAATCTGTGAATGTGAAACTGTTTTCTATAATTTTAGAATATGTTTAGCATTAATTTCAACTATCGGAAATTAATATTTGTGAATTTCACGATTTTCCATACAAATTTCTTAACTCAACTTCCAGCTGTGTCACTAATTAACGTCATAGGTGCATGTGTGTTGCCAAGTTTTTTTTGATGAATTCTTAAGCGGCGATGGTCGTTTTCTGATGCCATGCCTATATCCGCGTGCAAAGAAACACGGCTATCAAAAAAAACTTGGCAGCACACATGCACCGTGACACAGCTGTAAGTTGTAGTTAAGAAATTTGTATTGAAAATCCTGAAATTGAAAAATATTTACTTCCGCCAATTGAAATTGATGCCAAGCATATTCTAAAATTATGAAAAACAATTTCACATTAACAGATTTGCTAAATTCAATTACCTTTATAATGAAGTTTGAAAAAAATAATAATAAAATCACGAACAAAATATTCGGGGGGATGTGTTAGTGGTCGGAGGGATGTCACACTTTGACATTTCCTGAAAAATTCATCGCATCGGTTCATCAGAAACGAAGAAAATGGGTTTTGGAAGCACTGTTTATCCCCGCTAAATGACTTAGCGGCGATAGCTATCCCCGCTAAAGTTAGCGTATATAGGATAAGTTGTTGTTGTATTTTACATGCAAATTTCAAATTATCCCTATATTCGCGTGCAAAGAAACACGGCTATTATATCAGGTATTCCACTTCCACATGTAGAAAATATGTATGAATGTCAGGAACAACGCCCTGATTGACTCTGTGGTTGTATTCAGAATTTTCTTCAAGGACGTTCAATTCAAGTTTTGGTCGATGTTGTGTCTTCCGAATCCTTTGCTATTAATGCAAGACGGCCGGAAGGATCTACAGTCTCTCCAACCTTATTTTTAGTCCAATTTAATTACCCTCTGAGTTCTGGAGAAAAGATGGGAGACATCACAGTACAGATGGGTCAAAATTCTAATCTCCAAAGCGCTGAGAGGCGATCGAATGCTTAACCAGTCAGTGGAGGGAAAGTTATATTCTTCCTTTATACAAAGGAAGGGCGCAGAAGTTAGTGTGTTGGACTACTTACCTAAATGACTCAGGTTCAAATCCCGCTGGGGCCAAGTAGCATCTAAAAAGTTGTTTCCACTGCCTCGCCTCTTGCGAATGTCTGACAAACATCCAAGACTATCAATTGTTATGAGATGCTTCTCAAATTTGTGATAATTTCTCTTCTATCAAGCTGATGTTGGTGTGTGAGGATCGTTTTACGGGAAATAATTCGGCTATCTGATGACCAGTGAGGACTTGTTTCAGGTAAATCAATCACAGATGCCATCCAATGGTTGATTTTGAAAAGGCGTTTGATGGACAACGAAGGGAACAGTTATGGGTGGCGCTAAGACAACAAGCAGTTCCAGCAACCTACGTACAGATGATCGTGGACACGTTTGAGGGAGTAAGGACAAGAGTAAGATAGGCCTCACTCTTGCCGAGGAGGTCCCAATAAAACTCGATTTACACCGTATAAACGTCTTAGGTCACTTTAAGTTTATTACAGTCCTTGATTATCTGCATAAAGGAAAAGTGAGGGATTCCAAACAGTTATTCTTTTCTGACGATGGAGCCTTCATAAGTGACGACTACTTGATGTATGGGTGGATGCTTGGCAGGAAAATGGGTATCGCAATAGTTCGAAAAAAAAACAGAAAATACCATGTGTTCCAGTTTTCTGGCCCATTCCGACCTAATTCAGACATTTGTATGGATGGAGAAGTGAGAAAAGTTCAAATATGGCTGGCATCTATGATTAATAGCGAAGAAACTTGTGATGAGGACTTTAATCATCGCGTAAGCGTAGAGTGGATGAAGAAGCGAGAAAACGAAGCCATCTTCTGCGAAAAATGCCCTTAAGCTGAAAGGACGGCCTTATGTCACAACTGAGATCTGTGAGTATCACTCAAACTTATAATAGGAAGTTTCAAGATCCGTGGAAGCCTTCAAGTCAAAGAATTTATCTCAAAGAAAATGTAGCACGACTGGCTCAGTTGGTACTGTCATGTTGAAAGGAGAGATTCCCCGACAAAAAAGCACTGTCAATCAACATTCTATTACAATAGCAATAGAGAGGCACACCTTCAAACTCCAGGGTCGAACAAATGCAATAACAGCAGCATTGTATGACCTAAGCAGTTGCGCAATTAGTGGACGACCGGCATAACGTTACCTTTTGGTTATTATACCCTATTCTAAGGGTATATTAATTTCGACGCGAAGTGTGTGACTTAATATTGCCCGTATACCTACCCCTAAAAATTACTATATTTATGATCAGCATCGATAGTAATGTCGATCTAGCCATGTCCGTCCTTCTTTTCGTCTCTCGGCAAAAAGTAGGCCTTTAAACTGGACCTAGAGAGCTGAAATTTTAACCATATAGGTACTCTCTAGGGGCCCAAAATAATCAAGTTTTAGAATTTTTGAAATCCGCCCACAGACACGCCCACAAACTCAAAAAAACAAATTTATCGAAAAATCGAATTTTTAGCTAGAAAACTGAATTTTTTTATGTATGATCTTTGACTCCTAAAACTGCTCGGGAGATAAAATTTCTAAAATTCGCCCACTGACACGCCCACAATTAAATAAAAGAATTTTATTGGAAAGTCATAGTTTGAGCTAGGAAACTGAAATTTATAATATAGACTCTCTAGGGGCCCTTTATGCTCATGTGTAAATATTTTCAAAATCCGCCCACTGACACGCCCACAATTAAATAAAACAATTTTATTGATAAAAGAAAGTTTGAGCTAGGGAGCGTTTTTTTACAATTGCTTCGTTTTTTCCGATTAAATCCTTTAAATATTATTGGGATCTGTAGTTTTCTCTCAACTTTTCAAAAAGTAACTTACTTGAAAGTTAGGTATACCTCTGTGTTCGCTATCGTGAGATGATAACGAATTTTTTATGGCCCAAATTGGAAGATATGGATACTTTCAAGTAACACACTTTTTCAAAGCTCAGAGCCAACTAATACACTAACACAAACTAGCTTGCGGTAGTTCATTATTTAATGGTTAGATGGGTCTGATGCAAGAAATATGGAAAAGAACAACCCTAAAAATATACTGTAGTTTTTCTTGTAATTAAAGAATTGAGTTCCACTAGCTATTTACTGGCGCCTGAATGGTGATGTGTTGAAGTTGAATACATTTTGTTGCACTTGAAACACTTTTTCTTTACTTTCTCTTAAAAATTATAAGTACAATTGTTTGCTTTATTTATGTTTTTGCAGAGCTTTCGGATGTCAAAAAATAGCTTTTTGGGTTAGTTTTTGACTACCAGAGGCAGATGCGTGTGTGTGAGCTTGCACTTTTCTATTTTCGTGCACACACTTTACTTTTTGCCGTAGTTTGGGCTTTAGACTTTTGTTACGCCCACTTATGAGCGATAGGAATAAGAATAGGGTATCCAACAGTTCGCCCAAGCGGACTGTAGCCCGTCCCTCTGTTTTTTTTGCTTTCACACGTCATGTAAAAATCGCTTGTTTTGCTATTCAAAAATACTCTTGTATCGACCGCACTATCTCCAGATCCAACCTTTTGTTGGATAACCTAAATAATATTGTAAATCATTGGACAGGTCAAAGTCAAAAAGCTTGTTTCTTATTCAGCCGTGCAGCTGTTACCACATGCAATTGTGAGGCGCCCATTTTAAATACATTATGTACTTAAACTCCTCTATAATATGGCTCTGCACGCAGTCATTAATTAAATTATAAGTAGGTATTACCGTCACATAATTGATGCTTCCTCACTGCCGTGTCGTGATTAAGTTGGTTAATTGTATGTTGATAGATATGTATTTCATTTTGATATAATACGTACATAGGTATTGAGTTAATGCGACTGAGTGTTCAGAAAAAGATACAATGGGCTTGAAGCATTTTTATTACCAATTGTTTTTATGAAATGGATGGAGTAGTTATTGCTGCCACCCATATGGTGAATTTCACGTATTGTGCATACGTTATATTAATTATTCAGGACTACAAATACGTTGTCTTTAAAAAGATTACGTAATATAGAGTTGGCTCTGATATTTATTTTTAAATAAATAATTGAACTGCGAACTAGTCCAGCTGGAAATATGTGTGTTTTTCGTAACAAATTTTTTAACCTTAATTGGGAAACAATTGTTTTCAATAAGATTAATTGATTGTACGAGTTGTTCAGCATAGGCTTTTAAATACATACTTTTTAAATACAATCAACAAAATGCAGCTTGATTAATTTTGTATTGATTTTCCATGATATTAGGGTTTAATTAAAATTGTTCACAAATTCAAGGAACGGAAATTAATCATACTGATAAGTTAATGGCTGTGAACAGATCTTTTACATTTAATAGAAGAAGGAGACTAATGGCAATATCTCTTCAACCAACTTACCGATTTTAATGACATAAATTTGTTTGCATAAATAAATTAAATATTAATGAAGCGCAAAAGTATGCGGTGTCTAAACATACTCATTACTTATTTTTTTAAAAAAAACAACACCGATTTATTGTGGCTCAACTGAATACTCGTAGGTTCAGAAACTGCACAGCTTTGTTTCTTGTTAATAAAAGTATATAGTATGTATTTAATGTTAATTTAGTATTTTGTATATCCCTAAGCGATGTCGTAGACTGGGCCTTTGTATATAGAGTTCTATAGTAGTCTCATCAACACGAATTTGAAAACGTTTAACTCGACGGAGGCGGGAGCAAAAGTGGTGGCCTTTGAATAATAATAATAATAATAATAATATTTGGTTAGGGTATATTACACTGCGACCTATTGGTCTATTGTGTCCCCTTGCTTGTGCCTCGGAGAGGTGCTTGCCCTCGTTCAGAGCCCTCTCTAGATACTTCTTTGTGAAGCGTGTCGAGGTGTTGCTCTGATTTATCCTTGGCAGGTCACACTCCTTAGAGCACAGCGTCCAGTCCAGTTTCTTTGATGAATCTGAGAATGAGCTGTGGGTCCATGGTTTGTATGTCCTTGTCTGTTATTTGGTGCCTGCCCAAATGTTTCATCCTTTTGTGGGTCAGTGCCCCACAGGATTCCAGTATATGGTCTGGAGTTTCGGCGGTTTCAATGCAGAATCTACAGAGCCCGTCCTCCGATATGCCCATTTTCCTCAGGTGCTCCTTGAGTCTGCAGTGCCCCGTGAGGAGGCCTGATAGGATTCTTAGGTTGTTTTTGTTAAGGTCGATACAAACTTTGAATCTCTTTTGGTTGTAATTTCCTAAGAGTTTCTTTGCTTGCCTCAGACCTTGGAGGTTGAGAAAGGTTTTGGCCTTTGTTTCTTCCTCCAGTCTCCTGAACTCTTCGCGTATAGTGTGTTCTCCTATCCCGCAGAATGGTTCAGGTCCTATGAAGGGTTCCTCTGCCCCTCTTCTTGCCAGAGAGTCCGCTGCCTCATTGCCCGTAATGCCAACATGGCCAGGCACCCAGCAGATGGAGTTTCTGTTATTCTTGCCTAGTCTATTCAGTCCTTGTAGGCATTCCCACACGAGTTTTGACTTGATAACGTAGGCGTCAAGAGCTTTTATAGCTGCTTGGCTGTCAGACATTATTGCTATGTTGCAATTTCTATAGTTTTTCTCGAGGTTGATTCAAACGCACCTGTCTATGGCACATATTTCTGCCTGGAAGATGCTGGTACATTTGCCCATGGATTCGTAGTGCTTAGTTCCCGGCCCAAACACTCCAGCACCAGTTCCCTCCTCAGTCCTCGAGCCGTCCGTATACCACTTTGTTGTGTGGTTGTTCAGTCCATAAGTTATGGATTTGTTGCTCCAGTTCTCCTTATTGCTGAGCTTTATCTGGAAATTCTTCTCGAAGTTGAACTTCCTTATGCTGTCGTCCCTAGGTATGCCAAGAAGTGGGAGTTTTTTGAGTAAGTCACCGTGTTCTTTCGAACCGATGCATTTCCCTCTCCCAATTCCCTCCTTTGCCATCCTAAGGATTGTTTTGTCTGCCTCGTTCATCACCATGAAGTGTAGAGGGGTCAGTTCCAATAGCACCTCCATGGCTGCTGTTGGGCAGCTACGCATTGCTCCGGTAATGCACAGGCACGCCAGTCTTTGCACTTTGCCGAGTGTCTCTCGCGTTGTGACTAGACTGGTTCGTTTCGCCCATGCTACCGCTCCGTATGTGATCATTGGTCTCACGATTGCAGTGTACATCCATCGCAGGATGCTTGGGCTGCATCCCCATGCCTTCCCCGCTAGGCTCCTACATATCATGAGAGCGCGGGTGGCCTTCTTGGATATCTCCTCTGTATGTTTTCGCCAGAGGAGTTTACTATCTAGATGGAGTCCTAGATATTTTACTTCTTTGACTGGTATCAGTGTCGTGCCTGATAGGTTTATGTCCTTAAGTCTTTGAAGTTGTCTTTTCCTTGTGAATGGTACTATCGTTCTTTT
This sequence comes from Portevinia maculata, assembly GCA_949715645.1. Taxonomy (NCBI): domain Eukaryota; kingdom Metazoa; phylum Arthropoda; class Insecta; order Diptera; family Syrphidae; genus Portevinia; species Portevinia maculata. The sequence goes on along the minus strand of OX454525.1, from coordinate 361,402,673 downwards.
CGCCGGATTGATGTTAAGTCCGACATTATGGCACCATTCCTTGGTTACTTTAAGCCCCTTTTGTATGATGTCTCCAAGGGTTTCTTCGAACTTGCCCCTGGCAATCAATACAATGTCATCGGCGTACGCCTGACAGTTGATGCCATGGTTGGTTAATTTTTCCAGCAGTTCGTCTACAACTAGGCTCCACATTAAGGGTGATAGTACCCCTCCTTGTGGACATCCTCTCGTTGTGTTTACTCTGATGGTTCCAGATGGTGTTTGAGTCTCTGCTGATCTAGTGCTCAGCAGCTCACACATCCAGTTGGATACTGTACTGTTAACTCCTTTCCTAACCAGGGAACGTTTGATCGCATCATGTGAGGTGTTGTCAAATGCTCCCTCTATGTCTAGGAAAGCGCACAGTACTATTTCTTTTGCCTCCAGGGCACTTCGAATTATCTCCGTCAGCTGATATATGGCGGTCTCTGTTGATCTGCCCGCTCTGTATGCATGCTGACGATGATGTAAGGGGGATGTGTTCAGAACATCTTCCCTTAAATAATTGTCTACAGCCTTTTCTGTCATCTTCAGAAGAAATGATCTAAGGCTGATGGGTCTGTACGATTTTGGCTGTGTGGGGTCTTTTTTTCCCGCTTTTGGTATAAACACAACCCTTGCTCGTCTCCATTGCATTGGTATGTGGCCCAAGGCAATACTGCTCCTTGTTATCTTTAGCAGGTGTGGTATTAGTACCCTTTGCCCTTCTTGAAGAAGCGCGGGTATAATGCCGTCCACTCCGGCAGATTTGAAAGGCTGAAAGGAATTTATTGCCCATTTCAGCCGTCCCTCAGAACAGATGGTTGATGTTGTTTCCCAGTCTTCCCTCCGAGGTCTGATTGAAGTGGTATTGATTCCTGGCTCAGTACTAGGCGAGCTGCCAGGAAAGTGAGTTTCTAGTAGCAATAGTGCCCTTTGATTCTCATCTTCCGTGAACTCGCCATCTGGTTTCCTCAGAGACATCGGCACCCCTCCTGACTTCGCAAGAGCTTTGTGTAGCCTTGCCGCAGTAGGGGTGCTGGTGATTGTCTCACAGAATTTTCTAAAGCTATTTCTTTTAGCTTTTCTTATTTCCTTATTGTATGTAGTAAGGGCCATTTGGTAGCTTTGCCATTCTCCGCTGCGCTTTGCTTTATTGAAAAGCTTCCGCACCTCGGATCTTAATTTTGACAAGTTATTGCTCCACCATGGCGTCTGTTTCCTGTCCCGTTCTCTACTTAGAGGACAGTTTTCTTCGAACGCAGTGATGATGGCGTTTGTTATGCCTTCCACTGCGCTCTCTAGCTCTAGGGGGTGTCCCGGAGCCTTCCTCAGACTAAGGCGCCCCAGATTGCTCTCTAGAGCAGTTCTATAAGTTTCCCAATTGGTTTTCCTTGGGTTTCTTACTGGATTTCTCGTGATACTTGTGCTGTCCAGGTCGAATACTATTATTCGATGGTCAGACAATGACGGCTCACTAGATACTCTCCAGTTACTAATTAATTTACTTACGCTTGGGCTACCAAGCGTGAGGTCTAGTACTTCCTCCCTGACAGTAGTTACAAAAGTGGGGGTATTTCCCACGTTTATAATATTAAGTGACGAACTCATAATAAATTCTAGTAGGTACTCACCCCTGGTGTTGGTGTCGGTGCTCCCCCATATGATGTTGTGGGCATTTGCATCACACCCTATAAGGAGCGACATGCGGAGCTTGTTGCAATTCTCCACCAGTCGCTGCATTTGGGATGATACAACCGGCTCATCCCCTGCACAGTACGCCGATACGATGACAATGGTGCGGTGACATCCTTCAACATCCAGATGTACCTGAATTGGCACCAGATCTCGTGTCGCGTATTCTGAAAGTAGAATAAATTTATATTTATTGTTTATTAGAATGCAAGCTCTCGGTTTCTCGGCCCGAGTGTCCCATATTACCTTTGCATCCTTGCTCGCCAATCCTTTGACTTGTCCTTTCAGGATCCATGGCTCCTGGATCAGTACTAGGCCTAGGCTTTGGCAGGTAAACATCCTAGATATAGTCGCCGAGGCGGCTATAGCATGGTGAATGTTTACCTGTGCTAGTTTGATTTTGCTGTTGGTGGGGTTCATCGAGCTATTGCTCGCGCGGGGCAGTTGCCCCGTCCTCCTTCAGCAACGAATCTTCCTCCTCCTGGGTGATTTCCTGGAAGAGGTCGATGACCGTGTTGTCCATTTCCCCCTCAGAGATCATGTTCTCCGAGCTGGACATAGACTCCTCGGTCTCCTCAGGAGCCTGCTCCGCCGATTGGACAACGAAAGAAGGTGCTTTAGTCTTCGGAGGAGCAGTATGCTCCACCTCGGACTGCGCGCTCTGCGAATTCAGATTTGATGCTGGCTGGGCTGTTTGCCCAGAGATCTCGTCCGACCTCTTGAGTCCGCACACCGCAACCCTGCCGAATCGGTAGCTCAGGGATCCTTTTTGGGATTTTATGGCGTCGAAGGATTCTCGGTCGATGCCAAGAGCCAGTACCTGCCCGGTTCCCTCTTTTCGACAATTGAGAATCTTCCACGCCTGGACGTTAAGTCCCACATTCTGTGCTTCCAGCAGTGCCAAGGAGGTTTTAGCTTCTTGCTCTGCACTGCGTGGAAGGAATATCGTTATGGAGTAGGACCGTGGTATATCAGTCCCACTGCAAGCCATGAGGCGTGTCCCCTTCCATTTCCCCAACTTTGGGGGTACTGCCTTTAGCCACTCAGCTGTCTGCGGAGTCTCGCAGTCCACTAAGAGCATTCCATGTTTGAAATGTATGCCCTGGAATTTGAGCTTATGCTCCCATCCCAAGGCCATTTCCAACACAATGGCGTCTTCAAGTGCCGTGAGGTCTGGGTTGCTGAGGATCTCCTGCGGATATTTCACCGGGAGAACAGCAACCTGCTCAGCAATCGCACCTGTCTCGCGTCTACTGCTAGCCGGGAAGGTTTTTACCGCCGTAGCATAGCTTCGACCGCGGTGGCGCTTGCTTTTGCAGGCTTTCCCGTGGCCCCCTCGGTACCTTCATCCACCTTCTGTTTTTTGGCTTTATTTGTTGTGGGGGGGGGGGGGGTGATGTTGCTGTTCCCCCTTTTCCCCGTCGCCACTTCTGTACTTTCGGGCTTGGCCCGATACTCCTCGGCCCTCCTTTTGGCTTGGCTTCCTCGGACCCGAAGCCTTTATTGAGGTAGCGGAGGTACCACTAAGTCCCCTTCGCATAGGGTCGTCCCTCGCGCCTGGTTTCCCAGGTGGAGGTAAGGCTGGCTTATTCCTCTTCCTTCCGGTGTTGTTGTCGGGTGGTACAGGGGCTGGTACTTGAGCTATGCTCGTTCCCACTGCCTTAGTTCCCTCCACCATTACTTCCCCGGTCAGGGAGGGGATTAGGATTTGGCTCCTATCCCCACTGCATGCACCTGTCGGTGCTACCGGGCTTCTTCCCGGGCCTTTTGGCACCCCCGTGGCTTGTCGTGAGGTGACGATGGTTCTTTGACTGGTGGCCATGGTTACTCTCTGAGGTGGCCCGGTATCAGAGAGGCTCCGCTAAAATGCAGCCGGATACCCCTGGCTGCAAACCATCCAATAAGCACGGGTCGCATGACACTCTGGATTAGGGGTGGATGGACGTTAAGTCCTTGCCAGTTCTTGGTTGGCGCTCATCAATCGGCCTGTCTGCCATGGGTGGCCCTTAGACAGCATAGCCCGTTGAATCTTTGCACCGTAAGCCTCCGCACCGGTACCATCGAATGCAATGATGGTACACACGTCAAGGTGACTGACAATCGCGAGAGGGGTGGCCTTTGAAGGTTTGTGTCTTAAATTTTGCTGTCTCTCTTTATCGAATCATTCTGATATTCAGCTAGGTTCCAGAAAACGAGTGAAATGAAATCGAAAGTGAAATTGTAAATCGAGTGAATTTGTTTTCCGTGTTCCACATTTCACCCATTTTATAATATTCGAAACTTTTTCGAAATCACTTCAAGTGAAATTAAAAACAGCTTATCTGTCATTTGAAACGTCGCAAAAATATATTTTTTGTAATAAATAGTTTGTTTGTTTTAAATTTCGTCTCGTTTTCGCGATTTATTTAAAAAATGAATGCTGTGGTAATTGCCGTGGTGTTGCACAACATTTGTAGACACTTTAAGCTACAAAATGAAGAAGAAGAGAGTTTTGAGGTAGGGTACGAGGCAAGTGAAATTGAAGAAGACGACGAATTTACGGAAGAAGCTGCAAATTTCAATAAAGCCAGCCAAATAAGAAACCATATTGCTAATGGTATACTCTTTATTTGAAAAGGCTATAAAAAACAACAAAAACTCAGTTCAGTCAGTTACGTCCTTCTGTGGTGGACCGTGGCAATCAAGATCGTTTTTTAGCTCGTTACAAAGAGCATCTGCAACAACACGATCCCCTTTCATGAATCCTCTAGAAAGGTCCTTATTTATCGACATAAATTTAATGAATATTGCATCCTGTGAAGTATTCTTATGCTTGCCCCTTTTTAAATATGTAATTTTTTAAAATATATGGAAAGAATTTTACTCTAATGTAATTATTATTATTATTTACTTACATTTTGAAACACGTCTATCGTCTGTTTCCACTATTTCACACTGATGAAAATGCTCGATTTGAAATCACCTTCAAATCGATAAAATCGAATTGTGGAACCTGCCAATTTCACTTTGTTTCAATTTCGAAAAATTTGAAATCGATATCGATAAAAGTGATATGTAGAACACCAAAATATATTTTCGCTCGATTTCGATTTCATTTCGAGTGAAAGTGAAATGTGGAACCTGGCTGATTATGTAGGTATTTATTTTTCTGGGTAACAGCCGAATACTTTTGATGATTTGTACTGTTGCGTCGCTTCGGCAAATAGTATGTAGGATGAGAGGGATATGATGGAAAAATTAGAAATCTGGCTTTGTCGTCTGCGAGTAGAATGTATGATGAAAGGTATGTGTAGTGTATGTTTGAAAGGAAAAATTGAATAAAAGCTAATTTCGATATTTTCCATCAAATAAGGAATTATGAATTTATGGATTTTTAGATTTTTACTATTTTCGCTGTATCTTGTTCAAAAATGTACCGATTTATATCATTTCTTCAGTATTTGATTCGGAAATATTCAATTTGTGTTGTATCAGCCGTTATTCAAAGAAATAGTTGTTGGATAGGTGTATTTATCTATTAGCGAATTGATGACCTACATTAATATTAATATTCTCCGACAGTAATGTTGTGTACTTCTTCAGTGTTAGAAACGGCTCTCGGAAAATATATCCTAAGAAATTGTTCAATTTCACAAGAAGCGGCCCTTGAGCATTGTTGATGAACTTTGGCGAACGGATTTCCTTCTCTCAGCGGCAAATTTTGGAGACTAATTATTTTAATACTGTAAAAGGTTTTCTGCATGTTCTTAAAGTGAAAAAAAAACCTTCAAGGTAATTCCTATAACAGCTTGCAGAAGTATCTTCAGACGGAAAACAATGTTTCGCCGGAACATTAAATGTTTTGCATTATTTACCTTAGTCTTCGTGTATAGACCTGTTCCCGTTCAAGCTGCTTTGTCGGAGTTCGTGGACAGCCTGGTTTCTATCAGCAGCTGAAGAAGAATTTTCTTCTAACTACCTATACAGACCCTCCACAAACTTCATCTTTTGAGCGCACTTTCTCTTTGCGAGCCTCTTGCAAGGTTAGGTTAGGTTTATGTGGATGTCGGCAGAAGTCGACACACTTAGTCCAATTTAGGTCCATTGCGATACCACGTATGTATTATCTACCTCAACTCTGTAGATCGGACTGTCCAACGACACGCGGTTGTTCTCAAACGGTCCCCCATCTACGTACTAACCGCGCCCAATGTCGTTTAATTACGGTGATCTGACGAGAACCGATTAACTCGACGTGGTATGGTCGTTGGTTCAAGGCCTCTTGCAAAGTCTGTATTCCAATTCTTGGCTACCTTTTTCATCACCATTATTAGTGGCGTACTTTGACTAAGCTTTAAATGACACTTTTTTGCCACTAATCACTGCTTTAGCTTCATCTGCCCACCACCATGTTTCTTTGCCGTATTGACAACTTTGTTGATGATGCAATGGAGGTAATTTTGCATATTTGCAATAAATGCTTGAAATTTTTTTTGTCCAGATTGTACCATTTGATTCTCACAAACACTTTTGTTTGTTTAGTTCTGTTCGTCCCCGCCGCCTTAAACATTTCTGTCAGGAGGAGGCGGTTTTGTTGGGCGATTTCCTCTTTCAGGATCACTTTGAAATCTTTAACGCAAACGTGCTACCAAATGGCAATCAATCTAGGTTTCGTTTCCGCCACTGCTGTAAGTGACCAGGTGACGGCTTTGTTTGAGAACGATAAGTCCTTATGACTTGCACATGCATGCACAAGAACAAAAGTCCCGTAGTAGAACATCTTGAAAGCTTTTGTCCTAACGTCCAAGAAACGCGCCCGATTTCCGGTGTTTTGCGGGATGATATTTTCCTGGGATAGACTCACAAAAATTGAAACTCTGGACACCTCTTCGACTCACAAAAAAGGATATTCTGAAGGTGGGATATTTCAACCGTGGATATTATAAAAAATAATATAAACTACAGTAATTATTACTAATTTTTGGAGTTGAAGTGGTCAACCGCTAGTGCCGGTTCCCTACCTACTCCACACACCCATCAACGCAAACAACTTAGAGCATTCTTCAATAGAATTCGCTTTAACATCTCGAAATGATTGCATATCTTCTTATGCAGTGTTTAAATATTTCTCCAGCCATTATGCAAAAATCCGTATTCATAAAACAGTGTACAAAACATATAAGTTGCCCAAACTGTCGAAATCAGTTGTTTGTGGAAAACCAAATGAAAACATAGGGACGGGCTACAGTCCGCTTGGGCGAACTGTTGGATACCCTATTCTTATTCCTATCCCTCATAAGTGGGCGTGACAAAAGTCTAAGTATGGTTGAATTGTTAAGAACGCTCTACATATTTTGTTATATAACATTTAAAGGATTTTATAAAAAAAAACGCTCCCTAGCTCAAACTTGGGGTTTCAATAAAATTGTTTTATTTAATTGTGGGCGTGTCAGTAGGCGGATTTAAAAAAAATTAACACATGAGAATAAAGGGCCCCTAGAGAGTATATATTATAAATTTCAGCTCCCTAGCTCAAACTTTGGATTTTAAAAAAAATTGTTTTATTTATTTGTGGGCGTGTCAGAGGGCGCATTTTGAAAATTTTTTACCCCGAGCAGTTTTAGGAGTCATAGATCATATATAAAAAATTTCAGCTTTCTAGCTCAAAATTCGATTTTTTTCAAAATTTTGTTTTTTTTGAGTTTGTAGGCGTGTCTGTGGGCGAATTTCAAAAATTCGTAAACTTGATTATTTCGGGACCCTAGAGAGTATATGGTTAAAATTTCAGCTCTCTAGGTCCAGTTTAAAGGCCTAATTTTTGCCGACAGACGGACGGACATGGCTAGATCGACATTACTATCGATGCTGATCATAAATATAGTAACTTTTAGGGGTCTACGGGCAATATTAAGGTATGTTAGAAACTATGCGTCAAAATTAATATACCCTTAGAATAGGGTATAGAAATTCTACTTATATGCAATCGCAATATGTACATAATATGATTTTTGTTACCGATTATGAATTAATACCCCTTTTCTTTGATGAATGCTACGGCCTCCTTGCAATATGCCATGACCTACCCCAAACTTTCATTAAAACCAACAACTAATATACCATCCATATACTGCACCCCTCTCACCAACATATCATGTCCCAATCATGACAAGTAAAAAAAATAAATTCGATAAATGAGGAGAATGGAAGACAACAAAAATAACTACGAATACGCATATTCAAAGGCATACTAGCATTTTGTAGAAAAGGTTCTACAATATCCTAGTTTATATATAGCTTTTTTTAATGACTCACTTACGTCGTATACACGAAGTGAGACTACTATAAAGTGTATATACAAAGACTGGGCCCTATTGCTTCAACTACTTTGCACTTTTACTTTGCAGGAAATTATAATTTTGAAAAGTTGTAAAGTGCAAAGTGTTTTACCAAAAATGAAAAGTCCCCGATTTTGCAATTTTTGATGTTTTCTTGCAAAGTGAAAAGTGTGGGCGTTTCACCAACTAAAAATGTAACTTTTCATTTTCAGTCGTAATTTGAAAAATTGCAAAGTGAAACAATTTAAATGGTTTCAACTTCTTTTCGTTGTAATGACAAAATTAAAAAAGTTGAGGTATTGTTTTTTTTACTTAAACAACGATATCTTTTGAAAGCGTCGCCCAATTTAGTTGCACTTTACTTTATCATTTGTTAATGTTCTGTTCATTGTTATTTGGAATGTTGCCATACTGCAATTATTACTGTACACAATATTTGTTTAAAGAAGGAAATAATCGAATTTTTAATATCTATCATTACTATACCCTATTCTAAGGGTATATCAATTTTGACGCATAGTTTGTAACATACCTTAATATTGCCCGTAGACCCCTAAAAGTTACTATATTTATGATCAGCATCGATAGTAATGTCGATCTAGCCATGTCCGTCCGTCCGTCCGTCCGTCCGTCTGTCGGCAAAAATTAGGCCTTTAAACTGGACCTAGAGAGCTGAAATTTTAACCATATACTCTCTAGGGTCCCGAAATAATCAAGTTTACGAATTTTTGAAATCCGCCAACAGACACGCCCACAAATAAATAAAATAATTTTTTTAGACCCTACTCTAAGGGTATATTAATTTTTGAAAATCCAAAGTTTAAGCTAGGGAGCTGAAATTTATAATATATACTCTCTATGGGCCCTTAATGCTCATGTGTAAATATTTTCAAAATCCGCCCACTGACACGCCCACAATTATTATTTATTTTTTTTGAAAATTCAAAGTTTGAGCTAGGGAGCTGAAATTTATAATATATACTCGCTAGGGGCCCTTTATTCTCATGTGTTAATTTTTTTTAAATTCGCCTACTGACACGCCCACAATTAAATAAAACAATTTTATTGAAACACCCAAGTTTGAGCTAGGGAGCGTTTTTTTTTATAAAATCCTTTAAATGTTATATAACAAAATATGTAGAGCGTTCTTAACAATTCAACCATACTTAGACTTTTGTCACGCCCACTTATGAGGGATAGGAATAAGAATAGGGTATCCAACAGTTCGCCCAAGCGGACTGTAGCCCGTCCCTCTGTTTTTAACCTGCGATTGCAATTGTTTTGTATTTTTTGAATTAACATATCTACTTTTCTTTGAATGACGGTTAATTTTAAATAAGACGGTTGCCAACGCTGGATGATGAAATAGCAGTCGAAGTACTATAGGTATGTATGTTATAAGGTAACAGCTCTATTGTGAAACGAACATAAGTATAATACCGTTCTGAATGTAATAAAATGTATGTACATACATATATGGACATACATGGAAAAATATTTGTTTTATGATGTTAATGCATTTTCTGTTGAATGTCAAGGTTACATTTTTGTTAATAAATATTCGAAATGAATCGTGTCGACAAGAACGGTAAAAAGTTAGCTGTTTTGGAAGTGGTAAAAAATAAAAAAGTAATTTTTAAATTTATTATGTTAAAACAAGCTTTATTATTTCGTTTACTTTTAATTAAAGGATATTCTCTTTGCTTAGTTTCAAAATAACGTTGCGTCAAAAAAGCAAAAAGAAGAAGCTTGGGACGAAGTCTTGCTAAAAGCAAAATCACTTGGATTGGCCACAGCCAACCGAACTTTTGCGAGGGGTAATCTTTTCGATTTGTGGAAGAGTCGGATGCTAGTAAGTTAGTGCTAGGTAATGGGTTAAATGCAGTTAAATGAATATAAATATTATATTTTAGGCCAAAAGGGACAATTCCAACAAAACAGTAACTGGAGGAGGAAGAGCCTTTGCTCTTGACACTGTCAATGAAGCTCTTCTGGATATTATAGGCAAATATTTGCCGGTTGCCGAAGGGATAAATTTGCCAGAAGCAGGTGGCGATGGATCAAGAGAGAAAAATTCATCCTCAAGGAAGAGGAGACATTGAAGCTGAGGAGATGCAACTCATAGCTTTAAAAAAAAAAACTATTAAAAATCAAAATTTATAAAGTTACCTTGGGAGCTTTTAAACTAAAACATGAATTACGCTTACCGGAGTCAGCATTCACAAAAAAATCAAACAATTCAGAAGGCAGTGATAAAGATTCATGTTCCAGAGTGGAAAATATTTTGAATTTGTCTGAACATTGAAATAACTAAGTTGTTTTATTTACTTATTGAGATTTGATGTAACTATTACGCCTAAGTGTTTGTACTCTCCAACAATTGCAACATATTCTCCCTTATACATCCACTTTTCGTTGTTGGCGTAAAGTTTCTTTTTTCTTCCTTTAAAGCTCTCCACGATTTTTAACAGACTAAATACTTGGTCTATAGTAGAATAGTTTCTCCTAAATCCTGTCTGAAATTCAATAAGCACTATCTCCTAAAAGTACTGCATTTGGAAATGGTCGGTTACGTGCGTTGAAATTTGTTGCCAAACGGGAATTTCTCAGCACCCATGCATCATGTACACTTCTTGGCCAACTTACGTTAACAGTAGTATTGCGCTCCATTTCCCACCCCACACAAAGATTGTTGCAAGGGACTTAAGCACATATTCCTTTGACTGCTATATTGAACCTAAGGCCAATTTTTTATAATTTATATTTGTTTTTGTCAACCGAAAACTTTCCACTGTTTGAAAATTATTTGCAATTTCAAAATGTATTCTTAACTAGCTGTCCCGTGCTCGCCTTGCTTCGCCAGTCTGCCACTTCTCAAATTTAAAACAAAATACTTGCTGATAAGAACTGATAAAGAAAACGTCGAGAGTGTCCCTTCTCATTATATGGATATACTCTCAGTGTGACTCCCTCTATATCGCAATTACATTTCATACTATCTTTCTCAATCGCATGCGCCACAAAAAAAACAAAACAAACTACAAAAGGTGCATAAAAACATAGAGGCGGGCTACAGTCCGCTTGGGCGAACTGTTGGATACCCTATTCTTATTCCTATCCCTCATAAGTGGCCGTGACAAAAGTCTAAGTATGGTTGAATTGTTAAGAACGCTCTACATATTCTGTTATATAACATTTAAAAGATTTTATCAAACAAAAACGAAGCTTTTGTAAAAAAAACCTTCCCTAGCTCAAACTTTGGTTTTTCAATGAAATTATTTTATTTAATTGTGGGCGTGTCAGTAAACGGATTTAAAAAAAATTAACACATGAGCATAGAGGACGTAAATGTTTGCCCCCTAGAGAGTATATATTATAAATTTCAGCTCCCTAACTCAAACTTTGGATTTTAAAAAAAAAGTTCTTTTGTAAATTGTGGGCGTGTCAGTAGGCGGATTTTGAAAATATTTACACATGAGCATAAAGGGCCCCCTAGAGTATATATTATAAATTTCACCTACCTAGCTCAAACTTTGGATTTTCAAAAAAAAAAAATTAAATTGTGGGCGTGTCAGTAGGCGGATTTTGAAAATATTTACACCTGAGCTTAAAGGGCCCCTAGAGAGTATATATTATAAATTTCAGCTCCCTAGCTCAAATTTTGGTTTTTCAATAAAATTGTTTTATTTTTTTATGGGCGTGTCAGTGGGCGGATTTTGAAAATTTTATATCCCGAGCAGTTTTAGGAGTCATAGATCATGTATAAAAAATTTCAGGTTTCTAGCTCAAAATTCGATTTTTTCCAAAATTTTGTTTTTTTGAGTTTGTGGGCGTGTCTGTGGGCAGATTTCAAAAATTCGTAAACTTGATTATTTCGGGACCCTAGAGAGTATATGGTTACAATTATACCCTTAGAATAGGGTATAAAAAAGAAAGAAAAAACACACGCACAAAAGGTACAGAGAGAGAAACAGATGTGTTCCGCACACACACACACATTTTCCTCCACTCAACGCTGGGAAAATCCAATGATCTAGCTTCAATCGAACATTTTACTTTTTTGAATTGTATAAAATGTATAGTTTAATGCTTCAGGATAACCTACAACGATGATTTATATCTTAAAATCTTTGTACATAATTGAACTTTCCAAAGCTAGGAGCCAGAAAGCATTCGAGAGTTACAACTTTTCTTAGATATCAGCTTAGATCTCCGCTTCTAGACAGCGGAGGAAGCATTTTCCCGCGGTAAAAAGTAGCCTATGTCCATTCTTAGGCTCTAGACTATCTGCGGACCAAATTTCATTTAAATCGGTTAAGTAGTTTTGGCGTTAAAGCGAGACAGACAGTCAGAGAGACAGACAGAATTGCTTTCGCATTTATAATTTTAATATGGATTTTACATCTCTTAACTATTACCTTAATCTTCGTCTTCAAAAAGTCGTTCAAGGCGATTCATTTTAATTTATTTTTTAATATACCCGAACTTAACACGACAAACGGCCAACCGCAAATGAATTTTTTTCTTTGTATATTATTGAAAAGCTTTGCAGAATTTGAAATGCAAAGTGCAAAGTTATTTTGTTTGGTGAAACGAAATCAAAGAATTCTTTGCAAATTGGCAAAACTTTGCACTTTTCACTTTGCGGGTTTGTGGTTGGTGAAACAAATTTGCAAAGTTAAAGTGAAAAGTTGCAAAGTGCAATGTGTTTGGTGCAATTGGGCCCAGATGGTTATTCTTTCTCATAATTAAGTACTTAAGTAGTTTGCTCATAAAATAAAAAATCATCTTCTTCCTTCGAGCCAAAGCTATGATAATGATTAAATGGATCATAGCCCCCCGTTTTATTGCATTCTTATTAGTTTATTAGTTCACGTATGGGGTTCACCCGTTCAACCTCAATGAATAGAGATCCCCACCCATCCATCATCCCCTGCGGACGCCTATGTGCAAATTATTCCGTAATTGCTTGAGATATAATTTTCTTTGTTATTCATACAACGGTAGCTGTTTCCGCACATATCAAGTTTCACAATTCACAGCTAATGCAAACATTTTAACTTCCGCTTATTCTGATATCGCGCTGTTCCTTTTCAAATCTATTTTTCAGATTAAAATTATTGCATAGATGAGCCAAAAGAACCCGCAACAGTAAACATTTTAAGTCGAATTGTTCGCCCGAATTAACCTTTACAAATAAATCTCAAATACTTCTGTGTGTGGAAGTTGAAAAATTGAAATACGATACACCGCCAAAGAATCCGGAAAGGGGATTTGCATTGTATTAGGAATATTGTTCACTTTGTGGGAAGAAGTTTGGTTTAATTAAATGAAATGTAACTTAAATAAGGGAAACAAAAACCATATTTTCGGATTTGGAATTTGGCAAACCTATGCAAATATCTATTCGGTATAGACGATCACCTTTGTTCCTAATACCTAATCTCCTTATGTTTGCAAAACAATGAGGTTTTGTTTGTGAACAAGGTACAACAAGAAGTGATGAGACATGCGCCACTAGCTTATCACGAATGCATATCTTTTTCTTATACGTACTGAAAGCGACTAGATACACGAATTAATATTTGTAATATTGTATGCCCAAGAAACTGGATGGGTAAATAGATGATTTAAGTTTAATGAACGTTTTACAAACACGTTACACGTACCTCAGTAACTCTGATGTTTCGACGATAAAATAGTCCTATAATCCTCTTACCTCAAAAGACATACTGACATATCTTTTGCAAATGAGCAAAATATGTCCACAATTTAAGACACAAATCGGCTTAGGACTAATGCTGTTTGCGTTAATAATCTACTCTTGTTTGACAAATAAGAGAACAATATTTTGGTTATCTAAATGACAAATGATCATAGTGCTGCGCTTGGTGTGGCCTTGCCAAGATTATTAGCAGAGAAAGATAGTTTTAGGTTAAATCTTGATCCGTATTATTTTACGGCATATCAAAGACTCTGCCCCTTGGTATTGTTAAATTAAGGCACAATTTGTGACGGCAGGAGATGAAACGGGGTTAAGGCTTTTTAAGTTTTCATTGAAGATTGAATATGTTTTGGAAATAAGAAATCCCTTATTGAAATCCTTTCGGAAAGGCACCCCCTCGGATTTGAATAAAATCGGAGAAGTTCTTTAAAAGAACTTTGCCTTGAAGCTACTTACTTTAATTGGCGGGCTCCCGACCCGTGAAATCCCTGCCTGAGACACTGCAACTACCCATCATGTGCTATTCCGGGCACGCTACTCCAGTTCTCCAACCCAAGCGCTCTGGCATCCGCGATGGCTTGGTCTTTTAAACGGACGCTCGCTTTTATGTGTCTCCTCGAACCTGTCCTGTGGTAGTCGAAGATCCTCTACGTTCGAGCATTGTCAATTCGCTTGATGTGGCCGAGCCAAGGTAGTCGACTTGTTTTAGTTTTTCGGACTACATCCAGTTCTTTAATTACTTAACGGGCTCCCGACCCGTGAAGAGTCTCTGCCTGAGACGCTGCAGCCTTCCATCCTTTGCGATCCCGGGCTCGCTGCTTCCAGTTCACCAGACCAAGCGCTCTGGCATCCGCGATGGCTTGGTCTTTAAAACGGAGGTTCGGTCTTCCTTGCCTTCGCGAACCGGGTGCTGGGAGTCAAAGATCCTCTTGGCTCCAATCGCTCAATGTGGCCAAGCCAATGTAGTCGACGGGATTTAGTTTTTTGGACTACATCCACATCTTGGTACAGCTAATAGAGTTCGCGGTTGTATCTTCTCCTCCAATCGCCCTCCTCGCCCTACATCCAGTACAGCTCATAAATCTCGCAGCTTTAGCTTCTCCTCTATTCGCCCTTCTCACACACAGGAACTATCCTGCCTATCGTTCAGCATCGGCCGATGCGCGCCATAAAGGACAACTGTCAGTATCAGTAGAGCATAGACTTGGTCTTCCGTGCTGGTTTTAACCCCAGTTGTTTTGACAAACGGAACTAGCAAGGGATTCCTAGGTAAGTTCTTCATCGGATCTTCTCTTCGGAATTATTCGTGGAGTTCACCTTAACTACCTGAAAGTTGCTGCTATCTACTGTGACGTTTTGTCCGCGTCGAAGGACAGATGTTTGTTTGTTGAAAGCATGTACACGCGTACCTCTGAAGTTGAACAAATCTAGTGAAGATAGTTCCTTCCGTGTTGACAACTGCCCTGCGCACTTATTCAGAATAAGATTGAATTATTGACATAAAAGCGCATCAACTTGCATGGGCCTAGACTTGAAACTCTTTCGCCTCTTCTAGGATTTTCGCTAGTGAATACTTGGTCTATTTTCAATCTGTCGGGATGAAAGCCACCCTGGTACGTTCCGATTAATGTGCATTAAATTGACATGTCTACACATTCGTCGCTTGAAAAGCAAACTGACATAAGTCAAAATTTGACGATTTTGAGTTAACTTTACAGAACGAATCGCAAAAAATACAATTTTTCTATCAAACCGTCATAACTATAACTCTTAAACTCACAGCATGAGGGCACAAGTGTCGTTTTGAATTTAAGGAAAAATCCCTGTTTTTTCCCAGCTAAATGACTTTTTATACCCTATTCTAGGGGTATATTAATTTTGACGCATAGTTTGTAACATACCTTAATATTGCCCGTAGACCCCTGAAAGTTACTATATTTATGATCAGCATCGATAGTAATGTCGATCTAGCCATGTCCGTCCGTCCGTCCGTCCGTCCGTCGGCAAAAATTAGGCCTTTAAACTGGACCTAGAGAGCTGAAATTTTAACCATATACTCTCTAGGGTCCCGAAATAATCAAGTTTACGAATTTTTGAAATCCGCCCACAAACTCAAAAAAACAAAATTTTGGAAAAAATCGAATTTTGAGCTAGGAAGCTGAAATTTTTTATATATGATCTATGACTCCTAAAACTGCTCGGGATATAAAATTTTCAAAATCCGCCCACTGCCACGCCCACAAAAAAATAAAACAATTTTATTGAAAAACCAAAATTTGAGGTAGGGAGCTGAAATTTTTAATATATACTCTCTATGGGCCCTTTAAGCTCATGTATAAATATTTTCAAAATCCGCCCACTGACACGCTAAATAAATAAAACATTTTTTTTTTGAAAATCCAAAGTTTGAGCTAGGGAGCTGAAATTTATAATATATACTCTCTATGGGCCCTTTATGCTTATGTGTAAATATTTTCAAAATCCGCCCACTGGCACGCCCACAATTATTATTATTTTTTTTTTTTTGAAAATTCAAAGTGAGCTAGGGAGCTGAAATTTATAATATATACTCTCTAGGGGCGCTTTATGCTCATGTGTTAATTTTTTTAAATCCGCCTACTGACACGCCCACAATTAAATAAAACAATTTTATTGAAACACCCAAGTTTGAGCTAGGGAGCGTTTTTTTGATAAAATCCTTTAAATGTTATATAACAAAATATGTAAAGCGTTCTTAACAATTCAACCATACTTAGACTTTTGTCACGCCCACTTATGAGGGATAGGAATAAGAATAGGGTATCCAACAGTTCGCCCAAGCGGACTGTAGCCCGTCCCTATGTTTTTCATTTGTAACACTTTGCTTCTAAAAAAATTATGAATTCGTGATAAATAAGTTTCTTGAAAAGTGATACTTTTCGTGTTGTGTGATTTTGCCTTGGAACAAAACTAGTTGATGAACTTCAAAGTTATTTTGATTACTTTAAGAAGTGTCGTTTTACCATTAAGCTAGGTTTTATTTTATATAATTTTATTATAGTCGATTTTTTCATTAAAAGTTCCTATATTTTTTTAAATTATAACTTAATACTATTTAAAGTGGGTTTTTTCTACAAAATACGCAAAAAATACGAATGGTTTTATTTCAAAACAAAACGACACTTTTTCACACTTTTTTCTTAAATTAGTAGCAATTTGGATGTAAAACGACATAAATTTTTTTTTTTGAAAAACGGCTTTTTGTAGTAACACTTGAAAGAAGAAAAAAAAATACTTTTTTACTTTACAACTTTTTGGTATTCATTGAAATTCAAAACTAAAATGATTTTTTTAAGTTATGCAAAACTTCGAATGGCTTTTCTGAAAATGTATGTTTTTTGACTCATGTCAGTTTGCTTTTCAAGCGACGAGTCATGTCCACACAGTACGGGGGCTGGCACCTTATATGCAGCACATAGCAGGGTTATACCTCAATAATTTTTACAAGGCACAGGAGCCATTCTTGTAGATGGCGCATATGGCGCTGATAGTCCAGTCATCGCGCATGCTTTTTTCTACCCATACTTGATTGATGATTTGGTGCATTGCACCTAAAGACAACATATCGCCTCCGTATTTGAAGAGTTCCGCTTGTAAACCATTAGATCGACCGGCATGGTTGTTCCTTAGCTCTTTCTCCTTCACTGTTTCGAGAGCTGATTCCGGTCTTAGAACCAACAATCAGTTACTTGGATTTATTTTTGCAAAACCTACGGATTTTGTTTCATTCGTAAGACCCTTCGGTTTGCTTGAGCTGGGAGACGTCGTAGCCCTCTTTCCTTTACGCCGGAACTTGTTTTCCTTCCTTTTCCTGGACCGGGCGATAATCTTCACTCGCTGCAATATTTTTCAAGCTTTTTCCGGTGTGTGCACTCATCATCATACTACGAGCTCTTCCTCTATGGTGGAAGGTAGCCTATACAGTGGTCTCGGCTGCTATATTGCGTTTGTGGGTGGTGAGTTTTTAGCGGTGCAGTTTTGAGAAGAGAGTGCTTCTTATCACCTTATTACGGAATGATCCAAAATCGATTAGTCGAAAGCCGTTTTCTGTTTTAGTGTCGTGGGTGTCGCCAAGGAAGTGCAATCTTGACACCGTACTCCGGATACGCTCCATGGACTCCTTCTTGTAGGGTCGTCTGATTCGTCGATAGGGCGTGCACACTGATGTTGTGAGACGTGACATGGATACTATAGACACCCAGACGATTATTTATTTCGGCCTAAAATCAATTACCTTTGATCGTAGCGGATTTCCTATGACGAATCCGCATCCGTACATGTGCATCCTTTTGTAATAAATATCGCAAAGTTGCCGATTCTGCCCACATGATCCTATCCATTGAATCTCCTGGTTTGCGGTTATATTTGCCTAATACCGCTCGAGACCAGATTCCAGTTTTTAAGCATCATCAGGAGTGTAAAGTGTAGATACGTACTTTTCTTAAATAAGGGATTCCATATCCGAGGCTTCAGGAGTATGAACTCTGCCGTTGACCCTTTAAGGGCTCATCAGCCACCATCTCAATTTAGGCACATTTGATGTGTAGTCATAGTACAAACAGCAGTCAGTGCCTTCCTTATCGAAGCTGGGCCCTTGTCCTGAATGAACTGTTGAAGGGGTACAATTGGTTGCAAATAAAAGAAATCTAATAATGACTTGTGCTTATATAGATGCGCCTAACAAATAGCACTGCGAAGGTAAGTGTGTGATTAAACCCCAGCGGATATTAGAGGAACTTGAGAGCTTGACAATTCCCGTCCAAATTCTATAGCCAGAATCGACGCACAAGGGGAATCCCCAGCTATTTATTTAGATTTATTTATTTAAGAAAGCAACATCATTTATAAAAGACTTTTATTATCTTAAGCTATAAATGAGAAATGTATATGTATAATTCAGGAGTGTATACAGAATAGACCAGTTAATGTGTAATAAGGCTCTACTGGGATTCGGAAGGGTACTAGCGGAAAGGACGAGGAAACTTGAGTTCGGAAGGAAGTCAGGATGTGGACTGAGTCTATGAAAAAGGAAATAGATTTGGTAAGGGGGGAACGATGGAAGCAGCAAGCGCGGCATGCTTGTTTTTATTGCACGGCTCCGCTCGTCGGATTGTCGCAGTTCTTGCCTCCTACTTCCACCAGCCTTAATCACAAAAAATATAAATCATGCCGGAAAGGACTTTTACTTACTTTGTGGGACCGCGGACGGACGTTTACCATTCCATTCTGAGGTGCGCTTGGGATGATATTTAGCGCTGGCCAGTTTTCTCCCATCCTGGAATCCGCTTGGCCAATAATCCGGGATTCCCCAAACCGGAACGGATGCTGATCCAAGATCACGTCATCGTTTCCGAACGGGCTTTAACTTACCCTAGTACCCCTGATAACTCACGCCTTGGCACTCCATCACACTTATCAGTATGATAATCAAAACACCAAAATCGTCCACCATTTGGCGTGATTTACAAAATATACTTTATTATTCAATTTTTTGACGAGCATTACAATATAATTTAATGCCAGCAAACTTAACATTAACCGATTTCCAACACAGAACAAAAGATACGAACGTTACCGGACTACAGATAGTATTCCACTGTATGGGTGGATTTTGGATTGATTCCCATTTTTTTCTTTTTTTTTCTGGTAAACCGGGCAGCTGGTGAAACGTAAGTGTGACGTTGCATCGTGTTTTAAGCAAATCGTGCACGACTTGCTTATACTCCTCTAGGCCTCCCAGTCCCAGTACAACTTGGTTCAGTTTAAGTGCCCTTTGGATGCGTAATTTTCATTTGTGCAGTGCTAGTTTGATATTTGATATTTTTATTAGGTTTAAAACATTTACAAAGATCAATATATTCTCGGTATCGGGGTGAAGCTGTGGTTGTATATATAAATTGACTTATTTATCAAGTAATACTATTATTTTAGTGCATTCATGTAAAATTTCATATAAATGTGATTATTAATTCGCGTTTTTATCTCTAGTTAAACAGAATCATAATGGCAACTGAGACGATGATGGTGAAAATTGAGCATCGCGCTGTAATTAAATTTCTCACTAAGCAAGGAAAAAGTCAAAAAACTATTCATGAAGAGATGGTGGCTGTTTACCAGGGTTCCGCACCTTCATTATCAACTGCGCAAAAGTGGTCAAGTGAGTTCAAAAGAGGCAGAGAGAGCATTGAAGACGACCCCCGCTCCGGCGCCCCGGCTACTGCTTGTACGGGAGAAAGCATCAAAGAAGTCGAAAAACTTGTTCTTAAGGATGCCCGAATAAAGCTGAAAATGATGGCAGAGATCACTAAGCTTTCAATTGGTACCATTCACACCATTCTTCATGACCATCTTAACCTTTCAAAGGTCAGTGCAAGGTGGGTGCCACGAATGCTCACAGCGCCTCAGAAAAAAGTGAGAATCGCATGCTGTAGAGAGCTTTTGGAGATGTGTAGTGAGAACGCGGACGGTGTTATGGATCGAATTGTTACTGGGGACGAAACATGGGTCCACCACTATGACCCTGAAAGCAAACAAGAGCCCATGCAGTGGCATAAAAAAGGAACAGACCACCCGAAGAAGTTCAAAGTTCAAAGTCTGCCGGGAAGCTCATGGCCACAGTTTTTTGGGACTCAAAGGAAGTCTTGCTCATTGAGTACAAAAAAAAAGCGAAACCATCAACGCCACATCCTACGCTTCCACTTGGCATAATTTGCGGGAGGCAATTAAAAAGAAAAGACGGGGTAAACTCGCAGCGGGTGTGTTGCTTCTTCATGACAACGCTCCTGTTCACACGGCGCAAGTTTCCAAGGCTGCTGCGCGAGATTGTGGTTTCGAAGAAATCCAACACCCACCCTATAGTCCAGACCTTGCTCCTAGTGATTATTTCCTGTTTCCGGATTTGAAAAAATGTCTTCGTGGAAAAAGATTTTCGCATGATGAAGAACTCAAGTCGGCAATAAATGGGTATTTTGCAGAGAAAGAGGAAATTAATTTTTTTGAGGGTTTAAAAAAGCTTATCTCAAGATGTAACAAATGCATTGATGTTAGGGGAAATTATATTGAAAAATAAAGACAATTTAAATTGAATTCGCATTTTCCTTCATATCGATACCGAGAATATATTGAACGCCCCTAGCAGCTTAAGCAAAAAGGTCTACAAAATTATAGTATTGATATGTATTAAAAATAAAAGTTTTAAAATAAAATATTTAACATTAAAAGTCCTAAAACCTACATTAAATCACCAGCCAAGTAAGAAAACAGAGATACACTAAAACGGTCTACAAAACAAAGTCTTTTTACGTCAAGAGGGGGAGAGTTCCATAAGCCAATAGCATGAACATAAAATTGTCGCTCGGTTGAAATGCATGTTGCACGCGGAGGGATTATAGTTAGAATTCGAGGCAGATTAGACAAAGTAAGTTTTTCAAATAGTTATTCTGGACTTCGCGCGATATTATGGTTTTATGCAAATATTTTATAGTACAAGGTGGCGCAAAAATAACCTTCCGATGTTTTTTGGCTGTTATTTAAAAAAAAAATGAAAAACTTTGATTCTTCTTGTGGATTATTTTTATTTGGTCTTTTAATTTTTTATACCCTATTCTAAGGGTATATTAATTTTGACGCATAGTTTGTAACATACCTTAATATTGCCCGTAGACCCCTAAAAGTTACTATATAAATGATCAGCATCGATAGTAATGTCGATCTAGCCATGTCCGTCCGTCCGTCCGTCCGTCTGTAGCCAAAAATTAGGCCTTTAAACTGGACCTAGAGAGCTGAAATTTTAACCATATACTCTCTAGGGTCCCGAAATAATCAAGTTTACGAATTTTTGAAATCCGCCCACAGACACGCCCACAAAATCAAAAAAACCAAATTTTGGAAAAAATCGAATTTTGAGCTAGAAAGCTGAAATTTTTTATATATGATCTATGACTCCTAAAACTGCTCGGGGTAAAACATTTTCAAAATCCGCCCACTGACACGCCCACAAATAAATAAAATAATTTTTTTATACCCTATTCTAAGGGTATATTAATTTTTGAAAATCCAAAGTTTCAGCTAGGGCGCTGAAATTTATAGTATATACTCTCTATGGGCCCTTTATGCTCATGTGTAAATATTTTCAAAATCCGCCCACTGACACGCCCACAATTAATTTTTTTTTTTTTTTTGAAAGTTCAAAGTTTGAGCTAGGGAGCTGAAATTTATAATATATACTCTCTAGGTTCCCTTTATTCTCATGTGTTAATTTTTTTTAAATCCGCCTACTGACACGCCCACAATTAAATAAAACAATTTTATTGAAACACCCAAGTTTGAGCTAGGGAGCGTTTTTTTTTGATAAAATCCTTTAAATGTTATATAACAAAATATGTAGAGCGTTCTTAACAATTCAACCATACTTAGATTTTTGTCACGCCCACTTATGAGGGATAGGAATAAGAATAGGGTATCCAACAGTTCGCCCAAGCGGACTGTAGCCCGTCCCTATGTTTTTACATCAAGTCGAGAATATGATGTCATGTAAATGGCCGCCGCCACAGTTGATTGTCATTTGAGCCCTTTTTATGGCATTTTCCATCACTTTGGCCAAAACTTCCGGCGATAGGTCCTCACATTGTTGACGGATATTGTCTTTAAGAGCTGCAAGAGTCTGAGGCTTGTTGACATAAATCCGCGACTTCAAAAAGCCCCACAAAAAGAAGTCTGGAGCGGTCAAATCAGGCGATCTTGCTGGCCAGTGCAAATCGCCAAAACGGGAGATTAGGCGCCCGGGAAATGCATCCTTCAGCATATCGGTTGTGGCACGTGCAGTGTGTGCCGTTGCACCGTCCTGTTGGAACCACATGTTTTCCAATCCCAATTCATCAAGTTGCGGCAAAAAGAACTCGTTGATCATTGCTCTGTAGCGCTCACCATTCACAGTAACCGTTTGGCCCGCGACGTCTTCGAAGAAAAAAGGTCCGATGACTCCTCCAGCGAAAACAGCACACCATACAGTGACTTTGAGCGGGTGTAATGGCTCTTCGTGGGTTACACGCGGATTTTCAGTGCCCCAGAAGCGTAAATTTTGCTTATTTACGTACCCGCTAAGATGGAAATGGGCCTCATAACTCATGATTATTTTTGATGAAAAATCATCTTCCTCTTGGTGGTGATTAAGGATGACTTGAGCGTATGTTAGACGCGATTGGCGGTCAGCAGCTAACAGCTGATGCACCGTCTGGACTTTGTACGGAAACATCTTCAAATCTTGTACCAAAATTCGCTGTAAAGACCGTCGACTGATACCCATTTTCGTGGCACGTCGTCTGGTCGATGTCGACGGCGCTTCCATGACATCTTCGGCTACAGCAGCAATATTCTCTGCAGAACGGCTACTCCGGGGTCTGCCACGCCTGGCAGCATCTCGTGTTGTGCCAGTCTCTTCGAGGCGAGCGGCTAAACGTCGCAGTGTTCCACCAGTAGGAGTTGAACGGGTAGGAAATCTGCGACGAAATTCACGTTGTGCTAAAGTCACCGACCGATTATTGCTCAAATAAATAGTTACCAATATTCCGCGTTCTGGAGCAGTGTAGCGTAACATTGTTTATTAACGTGTATTTCGCATGTGTTTACTACACAAATGTCAAAACAGAACTGACATTAGGGGCCAATCGCAAAATTTATAGCATTTTCTGATAGGAGGATTACTTTTGCGCCACCTTGTACAATAGTCTAAGTATTTATCCAGCGTTAAGACCAGAATTTTAGTTTTATATACGGATATACGATCATGGCGCTTTAAACCAAACACATACCGAGTAACATTGTTTAAAAACGACATTAAGCTTGCTTCTGGATTCAGCATTGCAGTACATTGCAACCTCAGACCCAAAAGATAAAATTGGAACAATAAGAAATCTAACTAACATTAATCTTGACGGGGGTATAATAGGTTAGGTTAGGTTAGGTTGAAGTGGCTGTTAGCAGGAAGCCAACACACTTAGACCAATGAGGTCCGTTGTGATGCTACATGGATCGGGAGTTTCGACCCCTACTCGCTAAAGCTTTGGAGCTTCTAATGAAGCGCGATAGACTTCTAACATCTGTATTAGCTAAGTCACTGAGTGCGTTGACGAAGAAGGCTCCTAGGTAGAGATTTCTTTTATGGGAGAGTGCAGGACATGTGCAGAGGAGATGAGACGTAGTCTCCTCCTCCTCCTCATCCCTGCAGCTTCTGCAGAAGTCATTTGAGTAAACGCCAAGCCTTGATGCGTGCCTGCCTATTAGACAGTGTCCTGTGATGACACCTATGACAGAGCCAATGTGCAGTCTGTTGAGTGAGATCAAACCAAAGAGCGTCGCAGATCCAGCTTTGGCCAGATTTGCTTAGTCGCTAGACATGTATCACTACCTGTCCACCTGAGGTTTGTACTGTCGACTGCGGATACCTTGAATATAAGTTTGCAAGTAGCGATAGGCATACCTATAAAACCTTTCTCAGGTAGAAGAGGTAATGCGGTTCCGTGTTTGGCGAGTTCGTCTGCCCTACAATTCTCTGGGATGTCTCTATGCCCCGGCACCCAACAAAGGTGAATATTGAACTGCTCTGCCATCTCCTGCAGAGATGAACGGCAGTCTAAGGCTACGATGGAATTGGGAGAGACTGAGTCCAGGGATTTTAGCGCGGCTTGGCTATCCGAGAAAATGCAGATATCCTTAGCGGATATCACATTTCTCTTCAGCCACGACAGGACTTCCTAGTGATTTGGAAATTCTTTTCGAACTGTAGTTGGGGTGTAGTGTAGTCGATGTTTCTTGGCACGGACCCAAGTGAGTCCAAAATGATAGAGTGGCCAATATTCGTATTGATCCACTGTGAGGTGGCTTTTAAGCGGACAGCGGAGCGGGGGTATAATACTGTGACATATGTATATAGGTTACGCAGACATCCATATATTTTTCCTACAACAATACGTACATGAAGATCCCATCTTAAGCTGCTACGAGTATCAAACCAAATGTCCAAATTTTTAGCCTTATCAACTATTTCTATGCATTCATTCCCTAGACACAAACTAGAAAAATCACGGGAATCCATGCCAGTTTTGGATAAAAGTATAAGCATGCATTTAGACTTTATAGGATTTAAACATAAATTGTTTCTTTGTGACCATTGGAAGATGCTTTCAAGGTCACAATTGAACTTGAGTGTGGCGTCTTGAGTATGACCTTATTTTAAGCAAAGATATATCTGAACATCATCGGCATACATATGAACAGAAGAAAAGGTAATGGTGTCTTGGAGATCATTTATAAAAATGAAAAATAAAATTGGGCCCAGGATAGATCCTTGCGGGACACCTATAGATCCTTGCGGGACACCTATAGATCCTTGCGGGACACCTGTGCCTAAAATTGGACATCGCATTGCCTGCCTTAGTACGTACGGAAAAGTACGAGTAAATCAAAGAGGTTGCTGAAGACGCGATCAAATGGATTCAAAAGTTTAAATATAAGTTTTGAATGATTTACTGTGTCAAAAGCTTTAGAAAAATCTAATAATGCTAACAGTGCGATCTGGTCTTTGTCCATGCACAACCTTATATCACCCGTTATTTTAAGCAGCGCTGATCTACAACTATGCTGCTTTCTAAATCCTGATTGGTGTTTGCAAAGTAAAGCATTATGCTGAGCATGGTATGATATTTTGACATGAACAATTTTCTCAAAAACTTTGGAAAGAAACGGTAATATTGCAATAGGGCGGAAATCAGTCTCCCCGTTTGGAAGCCATGTCATAACGATATCTATGGGGGGCTTTCTGTGCGATATGTTTATTCCTTTTTTCTCCCCACATACAGGGTAGCTGCCACAAATGACAGAAGAATAGTTAAAAGATTTAAATTTGAAATTCTATATAGAAGGTGTTATGTATGTATGCCTTTTATGTAGGTACATATCTAGGAAATTTGACGTATAAAGTGTCCTGATACTGAGAGCAAGTGTGTTCCAAAGATGAATACTGTGAACGAAAAATTGTCGCTCAGAGCTTAGATAAGTTACACGTGGTTGGATTAAACTTGGTGAGCGATTCGAAAGTGAAAACCTAAGTTTTTCAAATGTGTAAATATGGAGGCTGTTTGCTAATTATTCGCTGGCCGCTTTTTGCATCTAATACCGCTTGATGTACAGATTAAACAACTTGCTGGCAACAGTGCCTTACGGCTCAATAATTTGGGTTATTATAAGCGTTGCGGTATTAGACTTTGCTTGATTTTGGCAGAGGTTCTGCAAGGCAATCCAATAACAACTGATGCCTTTGACCTTCCGCATGATGTGTCATATTCCCAAAGACATGAATGCCAAAGAAATGCAATAAAAAATTCAAATGAAATTGCAATATGTACTTACAGGCGGTTTTAAGATGGTAGAAGGAACTGGCTGTGCATTTTTTTTTTAGGAAGAAGTCCAAAGTAGTTTCAGAGAAAAATGTATGGGTCTTATTAGGAACAGGTGTTAACAATCGAAAGTAAAGTAGGGTTAGTTAAATACTATCTTTTTTTAATTGTTTTTTTTAGGATGAGCTGAAACTTGTGGCTTCAATGGCACAGCGCGGGAGTGCTTGCCTTAGAAGACGCCAATCTAGGTGTGAATTCCAGTGGAAGTAAATACTCGTAGTTTTACGAAAAAAAAGGAATGGAAAAACCGACCAGCACCACAGAAAGAAGGAGGCTGATGATCGGTTGCGGCGAACCGTGAATAACTCCAGCGTTCCACTTCACATGGTAGCAATTGTAAGGCATGGTTGTTTATTCAAAACAACTCAACAAGGAAACTGACAGAAGCATCCAAAAAATGCAAAGTGTGTTATCACACAAAAAAACATTTTAAATTGCAGTTCTTATCCTGTGATGTGAGTCTCTCCTGAAGTTGCAATATAATATAGTTTCATACGGTCATATCTGGAAATCTTAACGTTTCAGCAATTAAACGACAGCATCTGCTCCACATCTGAAACTTATCGTTACCCAGTCTACAAATAATAACACAATTACTTAATTGCATTCAAATTAATAGGAAAAGTAACCCTCATTTAAAATGATTATCCAAAAATTACTCAACTAGAGAAGCTATCGTCACGTGCAATCCATACTCGTAGTAGACCAACCTAATACTCGTATCTTCTGGTTTTGTCACTGTAAACTACCGCAGTAATCAAGTGATTTGTCATCTTGTACACAGTAGCAATTACGAAATCACATTACCAGGTACTTGAGGTGCACCAACAAAAAAAAGAAAAAAAAAAACTCAAATCCTTATCTATCCTTTATTTCGAAGGGATAAGCCAGATAATTACCAACCAACCGCAAAATAAGTTGTTCGTTCCTCAAGGATATAGCTCTTAGTTTCTCCATTTAAATCCGGATTCCATTCTCTTCTTTTCCCCTTCCAAACAAACGTTTTCCATTATTTCAGGAAATCATATCGAAAATGTAACAACAAATAAATTATTGCAACCATTTAACAATGAGATGATATGTTAATAGCTGCGGTATATTTGTATCTTTTGTGTTTCACAGATCGTCACTTTTGATAAGAAATTTGATACTTGAAACTCATGCGAAGGGGGATGTTGATTTGAAAATGATTCCCGCTCCGCTAAACTGAGGGGTTAGAGATTTTACAGTGTGGTGGGCATGTTTATAGTCAACATATACTTTTCAATTGATAAGGCGGAAGGTCGAGTAAATACAAGGATCTGACATATGAGTCGCTGAACAGAAATAATTCAAATGTTTGCAAGACCAGCCTACCTGAGAGGAACTCGTATGATGATTTGGTGGTAGGTAACGCCCTAATTTGCGCATCAATGGATTCGATTAATACTTAGCTTTCTTTTTGGATTATATCCTTGCAAAAGGACGAATGAGATTTGTTTTCGGTTAGCAAAGAATTCGGGAGGATGGAACGCACATAAATAAAGATGACGATCTTATAAATTGTGAGTGCATTTTTGAAAATAGGTCAGTTTTCAAAGGAATAACACAGTGAACGGATCTAGGGTGCGGTTAATTTTCGAAGATGACAGACTTTAGCATTGAATACATTTTAAATCGTGCCGGCGACAAGTATATGGGAACAAATTGTTGTGTTGGATTATCTGAACGAATCAAACTAAATGCATCACCAGAAGATTGTGAAAGTTTCAAAAATGACCTTCTACAGAGTCAACTCCAAGAATGTCATCAACAGTATCCAATGTTTGATTGGTTACAGTATACTCGATATCACCCGCCAAAGCTGCCAAGTAAGTTCAAAAACAAACGCAGAACATTACCCAAATAGTTACTAAATGCACATTTGATTAATTTAAAGGACCCTTCCGTGTTGGCCCTATTAAACGGACTCCCGGTCGACTTCCCAGAGTTCCATTTACACCCGCTCAACTACAGGCCTTGGAAAACGCCTATAAAATCTCAACTTACCTCAGTTCGGAGGACGCCAACAATCTTGCAATGCAGCTAGATCTAACTAATACGCGTGTAAAAATTTGGTTTCAAAATCGTCGCGCACGCGAAAGGAGAGAAAAACGGGAACGATACTTGGGCAGTGGTGCCGATGCCGGTTGTGATTCGACAATGTCATCGATTTCTTCTAGTCCAGAACCGGAAATGATTGCTATTGCTTAAATGTTTAAGTTATTCTATTAATGAATCTATTGTAAAAATACATCCGAAAATGTCAGAAAAACTGTAAATAATAGGGACAAAAAGAGTTATGAACTTTTTAAGGGAAATAAAGATAATTTGAATACATATCCATTTGAGGTCCTTACGTTTCTCGCTTCTCTCATCACAATGCTACAAAAGGTCTGTTCACGTACCTATGTACTTATACTTTACATATTGTACATATTTACACAAATTCGTACAACTTTATCAAAACTCTGTTTGCTTAATCAAAATTTGTGAATATTTTGTAAAAAATTGTAGGTAGGTACGAATTTGTAAAATTGTTGACGGTTTTTAAGTACCTACGCAAACAGGCCCAATGGGTTCAATTAGAATTATTCTGACATTCGGTTCGAAACGAATTTCGGCCTTTGGAAAAACAAAAATAAAAGATAGCCCAACAACAAACTCTCGAGAGCTAAAATCTAAAAACTTGGAAAAAACATTCACAAGACTCTTCAACACTCTCACACCGTAATTAAGATTTCGTAGTGCCCTTATTATAAGAGTAACTATAACAGTACAAGGGTTCGCAAGACCTTTAGGTACTCTAAAATTTTGAATATTTTTGGCCTTTTGCGGCGAACCTTCCAAGAGTTGTAGTCTCAGCAGAAGCCTTTTATTAGAGTACAAGTGTTAAAAGAACCTATTAAAATGCGGTTATGACCGTAAATTCGAAGATTTATTTACTTACTTTGTTATGGTTTGAATTTAATTCATTCCTACTCCCCATTTGACGAGTGTGCATCCGGGGGAACAGTGGCCTAGTGGTAGTGCGCTGGGTCCCGAACCTGGAGGATGTGCGATCGAAGCCGTCGGCTGAAGCCTTTTTTTGTGTGTTTTATTTATGGCTTTTTTCAAGGAGGACACTCGATTGCACGGCCGTGCAGGGAACTTTAGCTGAAGAAAAGGGAGTGTGCTGCTCGAGTCGAGACTGGGCAGTAGTGTTTTAACCGAGAGTTGGTGGTGTGCGCGGTGATTTAATTTTTGATAATTGTTAATCCATAATATTATAATAGATGTATACATCTGGACATTAACCGAACAAATAAAACAAAACGCAAGACCACTTGGAGTGAATTGTGTCGTCGAGATATAGATTTCGTTTTCTATTCAAGTTTGATATCCGTGCTTATCAGGTAACTTTCAGTTGGATGGTGTAGATTGGTGTACTAGTGTTGTAATTTATTCTACCAGGTATATCTGAGGTCTTCCTGGAGGTCACACAAATAACGGTGCCGTTTCCACGCGAGGTGAAACGCCTGATCCCCAATTGAAGTGGAGACGTCCGAGTGATATCCGTTCAATTTTGAGGAACCACGTTCAGTAGAAGCCGGTTGGTGTAAGGCGTTAGAGCGTTTGCTCGACACGCCGACTGCTTTCGATCGAGCCGTAGATGAAGCCGTATCCTGCTAATATTTTTTTCTTTTTTTTTATAACTACTTTTTTTTGTTATCGATAGTTACTTTATTTTTTTTTCTTTTTAGTTCTTCGGATCTTTTTTTTTTTTTTTTTTTTTTTTCTTTTCATACTATTTATAACTACTATATTTCTTTTTATATTACACTAGCTGTACCCGCCCGGCGTTGCCCGTGCTCAAGAGTCTAAATACTCGGTGTTCTCTGCGCCTAACAAAAAGAAATAATTGTCTTTTTTTGATGAGAAACAAAATTGCAAGTTAAACTTGGTGGACCGATTTTGACCAAACTTCACAGAAACATATTCAAGCCAATACCAAAGCTTGCCTGATTTGAGCTCAATCGGTTCCGTGGTTAAAGGGACTGCACATTTTTCTGCGCTTTGCTTAGCCCGATTACGCTACTTCGTTGCTCCGCTAGGGGTAGGTGCTAGTTGCCTGGCAGGCGCCTATGTCACCTGACTTTTTTGAATCGAACAACAACACAAAAGAAAGAAACTTCGATTTTTATTTTCTTTCAATCAATTTGTTATGCGCACGGTTTAACAACATGCAGCAATTCTAATTTAATGTCAACAACGAAATCGACCAACATATACAAAACTGGGAATATAGCGCCACCTATAAGAATGCAACTTAATTATAAATATGTATCTCGAATTTTACAATATTAGGTCCCATTAGTGAACACGATATTTTGTGTGTTCCATACACACGCTGCAACTGATCATTTTGGCGATGTAAAACTATATCTCCTGCTTCCAAATTTTCTTCAACCATTACAATGACAACTTCATCGATTGTTGGTGCACTGAAACGTCTCGCATGTTGTCCTACAGGAGTTTGTATTCAACCGTGCATTGGTATTGGAATGATACTCGCCGCAATTCTACATTCACAACGTTTCTTCTTCTTCGTTGGTTTTCATTTATTTGAACGCTATGCTGATGACGATTATGTTGTTGTCTATCTCGGTCTCCAGGTCAGACGACTGCACGTCGTTCTTGCGATATTCCTTCCCGAAGTTCCGACACCCCCTATTTCATCCTGTCAAAGTTTTGTTTTCGATATAAAAAGTAGCATTTGTCCTTCCTAGGGCCCAAACGAAACCGTCAAGCTCAAAATCGTTAAAATCTAACCATTCTGTCTCGAGTTATGCGCATGAAAACTGAATACGCTCAACAACTGCTGTTGCCTGTCATCATTGTCCACGTCATCTCAATCACCCCTACATTTCAACTTACTCACACATAGGTACTAATGCAAGGATCCTGAAAATACTTGACAAACAAAAATGAAGGATTCAAACACCATCCAACAAATCAAAGTATCGACTCCGTTTCAAAAAGTTACTTTGTGTAACATAATAAATATGAACAAACTTATTAGGTATATTTAAAAAAAAATTCTAAATTGTTGACAACAACAATTTGCTTGGCAAATAATTAAAATAATTGACAACAACAATTGCTTTTAAAATTTTAAATATTTTTTTTTTGTATTTGAAGTGTCACTACTTTATTTCTACCCAGTTTTTTTTTTTTTTTTTCAAAGTGCGAAAAATGCGAATAAATCGATTTTCCGGAATTTTCTTAAACAGCAGCGCCATCTGCCGGGCTGATTTGTGAATCTAAACAATCCAGGGCGCCACCCAAACGCATACAAAAAAAATCATTAAAATCGGTCCAGGCGTTTAGGAGGAGTTCAATGACATACACACGTACAGTAGAATTATATATATAAAGATAATCAACTTACCTTTAGATATAATTTATATAATTTAGAAAATTTTGAATTTCGTTCCGATTGGCATTGGTATCTCCGTTGTGTTTTTTTAAAGGGAAAAACTAGTCCTAAGAAGTTCCAATAGGTATAGCCCTTATATGTAAGCAAGGGGGTGGCAACGTTGCGACGCCGTTGACGAAAGGTTCATACCGGGGGTAATTAGCGTGGTATTGATGCCAAGTAGTACTCGTAACATAACTTATAACCTAGATTTATATAAGTTGAAATATATGCGATAGATACCTAAGGAAAAGTGAAACAAAACTGGTTTATATTCGAAGATAGTTTCCGGAACGCGAACCCCTTTTGACGGTCGCGATTCACTCAAAAGGGAATCTTCAGGACGCCGAGATAAATCGCGTGGCGCCCATATACCGCCATCCTCCCACGATCATCTCCATTGAGTCGGATGGATCTCGGCATTTTGAATTGCGTAAGTGGAACGTAACAACTTACTTACTTAGGTGACCACACCACGTCGATTTAATCGGTTCTCGTCAAATCACCGTAATTAAACGACGTTGGGTGCTGTTAGTATGTAGATGGGGACCGTTTGAGAACAGCCGCGTGTCATTGGCCAGTCCCATCTACAGAGTTGACGTAGATAATACGTGGTATCACAATGGACCTAAATTGGTCTAAGTGTGTCGGCTTTTGCCGACAGCCACCTAAACCTAACCTAACCTACTTAGGTGCCGCTACAGTCCGGGGTGGACCTGGGCCTCAACCAATACGCCTCTCCAGTTAACACGATCTTTGGCTAACCGCCTCCAGCTGCGCACTCCAAGTTGGTTGAGGTCCCCTTCCACTTGCGCGCGCCACCCAATGCAAGGTCTTTCTCTACTGCATTGTCCTTCGGTTGGATTCGAAGACTCTTCGGGCCGGAGCGTTGGTGTCCATTCGCTCTACATGTCCTAGCCATCTTAGTCGACTGATACGTACTTTTTTGACCAGGTCGATGTCGCTGTACACCTCGTAGAGTTCGCTGTCAAGTCTCCTCCTCCAAGGCCCGTCAACGTAAACGGGACCGAAAATCACTCGAAGAATTCTTCGTTCGAAACGACCTAGAAGATCTTCATCCGCTTTTGCTAATGTCCACCCTTCTGTGCCGTAGAGCAGGACGTCTCAGGCCTAAGAAATAGCGGTTGACAAGTGTAATTCTTCGTTTGATTTCAGCTGTGGTGTCATTATCAGAATTAATAGCGGAGCCGAGGTAGACAAAGTCCCTAACTACCTCAAAATTATAGCTGTCTATGGTGACGTTCTGTCCGATTCCTCGATGTTGTATGTCCCTAGATTTATTTGTTATCAGACAACCACTCTTTAAAAAGGAGATACTATATGTCACTTAAGAATTTATAATATCTTTGCAGTTGGCTTAAATTGGTAGAGTGTATTTTTGAATTATAAAATGAATACCTACAATTAATTGGAAAACGTATAAAAAGTCCTCTAATATTTAAAGGAAAATTATGGTAACATTTCTCAATAATAAACCGACTTAGTCGGTGCTGTTTGTTTGGGAAAACACAGCCACAAGCTTCCGTTCACATACTTTTACTACGCGTTATTTAAGCAATTGATAAATCGACAGGGGACTGTTAGTTCAAATATGGCATAGCTTCAGTGAAATGAAATACAACTGTAAACATAGGGACGGGCTACAGTCCGCTTGGGCGAACTGTTGGATACCCTATTCTTATTCCTATCCCTCATAAGTGGGCGTGACAAAAGTCTAAGTATGGTTGAATTGTTAAGAACGCTCTACATATTTTGTTATATAACATTTAAAGGATTTTATCAAAAAAAAACGCTCCCTAGCTCAAACTTGGGTGTTTCAATAAAATTGTTTTATTTAATTAAG
Source organism: Portevinia maculata (assembly GCA_949715645.1). Lineage (NCBI taxonomy): Eukaryota > Metazoa > Arthropoda > Insecta > Diptera > Syrphidae > Portevinia > Portevinia maculata. The sequence continues at coordinate 361,369,090 of OX454525.1, read as the reverse complement.
GGCGTGTCAGAAGGCGGATTTAAAAAAGATTAAGACATGAGAATAAAGGGCTCCTAGGGAGTATATATTATAAATTTCAGCTCCCTATCTCAAACTTTGAATTTAAAAAAAAAAAGTTTTTTTTAAATTGTGGGCGTGTCAGTGGGCGGATTTTGAAAATATTTACACATGAGCATAAAGGGCCCATAGAGAGTATATATTATAAATTTCAGCTCCCTAGCTCAAACTTTGGATTTTCAAAAAAAATGTTTTATTTATTTGTGGGCGTGTCAGTGGGCGGATTTTGAAAATTTTATCCCGAGCAGTTTTAGGAGGCGTAGATCATATATAAAAAAATGCAGCTTTCTAGCTCAAAATTCGATTTTTTCCAAAATTTTGTTTTTTTGAGTTTGTGGGCGTATCTGTGGGCGGATTTCAAAAATTCGTAAACTTGATTATTTCGGGACACTAGAGAGTATATGATTTAAATTTCAGCTCTCTAGGTCCAGTTTAAAGGCCTAATTTTTGCTGACAGACGGACGGACGGACGGACGGACGGACATGGCTAGATCGACATTACTATCGATGCTGATCATAAATATAGTAACTTTTAGGGGTCCACGGGCAATATTAAGGTATGTTACAAACTATGCGTCAAAATTAATATACGAGTACCCTTAGAATAGGGTATAAAAACAGTGAAATGAGATGATTAAACTCTCGTACAAGCCTTACACTCTTACAATACATACTTTCATAACAAGAGTTTAAGTGGTGATGAAAGTGGCCATATTGAAATGAAATTCAATATATATTTTGCAATATTTGGGGATACCATATAGCACATCGTAGGGCGCTTACTTCAGAAATTATTATTCTGTCATGTTTTTAGTACATTCAATGGACTATAATTTACTTAACGGGCTCCCGAACCCTGAAGAGTTCCTGGCTGACCCACTGCAGCCTTCTATCCTCTGCGATCACGGGCACTCTGCTTCCAGTTGTCCAGGCCAAGCGCTCTGGCATCCGTGATGGATTGGTCTTTAAAACGGAGGTTTGGTCTACATTGCCTTCTCGAACATGGGGACAGGAAGTCGAAGATCCTCTTGACTGGAGCATTATTGTCCATCCACATCGTGGTACAGCTCATAGAGTTCGCGGTTGTATTTTCTCTTCGATTCGCCCTCCTCGCACAAGAGACCAAATATCCGACGGAGTATTTTTGTTTCAAAAGAAGCCAATATTAAGTCTAGTATTTGGCAACGTTAGAGCATGTATTTTGTTCTTCGATTGAGGAATTTTGAACCCATTCGTTTGTTCTCCGTCGGATCTTCACTAAGGTGTCATCTGTGGAGTTGATATTTACTCCAAGGTAGGTGAACTTCTTAAGTTATTCCTATCAACAGTAACGTTTTGTCCCAGGCGATGCCCAGATGTTTTCGAGAACAAGATTGAAGAGGTCACACGATAGCGCATCTCCTTGCCGAAATCCGGTGCATATTACACCACGTGTTTTCAAGTGTCACTCGACATAGCTGGATCACTTTTGATGGGTTCCCATATTCGGCCATCGCTATGTAGAGCTCCTGACGGTGAATGCTAGCATATGCGGTTATAAAGTCGATGAAAATGTGGTGAGTCTCGGCTTGAAATTCGTTGGTCTTTTCAAGGATTTGCCAGTGTCTATTGTCGATCTGCCAATGCCGGAAGCCACACTTGTACTTGCCGATTAGTGTGTTGCAGAATGGCTTGAGACGTTCACATACGTTGGATAGGATCTAATTATGCGACATTAAGCCGGGATATACCTTGATAGTTCTTGAAAGACATGGAAAGAATTCCAAGTCGAAACACACCACCTATTCATCGACTTCAAAGCCGCGTATGATAGTATACATCGTCAGGAGCTCTATATGGCGATGGCCGAATGCGGAATCCCGGCAAAACTGATTCACTGAAAAACACGCGGTGCAGCGTGCAGTTTGGAAAAGCTCCTCCGAACTATTACAAACATGCACCAGATTTCGGCAAGTTGACGCGCTATCATGCGATTTCTTCAATCCCGTACTGGAGCAGATAGTGCGCAGTGCAGGTGTCAACACGGAAGGCACTATCTTCAAGAGGTCCGTTCAGCTGCTGGCTTACGCGATATTGACATGATCGGCCGTTTATTAAACGCTCGTGATAGAAGCTTTCACGGCGATTGAAGAACAGACGAAATCTGTTGGCCTTATAGTAAATGAGGACAAGACTAAATACATGCTATCAACAAACAAACAAACATCTGTCCACCGCCTAGGACAAAACGTCACTATTGATAGCAACAATTTTGAGGTAGTTAAGGAGTTCATCTACCTCGGAGTAAACATGAACTCCACGAATGACACCTTAGTGAAGATCCGGCGAAGAATTACCGTAGGAAACCGCTGCTACTTCGGTTTGGCAAAACAACTGGGTTCAAAACTCCTAACTCGGAGGACGAAATGTATGCTTTACAAAACTCTGATCCTGCCAGTTCTGCTTTATGGCGTCGAGTGCTGGACGATAAGCAGGAAGGGAGAGCTGATACTGGGCTCCTTCGAAAGAAAAATTCTTCGGCAGATTTTTGGTCCTGTGTGCGAGGAGGGCGAATGGAGGAGAAGTTACAACCGCGAACTCTATGAGCTGTATCAAGATGTGGATGAAGTCCAAAAAGCCAAAATATTTTGAATTCGTACGCAAATTCTGCTCTTAAAAAATAAAATAAAAGATGATTTTTGTTAGTTTAGCTGAATTAAAATATTTCGTGATGTCGTATTCTTTTTGTTCACAACTATGAGAACATGTTTGCTATTTTGAACTGAGAGATATCGCACGATTATATTTTTCTTCTTAACTTTCGATTAATGGTTTTTTAAGTGATACCACACAATTTTTCCTGGTTTTAAGTTTTTGATTTCCGTCAATTCCTTTATTTTGTTTTGAATGAATAACCTTACATTCCTTACCACGTTAAGTGGGCGGCTGGAGTTACAGCGCTGTTTCACGGTTAGTCACAACCGATCATCAGACTCCTTCGGTGGTGCTGGTCTGTCTTTTTCCTTCATTTTATCCCGAAATTCCATTTCTTCCACTGGGATTCGAACCTAGACCAGCGTCTTCTCAGGCAAGCACTCATGCACTGTGCCATTGAAGCCACGAGTTTATCCAGTTTTTATTTCAATTTTCTTGGACAAACTTTGCTCCTGTAAGTATATTATGTTATTCATTCTTGTTTTTTCTTTCTAAGTTTTCTCTAATTCTATTCCATTTCGACAAGCATAGTTGGACTGAGATGGGTGATAGAGAGGGTGAAAGACTTTTTGACATTGTATTTGTCGAGAATCTTACGATTAATGGTTTTTTAAGTGATACCACACAATTTTTCCTGGTTTTAATTTTTGTTTTCCGTCAATTCCTTTATTTTGTTTTGAATGAATAACCTTACATTCCTTACCACGTTCTTAACTTTTCCGATTGTTGTAAAATAAACTAAAAAAAACCGAAAAGAACGAATAAGCAACGTTCAAAATTGTTAAAACCATATACGATATAAATGTTAAGGTTAGGCTAGGTTAGGTTATTAGGACTGTATGCGCCTTTGCGCAAGTATCGCCCAGAGGTGAAAGTGGCCCATTGTGAGTGTTCTATTTGTTACTTGGTTAAGCATACGGTTAACAAGTTGGCAATGTCAATGGACTAGACGTGTTTTTACTTTGCTCCTGACATTTTAATAATTTCTACCCGGTAAACCCAGCTTTAAGTTTAATTTTGAGTTTCTGGAGTGCTAAGATTAACATATTGATCTGACCCTGTCCAATATCTGAACATTTGTTTATCACAAATATTAAAAAACTTAAAAACACAAAATCTATGTATCTGGTTCTTTGTCTTGGCGCGAAACAGTGATCTCTTTTTTATACCCTATTCTAAGGGTATATTAATTTTGACGCATAGTTTGTAACATACCTTAATATTGCCCGTAGACCCCTAAAAGTTACTATATTTATGATCAGCATCGATAGTAATGTCGATCTAGCCATGTCCGTCCGTCCGTCCGTCTGTCGGCAAAAATTAGGCCTTTAAACTGGACCTAGAGAGCTGAAATTTTAACCATATACTCTCTAGGGTCCCGAAATAATCAAGTTTACGAATTTTTGAAATCCGCCCACAGACACGCCCACAAACTCAAAACAACAAAATTTTGGAAAAAATCGAATTTTGAGCTAGAAAGCTGAATTTATTTATATATGATCTACGCCTCCTAAAACTGCTCGGGATAAAATTTTCAAAATCCGCCCACTGACACGCCCACAATTAAATAAAACAATTTTATTGAAAAACCAAAATTTGAGCTAGGGAGCTGAAATTGATAATATATACTCTCTAGGAGCCCTTTAAGCTCATGTGTAAATATTTTCAAAATCCGCCAACTGACACGCCCACAATTTAAAAGAAAACCATTTTTGAAAATTCAAAGTTTGAGCTAGGGAGCTGAAATTTATAACATATACTCTCTAGGGGCCATTTAAGCTCATGTGTAAATATTTTCAGAATCCGCCTACTTACACGCCCACAATTTTTAAAAAAAACTTTTTTTGAAAATCCATAGTTTGAGCTAGGGAGCTGCAAGTTATAATATATACTCTCTAGGGGGCCCTTTATGCTCATGTGCAAATATTTTCAAAATCCGCCCACTGACACGCCCACAATTTAAAAAAAAAACTTTTTTTTTGAAAATTCAAAGTTTGAGTTAGGGAGCTGAAATTTGTAATATATACTCTCTAGGGGCCCTTTATGCTCATGTGTTAATTTAATGTTTTTTTTATATCCGCCTACTGACTCGCCCACAATTAAATAAAACAATTTTATTGAAACACCCAAGTTTGAGCTAGGTAGCGTTTTTTTCGATAAAATCCTTCAAATGTTATTTATCAAAATATGTAGAGCGTTCTTAACAATTCAACCATACTTAGACTTTTGTCACGCCCACTTATGAGGGATAGGAATAAGAATAGGGTATCCAACAGTTCGCACAAGCGGACGGTAGCCCGTCCCTATGTTTTTTAACCTTTTCGTATACTGTTATATAAAGAGAAAGATATTCCAATCGTGGTAAAATTTTAAACTCAAACTGACTGTCTGTCTGCCGTCTGTAGCCCAGCCTCCAGCCACAATTTACTTCACTTAGTATGTGGGGTTTTTAGTCTTATATCTCCTGGCGATTTGCTTAATATCATTTTAAATAACGGTACCTACAATACAAATGGTTTTTACAACACCGATTTTCTCAAAAAAAAACCCAACCAATTTTCATCATTTTGGAGTGTAGAATAATTAAGGTAAGTGAAAGAAAATTCCGTACTCACTTTTTGCAGAAATGGTCGAATAACGGTATGTATTTTACAATAATGCTCATATCTCAAAAACGAGTCAAGTTATTTCTTTGAAAATTAACTCACCAACTAACACTACTAAAGACAGCCATAGACTGGTGCATCAAGGAAAATCTTTCCATAAATCCCAGTAAAGCCGTCATCGTTCCTTTCACTAAAAGGAGGAAATTAGACCTAGGCCTAATCACAATAAACGACACGGTCGTAGAGTACTCCGACGAAGTCAAGTATCTTGGAGTAATCCTAGACAAGAGACTTAACGGAACTCTCACATAAATAACAAAATCACTAAAGCTAATAGAGCTTTATGGGCCTGTCGTCGCACATATGGCAGAACCTGGGGAATATCTCCAAAGATCGACCACTGGATCTACACAGTGATGATAAGACCCATTATAACATACGCCTCCATAGTATGGTGGACAAAATCCACACAAAAGGTCGCAATAGAGAAGCTCAAAAAGGTACAACGGCTTGCGTGCCTTGGTATCTCCGGAGCCATGCGAACCTGTCCAACAGCTGCCATAGAGGCAATAACAGGAATCACACCTCTCCACATATACATTCAAAAAGTGGCGATCCGCAGTGCAAAAAGTCTAATACAGTTAAACGAGATAAGTCTTAATGATCACCCGGATCTAAAGACCCTTCTCGATGAACTACCAGAACTTAACATGAACTGCGCGGTCACAGACCGCATTCAAAAAACACTATGCTTCAACAAACGGTTCTCCACGGAGATCCCCAAGAGAGAAGCATGGGTTAGCAATAACCCACCAAACAGCCACAACGGCATAAAGTGGTATACGGATGGTTCTAAAATGGAAACGGGGGTAGGAGCGGGAATATACGGACCACACAAACGCTTTACGATACCCATGGGAAAAAGTCCCAGCGTATTTCAAGCAGAGCTCCACGCCATTCAAGAATGCGCCAGCCATATTATTTTGTCTGGCATAAAAGGTGCAACCATCCATATTTTCACGGATAGTCAAGCAGCTATAAACGCCCTTAGCTCGTATACCATTGACTAAAAATCAGTCATGTACTGCTTCAATACCCTACAAACACTCGGAATAAGAATCAAGACCAAATTATGGTGGGTTCCGGGTCATGTCGGGGTAGAAGGTAACGAAAAGGCCGACGAACTGGCCAGAAAAAGTTCAGAAACACCTTTCATAGGTCTCGAACCTTTCTGCTGCACTCCTAGATCAGCAGCAACGGCAGCAATTAAAAGCTGGGAACATAGAAAATGTATCTATCTTTGGGAAAGCATCCCAGGTCTAAGACAGGCCAAACGAGCCATTCGGCCCTTCAATAAAAATGCCAGCAAATGTCTAAACCTAAGCAGGCACGATATCAAAAACCTAGTAGGTTACCTTACTGGTCACCATGGTTTAAAATATCATCTACACAAAATGAGAATATCAGACTCTTCTGAGTGCCGACTCTGTCTTGAAGAGGACGAGTCAGCTGAACACATTTTATGTGAATGTCCAGCCCTTAATGGAATTAGAAAGAAGATCTTTTTCAGGGAGCAAATGAGCCCCGAGGACATAAAGAATTCTTCTACTGGTAAAAAGTGGAAATTCTACTAGTTTAAACTTTTCTGGCCCATACGGTACAAAAGATCTTTTAGGTCAAAGTACCCCCCCCTTATAAATCGCCTTGGCGAGCCAGAAATTAAAAAAAAAAAAAAAAAAAAAAAAAAAAAAAACATTACTAAAATGTTTGATACATACATATATATATAATAAATAAATGTACTTATATTTTTTATGATTTTTTAGTTCATATAACAGTTTTTTGAATATTTAAAAAGTTCACCTTTCTCAAAAACAGCTCTAACGATTTCGAGTTTAAATATTTTGAAGACTTGGGGTGAGTGTCAGAATATGGCGTATTCAGTTTATTTAATATGTTACCTAATATTAACATTTACAAGGAATACCCAAATTTTCGAAACATTTTTTTTTTTAAATTGGTCCTATAACAGTTGTTAAAATTTTGAAAAATATCAATTTATTAAAAACGACTGTAATGATTTTGATTATTTTTTGGTTTTTCAATACTTGAAGCAAATGTTAAAATATGGTATACTCAGATTACCGTTAAAGATTTTTATTTATAAAGTTATATTTCATGTAAGTAAATCGAATAACGGAACATTAGAAAAACGGTTATATCTAAGAAACCGGGGAAGTTTATTTAAAAAAAATTGATGTTGATGCTAATATATATACTATATAATGTTTACTAAAGTGTTCCAAAACTTCAGTTTTATCAAACAACAGCTTTAACGATTTTAATGTGTGTTTGTGTACTTAAAAACTTGATCTTCAGCAGGTGCAAACCTGATTTTTTAATGTTATTAATAGCTTCAAATCTAACTGTCTGCATATAATCTACATTGTTACCCTCTTTTCTTTCCTGATTTTACGAGTATAGAAAATAGCTAATGAGAAAATGCAACCAATTCTTACAATAGCGAGAAAGCTTTCGTACGATCCTGTCGTGCAGTTTATTTAAATAGTGGACGTGTCAGTAGACGGATTTAGAAAAATCTTTACACTCGAGTATTTCGGGCCTCTATAGAGTATATATTCCACATTACAGCTTTCTTTTTTTTAATAATTTGCGCGCACTAAAGGGATTTTTTTAGTACCCTTATCATGTATTGGCTACACAGCGCGGACGTTAGGGAAATTAGGATTAGAAGAAGGGGAGAGTTGCCGATGCACGTTGGTTTTAAATGTTTGTAGGTTATAATGTAGAGGAAAAATAGAGCGTGGAAGAGCATTCCACAATCGTGTTGTACGGCTGAGGAAAGATTCTTTGTACTTCACTGTACGTCCGAATACAGGTTTGAGGGTGAACTGATCGGCATTCCTTGCATGGCGGGTATTGCGGGTGAAATGTTCAAGGGGTGGAATGCAACTGGCTATTTCGTTAAAGCACTTATGATGGAAATAACGATAAAATAACGAAAGACAGGAGACATTGCGACGATGACTAAGAGAGTCAATCGATCTCGCGATGTCTCGGTCGCCAATGAGTTTTATCGCGCGTTTTTGGATCCTGTCAAGTAGCTCCAAATAAGTTATTGGTGCACTGGACCAGATATGAGCGTTGTACTCGAGTTTCGGGCGAATAAACGCCTTATAAAGTGTAGCCAGATCAGAAGGGGTTAAATATTTCTTACATCGCCTAAGGAAGCGTAGACATTTCGCAGCGTTCTTAGCGACATCGAATATGTGGTCATTCCAACGAAGGTTGCCATTGACGCACATACCGAGTATGGAAAGTCTTTCGGTTTCAGCGATGCAAGTCATGGATAATGACAGTGTGTGTGGGTTTTGCTTTAATGACAGGAGACAGCATTGTGTTTTGGAAGCATTAAATTCCACTCTATTGGTTGAACCCCACTGAGTTATGCTGTTAAGATCGGAATTTAATGAGCTTAACATACGTTGCCGTTCCAGTTCCACGCCCGAAGAAGAGGGGCGTGACCCAAGAAACGAGTATGAAAAGCTGAGGGTACTGTCATCAGCAAAAGAATGGATTGGATTAGAGGTAACAGAAGATCATTTATAAAAATGAGAAAGAGAGTCGGGGATAGAACGGAGTCTTGGGGAACACCAGCATTTATTTGGTGAGTTGCAGACTTGAAACCGTCCAAGACAACTTGTATTGAACGGTCCGAAAGGTAATTTCTAATGCATTCAAGAAGATTATCATCGATTCCAAATGCACGCATTTTCGACAAGAGAGCTTGATGCCAAACTCTGTCAAATGCCTTTGAAATATCAAGCGCAACGATCTTACTTTCACCACCTTGGTGAAGAGATTGGTTCCACTTTTCGGTTAGATATGTCATCAAATCACCGGTGGACCTGTTGCCCCGAAAACGGTACTGCCGGTCATTGAGAAGTTTTCGAGATTCAAGATATTTCATTAGCTTACGGTTGATCAGCGTTTCCATGACCTTAGAAAGAAGGGACGTAAGTGCAATTGGTCGGTAGGAGGAGGGAGAAGAAGACTCGCCTTTTTTTGGTACAGGCTGGATAAATGCTGTTTTCCATCTTCCCGGAAAGAGACCTGAAGAATAGGACAGATAGAAAAGCTTACGCAGTGGTTTTGCCAGCGCTGAAGAACACGTCTTCAGAACGATGGGGGAAATACCATCTGGACCAGCGGATTTGTGTATTTTAAGATCTCGAAGTAGTCTTGGTACTGTACGAGTGCGAAAGTGGATTGAGTACAGGGGCAGATAAAGCACAATCTGGGAGCGTTGAGCTAGCTGCAAAGTGAGCAGCAAGCAGATTGGCTTTGTCCAAAGAGCTGATAGCTGGAATGTCATTGTAAATGAGTATCGGGATAGATGACGAGCCCGAATTCTTGATGTTTTTGACAAACGACCAAAAGTTTCTACTACCCGTTGGACTTTGTAGTATTTTTTGCCTCAGCTTTTGGTCGTGGGAGAATTTTACACGATTAATAAGGGCATTGCAGTCATTTCTGGCTCGTTTGAATTTTTTCCGGTTTTCCTCAGATGGGTTGGCCTTATAAGACCGAAAGCTTACCTCTTTTAACCTGATAGCCTCTTTGCAGCTCGAGTCACACCACGCGTTTACCTTTGGGTTTCATATTTTTTATCCGGTTAGGGATAAAGCATTCCATAACCAGTAAAATCATGTTTGTTATCATATCAGCAGCAGCATCCACGTCGCTGTCGAGGAAGCACAGCGACCAGTTAAAGTAAACTCTTAAAGAAACCGCTTAGTTTTTCCCAATTGGCTTTCTCGTATTGCCATACGATTCTTTTAGGAGTTTATTCTTTAACTGTGTGGCCGGAGTACGATAAATTCGCTGATATGACACAATGGTCTGACGAACCTAGAGGCGGTAATACGTTTATATCGTATTTTTCAGGGTGAGAGGTGAGAAACAAGTCCAGTGTGTTGGCGGTTTGACTGCTTATGTCCGGTATTCGTGTTGGCTCATTTACAAGCTGAGTGAGATTGTTAACCTCAGCAAAAATCTCAACATACCTTCCTTCGGGTGTTGTCTGTCCAGAATGTCGAAGCCAGTGAAAATTGTGTATATTGAAATCGCCCGCAATGACGATTTCAGTACGAGGATGAAGGGTCACAATTCTTGTAATGGAGTCAGACAACGCATCCAACTCATTATAAGTTGAATGTCTGTCCAAATTGGGGCGTCTGTAAATAAAACAGTAGTGGATTAATTGCCTACGGACATGAAATTTGAGCCAAATGAAATTAAATTCCGGATTGGAACATTGCGCAAACAGTGCTTGCGCATGCAATCCGCCAGTGTATGGCGTGATCCATGTGTTTGCGCAAGCTGCATGAGCAATATCAAAAAATTTTGATATTTTCTTGCTTGCGCATGCAGGCATGTGTGGTGTGTGTGCTAGTTTGTGCTTGCAAGCACGATTGCACTGCTAAAGCAATTAAAATTGCCGCAGCAGTGGTGTCGGAGCTGGACATTTTTTTAATGTTGTCTGTTCAGCGGTGAACACACGACTGAAGATTGCGCAGTTTGCATGCGTAGTGTGTGGGGAAAGCGTGTTTGCGCATTTTTGTGCTTGTGCATGCAGGCATGTTTAGTGCATGGGCCCTATAACATCTACCACAAAATTCCTACACATTATACCTAACATACAAACATAAATGAAAACACAAACTCCGACGCTAATAGGGCCCATACACTACACATGCCTGCATGCGCATACAGTGCTTGCGCATGCAATCTGCCAGTGTATGGGGTGAACTGTGTGTTTGCGCAAGCTGCATGAGCAATATCAAATTTTTTTGATATTTTCTTGCTTGTGCATGCAAGCATGTGTGGTGTGTGTGCTACATTGTGCATGCAAGCACGATTGCACTGGTTTGTACCCCAATGATGGTGTCAATATCATCAGCAGTGGTGTCGGAGCTTGACATTATTTTAAAGTTGTCTGTTCAGCGGTGAACACACGACTGAAGCTTGTGCAGTTTGCATGCGTAGTGTATGGGGAAAGCGTGTTTGCGCATTTTTGTGCTTGTGCATGCTGGCATGTGTAGTGTATGGGCCCTATAAGCGAACAAAACAAATTACCGCAGGTGTTATGCCCGTACGGTAATTTTTTTTGGTCCACCAACAAAATCAACAACTCACGGGCCGCTATCCGTCTGATTCTGCCTTTACTCAGCCATTACAAGTGTACATACGAAAATCGTACGACACTTACAATAGCCAAGCAAATGCAACAGTGATGAAGTGGGATGTAGGACGGAGGAATACCCAACGCTGTGGCTTTTTTTATACCCTATTCTAAGGGTATATTAATTTTGACGCATAGTTTGTAACATACCTTAATATTGCCCGTAGACCCCTAAAAGTTACTATATTTATGATCAGCATCGATAGTAATGTCGATCTAGCCATGTCCGTCCGTCAGTCTGTCGGCAAAACTAGGCCTTTAAACTCGGCCTCTAGGGTCCCGAAATAATCAAGTTTACGAATTTTTGAAATCCGCCCACAGACACGCCAACAAATTCAAATAAACAAAATTTTGGAAAAAAACGAATTTTGAGCTAGAAAGCTGAAATTTTTTATACATAATCTACGACTCCTAAAACTGCTCGGGAGATAAAATTTTCAAAATCCGCCCACTGCCACAATTAAATAAAACCATTTTTTTGAAAAACCAAAATTTGAGCTAGGGAGCTGAAATTTATAATATATACTCTCTAGAAGCCCTTTATGCTCATGTGTTAATTTTTTTTTTAAATCCGCCTACTGACACGCCCACAATTAAATAAAATAATTTTATTGAAAAACCAAAGTTTGAGCTAGGGAGCGTTTTTTTACAAAAGCTTCGTTTTTTTTTGATAAAATCCTTTAAATGTTATATAACAAAATATGAAGAGCGTTCTTAACAATTCAACTATACTCAAGTTTACGAATTTTTGAAATCCGCCCACACGCCCACAAACTCAAAAAAACAAAATTTTGGAAAAAAACGAATTTTGAGCTAGAAAGCTGAAATTTTGTATACGTAATCTATGCCTCCTAAAACTGCTCGGAAGATAAAATTTTCAAAATCCGCCCACTGCCACGCCCACAATTAAATAATACCATTTTTTTAAAAAACCAAAATTTGAGTTAGGGAGCTGAAATTTATAATATATACTCTCTAGGCGCTTTTCAAGCCCATGTGTAAATATTTTCAAAATCCGCCCACTGACACGCCCACAATTTAAAAAAACCTTTTTTTGAAAATCCAAAGTTTGAGCTAGGCAGCTGCAATTTATAATATATACTCTCTAGGGGGCCCTTTGAAGCCCATGTGTAAATATTTTCAAAATCCGCCTACTGACACGCCCACAATTAAAAAAAAATATTTTTTTTGAAAATCCAAAATTTGAGTTAGGGAGCTGAAATTTATAATATATACTCTCTAGAAGCCCTTTATGCTCGTGTGTTAATTTTTTTTTAAATCCGCCTACTGACACGCCCACAATTAAATAAAACAATTTTATTGAAAAACCAAAGTTTGAGCTAGGGAGCGTTTTTTTTACAAAAGCTTCGTTTTTTTGATAAAATCCTTTAAATGTTATATAACAAAATATGTAGAGCGTTCTTGACAATTCAACTATATTTAGACTTTTGTCACGCCCACTTATGAGGGATAGCAATAAGAATAGGTTATCCAACAGTTCGCCCAAGCGGACTGTAGCCCGTCCCTATGTTTTTTTTTCTTTCTTCAGCACTGGCACCGGCACGTTATATTGTGTTTGCCTTTTTTCTTTTTTTTTTGTGTCACACACTATGTTCGCACACGATGTGCAGCGAGTGAATTCAATTGTAATTGAATGAATAAAAACAAATGAAATAAAAAAAAAACTAAACAACAACAAAAGCTTGTAACGTAGGCGAGCGCGAGACCAAAAAGTAACATGCGCTTACGTCGGGATGCAGACAACAACTCTAGCTTAGCTCGAATTTTGATTTTTGATACGGACGGACGGACGGACATGGCTACATCGACATTACTATCGATGCCGATCACAAACACATTGATTTTTCGGGGTCTACGAACAATATAAAGGTAGGTTTACAAATTATATGAGCCAAAATTATATAATACCCTTAGAATAGGACATATAAAGAGTAGGTACGAATGGCAAGCAGAAAAATCAGTGGCCGATACAATAAATACGTCAGCACGTTATTTGATATCTTTATTGAAACCTGCAAGACAATTGTTGAAATGTTGTCAGAATTTGTGAAATGGCCTATGTCGAATGAAGCGATCGATTCAATAGTCAGCAAGTTTAATTAAATACGTGGGCCTTGTAGTTCTCCGAATGTTGTAGACTCAATTGATTCCGCTCACATAAAATCTCCAAGCCCGTTGGAAGACAGCTCAAGCTTCTATAACCGAAAAGGCTTTGCTTCCATGGTACTTCAGGTGGGTCGTCCTTAACTAAAACTTTTTTATCATTTTGTGCATCTTTCTACAAAGCCAATTTATATGTTGTAGGCGGCATGCGATAGTGATAGAGCTTTTACAAACATTTCAGGAGACACGTTTTCTACATGGAGCTATGATTCAACTGTTTGCTGTTCTTTCAAGTACTCCAAGATTCGTTCTTCTTCTTATCTTATCCCTGTTCTCGAACGTTTATTAATCCAAGAAGCAATACGATTTTTAACATTGTTATCGAATATCAACATCACATCAACATGCGCTAAATGCGTTTTTCGTTTGATGCAAACCTTATATTTTTAAGAAACACAGCGCAGATATGGTTATGTAACCCTGTCTATAAACATTTGGTTTTTGATTTGGTGAAGTTCATTATTCTGCCCATCAGTGTGCTGGAGAGCTCATCTAAGTCGTGGAAGAAGTGTCTCCCCAGGAATCTGTATCTGATGTGTTGGAGACCCGGGCAGTGACACAGGAAGTGGGTAGTATTCTCCAGAGCTTCCTCGTCGCCACAGCTTCTACAGAGTTCTTCCTCCGTCAAGCGTAATTTCTTCATATGATACCGCAGAGTGTTGTGCCCCGTTAAAATACCTACGAGGGTGGATAGTGATGTTCTATCCTTTTTCATTAGACTCTCGGTTCTGGCCACATTGTAGGTTGGCTATAGCATTCTAGTGGTGTGGCAAGTATCTAGTGCCGTCCATCTAAGGTTCGCCTCTCTTATTGCCTTTTTCCCTGCTTCAAGCCTGAGTGAGCAAGTCGGGATGAGTACAGAGGGATCCTTTCGCTTTTTGTGTATTATTGTTTTTGTTTTGATTTGACATTTGATTTTGAGTCCCACGAGTAAGGGGGAAGAAGATGTCCGCCTGCACTTAAAACTGAAGGTCCCCAGGTATTCAGAGTTTGCGCTATCGGCGACGGTTTCGGTTTGCAGGTGTGAACGCGCCCATAAGAATGTATTCCCAACGACCGGGTAACTGGTACCGGTTACCCGGCTGCCGGCTATGTGTGAAATGGGGCTAAGATCTAGGATCACGAACGAATCGTACCTAGGCTCCAATATCCGTCACACGTGGTCGAGCCTGGTAAGGAACCAGAACCAAAAACTCTCTGAGAATGCACAATAGTCAGTAGTGTTGTAAAAGTGTCCGTCAATTTTTTGCAATTCCATCCGTACAAACGCGTTTAATAAGTAGAATTTGTTGTTCGTTGATTGATTATTACTCACACCATTTTGGTTCTTGAATTTCAACTCTTATAATCAGGTACCTAACATAAAAAAATTGATTTTGTTCCCACTGAATTTCTCTCGCACTGTGTTCCAATATGTCAATTGAGACGAGAGGTGTTCGCCATCAAAGCACGAATTCTCCACGTGATGGGGGAATCAACACAACGGGGATTTCCGACAAACTATGGACCCGATTAGAGAACAAGCTTGAGAAGTGGATGGAAGAATTCTCTCTTCAAATGGAAGCAAAGCTCTCAGCACTGGAAACAAAATTAAATAATCAGGTTAGGGAACTGGAAGAGAAATTCAAAAATATCAGCTACGATCTGAAGCGCTTAGACCGTTCTCTTGACGAGGCCGAACGAGAAAAATTCTGCTCCGATGCAATCATTTCGGGAGTACCAGAAACTGAAAATGAGGATCTCACTTGCATATTTAATAATATATGTGCAGCTGTGCAAATTAACACCCCACCACAGTTGCTTATCTTAATTTGTATCGACCCCCATGACGCGATACTTGCATAATCGTTAAGTTCCCAGACAAACGAGGAAAAAAGAGCGTGCTAATAGCCGCCACCAAACATCGCACAGCAAGAAAATCGCCACTGAAGCTCTCTGAAATTGGGTTTAATTCATCTCAAAGCTTTTACATTAATGAAAGCCTTACCAAGAGGAACTATCAGTTGCAACGGCATGCACTTAGACTGATAAATCGATCTCTGCGGTCAACACCGTCAACGGCCAAGTTCTTGTTCGTACGACAACAGACGAATCGACGCCCACTCTAATTACATGTTTGGATGACTTGAAAAATATTGTTGGACCAGCCTTCGAATTTCAAACCAACAACACAACACAATCGCAGCTTCATAATTATATATAAATATTTTCCTTTAGTTTAATCTTCACACAATTTGTCTTCTTTACTTATTTTCTTTTTCTAAATCAGAATATCGTAGAGTAATTAGTGTACGTTGGCTCAAACTTGTAAGAGAATCTTCAATTACTCCCATTTACTGGCTTTGTCCTCTCTTTGTTTTTTTCTCTTGTCTTGGTTTTCTGTTGTCTAATAATTCAATTAGTATCGGTATGAACGAAAAGTCGAAATTTTTATTGAATTTATTGTGCAGACGTCATAATGGTCTTCATATGTGCCATATTAATGCGCAAAGTCTCGTTAATAAGATGGATGAGTTTAAATGGATTTTCGAGAGTAGTTTAGTTGACATAGTATGCGTATCTGAGACGTGGTTCAATTGTGATATTGGTGGTGCGTTATTGTGTCCAAAAGGATATAAACTTTATCGTTCCGATCGCCATCGTCGAATGGGAGGTGGTGTTGCCATTTATGTAATTAACAAAATAAAGTCTTTCGTTGTATTACAATCAGCTATTTCTGATAATATTGAATATATGTTTATTAAAATTCTAAATGGGAACGATTGTTGCATAGTTGGAGTTATGTAAATGCCACCAAACATAGCAAATTATCGCACTCTGAGTGATGTTATTGAAGTGATCTCCCCATTATCCCCTAAGCTCGTTTTATGTGGTGAAATAAATATAAATCTGTTAAATCCGTCATCTAGCTCTAACCTGAGATCGTCAATGTGCACACAAAATCTTTTCTTTGCCAATACCACAATTCCAACTCACTTTATGCCCAATTGTAGACCGTCTCTGCTTGATATTATTCTACTTAGTGATCAATGTTTATTAAAGTTCTATAGCCAACTAACTTTTCCTGTTTTTTCTCGCTGTTCATTACTCTGAATATAGACGTTAGCTCGAGTGAATCTTACAGCTACCAGTTTCGTGATTTTCGGAGCATTGATCTTCATAGTCTATTTCATGAATGTGGTAGCCTTCAATGGGACAACATTTACATAACACCACATGTAAATGAGCAAGTGATCATATTTAATAATTGTGTCAATTACCTCTTCGATAAATATGTTCCTATCCAGTCGCGCATTATTAAAATGCTAGATGCACCTGGTTTTCACATCGTATTAAAAAAGCCATACTCCTAAGAGACAATTTATATCGTCGTTGGAGAAGGTTGGGTTGCATAGAGATGTACGTGGAATTTAAAAGAGCCCGAAACAGAGTCTCCACAATTGTAAAAAAGTCAAAGCTTCTTTATTTCACAGCAGTCTTTAATCAAAACCGTTCCTCAAAATTTCTGTGGAAACAGGTCCGCACTTTCGGAATAACTAACAAATCATCCAATGGCGACCACGAAATCGATATAGAGGAGTTAAACCGGAAGTTTACAAACGCTACTACCTCTAGTGATCATAGCTCTTTGGAGTTCTCCGTTAACAATATTAGGGATGAAGGTTTTTCACTGGCGACTGTCGACGAAATTGAGGTTGATAATGCAATTTTTGGGCTTAAATCGAAATGCGTAGGACTGGACAATGTTCACCCAGACTTTCTAAAAATACTTCTCCCTTTCATTATTACCCACATAACGCATATTTTCAACACGATACTGATTAGAATGGAAAAAAGCAAAAATTATACCCATCCCAAAAAATTCCAATGTACTTGAATATAGACCGATTGCCATTCTTCCATATGTCTAAAGTCCTCGAGTCTATCATCAATCAGCAAATCAGAACCCATGTTAATAACAACAATTTACTCACATGTCTACAGTCCGGCTTTCGATCTAACCATAGTTGCATTACAGCACTTTTCAAAGTTTCCGACGATATTCGGGAGGCTATTAACTTAGATCAAATTACTTTTATCGCTCTGTTAGATTTTTCCAAAGCATTTGACTCAGTAAATCCTGTGCTGTTATGTAACAAACTTTCATTGTACTTTAATTTTTCCGTGACTTCAATTAAACTCATACATTCTTACCTCACCAGTCGTGTCCAATCAGTGTCTTACAGTCTGCCTATCTTCCCACTCATGTGGGTGTCCCCCAAGGATCGATCCTCGGCCCTCTTCTGTTCTCTATGTTTATTAATGACCTGTCTCAATATACTCGTATCTGTTATTCAAAATTACACATTTACGCTGACGACGTGCAGCTTTACTACAGTTTTGAAATAAAGAGTATGGCGGAGGCTGCTGATGTATATACATGGGCAACCCAAAATTATTTTAGCCTAAATCCCTCCAAGTCCAAGATTCTCCCGATTTATAAACGACATCTACAGTTACAGTCCATCCCCCAAATCTTGCTTAATAACACGCCAATTCAATTTGCTTCCAAAACTACAAATTTAGGAATTACCTTTAACAACTCGCTTAGTTGGAATGACCACATCAACAGCGTGGTAGGTAAAATATATCTATGCTGCACTTCGTGGCCTGTCCTTAACCAAAGGTTCTCTTCCGGTTAAAACAAAGTTAAGACTCTTAAAAGCACTCATTGTGCCAGTTTTTACTTACGGTTGCGAATTATTTGCTGACTGCGATTAAGAGTCGTTTAGGAAACTTAAAGTTGCAGTAAACTCAATTGAAAAATACATTTTTAACCTCATACGATACGACCACGTCTCCACCTTCACCCGTCAACTCCTCGGATGCGATCTCCAGAGTCTTCTAAACTATAGAGCAATCGTTTTTCTACATAAGCTTATCCATACGCAGCAGCCAGCTTATTTATTTGAGAAAATCTTGTTTCCGCTTTCCGGTCGTAGCTTTTCTTTAATCCCGCCCGTTCATACATGTTTAACTTCCCGTAGACAATTTTTTGTTCATGCCATAATAATAACTTGCCTCTTAACGTTAGACGGAAAATCAAGCAGAGAAAGAATTTTCTATTATCTGCATTTTCGTTTTTATCTAGTCAAAATTGAAGCTTCTCCTCTATGGTATTCGTTGTAATTTTTCTGTTAATTAATCTTGTTTTCGGATTTTTATTTTTCATTATTGCTATTGTGCTGCTAACTGTTTATAAACTCCTGTATAAGCTAAAAGAATCTGATTCTGATCTGATATGTACAGAGAACATTATATTTGAAATAAATAAATAAACCACCCCCCAGGATGTTAGAATCTACTATTGTGTGCAAGTTACCGGACAAGGAAGTCAAATAAGAACGGAAAACCTGGGTAAATTCAGAAACGCATCACTGCGGTAGTGATGCAGCATCGCTCTGTATCGTGTTCAAAAACATCACGTAAATTTTTGTAAAGTTGCGTAAACTGATGCGCGAGCGTCAACGAAAAAAGCATCAAGAAAACCGCACCGAAATCGTAATTTGTGCAGTTATGCCGCATCAATGCGAAATTTGTTGTCAGACGGATTAATTGAAGGTAGTGCCTTCCGTGCTGACACCTGCCCTTCGTACTATTTTCTCCAGAACAAGATTGAAGAAATCACATGATAGCGCATCTCCTTGCCGAAATCCGGTGCATTTTTGGAATAATTTGGAAGAGCTGCTTCCAAACTGCACATTACACCGTGTGTTTCCAAGTGTCACTTGACACAACTGGATCAGTTTGGCCGGGATCCCGAATTCGGCCATCGCCACGTAGAGCTCCTGACTAGGAATGCTATCATGTGCGGCATTAAACTCGACTCGAAATTCATTGGTCTTTTCCAGGAGTGTGAAAATTTGGTCTATTGTCGATCTGCCGGGCCGGAAGCCACACTGGTACGTGCCGATTAGTTTATGCGACATTTAGCAGGGATATGCTTGTAGATCTTAGTATGTACAGTAAAAAACTATTCCTTAACAGGCTTTCATTTTTTTTATTAGAAATAATGTTACAGTACATGCTAATGTAAACTTATAAATCTTTTAAACGGAATTAACTTTGAAATAATGGTTTAGAAATATAACCATTATTATTTGTGTACATATTAATGTAGGTATTTAAAAAAAAAGAACTATTATAGAAAAAAAATACTAAAGTTTATTTTTGCAAAATAAAACGAATCACAGAAAATAGGCTATACAAAGTAAATCGAAAAACAAACAAAAAATGTTTTTTTTTTCTAAAATCTAGCACCAAATTCCGGAAAAAAAGCAATAATTGTAAAAAGCATATGTTAGTCGAAAATTCATCAACATAAACAAGTAATTGTCTTTTTTTGTGCAAACTAATGAAATTCGAACAAAATGCCAGTTGTTTTTTAAATTGTAATATTTAAGTTCAGTATATTGGATGCATAGTCTTTTATGGTTGATATTAGCCAAGCTGTTTTTTTCTCTCTCTCTCTCTCTCTCTCTCTCTCTGTCTATGTATCGTCAGGCAATAAGGCATCTTAAATCATATTTCTCTTTCAAATAATAAAAAAACGGTTTTTGTATATTTTTCTATGCAAGTTGGTAAATATATATATATTTTTTACAAATATTTGTTTTAGATATCTTTTTTATCCCAAAATTAAAACAAATTCTTACATAATATATTTTCTAAAATGTGTGTATATGTGAAGTTTGATTATTTTTAACATGTTTAGAGTCCGGAGCGAAGAAAAAATAATCAAATATTCTCCGTAGTGGGGAGGGAGATTACCTGAAATTTACTTACATTACTATCATTGAAATTTGCTTAGTTATACAGGAGTAGGTGATATAATATTTAGCAAAATGTTGGGATTAGTTAGCTACTAATTTACATTAATAATTGATTCACGCCCTTTGCCAACGCCAACCCATCGTACGGGTACACCCAATTCCTTCTCGAGGAATCGTACGTAGTTTTGTGCATTCTTTGGTAGTTCCTTGAAATCGCGAATGTTCTCGGTGCAGGTCTGCCAGCCGGGCAGAGTAATGTACTCAACAACGATTTTTTCTAGTTCAGAAATCGTTCCCGGGAAATGATCAAGTTTCTGTCCGTTGCTTTTGTAACTACGAAAATAAAAAAAAAATATTTTAAATTGATTTTAGGGAAATTTTAGTGAACTACTGCTAAATTAAAAATGGTTTCAGGATGTATTGAGCACTCAATATAATAAAAAAATGCCTCCATCCGCGAGAGAACTAGTACCTATCCATAGTAATTATTTTCTCAAAATCTGTCCAAGTGACTAAGGGCGTCATAATTTTGGGGTTTGTTCCTCTACATGGTTGCTTTTTCTATGTAAACCATTTTTTTTGTGCATAGACTCCTGGCAGTTGACAAGTGCAATGTCAGATGGTGAGCATTTGCGTGTTTGAGTGATACCTCAAGGAAAAAGTAGTGAGCAATAGGACAGATTGGTTGATTAATTTCTAGGATCCTGGATAAATTATCATCTTGCTTTGAACAAAAGCAAAGGCGATACGTTAAACTGTGATAATGACAGGTCTATCAAGCTGAGTGGGTATTAGACGGCCGATTGCG
Source organism: Portevinia maculata (assembly GCA_949715645.1). Taxonomy (NCBI): domain Eukaryota; kingdom Metazoa; phylum Arthropoda; class Insecta; order Diptera; family Syrphidae; genus Portevinia; species Portevinia maculata. The sequence goes on along the minus strand of OX454525.1, from coordinate 361,347,664 downwards.
GAAAATAATACCGCTTTTGAATTAACCACAGATACAATCCAAAGTATAAGGATCATAATAGAAAAACATTGTGATTCTTTAAGGTATTTGCATATCGGTCTGGTAGACCTTGAAAAGGCTTTTGATAGACAACCAAGAGATCTGTCTGTTATGGGTGGCGCTAAGATAACGAAGAGCTCCAGAAACCTACGTACAGATAATCATGGACATGTATGTGGGAGAAAAGAAAGGAGTCAGATACCCCGCTGGAGTCACCATATGTATGTATGCTGGAGTCTCCAACTAAGTAGGTTTACACCAGGGAAGGAATATTTATTACGGGCCTTGATTTTTTGCTTGAAGGAAAAGTGACGGACTCTAAAGTGCTTCAATTGCTGACGATGGAGCTATCATAAGCGTGGATTTTAAGGAGAGGAAAACGGATTGTATTATTCCAAAAAAAGACAGAATACCTGTGCTGGCTGTTATCTGATTCCCAAGTGTCTATGAACAATAGCGAAGCAACCTGTGATGACGGCATAAATTGTCGCTTACTTAAGGAAGGATCTACACCGCAGTTGTGCGTCCGGCGCTCACATACGGTTGACAATGTTGGACAGCATATAAACAAATAATGACGGCACATTCACGGCAGCTGAAATGAAGATTCTTCGCATGATAGCAGGATAACCAAACTTGAACGAATAAGAAAATCTAATATTCGAGGAAGCTTCCCGGAAAAGCACCTATTTTAAAGAACATGGAGCGCGGCCGGCTCAGTCGGTACTGTCATGTTCAAAGGAGAGATCCTACGAAGCCCGTCAAAAACATCAATGTTCCTATACAATCGCGAAAGAGAGGCAGATCTTGGAACTCCTGGATCACACAAATGCATCAACACCAGAATCTTATTGGAATCAGTGACGAAAAGAAGTCGTTAAAGAAAGGAAAAATACCATTTAGGTTTTATTATCGCTTCTGATCTATATACATAGATCATCTCATGGAAATACAAGGCTTCGGATTGGCCAACATTTTTAGTTTGCAAGTTTGGCACTCGTGTTAAATGTTTTCATTACATTCACATTTCATTGGCGTTGCCTTTCGTGTGTAATTTATTTTTATTCAACTTTTGGAATTCTCGGTCACAATACAGATTTACACGAAACTGCACTCACCATCGATTTTATTAATTGTCATAAATCAGAGAATATTAACCACTATAACAGACTGATATATGTAAGTACAAGTGTATGTATATTTATGTAACGAGAGGGAGACAAACACCTGTGTGGAAGACGGAGGTCAAATCAGATACTCGTCGCGATACTTTTAAATAATTAATTTTAACACCTTTAACTATGTTAGCAGTGTAAATCAAACACCGCATGAAGTTCTGACCGGCGTAAAGATGAGAAATGATGACGATGGAATTGTCCTAGAAGTTCTTCAGAGTGAAATAACCAAACAAGTTACCGCCAGTCGTTCGGAGGATCGCGAGAGTTCGGCAAAGCATAGTTCAAGCTCAGGAGCAACAGAAACTGCAGTACGACAAACATCGCCGAAATGCTCATCAATAATCTGTAGGGAAATCAGTGGCAATAAAGCGTACAGAGTTCGGAAGTTACCTGAAGTTACGTAACCGTTTCTTTGGTCCTTACAAAGTCATTAAAGTAATGCGCAATGAACGTTACGAAGTTGAGAAAGTTGGCGTCAGCGAAGGACCATACCATACTTGTTCCTCGGCGGACAATATGAAGCTTTGGGAGATGGATTCCTCGGAGCCCGATGAATAGTACAAATGGCCGTGTAACGAGAGTAAGACAAACTCATTTCGAGTTAGTTGTCGATAAACCTGTGCGAAAGACGGACGTCGAATCGGATACTCGTCGCGATACTTTTTAATAATTTAATTTTAACACCTTTAACTATGTTTACTTTACATTTTTCTTTTAATTCTTACAAATAAAGAATTGAATTACATTGAACTGACATTTATGGATGGGTTTCGCCAAATTTATGGATTATCAAATCTCCAATTCAAATAAAAAAAGCAATTCATGCAAAGCTTCTTTGAACTTTCTCAATTGTGTATAAAATGCTTGTGTTTTTAATAATTTAACATTAAATTCATAGTAGTAAATTTCTGAAAAGTTCAAACTGTTAAGTATTATTCTGACTGTGAGTTTTGGAATTATATTTTTGGTTTACGAAACTTTGAACCCAACAGACAACAGGATCTTGTAGAGTTGTTGTACTTCTAACTGCCTCACCTCTCGCAAAAGTCCGCCAAACGTGCAAGAGTATAAGCCATGAGAAACTTCTCAAAATTCGAAATCGGCTTGAAATTGTAAGCCCCTCTATTCGTGTCAAAAATATAGCTTTGCACCCATAAATGGTTGGAAATGCTGACTCTATATGGGCTGTTAATACGTAATATTTATTGTTTTATTGATCTACAAAAATACAGACAAGCTTCTTCCAACCAAGATGCTTACGATTCGTATACCTAGCAGAATAAACAAGCATATTATGATTTCAGCAATACAGCTTTATGTCGCATAGTTATCAACAATATGGGGGAAACGAGAGGTGATACTAGGCTTATTTTAAAAAAAGATTTGCTCCTCTGTGAGATAAAGGCTTTTGCGAAAGAAGATTCAACCGCGAACTCGATCAGCTGCAGAAAGTTGTGTATGTGTTTGTCCTACAGCTGAAACTGAAACACTTCGAATACATTGGCCCTTCCACATTGAACGAATGGATATTAATACTTCAAGTAGAATGATCTTGGATTCCCAGCACCCAGATTCAAGACGGCGAGGAAGACAAACCACCGTTTTAAGGACCAAGCCATCTCGGATGCCAGATCGGTTGATGTAGACATTTCGAAGCAACGTGCTTGTGAATGCAGAGGAAAGAAGGCTGCATTATCTTAGGCAGAAACCATCAATATTCGGAAACCCGTTAAGTAAGTTAAGAAAAAAAGATAAAAAAATGCAATTATAGAAATTAATCTTACCCAACGCCGACTTTAATGTCGGGCAATGTATCGAGAATATCCAATTTGGTTAAGCAAATGCATGTGTATCCATTCACCAGCGAGGTGTATTTTAACAAACCAATATCTAACCAACCACAACGACGCTTCCTCTTCGTAGTTACACCAACTTCAAAGCCTCTGGTTTGCAGCAGTTCTCCAATTTCCTAGAAAAAAAAAAACAGAAGCTTAAAATGTATACTGACATTCCTTATTAACAGATGGTTTAGTGTCTTACGTTCAGTTGTTCCGTTGGGAATGGTCCATCGCCCACTCGTGTTGTGTATGCCTTAACAACACCGATTACCTCACCAATTGCCTGTGGTGGCAAACCTAAGCCAGTCAGCACACCACCTATGCTGCAATTACTGCTCGTCACATAGGGATATGTACCGAAATCAATGTCCAACATAGCTGCATTGGCTCCTTCTACCAAAATAGTCTTATTCTGACGCAGTGCTGTGTGTAGGAAGCAAACTGTGTCTTTAACGTATGGCCGGATCATATCAGCGTATTCGCTATACCTAGAACAAAACTCCTCTCTCAGGACCAACCACCTCTCGCAAGTCTCATTCTTATTCTATTTACCTCTTCAATTCAGCCTCCACATCGACACATATTGAGGGGAATAGACGTAAGTGTGTCGTCACAATTGAATTGAATCTAAAAGTGTAAGGAAAAAGTCGAAATGAGCACACTGATGTGTTTGAAGCAATGCTACTTACTTTTCCGAAAAGAGTTTGAAGTCGCAGAGCAATTCACCCACTCGGATGCCATTGCGTGTTGCCTTGCTAGAGTAGGCTGGACCAATACCCTTCTTGGTAGTGCCCAATGACTTTCCCCCCTTTTCAGCTTCTTGCATGCCGTCGACATGTTGATGGAAATCAAATACCAAATGTGCACGATCCGAGATGATCAAACGGTGTTGCAACTTTTGCAACCCCTTCGCTTCGTTTTTCCTCAGCTCTTCGAACAGGCTAGGCAGGTGGATTACGACGCCGTTGCCTGCAATAAAAACATTAATATTTGGATTGATTAAACATGTAAATTCATATTAAAGTTGGTACGATGAGATACGGAATCCATTTACAACAAAGAAATAAACCGAACAATAGTTTGCAAGGCAAATTAATTCATTCATAGTTTACTAAAGCAAGCGAGCTTCGCATGTCTCTCATTTGTGGAGCATGTCACTGGTTGGAACCATTTTAATGGCATGTGTACAAATTTACAAGTTAATAATGGGTTTGCTAATCAGCAAGAATCAACAAAAAGAATGAGAACGCAAAACAACTTGAGTAAAGATTTATTTATTTGCGATACTATTGCTACAAATAGTAAAAACATTGAAATGAATTGTTGTCTATGTTGCCGCATCTGGGTGAAAATAGACTAGCAGTTTGGGGGTATTGTATTTGTAGGTCAAATTCAATGGATTTGTTGGCGGCGTTTCAATTATAAACGAACGATGAACGTCTTTTCAAGAAGACGTCTTTAAGTTTATTTTCACTAAATCATTTAAGTCAGAATGCGACACAAGGTATGTACTTTCTTTTACATTGTAATGATGTTGTACAAAAGTTCAAGAAAAAGTGTCGATGAATGAACTTGGGCATTATTTATTTAACGAGCAGAGCGTCCCTGCAAAGAGAAAACACATTTCTCGCAGCATCCAGGTACGGACGGGGTAATAAAGACGTTCTTATACAACTCAATATTCTAGAGGGCCGTCAATTGGTGATGGCACGAAGATGGGCTTTGCTTACTGAAAACAATATGCTCGGGATTCACAATAAATGACATCCTGTGGAACCTTTATTAGTTTTAAGACCATATAAGAGACGAGCAATGCACAGCAGTCCTTGTTGTGTGTCGATCAGCAATCGAATCGGCAACTTTCGATTGCACTGAATGACTTTGCTATGTGTAACTCAATCGAAAGAGAAACAGATTATTGTGAATAAAAATGTAAATATTGTGAATATATCATTCTTTGACAGTTATTTACTTCCCAGTTACTAGGTAAGTTATTGCAATTGCTCCGAAAATGTGTGAACAAATATCACGTTTTCTCGCGTATACAAAATGATATCGACTTCGTTATGGTCCCAATCGACGCAACGCGACGTATTGATGTTAATATGATTCGGTCCAGCGTTTTTTTTCTTATAACAAAAAGACTGATTAACTTCCCAGCATTGGGGATGTTATTTATATAACGTGTTTCCCCCTTTTTTGCTATTATACGTCACATAGATATGCCAACACTATATATATTTGGGTAGGGGGCAATACATAGAAGTGCACAATACAAAAATTATCCACATATATAACACACATTATGAATTACAGCAGGTAAAATGAAGCGAATTGGATGAAATTACAACAACAACATTGCTGTGTGAGGCAATAATCTGCCAATCGGAACGGAAAAATTTTAACTCAAAAGTTACTTGAAAATGCTTGAAAATACTTCAAGTTACTTGAAGTTACCAACAACAACATTGCTGTGCATGTTATGCATTTGATAATGCTTGAACATACTTGAAGTTACTTGGACATGCTTGAAGTTACTTGAAAATGCTTGAAGGTACTTGAAAATGTTTGAAGTTACTTAAAGTTACTTGAAAATGCTTGAAAATACTTGAAGTTACTTGAAAATGATTGAATGTGCTTGAAAATGCTTGAAGTTACTTGAAATTGCTTGAAAATGCTTGAAAATACTTGAAGTTATTTGAAAATGCTTGAAGTTACTTGAAGTTACCTGAAAATGCTTGAAGTTACTTTAAGTTACTTGAAAATGCTTGAAAACTTGAAGTTACTTGATAATGCTTGAACATACTTGAAATTACTTGGACATGCTTGAAGTTACTTGAAAATGCTTGAAGTTACTTAAAAATGCCGAAAAAATTTTATATCATGTGAAATCAGAGAATGCAATGTGGAAAAATTTCATTCTCCGATTAATATGTATAACAGTCGACTTTGTTTTTTTTTTCAACTTATAGAATAAATTGGTCGAATTTCGACCATGGGGCTACCTCTAGTATTTTATAATTTGATGGTCACAATATTTTTTTTGAATGTTTTTTTTAGGAGATGTACTTTCCTTTTCACTTGATTACGAATAGGTATTTTTTTGCGAGGCAATCAAAGCGCAATGTGGAACAGCGGTATTGCCAATAGATATTCTGTCCCTGCGGAAAGCATACGGCGGTACACAGGCCGCAACGGTTAGTCTTGCAGCAGAAAGCGAAGCAGCCCAGGATCTCCTGGCACAAACAGCAAAAGATGAGGAAGCGGACATAATTTTGATCAGCGAACCGTATAAGACTCTCGATAGAAACGTATGTATCTGTGACAAATCGAAACAAGCTTCTATATGGATAACTGGAAGACATGATTTCCAAGACAACTTCGAACAAGCGCACGGCTTTGCGCAAATCAATGTAATACATTTCTACAGTTGTTACGCTAGACCGAGTTGGACGGCAAACGAATACCTAACGATGCTAGATAACCTGGTAAGGGATGCTTATGGACGGCTCCCAGTTAAAATTGCTTGCAACTTCAACGCATGGGGAACAGAGTGGGGAAGCAAACTGACCAATGGCGCTCTTCGACAAGGATATGTTTGAAGAATTGATAAGCACAGACAACCAGAGACAGAACAAAATGGCAGAAGCCATGTCGGTTCAACTCGTCCGTACTATCACTACAGCGTGCGATGCAGAAATGATGAGGAAAGTAAGCAGCAAAAAGCGTGCACCATGCTATTGGTGGAATGAGGACAAAAAAACATTGAGCGCAGCGTGCCTAAAAGCCAGGCAAAAGGTTCAACGATCCAGAGGGAGAGCTGACTCTCAAGAACACCTGAATAACTTTAGAATAGCGAGACACGAACTAAAAAGGGTTATCAAGGAAAGTAAGGCAAAATGCCGGAAGCGTATGTGCGACGAAGCTGATACTAACCCCTGAGGGACAGCATACAGGATGGTTATGACGAAGATGAAGGTCTGTAGAACCACCCAATAACATGCCCAAGAATGTTGAGATCTATAGTAGAACACCTTTTCCCAAGACCAGCTATTATGTGCAGCATAATAAGAAAGGTTAATCCAGACGATAATTGAACATTGCCATCTACAAATGAAGCAATTTCCAGGCTAAAACACTGGCTAGTATCCGCCGGACTAGAACTAGCCGACCATAAAACAGAAGCTGCCCTTATAACGAGTCGAAAAACCATTGAATTCGCCAATTTCCAAGTGGGGAACCAGATCATCAAATCCAAAGGAGCAGTCAAATATCTTGGAGTCAGACAACAGAGTGCAGTTCAAGACGCACGTGGAGTTCATTACAATGAAAGCATCGCCAATACAGGGAGCTCTCTCACGCATACTACCTTACATCGGTGGACCTGGATACGCTAGAAGGACCGTTTTATCGAGAGTAGTCAGCTCAGTCCTCCTTTACGCCGCCCGATTAGCGACGAAAGAAACAAGCAGGAAACTATCATCCGCATACAGGCTTAACGCGTTAAGGACGATCTACGGTTTTCGAACCATTTCGGATGAAGCGGCCTTCGCCATAGCGGGAATGATACCCATTGACATTCTAGCGGGCGAGATGTTGAGGATCTATAACAGAAAAACGCCGGGCGGACAAGATGCAAGGGAAATGGCAAGAATTAAAGTAGAAAAAAGAGCCGCTTCAATTTCTATATGGCAAACCAGGTGGGACAACACTACAAAAGGCAGATGGATGTTGTAGGCGGTTCGTAGGATGGAGAACGAATCTGCCCAATCCACCTTTCCTACTGACAATATGTTGCCGTCGGAGGACAATTGGATGACAGTTTGTTATCTGGTAACAACTATCCAAAATGAACTGCGGCGAGCAGAAAAGCTAAGGAGAGCATCAGAAGCAGCAGAAGCATCAGAAGCAACTGACACAAGACAAGAATATCTAACCAGCCCCGCGAAGTAATACCTAACGGCAGTCCCGCGGGCAGAGTGGTTGACTTCTGCTGGGTGTGGATTAGTACGTAGGCGCATTCCTGGCATCGATTATTCAGGTTTGTGAATCGGGCATGCTATCTTTTGAAGATTACCACATCCATTGGCACAGCCAAGAAAAAAAAAATAAAGGTATTTTTTGGTTTAATTTTACGATATTTTTGAAATCCTTCGAAAAACCAAATGCAATATGAAAGAAGGGATATATTGGGAAGGGATATATTGGGGATATATTGCATAAAAACGAGTAAAAGCGCTGAGTTGAGGCTGGTGACCAATTGCTCGTAAGTCGAGTTCGATCAAACAACAACAGCTTTTGCTCAATTTCGTATGCATAAAAATGAGTTCAAACCAATTGCAATTACTTGAGCAAAGGGAGATCAAACGTCTAATTGTTATTGAAGTGGAAACATGTCGTCAAGTGAAAGTGAAGTAGAAGTAGAATCAAATAATAATAATAAAATAGAAACTGACGACATTTCTAAATTTTTAGCAGAAAAAATAAAACAAAATAAATATTTACTAGAAAAGGGTCAATAATCACGCATTAAAAATAAAAAAAAAGCAAACAATAGAAACATGTAAAACAGAAATTAAGCAAAAATTTGACATTGAATTAACGGGGAAAAATATAATAAAAAAAATAGCTAACATGAAATGTCGCATAAAAAATAAAATAGACATCAATAAAACAGGCAATAAAAAAATTATTTTAAAAAACTGAGAACTGATTTGTCACAATTACTTTGTGCTAATTCTAATCCCTCAACAAACAATCTTCCAGATAAGTGTACCGTTATCGAATTCAAAATTTGTTATTGATTTTGCTCTTCGTTTATTTTTTTACAGTTCATCTATCTCTTGGAACCAATGATGACAACTGTACGTTTGATACATTAGAAGAGACATCAGCAACAACAACATCAGAAGCAAAATAGCAAAGAAAGCGCCGTTGCACTGATAATGATGATCAACCTGTAATATTTTTTTTTATTTTATTTTACATTTTGCTATATGTTGTTTATTTTTGAAGGTTAACAAAAAGTCAACAGCAGTTTTGAGTCGTTATGAAACTGATGAGACAAGGGAGTTGAATTTTCAAAGTCTGCAGAGGCTTGCTTTGTTAAAGCAAAACAAAGTGCTTTCTACAAAAATGCAAATTTTGCAAGAAAAACTTGTGGAAAGAAACTTGCGGTTCCATGAATTTTGAATTTTATTAATATGTAATTAATTAATATTTAATGCCTAATAGTGAATAATAGTGTAATAGTGAATTACATTTATTTTGTATAAAAAGTGAATTGTATTTACGTTTATTATTTTTATAAACCAAAAAAAATTAAATATTTTCATTTATATTATTTTTATTATAAACTAATTTGATAACAAATTTGCGATCATCCTCCTTTTGTTGTTTCCAGCTTCTGAATTTCTTGCTGTTTGTTGTTCGATATCAATTCCTAATTGCCATACATCATTATTGTTGTAATCGTCATTGATAAGGATATAATCGTCTTTTAAAAATTTAGCTATGTTATGCAAAATGAAACAACTGGCTATTACGTGGGGCGCTAACTCTGTCAATACACGAATTTTGTATTGAAGTATCGAAAATCTTTGCTTCAATTGCCCAACACATCGTTCTATAATGACACGTTCCCTTGTAAACACTTTGTTAAATGTTTTTTCTATGTCAGTTGTTGGGTTCCGGAATGGTGTCATTAGCCATGGGCATATTCCATAGCCCTCATCCCCGAGAAGTAATGCACCGTTCGTTGCATTTTGCATTATTCTACATACCTCGCTGTTTCGTAAGATGCGTGAGTCATGAACTGAACCAGGCCAGGATATGTCAACGCTTGTAAAAAGTTCTTTTCCATCACAAGTTGCCTGCACATTTATAGAGTGGAAGCCTTTTCTACAAATATACTCATCGCTTTGATTTGTGGGTTTCTTAATTTTTATATGAGTACAATCAATCACTCCAATTATTGCAAATGGAAAGCAATAATTTGCTTGCCGTTTCATTTGAGCATCTTTTATTTCATCTGCATCTTTCGGGAAATTTATACACTCGCTTGCTTTGGCAGATATAAGTTTCGCAACTTCCGCAATAGTTCGCGACACAGTTGATTGATGGACTCCAATATCTGTGGCTATACCATTTTGGAATTCAGGATCTGCACAAAATCTTAAATACAGGCGAATTTTATCAATGTTTCTTCTGACTCCTCAAAAAAATAATTAGCCAACCAGCAGATGCTACTATCATCAAACCTATGTATTTATCATTTTATTTTTAATTATAAAAAATAATAATAATTAAGAATACAAACCTGTATAATTTTTTATCCTCACTTGATAAATTTGTTTTGCGCTGTTGATAACATTTTGTATTTCTTTGTGGCACAAAATATTCAGCCATGATTCCTTTTTAGTGTACGCGAGTCAATTATAAGGCAGGCTCAACAAAATTTGAGCAAGAGCTCACGAAAGAAAGCAAAAGCTTGTTTTTATGCATATGAAAATGAGCACAAGCTCATCTAACTTAGTTCAAACTGAGCAAGACGAGATCAAACTTGAGCAGTAAAAAAGCAAATACATCAAATTTTATTATGCATACGACAAGCACTTTTTATTCAAAAAATCGAGTCCGAGCTCAAGCTCACGTTTTATGCATGAGACCCATTATGTTTGTTTTGTAAAAAAAAAATGGAATTAAGTCGATAAATTCAATTTGTATGCTTCTTTTCCATAATTAATCCTTTTTTCGTTCCACCTGTTTACGAACAGTAACTAAATCTACCTGTTATCATATTTCAAATCAAATATTAAGGCATTAAGAGTTCCAGGGACCTAAGTTCAAAACATAATTTCATTGAAAAAACAACTATGGGTAACCAAATTTATTGACTAAGCAGGAAATAGGTCGAATTCGAGTTAACCAGGAACAAGGCAAATCTATAAGTTTTATAGCCGGTACGATCTACACCGCAGTTGTGTCCCCGGCACTTACAATCGGTTCATAATGTTGGACAGAGTACAAACAATTTGAAAGCAAATTAACGGCGTCTGAGCTAAAGATGCTTCGTATAACAGCAGGAGTAACAAAGCTTGATCGGATAAGAGGTTTCAGGATCGGAGGAAGCCTTCACGTAAAAGAGCCTATCTCAAAGAAAATATAACGCGTGGTACTGTCATATCCAAAGGTGAGATCCAAGGAATCCCGTGAAAAAGGCAATATCAATCAATGTTCAAATCAAATCAAAGCCTAAAAACTCCTGGATCACAGAAATGCAATAACACCATCATTTGATTGGTATCAGTGACGAAGTTATTCGAAATCGGGAGGCCTGCCGATACTTTTTAATGTCAAACTGGCGGAAAAGTAGAGATGCAGTGAAGTGGGAATGTTATGATCCCTTTAGTACATACCATATCATAACATTTGGCTCTTAAGATCAATTTTCACTTTCCATATTGGGCAGAAAAAAACGATATTTTTCAGATTCAAAGCACTTTTGCAAATCTCGATTTTGACACCTACTTGCACTAACACAAAAACCTTTGTTATTTGTCACTGTGGCTATTTGTTTCATTTCATTTTGCATCTGTTAAAAAGAAAATGATATAAACATGAAATAATGTTTTTCTATTTGTTTTCATTTTTTTAAGATTTATATATATATGTGTGTCTCGGAAAAGAAGAAAACAATCAACATATTTGTGTGTTTGCTTTCTCCTGTAGAAGAGAAAATTATAACATCAAACTACATACATTTGTGTGTTTGTTTGCTTTTGTGGAAAAGAAATTATTAAGCAATAAACTATGTGGAAAATAGAACTTTTTAACAATAAAACATGTGTTCTTTTTTCTGGGGAAAAGAAACATAAATAAAATAATTGTTTCTTTTCCAATTTAAAAAGAAACCAGCTGTCAAGTATCACCCACACAACTACAATTTCATTTGCTTCATTAAGCACGAAAAAATTGAAATCAGAGAGCAAATCTGAAGTGCCCAATGGAAAGCGACAATAATTGAGAAAAAGAAATCAATGCCAAGTACATAAATATAAAACATTCAAAGATTAAACCCGATATTCTTCTGCAATGAATCTATATATAATCTATTATCTATAAAAATCAATGTATCTGGGAGTGTATCTTTGCTATGGACTCCGAAACCATTGAACCTTAAATTCAGGCAAACTTCGGTATTGGCCCGAGAGTGTTTCTGTTAAGATTGGTCAAAACGGGTGCAGCAGTTTACGCACCACTGCATTTTTTTTATTGTTTGCTCTATGTGGCGCATTGTTCATCTTATTGAGTTGAAACTTAGTACAGTTGTTGATGACATTTGCACGAAAGTTTCTGACATAGTACACCTAGCGGTAGCGGGTACTCGTTTTCTCGTTTAACATTAATCAGTTGATAAAAAACAAAAAAAAACAAAAAAAAAACAATACGCACATATGTATACCCAGTGGTAACGTATAATAAAACGCTCGCTTTCGCCCAGCGTACGTATACGTATTTCGACGATTTAATGATTCTTTGAATTTCGTAAGCTTCACAAACATTTATTTGAAAAAATCAGAAATAAAAACAAGATTTGAAAAAGAAAAGAATTAACAGATCGTGTTATATGAACAAATTATTGTATATGTATGTAGCCCATTTCAAAAGAAAATCTTATTAAATTTTGGAAATCATCCAAACAAAAACTTTGCAGTAAATCAACAAATAGAAAAATAATTTCTGTCTCATACATTTTGCAATACAAAATAAACTAAATATTTACTTACAAGATCGCGGTGACGTGGGTGGTCTTAAATGCACATCAAAATGTGGCAACGCATTTTGTCAATAATAAAGAGATGTATGTAGATAATGTCGAACTTTGAAAAAGGTCATCGTTTAAAATTATGTAGTTCTAGTCGGACTGAGAGGTCTGTCCAGTGCACTTTGGCGATGGCAAGTGCTTGCGAAAACACATGTTTAGTATTAATTTAGTATTAATTAACTTTTGGTTATTTTTAAGACGTTCAATGTTAAAATGTTTTTGAATTCAAGAAGAAATAAAGAATAACTATTTGCGATTAATACGACTGCGAAAATTTAGGAAAACAAAAGCCAATGAACGTTATATGTAAATACACTAGCTTGTGATCGCTAAGGATAAGGCCATACATTTCGCAATCGATTTTCAGTCTTTAAACCTGTTGGAAATTTTATATCCGGAAACTATTGCTACCTGTGAACAGGAACATATTTTCCCAACAGTAAGTCATAAAATTAAAGGGTGAATAAGAAACGACCGCTGGAATTTCCCAATATCAAACAATGAACTACTTAAAAAAGGCGATCATATGTCTTGCAAGAACTATCGGGTCATATCCCTGCTTAATGTCGCATATAAGATCCTTTCCAACGTACTGTGTGAACGTCTTAAACCGTTCTGCAACACACTTATCGGCACGTACCAGTGTGGCTTTCGGCCAGGCAGATCGACTATAGACCAAATTTTCACACTGAGGCAAATCCTGGAAAAGACCAACGAATTTCAAGTCGAGACACAACACCTATTTTTCAAGCCGAGACACACCAATTACCTATTAATCGACTTCCAAGCCGCGCATTATAGTAAACATCGTCAGGAGCTCTATATGGCGATGGCCGAATTCGGAATCCCGGCAAAACTGATTCAGATGTGTCACTTGAAAACACGCGCTGCAACGTGCAGTTTGGAAGTAGCTCGTCCGAACTATTTCAAACATGCACCGGATTTCGGCAAGGGGACGCGCTATCATGCGATTTCTTCAATCTCGTACTGGAGCAGATAGTGCGCAGAGCAGGTGTCAACACGGAAGGCACTATCTTCAACAGGTCCGTTCAGCTGCTGGGTTATGCGAACGATATTGACATCATCGGTCGATCACAGCGCTCCGTGATAGAAGCTTTTACGGCGATTGAAGAACAGGCGAAATCTGTTGGCCTTAGTTGTTGTTTGCCTCCCGTCGCGTGCGGACGCGTTGCCTCTTTTAAACGCAATTTCGGTGCCACTAAACCGACAAACAAATACCTACCGGCTCGCCAATACGTTTCGCGAAAAAAAATAAATACATAATCGCGTGTGTGTGAAAACAGAAAAAAAAATCCACATAGAGCCAGTGCCGGTGGCCGGTGGCAGTGATAACGAGAAAAGCGAAAAAAAGCAACAGCGTAGGGTTTTCCTTCCGTCCCCCATCCCACTTCATCACTGTTGCTCTTTCTTGACTATTGCATGTGTCGATCGATTATCGTTTGCGCACTTGCAATGTTTGGGTAAAGGCAGCATCGGGCGAATAGCGGGTCGTGAGTTGTTGATTCTGTTAGTGGACCAAACAAATTACCGTACGGGCATAACACCTGCGGTAGATTGTTTTGGAAATCTAACGTATATTTTCAATTCACGGCCTACGCTTAGTTAGCGTCGGAGTTGTGTTTTTTTTATGTTTGTTTTTTTATAATGTGTAGGAATTTCGTTGCGGATGTCAGCAACATTCGTGGGTTGAGAAAGAATTTTTTTTCATTATACGCCCATGTTTTTCACAACAAACCAGCTGTTTTGCCACTTAGTGAAACCCAGGTTAGCGTTGGCTCTGATTTAACAGAGTTTAGTCAACCTGGGTACAACTTAGTGCCTTTATTCTTTGCCCATCGCGGTATCGCCGTTTATATACGTAGTGACGTAGCCTACCAACTTCAGCCTCAATATGGCCAATGTGCCAACCCAGAATTTAATTTCATTTGGCTAAAACTCCATGTTCGTAGGCAATTAATACACTACTGTTTTATTTACAGAAGCCCCAACTTGGACAGACATTCAACTTATAATGAGTTTGATGCCCTGTCTGATTCTATTACAAGAATTGTGACCCTTCATCCTCGTTCTGAAATCGTTATTGCGGGCGATTTCAATATACACTATTCAAGCTGGCTTCGACATTCTGCTCAGACAACACCCGAAGGAAGGTACGTCAAGATCTTTGCTGAGGTAAATAACCTGACTCAGCTTGTAAATGAGCCGACACGAATACCGGACATTAGCAGCCAAACTGCCAACACATTGGACTTGTTTCTTACCTCTCACCCCGATAAATACGCCTTGAACGTATTATCGCCTCTAGGTTCGTCAGACCATTGCATCATATCAGCAAATTTCTCGTACTCCAACCACATAGTTAAAGAACAAACTCCTAAAAGAACCGTATGGCAGTACGAGAAAGCCAATTGGGAAAAATTAAACGGTTTCTTTAAGAGTTTTAACTGGTCGCTGTGTTTCCTCGACAGCGACGTGGATGCTGCTGCTGATATGGTCACAAACATAATTCACCTGGGTATGAAGACTTTTATCCCTAACAGGATTAAAAGTATCAAACCCAAGGTTAACGCGTGGTGTGACTCGAGCTGCAAAGATGCTATCAGGTTAAAAGAGGTAAGTTTTCGGCTATTCAATGCCAACCCATCTGAGAAAAGCCGTAAAAAGTTTAAACGAGCCAGAAATGACTGCAATGCCCACATTAATCGTGTCAAATTCTCCTATGACCAAAAGTTGAGGCAAAAAATACTACAAAGTCCCACTGGTAGTAAAAACTTTTGGTCATTTGTTAAAAACATCAAGAATTTGGCCTCGTCATCTATCCCGACACTCATTTACAATGACATTCCAGCTATCAGCTCTTTGGACAAAGCCAATCTGCTTGCTGCTCACTTTGCAGCTAGCTCAACGCTCCCAGATTGTGCTTTATCTCCCCCTGTACTCGAGCGCGTAGAATACTCCATTGGACCAATCCACTTTCGCACTCGTACAGTACCAAGAGTACTTCGAGATCTTGACGTTCACAAATCCGCTGGTCCAGATGGTATTTCCCCTAGCGTTCTGAACCAATCTCTTCATCAAGGTGGTGAAAGTAAGATTGTTGCGTTTATATTTCAAAGGTATTTGATAGTTTGGCATCAAGCGCTCTTGTCAAAAATGCGTGCATTTGGAATCGATGATAATCTTCTTCAATGGATTAGAAATTACCTTTCGGACCGTTCAATTCAAGTTGTTTTGGACGGCTTCAATTCTGCAACTCACCAAATAAATGCTGGTGTCCCCCAAGGCTCTGTTCAGTCCCCGACTCTCTTTCTCATTTTTATAAATGATCTACTGTCTGTTACTTCTAATCCAATCCATTCCTTTGCTGATGACAGTACCCTCAGCTTCTCATATTCGTTTCTTGGGTCACGCCGCTCATCTTCGGGTGTGGAACTGGAACGGCAACGTATGTTAAGCTCATTAAATTCCGATCTTAACAGCATAACTCAGTGGGGTAAAACCAATAGAGTGGAATTTAATGCTTCCAAAACTCAATGCTGTCTCCTGTCATTAAAGCAAAACCCACACACACTGCCATTATCTATGAATGGCACTTACATCGCTGAAACCGAAAGACTTTCCATTCTCGCTATGTGTGTTAATGATAACCTTCGTTGGAATGACCACATATTCGATGTCGCCAAGAACGCCGCGAAATGTCTAGGCTTCCTTAAGCGTTGTAAGAAATATTTCACCCCTTCTGATCTGGCTACAATTTATAAGGCGTTTATTCACCCGAAACTCGAGTACAACGCTCATATCTGGTCCGGTGCACCAATAACTTATTTGGAGCTACTTGACAGGATCCAAAAACGCGCGATAAAACTCATTGGCGACCGAGACATCGCGAGGTCGATTGACTCTCTTAGTCATCGTCGTAATGTCTCCTGCCTGTCGTTATTTTATCGTTATTTCCACCATAAGTGCTCAAACGAAATAGCCAGTTGCATTCCTCCCCTTGAACATTTCAACCGCAATACCCGCCATGCAGGGAATGCTCATCAGTTCACCCTCAAGCCTGTGTTCAGACGTACAGTGAAGTTCAAAGAATCTTTCCTCAGCCGTACAACACGAATGTGGAATGCTCTTCCCCGCTCCATTTTTCCTACACATTGTAACCTACAGACATTCAAAACCAACGTGCATCGGCATCTCTCCTTTTCCTCTCAGCCTAATTTCCTTAACGCCCGCGCTGTGTAGCTAATACATTATAAGGGTCCCAACAAATCCCTTTAGTGCGCGCTTATTATAAAAAAAAAAAAAAAAAAGGAAATGAGGACAAAACTAAATACATACTATCAACAAAAAAACAAACATCTGTCCACCGCCTAGGTCAAAACGTCACTATTGATAGCAACAATTTTGAGGTAGTTAAGGAGTTCATCTACCCCGGAGTAAACATGAACTCCACGAATGACACCTTAGTGGAGATCCGGCGAAGAATTACCTTGGATACCGCTGCTACTTCGGTTTGGGAAAACAACTGGTTTCAAAACTCTTAACTCGGAGGACGAAATGTATGCTTTACAAAACCCTTATCCTGGCAGTTCTGTGTGCGAGGAGGGCGAATGGAGGAGAAGATACAACCGCGAGAGCTGAACCAAGATGTGGGTGTAGTCCAAAAAGCCAAAATACGTCGACTACATTGGCTCGGCCACATCGAGCGAACTATTGCACTAATCCCAAAAAAAGTGAACCCGTCGAGGCCCTCAGATTTCCGGCCCATTAGTCTTTTGTGTTTTTTATCCAAAGATTGGGAAAAAATGATTGCTAAACAGATACAAAACTATCTAGCTTTGAATAACATGTTATCGGAATGGCAGTCAGGTTTTCGAAAAAATCACAGCTGCGAATCAGCCGTGTTGAAGGTAACTTCTGATCTACATTTTGCACTTGATATTGCCAAGTTTGGGCTTATGGTCCTCCTGGACTTCACTAAAGCATTTGACAGCATTGATCACTCAATCTTATTAGTCAAACTACAAGTTAAGAAATAAGTATAATTTTTCCTCTGCTGCCATTAAATTATTGAGTGAATACCTTAAAAATAGGGTGCAGATTGTCGAAACTGTGAGTGGAAAATCCTTACCATCGGTTGTAAATTCCGGGGTGCCACAGGGTTCAGTTTTTGGGCCCCCTGCTGTTCTCCATATGTATTAACGACCTTCCTGAATCGGTTGTAAACTGCAAAGTGCTGATGTATGCTGATGATGTCTCAATATACCTAGCTCAACCTATAGGTTTAATGGAAGATTGTGTTGCTCGAGATAACGAAGATCTATGGAGAATTTAAAGCTGGTCTACACTAAATAAACTTCAGCTTAATCCATTGAAAACTGAGGCTATAATCCTTTCGAGATCTCAAGTTAATTCACTTGTATTTCCAGCCATTGAACTAGGTGGCAAAACTATTCCGTGTGTCAGTATGGTTAAATTCTGGGCTTCTGCATTAACTCATCCCTTAGTTGCTGTGATGCAGTCTCTGATACAACTAGGAAAGTTTACGCCGGCCTTCGTTCCCTAAGATGTCCATCTCACGTCTCACCTGCTGGGTCCCAGCATGAAACTGCATCTAGTAAAAAGCCTGATTGTTCCATTCTTTACGTTCAATTGTAATGTCTATCCTTCCATTGATTATGAATGTCATCGTAAATTAAATGTACATTATATTATGATGTCCGTAGGTACACCAGCGTTTCACGTTTTAATTCTACTCTTCTGGGAATCAACCTGGATAAATACTACTCCTTCAGAAATCTTTAAAAGATGTATAGTATTATTCACAACAAATGTCCGGTTACTTAAGTGAAAAAATGGGTTTGATTCTTTTAATATTATTATATTATACAAGTAGAATTTGTTTTGATGCTGCGTGCAAAACGTCTTGGACTGATATTTTCATGTTCAAGAGGGCATGTGCTATGTATGTTGAAAATTTCATCCGATTACGTCAAATATTACAAAATTGGTTTGATGCTGGACTTTGGTCGCGTCTGGCACGGACTTGGATGCGCGCAAAACGTCTTGGACTGATATTTTCATGCTCACGAGGGCATGTGCTATGTATGTTGAAAATTTCATTCGGTTACGTCAAATATTACAAAATGGGTTTGATGCTGAACTTTGGTCGCGTCTGGCACGGACTTGGCTGCGTGCAAAACGTCTTGGACTGATATTTTCATGTTCAAGAGGACATGGCGCTGTCACACGCATTGGCTGACACTATTTGCTGCCAGACTAATATTTTCGATACACCCTCTACTCAGGCTACACAGTATGCAAATATCTTTCGGTTACCTCTCAGACCGAAAAATTACTTCGGGCTCTTAGACTATGGGCCCATTCATAAATGCAAGGTTTGCAAAGCAATAGCAATGCAAAGCAGGAAGTATTGCGCAAATTGAAATTCAGAGTTTCCTGCAAATCATGCGCTTGCAAAGCACATTTCAGATGTTTATGAACGAACAACTGCGTAATAATGGAATTTACGTCGATCGCTGTCATTTTAATAAGTAATATGATAGATTGTTCTCAGCCATTACTTATCTGTAGTATTTGCGGGGCAGGGACATAAGTCCCAACTTTTTTATTTGGGACTTATGTTTCACTTAAGTGGGACATAACTGTCAAAATTGATTCCTAAAAGTAAAAGTTGGGACTTATGTATCACCAATCACATCACATCTATGCAATTTAAACATACATCTGAGCCCAGCGACACATTTAACATCTTGCTCGTTGCAGGGACGTTTGAACGTCGCTAATCCATCGCCAGCAAAGAATAGCTGATACCAATTAGGATCCGTCACTTTTCCTTCAAGCAGATAATCAAGGGCAATATGATTGGACTTAAGACGCTTCCCTGGTGTACACCTCTTTGATTGCGAAATCCTCGGTGACGCCAACGATACATCTTACTCTTGTCTTTACTCCCTCAAACATGTATACATGTCCATGACCACCCGTACGTAGATTTCTGGAACTCTTCGTTGTCTTAGCGCTACCCATAACAGATCCGTTGGTTGTATATTGCAGGACTTTCCAAAATCAACCAAAACCATATGCAAATTATTCAATGCATCACGATGTTTGTCCATAATGATCCTTATACTTTGGATTGCATCTATGGTTGATTTATCAAATAGCCGTACTATTTTTCGTATTCGGCTATTTAATACCCCCTGAAGGATCTTCATGGTGTGTGACATCAGCTTGATTGAACGGTACTTATCAGTCTCGCGTATCGCCTTTTTCTTTGTACAAAATAAGAAGAAAACTCTCCCTATACG
Source organism: Portevinia maculata (assembly GCA_949715645.1). Taxonomy (NCBI): domain Eukaryota; kingdom Metazoa; phylum Arthropoda; class Insecta; order Diptera; family Syrphidae; genus Portevinia; species Portevinia maculata. The sequence goes on along the minus strand of OX454525.1, from coordinate 361,327,434 downwards.
GGTTAGGCATGCTTGGGGTCACTGTTTGATTTGGAGTAGGTGCGAGGTTTTATTTACGCACTTGGCCTTATTGTTTGGGATTTATGTCCCATCTCCGACAAAATATTTTGGAACTTATGTATGTCCCGATGGTGTGGGACATAAGTCCCAAATCAATTTTGGGAGTTATGTCCCACTTAGATGGGACTTAAGTCCCAAAAGAAAAAGTTGGGACTTATGTCCCTGCAACGTATTTTCACCCATTTTCAACAAAAAGAAATTAAAAAGCAATACGATTCTGAAATCTGCAGGATTGCGCTCCAAATTGCGCAATAAATAAAACTCTACTACATTTATGAATTCTCTGCTTAGCAGTGATGAAAATTGATGCATTTGTGAACTCTCTGCTTAGCACATCTTGCGCAATATTGCATTTATGAATGGGCTCTATTACTAGATACTTAATTTTAAGATTATAAATCTTGTAGTATCGTGTATCAATAAGTTCAAATAAATACAATACAAATACAAAAACCTTCGAAATTAAGATTCTTTGCTTGATCTTGAGTTTAATCCTTAGCGAAACAAATTTAATTTAGGACGTTACCAACTAGCCAGCATAACAACCTGAAATGGTTAGGAACGAACAGCTACTTTAATGCACACAAACAAGAGGAAAAGATTCCATCAATTTGGTAGCTAATGGTAGCCAAACATGGCACTAACTGGCGAGCCCCAGTTCAAATCATACTAACGTCGAAAGTAGAGTACATATTACCTAGTCGTCGTAAAAATAAGTTGAATGCAATAGTCATCATGGGAGGAGCAGTATTAAAATCTTTCAGATAAAATTAATTCACGAATCGAAAGCTCACCTCATTAATTAGCAATAAGTTTTTATTATTCATGGTCATAATACTTGTTTAAGAAAAAACTCAAAAGTCCATGGTTTTAATTGCCTATTTCATCAATTACACTGACAATATTTCATGCTAGGTGTCTGTTAATTAATAAAGATTGTATTCTATTGCTCATTTCTTTGTTTAACAATCAACAAATTGATAACAAATCTTGCAGCCGTTTCTAAAAAAAAACCAAGCCCATTACGTTGAGTGATAAATTGAGTTATATAACAATATAACACGCGCTAACATTATAAAGCAATCGCAGTCAGGTGTTTCATATGTTTCATAAGTTGCTTACTCTTCCTCTGGTGAGGAAATATACATATTTTGGACAAACTGCACACGAAACTTAGCACCTCAAGTATTGTGATTGCCATATCCAGTTCTCATACATTTTTAATTCGACTGTGTGCCTCTAGTTCAAAAGTACATACACACTGTATGTATTTACTAGCAACAACACGGTTTTGTCAGAATGTCAAGGCTTACATATATTCGAACTGCAAATAGCCAAATACCCTGACATTCGAAAGAAAGGAAAACCTACTGAAAACGAAAATACAATTTAACGCCCACTACCGATGCGGCATGTGATGTGAGTGCATTTTGTTTTCGCTACAAGCTCAAATAAATGTTGGCAGATGAAGGCGACAATGCAAAACTTCTTATTAAACTTATTCATATCTGTCCACATAATGCTATCAGATTTAATGAAGATTTGATTTTATCCTTTGATTTTGTTGTTTCCTTTATAATTGCTATGGTGACATACATTTTTGTTGAGGCAAAAATTATTTTGTAGTATATAAAGCTATAGAGTAAAACTTACCAATGACAGAAATACATTTCTCGTTCACAACACCACTTGGCAATAGATGGAAATCGAATTCTGTGCCGTTGGCGACGACGGTGTGTCCGGCATTATTGCCACCCTGGAAAGATAAATTTAATTGATTGATTTATAATCGATGTCGGTTTGTTGTTTTCTTTTATTTAAATTTACGTTCATAAACTGAATTAAGAGAACACCTGACTGGGTTCTTAATTTATATTTAATTTTTTTTTTCTCGTGGTGGTACGAGACTTTTTACACTGGAGCACTCAGCCTCAGACGCTGATTGATATCCTTTCTACGCAACTAACATTGATATAAGACTCCTGTCTACGGCTCAACATGCATATTGCAAAGGCACATCTGTCGAAACAGCCTTACATACGTTAGTACGTTCAATCGAATATTCCCTCCACCATAAAGAGTACACTATGGTTGCATTCCTGGACATTGAAGGCGCTTTTAACAACGTCAAAACATCCGCGACGCTAATGCACTGTGAGCTCTGAAGGTAGATGACTCTTTTGGTGAGCTTATTAATCTACTACTCACAAGCCGGATTATAAACTCAAAACTGGGCGTGCCATCTGCCAGAAGAGGTAGTAGAGTAGGTCAGTAGAGGAACCCCACAAGGCGGAGTCCTATCCCCCCTCCTCTGGAACTTAGTGATAGCTGCAGGGTGATTGACTATGCAGACGACGTTGCAATTGCCGCCTCAGAGAAGCACCTAAGCACCCTGAAAGAACTTCTCCAAAACGCTCTTAGCAAGCTAACGACATGGGCAGATCGTTGTGGGTTAGGTTAACACCTAACCCCCACAAAACCGAACTTGTTCTATTCACTAGGAAATATAACATTCCACACATTGATCCCCCTCAATCAGGGGCACAAGCTTAGTCTTTTCTGATGAACCTAAATACTTGGGTCTCATTCTGGATAAAAAGCTTATCTGGAAACCTAACATACAAGAAAGAGTTCGGAAAGCTACAGTAGCACTTTCAAAAGCCATCGTTAATAAATGGGGCCTTCAACCACCCATTACCAACTGGCTATTCATCTCGGCAATAAGGCTGATACCTATTTACGGGGTGGATGTTTGGTGGACTGCCTTAGACAAAGCGATAAATCGCAATAAGCTAAACAAAGTCCAACGATCACCGTGTCTCTGTATGAGTGGTGCACTGCACACGGCTCCCTCTGCTGCAATGGACATTCTGTATCACCTGACACCCCTTGACAATTTTAGTAAGCAAGCAGCTGCTAGTGCGGCTGTCCGCCTTAAAACAGTGGTCCGAGAATGAAATCGGCCACGCCTCTATCCTAAAAAAAAATTAAAATCCTCCCTAGCAACATAGACTACACCACCCCTCAGCTCCGTTTTGACAAAAACTTCAAAGTCAACATCCCTCCACTTTTACACCGATAGAGGGAGTATGTGGAGGATATTCCAGGGAATTGTAGGGCTGATGAACTCGCCGGTAAAACTGCTTCTTCTACCTGATAAAAGTCACTTAGGCATTCCAATTGATATATGCAAACTCATGTTTATGAGGGAGGTCATTGAGAGAACTAACCTTCGGTGGACAAGTGGCATCACTTAGGCAAACCCTGTAAAAGACCAATGAATTTCAAGTCAAGACCCACCACCATGCCATCGACTTTAAAGCCGCATATGATAGTATTTATCGTCAGGAACTCTACGTGATGATGGCCGAATTCGGGATCCCGGAAACAATGATCCCGTTGTGTCGCGTGAAACTTGAAAACACGCGATGTAATGTGCAGGTTGGAAGCAGCTCTTCCGAATTATTCCAAACTTTAACCTGATTTCGGCAAGGAGATGAGCTATCATGTGACTTCTTCAATCTTGTTCTGGAGAGAATAGTGCAAATGGCAGGTGTCAACGATTCAAAAGATCCGTCCAGCTAGTGGGGAATGCGGACGATATCGACGTAATCAACCTTTTATAGCGTGCCGTGTAAGAGGCTTTTTCGGCACAAGACCAAATACTTGCTATCAACAAAGAAACAAACATCTGTCCACCGCCTGGAACAAAACGTGACTGTTGATAACAATAACTTCGGGGTAGTTAAGGAGTTCATCTACCCAGAAGTAAACATCAACATCACGAACGACACCTAGTGGAGATCCGGCGACCTTAGGAAACCGTGGTTTAGCGAAACAAATGGGTTCAAAACTCCTCACTCGAAGGACAAAATGCATGCTCTATCGAACCTTAATCCTGCCATTCCTGTTTAAGGTGCCCTCCTGCTGTGTGCGAGGAGGGCGAATGGAGGAAAAGAGACCAAGATGTGGATGTAGTCCAAAAAGCTAAATCACGTCGACTACATTGGCTCGGCCACATTGAGCGAATGGACAATAATCCTAAAGCCAAGAGGATCTTCGACTCCCAGCCCCCTGGTTCGAGAAGGCACGCAAGACCGAACCTCCCTTTTAAGGACCAAGCCATTGCGGATGCCAGAGCTCTTGGTCTGGTGAACTGGAAGCAGCATGCTCGGGTTCGCAGTGGATGGAAGGCTGCAGTGTCTCAGTTAGAGACTCTTTACGGGTCGGGAGCCAGTTAAGTACGTAAGTAGGATCTCACTTGAACATGACAGTACCAACTGAAGTGGATTGAACAACAATAAAAGTTATTTAAAAGAAATAAACGAATCGATTTTTGCTCGATCATTTGATATCAAAAACAGTTCTGCAACAACAATAACAAAAGGTCAGGGCCAAGTACGTGCGAATTTTAGTATTAAGTTATAAAGCAAAAATACATAAAAAAAAAACATTTTTTTCAGAGATTAAAAACTCAAAGAAGCGATATAATGCATTTTGTATTTGCAGCCCCATTCGAATTAAAAAAATGAATTGGAGAATTCGGTACGAGTCATAAGACTAAAACATAGGGACGGGCTACAGTCCGCTTGGGCGAACTCCTGGATACCCTATTCTTATTCCTATCCCTCATAAGTGGGAGTGACAAAAATCTTTTCCATTTCAGGTTTTTAGCTCAAAATTCGATTTTTGCGAAAAAATAGTTTTTTTGAGTTTGTGGGCGGATTTCAAAAGTTCTTAAACTTGATTATTTTGGGCCCCTAGAGAGTATATGGTTAAAATTTCAGCTCTCTAGGTCCAGTTTAAAGGCCTAATTTTTACCGACAGACGGACGGACGAAAAAACATGGCTAGATCGACATTACTATCGATGCTGATCATAAATATAGTAACTTTTAGGGGTCTACGGGCAATATTAAGGTATGTTACAACCTATGCGTCAAAATTAATATACCCTTAGAATAGGGTATACAAAATGGTTATAAAATCACATACAGCACTAGGCACCAAGAAAGGGCCCATCGCGATCTCTATGGAGCCGTTTAAAACAAAACTTCGCAAAGTGATCTAAACACTTTTCCTCGCACAAACATCAAATCTCGCTGAAGAATTTCACCAGCTTCCTGTGGTAAGTGCCGCTCAACTCCCATATTTCCCCGATGAAGTATTCTCCTAGAAACCTCCAACGATTCCGTGCTATTCCCTTACACTCACACAGTTCCTCGGCTTGCAGGTCCTCACAGAACCTTTATGTATCCATGTCTACCAGTCTAAGCCGACTAGCATGCTTCCTTAGGAGACAGTGTCCCGATATAATCCCAACCACTGTTCTAAGCTGTTCCCTACTCGATTTGAGAATTATATTTTTTTGTCCAAATGCGGCCAAAAGGCTTTAGACACCCTATGCCCAACTAGATTTGCCCATCTTAGGTCATTCCTTTTTAAAATGTTCTCAACAATAATTATTCCCTTGATTATTATTCTTATTAAATTTATTATTTTTCTTTGTAATGTTGGGCCCTCAAAACAGAGACCACACACACGCCCTAGATATCAGGCACACATGACATAATCGATTGTGCCTTAGAACTCCAAATGTTTTCAAATGTGATTCATAGAATTGCATTGTTAAACAATCGAGTGCCTATCGAATTGTGTCAAACGAACAGAGAATAAAGACAACACCACGAACTGCGGTGTCATATTGCAAACCGAAGCAATACTGACCCACCGCAGCGTGAGGCCGCCAAGTATGACACATGTTGCAGTTCCTGTGTAACATATTCTGTGTCAAGGGTGAGAGTAATTTTGCGTGACTGACCTGGAAACTAATGTTGATCGGAAGCAACAAGGTGGCGAAGACGATGAACAGAGCAAAGTCGAGAAAAGAGTGTTTTTCTTCAGTGAAGTTATTTAAGTTATTTCGATACTTTGCAGTAAATAATGACTTTTTAAAATTTTACGGGCCGAACAACAAATAGAAAACAATTTTCAAAAAAAAATATGAAAAAAAGCAAACATTGCTTTGCCTTGTATTTAGGCTGTCATAGCCTTATACAAGAGAAATGTGGATTTTGGAAGGGAAAAAATGTCCAACTATCCATTCTGATTTTATTTTACAACTTTAAACAATCAGGTAGGAAAAACTTCACAAACTGTTCACATTTAAATGAATAGCTGTTTACGTAAATAGCAACTCGAGATGTGATAATGCAGTTGACCCGACGGATAACAGAATGAGCTGCATGTATTACTGTAAAAAAAAATGGGTACACAAATAAAGACTTCTGAGATCAGCTCGTTTTCTTTGTTTATCGCGCTAAAACAAAAACTTGACAGACAGAAATACATGCATTGTGTATATCCATATATGTATCTACATGTACATATATGTATCTATATATATAGGTATCTACATGTACATAGTAGGCGTATGTTATTGCCTTGCAGTACTGACCAAGTGGTCCCAGGTTCAAATCACCCCAGTAATACCGAAAGCTTTTCCACTGCCTCACCTCTTGTTTGATAAATATCCAAGACTGTCAATTGTGATGATAAGCTTTTCAAAACCCACCATTCTAGCTTTGCATACACAAATGTTTGGAGAAGCTAGATTTTAGGCCGTTTATGCCTAATATTGACTTTTATTAGAGCAAAGTGGGACATACATAAGTCCATAACAAAAATGTATGGAATTATGTCCCATGGTGGCAAATGTATGCATTTGACCTTATTTCGCTTTGCGAAAGTGAAATAAGGCTTAATTTTAACGCAGGGTGCAGCATGCCCCTAAGACTGTTTATGACATGATATTGATATAATGACAAAATAGAGTTGTGAAATCACAAGTAAAAAAGTGTTTTTTGTAGACTTGTGTTAAAACAAAACTTCGGGACGTATGTCCTTGCGTAATTAGGCTTTGTTTTATTATAACGCGGAGGTTGAAAAGAGCTGAGTGCTTTTTTTGCACGGGAATTGCCTTGTTCAACTTCCAGCTATCCGGAAATCCGGATGTCATACAGAAGCTTAGAATATGCATTACACAGCTCACCATTTGAGTGAGAACTATTTGTACATAACGAATATGAATTCCGCCCTCCCAGACAGCATATGATTTAATAGATCTAATGCTTTTGATGACATCAATTTCCGATATAACCTCTAATTCAAACTCAGTCGTGTGTTTAACAAAAAGTTATTTTTGGGGACAAAAAATGTGTTGTCAACTAGAGAGAAAAGCATTATTAAAATCATTTAAATCCGATAAGTTATCTAAATTGTTTTTTTTCCCCCAACACCGACAGAACGCAGATTATCAACTCCAAAGTTTTTTTTAGAAATAAACTATCTTTTTTTTGGTTGCAACGACGATATGTCTCCCAATTAAGGCTAGTGGGACATTGTCTCCAATACAATTTTTGGCGAGACCTCAAATCATTGTGGACTGTTAGATCTATAAAAGAACATGCATTTTAAAAGGTCGAATATACGAAGTAACAATAATGCCATGGGAAAAGGTTGACACCCAATTGCAAGGCGTTTTTATCCACAGAGGCTTAGTCTCGAAATTCAAAAGTTAACAGTATAACCAGATAAATGAATATTGTAGGTACGCAGAATTAGGTCATGATCAGACATGCCTCCTAAGGACAGTTGGTATTGAAGCAAAACCTAAGAGTGATCAGAAAAATAGATCAAGGAGACTAGAAGAACAGCTACGAGCAAATCGAGCTCTAGTGTCTGACTTTAAAAGCTCAGGGTTAAAGTCACCAACAAACTTAGTTCTGATGAATTTAAAGCTAATAAATTTAAGTTTTTGTTTGTTTTTTAGTAACTATAACTAAGTGAAACAATCCATTTGATTTTTTTTACTCCAAGGTAATTTTTATCAGGATATGAGCGACAATATCAAGAGAGTTTCGTTGATGTTGAGATTTTTGTCTCAGTGTCATACACAGTTTTTATTTATATAGGCGAAGCCATTGCGCGTTCGCACAAAAAAGAGTAATCGTTCCTTGCGAAGTTGAAACATTTCGTAGCAGACAGCTGTTTTCGGGAGTACATATATATTAGTGTCAGTGGTTCTGAGATTTGGGATCCACAAGAAATGAGACCCTCTAAACTGCGCCAACTATAGAGGCATCAGTCTCCTGAGCATTGCATTTTCATCGATTTTAAGGCCGCATATGACAGCATTTATAGAGACGAGCTATATAGAGCCATTTCTAGTTTTGGCATCCCTGCCAACCTTGTCAGATTGTGCAGAATGACGATGGAGAACTCTCGCTGCTCCATAAAGGTCGGTAACAATCTCACCGAGACCTTTGATGAAAAAAAAGGATTTAGACAAGGTGATGCGCTGTCATGTGACTGTTTCAACATCATACTTCAGAAAGTTGTGCAAAACTCGTAAGCCAACATTAGGGGCACAATTTTCTCTGGTGCGTTTGCAAGAGACATCACTTAGAGCGATAAAACATCACACTGTACTGCTTTGATGGGTTCCTGGACACGTCGGAATGGAAGGGAAGAAGACGTCGGATAAACTGGACAGATTTGGTTGTGAATTGGACGTGCTTTTATCTGACAGAAGGATACTATCAGCCTTCAACACAGCAGAGAACTTCATAAATTAGGTCACTAACTTGGCTAAGGATCACTGGAATCTGTGGCCTGAAATAGATTCTTAAAGTTTAGAAATTATAGTATCCTTTGTTAGAAACTAAAACCGTGTGCTTATCGGGGTATTACACAGAAACTGCATCATCGCAAACATGCTTAGACGAAGTGGCGGGGAAACCTCTTTAAAGGCTAAAAGATTCATCGGCAGATCCAAATGGTTTTGTTAACATCATGCTTAACCAAGTAACAAATAGGACACTCGCAATAGGCCACTTTCACCTCTGGGCGATACTTGCGCAAAAGCGCATACAGTCCTAATAACCTAACCTAGCCTAACCTTAACATTTATATCGTATATGGTTTTAACAATTTTCAACGTTGCTAATTCGTTCTTTTCGGTTTTTTTAGTTTATTTTACAAAAAAAAATATACTCGTGCGATATCTCTCAGTTCAAAATAGCAAACATGTTCTCATAGTTATGAACAAAAAGAATACGACATCACGAAATATTTTAATTCAGCTAAACTAACAAAAATCATCTTTTATTTTATTTTTTAAGAACAGAATTTGCGTACGAATTCAAAATTCTTTTGGCTCAATGTCAAATTTTAAGATCCACTTGAATAGAGTATACATAACACCCGTGACTCGCTAAATACTTATAAAATCTATAAACAAGACGAATACTACTGCATAAAAAAATATAAATAATAACATGTTGTAAAAAACCTAATTATCGACGAATAATAATGAAATAAGAGTGATTACGTAAAGGAAAATTTGTTAACCGATTCAGGGACATGTGTGCCAAATGCAATTACAGGTAAGGTAATTTACAAAATTGAGGTGAGATTCAGTCAAGCGTTTCAATATAATTGGCGTTTTTTCTAATATACAGTGCGGTTCAAACGGTTAGCCGCACCATTTTACTCTCAGTAAATTGTAGTTTTTCTGTTTTTTTTTTTCATGAGCTACCAAACAATGCGTTTATTTGAAAGGTTATTACATTCTCTTTGAAAAAAACCTAAATTCAAGATAATTGAGAGACACTTAACGGTTGTTTTGATCTCTTTCTTCCCACTAGTGCAAAAAAGGCTCAAATAAATCGGTTCACTTGGTTAGACGCACGAATTTATTAAGTTAGTTTCTTAATGCTGGGTAATGCAAATTAAATTTGGGTAATGAGTGTACGTTATTAAAGTTTTTCCGAGTGTTTAAACTTTAAAGTGAAAATGGGTAAAAAAGAAATGTTAACGGTAGCGGAAAAAGTAAAAATTGAGGCCTACCACTCAGAAGGGTTTTCTATGCGGAAAATTGCAACTAAAATAGGACGAAGTGATAAAGCAGTTCGAAATTTTTTATCAAACCCTTCTACCTACGGAAAATGTCTGTAGGTAGAAGGGTCAGCCCGGCCGTGCCATATGACGCTGGAAAAAAAAACGGTTTCAAAATTGGTATGTCAACAAAGACAGAACCGACTAAATGCTATGTTCAAAAAGCATCTGTCCATCGAGTAGTTTTGATTTATAGCGACGATGGCTTAACGAAACGCAGGAACGGAGAGCTGATACTGGGCTCCTTCGAAAGACAAATTTTCGTCAGATACTTGGTCATGTGTGCGAGGAAGGCGGATGGAGGAAAAGATACAACCGCGAATTAAACTGTACCAAGATGTGGATGTAGTCCAAAAAAGTTAAACACGTCGTCAACAATGGCTAGACTACATCGAGCGAATGCACAGTAAGCCTCCGGCCAAGAGGAAGCTCTCCGAAAGACAACGATAACCTTTTAACTAGCAAAATCCTCTACCAAAAAAGGAGCAACTATATAAACTCTGCAATTCTGGAAAAGAGTGCTTATAGATCTCCTAAGGCAGTGCATTAAGGGAATGTATTCATGCAACGTCGAAAGTTTACCATCTTCGTAAAAGTGTAAATTTACGACAAACCTTTGATGAACATCCCTAAAAACTGCTTGTGTAAATGAAGGTAAATATCCACGTTTACCATCTTGATTTGCACACCAAATTCGTGCCAAAAGTTTACCACCTTGTTGGAAATATGTACCATACAAATTTTGACAGTTCATTTACCACGTCGAAAACTTTCGAAGGTTAAACGACGGTGCATGAAAATCCTTTTTATATATGATCCAGATAAATCTAGATTGCATAATACTGATACCCGAAAGAACAAAACAGGTAATATTCTGAACAAGGCCCTGCAATAAAAATCACAACACCTATTAAGGAGGATGACCTTGTTTTGCACTGACGCAAGATACAGACATTTCCAAAAAAAAAGCTTTTATGTTGCGACAAATTTGCTTATACTCGTACTTACTAACTTGTTATTTTGTTGAAGGTAACGTATTTTATTATTTTGAAATTAATTAACAAATAAAAGCAATCAAAGTTTTTAAATAAAGTTTTCCAGTATTCAAGCAGCCTTTAGCACTGCACACACCTTCATTCTGTTTGCAGGTTTAGGAAAATAAAGGGAATTCTGTTAAGTACGGAGAAAAACGTGTACACATTTCACAAAAAAAAATCCGTTTCCCCTCTCTATCATCCTTCGACTTTGAAAATACGAATCAATACCAATTATATCGATTCCAAGTACGTCTTTTATTTCTTGATTTTGAAAGGGATTGGAATATTGGATTTAAAAAAAATCTATAATGGTAAAATAAATAAGATAGCCATTTTTAGGCAGACTTTTGACTGCGTACTTCAAAACTAAAGATGCTGCCCGATAACACAGCATTCGGAGTGATTAGCCTAGGATGCAACTTATTAACTAGCATTCTTGGTCAACCGGTAGGGAAAATAAACAACTCATTTGCGATTTTTTTTTCATCGAAGTAAACGTTTGAGCAGTCATCGCTACTAGGAAGCCATGAAAAATACCACCTCTGGTGTGATAGACGCAACGCATGTTTTCATGAATTGCCAGCATGTGTATAAAAAAGGAAAAGAAATGCCTACAAAACACCGCTGCAAAAATTAACTACCCTTGGCCGAGTTGATAAAACGTCACTACATACACAATACACCCAGAATGCTCAGTCATCTGCGTTTTCTTTATTTGTTAGACAATTCCATTGTTACGATGAAAGCTACTTCTGCTCACCGTTTCAACAGCGTTTCCCGCTTTTTTAAATCAAAAATTCATAGCCAACTAAGAGAATATAAATCTCCTCGAAAGAAGCAAGGAAAGGATACCCAAAGACTCCTTATATGTACACTGTTTTAAAACTGGGAAATAAAGCTTTAGATGTGTCAAGTCATTTTAACACGTTCGCGGACAAGACGGCATATGCCGTCAATGGTTAAGGAAAGTAACGGATCATGACGTCAAAGAATTTTAGGTCTGTTAGGACAAGACGGGATACCCCGACTAGAATTACATTATATGTCAATACCCCGGCATTATTTGTCCCACCGGAGTCCAATTTTCAGTTCACTGTGACCTGCGGAATCATTTTTAAACTTGCACAAACTTGTTGCATTTTGCATAAAATATCTCTAAAAATGTCGGAGATATGCATGTGTCATTCTAGCGTTCCCCACCGAAAATCATGTGTCGGCGAACGTGTTAAGCTACTCAAAACTGCTAAAAAAAACTGTTCAAAGTTGTTCTCTAACACACAAATTTCACTCCTTATTCATTTTCAATCAAATATTTTTGTTAATCTCGATTTCAAAAATTGTTTTGATTCTTCATTTGATGTTTCTGCTGTGAAGTGGTTTGGTTAAGCGTTTGCTTACTTTTTCATAACTTCTTCAGCCTTTGCGAGAATTTATACCCACTCCGCAAATTTTTAGAATTTACTTGAAGTTACTTGCAAAGTAAGGAACACACCTATAATGTTATTAGGCTACACGTTTTTTGTCGTACCGATTAGGGCTTTATTTCAAACTCGAATTTTATGAAATACCGATTCACGAAATGAAAGGTGAAGTTTCGTAGAATTACAAAATGTAATTTGATTAAATTTTGTCACAAATAAAAAAAAACTTTCAAAACACTGGGCAAGAGTACCATAACTCAGGCGACAAGAAAAAAATAACGGTTTTGTGTAGAACAGTTAGATACAAGCATTTTTTACTATGGGAGGGGGGTCTATATCGACCCATTTGGGCGGGAGGGGCGATTTTCTAAAAAAAAAAAAAAAACACTTCAAATGGAAAAAAAAAATTAAAATTAACGGTAATACTTACAATTAAGTATTGTACATTTTTTTAAAGCTAAAAGTCGGTTCTATCATACATACTGTTTTTAAATCAAGTTATTTCCATTTATAGTTTTTAAAAAAAACTCAAAATTTCGGAAAAAAATGAAAAAAACAAATTTATATTATCTTTATTCCGAATCGTGAGACTACATACTAAATTTTTTTTACTATTATTATTACTATTATTAGTTTTTAATCGAATACTGAAAACTAGATAGTTTTAAGTCTACCAGTTTTTGAGAAAATTGAAAATTACCAAACCTAATTTTTATTAAATTTTTATTTATGGACTTTTTTTTCCTTGACGTCAATGAATAAATAATGATATCCTTCTAATAACTAGACAACAGTAAGTTATTTGGCGTTACCTAGAATGCAAGCATTACGGTACGCCGTATAAACAGTGAGGGGTGGTTGGGTCTATGCAAAGTTTCTTTTGCATTTAAGGAATCTGGATTTAAAGCAACTTTGAGTTTGAAATGAGTTTTTTTTAAAAACTATTCATGGAAGTCACTTGATTTAAAAACAAGATAATAGAACCGACTTTTATCTTTAAAAATGTGCTACCGTTATTTTTAAATATATTTTTTTCCATTTGAAGTGTTTTTTTTTTTAGAAAATCGCCCTTCCCGCCCAAATGGGGCGAGATAGACCCCCCTCCCATAGTAAAAAATGCTTGTAAATAACTGTTCTACACAAATCTGTCGTTAAAATTTTTCGCCTGAGTTATCATACTCTCCCCAAACACTGAGTTGTTGATTTACATACACAATAGAACGAATACGTTATGCCGTGATGAATATTTGCCAACGAATTCCGACAAAAGCACATGGTCGGTGCGATCAGAGAAATTGTTGTTACATTCATTTGTACATTAACCATTGAACTTTCAACACAAGCTCCTATATTCTTGCATGATATCAAAAATAATATTTGTAACATGAATCTTCTCTTTTTTAACGACGAGGTCATGATCTGGGCTAAAGTAAGGGATAATAACCCTCCCACTTCACTGCATGGGGGTTCGCCAGTTTGGCCTCCAAAAATATCGGCAGGCCTCCCGCGTTCGGGTCACTTCTTCTTCGAGGCGAGTCAAATGATGAGGTTGTTGCATTTGTGTGATCCAGAAGTTTTTAGGTCTGCTTCTTTTTCGCAATTTTATACCGCCAAAAGAGACAAATCACTGCTAGGGGCTTCAAAAGGACACTTTAAAAATGGCAATAAAACATTGTGGTGAACAGATGAAGATAAAGTACTGATAAGTAACAACAAAGCGGCATTCAACGCTTCGTCAAAGTTAATACTACATTAATAATTGAGATAAAAAAGCTCATCTCGAATAGGAGTACAGACTTTGCAAGAGACTCGCGAAGAGAAAGTATTAGGTTCCTGATGGAAACCAGGCTTGTCATAAATTCCGACAAACGAGCTTTAACAAGAGCACAACCCTTTTCAAAATAGCTGCTCAGAAAATGAGAAATGCTTTTGTCGGCGAAAAAATGCTACACAGAGGCAACAGTACTCAGGCGAAAACATTTCCCCGGGAAATAATTCCCTCTAAATTTATTCACGATAATACTGATTGTGAAAGACTTCTAAATGAACAATGAAGAAGTACCCGGCATTAATGTTAAAGAAGTTAGGAAGGTGATCAAGTATCCAAAAAACGAAGCATTTGTGCCGGACAAGATACCTTCTGAGTTCTTAAAATATATGGGAGACATCGTGTCCAAATGGCTCATGATTCTCATCTCCGAACTAATGAGAGACGATCCAACGGCTACCAGTGGAAAGCAAAGAAAGACTGTGATAATGACGTTGATGTCACAAACAATGAAGATCGTTGAGTAGGTATTAGAAATCCAATTGCAGAAAATAATGTGGCTACCTGATAACCAGTGCGTGTTTGTTGCAGATAAATCAACCAACACCGGACGCGTCTTAATACCCTTGACATTTATAACAGTCCTTGATTATCTTCTTGAAGAAAAAGTGACGGGCTCCAAAGTGCATCATATCTTCTTTGCTGACGATGGAGCCATCATAAGCGAAGATCAAACGTCCGTGCAACGAATACTTGATGTATGGAAGGATCTTTTGGAGGGGAATGGGTATTGAATTGGTTCGACAAAAAAAGCAAAAAAAAATACTTGTGCTGCCAGTTTTCTGATACACTCCGACCTTTTATAGGCATTTATACGAAGCAAAAGTGATTCTAATGTCAAAAGTTCAAATATCTGGATCGATGATTAATAGCCAAGCACCCTGTAATTACGACATTAAGTATCGCGCTAGCGTAGGATGGATATAGTGACGGGGAAACTCAGTAATATTTTGTGACGGAAAAAATACCCTCTAAGCTGAAGGGAAGGCTCTACACCGCAGTTGCGCGCCCGGAGCTCGCATACGGTTCACAAAATGAATGGGAACATATATGTATTACCTTAACTGTCAAAGCAAGACCAGACGCCTATAACACAATACAACAAGTCTTGTTAAACAAGTGAAATCTACATTAAATTTTACTTGTTGTGTATTGTGTTACAGGTCGCCCCAGGTGTTCAAATTGTCTGGAGTAATTAAATATGGTTTTAGGATATGTGGATATGTAGCAAATGTAACGGCCACTAATAAAATTAACACAAAGCAAAACAAAAAACATCAAAATGATATTTACACACCGAAAGAGGAGACGACATTCAACTAAGCTTATGTTCACTTCAGTGGTTCCGATCATAGCGAATGTATGCTTAAGGAGACATCAAATTTGATTCATTACATTTTGTTTTCTATTTGTTTTATACAAAATACACTACAAGGATTGCTGAGCTATTCTGAGCTTGCCGAAATAAAGTCAAAACTGGTCTCGAAATCCCAGTCACCCATCCTAGGGTTTAAACAAAAGTTTTAAACCTTATAAAAACAAATTTCCTTACAATTATAGACAACCACTGATATTCCGAATGTATATTTATATTATATATATATTTTTTTTTATTTTTGTTTTGTAAAAGAATTATGAATAGCATAGCTCCTAAATAAATAAATGAAATGAACCATTTCGCAAATCGCAATACAGTTTGCCAACTGAAATGAAAATGGTATGTAACTATATAATTATTATTTGGTTTACACTCAAAGTGATAAAGTCGTTGGCATGATGTCATGTAAATTACAAACGACGTGTATATAGATAAATAGGACCCGAGTCTTGACTGGTATGCGTCTGAAGTGCGTAGTGATTTTCTGATAATTAATTCAATTTTTTAATATATAACCCAAACTTAAACTAAGTTCATTGCCGCTCTAGACAATTGTTTTCAATTGTGAATTTGTTGCCAAAATAAACGGGTTGACATTGTCACGAGACAATGGAGATAAAAATCCAAAAGTATGCGAATAGATCTTAAGCCATCATTACTAAACCTTGGCAATGCACGCGAGTAGAGTAACAAAATATATATCAATTGCAAACATATCACAATTTAGTCCCAACGAATCATGTGACTGGTTGACTAGGCCGTACGCGGTAGGTATATTGTCATTGGTAACGAGAACTATCTTGAAAAGTCATATACCTACTTGCGCGGAGAATGAAATGTTTGATAAGAATGCGAATATAGAAGTGTTATGTAAACACGATTTTTTTTTCTCTTTAACGTTTGAGGGTTTTGCTATTCGAAGGCAGAGTTTTTGGGTGGTGTTTTTATGACAAAATAACAAGAAAAATACATATCATAGCACCGAAAAAAGATTGCGAATTCTCTGTCGAAAGATGTTTATGCGAGATTTATTGTCCTCCCATTGAGGTTAAACACTTGGAAATTGTGTAAATTTAGAAATACACTTACCTGACACCGACAGACAATGTCCACTTCAGTCGCCAGCATGTCGACTACTTTGCCCTTGCCCTCGTCACCCCATTGAGCGCCAAGTACAACCGAAACCTTTGCAGGATACGAGTTAGGCCGACTCTCTATCGGTGAGCTCCCGTTTACAACTTTTTCCTCCGACATTTTACGGAATTAGAATTATTTTATTACTGTCAAGTATTTCACTTAAAATCACTAGAAATTCTCAGGTTGTCCAAGAATTGATAATTTTCACAAGAACTCGCGGCGATAACAACTGAACGTACGACGTGAAAAAATTGTAAAGAAATTCGTCGTAAGCCAAGTGTCAGTTGAGGAAGCACATTTGTCAGCTGTCATTTGGGATGATCACCGCGTGCGCAATTTCGAAGGTTCAACTTCCGAATTCGTATTTTGTTCTACCTCTATTTTGGTGGTGCCAAGCTAAAGAAACAAAGATCAATTTTTTTACAGTACAAACAACAGAAACAGATTTCGGTACATATTTTAAATGAGAGTGTTCTGTTGACACTGACGTATGTTCTGACACTTACCATACTGTATTCGGTTTTGATTTTCGTTGCTGATACTTGTGACAATTAGCTTTTATAGCTGAAATGCATTAAGTCAGTTCGCGTAATAAGTTCTCCCAAACCTCACTGAGACCCCACAACAACAAGTCACAAAAACCTCATAAGAAGAAGTGAATTTGATTTTGTAACGTTTTCAGGCGGCTAATAAAATCAATCGAAACTGTGATCTCTTTATGAGCAGGTTATCATAAGACCATCACTCGCAAGCCCTGTTTTCACTGTACTTCTTTAATCGCATTTTGGCGCCTTCTTATGCTCATGACACGACTTTTTTTGACCCTTTTTAAAATCTTGCCACTTCTTTAAAAACAATTTTGTAGAAGACACTTTCTAAGTTTTCATTGAAATATCTGTTTTCGTTTATAATGGCAAGCAATGGTATTCAAAAATTTCACACAGACACACAGTTATTTAGTTAAGTAGAAAATATGTGTTTGCAGGACGACACACTTTTCTTAATCGAATTAGACACAGATAAACTAGGTCATGTGTTATTAGGCGTATTTCTTTGCACACGGATATAGGGATAACAACTTATCCTATATTCGCTAACTTTAGCGGGGATAGCTATCGCTAACTGCTTTCAAAACCCATTTTCTTCGTTTCTGATGAATGTTGCGATGAATTTTTCAGGAAATGTAAGAAAGAATTGTAAGAATGTAGAGTTTGGTATTCAAAACGTTAAGATCCTCCAGTTGCTAAAAAAAACGCGAATAAGACATCGGCTATTAGCCGTGTTTCTTTGCACGCGGATATAGGGATAATTTGAAATTTGCAAAATGATAAAAATTTGATAAAAATTAGTGTAATCGGACAATAAGCACGAATGCCAGTATAATGATCTAATGAGCATATGCAATTTATTGAAATTTGGTTATGGCATTGCTGTCATTTTTGTCATCTGAAAATTGTCATCTTTTTCAATAATAACATTTTTGCATGATAATAATAATATTTTTGGATAACGTTTGCCGTAAATTGTTTTAATAATTACATTTTTATTGTGCTTTTGTTCAGTGTTAATTAGTAGTTTTGTTGTTATTTGTATGTGCATTGTTTAGTATTTGTTGTGTACTACCTAGGTATTACTTTAATGTTTCCGATTATCTGTTTTATTTATTTTGTTGAAAAATTAAGTTTCGCTTTAACATGTACGGCGTTACCACAACTCACTCTGAAAATATAACAACAAATGCTTTTAAAGACCAGCAGGGCAAAAATGACCAAAATGGTCATTGTGATCACGTAGTCTAATATACTACCCTGACAACGCTGAAGTTTTGGGCATTTGACAGATAATCTGGTCATTTGGCTATAGTCATTTGGATGCACAATTGGCATGCAGTCGAATCTTACCTTTACATGTGAACTCGCCCTTTGACAGACAATTCAAGCAAAGACATGAAAAGTAATAGGAACTAGTTTTAATCCATATTAATTTTTATTTTTGACTGTCACATATCCTTATCGAAAATTCAGCTTTCTGTGGTGAATTTTTGTAAGAACAGAAGCATGCGAATACAATGGTTCCTTACAAAAAGGATAAAAAGTTGTTGAAAAAAGTGACTGAGGAGGCGATTCCTAAAATAGTTTGTCTCAGAAAATGGAAAAAAATCTCCGGTTCCCCAGGTGAGAAATCGTATTCCACTTTGGATCCATTGGAGGTCTCGGAGAATTTCATAAGTGGTCTATTGAATAAATGAGCGAAAACTGTCATTACCGATTGACAGTCGGAAATTCGCCTTTCTGTGGTGAATCATTGCTCAAAATGCAGGAGAACATGTAAATATTACCGAATACCTAATGTCATCAGCCTCACAATATTTGTGGGAACGATAGAATCGAGGTGTATTTTATTTTTTCAACTAAAAAAGAATCCGTGAGAAGAATGTACCATTTAGCCGCTGTTTTCTGTCACGCTGTTTTCAGACAAATTTGCAATACTGAGATATGTTTTTATTTGTTTATATAAAATAAAATCCAAATCCCAGACCACACAGATTCGGTAACAGTACTATCAGGCAGAAATCCTCATTTTGGTGTAGAGGTCGGAGAAACAATATATTACTCGTTTCTCTCCTTTAATGGGTTGCGTATGTTGTTGTTAAGTGGTAGACCAGACGTTACTGTCAACTGTTTTCGTTGTTGGTTATTTTGTTCATAAGTATTTCGTCGTTTTTGATTGTGCAAAAAAAATCCTTTTTTTTATCTCAGACCAGTTTTCATTTTTTATTGAGCTCAAGCAATAGATTGAAATGGAACACTTTTCGCAAATCTCTATTTTTATGATTTGCTTTACGCTAAAGGAGTTTTATTTTTCTTTAAATGCACGAAAAATCTTAGATCTGACAGCAAAATCTGAAAAGTCCTATTAAAAATGACATTAGGTAAAACTAAGCTCTTAAATCTTCGTTACATTTATATAAAAACTAATGTTTGTTTATTCGCCTTCTATGCATTTGCGCACCGTTTAACCGAATGAGTTGAAACTTTGTACATTTGTTGTTGGTACTGAATAATTTCCAATGGAATTGCAGCTTAAACCAGGGATTGGTAAAGTTATTCTGCGATATCTGGTGACTAACATAATAAAAGTGTATAGAATGTTCTTAGCTGTCAATCTGCATAGTAAATTCTTCTGAGATATCTGTTGGAGACCACAATAAAAGTATAGAGGACATACTAAACAGTCAACATCCAAATGTAAATTGAGGATGGGTTAAATTCTACTGCGATACCCGCTGCGAACAAAATAAATAAATAGAGGACGTTCTGAGCTATCAACCTTCATAGTAAATTCTTCTGCGATGCGTAGTACAGAACACAAAGGTTCCAAAGTCAATTTCCAATCGCCCATTATTATTTATAAAAAAAAGTGATACCAATCTGATTTGAGTAGCTCGTATCAACCAACACACCCACTAGGCTTTCCTTACAAATGTTAACAGAAAAGACCGGAGAAGTAATAAAAAAACGTATCAATATCAACAAAACTATGGCCTCAACTGATCTGTGTAAAATGTGAGTTCATTAATATAAATATAAGCATTTAGGTAACAAACGATTAACAAAAAGATTACATTTCCATTACTCTAGCTGCAACAAAGTCCAATTTAAATACTCATGTCCAAAATGTAACATCCTTTACTGCTCGCTTGATTGCTACAAATCACCCGGACACCAGTCATGCTCTGAAATTTTTTACAAAAAGTGTGTTGAAGATGAGGTTGCCGCTGCCGCCGAAAACAGCAGACCCGCTGGGGACACTAAAAAGATGTACGACATCCTTAATCGAATGGATGAATATAGAATGGACTTCAATGAGCATCCGAAGGAATTAGATTCTGATGATGAGTATGTTGAATGCGAAGGTACTATATCTAATTTCGATTGATACAGCCATTGATATAAGCATTAACTGTAGCTGAAAGCATAGCAAGCCGATTAGAAGGAATCGATATCAACGATGCAGATGATGTATGGAATCACTTAACGGATGACGAAAGAAAAGACTTTCAAGAAATGATCGAAAACGGTGAAATTATGAAACTGCTTCCCAAACACAAGCCATGGTGGTCGGCGCAAAGCAGTAAGTTGGTCGATGTAATTTCAGACGACAACATGCCTAAAATACACGGCAATATTCCCTTGTTTAGTACGATATACTCAAAAAAACTACCTCACTGCATTCACAATAATCTGTGGAATATAGTTACTGCGTACGCTTGCACTGTAAAATTCTTCAACGGAGAACATCAAACTAATTCGTGGGAAGCAGTTAACTATTTTGTTGCTCTCTCAGCAAACCTTAAAAGAAACACAAATTTCGATGATGCTGAACAGGCTATTGTGTCAATTGAAATGGAGGCGTTAGCAGAGAATATTCCTCTGCCTTGTCAACAATTCACAGAAATATATGGAGACAGCAGGCAGCTTATGTCCGTAGTTGACTTTAAACTAGCTGCACTGTCAGATACTCTAAATTTATTTAAATTAGCCAAAGATCAACGCATTGGGAAACAGGTCAAGCGGGAGGCTTGTGAATTTACTCAGAGATTTGAAGAAAAAACTCTCGACCTTTCAAAAAGTAAACTGAATTTGATAATTAAGAAAATTGAGTTTTTTTTGTCATTTGCTCGAAAGGAATAATTAATAAAGCTGTAATAAAATATGAACCAAATACTTTATTTAATCAGGCATAAGTTTGCATTGTAAATTTTATATTCTTACTTAGCCCCTGCAGGGACGGGATAAGCGTCTCCAACAAATCAAGACTTGTAAAAGCGAACTTATCACATCAAAGCAATTTTAGCATTTTGATTAAGGTAAGCCTAGCGACACATTAAACATCTTGAAACTTGTTATGGTCTAGAAAGTAGTAAAAACGCAGCAACCCTAAATAAGAATCAAATTATTTTGTATTGTATTTATTTATTTAGTTTGATTAAACTATTTGCATTTATAATAAAATCTTATACACAATTGATTTTTTATTATATTTGTTTAATAATTAGACTTTCTTTTAAATTAGGTTCGTTTCATTTTCAATTTGGCTGTCCAAGCTATTATATAACTTAAAGCCTTTATAGATAAGAGAATTATGTGTGATCGCATTTAAAAAATTGGGAAGTTTAAGTCGTTTCTATTTCTTAGTAAGTGTATATGGTTGTAAATCTCTAATAAAATTACATAATCGAATAAGTATTTTTGCATTAAATTGTTTATAATCTTATATACAAACACTACAACATTCAGTATTATTCTCTGTTTTACAGATAGCTACATTAACGAATCTAACATAATATCGTATTGACATGTATCTATTGCACTTTAGTAAACATCGCATCGCTTTATTTTGTAATCTTTGCAATCTTAAAATCTTACTCTCATTAGTAAAGTTTGGTTTTACATTAAAATTTTATATATTTATTGCACTGATAGTCGAAATTTGATTTCTAATTCGCTTCATAAATCCAATTTTTTGGGGGATTTTTTTTACAAATATAATCAATGTGATTTCCAATCCAAAACTACACCTAGATATTAATTATCACTTCGCTCGTATAGCACCATCAACTTTGTTTTTCCAATATTCATATTAAGTTGATTTTCATTAAGCCACTGGTATATAGAATCTAAGTCTTTCTGCAATTTTACTTTACTGTCTATATTATTATTACCTGAGATGTGAACAACTGCATCGTCCGCAAACAAAGCCAATTTGCTGTATTTAAAACACACTTAAGATCATTTATGTAGATTGTAAACAATAAAGTCCCCAAAACAGACCCTTGAGGCACACCAACTTCGACTTCAATTGCTTCCGACACCTCCATTGACTTTTACTGGTCGTTTTATAAAGTATCAGGCTATATAATGAGAATACCTGAATTGCAGCGGTTGCATCTGGCTGGTCAATGGCAACAGAAAGTTGAGTGGGCATGGTGCAACGCTAATGATTCTCCCAGTGTGGTGGCAAAGTCCTTGTTTACCATAATTTTCTGCCCAATATATGGGCTATGGTTCGTCAACTTGGAACACAAACTTGGCTAAACTGTTGATGTGGAATTGTTTATTATAATTTTAGAATATGTTTTGCATTAAAATTAACAATTGCAAGTTTAAGTTTTTTTTGTAAGGTCAGTTCGCGAACTAATATGCAAACGTACATTTATATAAGGGAGGTACACCAGTACCCGGCCAGTCACTAGTATCCGGCCAGTTTGCATTAAATATATGATAATAAGTAAAATAATTCGTTCAGGGGCGAACAATTGTCGCTTCAATTTTTGACCCATCCAACAAGCTGGTAAAATTTGACAGCTATGAACATCACTCAACTGTTACAAAAAATGTTTCAGTTTGTTTAGTTCTTCGAAAAAGTAATAAGTGCTTTTTAAAGTCCGCGAGGGTTAGTGGAGGTATCAAACGAAAAACGTAAGTTTCAGTGGTTTTGTGAATATTTACCCATTTGTTTATTGTTTTTATGTTAAGTTATATAATAATTAAACATAAAACTTCCGGCCAAGGTGGCCGGATATTAGATCTATATTACATATTATATTAATATATTTATATATATATATTTTATATACATGATAACAAAATTGAAACTTTGTATATACCCCCGGTACAAAAGATCTTTTAGGTCGAAGTACCCCCCTTATAAATCGCCTTGGCGAGCCAGAATTTTAAAAAAAAAGTATATACCCAACCTCGCACCTAACTCAAATCTAACAGTGAACCCAAGCAGGGGTATTTATAGAATCTACTTGTGAATTCATTGTACTTTTATGCTAAAAATATATATATTTAACTCTTTTGTTTTCAAAATTTTACACATTTCCTTAAACTAAAATTTGTGCCAACGTTGTTTTAAGGATTCCTCCGAGGGCTTCGTAAGTGAAACTAGCCTAATATGTGTACATGTTGACATGTTGATACATTTCTCCTCCGGTGAACATTCCACTTAAAAAAAAATGTCAGCTGAGGCAGCGGAACAAAAATCTTCGAGTTAAAAACATTTTCATTCTTTGCTTTCTCCATTCATAACGTGGGCCAGATGGATCAATTGACACTATTGGATATTTGTATTATTAATTGTTTAGATCAAAATAATGAATTGTAATATTTAAGTAATTGTGCTTAGAAATGTAAAAACTATTTTTATCTAAATAGCGAGTAGTAGTTGAACCAAAGACAGTCTTGAACCCACATTCTGCCTCTCATTAACCGAGGCAGTTATATACTATTTATTTCAAAGAGCTGCGCTTTATATAGACAAGGAGAGTGTGCTGCACAGCGAAAGTTTGTTATGCCGATTTTGACGTTTATAGTGTTTGAATGTGTGAGTGATTCGATTTTAAATCTGAATTCAGATTCAAAAGCAAATTTCTCCTCTTTTCAACAATTAGTTATTTAGTTAAGTATTTCATTTCCTTAACTAAACCGAAAAATCGATAGCAAAAAATTAAAAGAATTTATTACGCTGTCGGGCGCAGTGGCTCAATGGTTAGAATGTTGGACTACTAATCGAAAGGTGTCTGGTTCAAATCCCGCCGGGCCAGAAAACATCTAGTTTTTTTTCAACTGCCCCACATCTTGCGAACGTCTGACAAACATCCAAGAGTATCAATTGTCATAACAAAATTTGCCGTTCAGACTCGGCTTAAAATTGTAGCTCCCTTCCATTTTGCATAAGCAAGTGGTTGGAGACGATAAGTTTTTATTACTGGCCCATACAGGCCAGGATGCCTAATATTTATTTATTTATTTTTTAACACGTAGTACAACAACAAAAAACAATTTAGTTTTTTCATTTCATTTATTAAACGACACTGAATGACCTTTTTTAATATAAAAATGTGTTAATAAAACAAAACATCTCTTCCATTCGGTTTCCACCTCAATGAAATCAATTATGCCATGTTTCGGTAAAACTATCACAAGAAAAATCCCAAAATGGCGAAAGAGAGAACACTTCGAGGCATTCCGCCCAAAACTCTTCCCATTTCGTTTTTACCACGCAAGAACACTGGTTCAGCGCTGCTCAATTTCTTCAAATTTTAATTGAATATCTCGACCAGATTTCTGCAAAAATATGGTAAATATTAGCAATCACTTATTCTATCAATTTGACTAAGAAACTCTCAAAATGGAGATATATTCATTTTCTTCATCCACGTGTCGCCTAACCTCAAACTACATTACAGGCTGCTGCTGTCAAAGATATCGAAAAGCCCCAGGGAGGAGATTCTGCATCTGTCCATCGAATTCGCATTACCTTGACATCAAGGAATGTACGTTCTTTGGAGAATGTCTGCCGTGATTTGATCCAAGGTGCAAAGAATCAGAAGCTCCGCGTCAAGGTGAGTTACGTTGTAGATTATATACTGTTAGCTAGATTATAACTATGCATTTACCTGGAGGATTGTGTGCCGCATTTGGTCGTTTTCCTAGTTACAATAAATGCAAAATTGAATTATCACTAAAACCATTTCTTTTTGCCTAATTTTGTGGACAAATCGAAGCAGTTTTTGGTTGGACATTCTCAACCAATTGTTTCCTGACCGTTTAGTGCTGTTTTCTAATCAAAACCTTTTTCACAGGGCCCAGTGCGCATGCCGACTAAGATCCTCCGCATCACCACACGTAAAACACCTTGCGGTGAAGGTTCAAAGACTTGGGATCGCTTCCAGGTAAGATTTATAGACTTGATTGATTTATGCAAACCGATATAGATCTTTGAGGCAAATTCACCAGTCCATGGACAGTATCAACGATTTGCGTAGATTAAACGAACTCTCATAGTCCCAGTTAAGATCATCCACTTTAGCTGGGCTCTCAGAGTTTTACAAAACAAGAAATAACAATACCATGCGGACAGTTTGCCTAATTAATGTTTTATTCTCTTTCTAGATGAGGCTCCACAAGAGAATCATCGATTTGCACTCGCCATCTGAGATCGTTAAAAAGATCACATCTATCAACATTGAACCTGGTGTAGAGGTTGAGGTTACCATTGCCAACTAAGTGCAATTGGACGCTATTTTTGTACACACAACAACACAAAATAAAAGTAACTGAAACGTAATTGAATGTGTTTATTTTCTGGGCTTTTGGATGGAATGTGCTTGAAGTCGAAGCTTAAGTTGGAAATTAAACAGTAAACGTTTAGATTGTTTTAGACAATAGCACGACACTTTTGTGTATTTCGTCCCGATTCAGAACGCAACCTCGCAGGAGGGAGTCCAAAAGCGACCACTCGGACTATTGCCTCAAAATCTGGGGATCGCATAGTGCGCCAGCAATTTAGGAACAATCGTGACTCGCCAGTTAGATTATCAGCAGCGTGTGTTTGGGGATCTGAATGGGTTACGTGTTTACGATGGAGCCATCATATGCGAGGGTCAAACGTCCCTGCACCGAGCACTTCATGTATAGGTGGACATTTTGAAGGGCAATGGGTATGGTATTACTTCGAAGAAAACAGAATATGTACTGCCCGTTCTCTGATCTACTCTGACCTATTCCAGGCATTTATATGAATGGAGGAGTGATTCCGAAGTCTGTAAAGGTCAAATATCTGGGATCTATGATCAATAGCGAAGCAAGTTGTGATGACGACATCAGGCTTCGCGTAAGCGTAGTGAGGATGAATTGGTGGGAAAACTCTGCCATCTTCTGTCATCGAAAAATGATCACCTAAGCTGAAATGAAAGCTCTACACCGCAGTTGTGCTCACATACGAATGATAGTAACAAAGATTGATCGAAGAAAAAGTTCCATAATCAGAGGAAGTCTCTACGTCAAAGATCGTATCTTGAGAAAAATGGAGCTTAACCGGCTCAGTTGATACTGGCATGTTCAAAGGAGAGATCCTACGAACCATGTCAAAAAGGCAATATCAATCAAAGTTCCAATACAAACGCGAAAGAGAGGTAGCCCTACTCCTAGATCACACACCAGCATTTGATTGGCCTCAGCGACGAAGTGATTCAAAATCGGGTAGCCCGCTTCTATTTTCTGAGGTCGGTCCGGCGAACCCCACAAGCGGACCAGTAGAGGTGCAGTTAAGTGGGAGGGTTATGATACGTTTAATCCTAATCATAGCATCACCGCCATTAAAGGTTGGGCGATATTCTTTGATTTAGAGCGAAGCATTTTTCGGCTGCTTTGCGCCTATAAACGGTGCGATAAAAAATTGTAAACTTGCATTATTTACGAATGATGCAGTGATTTAAGCGGCGGGAAAACACTGTCGAGTGCCACTATAAAATATAAGAAGATTTGAAAACGACTGGAACTCAATGTTAAAAAATCCCAAATGAAATGAATGATAAGTTGAAGGAATAAAGCATTAAGCATTAATTGAAAACGAAATAGACTTCAAAACATTTTACATGTACAAAATTATCTAAAAAAAATAGGGTTTCTTAAGAGAATTAATGCCACTTTCTAGGTAATTGAATTTAGAACCTAGACATGTTTACTTAATCGCTGTAATACTGTAATCGCCAACCCGTTTGGCAGTGACAGACGAAAAGGTTTAGCATGTTGTTGGTCAATATTAAAAAAATTGACTAATCCAGACAAAACTGATCCAGTTGTGTACAGTTTGGAAGCAGCTCTTCCGAATTATTCCAAATTTGCTCCGAATTTTGGCAATTAGATGCGCTGCCATGTGACTTCTTTAATCTTAATAGAAGAACAGGCCAAATTCGTTGGTATTGAATTTAATAATAAGCACAAGACGAAGTACATGCTATTAACAAACAAACTTCTATTCACCGCCTAGGACACAACGTCATTGCTGATTGCATTAACTTTAAGGTATTTAAGAAGTTTATCTAACTTGGAGTAAACATCAACTCCATAAATGAAACTTTAGTAAAGATCCGCCGAGAATTACATTAGGAAACCGCTCCTACTTCGGTTTCGGAAAAGAAATGGCTTCAAAACTTCTGACTCGACATGCAAAATGCAAGACCGAACCCATGTTTTAAGGACCAAGCCGTCGCGGATGCGAAAACGTTTGCTGCGGAAAACTGAAAGCAGTATGTGCGGGATCGCAGAGGATGAATGGCTGCAATGTCTCCGGCAGAGACTCCTTACGTGACGGGAGCCCGATAGGATAGGCTTAGGTAAAAAAGGGGTATGCAGTTCGCATACAGCACAAAGCAAAAAAGGGGACCATCTCGATCCCAGGGGAACCAATTGATTCAAAACTTCAAAAGGAGGAACCTTAAAACGTTCCCTAGCAAAACATCCAATATGCCTACAGAAGTTCACATGTTTCCTGTAGTCTGTGCCACTCAACTCCACTGAGTCCTCGTAGAAGTACTCTTCTAGGAACCTTATACGATTCCGTGCTATACCCTTACAAACACACAGTATGTGTGTTATGTCTTCCTCGGCTTGCAGGTCCTCGCAGAACCTGCATGTATCCACGTCTACCAGTCTAAGCCGCCTAGCATGCTTCCTTAGGAGACAGTATCTTGACATAATCCCAACTACTGTTCTGAGCTGTTTTCGGAGTTTCCCTAAATTTTTGCATCTAAGGTCAGCCATTTTAAAATTGTTCTCATTAATTATACCCTTGATAACGCCAAGGGGTGGTTTGATGTCCACACCTCTACTAATCTCCATTTCCCTTCCTTTCTCGAATGCTCATCGGCTTGCTCATTCCCTACTATACCGCTGGGTCCTGGTACCCAGCACACTCTTACTCGGCTCTGCCTGCATAAATGCTTTTAGCATTGTGCTACAGTTTTTGAATGTCTCAGAATTGATGTTTACAGATTCTAGTGCCTTACGTGCCGCCTCAATGTATGTCAATGTAGATGGCGATGTTCCTTCCGGACATTGATACCGTCTGCATTATCTAGCCCGTTAAGTAAGTTGTATCTGTAAACGCAATGGATATGTATCTTTCAATGTTATTATAAATTTGTTAAAGTGGTTATTCGTAAAACAAAGACATGTGATGAACGATCTAATATTTTAATATTAATTTAGGAATAATTTAATGGCAACATATTTAGTTACCTACAGGCGGTGTTTTATCTGTTACCTACTTTTGGAAAAGTTGCACTAGAACTTTGCAAATTAATTACGCTTCATAAGTTTTTTTTTTTTTTGATTCGTATAAATTTGAGAATGGATACCTCTATGGAGAGAGTAAGATCAGTGCTTTGCATAAGCATTCTGGCAATAGCATAAAGGAGATTTCTGCAGTTGTTGGGGTTGCAAAATCCAGCGTTGCGATGATCATAACGCTGCGAGAAGCTTCAGGATCAATTACAACGGGTCTTGCAGGACATTTCGGATGAAAACGCAAAACCACAGATCATGGCGATATTTTTGATCCGAAAAAGCGTTATTCATCCTCGGAAGACAAGCGGTGAGCTTCAAAGGGAATTGACATTAGCTGGTGTGGTGTTGGATAATGAAAAAAAATTCTGAAATGGGCAAAAAAAAACACAGACTGGTCAGCAGAACACTGAAAAAATAATATTTTTAGACGAGAGCCACTTTAAGGTTCATTGCCAACGCGTAAATGCTTTGAAAAGAGGTGACAATGAATGGCACCGAACTAGTCACATTATGCAAACCTCTAAAAACAGTTCCAAAGTATTGCAGAGATATTCTTAGTCCGCCCCTCCACGGCACCAGCTGTAGAAAAAATGGACTACTTCAGAGTGTAGAACTAAAGTGACTTCACCAATCCGCCTAAAAATACTTAAAAAAAAGACTTTCTGAAGTGTTCCAGTTATAATTAAACTTTTATTGTTGCTTCTAAATGCTAAACGGTTAACAAAGTTTAGAAAACCACTTCAAGCTCCGATTGCAATTAGTTGTAGGTCATGTACCTTGGAGTGGCACTAAACTTAGCATAACTCTTGATGACTTTGTTAACGGCCTCTAGGAAATCCTTTTCCGTGGCTACCTTTCTGCGTGCACGAATGGCAAACATACCCGCTTCGGTGCAGACTGATCTGATTTCAGCTCCAGTCGAATTGGGGCACAAGCGAGCTAAAAGCTCAAAACGAATGTCTCTCTCGACGGACATAGAACGAGCATGAATTCTGAATATATGGGTCCGCCCATCCAAGTCAGGCAAACCAAATTCCACCTTACGATCCAAGCGACCGGGTCGCACAAGGGCCGGATCTAGAGTGTCTGGCCTGTTGGTTGCCATTAGCACCTTGATGTTTCCCCTAGGATCAAACCCATCAAGCTGATTGATTAGTTCCAACATAGTTCGCTGAACTTCGTTGTCTCCTCCAGCACCGTCGTCGAAGCGGGCTCCTCCGATTGCATCGATTTCATCGAAGAAGATCAAACAGGCTTTCTTCGATCGGGCCATTTCGAAAAGTTCTCGAACCATGCGAGCTCCCTCCCCCACATACTTTTGCACAAGTTCCGAGCCAATAACACGAATGAAACAAGCATCGGTCCGGTTAGCAACAGCACGAGCGCATAAAGTTTTTCCTGTACCAGGAGGTCCGAAGAGCAAAACACCTTTTGGTGGTTCAATTCCTAAATTCACGAACTTTTCTGGATGCAACAATGGAGTTTCTACGACCTCTCGCAATTTTTCGATTTGCTCCTTGCACCCACCGACATCGCTGTAAGTTACATCAGGCTTATCCTCCACTTGCATCATGGTCACAGTTGGATCGATCTTCGGTGGAAGAGGTATATGAATCTGGTACTTGTTGCGATCAACACCAACGCGCATTCCTTCCTCAATGTCTGTAGGCGCTACAGAGTCTGCCAAATCTACAACAAACTTGGCAAATTGCTTCACGTTAATAATATACTTCGGATCATCAGAATCGGCGTTGATGATTTTGGTGCATCGGGCGACTTGAAGAGGTTGCTCATTCTGCAGGCTTTGCTTATCAGCAGCCAAATCCCACAGTGCTGGGGGAGCTAGTCCTGTATCGCTTTCTTTTATACCTGTGAGCTCGTTGACCTGCTTGATACATTTGACGATGTCCTCCTCGATGGTTTTAATGGCTTTGTGATACTGGCTTTGTCCGTAGGTTTTCAGTAGTTCGATGTCGCCCTCATCTAAAGATTTTATCTCTTTTTCTTCCTTTTCATCAGTTTTGGTTCTTCGCTGATCGGTTCCAAGGTAGTCCGGCATTTTATATATTCAAATATTACAAAAAAAAAGGAATAAAGAGATGAGTCTTTTCTTTTCTTTTCTTTAATTCAATTTAAAATTTGCGATGTCACAGGCTGTCAAGATATTATAACTAATAACAGCAGCGAAGGTGGATGTGGTCTAAATTTCTCAAGGGTTTTGTCTTTTTTAGCTCAGAACAAGCACTGAACAGAGTTAGAACTCGACATTCTCTGCTGTCGTTTTCCATTGGTGATTTTAGATTTTGCTCTCAGATTTTAAGAATGACAACTGTCAAATGTTTTGTTATTAGTGCAAGTAAGTGTAAATCTCGGTTCGAAGTCGAGATTTGTAAAAGTGCTCTAAGGTTCAGAAGGCTTTGCGGACTGTCAATTATCACACTACACTGTAGGGTAGAGTCGGCACCCTCCGACACCTTAACAGAAAAATTGCAAAAGCATACGGGTTTTTCTTATTTTTTCAAAAAATTAACAATAATTTTTCAAATTTATGATTTTAACAACATATTGGCGCAGCTTTATATTCTTAAAAATTTGTTTACTATTTTTTTTTTTTATTTAAGAAAAAAAAGTAGAAAAGTGTCGAATGTGCCCCAGCACGGGGCACCTCCGACAATGGGTGGGGCACCTTCGACAGTAAGGCACATGATTGGAAATTGATGTACTATATGTTAGTTTTTTTTTAAATAAAAGTCCTAATATATTATGTTATAAGAGTCCAATTCATTTCTTTTTATTATTTGTATTTAAAAAAAAAGTTTTAACGAAAAATTAATAAGTAGGTAGGTAGGTACCTACCTAAAAAAATAACAAAAAATAAATTCAAAAAAAAAAAAACATGGGATCACATTGATTAAATTAGTCTCTAACGAACATTTAAGTTTCTCAAATCGATGTTGAAGATACTCTTCCTTTGGGACCTCGATGTTCCCGGAGGATGCGTCGGCATCGGCATTTTTGCATAAATATCGCTCCTTAAAGCTATGCTTATGTCTGGGACATTTGGATTGATGAAAGTCCAGGAGTTTGTCATTTTTCGCAGAAAGGACACAGTAAATGAATTATGACCTTGGACTTCTACTATTTCACCAACAAAAAATATATTTTTTTTGTCAAAGAACTTGACCAAAATAAAATCTCCTTCATTTAAGATATCATCGTCACACCCTAGCATCCAATCTTTTTCAACTTGTTTTCTTTCGACCCAAGACTCTGGCATGTTGGCTTTTAAGAAAGCTCCAAATTCAAATACAAAGCGCCTTGCCATATGATAAGTCATTCCAAAGTGGAGGTTGGAACAGTTTTTAAAATAACTTGCTAGATCCTGCTCTTGTTTTGCTGTAAGCACTTGGCGAGAGGTATATTTACACTGATATGGAAAGATTTCGGTATCACTTTGTTCTTGGCCGGAATCATCAGCCGGATGTGGGAGCCTTCCCTTTCCCTTCCTAAGACGAGTTATAAGGGTAGTCCTTTTTACGCCATATTTTGCCGCTGCTGAACTGTGTGATTCCACCTTGTTAATGACATCTGTAAGGGCCTTTTTCATAGCTTCTTCGTCCACAAGAGGTCTTTGTGCTTTTTTTTCATAAAAGCGAACCATTATCTATAGTAAGCGAAAAATATTTTGCGCTTTTAGCAATTTTTTAGATGAATAAACAAAAAAGGGGTAGCTCCGACAGTCTGTCGAAGGTGGCCCGGCTTAAACTGTCGGAGGTGCCCCATTGGATGTTTTCTTACTTTTCTTTTTTTAATTTTTTAGCAAAGCAGAATATTTGAAAATAAGTATTAAAATATAAATAAATACTTAATATTGTATTTCAAAAACAACTTCTTTTCAAGAAAACATTAAAAATAAGAATATAAAACTCTTAAGAACATACCCTGAAAATTATATCAACCGCACTCCAAACAAACTTTACATCCTACTTTAGCAGGATTTGCAGACAGACTGCTGAACTTTTTGACATATGCTTAATATGTCTAAGGGCACGTTCACAATTTATTACAGATTTTTTAAAGGTTTCCACACAGAGATAATAATGACTGTCGGAGGTGCCCCACTGTCGGAGGGTGCCGACTCTACCCTACAAACAAAAATCAATATCGTTTTGTTTTCCATTGGGCACTAAAAATATTAGATCTTACAACAAAATCTGAAAAGTCCAACCGAAAATAACATTAGGTAGAGCTAAGCTGTCTCTAAAAACTTCCTTATATATATTTTGATTATGAAACCCACTTATGCCTGAATCACAATCACGCCTTGGAGCTTCGCGTTGACAATCGCATCCAGTTGAACCATAGGAAATCAATGGGCGCGTTCAATTTACAAGTCAACTACTAGTGACTACTATTTTAACTTTTCTCATTGATCAAATAACTCACGTGACCATCGTTTGGCAAGTGATAGATATTTAATTAGTAGTGAACTTGCAGCTGACTTGCAAATTAAACGCGCCGAATGAAACCTATTACAAAGCTGAGTTGCGTAAAAACAGAACGTAATGCTAAGTAGCGATGCTGTAAGGCGCCGAGTGGCAACGCATAGATAGGGAAAAGTATGGACTGTCAAGCTTTTTCTTGGTAAAGGATACGAGTTTTTGGTAATTTTTACTTTGAACTAAGGTTCAAAGCGCACGTAAGGCTTTTGGACGTGACAAAAGCAACGCACGCGTCAAAGCGTGATTGTGGTTAAAGGATTAAGTCCTCATCCTCAGTTATCATATTATAATTGGGGATCATATTTTCTTTTATTAAAAATTATTTTAATGGATAATATTAAATATTAGACTCCAAGCTGAATTTTAATGATCATGATGACGACATTTGTGGAAAGATCGCAAGGACAATCGAGGTTTTAAAGAGAGTAAGAAAAGAACTAACATAATGAGAAATCAATTATACTATCTATACTACCACATTTTGACTACTGTTCCACACTTTTGTATGCTAGTCAACAATAGGCGTTTTTCTTTTTTAGCCCCGAGCGGGGAACAGAGCGGGGCCCGAGCGATCAGAGCTCGCTCTGAGCTGAACGTAACCTGAGCGCTCCGAGCTAATTAAGAAACAGAATTGGGCACTGAACTGTCATTAGATAAATTCTTTTTTATTAATTTTCAAAATAGTCAGGTTTGCTTCTGAAATTGGTGTTTGTCAAGGATTGTTCCATTTAAATTATAATTTCTAGTAAATAAATTATGGAAAAAGCACAAATAATGAATGAAGTCAGCCGCGCTCAGCTTTTCGCTCGATGTGCTCGGTCATTTTCAATCGAGCTCATCGAGCGAGCCCTGAGCTAGCTCAGAGACAAAAAGGAAATACAAATTTTGTGCTCAGAGCGCTCCGAGTTAAAAAAGTAACACAGTTCTTTTTTTGACAGCTCAGTGCCCCGCTCGGAGCTAAAAAAGAAAAACGCCTAATAAAGAAAAATAGGCTTCAACTGTTGTAGAAACAAATTATGCGGGCAATTTTGAAGTATAGTATATATACCCCAATTTGAGTGGCGCTTAGCATATTTAGTGATTGAATGTGGAGCAAAGATTAATATTTGGCACATTAAAATAGTCGAAGATTAATGTTTATGCAATGGTGTTTATATATAAACTGAAAAACAAAATTATCCTCGAATACTTGTGAATGAATGTGAATGTTGGTGATTTGCAACCATATAATTTGAGAAACTAGCTCCCTGGTGTACACGGGCTCAACTTTTTTAGTAGTTTATCAACTAGTTGGGATGATACTACATTTTGTCTTAATGTCTTAATGCAGTGATGTGTTTTTCCCGTCAGGAGGCACAAAATCAAAAAAAAAAATTAAGATCGGATGCGTACCTAAGTTCTCTTTTCTGTTCCTCTTCGATTCGTTTCATGTGTGTCATCGCGGTAGAATGCGGAGGATTTTTACACACAGCACACGAATAATGGAAAAATTATGGAAAGATTTGTTTCTACCCGGAAGAAGAGGGTTTTAATGAGACTTTTTTATTTACAGATTATGTGCATGATTATTTTTTTTGTATGCAAATATGTGTGTGCCTGTATATTTTTAAAACATTGTTTGATTTAGAAATGCGATGTAAAGGATTTTTCACACCCAAGTTTTTTGTTTACAGATTATGTGCAGGATAATTTTTGTTTGGATGCAAATATGTGTTTGTTTGCTTATTTTTTTGTTTATTTATTTACTGTTGTGTTAACACATAGATACTATTATATAAATGTGTGTGCCTGTATATTTTAATAACATTGTTTGAGTTAATAATTCGTTGTAAATGATTTTTAAACCACACGCTTATCAATGGACCAGTTCCACTTACGGTGGCCTCCGATACCACTGAGAGATTCGTAAGTGGAACACGATTCCTCACGTGAGGAACCAGTAATTTTGTTCAATTTACTGAGACAATTTTTTTTTAGGATTTGACACCTCACCTGCTTTTTCAACCACTTTTTATGCTTATATGTGAGGCAGAGAAAGCGACGAAGATTTCTTTTGTGTGATGTGGCGGAAAGAGAAAATATATGTACATGTTATCTTATAAGATACCCGCATTCATTTGTGGGGATTTCGAGATGATTTTACGCAGCCTGCTTGACTCGTTGTGCC
The DNA here is from genome assembly GCA_949715645.1 of Portevinia maculata. Taxonomy (NCBI): domain Eukaryota; kingdom Metazoa; phylum Arthropoda; class Insecta; order Diptera; family Syrphidae; genus Portevinia; species Portevinia maculata. The sequence continues at coordinate 361,291,808 of OX454525.1, read as the reverse complement.
CTCTTTACATCCTTTGTAGTTCTTTAGGCTGCCCTTGTAGTTGTTCCAGTCGATTTGCGCCACGGTGGCTTTCATGCCTCTTTTCGTCTGCTTGTTGGCCAGCCCTTCTCGAAGGCCTTCTTCATGGCAAACGTTACTATAACTAGCATTTCATTTATATTGCCCATGAACTAGGTTGACTAATTTTACACTCTCAGGCTTTTGTTTAGTTGTAGACCATATAATTTGTGTTTATTGGGTTTCTAAACACTTTGCCGGTGAGAAAGCCTCGACCTCAACACTCCCCCTTTTAATGGGGTAAATCACTTTCTACGTCACGCCCTGCCAAAGCACCTGAATAAGCTCGTTATCGGTTGATATAGAACCCTCAACCTTTCATCCCTGGGCACGGTTTGCAAAAGCGATCTACAATTTTAAGCGGAATCCGAATTGCAAATTTTGGATGTTTGTACGCCGTTCGGAAGAGGTGGGTCAGTAGAAAAAACTTTTAGATATTATTTGGCCCAGCGGGATTTGAACCTGAGACCTTTAAGCTTTTTAAGTTTTTTTTTCAAATCACGTTCTTATTGCATCATTTTCCGTTCTTTTCTCAAGATACAATTTTCCTGGTGTATGATATCCCACTCTTTCCCCCTTGGTTCTTTGTCATTTAATGTTCCCATGTTAGAGTTTAGTGTTCGATTTTGTTCGTTTTAACAAAATGCCTCTGGTGTTCCATCCGGAATGGTGCTGGATTCTGTCAAAAAAAATCGGTGTTTCTTTTTGTTTAGCTCAGAGCGCTCTACTTGTGTTTATTTTTCCCCTCAGACCGCGATCAATTTCAATTGCCTATTTTCTTTTGTAAAATATGAAAAACACAAACAGGAATTGAAGTCAAGCTGAGTATCTTCCTCTCGTACGAACACATACATTTCTGTACATGTGAACCATGCCAAACACAATCACGATTTTGACCGTCGTGTTAACAGATTCAATAGTGATTAGTAAGATATTGAAGATTGGAGGAAAAACTGGCCAACAGCTGCAACTTATAATGGATGTGAAAACACAGAAGTTGCATGGAGATCAAAACCATGTTCACAGAAAAAATATATTAAACGCCCAGAACAGGGACCGAATTACATAATTACGTTCTTGTCAAAGAATTTTAAAATAATATAAATGGAATAAGTTTGTACGGTAAATTTTAATAAAATGAAACTGTATTTCCAATTATAGGTATTATAAATTCAAGTTTTGTAGCGCCAACTGCTGGGGCTTGCGGCTGGATTTAAATAAAAAATGATATGGGCTTAATATTATTATTTTCATTTATTGCTAACATCAGTGCATATTCATATTTTATATTAATGCCGTTTATATTATTTTAAAGTTCTATTGGGTTTCGGTTAGAGATTTTTAATGGGATGGAACAAATTAGCACCTCAACCTCAAATGTGACGTTAACGCATTGACGTTAGACCTTAATCTTAAATTCGAAGTTGAAATTCAAATCCCACCTACTTTCAGTTTTCAAAACATACAAATGCTTATATTTTGAGGTAATTGTGTCTCTCGTTTTAATTTTGAAAGAATTTTCTCTTCTGTTATTACAATTTTTTGCAACGCTCTCGAAGTTGCATTTTGCAATGTGTTTCATTCGACTTCAAACGCTGGGAGTTAAAAGGCGTTTTTCTTTTTTTAGCTCCGAGCGGGGCACTGAGCTGTCAAAAAAAGAACTGTGTTACTTTTTTTTAGCTCGGAGCGCTCTGAGCACAAAATTTGTATTTCTTTTTTATCTCTGAGCTAGCTCAGGGCTCGCTCGATGAGCTCGATTAAAAATGACCGAGCACATAGAGCGAAAAGCTGAGCGCGGCTGACTTCATTCATTATTTGTGCTTTTTCCATAGTTTATTTACTAGAAATTATAATTTAAATGGAATAATCCTTGACAAACACCAATTTCAGAAGCAATCCTGACTATTTTGAAAATTAATAGAAAAAAAATTATCTAATGACAGTTCAGTGCCCAATTCTGTTTCTTAATTAGCTCGGAGCGCTCAGGTTATGTTCAGCTCGGAGCGAGCTCTGATCGCTCGGGCCCCGCTCTGTTCCCCGCTCGGGGCTAAAAAAGAAAAACGCCTAAAGTGTTGATCTGTGTTAAAATATAGTATCGTACCAGCATTATAAATTATTTCCTAACAGGTAAAACATTTTGCCCTAGTGTACCGAAATCTGACTTCATTCACCAGCTCTTCATTAAGGAAACCGATTTTTAGATCCTCTAGTTGGCCCCCTGCTTTGGTTTCGTGGACTGGGACTGGCATATTAGTTTTATTTTGTACCGCCTAGTTGGCTGCAGTGTAAAATTTGATAGTTCTTTTCAACATGGCTTCTTCAGGTTGGTTTCTTTATATAGCAATTCTTTGCAAGATTTTACAAAAGTTTTCGATTTTATTAAGTTTTCTCGTTTATGCATCTGTATTAATCTTATACGCTATAGACGAACCCACAATTTAATACATAAATCGAGTCTGTTGACCATTTCAGTGACGAACTGTGTTTGATAGAAAATTTCTGACATTTCGTTGATGAATCGGTTTCGCATATTTGTTCCGCGTGGCTTAAAAATATTTAAAAAAAAATTGGTAACAATGAAAATCAATTAAATTTGTCAAATTTTTAATTTCTTCGCAGGTAAAAAGGGAAAGAAGAACAAAGGAACTGCAATCTCTCTGCAGTCATTCCTCGGCAATGGGGAACCTCAATCTGGCGTCACCCAAGTCTCTAAAAAAGTTCGAAACTATGGCTTCGAAAGCGACGAAGATGATGGCTCCCTGCCGCAAGTTTATCAACTACCGACGGCACCGCGCGCAAGTCGCATCTTCGACGATGATTCCATACCACATAAGCCGCCATTCCTGGCGTACATTTCAAATTTGCCATTCGATGCCAACGACGATGACATCACAGAATTTTTCTTCCCCATTGAGCTAGTGTCGCTGCGGTTGCCGCGCGAGGATGGTGAAACTGGACGCGTTCGTGGCTTCGGTTACGCTGAATTCGAGACGCGCGACGATTTAATCCATGTTATCAGTATGCCTGATCCACAAGTGAAGAATCGTCGGGTCCGAATCGAGGTGTCGAACGAGAATGAGTCGCAACAGAACCAGAGGCGCAACGGCGGCGATCGCAACAATCGACGGGGCTACGACGGCTTCGCATCGGGTGAAAATCGTGAGTCAACGAATTGGCGTCGCGACAAGGACAACGACGATAGTAATGATCGGGATGGAGGGCGAGGTCGTGGTGGTGGTGGTCGCACTTACGAACGTAATTTCGATCGTGGCGGTGGTGGTTTCAATAGAGATCGTCCTGCTCGAGATGGTTCGCAGGAAAAAGGTGGCTCATGGCGCACTGGTGACCGGCCAGCTTACGATTCATCCCCTCGACGTGGTGGTGGTGGTTTTGGTGGTAACGATCGGTTCCGTGAACGCAGTGACCGTGGCGATTGGGGTGACCGAGGAGACCGCGGTGGTGATAGGGGTGATCGCGGTGGTGATAGAGGCGATCGTGGTGGAGATAGAGGCGATCGTGGTGGAGATAGAGGCGATCGTGGTGGAGATAGAGGCGATCGCGGTGGCGATAGAGACCGCATTGATCGCGGTGATGGTCCCGGCGCCCAAGAGCGACCAAAGCTGAATTTGGCACCGAGGACATTGCCACTGCCCGAGATCGTCACCAAGCCAGGGGAGTCGGTGGGATCTGATCCGGAGCAGAAACAAAGCAACCACGATTCGGCGTCCGACTCCGAAACAAAGTCAAAGCCATCACGTCCAGCTGGCATTCCAGCGGAGAAGGTGTTCGGTTCAGCAAAACCAGTAGACACAGCTGCCCGCGAAAAGGAGATCGAAGAGCGTCTAGATGAGGCCCGTCGCCAGGAACGGATACGTCGCGAGCAAGAACAAAAGGAGCGCGAGGAAGAGGTCAGCGAAAAACTGTCCGAAGTTGAGCTTAATAAAGATGATAAAGAAACTAGAAACACTGCAATTAGCAGCTGGCGGCGTAGAGACGACGAGAGCGATGGAAGCCGAAAACATAGTCCAGACAGGAGGGCTACTGCACGCAAAACAGGAGGTAAGTTTGCCAGGCACTGGCCAATGAATGCTTGACTAATTTATTCTTATTTCTAGACGATCGTCCCGGTCGGGATAATCGGGACATTAATCCTGACAATAAAAATCGCGAACGAAATGATAAAAATGAAAGGTAAGTTTCGTAAGTTATACAATTTGAAGAAAATGAGTGGTTCTAAATATTAATTTTTGCATATACATATTTGCGGTAAATCGACTACCATCTCATCGTTTGAAATATCAAATCTAGCGCGTCATTTAGATAGCGACGGACGGGTTTACTAATATAGTATCGATGAAAATCGGTGCCCAATCGAACTCTGCTTTATTTTCTTTGTGAAGTGAAAGTGCAATGTGCTTTCTTTGTGCACGCAAACAATGGATGATGATGATTCATTCGTCATTGCAATTAAATAGTAACGCTGCGCTAATGTTTTCTCTGGAATTTTTGTTTACGCAAAAATCTCGTCGACCTTGTTTTGTTGTATAGCTGTTGCGACATTTGCTGTGGTCACACTTTTTAAGCGATACCTAGTAGCTAAAGTTTCCTCTTTTTTTTTTTTTTAGTGGAAATATATTATGTCAGTGAGGGTTTCAATTGTATGTCCGAATACAATAAAATGGGAGGTGTGTCAATAATCCAAAGGCCACTTCTTGGCCTATTGACACGTATTTTATTTCAATATTCTAAGCGAGTCGACTTTGACCTACTTTTGCTTTAATGAATTACCAAGGTTGTGTGATATAATCTGCAATGTGAGTTGTGCACTGATTTTCTTTCGCAATGACTTTTGAATGCTTAGCCAATAATTGTCAATCGATGAGACATGGAATCTGACGCAGATGTTTTATTTAACAAGTCGATAGCGGGATATTTATTTCATGATTCGAATGCGCTTTGAAGCCTGCTGTCATAAGATTGAAGAGCTATCCGAGATAGTTGTAATGCTGTAGAGCGCTGTCCATTAACAGTGAAATATTTTGGAAATTTAAATGCATGCAAAATTAAGTCGTTTACGGATGTCGGAATTCTCATTTGATAACGGCCCGTTTTTGCTGAAGTATTAGTAATCGTCTTGCCGAGACAAAAAAACCTTATCTACAAAATGCTAATATTCAGACTTTCAAATATGAGCTTTATTAGGAGTAAACAATGTAAAATACCAGTCATAACTTTGATTCATTATTATTTAAGATTAAAGTCGAGATTCAATTTTGATTCAAACAAAAAGGTTATTTGTACGTTTATTTTCACTTGCTATAGACATTGGCCAGGAACGCACGACGTTCCAATCACTAAGCGAATACACTACTGTTGCAGCGACTTCAGCATGTGTATGTATAATAGTTTCAAGTGTTTTAATAGATAATGTTACTAGTTACTTGCGCACAATTAGCGTCTCGTGGTAAAGTTAAAAATGGAATAATCGAGAACTTAATGCTGGAATGACGTTTAGGTACGCCAAAAAATAAATTTTCACCTATCGGTCATTAGGGGAAGCTACTTCTTTAGGGTACATCAGCAAATTCTCCACACTCCCCTTCGGTAGTTTCCCCTGAGGACTGGTATCTTCCGACTCTTCAATGTCAAGGACTGCCAGTTTTACTACGGGTCTTTCGTAGAGCCCGCTTTGCGTTTGTACAAAGGCACTTCGTACCTGACCATCTTTTGACACTTTGACCCGAACTATGCTCCCCTTAGGCCAGCAGTTCCGGGTACTATTTGGGCCAACAACCACGACGATGTCGCCGACTGCTACCGGTTTCACGGGAGTGAACCATTTTGCGCGTCTGGTGAGCGTAGGCAAGTATTCCGCCACCCAGCGCTTCCAAAAGCGGGTCGCAAACTGCTGTGAGATTAGCCAATTCTTTCGATGCACTCGAAAGTCGTCGTTGAATTCCACCAAAGGTTTTGATCCACTGGCCGAGCCTAATAAAAAATGGTTTGGCGTGAGCGCTTCCGGGCTTTCAACACTAATGGGAATATACGTCAATTGCCGTGAATTCAGGATATTTTCGGCCTCTATAAGCATACTGCGCAGAAGTTCATCATTTGGATTTCGTACTGGTGCCGTAGGATAAAGGACAGTTTTTATTGAGCGTACAAGCCGCTCCCAACTGCCGCCCATATGCGGAGAGCCTGGTGGTATGAATTTCTATTTGTTTGGTGTGGTGAAAGCATCTATTAGTTTTTCCTTCTGGAGAGTTTTAAAAGCCTCCTTTAGCTCTCGCTCCGCACCATGAAAATTAGTCCCATTGTCGCTTTGAAACTCAAGTGGGGTGCCACGCCTTGCAATAAAATTCCGAAGACAAAGGATACAGGAGTCCGCCGTCAATGTGTGCGCAATCTATATGTGGACGGCTCTCGTGGTAAGACAGGTTAAGAGAACTTCCCAGCGCTTTTCAGCTCGTCGACCAACACTTCCTGTCATTGGGCCAAAATAGTCGATCCCTACATATGAAAAGGGTCGACAAAATGATGCAAGCCGTGCAGGAGGCAGTTGAGCCATGATTGGTGGACGTGGATTGGCTTTGTCGTTCTTGCACTTCTGGCAGGACCCCTTGACGGCTTTAAGGGCGGCTCGCATTTGGGCGATGTAGTATTTTTGGCGTAAACAGTTCACCACTGTTTCGTCGTTCTGGTGTTTGTAACGACGATGGAGGTCATTAATGATATGCGATGTTATTGGATGTCGTCTATGAAGAATAACGGGTAGCCCCAGATCTTTACTAATTCCATCTGTGCAACGAATCCTTCCATTGGCTCTAATTATTTGGTTTTCATCCAGAAATGGACAGAGATTAAAAAGGGGGCTACTCTTTTCGACATAGCGATTCGCTTTTAAGTCTGCAACCTCTTCCGTATACGCGCTGTTCTGCAACTCTTTTACCAAAGCATTTTCCTACACCTGCAGTTCTTCACATGATAAGGCTCCTTTCAGCTTGAGTTTCTTAGTTCTTTAGAGCTCGAGTTGTGCACGAAACGAAAAGCGTATGCAGTGCTCCTGAGCAGCTTTGTCCAGCTGGAGATTTCGTTGAACCGGAGCACGCTCTCTCGAGCAGAGGTATGAGTGCCGACGAAGTGCGCTTTTAGCTCTTCAATTGTGGAGCCCACAACTATCTCCCGCGGCCAGTTTTCCGGAGATAATTTCAAAAATGTTGGCCCATTGATCCATCGGCTAGTGGATTTGAGTTCCGGTGGCTTTTGCCACTTTTTAGCTTCATCAGCGACGTTCATATTAGTTGGAATCCATCGCCAGTCCGTGAGATCGGTAAGCTCCAGTATTTCGCTAACTCGGAATGCTACATATTGGCGATACCTCCGGTGATCAGATCGAAGCCAACACAAGACCGTTTTAGAGTCCGACCAAAGGAACCGTTTATCGAATGATATGCTGTGCGCTTCTGTGATCCTTTTAGCAAATCGCGCGCCAAGCAGGGCCGCCTGCAGCTCAAGACGGGGAATTGAAAGCGACTTAAGAGGCGCCACTCGTGTCTTTGCTCCTATTAGGCTAGTCTCCACAAAAGTGTTGTGGGAACTTCTTACGTATGCTACTGCGGCAAAGCCGTTTCCGCTGGCGTCGACATATACGTGCAGCTGTTTCTCGGAGCCCCAGGTTGATGTTACGTAGCATCTCGGTATTTGCATTGTCTCCACTTTAGTTAGATGTTGCACCCAGTTAAGCCATTTCTTGAATTCCTCGTCTTTAATTTCGTCATCCAACCCAATTCTGGAGCGCCAGATCTCTTGAAGGAGAATCTTTATATATATGAGGAAACTTGCTATCAATCCCAACGGGTCGAAGATCGTCATCATCACTCTCAAGACTTCACGCTTGGTAGGGCGCCGGGATCCGAAAAGAATATCTGTCTTTATAGGATTAGTAGTTTAAATGTGAGGCAGTCTGAAGACGTGCACCACCACATTCCGAGGACCTTTTCTGTGCCAAGCTCGTCGTTGACATTCATATTTATTTGCTCGGTGGATTCAGACTTAAGCGCTTTAAGGACGATCGACGAATTAGAGACCCAGTTTCTTAAATGAAAGCCGCCCTGCTTATGGATGTATCGAATTTCTGAAGCTAACTTAATGGCTTCTTCCTCCGTTGGTACACTGTCCATTAAGTCATCCACGTAGTGATTCTCCATAATTGAGCGCACAGCCCTTGGAAATTCGGCAACGAAATGCTCGGCGTTGGTGTTTTTAATAAAATGTGCTGTACATGGGGAACACGTCGCCCCGAAAGTCATAACTGTCATGACATATGTTTCAGGGTTTCCTTCCTCATTGCACCCCCACAAGAACCGTTGGTACGGTTGATCCTCTTTACGGATGCCGACTTGGTGAAACATCTCCATGATATCCCCGCAAATAGCTGTCCTGTGTTGTCTAAATTTATAGAAGACCGACGTTAGGGGCGTAAGTTGATCAGGGCCTTTGAGAAGTACCGAGTTGAGTGAGGTTCCGTGAACAGCAGCCGCAGCGTCCCAAACGATTCGGACTTTCCCTGGCTTGTTTGGGTTCTCTACAGGAAAGATCGGTAGATACCATGACTGACCTCGACTTTCGTTTATCTCATGGGGTGTGAGCTTCCGAGCATAACCCTTCTCAACGTACTCTTCGATTTTCCTGTTTAACGTTTCAGCTAAGGTTTGATCACGGTCCATCCGTTTTTGAAGGCATGCCAATCGTCTCCTGGCCATGGGGTAACTGTCTGCGATTGGATATTATCGAATTTCCAGAGAAGTGTCGTTATGAATCTTCCGTTTTTTCGAACCGTACGGGTACTAAGCAGATCTAAAGCTCGAACATCATCGCGGGACATCATTATCTTTTGTGAATTCGATGTCCCGAAATTGTCATCGCAGATAAACTCCTGTACTAAGCGACTAAGCTCCGGATCACTACATTCGCAAACGTGAAAACTGTGGTTTTTACCATCTATTCTATCACTGTCTACTCTTTCAGTGCAATTTCCATGGACCACCCATCCCAGACGAGTTTTAGTCACAGCGGGTTGGTGCCGACCTCCCTCTTTGGATCTCAATGGAAGCCCAAGCCGAGCATTGTTTACCCCTATTAGCAATTGCGGAACCGCTTTGGTGTATGAATCAATGGGGAGCCCTTTCAGATGCTCGAACTTCTTGTGCAACTCATCTGCGTTCAACGTTTGAGCCGGTAAGCAAAGGTTCTCGACCGTGTGTACATCTGCGAGGGAGAATTTCTCAGAATTGGGATGAGTGCCGGATATTTGCAGGTCGAACAGTTCGGAGCGACTCTCGTAACGTGATGTGTTTCCAGTCCATTTTAGGCAAAGAGGTCGTGGCGTTCCCCTCACTTTCAATTGCTTCGCAACTTCTTTATCCATTAAAGTAACGGATGAGCTATCATCCAAAAGTGCATAAGCTTTTATTTTAACTCCCTGCCCGTAAAGGTACACAGGCACAACTCGAAACAAAACAGAATCGGTATCGTGGCTTTCAGTGTCGGTTTGCTGGGGGTGGTTTTCTGAGTGTACCCCGACGGTTCCAGCGTTCAATGCGATATCTTTTTTGTCGTTGTGGAGGAGTTGGTGGTGCCTTAGCATGCAGTTATCCTTCCCACAAATCGACTCTGACGTGCACCTGTAGTCCGAGTGGAATTTAAGACATTTACGGCACAGTCGATGCCTCCTCACTTCTTCCCATCTGACGGAGCGACTTGACTGTCGAAACTGCTTACAGTCGGCTGCCGATGCACAGCTGCCGCCACAAATGCAGCACTTGGTCTGATCTGGTTTCGAATTAGCGCAATGTAGTCCATTCCCTTTATAGTGGGCATTTACCACCCCTTTATCTTTCCAGGTTTTGTTTCGTTGTTTCTTATCATCGGCAAATGTAGATGGACTTGAAATAAGAACTCCATTGGCTGCTTCTGCCATCTTGTACATCCACGAACTGAAATGTACAAGCGTACATGCTGGCAACGTTTGTTTGTGGATTGCCCAATTAAGACGCAGAGGAGGAGAAAGCTTTTCCACAAGTTCTTGCATTAGCATGGGATTGTTGAGGTGGTCCACTCGCCCTGACGCTTCGACTGTAGCACAAAGATTTTGCACTGCTATTGCGAAAGTGACAATAGAATCAAGTTTATCGGCTTTTGGAGAGGGCGTTATGTTAATGGTACGAAGCAGAGTATTGAGTATTAGCTCCGGTCGCCCGTACAGCATCCTCAAGGTCTCAATTACGCGACGAACACAGTTTGATTGTATGATGAGACTTCTTACCGCTTCTAGCGCATCACCTTTAAGAGCTTTATGCAACCTTATAAGGTTTTCCTCATCAACAAACCCGCCTAACTCCGTACTTCGATTGAAACTGGCAATAAACAGAGGCCACTCCGCTGGGTTGCCATCAAAGGTTGGTAGGTCACGGGACATCAGCTGGCGAGCCGCTAAATGGTTTTTGGTTAGATGATTGTGTGGGTACGCCTATTGCAAAGGGAATTGAGTCTGTACAGTTGGCTCTTGATGCTGTTGAGTAACCTGTGATGGAAAGTTAAAGTTTATCGGTGATTGAATGACGCTATTCGGCGGCATAAAGAAAGGTTGTTGCTGGTTAGACTGGGGCATGGCAGTACCGCCCTGTGGCTTAGTGCCTTGGAGTTGGGTACACTTGGGTGCTGGGCCTGACCAAGACAGCGGTTGGTGGGTTCCCAACGGTGGTGCCGGTGCAACATCGCCCAACGACCTACGAATGGGTTGGTATTGGGAAGTGGGCGGCACTAAGGGTGTAGGGTACGTACCAACATCCGTGGTTGATTGGAGACAATTCCACTGTGGTATCGTGCCAATCCAGTTGTCTACCTTGGCCTTGGAAGCTGTTGTGTTTTCTGCCTCTTGTTCGTCCTCAGTATCGTCCTCAGAAGACATCACAACTTGACTCAAGATCTGATATTTTTTGGATAAGTATTCGGTATCCCTCTCTTTCCTTAGTTGGAGTTCCTCTTTTCCCTAGCTTCTCTCAGCACTCTTTCCTCCTCAATTTTCTGCAACTCTATCTGGAGTCGCTTTGTTGAAGAAAGCTTGGATGACCTTGAACTAATTGAGCATTTGGACCTTGGTTGTGGTGCCATAAAGATTGGAATACTGGATGGAATATGCCTGTCCCTAGTAAATTCTCTAAAACTACTAATAACGGGTGCTAAAGGCGCTTTAAGGCGAGGAACAGTAACAATGTTTTGCACATTTGGCGTAAACGTCGTAGTACGCGGTTGCAAAGTTAAGAAACCGTTGGCACTCTGAACTGAAGTTACCGGATAAGGGTACGAGATCAGGTTCTCAATTCGTTTGGTAGAAGAGACAGGAATTCCACACGTAGCAGCAACTTCGGCCGCATTCTGTGCAGAAGCTGTCACCGCACTTTGGGCTAACGCGGCTGTATTTGATGATGGTGCGGGTTGCAATTTGTTGTAATTTCTCGAGGTTGTCACTGCTGGTGGGGTTCCACACGTAGCGGCAGCTTCGGCCGCATTCTGCGCAGAAACCGTGGCAGTACTTTGCTCGAATGCAATTGTATTTGACTTAAGTGGTGGGTGCGATGATTGGCTATTTGTTTTGGCTTTTTAATTTGTGAATCTCACAGCAGGTGCGATATCCGCCTCTGAAAAGCTAGATGAAAGTTTACTCTTACCTGTAGTGCACGTCTTGCATAAAAACGCTTCGTCTCGAATATAGCTGTCCACGCCGGCGCAGGCGAAGTGGTTCCAGGCATTACATTGGTCACATTGGACCATATCTCCGGCGGAATCCGGCTCCTCACAGTAACAGCAATTGTAATTCTTTACTAGAGATCTCGGCGTCTTATGCGAATCGCTGAATGGTTGCGGTGTCTTTGACCTTTTCGGCGGCATCTTTGTATACTAGCAATTGATGGATTGCGTGCACGATGATTTGCTTAAGATTTGTAAATTGTTGCAGCGACTTCAGCTGCAACCGAAGATTTTTTTTGTCAACTGGCAAATTGAAAAGCTGGTTCTTTTAATGCCAAGTTACAAATCCTTTATGTGGAATAATTCATTGTTAGTTACATATTTGATTAACCAACGACCATACCACGTCGAGTTAATCGGTTCTCGTCAGATCACCGTAATTAAACGACGTTGGGCGCGGTTAGTACGTAGATGGGGGACCGTTTGAGAACAACCGCGTGTCGTTGGCCAGTCCCATCTACAGAGTTGAGGTAGATAATATACGTGGCATCACAATGGACCTAAATTGGTCTAAGTGTGTCGGCTTATGCCGACAGCCACATAAACCTAACCTAACCTACATATTTGATAAATAGCAAATTACTTACTTAATCTATATATATAAAAATCAATCCATATTTGAGTTTGTTGCCGCTGTTCGGCCAAACGCGTTAACCGATTCCAATGAAATTTTTTTCCATGAAAGGTGACGTCTGTACAAAGGATGTTTGGTATGTGCGATATCTGTATCTGCATCGGTGTGTGAATTATGGGCATTTGAGTGAGTACACATGCATATGTGCATATGCGTGTAAATTCCAATGCAGATATAAAAAACCATCGTACAGACGTCACCTATTTTGTTATCCGAACGCGCATATGAAAGAGGGAGACCAGACCAACGTTTCAAGCCTATTGTGGTGTTTGTGCGCACTTTCATTCTTGAGATATCGTGTGTTCAATGTTTTATTCAAATAACTTATTGAATTTTTTTGCATTTTTTTTTTGTGAATCTGGCATCGGAAGTTGCTTTTCCCACATTGATAACAATCGGTGTGAAAGTGAATGAAAAGTGATTCTATCGAAGTTTTTTACTTTCGCTTTGTTGTTTGATTCGCACAAGTAAGCTGACATAGGCGTCTGCCAGACAAAAAGCACCTACCCTAAGCGGAATAGGTTGATCTCAAATCAGGCAATCTTCGGTATTGGCCTGAGAGTGTTTCTGTGAAGTTTGGTCAAAATCGGTCTTCTTTTTTTAGGGGCAGCAACATAGGTACGCCAGATACCAGCTATAGACAATAATAAGGAAGTCTACTCGAACATATTGGCCAATAGAATTCTCGGGCACGGGCAAAGCCGGGCGGGTGCAGCTAGTCTCCTTATAAGCAATAGTTTTAATATATGTGTATGTGTAATAGTTTCAAATGTTTTAATAGATAATGTTACTAGTTACTTGCGCACAATTAGCGCCTCGTGGTAAAGTTAAAAATGGAATAATCGAGAACTTAATGCTGGAATGACGTTTAGGTACGCCAAAAAATAAGTTTTCACCTATCGGTCATTAGGGGAAGCTACTTCTTTAGGGTACATCAGCAAATTCTCCACAACTACTACTGCACCGTTGCCACCCGATCAAATGGTACAGTCTGGACAAAGAAAGGCGGAGCATTTATTGCAAACTTGTAAAACTATTTCAAGCACATCATTTACGAAGTTGAGGATGCAGAGTGCAGAGCACAAGATATGTGGAACTCCCTACAACAACTTTGCTTAGATAAAGCCAAATCACTGCTAGTGGCTTCAAATCAACACTGCAAAGAAACATGGTGGTCGATTGATGAAGCTAAAGCAGTGATAAGTGACAAGAAAGCGTCATTCAAAGCTTGGTCAAAGTACTCTACCAATAATGGAGATGAAAAAGCCGCCTCGAATTGAAATACAGACTTTGCAAGAGTGTGGAGGGCCTGTATCGGGAGTTAGATGAAATTTCTTCTTTGGCTCCTGATAGAAACCAGGCTGTCCACGAACTCCGACAAACCAACTTGAATAGAGGCACAACCATTTTCAAAATAGCCGCTCAAAGATGGAAGAATGCCCAGAACAATGCCCGAGGGCTGCTTCTTGTGAATGACGAACAAATTCAACACAGGTGGAAGCAGTATTGTGACGGATTTCTACATGAAAAATTTCCTCGGATATATTTTCCAAGGGCCGTTTCCTAACAATGAAGAAGTACACGACATTTCTGTCGAGGAAGTTAGGAAGGCGGTCAAAGACTCCAAAAACCTAAAAACAGTTTTGCCGGACGAGATAACCTCTGAATTCTGGAAAACAAATGGGAGACCTGTTGTATAAATCGTCGCTCCAAACACGAAGTGGCGTATCTGCATCTTTTTCTCTTGGAATAGAATTTACTAAAAAATGGTAAATGTTTATGAAGAAACAATTTTAACACATTATAATAACTGCTTCCTCGAAATAATGGTTAGCTTTGTTGAAAGTTTTCAGTTAAAGCAAAAAAACATAAGATATCAATTTTTCGTAAATTTTTGTTTTGGCTCTACTATGAAATTAAGATTTTGCACATACGCCACTTCGTGTTTGGAGCGACGAAATGGTTCATGATTCTCATCTACAAACTGGTGAGAAGCCATCCAATGCCTCACAAATGGAGGGAAAGTTTTCTTCTTCCTTTCTACAAAGGAAAAGGCTATACGCGAGACTATGACAATTACTGCTCGATCGAACTGATGTCACACACCATGAAAATTATTAAGCGGCTATTAGAATGCCGAATGCGGAAAATAATACGGCTATCTGAAACCAGTGCGACTTTGTCGCGGTAAATTAACCACAGATGCAATCCAAAGTATAAGGATCATGATGGAAAACCATCGTGATTCCTTAAGGAATTTTCATATGGTGTTGGTGGATTTTTAAAAGGCCTTGATAGACAACCAAGGGATCTGTTCTGGGTGGCGCTAAAACAACTAGAAGTTGCTGAAACCAGAAAACAAGAATAAGAGGCGTCACCGAGGAGTTCACAATCAAAGTCGGTGTACACCAGAGAAGCGTTGGAAGTCTCTTGATACTTATTACAGTCCTTGATTATCAGCTTTTAGGCAAAGTTGCGAGCCCCATGCTGCATCAGTTATTCGTTGCTTACGATGCCGATCATAAGCGTGGATCCAACTCCCTCCAAAGGGCACTTGATGTATGGATGGAGGTTTCCATCTGGAACCTGTTGTCCCGGACTATGGTTTTTGAACTTCCTTTCACAAGGTACATTTCGCAAGCTTTAAACAATGAAGTTTGGAAGTCTGCATTAAGATGCATTACCCCATGCAAAAGTATCATTATTTAGCTTATGTTCAACATGTACTCTTAGAATTTGTAGTAGTCGTTTTTTGGTATTTTCATATACATATGTACTTTACAAACAAAATGTTGAAAAAACTTTAACGAATTTATATAGTTATAAATATTTAGTCTACGAAAACATATACAATTGTTTTCAAATCTTATAAAATTGAATTCATCTTCAATTTCGCTTTCCAATTATAACACCGCTTAATTTGTGACTCATCGTGTTTATCTCCATCCACTTTGTTTCATTTTTAACTTATTCATTCTCAGCCATTTATTTGTTTAATAAAAATGAAGACACATCCCTTAGCATAAATCAACGTGTCGTCTGCATAAAGCAGACATAATTATTATGTTTGGTATCTCATTTATGTAAATTATAAATAATAACGCGCCAAGTATAGATCCTTGCAAAACCCAGAGTCAGATATGAGTTAAACCATTTAAGCTCTTTATCCTCGATTCCATACATACATGCGAAGTTTTTGAAGAAGAAACATGCGGTCTATCGTCTCAAATGGTTAACACACTTGCGCAGAAGTAAGTGTGTTAACCACAAATCTAAAGGTCTCAGGTTAAGATCGTCCACTTCGCGCAAGCAAATGGTTGGTGAAGCTAGGTTGTATGCCTTGTATGACCCGTAATAAACACGCGGTGTAATGTGCAGTTTGGAAGCAGCTCTTCCGAATTATTCCAAACTTGTAATGGATTTCGGCAAGGAGATGCGCTATCATGTGACTTCTTCAATCTTGTTCTGGAGAAAATAGTGCGAAATGCAGGTGTCAACACGGAAGGCACTATCTTCAATAGATCCGTCTAGCTACTGGGGTATGCGGACGATATCGACATCATCGGCCGTTCCCAGTGTGCCGTGTTAGAGGCTTTCACGGCGATTGAAGAACAGGCGAAATTGATTGGTCTTGAAGTAAATGAAGACAAGACCAAGTACATGCTATCAACAAACAAACTGTTGATAGCAATAACTTCGAGGTAGTTAAGGAATTCATCTACCTACCTAGGAGTAAACATCAACTTCACGAATGACACCTTAGCGGAGATCTGGCGGAGAAGTACCTTGGGAAACCGTTCCTAGTTCGGTTTAGCGAAACAAATGGGTTTAAAACTTCCCACTCGAAGGACAAAAAGCATGCTCTATCGAATCCCACCAGTCCTGCTTTATGGCGCCGAGTGCTGGATGATAAGTAGAAAAGGGGAGCTAATGTTGAGTTCTTTTGAAAGAAAAATACTCCGTCGGATATTTGGTCCTGTGTGCGAGGAGGTCGAATGGAGGAGAATTTACAACCGCGAACTCTATGAGCTGTATCAAGATGTTAATGTAGTCCAAAAAGCTAAATCACGTCGACTACATTGGCTCGCCAACATTGACCGAATGAAAAATAATGCTCCAAGATGTCAGAGCGCTTGGTCTGGAGAACTGGAAGCAGCGTGCCCGGGATCGCAGAGGATACAAGAAGTTAAGTAAGTAAGTATGAACAGTTAATGCCTACCCGCACTCTCACATGAATGGTTTTGCAAAAACCCGTTTGGTTATTGCTAAAAAGTTGGTTATTCTACATATACTCTTCCAATCCCTGCTTGACAACTTGGCCCAATTTTTTTTCTAAGGTGCTTTAAGGAGTTAACGCGTCGTATTTCATCACTCTTGTTGGTTCTTTTTCCACAGTGGTTATCATAGATTCATTCCAAGAATTCAAAAATTCCCCGTTAAAGACTTCATAATGTTTCCATTATAACATCATAATTATTTTATTTAGCAGATCTCTGCTATAAAATTCAATATTACAAATTAAACTTATATACTAAGGTGTAGTAGTTACTAATATATGAATTCAGATATTTGGGAAATTACATTTAATAAATTCAATTGTACTTCTTTTAAAACTAGGAAAATTTTGTTCAGTTTTTATGGCATTTGGTAATGTATTAAATAAACGGCAGCCTTTGTACACAATGCTATTTTGTGATATATTATCTATGTAGGAAGGTAGTCTAAAGTCACTTCCGTTTCTTAAATTATAAGGCTGTATATCTCTTATATTTTTTTTTTTTTTTTTTATAAGTTTATTTGGCATTAATTTGCCATTTAAAAAAATTCATTACAAACTTAACATTACACCTTAGATTATTATATATATTCAATCCTCTGTGTAGAACCATATTTTTTGTCCTTAAATTTCTAAACCGAGGCAACCTAAAGTCCCCCGCATTACGTAACGCAAAAGGTTGCACATCACTAACATAAGACAGATATTCATTTAAATAGTTAGGTAATAACTCGAATTTGATTTTAAATACAAATATGATCACATTGTACATAATTCTTTGGTTTACACTCATCCAAGACAATTTAGCCAACATTTCTCTGATTGAAGTTAATCTATTACACATTAGAACAATTCTCATTGCCCTATTTTGGAGCTTTTGTAATCTACTCAACATAAGATTGTTACACATAAACAAAATACTTGAGCAATACTCAAAATGAGGTTTAATCATTGTATTGTATACATTAATTGTTGTTTTTAGCGACATTTTTTTCCTAATTCTACCCAAGAAGTAAATTTTTTTAGCTATCTTTTTACAAACATAATTTATATGAACATCAAGAACTAATCTGTCGTCTATTAAAACACCTAAATATTTAATTTCAGAGACTGTCTCAATGTTCTGATTGTTTATGCTGATGTTTTTGACAGTACTACCATTTAAAATCATAGCTTTGGTTTTGTTTATATTCAATTTTAACATGTTTCTGTCAAACCAATCTTGCAAGCTATCTAGATCTGAATTAATTTTATCTATACAATCATTAATATTACAACCAGAAATAAACAATAACGCGTCATCAGCAAACAGCACCATTTTTGAAAAACGAACAGCACTTTCCATATCATTGAGGTACACCAAAAACAGCAACACACCAAGCAAAGATCCTTGTGGGACACCATGAAGTACAGGAACAGGGTTTGAAAGAACATCGTTAACTTTTGTTTTTTGGGTTCTGTTTTCAACATATGATTTAAACCAATTAAGCGCCGTATTTCTCACACCATACATTTTAAGTTTATCTATTAATATTAATTTGTCCACAGTTTCAAATGCTCTTTTTAAGTCTAGAAACACGGCCACAACCACTTTCTTGTCATGAATGTCAATTTTCCACTTAGTGATCACTAAATTCAGAAGGGATTCACAATTATGTTTTTTTCGGAATCCAGACTGATAACATGAAATTAAATTGAAAGATTCCAAGTAAGCTTGCAGTTGATTATACACAACCTTTTCAATGATTTTACTCTCTATGGTCATCATATTGACCGGTCTAAAATCTTCTACCTTTTTAGAGTTCTTAACTTTTTGAATTGGAACAATAAGGGACTCTTTGCAGCAATTAGGAAACGCGCCACTAGTTACGGACAAATTTACGATTTTTAGCAACAATTCACCACAAAAATCAAATGCATCCAAGTACATTTTCACACTGACTCCGTTCGTATCTTTTTTATTGTTCATAGATTTTAGCACAGATTTTAGGTCACTGATATTAATTTCTTTAAAATTAAAATTTAGGTAGTAATAGTCAAACACTGAATTAATGTACTGTTTTTTTGGAATATTGCTTCTAATTTCAACAATACTAGTCACAAAAAACGAGTTCAAAACATTAGATAATTCGATACAATTGCTGTATTTTTTGTTATTGTAAATAACTTCACTTATACTTCTCTCACTTTCTTTTAAAACAAGCCTTTTAAAAGTTCTCCACATAGATTTCTGCTCACTACAAATTTCAATTTTGTTACTGATGTACCTGTTTTTTGCACAATCAAGTGCGGTTTTAAATCTGTTTCTACACATTTTGTAGCTTTTCCAATCGGCCACAAGACAGGAAAATTTTGCCTTTTCGTATTTTAAAACTTTTTCATTTTTGAGTACTCTTAGACTTTCATTAAACCAAGGATTATGATTTTCATTTAATTTTTTGTATGTTATAAAACTATTAACCGTCTGCACAATGTTGTTAGATAATTTCTTAGTTAATGCGTCAACAGATATATTGCTATTTGGTATGGACAGATCGCAATTTTCTAATTTAGTGACAAAACTTGCTGAATCATATTTAAATACACGCACAACTTTCTCCTTATGACTTCTGTTATACAAAGCCTTAATACTAATTATCACAGACTCATGATCACTTATTTTTAGATTACTATCAGACTTAGCTTCAACTCTCTCCGGATTATTTGTCATAACATAGTCAATTAAACTTACCGAGTTCTTGGTTATTCTCGTTTTTTTTTTTTTTTTTTTTTTTTTTTTTTTTTTTTTTGTCGGGATGTGTGAAACTTTCTGCACTGGAGCACTCAGACTCAATACTGGTCCATTGTACTGCCAGGCAGACACACCACATTTTACTGTGGGAATTTACTCGTTTTTCTAAGAAAAACGAGAAGGCGCTTCAATGATAAGGAGCTTAGGTTTACAGCACTCACCATATCCGCACCAAATACCTGCCACCTGATACGAGCAAAAGCAGGACAATCACAGACGAAATGTTCCGCAGTGTCGTCGCTTTCTCCACAGGCTTCGCAGTTGGTGGTGTCGCTTAGGCCTAGCACCTTAAGGTGTTTGGCAAAAGCGTAGTGTCCCGTAAGAACGCCAGTAGTCTGTCTGCAGTCTTTTCTGTTGAGAGACAACAAGAATGCCGCGGATTTCCCACAGACGTCGGGGAGCATTTGCTTAGTCTGTCTGCACCCTGGAGAGTCATGCCAACGGCGATTGTGTTCATAGGAAACCCAACCGTCAATGGAAGCCCTGACCGAGGACGCAGGCAGACAGATCGCTGGTTCAGGTCCTGAGAGGTCCCCCTCTGAGCCTTGTCTAGCAAGTTCATCGGAGATCTCATTTCCCGTGATCCCGTTGTGACCCGGGACCCAGACAAGTTTAAGTGAATTCAGCCTTCCGACCGAATTCAGAGATATCTTGCATTCACGTACTATTTTGGAGGTAGTTAAGGGTTTGAGTAAGGCCTTAAGCGCAGCCTGACTGTCGCTACAGACGCAGATACTTCGCCCCCTCCACCTGTTCCTCGTAACATAGTCCATGGCCATTAGGATAGCATAAGTCTCTGTTTGGAAGACTGACGCATGTTTGCCTAACGGAAAGAAAAGTCTAACGCTATCGCTCTCCACGAAGACACCAGCACCAGATCCTTGATCGGTTTTGGAGCCATCCGTAAAGATTCGACTGCATTCCCTTCCAGGTTCAGAGTCCGG
Source organism: Portevinia maculata (assembly GCA_949715645.1). NCBI lineage: Eukaryota > Metazoa > Arthropoda > Insecta > Diptera > Syrphidae > Portevinia > Portevinia maculata. The sequence continues at coordinate 361,271,298 of OX454525.1, read as the reverse complement.
CCAGAGCCAGTCCTGGACGCGAGGAAAGTCGACCTCGTATTTGCGCTTTAGCCGAAGTTCCGGTGTCATCGCATCAGACGGCATATCCATAAGACAGGAGTCGAAGGACAACCGTTGCGCAAGTTCATCAAAACTCCAGTGCGAGTTATACCAAAAGCCACCTCTTGTAAGACGTGAGATAGCCTTGATTGTACAGCCCATGATGTAAACATCAAGGGGCGGAAGGTTCAATAGTGCATCTAGGCCGGAGCCAGGCGTGCTGGGGAAGGCCCCCGTGCAGCCGAGACATACCTGCCTTTGGAGTTTGGCAAAAGCAGCAGTGACGTATTTACGTGAAAGCTTATTCCACCAAACAACCGATGCGTATGCTATAAATGGTCTTATCATAGCCGTATAAATCCATAGGACTCTTTTCGGTGATAAGCCCCATGTCTTGCCGAAAATGCCTTTGCACTGCCAGAAAATAGACAGCGCCTTGGCAGTCTTCAGCTCAACATGTTTGGACCAAAGAAGTTTGCTATCCAGGATGACTCCCAGATACTTTGCTTCATTGGAGAGTTGGATTGTGACGCCTTTTAGCACTGGCTGAGTCAACCCGACCAGCTTCCTCCTTCTCGTAAAGAGAACAACCTCAGTTTTAAGAGGATTGACCGAGAGCCCATTCCTAGTGCACCATTCGTCGATCACGTCAAGGGCCGCCTGCGCCTTGGCGCATACAGTCGCTAGGCATGATCCAACAGAAAGCACGGCAACATCATCCGCGTACGCCTGAGCGTAAATATTAGAACTGTTGAGTGCGTTCAACAGAGAGTCGACCAGCATACACCACAGCAGTGGAGACATGACGCCGCCTTGCGGGCAGCCTCTGTTTACCCCCGCCATAACATAGCGGCCACAATCCGCATCCGCAACCAACGTTTTATTCATTAGCATTGCTTTAATCCACAACACCAATGGTTCGTCTACTCCGTGTTGTCTGGCGGAGCTGCACATGCTATCAAAAGTCGCATTGTCAAAAGCACCCTCAATATCGATGAAAATGCCCATCGCGTATTCTTTTCTGTCAAGCGCGCCTTCAATTCTACCAACTAGATTTTGGAGCGCAGTCTCGCAGGATTTTCCGCGTTGATAGGCATGTTGCATCGGAGATAGTGGGTGCAATCGCAAAGCACCTTTGCGCACGTGAAGCTCGACCAGCCTTTCCAAGCTTTTCAGCAAGAAAGAAGTCAGACTGATTGGTCTGAAGCTCTTGGCGAGCGAGTAGTCACTTCTGCCAATTTTTGGTATGAATGCCACTCTAACTGTACGCCAGGGTGTTGGAATGTACGCCAGTGCTAGGACAGCGGTGAAGATTTTCTTCATAGTCGGTAGCAGCTGGTTTGTACATTGTTGCAGCATGGCTGGGTATATTCCGTCCGTACCAGGCGACTTGAAGCCGTCAAAAGACGCAAATGCGTATTTAATGGCCTCGTCCGTCACCACGGCCTTCGCAATATACCAGCTACGCCGAGTTGTTTGTCTTGGCTCACTCATAGTCTCGGTAATCGGGGCTGGTTGTGAACCAATTGTAATCTGGTTACCCGGAAAGTGAGACTCCAGCAGATAACTAAGAGTTTCCGCTTTCGTCTCAGTGAAGGTGCCATCAAGTTTTCTAAGTGAGTCCAGTTTGGCTGGTTTGCCCTTTTTCAGAACTTTAACCAACCTACTAGTTTCACCCAGCTTTTCAATCTTTTCGCAGAAATTCTTATAAGAAGCACTTTTGGATACCCGAATTAGCCTCTTATATTCCTTCTGCTTCGATCGGTAGAGATTCCAGTCTGTCTCCAAATCAGTCTTGAGTGACCTATTTAGAAGCTTTCTAGCTTCTCTACGAATTCTTTGCAGTTCCGAGCTCCACCAGGGAACCGGTGTTCTGCCAGGGGGTTTGCTTACTGGGCACGTCAGTTCAAAACAGCTAGTAATGGCACTATTCAGGTTTTGAACAGCATCCTCTACCTTTTGTCTCGTCCTGAGTTTGGTTGGAGTTTTGAGAGTTTTTTCCATTTCCTCCCTGAAGCGTATCCAGTTGGTTTTTCTTGGATTCCTCCTCTCCTGCAAAGTCATGGCTTCGCATTCGATTTGGAATTCGATATATCTATGATCTGAGAGGGATGCCTCCGAAGAGACCCTCCAGTTAGTAACCGCCTTAAAGTATCTATTTGATAAAGTTAGGTCGATCACTTCCTGTCTTCTTGACGTCACAAAAGTTGGTTGCGAGCCAACATTGTTGATAGTAAGATCAGATGATAGAATGAAATCCAGGAGATGGTTTCCTCGCATGTTGCATTTGCTGCTGCCCCAAACAGTGTTTTGAGCATTGGCATCACAGCATATAACTAGGCCCATCTTCCTGGTGTCGCAATAGTCAATGAGTTCAGCAATTGCCCTCGGTGGTGGAGGCACTACCGAATCATAGGGGAGATAAGCTGATGCCACGATGAAGGTCTTCCAATTTCCATTCGTTTCGTAGCTAATGGCTGCAGCAACCAAATCTTGGCCACAAAATTGTCCAAGCTTAGTCGCTGAGAAAAGGTTCGACACAGCAAGACAAGCCCTTGGTCTCTCGGACCGCTCGTCACAGAGTATCGTAGTGCCACGGACACCTCCAAGGCCACAGATGCGATTTTTCCACACCCATGGCTCCTGTATGGATATTATGTGGGCTTTTGTATTCAACACAGAAAGCTTCTTACTGATGAGTGCAGTAGCAGCCTTGGAGTGTTGAAGGTTAATCTGAGTAAATCCAATCATTGGAAATACATCAGTCAGTTATTCTCGTTGGTTCCTTAATTAATTGAGTATATGAATTATCACTTAATATTGCACTTATTTGAGTTTTAGAAGAACTGTCCTTTAACAAATTTATATTTATATCTCCCATTAATATCATAGTTTTAAAATTACAGCTCAAAATGTCCATCCAGCTAGTAAACTGATCTATAAATATAAGGTATTTCTTTAAATAGTTAGGTAGCATTCCATATTTGATTTTAAAAACAAAACATAGTACATTTACATATATTCGTTGTTTTACACTTAACCACATAAGCATTTCTAACATTACTCTTATTGACATATAACGATTACATTTTAATATTATCCTCATGGCTCTATTTTGTAAGCGTTGCAGCTTCATTAACACATTATTACTACATAGATACAATATTGACGAACAGTATTCAAAATGTGGTTTAATCATTACATTGAAGATGCACACAAGATTGATATCCTTTTTCTTATTCTATTGAAAAACCCTACTTAACTTAACCTTAACCTTAACTAGGTAATCTACGTGTGAGTCAAACCTTAATTTTAAATCAATGACTATCCCTAGGTACTTAATTTGTTCAACCTGTTCTAGTGTTTCATTATCGATAGTTAGATTTAGATTAAAGTTATGCTTCAGAACCATGCTCTTGGATTTGTTGACATTTAATTTCAGCTTATTAGATCTTAGCCATATGCTTACTCTAAATAGGTCCTCCTGCATCCATCGCGTACACTCGTCGGGGTTGCTTCCGGATATAAAAAGAAGTGCGTCATCAGCGAAGAGGGCTATCTGGGAATGTCTTAGTTCACTTTTAATATCATTTATATATATGATGAAGATCAGTGCGCCAAGAACAGACCCCTGCGGTACTCCAAACGTTGTTTTTACACTGCTAGACATAGTTCCATTTACGCTGGTAGTCATATTAATTAGGACTGACTCTATCCGCTTTGTTTTTCAGATACTTTCAAATTATTTGCAGATCAACAAACGTGATTTCTCGGGACTTAAATCTAATAAGCATAGGTTTCCGCGTGTATAACACCCGAGGGACATTAAAAATACACAAAATTTAAACGAATTTAAAAAAAAGGAATATATTCAATGAATTTATTAATTGGGATAAAAAATGTGTAGCTTTGGTTTGGTTAACATAAAGCATATCATTAATTGAATTGGTTATGTTTATAATGCTTAATAAAGCTAAATGTAAGCAACAACTACGGACGACGTATAAACACAGCAAAAACAAAGTTTATTGTTCTAAGTAGGAAACAACAAATGCAGAACTTTGAATTAAAAATTAACAATAAAAACATAGAAAGAGTTGACACCATTAAATACTTTGGAACGATGATCAGTAAGAACGCAAATCCTGGCAAAGAAATACAATGCAGGATAGAACAAGCGAGGACAGTGTTTTGAAAGAAAAAAGGATTATGCAGCAGAGAAATCAATCTACGTCCCAAAATAAGATTAATAAAACGCTATGTTTGGTCGGTACTCTTATATGGAGTTGAAACGTGGACGTTACACAGAGCAACGATCAAAAAAATGGAGGCCTTCGAAATGTGGATTTATCGAAGAATACTGCGCATCTCCTGGATTGACAGGATAACAAATGAAGAAGTATTGCGACGAATGGAGACGAAAAGAGAGTTAATGTACCTAATCAAAAAAAGAAAAATCGAATACCTCGGACACATTTTGAGAAATGAGAAATACAAACTTCTGCAACTGATACTTCAGGCAAAGATAGAAGGAAGACAAAGGCTGACATGGTTGTCAAACATGCGGGAATGGCTCAACCTCTCGGCCTCAGAAATAATGAGAGGAGCAACAAACAAGCAGACTGTAAAAATGATGATTTCTAACATCCTTAAGGAACATTAAGAAGAAGATAATGCTTGTTACAAAGAAATATCTCTGTTATTTTTGACCTCACATCCATTAAATATAACGCTTAAAATTGAGTTTTTATTAAATTTAAATTGTATGATCCAATTATTTTGCGCATGGATGGGGAAGTTATTGAATGTGTGGATAAGTGGCGTTATATTAGGCTCGAAACTAAATTTCAAAGACCATGTTGACTACATTATTTTGTGGACAGATCGCAACAAAAATAGGGTTCCTAAAGAGAGTAAGAAAAGAACTTGCATATGAGAGTTCAATTTTAATTTACAATGTTCTCATATTGCCACATTTTGACTACTGTTCCACTCTTTTGTATGCTAGTCAACAAGAAATAAAAAACTAGACTCAGACTGTTACATAACAAAGGTATGCGGGCCATTTTGAAGTGTAGTGTATATACCCCAATTCGAGTGATGCTCAGCATATTAAAATTTATGAATGTGGAGCAAAGATTAATATTTAGTGCAATGGTGTTTATTTATAAAATGAAAAACAAAATGCTCCCCGAATACTTGCGGGCCAATTTGGTAAATGTTGGTGATGTGCAGCATAATCTGAGAAACTCAAATAATTTCAGGCCGAGCAGATGTAACCTCAGTCGAACGAATAGTTCTCTAGTTCTCTGATGTACACGGGCTTAACATTTTATAATAGTTTACCAACTACAATAAGATATGAATCAAGCTTTGTGGTGTTTAGACGTAAACTTACGAATTTGATTAAAAGCAATTCCGAAGTAATTTGTGTCACTACATCTAATGTTTCCTGGTTGTGCAGTGTGTTTTGTTTATAAAAAGATATGCACATACTATATTTTTATGTTTCAATGTATAATCGTATATATAAATACAAGGAGTTTGAGCGTTGTGTGTGTAAAGTTCATTGAACTAATAATAATGTTATTATTATTATTATTCAGCATATCCTAAGGGTTAGAACAAGGTCTATGCTCCAACAGAGCCTAATCCCTTGGTTTTCTTTTACCGGGATAGGTATGTCCCAGCTCCCTGCTGAAATGAATAAAATAACTCTATGCTAAAAAAAAGAAAAATTAACTGCATCCCGACTGGTCCGCCTGTGGGGTTCGCTGATGATTTTAAAATATATTCGTCAGGTGAAGACACTTACAGCTTTCATACATTGTCTTAATCTACAAAATTTTGTCTGTGGTGTTCCAAAAATAATCTGTCCTTAAATGTGGAAAATGCTCTGCGATCACTTTTTAACGAAGCACCTTTTATTAACACATACACTTTTGGCAGTCTTCCAATTACCCGTGGTACTATAAATAATTAAAAAGAAAAACTTAAGTTAGTCATGTTGAATTTATATCTAATAAGGCTGACAGAAAATGGGATATGTTAAGACGCTAGGCTGGCGAATTTTCTGACCCATGGGTAGGTAGGTATGTGTGGCGGTTTGATAAGACAAACCCAATTAGCACCGAGTGCCGTTTTGTTATCACAAACTCACGTAAACCTCACGTTTGGTGGGGGAGACGAAATCCAACCTGCGGAGTTCAGGAAAGTTATCAGTTCCTTGATACTTTTCTCGGAGACTTCCTCAAGTGTATTGAAGAAAGGGCTTCCCAATGTTCGTAGTCTGGTCCTAGCTAAAGCCGGACAGGTGCATAAAAAGTGAATTAATGTTTCTTTTTCAGTTGTCACTTTGCAACTGCGGCAGTGTACATTGTTTGGGATGCCCAGCTTGGCCGCATGGTTACATATAGGCCAGTGTTCCGTGATGATCGCTGTTATTCTTGCAATATCTTTTCGGGTTCTACATAGAAGGTCGGTTGTTTTTGCCTTGTTGTAGTTTGGCCACGTTTTCCTGGATATAACGCATGTAGTCAGCCTGCTCCATCTGAGGTTGGCTTTCTTGAGGTATTCTGCGGTGATATTTGCCTTTACTGCTCTGAGCGGAATGTGAACTAGTTCCGCCAAAGAGCAGTGGAGAGCTGAGCCTTGCCTGGCCACTTCATCGGCATGTTCGTTTCCATAAACGTTACTGTGCCCAGGAGCCCAGATCAGGGTAACCTTGAACTTATCAAGCAGGGTCAGCTCATTACCGCATTCTAGTACTAACTTAGAGGATATAGTGACCGAAGCGATCGCTTTAATGGCAGCCTGGCTGTCAATAAGTATGGCGATCCTTTGTCTCGGTGTTATGTTTGAGTGAAGTTTGATCTGGCGACAGGCTTCACGGATAGCCAGTAGCTCCGCCTGGAAGACGCTTGCAGTATCCGGAAGGCTGTACGATTTTGCGATGTTTAAGGATTCCGAACAAACTTCCGCACCCACGCCGCACTCCATTTTTGAACCGTGGGTGTAGATTGTTTGATCGAAATCCCTTGTCACTTGTCCATTTTGCCATTCTGATCTAGTAGGGATTTGAACGACGAAATGTTTTGTGAAAGATATTCTGGGAATGATGTAGTCTGTTGAAGGCGGAACTAGTTTTCTCAGTAGTGAATCTAGAATATTACTGTGGCCGTAGGGTTTCGTACTCCAGCATCTAGACTCTGAATCTGATCGCGCTGTGTGCTGTGATATTTGTTATATGTAGATCAAGAGGTAAAAGATGCAGTAAGACTGTGAGTCCGTCTGACGGTGTTGACCGTAGAGCTCCTGTTATTCCTATACATGCCGTTCTTTGTACCTTATTAAGTTTGTTTATATTGTACTTTTTCTTTAGAGCCGGCCACCATACTATTGACCCATACGTGAGGATTAGTAGTACCACGGCTGTGTACATCCACAGGGTCAATTTTGGTTGCAGGCCCCGCTTTTTACCGAAGGTTCTGCTGCAGGCATAGAAGGCTATACATGCCTTCTTTACCCGTTGTTCTGTTTATTTTCCAGTTGAGTTTAGGATCTAGGATAACTTCTAAATACCTGGCACTGGTTGAAAGGGGTAGGGGTGTGCCGTTTAGGCGAGGAAGCGTGAAGTCAGGTATTTTGGTTTTGGTGATGAAGAGCATCAACACAGTTTTCTCCTGGTTGACTCCAAGACCGCACTTTTTTACCCATGTGCTAACTTTGCTTAGAGCAATCTCCATGATTTCGCTAATCACGGAGGGCAACATTCCCGAAACCAATATCACCATATCGTCCGCATACCCGACAACCTTGATTCTTTCTCTGTCTAAACTTATGAGGATTTTGTTGGTGAGGTGAGATGACTCATCCTTGAGGAGTTCCCCTCCTGGCATATTTGGTTATATTGCTATTTCCTAAAGCTGCTTGAATGATTCTAGTGCTGAGCATGGAAACAATCCATTGACTTAGATGGTTTTCTATTCCCAGCTCCCTCAGGGATTCTAGAATTGCTTCAGTGTGTACATTGTTGAAGGCCGCTTCTATGTCTAGGAAATCTAGGTCTGAAATCTTTCGCAGTTTCATGACCGCGTCTACCCGCCTTTGGAATGAAGACAACTCGCACTCGTCTCCATGAATGGGGTACATGATTGTAGAGTATACAGTTCCTGTAAATCGATGTGAGCCATGGAATTGCCAGATCCAAAATTTCTGGAGCATGATGAGCAGAATGCCGCCAGGCCAGGCGATTAAAAGGGAGCGAAGCGGTTTATTGCCCAGGAATTTTTTTCCTCGGTAATAATGGATGTTCTATTTTCCCAGGCGTCGGGTAGTGTGCGTTGTGAGCCTGGATGGCTCTGCACCGTAATCATTGCATCCGGGAAAATGGGTGTTTATTAATAGTTCTAGGTATTCTGGTTTGACTCAGCCCATTCTCCGTCTTCTTTCTGACCCATACGTTATAAAAACGTTATATGCATCATTTGTTCGATCTCTTTTATAAAATGCTTCTATTGTTCGGTATCCATAGTATACAAAGAGATTTCTTAGATTTACTCAAAGAGGGTTTCCTTGGAAAGCTCCATCAGCTTACTGTCTTATCAACCAAAACTTAAATTAATAAGTTTAGCATCTCTAGAGATTAGAAGAACGGTGACTAGAGCTATTTTCATCCATAGAGTACTCATTGGTGAGATTGATTCCCCTGAAATTCTCATCCTTGTAAATATAGGTGTATTTGCTTTTGGTTTCAGAAGTCATCGATTTTTTAATGTGGCACATTCACGTACTAGGTTGAAGTGGCAGTTGGCCGAAGCCGACACACTTAGACCAATAAAAGGTCCATTTTGATAAAATGCATTCACGTACTAACTATGGCCATTCATCTTCAATTAATGGTCTCACGTTGATGTTGAAAAGCTAGCTTTAATTTAATTGATTTCAATTTGTCGGCTACTAATTTAAAAAAGAAATGCTCTTACTCAGTCATGATTGTATGCTCTAGATTAACATTAACAAAAAAAACGTATATGTCTAAGAAAGCCATTAATGGAGATTTGATGACGATAAAATAAATGAACACTTTCAACAAAGAAAACATTGAACTTACTCGCCTAATTCTTACAATCATTTACCAAAATATTTGCAAAGACTACACTTTTTATTGCACTTTTTTTTCTTTTCAATACTAATTCTTTTATAGTTCTCCACATTGCTTTTTGGTCACTGTCTGATTGCATTTTTTGTTTCATTATGTTACTTTTTGCCTTGCCAAGGCCTGATTTAAAATTGTTCCTAGCTATCCTGTGATTCGCCAGTCAGTGTCTGAGTTTGACCACACCGCCACTATATATTTATAAATCCCTTTGCATTGACTGAATCGCGTTATTAAACCATCGATTTGAAGTAGAGATACATATATACATTTTTGCTTGCATTTCATGGAATCCACAGCCGTTCTAAAACACCCTGTTGTTGTTTGCACTTTTAACTTGCTATGCTTATTTCGATGCGTTCATGGTCACTTATTTTCAGACTTTCACTATTATTTCAGACATTCTTTGTCATTACGTTGTCTAATATAGGTCGCGAGTTCGGGGAAATTCTCGTTGGCATTTACACAATTTGCTAAACGCGTTGTGACTTAATCCTTAAAGCATACACTTTGCTTCAACTGAATAAGCACATATATTTTCTAAGCTGCGTTGTCCATTTTTTCAAAACCTTGTGCCGTAATATATCATTTGATGATGCTAACTGTTTGCTTATGATGCTGAGAAAATAAATCGAAGAGAATAATTCAAAAAGTACCGCTATTTTTTCCCTGGTTCCCTTGCAAAGCATTCAATATGGAAAAATGCAGTTTTGTGAGTTGCAGACTTGAAACCATCCAAAACAACTTGAATTGAACGGTCCGAAAGGTATCATCGATTCCAAATGCACGCATTTTCGACAAGAGAGCTTGGTGCCAAACTCTGTCAAATACCTTTGAAATATCAAGCGCAACGATCTTACTTCCACCACCTTGGTGAAGAGATTGCTTCCACTTTTCGGCTAGATAAGCCATCAAATCACCAGTGGATCTGTTGTTGCGAAACCCATACTCCTGGTCATTAAGAGGTTTTCGGGATTCAAGATATGTCATGAGCTGACGGCTTATCAGCTAGATTCATCTTTTTGGGGACGGACTGGAGAAATACTGTTTTCCATCTTAATAAATAGAAAAGCCTGTGCTTTGCCATCGAAGAAGAACACCTCTTCGGAAGTGGACTTGTCGCATGGAGTATTCTCCGTCCTCGAGTACAGGGGGAGACAAAGCACAATCGGGTAGCGTTGAACTGACTGCAAAGTGAGCAGCAAGCAGATTGACTTTGTCTATAGACTGACAGCTGGATTTTCATTGTAAGTGAGTGTCGGGATAGATGATGAGGCCGAATTCTTGATGTTTTCAACATCTCACGTCAGTATGATTCTATTTTCATTTATTGGCAATTTATCTGGATACTCTCTGTCACAAAGTCTAGCTTGGTTTTGTATGTGGTATCTCACAATTTTCCCGTTTTTGGTTTTGTTTACATCAATTTCCTTTGCGTTGTTTTGAATGAACAACCATATTTCTTACAATTGCTACAGGCACTGGCCTGCCCAAAGAAAAAATTTAAAAAAATACAAAACTGGATGAACTGAAACTCGTGGCTTCAATGGCACAGTGGATGAGTGCTCGCCTGAGAAGCAGCTGGTCTAGGTTCGAATCCCAGTGGAAGTAAAAATGGATTTTCGGGATACAAGAAAAAACACAGACCAGTACCATAGGAAAAAGGAGTCTGATGATCGGTTGTGGCAGACCGTGAAACAGCGCTGTAACTCCAGCCGACCACTTCACGTGGTAGCAATTGTAAGAAATGTTGTTCATTCAAAACAACACAAAATCTAGCTTCGCTCTAAGTAATTGAACTCTCTTACTTCCTCAAAGTTGCAGCCTGCATTAGTAACGAATTGTCCTGTCGGTGGTCAGATACTTGATTTTTTCTTGACATGTTATTGGGGTGGTTTAATGTCCACACCTCCACTACTATCCAGTTAGCCTCCCTTTCTCGCTAGCTCGTCGGCTTGCTCATTCCCCTCTTTACCGCTGTGTCCCGGTACCCAGCACAGTCTTACTCGGTTCCGTCTGCATACTGCTTTTAGCATTGTGCGACAGTTTAGTTTCTGACTGTCTCAGAATTGATGTTAACAGATTCTAGTGCCTTAAAGTGTCGCCTGCCTGTGAGTTTGTTAGTTAGTTATATTTTGTTTAACTGGTTTCAGTTAATACATCAAATTTACAAATGTTTTTCGTAATATATTATAAAATCAGTTTTCTTTGGACATATATTCAAACTTTTGTTTTCACATATGTAATGATAGATTTTTTAAATTGTTTTTAATTGTCAAGCATTTTTATATTACTCGGTAGTTTGTTATACATATCTATATTTCTATAGTATAAGCAATTTTGTCCGAATACCGTTCTACATCTTACGATATGAAAGTTATCATTATTTCTTAAATTGTAATTTTGATAATGTCTAATATATTGCAAATTTTCACAAAGGTATTTTGGTAGTAAATTGTATTTCATATACGAAAAGATATATATTCAGCATTAATCTTTGTTTCACGCTTAGCCATTTAAGTGTCTCCAGCATAACTTTGATTGATGAGTATCGGCTGCATCTTAAGATACATATCATAGCTTTATTTTGGAGCTTTTGTAGACGATCCAACGCGTAACCGTTGCACATATATAAAATTGTCATTGCATAATCGAAATGTGGTTTTATAATCACATTGTATATATTCACTGTCGATGTAGATGGTGATATTCCTTCCGGACATTGATCCCATTTGCACTATATCTGCCGCCCTTAGAACAACCAGAACTTCCGATTGGAAGACACTGCTTGTGTCCGGGAGTCGTATAGACTCTTTCAGGTCTGGATCAACAGAAAAGATGCCAGAACCCGTTCCCTCCTCTGTTTTAGAGCCATCAGTGTAGATAGCAACCTCATTTGCTGCTGTGACTGCAACTCTTTGCCACTCTTCCCTTCCCGGATATGATACATCATATGGGATGTAGAAGTCGACCAAGGGGGAAATTTCATCTGTGCGTCTAGGATTTCCCTGTAGCACATCATAAGATCGAGCGGTGCCCAAAATTGCATTCCTTAAACTGCCCCAAATTTGTGAGGCGCAAAGCGCTATTGCCAGCAAGTTGTTTTATTTTTAAATCTAGAGGGATAAGGTGTAGAAAGGTGTCCAGTGCTGTCTTGGGAGTAGTACGGAGTACACCTGTGATGGCTATGCTAGCCGTTCTCTGCACCGTTCGTAGTTTTCTAATTATGGTTCTTTTGTTAGTTGCTCTCCACCACACAAGTGAGCCATATGTTAGTATGGGTATAACAACCACTATATATATCCAGTGTACCATGGCGGGTTTCAGGCCCCATGTTTTGCCTATTGTTCTTTTACAAATAAAGAGGGCGTTAATAATTAATTATTTCTCATATGTTGAGATTCCTATTTAATTTTCTATCTAGGATTACGCCCAGATACTTTGCACTGTCCGTAAGGGACAGTTCCACTCCGTCAAGTTTCGGAAGATTGAAGTGCGGTATTTTGTGTCTTCTCGTAAACAGGACTTACTCCGTTTTCGAGGGGTTGACATTTAGTCCGCAGCACTTAGCCCAATTACTGATTTTCTTTAAGGCAGTGTCTGTGACCTCACTTAAAGTATTTAAATATTTTCCGTGCACTAGTACAACCACGTCGACCGCATACGCTGTGTGTTCAAGTCGATGAAAGATGTCTAGTCTCGGCTTGAAATTCGTTTGTATTTTCAAGGATTGGCCTCAGTGTGGAAATTTGTTCGGTGTTTACACAGTACGTTGGATAGGATTCTTAATGCTACATTAAGCAGGGATATGCATAATTACAAGAAATCGTATCGCCGTATATGGAGCTGATATCCAGTCATCTGGAATGCTTTCTTACACCCATACTAAAATCCATTTCGCATTTGAGGAACTCTGCTGGTTAGCATCAGAGCCGGCGGCCTTGTTGTTCTTTTATACTGGATGGTGGAATCGGATATTTATGTACAGGAACTGCGTTCTCTTGGTGCCCTTTCACTCTTTCTACATGATGTCCATTTAGCTTGAAGGAAAAGTGACGGACCCCAAAGTGCATCAGTTATTCTTTGCTGAAGATGGACCCATCATAAGTGAGGATCAAACGTCCCTGCAACGAGCACTTGATGTTTTTTGTAGGGGAATGAGTATCGCATTACTCCAAAAAATACAGAACCTTGGTAGGGAATATCACTGCCTCCCCCCCCCCCACACTTGTTTGCTGTTTTTTCGTTTGGTCTCAACGCTTCATTGCCAACAATTAGTCAGACGAACACAAACTTCTTAAGTTAACTAAGGATATCTTTATTGAAGCCAAGATTTTTGCATTTTTTAAAACATAATATTTTTTTTTTGTAATCATTAGAAACGATCGTAAGGAAAGGCCAAATAATAGAGAAAACAGGCCAAGGGATGACAGTAAACAGAAGCGTGAGCCCAAGCCAGAAAGGCCCATGCCAAAGTATCAGCCACCCGCTCCAGGACCGGTAAGGATTGTCGCCCTACTATTCTTTTCTATGAGCAATAACAATGTGTTCTTTTTTTAATGACAGGCCTTACAAACGGCAAACAAATATTCCGGACTGCTGGACGATGACGGTTCCGATTAGAGTGTGTTCATCTTCAATAAATTTAACTTCTAATTACAATTACTCAGCGGCAGTGGAGTTATGACGCAATAATTCGCACAATGCCATTAAAAACTTAAAAATAAAAATACAAACAAAGTAAATATTATCGAAATCGTAAACGCAAATCAAAAACAAAATATTAAGGACATTTACGATTTTTTTTAGAAAAACAAATCTGTATCGTCAATTTTTCTCTCCTCCACGAAATGTTTTTTTTAAAAATTCTTTATACACAAACGTTCTGTTTCTATTTTCTAAATAGCAATTATTATTATTTTGTTTTCTATACATATATATATTTTTTAAAACACAAATTCTTCATAATTTTTATTTATTTTAACAAAATGACAAAACCATGCGTATTTACGCACAGTGAGTATGCGAAATGCAAATAAAAAATAAATAATCTTAAATCAAAGAAATACATACGAAGAGAAACGTACGTTCTACTATTTAAGTGAAGCGGTGTGCTAATTAAAATAAAACTAAACGCAAAGTGGATCTTCCAAGGAACAGCAACACAATTCACTCATACTTGGAAGACTGAAATGGTATTTTAATAAAATAATGAAAGAGTGTAAACAATCGAGTAGGGTTTGAACAATATTTCATATGTGCGGCCAAACAGTTGACCGGGCTTTGAATTGCTTTTATCTCTATTGGAATAAGTTATTAATTTCTTTTTTATATATAAAAATAGTCAAATAATATGTATCTTAGTTTTCTAATTTTAGCCCATTCTTTTTAATATTAATTTAATTAAGCAGGACAATTGAAGAAGAAAACGAACATATATATTATACACTTCAACTACACATACATACACATAAAGATGTTAAATTAAATCTTTAGGATAACTGATTGATTTTTTGGCATAAAGGTTTATTTGAATAATTTTAAATATTGTATTTATATAATTATGTATGAAAAGAAAAAAGAAATATTAACAAACCAACCTACCAACGCCTTGCGTAAATAAAACAAAAAAATATTTTTTTCCTTTAAAATTATTGATTTGAAGAAGGAAATTTTACTGAGTTTTTATTCGATGACAAGGGTTAAATAGATGTAATGACAAATGTAAAGACGCAAATAAAAAAAAGTTATCGGTCATTTTAGACTTAAAGCTAGCTTCTAAAATATTGGCCAGGAAATTCTTATAAAAAAATTTCATTTGTATGGTGTGCGTAAAGGCAAGGAAAATAAATGGTTTTACGAAAACGTATTAGACTTAATGGAAGTGAACCAAGGAGTACCACAGGTAAATTGTTATTTTTAGTATACAAAAACAATTTGTCAAAAATAATAGAAAACTGAAAGATTCTGCAATATTATGCTGATGATAGATGGGCGCAGTGTGTAGACTACTAATCTAAAGGTCTCGTGTTCAAATCCCGCCGGGGCCAAAGTTCTCAACTTTTTTTTCCACTGCCCCACCTCTTGCGAACGTCTGACAAACATCCAAGAGTACCACTTGTTTCTTATGACAAGTGAAAACCGCGTGTCGTTGGCCAGTAACATCTACGAGTTAAGGTAGATAATACGTGGTATCACAATGGACCTACATTGATCTAAGTGTTTCGGCTTCTGCCGACAGCCACCTAAACCTGTCATAAGAAACTTTTCAAATTTGCCGTTCGGATTCGACTTTAAATTGTAGCTCTCTTAAACCTGAACACAAGCAAATAGTTGGAGAAAGGTTTCGGGCCGTTAATGCCTAATATTTGATTTAATTGGCTCTTGCGAACGCGGTCGATAGTTACATATGACGCTTTCCGTTGGCAATCCGGAATGCTTCCGAACTATTCCGAAAGTGTCCCATTGGCACTCGAATGACTGTTCTTGTCCTGAAAGGAGAGAAATTTGCTCCTGGATTTGAAATCAGAATTAAAAACTGAAGCACTCACACATTCAAAATTAAAATTGCAAAATGGCAAATGTCATTTTTCGTTATGCTGCATTTTATTATTTTGACGAGGAACCTACTTTAAATGGAAATACATAGTTCAACTAGCTGACCCGGCAAACTTCGTTTTGCCCAAAATATATTTGTTGACTGAATTAATTTCAAGCACTCACGATTCCACCTGAAATTTGTTTCTTTGATCGAAATTTAGCGATACTTAACAGATGACTTCGTCCCGGCCAATATTTTGCGAAAATATAATAAAATCAAGTATTAATTTCTTTAAAGTCTATTAGATTTATTGAAATCTAAAACAAAGAATATATTAATGACTCAATTTAAAGCTGCACGATACACTATATTTTTTGTTTTCTGCTCCGGAGCGTAAATGAAGAGTGAGGATGGTTTCCCTACTCGGGAACATTCCACATATAACTGGCCGTGTGAAAAACATGATTTTTCCAGATTTATGCCGCACACTTCCAGCGACTGCCCTTGTGACTTGTTTATTGTCATCGCAAATGCAAGTTTCACTGGGAACTGAATACGTTTGAATTGGAATGGCAAATCGTTCGAACTCAAGGGAATTCGCGGGATTAGGCATTCTTCTCCTTTGAACAGCCCTTTCAAAATCCTTGCCACTATCACATTGTTCATTAGCTTCATGACAATCAGTCGGGTTCCATTGCACAGTTTCGGGGCATGAAGATTTCTTAGCATAATGACGACAGATCCAACTTTAAGACGCAAATGATGAGGCGGAATGCCAGACAAATCCAAAGATCGATCGATTTGTATGAACGCAGCTCTCCCGGAATTTGATTTTGAATCGTCCAATTCAAGTCATTGACATCAATATTTTTCGCTGCTAAAATTGCACGTGCGCTCAACCAATCGTAGTTACGATAATTTTAACCAATGTTCGGATATACATTAGTAATGAGTTCATCTTTCGTTAAGGTGAATTGACAAATGAGAGGTGGAATGGATATTAAACCACTTGAAGTTTCAACCGGAATTTGTCCATTTCCGATTTTTAGCAGTTCTTTAGAGAAAACTTCTGCGGTTCTATCCTGTTGCAGAATCACTCGCATATTCATACTCAATGAAATGGTTTTCACGTATCGCCACAAATACGATGACTTCAGACATGCATTTAATTCATCCGCCGCTGTTGATTTCGGTATCACGGGAAGTGTTTGTCTGAAGTCGCCCGCCAACAGTATCATCACGCCACCAAACCGGTGATTATTGTTGCGCAAATCTTGCAATGTTCGATCAAGTGCTTCTAATGATCGTTTGTGCGCCATTGTGCACTCATCCCATATGATCAATTTACAATTGTTCAACACTTTTGCCATGGCTGATTGCTTTGAAATGTTGCAAACAGGATTTTCATTGATTTGCAGGTTTAACGGAAGCTTCAGTGCTGAATGTGCTGTTCTTCCACCTTCCAACAGTGTTGCAGCAATTCCGGTAGATGCGAGAGCTAACGCAATGCCACTTTGAGCACGTATTGCTGCTAATATCAATGATATCAGGAACGTTTTCCCAGTACCGCCGGGCGCATCAAGGAAAAATAGTTCACCGTTTCCTTCATCGACAGCCTTCATCAGTTGATCATACGCACTCTTTTGCTGTTCATTCAGCAGCGGAACATATGTTTGTAATTGTTGTTGCAAAGTTGTTGTGTCGTAAGCATGCTCGCGTTCCAATTCACGATTCAATACACTTACAGTTTGACGATTTGGCGCTGGCATATGAATTTCAACCAATAGTTTGCCACTCATAAGCAAACACAAATCTTCAATTAGCACCAACGCTTCATTGTAGATGTCATCGTTCATTTGCAATTCGAAATTCCCTGTCGCTAATTGAAAACGATGCAAAATGTCCTCTGCGATGTCATCTTTATACGTATCCCATAATTGACGTGGGTTTGAAGGCTGACATGTTGAAATGATCATAGCGAAAAGTGTACGAACTCCACTTCAGGCGAAGAAGCTATTGCATCATCTAGCGTATGATTCCAGTGACTGTCGTGTTCAAGCAATTGTAACTGTTGACATGCTTCTCGAAAAGTTGCACACACCATACCATCCACAGTCCGCAATGACTCAAATGAAGTTGGACCGCGCACATTAACCAAAAGCAACCGAAGGTAGAAGCAGTCGTCGTTCTTTGGATGGATTGTGTAAATTCGTCCCAATGCATCAGTTGAAAACACACCTGCATATCCATCTACTGGTTGACCTTGCTTTCTGCGTAACCATTTCTTCGACGATGCATTCCATGTGTAATATCGAGGAATCTCCGAGTAAAGCAATGTTCTCGCAAACTGATCACTGGCGCAAGTTGAAAAGAAACTGGTTAATGTTGTTGCTGGGGGTCTTTCCACTCGCTGTGCTGCATTCTCTGCGTTGAAATCTTTGGCCATTCTCCAAATGAACTGCCAGATGCACAACAGTCGGATGACGTTCATGAATCGCAAATAAAAATATTCTCCAGAGTGCTTCGTTGCAGTTCACATATCGGCCCATTTGAAACTTGCTGATTTCATCTCGTTCAACGCCAATAACCGCCATATCGCTTCCTTTGGTGACGTATTTGCAAACATACTTAATTGATTTCATCAACATTGATATGTTTTTTAAATGCCTTAGACAATATTGGCGAATATGGCACGATCCATGTGTTGTCAACCACGATATTAGCTCCTTTTAATTGAGTGATGAATGTTCTGCCATTATCATCTGGTGAACGACGCCGATAGAGTGGATATCCATCGTTTCCAGTTTGAGTTTCCGAAGTAAAAGCACGTGGATAACGTTTTGTGCATTTATTGTTGGACATACAAACCGAAGTAGGATTGTGTTGTCCACATGGACCGTGGAGCATATTGGTCTTCACGACTTCGTGCAACTCTGGATCTATATTAGGATCAGGAATTTCGGCAGAAATGATGTCATCAATTTGGTCCGATGTAATTTTGTCCACCATCCAAAGAAGAATGTGTGCGTGCGGCAAACCTCTTTTCTGCCACTCAACTGAATACATCCAGCATCGAACAGTACCGTATACACGTTCTTTCGCAATGAAACCCATCAAACATCTGAGTGTTTGTTTGAACACTCGTGCTGTAACATCGTGACGATCGCTTGGTGACTGACCGGGATGCAATAACTGCGTAATCTCTGGCCATTTTGGATTGCAAGTGAACGTCACAAACAAATACGGCCGTCCATAATTGCGCACGTAAGTTATCGCGTCCTGGGAGTACTCGTGCATGTGTCTTGGACTGCCAATGTATGTCGCTGGCAAAATTGTGGGTCGACCAACATCTGTAATATCTGCGTCGCTATTGACCGCATCTCACAAGTGTATATATTCTTCTGATCGCAGCTTAGCCTGATTAAATCGAATGTAATTGAGTCGTTCTGTCTCAACCTTAACGTACATATCAACAGCATATTGTTGAAACAATCGTCGATATCTCAGTAGGTGATTGTCAGTGTTTTGGCGAATCATCATTCTATATGCGTAAAAGTTCATTGCCCTGACTTTTTTATTTGTCTCGACCCCTAAAAATTTACAATTTATGAAGTGACTAACAAGTGTTGTTTTTTGTACTAACCATTGGCCGGATTTATCATGTTGTATCTGAAGTGATATCCGTCTTCACCATGGCAGAACATAAGCGGATATTGCAGTGCATCATACGATCGATGTGTCTCACTTATTCGCTGTAGTGCGTTTCCAGTTCGGCGTTTGATGACTATATCAAGCGATTCCAAATTTTCACCAATAACAACAATTGATATTTCACTAACTGTAGGTGCATTGTATTGTCGTTCATGAGTTCCTGCTGGGCGTTTGTCCGCTTTTATGACAATGCTGTGATCATCAGATGGCATCTGTTCTAACGAAGTCGTAAACAGTTTGATGAGCTCATTATGTTCGTGTGACATTTCCTGCAATTGCTGGACTATTTCTCTTTTCGTTGTATTAAAGACAGCACAACGCCGATTTACTTCATCATGTGAATCTCCAATAAAGTAGGTATATTTGGAGATATTTGTGTTCTTGATCTGGATGCGGCAACAGTGATCCAGCAAGATGAAAAATTTGCCCATGAATCTGTATAGTTGGAGGCAAATAATTTAGTTTTTGTCTTTTGTTGGCAAGATAAGTGTTAGTTTGTGTTATGTCATGATGTATCGTGGTTTGGGTGTGCTGTGTTAGTGTATTTTGTGGTATTAATGTTGGTGTATCAGCATTCATTGCTGATGTTGGTTAAATTACCTTGAATGTTGGATTGTAATTTCGTTCATTTACAATTTCACCACCAAAAGACGTCATTTGAAAACAATCGTTGTACATCTTGATGTGTTGCAAGAAATGGTTCGAATTAGGAGATTCACCATAAAGCAGCGTGCGCAATGGCTCTGGTGGTGGAATCAACTCTGGCAATTTCACCTTTCCGCCCGCGCAACACAATCCAGGCGGTTCTTTCTCAAATTTAACTGCATTGCAATGCTGACAAACGACAGACATTTGACCAAATTGAAGTGATGCGTGCGCACTGTATTGAATGTTTGGGTCATATCGAAAGGCTGCACGTTCAATGCTCCCCGGAATAAATTGTTGTTGCCAACGTTGTCGTTCAATAGTCGCACGTTGTGACCTTGCTTCATCACTTTGCCGAGCACGAACTTCTCTTCTTCTCAATCGTTGTTGCTCATTGTAAGCTTCGTTGATCTCTTCTGACTGTCGCGCACGATTTTGAATCATTCTGATTCGTGCTGATTCCCTTTCAATAGCACGTTCCTCTTCCGTTTGACGTGCTATGACATTTCGGTGTCGTGATGCATTCTGTGAACGCCGACCAATGTTACCATGACCTCTTTTTGGCATCGTAACAAATATCGAACTGTAAATGATCATAACTTTTTATAAATCGCACGCAGTTTTCACAAATCACTAACTTACCTTTGAAATAGCCAAAATACAGAAAGCAAACGAACGAAAAGGGGCAATTGAAATTTTGAATACAACTAAAAATTTTATTTAAAATTAATTTGACTTTCTTTCAAATGTTGTTTTATTTTTCTTTCTTGATTTACAAAAGGGTACAACTTCTTTATCCGTACATTAGTTAATTCATTGCCCCCCCCCCCCCCCCCTCCTCCGTGACCACACAGCCCAAATTATCAAATCACAAAGAACATATACTGTGCTATCAAATGGAATGACCGAATACAGCGGAGCAATTACGAACAAATCCGCAGAAGGAAGTATCCAATTTGGTCCAGTCGTTTTCGAGTTTTAAGCATCCGAACAAACAAAGATCCATTTTTATATATATAGATAAAACAAACAAGTAATTTTATATTACATTGCTATCACCCTCTTCATCATCTAATGATAATGCGGTTCTCGTCTGAAGGAATTGAAAATAAAACCACAAGTGCAGTCCCTGATTACAAGTAACTATTCGCTGCCTGACTGTCGTTACTGCAAAAAGCAATTACAAGTAACGAGGTCTGTCGCAGGTATCGTTAGCGTAACCACACCATTTCAGCTGTCGTTTTGTAAAAATGGAAGGCAAGTGACAGTGAGGGAAACATTTTTGTTGAGTACTTTTAGTTACTTCGATTTTTAAAAAATTATTTTATTTCAAATATTTCGAAGCACAAATGTTTATTGATATTGCACTTCTTCTTCCTCCTTTAATGGCTGTCGGGCTCGCCGGTTCGCCCTCATAAAATAACGGCAGGCCTGCCGATTATGCATCACTTCCTCGCTGAGGCCAATCAAATGCCGGTGTTGCTGCATTTGTGTGATACAGGAGTTCTTAGGCCTGCCTCTCTTTTGCGTTTGTATTGGAACGTTGACTTATATTGCCTTTTTGACAGGGTTCATTGGATCTCTCCTTCGAACATGACAGTACCAGTCGTGCTCCATTTTTTCGATAGGTTCTGTGACGTGGAGGATTCTTCGGATTTTATAACTTCTTATTCGATCAATCTTTGTTATGCGTTATGCTAAGCATCTTCATATCAGCCGCCTTTAAATTGCCCTTATCCTTTTTTACGCTGTCCAACATTGTGAACCGTATGTGAGCGCCGGGCGCACAATGTAGGGCTTTCCTTCAGCTTAGGGGCACTTTTCGATCACAAAGATGGCTGAGTTTTTCCGCCACTTCATCCACCCTACGCTTACGCGATGCTTAATGTCGTCATCACAGCTTGCTTCGCTATTGATCATAGATCCCAGATATTTGAACTTTTCGCACTTGGGAATCACTTCTCCATTCATATAAATGTCTGGAATAGATCAAAGTGGATCAGAGAAGGGCAGTACAAGTATTCTGTTTTCTTTCAAACTGAATGTGGCGGCGGCCACTTTATTTGTGAAAGTCTGGCTATGATCAACATTTCCACTTTGGGCATGCATGTCAAAAGCGTCCATTGCAGGGCAGGGTCTCAACACAGAAATATCGGCTCTGCCCGGACAAAGTCGACGAAATAATAGATACAAAAAATCAGTGTACAACAAACTTACAATCTTTATTTACTTCGTCACAATGTATTTGAAATAACTTGCTATTCGCTTGTCAGTGATGTGTGCATCGATCTTTTCTGCAAGGCGTGTTTGTTGTTCCCTATCGAAACGGTCGGTCCAATAGAACAGATTCATGATGAGTTTCTTACCCTCGAACGCATTCTCACTGCCCAGGACTTGGACTTTTTGCAAATTTTCTAAAGATAATCACTCATTTTAATCGATGAAACTACAGCCAAGAAAACTCACCAATAACTGCATCAATAACTGTTGGTAATGCCTTCAAAAATGCCAAATTTTTCTGTTTGCCGAGGTTAGATAGGGCGACTAACAGGCTTTGAGGAATTGTCTCTTTTAGGAGAATCTGCTGAGGTAAATAAGACAGCCAAGATTCAAACTCTGCCGAACTGCAAATGACAAAATTATAAGATTATAATCGACGAAAATTATCTCGACTCACCCGTAAGACTGATATAATTGAGGCGACAACACAATTTTACAAAGCAGAATCGAGACTTTCGTTGTTCCCTCCTTCGTGAACAATCCATTTTGCGCCGAAGAAATCACAGTCCTCAGAAGAGCTCGGGTATTCTCTTCGTCATACTTGAGTAATGTAAGCCCGCTGAGGTACAAGTTGGCACGTAGTGCTTTTTCCAGGCATTGAAAATTGTCCACGTTGATTTGCCTTATTTCTGAGACAATTTCTGGAAGACACATCATCAGACACTCTTCCTTTCAAAAAAGTAGACTTACTTTTTAGAAACCGCAGTATTTCGCTTACTTTTCCAACGTTACTGTTCAGTTTGTTTTCGTAAAAAACACACAACAAATACGCCAGTCTGGTGTTTTGTTGCAGGCAATGCTGGCCTCCTGCTTCCTGCACTTCTTTCTCCGTCGCAGCTCCCTTGGACTTTGTCTTTGTGAGCCCTGAACCCTGCACCTGCTGGTAAGGGAACGTTCCTAAGAAATGGCTCACAAAACTGTCGGCGAATTTGCCTCGAAACCATTCACTTAAGTCAGTGTTATTGATTTCAGCTTCGAGAATTTCCGTTAACGTCCACAAATTCTGTAGTATTTCCAGAACAATCTTTAGTGTGTGAGCAGCGTCGTTTGAGAGAATTACTTGCGACGAACTATCACTTTCACTTGGACGGACTTCCACCCATGATTCAAATAATAGTGGCATTAGGTGTTCAATGTATCCGCGAAGAATGGTGGTCTCGTCCGACCGTATAAAAGACTTTTCACCAATGGATTTGTTAAAGATCTGCGACAGATCGCAGTTCTCGCTCAGTTGCCATTGTACGATCGGAAAGTACTCCGTTTGGACCGTGCTAAAGGTATTCATGACCTTGTATTGGGCATCACACTTTTTGCTTGCGTTGGTGAGACGATTCTCAATAAGAGTCATGAGCATCCCTTGAAGGCGTTCGAGCACCTTGCTTCGCCACTTGATAGTAGTTGTTTTGTTGCCCATGTTGACGGTGAGTGTGCGACCGGGCTTAGCATCAGCACGAATTTTCGAAATCATATCAAGGAAGTTTTGGAATATCTTTGTACTATTTGCAGCTACAAGTTTCGGTACATGCAGCAGTAATACATCTAAGAGCAGCAGTGAATCTTCTTGAATTGAAGGCTGAATGTGCGTCATAGCGCATCGCAAATATGAGGATATAGCGTGGAAGAATGGCTCTACTGTTTCGATTGGCAAAGCGGCGAACAAACTGCTAAGAACCTTGAAGGATTCCCTGCGAGTGTCTTTCTCGACATCAAGACAGATGGCTGCAATAGCTTGGATTAAATCACCTAAATGTCGAAAAATGTCTTCAGAATTGGCAATGGATTCGCGTAGGTTCCTAAGCGCTTCCAGACGAAATGATGAACTGCTGTGCTTTAGGCGACTCAGCGTTTCCTGTTAAAATCTCTTGTAGAACTCGCAACCTCATGGAATCCTATCAGAACTCACCTTTATGTTAAGTTTTCTGCGGCCATCCTCTACATGCGACTCTCGCAATTGCTCCTTGATGACAATTTTGCGGACTTTGAAGTCAGTTTTGGTGACATTAAGACCTTTCGGTAGTTTAGCACCTTTTAACTTGACTTTAGACTTTTCTGCACGAATTGTTTTCTTATGATGACCACCCATTTTCACCAGCGAAAAAATAAGTTGCCGTCTACAAAATTTTATTCAATAACACGTGTTGGGATTGTTTTGGCAGTTGAGTTGGGTTGTTTTTGTCACTTCATTCAAGCAATTCCAAAATGCATTCCACATTCCAGTAGAAACTATGCCAACAAACATTCCATATACATTTTTACATAACAAAACAAATTACTAAATTTTTAATTATGAAAGTAATTTATTTTAAAATGCGAGTAAAAAGCAACTATTAATCCCAACCCAAGTTAAGAAAGTAATTTGCGCTTTGCTTCAGCTTCTTCGGCGGCTTTCATTATTTGCTCTTCGCGTTTAGCACGTATTTCACGGATGGCATTCTGCAATTCTTTTTTCTGACTTTCGTTTTCAGGTGGATAGAGCTCCCGTTTTTTCTCGGTAACATATTTTTCGAAATACTCTGGTTGGTTAAAATAATGAAAAAGTGCAACTGGGAATGTTATGTACAGCGCCATTTTTCCGACTTCAAGTCGCCAGCCACCCATTGTTATTGTGTGGAGCTGAAATGACCGAGTGATTAGCCTTTGATTTGATTACCTGTTATTCACTATTACTAATTTATTTCGGTTCTTTTACAAGAAAAGTGAATGCTTTGGTCAATAAATAAAATACTGTAAAACTTGCGTGTTATGAAAACCAGCTGATTTAAATGACGTCTGGAAATACTTGTGATCCACACTAACGTAGCTGTTTCATGATCCACACAACATCTCCTATGATGTCTGGAAAGGTACCATAAGGGGGCGGTTATATTTTGTTGCACAAAAAGCCTTAATGAGTTGGTCCAAGTAGATTCGAACCGTCATTTTGGATCAAAACTTTTTTTTTTGTAAAAACACCGGATTTTGGATTTTTTGTTTCTTAAAATCTAAAGGCCAAACAATATCTCTGCTTACGTTCGAAAACATGAAACCTATCGCACTTAACGTCCGTAAATATGACAACCGTTTTTTTGTGTGACAGTTGCTTGCTTTTCACTTGCTTTTATTATGGGTTTCTTAAGCAATTGATAGATCAGAAGGGAATGGTTCATTCAAATAGGACATGAGCTTCAGTTTTCGTCGGTTTATTAAAGTCGGAACGTTGCGTAAGGTGCTGTCCGAAACTAAGCGAATGCAAAGATTTTGTATTGTGTGCGGTTCGTTAAGTCGGAAAACCGCGATCTCATTCGCACTTTACGTAAGTTAATTTGACAACCAGTTTTTTGTGTTGGAAAACATTGGCAGTTGCTTTCTTTCACATACTTTTACTATAGGTAACTTAAGGAATTAATAGATCGGAATGGAATGGTTTGTTCATTTATGACATTAGCTTCAGTTTGCGTCCGTCTATTATATTTGGGTCTAATGGTGGATTTACACCATCACGCACGCGCATTTTTGCAACAAAACCGAAAAGAGAGATCCGTTTATCCGCAGTCAATGCTAATAAGGTGTAAGAGTGAGATCACTTACTTTAACTTGCTATAACATTATTATGGAGATTTGACAGATCACATGTACCTAAACAAACAAATTTATTTTCATCGGTTTTGTTGTAGTAGAATTAAAAAATAAATAAAAACATGGATCTCGTAAAGGCTGCCGTATTAATAGTGTTTTCCATCTTGAGTAGGTACAATCGGCGATGTGAAGCAGAGAAATGCCAAAAATGTATTATGGCGATTAAAACATATGATAGCAGCGCCCATTTTGTTTTATAGGAAATCGAAATTTCGTAAGCCATCGCTATAAAAATATCAACATGCATAGCTTTCCCATAATTCCTACCACGTAAACAAGATGGCCGACCTGAATACGTGTCACGTTTTTTTGCATGTTAGGTAATGCTGTCCCTTTCAGTCACACGAATATTTAGTATTTAGCATCCCTTTAATCTTACATGTTAGGAATGTGTGACCGTGTAAATCCACCATAAAGCATAAAAAATACCCCAATAATTGTATTTTATTCCTCCAACGCTTCCGCCATTTTGCCCCTTTTTTATTTGGATAATTTTCAATTCCTATTGAACAAAATTTGATTAACAAAATGTTCGATTTTTTTTCTTGCACGCTTAATTCTTTTCGACGGCTGAATCTCTTAGTTTCCTTCAGCTCATTGAACACATAGGTACTGTACCTATAAACAAATATCTTTCTCTTTCCAACTTTGCAAGACACGGTTCCAAATGCAAAAAAACTTTGGAAAAAAATCTGAAAATTTGCAAAGTGCAAAATCGTCGGAACTTTGAGTTTTTGGTAGCACACTTCTGACTTTTACTTTGCAGGAAATTTTTTGTTTGAAAAGTTGTAAAGTGAAAAAGTGGTTGGTGAAATAGAGCCCAGGCTTTCGCTCTCACGTCTCACCGGATTGAGATATTGAAGTGAAAAAAATCAAGTTTCACAGTTCCTACTGAATACGTGATTTGTACAAGGTGGCGCAAAAGTCATCTTCCTATCGGAAGGAGCATAATTTTTGCAAATGGCGGCAAATGTAAATTCTACTTTGATATTTGTGAAGTTAACTAATACAGAAAAAACTTAAGACACCAATTAACATAATCCAAAAGCAGAACCAAAGTTTTTCATTGATAAAAAAAATTATACAGCGAAAGAACATCGGGTGACAACTTTTGCGCCACCTGACAACTTTTGCGCCACCTTGTATAAGCTTCGGTTAGTGGCGGTAAAAATCGCAGTCAAATGGACATAAGAAAAGGGGAAAAAGGGCGCACACGCTCTCTCACTTGTCTATCTCAAATTTTCAATTCGTGTTTACCTACTTTACTTGTTGATTTTAAATCCAATCACAGAAAGTTTGATGATCGGATTATTAAGACTTGTTGGGCAGAGGACCATTTCAGAAATCGGGCTTGGAACCAGACCAGACTTCTGGGGTCCAATGCCAGAACACAATTAGCTCAGTGTGCACGGTCTAATATTTGTACATATAATAGAATTCCCTAACCATAATGACCGGGATTTAACAATACTTGTCGTTTTTGGCTTTAGGTGTCACACAGGTCAACTGGGTTTAACCTTTATTCTAGCTGCAGCGTATTAGCTTCAGCTCTTCTAGCATTCTTATTTCTTTTGAAGATTTGCAAAGTTTAAAGGCTGGGCAGGGCAGTCAAGTTACCTAAGACTACCAAGTAAGCATGCTGTTTTTTGTTCATGCAACATTGCTTTGTTGGGTCTTGTATTGGCTGTTGAACAACTAAAAGTACTTTCCATGCAGTAGTTTAAATATTTATTTTAAATGATGTACCTATGTGTTTTCTAATAAAATCTGTTTAAACAATGTTGATTACCTTCAATATTTACTCCAATAATTAGCTGCGTCTGGCTTGAATGTGTTTTTTCCTCGAACAATAACCTACTAACTTACGATGCACTATAAGTACGATTCGCTCAGTATAGGCCCTTCAGTCAGTTACCACGCCTACTATTGAATGTAAGTCGATAAACGGATGACTAAAACCATCAACCAATTCTTCAAACGCATAATTTTTTGCTGTGCTTTCTTTACCAACGGAATTGGAAAATCATATAATAAAAACCACCATCGCTCGTCGGTAAATCCCCTTCTGTAAGAAAGAGTGTCTATGCCGCGGCTTATCTTGAACCGGTGAACTTTTTGATCGGCCGTCATAGTCTTGCTGATACAACAAGTTTTATTTATAAAGGCGATAGGTAGACACCCACCCACAAACATTCAACTGTTAGTCACTCTCCAGTCAATATGGTATCAAAAGTTATTCTTCATGTCGCCGTTCTTCTAATTGGTAACTCAACTTTCATGCATTTATTTATTTTAGCCAAACTGTATCTACAGCTTTGCTCTAATTTTCTTTCACAGTTGCGCACTGTTGTGTTGGTGTAACAATTCAACCGCGAAGCGCTTGGGGAGCAGCACCGCCCAAGTGGAATACTCGAGTCAATGGACCTGTTCAGTACGTCATAATCCATCATTCGGATCATCCAAATGGTTGCTCGGATTCTGCTCGATGTCAACAATTAATACGCAACATTCAGTCGGATCATAAGGGTCGTCGAAACTTTAGCGATATTGCATATAATTTCATTGTAGCCGGAGACGGAAAAGTTTACGAAGGTCGGGGTTTTGGAAATCAAGGCTCTCATGCTCCACGATATAACGCAAATAGTATTGGAATAGTCTTTATAGGAAACTTTGAAAGTAAGTACCTAAGCCGTTACTTTGATTTATTTCCTGACCGCATACATTTTCAATTAATTTACAATTTATCAACAGATCGACTCCCATCATCCACCATGATGAACAATGCTAAGGAACTGATCGCACAAGCAGTTTCCGGTGGACATCTTAAGAGCGGTTACACCCTGCTTGGTCATCGGCAAACCAAGGCGACCGATTGCCCCGGAACAGCGCTCTTCAATGAAATTAAAACATGGCCTCATTGGCGTACAATTTAAGTTAATAAAATATTTAACAGATATGTAAACAAAGTACATAGATAGTTTTACATATTTAATATGACTGGTTGTAAAAAAGGTGCACACTTGCGAGTCACGCGTCATAACTGGATCAGTTTTTACCACGGCTTTTTCTCTGGGGTGGCTGGTAACCTACGATGGTTTCGGTTAGCTCCTTGATGATGTCACGATATCGGTTCCACATATTGTTGGCGCTTGTGGGTGGTTAATGCACAGAGGAGAGTCTCTCGCTTTCCGCTCTGTGTGGACTCTGGCTACTCTAGGTGTGCTAAGGCGTCCAACGTCGAATTTCGCCCTTCGGAATGAGTGCACGTTTATGATGTTGGACGCGTGTCTCGCATCGATAAGCACATGGTCGATTTGGTTGGCGGTTCTACTATCTGGAGAGCGCCAGAATACTGTGTGGATCCTGAGCCTTGGAAAATAGCGCTACTTATCACCGTATTACAAGCTGCTGCAAAGTAATAAAAAATACGAAGCAAATAGTAAACATAATTTCAGCTGCAATTGATGTATACGTATTCTATTTAAAAAAAATTGTATTTATTTGTATAAATTAAATCTTTTCCTTACTTTTTAATTAGTTTAATGAACGGATATTAAAGTCATTCATTCAAAAATAAAAATTACTTTAAATATTGTATCAAAATTAGTTATTCGGTTTGTTCCCACGTGCGGTCAAACCTAATTCATATTAGTATGCTTGTTAGCAATGAATTTTGACGAATTACTTAGCAAATTGTATGCCAAAAATAAGTCTTGGTCTTTTGCAATACCTTACAGAACAAAAACCCGACAAACAAATAATTTAGACGCATTAGACGGCTAAAGCAAGTTCTCCCAGCTAACAGTAATCATTATGTTGGGTTTAGGTCTTTGTGCTTAAAGCAAAGTAATATAAAAATATGGCTAATGAATGTAAATCGTAGTATATTTTTGATAATTTTCGGTTAAATTAAAACACATTAAATTCATCGAAGTATGTAATATAGTATTTTGTCATTTTTCAATTTGGTTACTCTGTATTTACAGCAGAGAACAGACGAAGAAAAATTGCAAAGTAAAAAAGTTCAAGTATTGCTCTCGCTGTGGGATCATGAAAATTGAACCCGATAGGACACAGGATCTCGTAGAGTTGTTGTACTGCGGGTAAACAAATGAACAATATGGATATTTTTTTAGTAATAAAACGCAGCTATTAGTTATAAACTCAAAAATTCAGAATTTTATCTTAAACGGCTGATTTTCGCATCTGAAACTTATGTCGATTTCTATTGGTAATTTTCTCAAACTTAAAAAAATTGGTGCAGGCGCGGAAATAAAACTGGGGTTAAACTGCTGTTGTATGTATTGGTACAATTTTCCAGCGTTTTTGTTGTGTCTAGAACTGCCAATTATTGGTAGTGTGACTGTGTGAGGCCAAAATGAAGGGTAAAAACGGTGTTCTCTCAGAGTGCACTGAGGGTTATTTTTGTTTCGAAACGAAAACGATAATTTGCTCTGAAAGCAGTATGAGTGAAAAGTTACCAATCGAAATCGACATTACTTGCACACAGCACACGACGTCACGGCCGGCGCCTTAATTAAATTTCCGTTTTGCCAGCAAGCTGAATAAAACCAGTTCCTCTTTACAATTTATTCGCGATAGGACTGATTGTTTGTTAAATAAAAAAATAATAATTTTTATTAAACGCACCTAAAGATGCGATCATAACTTTATTGCCATGAACAATTCAAAGGATGCACATACCACAGAGTAGAAAAAACAGTAAATAAAAATAATCTGGGCTATCATAAACGTTTCCCCTCGTCAGCAATGTAAATCAGATTTGCTAGAAATGTGAAGAGTTTCCAAGGAAAATTTATTTGCGATAGTCTCGAATGTCATCGGTTAGGATTCGTAGAAAGCCTTCTCAATGAATCGTGGCAAAGCAAAGGCTGATCTGTGAATAGCTTGCGAGTAGTACTTCAATCCCATTTTGTCCACTTCGGCATTAGTGAATTGCCTCACTGGTTCCCCTCGGAGAGGTCTTGAGCTGTCCAAACTTCCAATCACAAAGCCAATACTACCACACGGATACGATGGTACCGAGGTCACTCCGTAAGCTACTTGGGCAAAGTGCTGCTTGCAACCTAACATAACCTTTTGTATGTAGTTTTGATCCAGCCAGAAACTGCCACCTTGCGACGAAACGATTCCACCTTTACGTAGAGCGTTTTTCATGAGCTCATAGTAACTCTCCTGAAAAAGGCTTACAGCTGGTCCAATCGGATCTGAGCTGTCCGTAATGATGACGTCAAATTCATTCTTGTGCTGCTTCATGTACTCGAAGCCATCGCCAATGGTCAAACGTAGTTTGGGATGTTCGAAACCGCATGCCATTTGCGGGAGGTATTGCTTTGATAGGTCCACTACGCGATCATCAATCTCTACCTGATGTACTTCGACGACATCAGGATGCTTTACTACCTCACGAGCAACGCCACCATCGCCTCCACCGACAATAAGCACTTTACGTGGTTCCGGGTGGCAACACAGAGGCAAGAATGAGATCATCTCCTGATAGGAGAACTCATCGCGTGACGTGCACTGAATGATTCCGTCTAGTATTAAGCAGGTTCCGAAAGTTTCACTGTACGAATACATGGACCACGTCATTGAAGATCGCAATATTGCAACAATGTGGACTTACCTTTCGATAATTTTTATGTCTTGGTACTTAGACTTTTCTTCGTGGAGTACTTTCTTCACTTTCAGTGAAAAGCATTGACCAGGCCAGAGATCATCTTGAATCTCACTGAACCAGCCATTGACGATGGAATTCATTTTGTGAAAATGTGCGAACTCCGCGGATTATTCGTAGGTATGTTAATAGCACGTTTTACGGTCTTATTTCAGCCGTTTAGTTGGCGGTATCACGAACCACTTGTTGGACTGGCTGATACAAGTTTAGAACTTTCAATGCAATTTAATTCGATATAAAAATGCTGGTTAGCTATGGCGAATAATATATCGAGTGGACACTTGAAGGGTGAAAGAGCAATACGAACGATTTTTTTCTTAAAATTAGTTTGTTATTATCGCTACGCTGAAATAGCATGTGGCGAAGCTTGGACTTGATTAAAAAAAATGATACGAATTTGTTGTGTGCCATACGGCAATTATAATTTCTGATTACAGAATGAATTGTGGACTATGAGCACCGGTTCGTGACATGTTGAAATAAATGTTCATCCACAAATCCAGGGTGGGCCTAAAGATTGGGTTTAAAAAGGAGTTGGTTTTTTTTTTAAATTAAGTAAAAAAAAAAATAAGCCCATTCAGCGGCACGTTTTAAGGACCATTCATATGAGAGCGGCCAATTTTTCAATTTATTTTGATGAACTACATAGTTACTTATCCCCCTCTTAAAGTATTTGCACTTTTTTTTTGTAAATGCATTAAAAGTAGTCTTCTCCTATTTCTCCTACAACCTTCGTTCGCACAAGTCGCGCTTAAGTGGAAAGTCCTTTAAGCCGTGCTGAACCCCGTTTTTTTAAACATTTTTTGATGAGCTAGTCACATATCCCGCTCTTGGAATAGTAATGTTTGCAATTTTCGGTATGTAAATGCATTAAAAGTACGAGTAGTTTTCTCCGCTGTTTATTCGCGCAAGTTCTTTCGAACCAATGCTTTTTATGAAGATGGAACACATTATGAAAAATCCACAATCAAGGTATTGCGTGCGTGTAGTTTGATCTTACTTACTTACTTAACGTGCTCCCGACTCGGGAGGAGTATTTGCCTGAGACACTGCAGCCTTCCAGTTCCAAACGAAACAGTCAGTTTTATTCCTCCCATAGAGCGTTTGAAGACTAAATAGTACATGCTATCAACAAACAAACAAACAACTGTCCGCCGCCTAGGAGAAAACGTAACTATTGATAACAACAATTTCGAGGTAGTTAAGGAGTTCATCTACCTCGAAGTAAACATGAACTCTACGAATGACACCTTAGTGGAGATCCGGCGAAGAATTAGCCTAGGAAACCGCTGCTACTTCGGTTTGGCAAAACAACTGGGTTCAAAACTCCTAACTCGGAGGACGAAATGTATGCTTTACAAAACCCTTATCCTGCCAGTTCTGCTTTATGGCGCCGAGTGCTGGACGATAAGCAGGAAGGGAGAGCCGATACTTGGCTCCTTCGAAAGAAAAATTCTTCGGCGGATTTGTGGTCCTGTGTGCGAGGAGGGCGAATGGAGGAGAAGATACAACCGCGAACTCTATGAGCTGTACCAAGATGTGGATGTAGTCCAAAAAGCCAAAATCGTCGACTACATTCGCTCGGCCACATCGAGCGAATGGACAATAATGCTCCAGCTAAGAGGATCTTTGAATCCCAGCCCCCAGGTTCGAGAAGGCAAGGAAGACCGAACCTCCGTTTCAAAGACCAAGCCTTCGCGGATGCCAGAGCGCTTGGTCTGGACAACTGGAAGCAGCGTGCCCGGGATCGTAGAGGATGGAAGGCTGCTGTGTCTCAAGCAGAGACTTCACGGGTCGGGAGCCCGTTAAGTAAGTAAGTATGTAGAGCGTTTGAAACGCAATATACGCCATGCCAGGAATGCACATCAGTTCACCATTACGCAAAAAATTGTGCTGGGAGTTGGTGAGGGCTATAAACAAACCCCAAAAATGGAAAACAAAATTTGGCGCTCTTTTTTCTAGTGTTTTGAAAATTCTGTTTTTGGAGGTAAAAAATGCCTAATGTCAAGCTGTTTTTCAATATTTTTGATGTGTAATCTTTGCTCTCGTTGATGTGTAAATATCTTTTCTCTCGGTATGGGATAATTGGAAATATCGAGCGTCATCGTTAGATTTTCAGCGTCACCTTCATCGTCAGATTTTCAGCGTCACCGTCATCGTTAGATTTTCAGGTCGGACGGCAAAAAATCAAAGTTTGAGCTAGGGAGCTGAAATTTATAATACATATAGACTCTCCAGGGGCCCTTGATGCTCATGTGTAAATATCGATTTGTACTTCGGTAACCGATGGCCGATTTAAGAATGTCACTTTTAGTTGTAATAAGAGGTCCGTTCGCGTACTTTATGTGTAGAAAAATGAAATGTGTCAAATCTCCAAAATCGAGAGAGAATCCTCTCATTTCTAAGAAAAGTACGTGAACGCTTTTGTGTAAAAAGGTGAAAAACGTCTTAGTTTGGCTTGAAAAGAAGCAACAGCTGTTTTTTTTGCTGGCAAACTCATAGGATTTCATCATTTGACAGTTTTCATTTTCTCACCAGCTGAAATTCTGTGTGAAGAAAAATTAACGAAAGTACATTTTTCTTTCGTTCATCTCTAACCACATAATTAAATCTGGTATGCGCGATACTTCCGGCAGTTTGTAAGCACGCATACCAAGATATTTATGAATCTAACATCAAAACGCGTAAAATGAAAAAAAGGTTTCCGTGATAATGGATAAATTTTACCCCCTTATCACACCATTTAAATAGGTTTGCGCGACCTTTCCGGCTAAAAACCATTGGTCGGCCGGATTTTTTTCTCAAAGAATATGATATTTCCCACAATGTCTATGAGATTGATCAAAATCCGTGATGACAGAAAAAACTGATGGAAATTTAATACATAATATTATAATTTATTTAAAATGTTTTCGGCCAATTAAATCTACGCCGACCAGCAACTCTTATTCGTCTGAGTGTTAACTTTTATTTTTTATTTAAAATTTTAGTAGGTGTGATGACGGAACTTTCATGTTTGGTGGCTCCTCGCCTATAAGAACACAGCGCAAGCATTTGTTTTTTTTTTACAGCAAGTAGCACCTAGCAATGGCATATTTCATTGCATGCTTTTCGGTGCGCTTTAAGTAAAATCTTGACATCGTTTTCTTATTAGAATTCATATAATTTCTGGAATTGTTTATATATGAAGCATCCTTTTATTTTGATTTTTTTTGCACTTTTATTGTACATTTTTTTTCCCCTTCGCGGGGTCAGTCACCTTGCCGTGTGTACCATCATTGCATTCGATAGTACCGGTGCGAAGGCTTACGGCGCAGGTGCAACAGGCTATGCTGTCTAAGGGCCACCCATAACAGACAGGCTGCTGACGAGCGTCAACCAAGTACTGACCCGGACTCTACGTCCCCTCTCCTCTTTTTCTTTTCAAGGCGCAAGTTAAGTACGTGTACGTGCTACAATGTCACCTTCACAGGACAAAACGTCCTTCCCCTTTCCCCTCCTTTACCACCTGGGGTGGACTAAGGTGTAATACGACCCGTGCCGAGAGTCAACCTGGCTGAGGGCCCAGTCATGAAATAGCTCAGTCGCCCACGGAGTATCCGGATACCTGGCGTCCTCCGGATTAACTAGCCTTATCTGCACAATGCGGATCTCTATGCAGATGGACCTCTTTTCTCCGCTACTCGTGGGATCTAACATGAACAAAAATAAAACAAAACAAAAAAAACAAAAAATTTTACGGCCGGTTATTCTTCTATACCGGACGGTAGCACGGCGACCATGCTGTCTACCGGCAAATCTCACCTGGCACCAATTAGTGCTGGGTCTGTGGATACACATGGTCCCTCCACTAGTGGTTGCGAGCTCAATAAATCCCTCTCCGACAGGGAGAGGACTGTGACTCATGGTCCCCCCTCTGTCGGCCCTAACAAGACAACAACGTCTGCTGTCAACGCTTCTAAGCTGACTTTAGGACGGACTGTGGCTACTCATGGTCCTCCCGCAAAAGTCGGCAAAAGCGTTGACAATAAAAAACTTGATGGTGATGGGACTGTGAATCATGGCCCCCTCCCTTCCAACACCAAGCGTCCCCGTATCAACAGATCCAAGGCGTCTTACAAGCAACGACGCAATGCCATCCGGATCCAGCAGATGTGTGGCACCATCGCGGAGAAGGATAGGACAAACAGCCGAACTAGATTGGGCTCAGCAGATCCTCAAGTCCTGCGACCCGTCGATAAAACGCCAGAGGTCAGTGGAAGGAACCAGCTCGGTGCCCAAGAGGCAGAGAGTGCACAACACCGGCATCTCTCCCACTATCACACCTATCAGGTCTTTCAGCGACATCTTGAAAGACAAGATTGTGGTCGCAGTCATCGATCGCAACGACATTGGCGGGTCCATCACCCAGGAGAAGTGGGATATGATTAAGAGAGCGCTTTCGCGCTCCTTCTCCATCTTCATAATGAATCATCCCGAACCTCTTCCGCTTACGCATGAAGGCGGGTGGCATCAAGGTCACATCAAACTGGCCGCGTGTGATGACCAACGATCGGCCTATCTCTACAAGCTTGCAATAAGCAGTCTTGGAGAGGTGTGGCCTGGAGCAAAGCTCGAGGTTGTTGCGAGGGAAGACATCCCCTGCCGACCAAGATCTCGCATCTGGATCACTGCGGATCCATCCACCCCTGAGGGCATCCTGGAAGTCCTGCAATTGAGCAACCCTTCACTTCCGACCCACAACTGGAAGTTTGCCAAACTGGAAGAGCTGAAGGGCAATTATACAGATGGGTCGTGGTTGTAATCAACCAAGAAACCTTGGCTCCTCTGGCCAAGAACGACTACATGATTAGATTCGCATGGGACGATGTCAAAATTACTCAATAATTTCAGCGATCGAGATATGACTGTGGGAAGACTGGAGACTGCAGGCAGATCATTCTGGTTGGCATCAGCTTACCTCGCCCACGATCACGTGGGGCCTCTCCCTGTTGATAACCTAGAGAGGCTGGTCGATGAAGCAAGGAGGCAGAAAGCTGAACTCATAATCGGTTGTGATGCTAACGCTCATCACACCGTATGGGGCAGCTCAGATATTAACAACAGAGGTGAGTCACTTTTTGAATATCTTTTAAGTACTAACCTCATTGTCTGTAACCTAGGTAATGAACCCACATTCATTACCAAAAACCGACAAGAAGTCCTTGATATTACTCTTGTCTCCGATACCATCAACGACATGATAACGGGTTGGAAAGTATCGGCTGATCACTCGTTCACCGATCACCGATATCTTTTATTCAACCTTAACGTTGATCCTCCATGCCAACCTTCCTTCCGCAATCCTCGGAAATCCAACTGGCCTTTATACAGAGAAACTCTATACAAACGTGTTAACTCTGAACTCTAAAGTCCCCCCTGTAACTCCAACGAGCTCGACAATATAGTCGATGAGCTTACTCTGGCCTTTAACGAAGCAATGTCTGCATCGTGTCCCCTCGTACAACCTGGTGGTCTACTGAGCTGGGACCACTTAGAAAGGAGTGCAGGAGACTCTTCAATCTTGCTAAAAACTCAAAAGCTATAAACGATTGGGACTCCTACAAGGAATCCCTCAAATTATACAAAAAAGATATAAGGAAAGCCAAAAGAACGTCATGGAGACTCTTCTGTGGAAAAATAGAAGAATCCTCTGAGGCATCTAGGCTAAGAAAAATCCTTGCTTCAAATCCTACTGTGCCTAGCTGCCTTAAGAAGGCAGACGGCTCTTGGACGACATCTAGCGAAGAATCGCTCAATCTGCTACTTGATACTCACTTTCCAGGTAGCTCCAATATTACCGGCAATTGTAGCCTTAACAGGTCACATGCACAGGTAACTTACCCTCACGGTCTGATAACTAGGGACAAGCTGACTTGGGCGCTACAAAGCTTCAAACCCTTCAAGTCTGCAGGACCAGACGGCATAATACCTGCCGAACTACAAATGTCAGCGGATATCATCCTGCCTGCGCTGGAGATGATCACGATAAGCTTTCTAAATCTGGTACATATCCCCCGGGCTTGGAGAGAAGTAAAAGTGGTTTTTATACCCAAAGCTGGCAAATATTCCCATGTCAGTCCAAAGGACCTCAGACCTATTAGTCTATCTTCATTCCTCCTCGGCGGTGTTCTTTCTCCCCTTCTCTGGAACTTGGTGGTGAACAAACTACTGATAAACCTGGAAGGGGAGGGCTGCAGAGTGATTGCCTATGCGGATGATGTTGCTATTGCCATCTCTGGAAAACACCTCAACACCATAAAGGAACTCCTGCAAAACGCTCTTAACAAGCTAACGAGATGGGCTAATCGGTGCGGACTGGGCGTTAACCCCCACAAAACCGAGCTTGTCCTCTTTTCCAGGAAATATAAAATCCCACATATTGACCCTCCCTCTATTACCGGTACAAGCTTAACTTTCTCTGACTAAGCAAAATTTTTGGGTCTAATCTTCGATAGGAAGTTAAGCTGGAAACCCAATATACAAGAAAGAGTCAAGAAAGCTACAGTAGCACTTTTCTCTTGTAAAAAAGCCATTGGCAACAAGTGGGGTTTACAACCCCGCATTACGCACTGGCTATATACATCGGTGGTAAGACCAATTCTTACTTACGGGGTGGTTGTCTGGTGGACTGCTCTAGAAAAAGCTATAAACCGCGACAAGCTGGGCAAAGTCCAGCGTTCAGCGTGTCTGTGCATTAGCGGAGCACTCCGTACTACCCCCTCCGCTGCTCTGGACATTCTGCTACACCTGATACCCCTTGATATATTTAGCATGCAAACAGCGGCATGTTCCGCTGTCCGCTTAAAAGCTACCTCGCAGTGGACCAATAACAATATTGGCCACTCCATTATTCTAGACTCCTTTAAGTCTCTACCCAGAACCATAGACTACACCATACCCCGTTTGCAGTTCGGAAAAAATTTCCAAATCACCATTCCTTCCAGATCATTCTGGGATGATGATGCATTTGCGAATGATAAATCGATCCACTTTTACACTGATGGATAAAAACTAGCGATGGGGTAGGTGGTGGAGTCTTCTCAGAAAAGCTAAATCTTAGCCTCTCTTTCCGTCTTCCTGATTACTGTAGCGTGTTCCAGGAAATTTTGGCGATAAAAGTAGCCCTGACGTGGCTGAAGAGGAATGTAATATCCTCAAAGGATATCCGTATCTTCTCAGATAGTCAGGCCGCGATTAAGTCCCTGTGGCGACGGTGTAGAGGTTAGTGTGTTGGCTTGTGACCCGTGCGGTGCAGGTTCAATCCCCATGGGGAACAACAACATACGCCACCCAATCACATGCCTCTACACCAAAAGGAGGATTTCTGCCTGGTAGTACAATGGAACGTTACCGAGTCTGAGTGCTCTGGGATTTGGATTTCCTTTTTTAAAAAAAAAAAAAAAAAAAAAAAAAAAAAAAAAAAAAAAGTCCCTGGACTCAGTCTCTTCAAATTCCATCATAGCCCAAGACTGCCGATCATCTCTTTCGGAGATGGCAGAGCAGTTCAATATTCACCTCTGTTGGGTGCCGGGGCATAGGGACATTCCAGGTAACTGCAGGGCAGATGATCTCGCCAAAAAAGGAACCACATTACCTCCTTTACCTGATAAAGGTTCCCTAGGTATACCAATCGCTACTTGCAAACTCTTGTTTAAGCTATCCGCAATCGAGAGAACAAACCTTAGGTGGACGAGTAGCAATACATGTCTAGCGACTAAGCGGATCTGGCCAAAGCTGGATCTGCGACGCTCTAAGTGTCTAATCTCATTAAACCGACTGCATATTAGCTCCACTATAGGTGTTATCACAGGTCACTGCTTAATAGGCAGGCACGCATCCAGACTCGGTGTGTGCTCAAATGACTTCTGGAGAAGCTGCATGGACGAGGAGGAGGAGGAGGAGACTGTACTTCACCTTCTCTGCACGTGTCCTGCGCTCTCCCATAGAAGAAATCTCCATCTAGGGGACTTCTTGTTCAATGACACAAGCGACTTAGCCAGCACTGGCGCTAGAAGTCTTTCGCGCTTCATAAGAAGCTCCTACTGGTTCAACGAGCAGTGAGGGTAATCCCCAGATCTGTGTGGTACCACAATGGACCTATCATTGGTCTAAGTGTGTTGGCTTTGGCTGACAGCCACGTCTACCTAACCTAACCATTGTACATTTGCAACTCGAAGAAATTACAACTCATTGCAATAACTGTCGGAAAAGGTTTTAAATATGCCACACTTCGACTATTGCGTGCTGTGGGCGAATCTTTTGAAGACCGTTTTGTCGCCAAAAATAACAAAAAGTGAGAGATGAGCATAGTTTGATAGTTTAACAATTAGAAGAATAAAAAGAAAAAAACCTCCGCAGTAAAATCCTGGTATCAAAGATTAAAATCCTGGTCTCCGCTGGTATTTGCTGATATTTTGACACGATATCTTTTTGGAAATTTTCTTTTTATAAAACCATAGGTACAGATATCCTTAAATGCTTATGGCTTGTCAAATATGTATTTAAATTTTTCCTCAAAAATTGGTTTGCCGTATATGTCATTAAAAGTTTCTTTTATTTATACACGTACCAACGTCAACAAATTTGAAATACGGCATTTCAATTAGGTATGAGTTGATTGAATGAAAGGTAAATTGCGGTTTACGATGTATGACGTATTAAAAAAAAAATACTTACTAGATCTCGTTCAAACCAATTTTCGGTGGAAATTGCATGCTAATGTACATCATATATTTTTTTTAGTTTTATCATTCTCTTATAGTAGAAGTTACAGGGCACACATTTTACCAATTTGGAAGTGTCTCTCGCGCAAACTATTCAGTTTAGAAAAAAATGATATTAGAAACTTCAATATCATTTTTGAAGACCTATAGGGAACCCCCCAACATTTATTGTTTTTTTCCTATTTTTGTGTGAAAATCTTAATGCGGTTCACAGAATACATCTACTTACCAAGTTTCAACAGTATAGTTCTTATAGTTTCGGAAAAAAGTGGCTGCGACATACGGACGGACAGACAGACA
Source organism: Portevinia maculata (assembly GCA_949715645.1). NCBI lineage: Eukaryota > Metazoa > Arthropoda > Insecta > Diptera > Syrphidae > Portevinia > Portevinia maculata. The sequence goes on along the minus strand of OX454525.1, from coordinate 361,230,547 downwards.
TGACGAATCCATAAGGGTTCCGTTTTTTGCCATTTGGCTACGGAACCCTAAAAAGTCTCTTATATGAAAAAACGGATATGGATAAGAAACGATTAAAGAAACGAAAAAGAAGTAAATGAACAATTTATGGGCAAATATGGCAGGTTGAGATGTTTTTTTTTTTACAATGAGCACGCACTTAAGGGATTTTTTAGTACCCTTATCATTTATTGGCTACACAGCGCGGGCGTTAAGGAAATTCGGATTAGAAGAAAAGGAGAGATGCCGATGCACGTTGGTTTTAAATGTTTGTAGGTTATAATGCGGAGGAAAAAATAGAGTGTGGAAGAGTATTTCACATTCGTATTGTAAGTCCACTGTTCGTCCGAATATAGGCTTAAGGGTAAACTGATGCGCATTCCTTGCACAGCGGGTATTGCTGTTGAAATGTTCTAGGGATGAATGCAACTGGGTATTTCGTTTGAACACTCATGGTGGAAATAACGATAAAATAACGAAAGACAGGAGACATTACGACGATGACTAAGAGAGTTAATCGATCTCGCGATGTCTCGGTCGCCAATGAGTCAAGTAGGTAGGTAGGTATATGGATGCCCTTGTGACGGGTGTCACGGCTCACTTAGACCAACAGTTGGGTCCATTGTGTCCATTTATGGATTCTTTAAAAATTTCCGGGAACCTGAAAAGAGAGATAAAGGAAACCGCTGTTTAACAGCTCGGTAATACGCTTTAACAGAACCACCCTGATTCATATGTGAATCTCAGGAGTTTCTTTAGCTCTAAAGCAGCCAGATCCTCCAGCTCGTCAAAGAAGTAGCTGCCAAGAATCTTCAATCTTTTTGTTCTAAGGGCAGGGCATTCGCATAGCAGGTGACGTATAGATTCTATTTCTTCAACGTCCCTGCAGCTCCTGCAGTAGTCGTTGTGCAGTATGCCCAGCCGCTCCGCGTGTAGGCCCACTATACAGTGTCCAGTGAGGACCCCAGTCAGTGTTCGGATGACTTTGCGGTTAAACCCGATCATGGTTTTTGATTTCGTTTGGTTGACCTCTGGCCAGAGCTCTCTTGTGTGTCTGCATGTATCAAGATTGATCCAACGTAAGTTTGCTTTACTCAAGGATTCGGTGTCGATACTTAGCATTAATGTGCTTAGCGGGGTTCTTATGGATTTTAGGGCCAGAGATGCACTCATCTCCGATCCCTTCCTTGCTAGTTCGTCCGCTTTCTCATTGCCCAAGATGTCATTGTGACCTGGTACCCAGCATAAGGTTACCGTATTGGCAGCTGATATCTCGTCAAGGTATTTTTTGCCTCTTAACACCGCCCTTGACCTGATTACTACTGACTCCATAGCTTTTATAGCCGCTTGGCTGTCAGAGTAAATGGTGATGTGTTTGTCGGCTATTTTTCGCCTCTGTACCTCCTTGGCCGCCTGTGTGATCGCAGCTGTCTCTGCCTAGAACACACTGCATTCATTGCTGAGCCTAAATGATTCGCTCAGGTCCAGAGACTCACAGAAGATGCCTGCACCAGTACCCACGTCCATCTAGGATCCGTCGGTGTAGATAGCTATCTCCTCTTCTTTCGTGACCATTTTGTTACTCCATTCGCTTCTTTGGGGGATTCTGATATCGAATCTCCTTTTGAAGACAAGGGTGTGGGGTAAGTAGTCAGTAGCTACTTTCTTTTTCGATGCACTCCATTGTGTCTCCACGGAGGCATGTCCGTATGGTTTAAAAGACCACAGTCCCAACTCTCTGAGTCTGATGGCCGTTTTTACTGCTTTACTGCTGCAGTAGATGTCCAGGGGTACGAGATTAAGTAGAACCTCCATGGCTGCAGTGGGTGTAGTCCTTAATGACCCCGTTATCCCGATGCAGGCCGTCCTTTGGACCTTGGTGAAGTTTGAAAGATAGCACTTCTTTTCAGTAGCCTTCCACCATACCGCCGCGCCGTACGTGAGAATGGGCCTCACCACGGTTGTGTACAGCCAGTGTACCACATATGGTTTGAATCCCCACGTATTACCGAACGTTCGTCTGCATGCATATAGTGCCACGTACGCTTTTCTAACCCGATCCTCTATGTTTTCTTTCCAAGTGAATTTGGAGTCTAGGATAACGCCCAGGTACCTTGCTGTCTTGGATATTTGCAGGTCCACTCCACCCATACTTGGTGGTTTAAACACCAGTAATGTCCTTCTTTTTGTGAACAGCAGAACTTCTGTCTTCGGTGGGTTTACCCCCAGTCCTCTGCCCGCAACCCAGTTGTTAACAAGTAAGAGTGCGAAGCTGAGTCGTTCACTGAGAACTGGTATGAATTTGCCTGGGACAAGGATTGCTACATCGTCGGCATAAGCGCTTACAATGAAGCCTTCCCTCTAAAGTGTCTTTAAAAGCTCGTCTATTACCAGGAGCCATATGAGTGGAGAGAGGACGCCACCTTGTGGTGTTCCCCTGCTTACTTTCCTCTCAATGCACATGTGTCCTAGGTAGGACTTAATTCGTCGTGTGCCTAACATAAGACCAATCCAGTCGCAGAGACTGTCATTGAGATGGGCCCTTCTTAGGCTGTGCATAATCGCGTCGGCCTCGATGTTGTTGAAGGCACCCTCTATGTCTAGAAACGCGCTCAAAGTGTATTCCTTGTGTTCCAAGGACCTTTCCACTACTGACACTACCCTGTGCAGTGCAGTATCTGTAGATTTTCCCTTCATGTATGCGTGCTGTGAGTCCGAGAGGTAGTTGTCGAATGAGTCAAGTAGCTCCAACTCAGACTCGTATACTCGAATTTCAGGCAAATAAACGCCTTATAAATTGTAGCCAGATAAGGAGGGGTGAAATATTTCTTACATCTCTTAAGGAGGCTTAGACATTTCGCGGCGTTTTTGGCAACATCGAATATGTGGTCATTCCAACGGAGGTTGTCATTAACACATATACCGAGAATGGAAAGTCTTTTGGTTTCAGCGATGCAACTACCATTCATGGATAATGACAGTGATTGTGGGTTTTGCTTTAATGACAGAAGACAGCATTGCGTTTTAGAAGCATTAAACTCCACTCAATTGGTTGTACCCCGTGAGTTATGCCGATAAGATCAGAATTTAATGAGCTTAACATACGTTGCCGTTCCTGTTCCACACCCGAAGAAGAGGGTACTGTCATCAGTAAAGGAATGGATTGGATTAGAAGCAACAGACAGGAGACCATTTATAAAAATGAGAAAGAGAGTCGGGGACAGAACAGAGCCTTGGGGAACACCAGCATTTATTTGGTGAGCTGCAAAACAACTTGAATCGAACGGTCCGAAAGGTAATACATTAAAGAAGATTATCATCGATTCCAAATGCACGCATTTTCGTCAAGAGAGCTTGATGCCAAACTCTGTCAAATGCCTTTGAAATATCAGCCTTTTTTTGGTACAGGCTGGGCAAATGCTGCTTTCCATCTTCCCGGGAAGAGTCCTGAAGAATAGGACAGATGGAAAAGCTTACGCAGTGGTTATGCCAGAATAGAAGAACACATTTTCAGAACGATAGATAAGATTAGATAAATTCTTTATTTAGACTTATAATTACAATTATTATATTATGTTCAAGAAAAAGAAAAGCGTTGGCTAAAAGCCGTCTGCCATAGATTGACTTTAATCTATATTTCAAATATTTAGCTAAGAAAAGTTATTTTTTTTTTATAAATTACATAATTTCCATATTTAATAAGTTATAGTTTTAATACATACATATGTATATGATCTTAAAAAAAGGTTGAAAAAAGAAAAAGAAAAACTAGCACATTACGTAGCAGAATTTAAAAAAAATACTAATATCACATTAATGTTTGGCCACAAATTAATCCACGAAACTATTACGATATGTTAAGGCGTGATTGCAGTATTTGAAAAGTAGACTCCATCCATAGACACCATTCAATGTTAATATAGCTTCTTCTCTAGTGAGATCACACAAAGGGTGGCGACGGTGTAGAGGTTAGTGTGTTGGCTTGTGACCCGTGCCCCCCGTTCAATCCCCATGGGGAACAACAACATACGCCACCCAATCACATGCCTCTACACCAAAAGGAGGATTTCTGCCTGGTAGTACAATGGACCGTTACCGATTCTGAGTGCTCTGGGATTTGGATTTCCTTTTTTAATAAAAAAAAAAAAGATCACTCTTAGAAAAGTTCACGTAATATGGGACATATTGCCAGAAAATGGAATACATCTTTCATCTCATTTATATTACAAAGGCTGCAGATTCCTCGGAGATCTTGTCTAGGCGGGACATAGTTGAGACCTAAAATTTCGGTTCTAGCTTTAAAAATCATGCATATTTCATTGCCTGAGAAACTGTCGTTAAAATAGTTGCCAGCACCTAAGGCATGATCAAGAAATTTATAAATATTTCTGTATGGTGATGTGAGCGCCCTGTTTAAGCATTGCTGGTAGAAACTCTCGTCCACTCTAGCAATACACTTATAAAACAAGTTCTTCCAAGTGCTTACATTCCTTACATTCAAATCCAAATTAACCTCGTGTAGTCCTGCAAACTCATACCACTCTTTAAATGGGGTTAATTTGCATCGAAATGCAAACAACATAACCTGCTTGTGCGGATTGCTGTCTGATCTCTGCCAAACTGCGGACCAGTAATCTGCGTTGGCCTTGAGGTTCCTAATGTAAATCTGCGGTAAACCAGACTCCTCATGAATTTCATAAGTAGGGGTTGACAGGACCAGTTTAAAAATTCTCTTAATAAAAAATCTCTGAACGCAGCTGCAAAGTCCTCCAGATACTTGAAGCCAAAAACTTGGTTAGAATATCAAAGGCACGAGTTTACTGTAGGCTCAAAGACTTTAAATTTGGAAGAAGGATTCAAATATTTTTTGGAAAGAAAGCTAGTCCCGATAGCCGTTTTTGCAGTAGAAAAGGTTGCCAATTTGTGGGGAATTCCCCAAACTGCGGGGAATATCAACTCGTTTGGGGATTTTGAGGGGATTGGCACTATACGGGGAAAATGCGGGGATTTTGACATTTTAGCATTTAGTAATTTATCTAAGGACGATACATTAACGGTTTGATGATTTTAATAAAAAAAATCGATTATGAACGAAACCCATATTTGCCAGCGACGGAATTAGAAGAAAATGTAAGAAGAGCTGAATTAAAATTAGTTGGAGCTTTAGCTGAAAATAATATTCCTTTATCGTTCATGCATACCTTGTGTCCACTCTGCAAAAACATTTTTTCCGATTCAACTAAAGCTAAAAATACAAATTTACATAGAACCAAAGCTACAACCATAGCGAGAAATGTTCTAGGAAACACGTTTATAGAGGATACTATTGAAAAATTACGAAATGGAAACTTTTTTTTCATTAATAATGGATGTAACGACGGATCAGGGGACTTTAAAACAGTGTTGTTTTACTGCCGTTGTATACAACAACGAAAGCAATGAAGTTGAACATTTATTTCTGGATATGGTTGAAGTTTCATCAGGAACTCTGGAAAATCTGGACTCTATGACTGTTTAATTCGAATGCTTCAAAACAAAAACATACCCATTGAAAACATGGTTGGATTTTCTTTAAACACTACAAACGTTATGGTAGGTGAACATTGTTCTGTTTTTGCTTTTCTTAAGAAGGATTTGCCTCACATTGCACTTATAAAATGCTCCTGTCATATGATACATCTGTCTTCATCAAAGGCTTGTCTGAAGTTACCACGAAACGTCGAAGACTTTATACGTTCCATTGGAGCTCATTTTAGTAGAACTTCATATCGACAGCTTAAATTCAAAGAGTTTCAGGAGTTCTTTCAAGTGGAGATACACAAAATACTTGCACCTGCTCAAACCCGATCGCTCTCGTTAAAAGCTTGTGTAGATCGTTTATTAGAGCAGTACGTTCCACTAAATGCCTATTTAACAGAATCTGTCTTTTCCTATCCTTCGAAAACTACTGAAGAAATGCTGACCACAATGAACAATCAATTTACTCTAATATATTTAAGACCCTTTTAGACGATCAGTTATCAGATCAGTTTTCAGTTCAGTTGTCAGTTCAGTTAAAAAAGACAGTGCATTTAGACGTCAGTCCAGTGTTCAGTTAAGCTTTCATTTTTCTTGTGAGCAGTCGAAGGACAGTAGAAATACATTGCGTAATGGACGATAAAAGCCGATAAATTTTAATGAAATCGACCATATTATCACTCCGTTTCGACATATTGAAAAACAAACAGGTAATCTAAAATGTTGATTCACCGCCAACTGCAATTGAAATGACGATTGAACTGACAACTGAACTGAAACGTATTTACACATCAGTTTAACTGATAACTGAACTGACAACAGTTTCAGTTTCAGTTTCAGTTAAACGATTCAATTTTTGCATTTAGACATCAGTTTAACTGAAAGCTTAACTGATAGCTCAACTGAAACTCAAACTGAAATGATCGTCTAAATGGGCCTTTAGAGTTCATGTCCTACGTGCTTTCACTAGTAACGGATTTCAGAAGGTTCAGAAATACCTTTTATAGGTCCCGAACCTTTCTGCTGCACTCCTAGATCAGCAGCAACGGCAGCAATAAAAAGCTGGGAACATAGGAAATGTATCTATCTTTGGGAAAGCATCCCAGGTCTAAGACAGGCCAAACGAGCCATTCGGCCCTTCAATCAAAATGCCAGCAAATGTCTAAACCTAAGCAGGCATGATATCAAAAACTTAGTAGGTTACCTTACTGGTCACCATGGTTTAAGATATCATCTACACAAAATGAGAATAGTAGACTCTCCTGAGTGCCGACTCTGTCTTGAAGAGGACGAATCAGCTGAACACATTTTCCGTGTGTTTCTTTATTTTTTCCGGATAAGGAATAGAAAAGACAGAATATTCGATTTTTTTATCCGGAATATCCAGAATGGAATGAATAAAGAAACAAAAATGGACCGAATAGAATGACAGCCATTTGTCTATTGACCAGCGCTGCCACTTAGTTCAAGAACATTTACTACTTACAATTAATATATTTTTTCTATTACTGAACTCACATGTGAGGTAATACTTCACTACAGCACTAAAATAAAAACATATATAATAAAACAAATATGAGAAGAGAAACCTTAAGAAAATACAATTTAAGTTCACAAAAACAATAATAATAATAACGATATCTCAGTAATACAAATTACATTAAATTAATTAAACACCCTTATTATCGTGTTCAAAAATCAATTATTGATAAACGACAAAATTTATTAATTGATCGATATTTTGGTACTATGAATGTCAATCAACAAATTATTCATCCATTGTGAACACTGACAAGCAAAATGCGATAGAGCACGTGCGTAAAGCTATCTCTTTCTGAAGCGCCGCATTTCTTTCTTAAACGTCAAGAAAAAATTGAAGCATACAATTTCAGTAATTTGCAGAAATTGTATGAAAAATTATTGCGATTGTTAATAAAGTGTATAATTAGGTAAAATCAAAGGGAAATTTTCTACTTATTGAGGAAAAACCTGAGAAAGTATGTCAGGGCAAACAAAATATATAAAAACAGTGAACATGTTGACCAAAATGACTTGTGCAGCTCCTGATGCAGCAATTTAAAGGCATTTTCATTTTTTTGTACAATTTTGTTATTAATTAATTGTTTTTGTTCGTTTATACTTAGTAGTATTAAAAATATGTATATAGCAAATTCGTTCAACCTAATTTGTTTCCAAAAAAAAAAACATTTTTGCCAAAAGTTCATTTTTATTTCTCGTACACAATTCTACAATATTTTTTACGTTTTACTGTTCAAAAATAGTGTTTAGATACTCCTTCTTAATTTTATAGCGCAAATAATTTGATTATTCAATTAATAATTTGATTATTCAATTATTCAGCTGAATACTACTATTGGGAAAACGTATTAAAATTTAATTTTATTTTGTTGTTTGTTATTTTATTTGGTTAAGCGCATGCTTTTGTGACTGCTTTTTGTTCATAAGATTTATGGAAGTGAAGTTCCAGTGATTGTATCTATTCAATACATATTATTTTATTTTCCAAAAAAGCAATTCTACTCACATTTCGTTTTAAAAATGTTGTTTTACAAACAAAAACAGCGAATGAATTCTCTAAATTTATTTGTCAGTGACGAATTTGTGATTGACTGAACATTTTAAAGCTATCAATATTTTCGACAACCAAAACAATATTTAGCGGAAAACGACTTGTCCCTATTTAAGTCTCCACAGCTGCGTTTCTTAACGAAGTACCCAATACAGTAATATACTACTTTCGCTCAGATAAAGCATAATATATTATTTATTACTAAGATATTGTTACATTTTGTATGAATAACATTATATTCTCGTGTTGTTATTATGTTAAATATGTTGAATCAAAGGAAAAAAGTAAAACATTAAATATGTTGTCCTTTCGAGTAAGGATTTAGTACAAGTTCAAAAAACATGCACCTTTTTATGTAGCATAAGTGGCAACACTGCTCATGAAATCATCTTGTCACCAACTACCAACATCTATGCGGCATTTCATGCCCACAGAAGAACATTTTAAAAATGTATATTTGATTCTGGAAGGAAATTAAAAATATATAATAACAAAATAATTAACTTAAAACAACACACATAAAAATATAAAAAAAGACAATAAATTTGCAATAAATGCTCACCCATTTGATTGTTTGCTGTTGCTTCTATTTTTTTTTGATCAAGTGCATCTGTCAAACGAGGGAATATTTTTTTTATTCCACCTTTCTCTAGGAATAAAAAGAATGCATTCCACTTATTCCAGAATAAATAAAGAAACACCGAAATGGATTATCCGGAATATTCCATTGAATAAAGAAACGTTAATGGCTCACTCGGAATATTCCGAATATTCAGAATGAATAAAGAAACACACGGTTTATGTGAATGTCCGCCCTTAATGGAATTAGAAAGAAGATCTTTTTCAGGGAACAAATGAGCCCCGAGGACATTAAGAATTCTTCTACTGGTAAAATTGTCCGCTTTACACGGAAAGTGGAAATTCTACTAGTTTAAATTTTTCTGGCCCTTACGGTACAAAACATCTTTTTAGGTCGAAGTGCCCCCCCCCCCCCCCCCCCTTATAAATCGCCTTGGCGAGCCAGAATTTTTTAAAAAAAAGTAACGGATTTTAATATTATGTTTCAATCCGAAACATCACTTCCCCATAGGTTGAAGCCAGAAGTAGAAAAACTTTTGAAAACGCTTTCTGCTAACTACCTGGAAATGAGTGACGTCAAAAGCTTAAATGATATTTTAAGCGCTGAATTCAAAAATGCTATATATTTCGTAGCTTTAGAGGAAATATATATTGGATTAAAGGCTACGGGAAGTATGGAGCATTTGAAAAAAGACGGAAATATACCCAGTTCAGCTATTTCAAGTTTCTATAAAACATGCCAAGATTTTTACATTGAATTAACGTCGGACATTTCAAAGAGATTTGATTTTAAGGATACATTATTTTCTGTTATTTCAATTGTTAATCCAACAGAAGCTCAGCAGTTCAACGTAAAATCAATGATTCCTGTGCTGAAGCGATTTCCAGTGCTTGAAAAGTTTGTGAATCTTCAAGAACTGGATGACGAGTGGCGATCTCACGCTATGTGTGATTTTGTTCGACATGGACTTGATAAAAAAGATATTGCTGAAAACTACTGGGGTAAGGTGTTTAGACCTACAAACAATGAGGGATATGGACAGTTTCCAAATTTAAAAATTGTCGTCTGCCTTTTACTTGTGTTGCCTTTTGCAAACGCATCAGTTGAAAGAAAATTCAGTGAACTGAAAAACATGAAAACTGAACAGAAATCGCCTACATACTGACACTGTAGTATCTTTAATGGCAACCAGAGAAGGAATTAAAAAAAGGGGGTATTTTGAAATTTGAACCATAGAAGAAGAATTTAGGAGCAAAGATATGGCAGAAAACAATGACTGAATAAAAATAAATAAATAAAATTTTCTTTTATTACATGTTTATATTAAAACCTGTTTTTTTTTTACTAGATAATTATGTGGGGAATCTGTGGGGAATTGGATCTCTGTTCTTCCCCAATTCGGGTAATTCAGCATCGAATTTTGGGGAATTAAGGAAAGTGTCATCGGCAACGCTTGTAGAACATTTCTCTTGACTTAAGTCAAGGTTGTGTGACAAGAGAAAATCCAAATATTTGAATTGCTGAACTACCTCTATTGGTTCCGCTTCTAAAGTCCAATGTTCACGTAGGCTCTTTCGAGATGTCGATTCAAAGACCATAATTTTAGACTTTGATATATTGATCTGCAGATCCCATAGGTCGCAGTATCGCTTCAGTTTGTTGATCATAAGTTGCAGTGTCGCAGAATTATCTGCGAGAATTACTAAGTCATCTGCATACAATAAGACTAGATGTTTCAGAACGATAGGGGAAATACCATCAGGACCAGCGGATTTGTGTATGTCAAGATCTCGAAGTCATGCGCTCAACTACAGGCGGAGACAAAGTACAATCGGGGAGCGTTGAGCTGACTGCAAATTGAGCAGCAAGCAGATTATTGTAAATGAGTGTCGGCATACATGATGAGGCCGAATTCTTGATGTTTTTAACAGATGACCAAAAGTTTTTACTACCCGTGGGACTTTGTATTATTTTTTGCCTCAACTTTTGGTCATAGGAGAATTTGACACGATTTATGTGGGCATTGCAGTAATTTCTGACTCTTTTAAACTTTTTACGGCTTTCCTCAGATGCGTTCGCTTTGAATAGCCGAAAGCTGACCTCTTTTAACCGGATAGTCTCTTTGCAGATCGATTCACACCACGAGTTTACCTTGGGTTTAGTACTTTTTATCCTGTTAGGGATGAAAGACTTCATACCCAGGTGAATTATGTTTGTGACCATATCAGCAGCAGCATCCACGTCGCTGTCGAGGAAGCACAGCGACCAGTTAAAACTCTTAAAGAAACCGTTTAGTTTTTCCCATTTGGCTTTCTCGTATTGCCACACGGTTCGTTTAGGAGTTTGTTCTTTAACTATGTGGTTGGAGTACGAGAAATTTGCTGATATGATACAATGGTCTGACGAACCTAGAGGCGATAATACGTTCAAAGCGTATTTATCGGGGTGAGAGGTTAGATTCGCCCGATTTCAGAACAAGGATGCAGGGTCATAATTCTTGTAATGGAATCAGGCAGGGCATCAAACTCATTATAAGTTGAATGTCTGTCCAAGTTGGGGCTAATTTGATGTGCCTCCTCTTCTCTTCTTTTGTACGGTTATTAGGACGAATAATATTGACAGCGGTTGTCAATTCATAACCAATCATTTGTTTTTAAATATTTGTATGTATACCTATCCTGAATTTTAAAAAGGAAATCCATGTTGCTGAACCTAAAATTTTTGCCATATACTTGAATAATCTCGGCAGTTATAGGAGGAATTTTATAAACAGACGGTTTTTGACGATGTTCAACAACACTTTTATTAAGAGCTGCTATTCTTTCCCTTTTGAATATACATCAAGGTTTTTGACGTTTATTCAAGCATGTTTATTTTCGATAGCCGATGGTAACACGAAATATTGAGATCCACAAATAGCTTGATATTTGTTGATGTTTACTTCAATAATGAAAAAATTAACAGAGCCCAGCCACTATCTGTTTCTTGAAAATGGCTTTAATGCTGTCAACCATTGTTTTCAATTTTTCCGCAATACCATCAGTTTTTCAAAAACACATCCATCTTTGTTTCCATGCTCTTCACGTCGATACTTATGTTTTCATCATCATCGGCATTTTTTACAACTACTTCACAAAGTGACATTTTGATTCAGTCAACTTGTAAAAACTAGATATTGTTCTCCAAACAATAGTTTGAAATCTAGAATACCTTCATTGTTGGTGGCGGTAGATAAACTTTTTATTCTGTTTTTGAAAGCGGTCTTAATGCAGCTAACATTTAATTTTGGTGGGGGAATACACCCCCATTTATTCAGCTTAATGCAAGCTTTAGATCTTAAAAACTAATTACAAAACTAAGACTTACAGCTAGGGCTTAAAAACTGATACTTTAAACTAATTAGGTGGATGGTGAGGGGTGGAGAAGGGCAGATTTGAGGGAAGAGGTGCAGCGATTAAAATCAAAGAGGAGGTGGTTAGAATTGACCTTCTGCAACATACGGGATATCGGCTCGTTCAAGCCGTACGACGTGCGACGGGTGGGAAGATAGAAATGATGAGGGGGTCTAAAATTGCGAGGGTTGGTGTTAAAGACAATATAATTCAAAAGATAGGAACAATCAACGGAGCCAGTGAGAAGACGATGTATAAACCGAATGTCAGCCAGATCTCTTCTTTTTTTAAGGGTCTGAAGGTTTATTAAATTAAGGCGTTCGTGATATGGTGGTAGGATAAGGTGATTATTCCACGGGAGCCCACGAAGAGCAAAATGGAGAAATCGACGCTGAATGCTTTCGATTCTTGTAATGTGGACCCGGTAATATGGTGCCCACACTTGGCTAGCGTACTCTAGAAGAGGGCGGACGTAGGTAATGTAAAGGGATTTTGTCAAGTAGGGATTGGTAAATTCTTTAGACCACAGTTTGACGAAACCAAGGCCCGAGTTAGCTTTATTGATTATTTCGTCAATATGTGACCGAAAGTTAAGCTGTCTGTCACAGAACACCTAGGTCGCGAATGGTGAGAACGGTAAGAATGGGTTGGTTGTTCAAAAAGTAACGTCTGGGGGAGACTGAATCCGTTTACGTGAAAAAGTAAGAACTTCACATTTAGCAATATTCAGCTCCATAATGTTGTACATTGTCACTCAAGCATTGGATAGCCTTTGCTTTATGGGAACTCTTCCTCCGATGCTGAGCCCATTTCATTTGATCAACATCTTTGTTACACATAGAAAAACTCTTGTGTTTTACAATTTTAATCTGTTTGTCCTTAGTTGATGTTAAAAGTGTCGAAGAAAGCTCCTCCTTCCTCTTTTGTGCAGCAACTGATGTAAACTTTACTTTGATATGCAGCTTCAGATTGTCCTTTTGTTGAATACTAATTCACAACAGGGACTCTTGAAATCTTTCCTATCACTATGAACAGTATTAACATGTCTTAAAAAAGATTTCTTTACCGAAAATGATTTGGTGCTCAATTCTCAGGGAAACATTTTTATTTTTGTTTCATTAAACACTACCGACTTCAATTAAACGTAGTTGAAGAACACTTTTCTTTTATTTAAGGAGCTTAGGATCCCTTACCACTGGTTGGTGGAATGATTCAGCGGTAAGAATGAACAACAATAGGATGTGCACTGTCCAGTGACCCAGTTTATATAGGCGAATATTTCGAACATGTCAACGCGCACAGCTAACATTTCTCCACCGTTTCCAAATTCTTATTCGAAAACTATCCCCCCCTCGTTCAAACGCATGTTCGAATGTTTACCCCCTCCACTTACGAACTCATGTTTCCAAGCGTTCCCATTCCACTTTTGAATACGTGATGTGTGTACTGAATTGAGACATCTGGCACAAGCAACAAAATTGTCACCTCCAATATTCAGCTTATAATTCGCGCGGAACCCTTCATGGGCGAGTTCGACACTCGCACTTGGTCGCTTTTTTTATACCCTATTCTAAGGGTATATTAGTTTTGACGCATAGTTTGTAGCATACCTTAATATTGCCCGTAGACCCCTAAAAGTTACTATATTTATGATCAGCATCAATAGTAATGTCGATCTAGTCATGTCCGTCCATCCGTCCGTCTGTCGGCAAAAATTAGGTCTTTAAACTGGGTCTAGAGAGCTGAAATTTTAATCATATACTCTCTAGGGTCACGAAATAATCAAATTTACGAATTTTTGAAATCCGCCCACAGACACGCCCACAGACACGCCCACAGGCACGCCCACAGACACGCCCACAGACACGCCCACAAACTCAAAAAAAATTTTTTTTTCGAAAAAATCGAATTTTGAGCTAGAAAGCTGAATTTTTTTATATAAATGATCTATGACTCCTAAAACTGCTAGGGATATAAAATTTTCAAAATCCGCCCATTGACACGCCCACAATTAAATAAAACAATTTTATTGAAAAGTCAAAGTTTGAGCTAGGGAGCTGAAGTTTAAAATATAATACTCTCTAGGGGCACTTTATGCTCATGTGTAAATATATTCAAAATCCGCCTACTGACACGTCCACAATTAAAAAAAAAACTTTTTTTGAAAATCCAAAGTTTGAGCTAGGGAGCTCAAATTTATAATATACTCTCTAGGGGCCCTTAATGCTCATGCGTTTTTTTTTTTAAATCCGCCTACTGACACGCATACAATTAAATAAAACTATTTTATTGAGAAACTCAAGTTTGAGCTAGGGAGCGTTTTTCGATAAAATCCTTTAAATGTTATATAACAAAATAAGTAGAGCGTTCTTAACAATTCTACCAGACTTCTGTCACGCCCACTTATGAGGGACAGGAATAAGAATAGGGTATCCAACAGTTCGCCTAAGCGGACTGTAGCCCGTCCATATGTTTTTTCTTGCATTCGATTTCTGCATAGAGGACAGAAACGATTAAAAGAAAAAAATATTCCAGCTTTTTGCTGTTTCTTATAAGTGTAATGTACTTTAATTTATTGCTCTAAACACAAACAAATGTTGACCTGTCAACAAATAAGCTGCTGGTTCTATTACTAATCAAAGTTCAATAATATTACTGCTCATTTAAGGAGAGTTGACAGTTTATAGCGAACGCTCATCAATCCATTAAAACTTGAAGCATAAATATTTAAAATTTAATTTATCCATCCATTCACTCTTGGTTAATGCAATTTTGCCGAAACGTTCAATTTAAATAAATTATGTCGAAACCGGCAAATGCTTATCGCATTTCACTTATCAAAGTCAATTAAAATGTGCACTGTGTCGACGATATTGACAAATTTATTATCTTTCTTCTTTGGAAACCATCAACCGATGAACATAAAAGCTACGTAGCTACATCTGCAGACATATTTGACTCAACCTTTCCAATGAACATGAACAAGTCAAAAAGATAACATTGTCTATCGGTTTTGCCAACTTTGTAAATATGCCTTTATTGGTTTGGCAGTTTATTTAGATGTGTTTTTTATGTAATTGGTCAAATTATAATTGCGCAAGCAAATCTCTTTCTGGCTGCTTTTAATTTGAACAGGATTTTTCAGTGAAAAGTAAGCTACTGATCAAGATACAACTTCGTCATGGAACAATATCGTAAACCAATGCAATAATGTACATACTTCGAACACAAGTTATTACTCCGACATCCAAGCCTCTAGCAATAAGTGTAAGTGTAACAAACTTCTTATAGAAATATAATATAAAGGAATATGTCATAAGTAATTTTGTACCATCTGTTGCCTCCTATCTCAAGTCTCTCACTTTTTTTTCCTTTTTTCTCCACAAAGTGTCGATTCAGTAAATAAAGTTACTACCTACTTAAAGTCAGGACGCTCATTTATGGCCAATTCATTTCAATTTCGAATGCAACCCTAAGACATGTGACCCACATTACATTCACCACCTTAAATCAAATTCAAACTTGGGAATTAAATCCAACGCCTCTGGGACAAGAATAACTGAGCAAAAAAACTGAGCTGATCAGATACGGGTATTGCATAACTTAAGAGATTCTCACCGATTAAAACATCGCAACACTTGAAAACAATTGGCGTTCGCACCCGTTCATTACTGTTCCCCGCTTGTACAATGTTCCATCGGCTGAATCATGTCTTGCCACGAAGCGTGCACGCTAAAAGATCCACAAAAGACAACCGAAACAAGCAATTAATTGGTGGTGCATTAACTCAGCCAAGCAGCGCATCTTTCCGCGTAATAAATTAACACTGAGCGGTATCCACCTCCGTCGCGGTTGCGTGGCATTAAATTCTTTTTGTTTTGGCTGAAGATGTATCGCCCGATGGAGCAAGACCCCAAATCTTTTGGCACTGATTGCCCAGTTGCCCAGTACCCTAGTGGTACGATGAGAGAGTGAATCTGAGGGCCAGGAAGATATGTCCGTTAAGGAGGATTCTTTATCGGACGCTTTCTTGGCGGGTAAAATATTTGACGGGCAAAGTTAAAATGCCGATGGCTTAAGTTGTTTGCGGTATCTTTACCGTTCAATAACTGTGTTATTGCTATTGCGTGTTTAAGAAGGTTGTGAGGGCGGATTGTGTGCCATGAAATTTATTTTAGTCAGACTTTTTTTTAGATTTGAATTGCGTTGAACTATATTATGCGAACTATATTATGCGAATTCGTATGTACCTACACATGTATGTATGTTCGTATTAAACAACTAGTTCCTGGAGTTTTATTAAGTAGTGACCGGTGAGTCAAAATTTAAAGCTCCGGACGTAAGCTTTGCAGAATCGTGGATCTATAAATGTCTTTTCGTATTCCATCGAAATAAGTTGGGCTTACACTTAATATATTATTTTTTATTATTATATTTTATTTTATTTTTTTGTATAAAAAAGGAAATCCAAATCCCAGAGCACTCAGACTCGGTAACGTTCCATTGTACTACCAGGCAGAAATCCTCCTTTTTGGTGTAGAGGCATGTGATTGGGTGGCGTATGTTGTTGTTCCCCATGGGGATTGAACCTGCACCGCACGGGTCACAAGCCAACACACTAACCTCTACACCGTCGCCACCCTACACTTAATATCAAGACGATTCAACGGTGGGGTCTTTAACTTCATCTAAGACTAAAGCGAAATAGACAAGAGTGTATTGTTTTTGTATGAAGCTGCGACTAAAGAAGTGGAAAACGTATCATAATATTTGGAGCCCAAAATTAAACAGCAAATCAATGTTGTGTCGTAGCGTTTAGAACGATAAGCAGGAAGGAGGAGTTGACATTGGGATGCTTTGAAAGAAAAAAATTTAGTCGCATATTTAGCCTTGTGTGCGATGAGGGTGAATGGAGGAGAAGATATAGCCGCGAACTCTATGAGATGTACGAACATGTGGATGAAGTCCAAAAAGTGAGGCAGCTTGACTATGTTGGGTCGGCCACATCGAGCGAATGAATAATAACACTCCAGTTAACCCGAATTATCCCACTGTACCGTATATGGTATTAACAGAAAAGTTCCTAGCTGAAAAGAAGGCCACTTATTTAAATATTTTTTTGCCGAATTTTTGAGCTGTAGTAAAGTAGACTATGATATTTTTATGTCAAGTTTGATTTATTTGTGTTTCATTGGTGTTAAAAGAGGAGTGAAAAGTATTAATTTTTTTAAAAACAAGGCAATGTCGAAGAAAAGGTAAGTAATAATTAATTGATGGCTCATAGTAAGTTCAAAATCGAAATCTATGTAATCAAAACAATAGCAAATCGTCCTATTTAACTATTTTGACGATAAAGATATATTTTGTTGCTCTTACATGGATATTCATATTGATGTACCGCATATGGTACAATGGGATAATACATATCCTTTCGGTTTTTTTTCAGGCTAACTGTTAATGAGATCATTACTTGCATAGGGGTCATTCTTTTACAAACCGTTCAGATTTGAACAAAAAATCATCGACACATTTTTGATTTGCCTGAAATGTTTTTCACGGGTTCTATATCGAATAAAAAGAGACACGTGTTTAAGGATTTTTATTTATAATTTTTTTTTTGAAAATGGAGGGGGTTGAAATTTTGAGATTTTCGTGATTTTTGCCTTGGAGACTCATTTTCAAAAATTCATTACTCCGGTTCTTTTCAAGCTAGGGGAAAGTTGTTTTTATACCCTATTCTAAGGGTATATTAATTTTGACGCATAGTTTGTAACATACCTTAATATTGCCTGTAGACCCCTAAAAGTTACTATATTTATGATCAGCATCGATAGTAATTTCGATCTAGGCATGTCCGTCCGTCTGTCGGCAAAAATTAGGCCTTTAAACTGGACCAAGAGAGCTGAAATTTTAACCATATGCTCCCTAGGGTCCCGAAATAATCAAGTTTACGAATTTTTGAAATCCGCCCACAGACACGCCCACAAACTCAAAAAAACAAAATTTTGGAAAAAATCGAATTTTGAGCTAGAAAGCTGAAATTTCTTATATATGATCTATGACTCCTAAAACTGCTCGGGATAAACAATTTTCAAAATCCGCCCACTGACACGCCCACAAATAAATAAAATAATTTTTTTGAAAATCCAAAGTTTGAGCTAGGGAGCTGAAATTTATAATATATACTCTCTATGGGCCCTTTATGCTCATGTGTAAATATATTCGAAATCCGCCCGCTGACACGCCCACAATTAATTTTTTTTTTTTTTGAAAATTCAAAGTTTGAGCTGGGGAGCTGAAATTTATAATATATACTCTCTAGGGGCCCTTTATTCTCATGTGTTAATTTTTTTTAAATCCGCCTACTGACACGCCCACAATTAAATAAAACAATTTTATTGAAACACCCAAGTTTGAGCTAGGGAGCGTTTTTTTTATAAATATAGCGTTCTTAACAATTCAACCATACTTAGACTTTTGTCACGCCCACTTATGAGGGATAGGAATAAGAATAGGGTATCCAACCAACAG
The DNA here is from genome assembly GCA_949715645.1 of Portevinia maculata. Taxonomy (NCBI): domain Eukaryota; kingdom Metazoa; phylum Arthropoda; class Insecta; order Diptera; family Syrphidae; genus Portevinia; species Portevinia maculata. Next base: position 361,211,919 of record OX454525.1, on the reverse strand, counting down.
TTCGCCCAAGCGGACTGTAGCCCGTCCCTATGTTTATACCCTATTCTAGGGGTATATTAATTTTGACGCATAGTTTGTAACATACCTTAATATTGCCCGTAGACCCCTAAAAGTTACTATATGTATGATCAGCATCGATAGTAATGTCGATCTAGCCATGTCCGTCCGTCCGTCCGTCCGTCGGTAAAAATTAGGCGTTTAAACTGGGCCTAGAGAGCTGAAATTTTAACCATATACTCTCTAGTGTCCCGAAATAATCAAGTTTACGAATTTTTGAAATCCGCCCACAGACACGCCCACAAACTCAAAAGAACAATTAATTTTTTTTTTTTTTGAAAATTCAAAGTTTGAGCTGGGGAGCTGAAATTTATAATATATACTCTCTAGGGCCCTTTATTCTCATGTGTTAATTTTTTTTAAATCCGCATACGTATGAATTTCGTCGGGAAATGAAAAATAGCTAACTTATTGTAAGTGTGTGGGGATGTGGTCTATGAAAGAGGAATTGAGCGCTGTGGACGTTTTGTCCGTTTCAGAACATTAGCGGATATTGGAGAGCGTCGTATGAACGGTGTGTATCAGCAATGAACTCAAGATTATTCATGCTGATTTTGACATTCGAATTCGAACGATAGTTTGTCGAATTAGAAGAATTTGTATTTTGAGATTCGATCGAATAGAAAATTTATTTGAGGAAAACCGGTATAATTCGAACGAAAATAGACATTCGAACGACTTGACTATTCATTCGAATCTCAAAATAAGCATGATTATTTCTTGTTCAAATCACGATTTGTCGCGTCGCTGTACGGTCGCCAACCATGATTCCAGCAAAGTCGTCAATAACAGGTGCATGAAATCCACGCATGTGCTCTCCAGCTGGTGTTTTATCAGGATTGATGACAATAGCGTGATTGCCAGTTTGTAATTTGTGCATGTGTGATTTGAATAATTTGAACAATTCATTGTGCTCATTCAATAGAGTACCTCACGACAACGTCAGTGGCAAATGAACACAAAAAAAAAACCAACAGCTGAATGAAATGAAGGAAAACAATGGCGAATTCGCATGGCGGGAAATACGTTCTTCTCGAATATTTCCAAAAAAGTTTATAACAAATCCAATTTTAACAAAAAAAAGTTGCGGAACTAAGAAGGAGTATCCAAACCACGTTTTGGAATACTAAAAATCTAACAATATATTAAGATTCTGTACTTTAATCTACAGTTTATTTATTAATGGTACAAGGATTACCACAGATTTAATATTTATCTTTTTTCACGTTTGTTACAGCATGTACGATCTCTTACAAAAATATAAAAAAAATATATAACGTCGTCAAGTTGGATGTAGTTGGCGTCATCAATTCATCAATGGGTGCGTCTAACAAACACCCTCATGCATTCCAACTTGAAAGCACAGATGGCGCTTTTACTAAAGTTTACAACTCGGCCAATCTGACAATTCATCGACCTCGAACAAAAAATAAATACTTGACACTAGTCTCCACATTTTACTCCAGACTTACATCTAAGGCGAGAGGGTCGCTTGAACTATCATTAGGAACGTCCTCCTCATTTGGTTTCAACAACCACTTACGCATTCTATTCGCCTCGACAACACCATCATACGGCAGCTGAGTCAACTGGCAGTTATCAATATCCCGCAACACATATCTATCATGTCCAAGGATTTTACATACGACATAGGGACCACGGAACTTAGGCAACAACTTTTTATTCGTCCCAACGGCAGTATCAACATTACGCATAACGACAAAATCACCGACTTCGTACTCTTTAATTTTCTTACTGTGCCTAAGAAAATAATCTAAATAATATTTCTGAGACCTATCAATTTCCCTTGATGCGTCAGCCCGAATTTGGCTTAGATTACGGCAGCTCTCAGAGGCCATCTTCTCCTCCAGATGCTCCGTAATCTCATCTATTATTTCTCCCCTCTGTCCAACGCCAAACTATAGCATACCAGGTGAGTTTTTTGTCATGCTATGAATAGAATTATTAATAGCATACTCCACTTTTAGTAACATACTCGACCAATCGGCATGACTTACCGGGTCACCCAACTTTCCCAGCATAGCTTTGATAACCCTATTGACCCTTTCGACTTGCCCATTTGCCTGGGGAGAAGCCACGGCGACCTTTACGTGTTCTATATTTTGTTTCATTAAAAAGTCTTCAAATTCAAAAGAGGTAAAGCATGTACCTCTATCTGACACAATTCGTCTCGGTCTGCTATAATACTGAAAGAATTTACTTAACGCGGCAATTACCTCCATAGTACTCGTCGAGTTTGTAGGATACAGTTTCACAAATTTTGTGAAAGCATCTATCACTACTAAAATGTGCTTCCTTTTCGAACTAATAGACGGTAAGGGACCAAAATGATCCACATGGATTGCATCGAAAGGCAGCGGGTTTTTCGGAATATTGTACAAGTTCCTTTCACTAGAACGAGCCGGCATGGCATACATAATGCACTTAATACAATTTTGGATAAATCTTTAAATTTTTTGACGCATGCTCGGAAACCAGTAATGCATCGCAATCTTCTCATAACATTTATTCAGAGCTTGATGCCCAAGTTTTTCATGGATTAACCGTATAACATTGTCTTCCTTTTCATTCGGCACGTATAATGACTTTCTCCCACTTCTCGTCATTTTATATACAAGTCCATTCATCATCTCGAAGTCTTTGACTTTTTCGGCCTCCATTTGATCCCGCAATTCCATAATTATTTTGTCCCGCCCTTGTGCAATTTGGATTTGAAAATCCGTGTCATCAACATCCCAAACTGCGGCGATCTGGCACCGACTTAGGGCATCGACGTGTCCCATAGATATACCACTACGGTGCTGAATTTTATAGTTGTAATTTTCAAGCTCTAAGTCCCATCGGGCAATCCTTGGATTAACTTGTTTCTTTTCCAACGTCATAGCCAGAGAGCTGCAATCCGTAACGATCTTGAAGGGTTTTCCTTCCAAATATACTCGGAATCGTCTCAGCGCATAAATTATAGCAAGCGTTTCTAATTCAAAGCTGTGATATCGGGATTCAGCAGCGGAAGTTGTTTTCGAAAAGTAAGACACCGGATGAAATTTTCTGTCCCCTTGCCTTTGAAGCAAGACGGCACCAAAACCAATTGAATTGGCATCACAATGCAGTTCTGTTTCCTTTATGGGGCTATAAATGGCCAGAATCGGTGCTTCAATTAGTCTGCGTTTTAGTTCATTAAAAGCATCCGAAGATGGCTTGTCAAAATCAAAATGGGCATCTCTCTTTAACAGATTTTGCAGTGGTTTTGCAATTCGAGAAAATTACGGTACAAATCGTCTGAAGTAGGAGAACAACCCAATACAAAAATGCAACTGTTTCTGATTAGTCGGCACTCGATATTCTTTGATAGCGGCAATATGAGAATCACTTGGTGAAATCCCTTGTGAAGAAACGGCGTATCCCAAATATTCTATCTCCGTATGACCGAACCGGCATTTAGCGAGATTTAATTTAAGATTCCGTTGAGTGATGCGCCTCAACGCGGTTCTTAGCAATATTTTGTGTTCCAAAAAGTCTGCCGTAGCAATCAATATGTCGTCCATATAAACAACTATCTTGCCTGAATCAACTAAATCTCTTAAAATAACATTAATAAACCGCTGAAAAACGGCAGGGGCATTCTTCAACCCAAACGGCATTTTTAAATACTCCCACATACCATTTGGAGTAACGAACGCAGTAAGGGGAATAGATTCCTCAGAAACCCGAACTTGATGGAATCCACTTTTCAAGTCTAAAAGTGTGAAAAAGTGTTTTCCCTCAAGATACTCTATAAAATCTTCTATAAGCGGCAACGGTTGATTATCCCGGATGGTCTTTTTATTGAGACCGCGATAGTCCACACACATTCGAAGTTCCCCGTTCAACCTCAATATTAAATATATCCGGCATATCACAATGCTCGTCATTAATCCCAGTTGACTCAACTTCCGATACAACCTCATCTTCTTCTGGTTTATTACCCACTAGCAAACAATTATTCCCGATGAGGCTATATCTATTAAGAGTTGTAAGAAGTTCATTTGGCAAAACAAATTTATCATTTCCACCTATAGAAACCAACTTTTCTTTAGAGTATCTAAGTTTTACTTTAGTTAGATGGATACTGAAAGCATACAAAAAAACATAGGGGCGGGCTACAGTCCGCTTGGGCGAACTGTTGGATACCCTATTCTTATTCCTATATCTCATAAGTGGGCGTGACAAAAATTTAAAGGATTTTATCGAAAAAACTAAGCTTTTGTAAATAAAAACGCTCCCTAGCTCAAACTTTGGTTTTTCAATAAAATTGTTTTATTTAATTGTGGGCGTGTCAGTAGGCGGATTTTGAAAATATTTACACATGAGCATAAAGCGCCCCTAGAGAGTATATATTAAAAATTTCAGCTCCCTAGCTCAAATTTTGGTTTTTCAAAAAAAATATTTTATTTAATTGTGGGCGTGTCAGTGGGCGGATTTTGAAAATTTTATGTCCCAATCAGTTTTATGGGCCATAGATCATATATAAAAAATTTCAGCTCTCTAGCTCAAAATTCGATTTTTTCCAAAATTTTGTTTTTTTGAGTTTGTGGGCGTGTCTGTGGGCGGATTTCAAAAATTCTTAAACTTGATTATTTCGGGACCCTAGAGAGTATATGGTTAAAATTTCAGCTCTCTAGGTCCAGTTTAAAGGCCTAATTTTTGCCGACGGACGGACGGACGGACGGACGGACATGGCTAGATCGACATTACTATCGATGCTGATCATAAATATAGTAACTTTTAGGGGTCTACGGGCAATATTAAGGTATGTTACAAACTATGCGTCAAAATTAATATACCCCTAGAATAGGGTATAATTACGTCCAAAAATAATCGGCAGAGCCATACTTTCATCTGGGACGATATTAACTTTTATCGTCTTTATTTTGTTGTCAAATTTTACTTTAATTTTTTTCCGCCTACTCCGTAAAATGATGATTTCGGCATTTTTGATCGTCGCAGCAACTTAATCGGAACGTACGACGACTTTATAAAACTAGTTGGACTGAACGTATCGAAAAGAGAAAGAAACTGTATAAATCCCGCGTCTTTTGCCAAATCAACTTCCAAAGCGACACTCACCCAATTTACAGCACCAACGAATTCGCTTAAACTATCATCGTCATCAGATACGGCTTTCTTAGAAACGGTGGCAACTTGTATGGTTTTCGGAACAGCAACGGCAACGGCAGACAGCATCTTCTTCGGGTTCGGACATGTCTTGTGGCCGTGTCCCATTTCCCAACATCGGAAACATGATCCATTTCGGCGCAACGGATATGGCCAATACGGTTTAATATGCCCCGTCTGCGAGCAATTAAAACATAATACGGCATTTTTATCGGCATTCATCTTGGTTACAACGGCGGACTTGGTCGACACAGCATTAACGTTATGTCCTGACACACTCGCCGCACTTTCCATCAAATATCTTTGCTGATAGCGGTTAATAAGCTGCTTTAGCTCGTCAATGGTGCCAGCACCCAATAGCAAATTTATATTGGACACGCCAGTACCTATCCCGTCTTTAATGAAGTCGATGACTTCGGTTTCGCTAATATCCGAGCGCTTGGCAATCGCCTGCATATTTAAGATATAGCAATGCAGCGACTCTTCTGTCTTTTTCCACTTCCTCAGGCTCAGCATTCTATATACATCTTGGCGGGACACAGCTATGTTAAATTCTTTTAGAAGTGCTGACTTCAGGTCTCTGTAATTGAGCGCCACTGTCGAGAGCATGAACACTTTAGCGGTTCCAACAAGAGAACGCCGCAAACTCAATAGCTTAAATCTGTCATCGGCATTTACCGTCTGCATGATTTCCTCGAAATCACGAAAGAAATGCTGTACAGAATGGCTTACATCGTCGCCATTAAACTTAAGGGGCGGCATCCTTTTCTAGCTCCTTAATTTGCTTGCGAAGCTTCAGCACTTCGAGTCGCTTCCGTATCTCGCTCAGTTCTTCATCCAGGGCAGCACCTCCTAATTCCTCGGCATTATCAGCGTCAGCGTCATCGGCATCGTCAACTTCGGCATTCTCGTCTCCACTTGCTGTTGATAGATTGTTGCTTCTGTTGACCTCACTATGGTATAACCTTTTTAACTGAGCCGTGGTAGCTGTCTCGGGAAATTCCACGCCGGCTTCCTTGAGTACTTCTACCAACTGTTGTCTCGTCAACACACGTGGCATTTTAATATACAAAAATTTGCTTTACACTCCAAATATTTTTTTTCCAGGCCAGTGATGTTCTGACCCCACATCTGAGTTTTAATCTACAGTTTATTTATTAATGGTACAAGGATTACCACAGATTTAATATTTATCTTTTTTCACGTTTGTTACAGCATGTACGATCTCTTACAAAAATAGAAAAAAATATATAACGTCGTCAAGTTGGATGTAGTTGGCGTCATCAATTCATCAATGCGTGCGTCTAACAAACACCCTCATGCATTCCAACTTGAAAGCACAGATGGCGCTTTTACTAAAGTTTACATTACGAAAAATAAAAGTGAAACCATGACAATCGCGTTGTGGCAAAAAAATATTTTTGTTTGGAAGCAAATAAGTTGAAAAGTTGAAAACATATTAGATATCTAAATACAATTAAACAGGGTTTTCGGTTAACATATTAACTGTTTTTATACCCTATTCTAGGGGTATATTAAATTTGACGCATAGTTTGTAACATACCTTAATATTGCCCGTAGACCCCTAAAAGTTACTATATTTATGATCAGCATCGATAGTAATGTCGATCTAGCCATGTCCGTCCGTCCGTCCGTACGCAAAAATTAGGCCTCTAAACTAGGCCTAGAGAGCTGAAATTTTAACCATATACTTTCTAGGGTCCCGAAATTATCAAGTTTACGAATTTTTGAAATCCGCCCACAAACACGCCCACAAACTCAAAAAAAACAAAATTTGAGCTGGAAAGCTGAATTTTTTTATATATGATCTATGACTCATAAAACTGCTCGGGATGTAAAATTTTCAAAATCCGCCCACTGACACGCCCACAAATAAATAAAACAATTTTATTGAAAAACCAAAATTTGAGCTAGGGAGCTGAAATTTATAATATATACTCTCTAGGGGCTCTTTAAGCTCATGTGTAAATATTTTCAAAATCCGCCTACTGACACGCCCACAATTTAAAAAAAAACTTTTTTTGAAAATCCAAAGTTTGAGCTAGGAAGCTGAAATTTATAATATATACTCTCTAGGGGCTCATTTGTTAATTTTTTTTAAATCCGCCTACTGACACGCCCACAATTAAATAAAACAATTTTATTGAAACACCCAAGTTTGAGCTAGGGAGCGTGTTTTTCGATAAAATCCTTTAAATGTTATATAACAAAATATGTAGAGCGTTCTTAACAATTCAACCATACTTAGAATTTTGTCACGCCCATCAATGAGGGATAGGAATAAGAATAGGGTATCCAACAGTTCGCCCAAGCCGACTGTAGCCCTTCGCTATGTTTTTTTTTATAATTTGCTTACGCTAAAGGGCACATGCAAAATCTTCGAAAGACATACAAAAATGAATAAAATATTTACATTTTATGGTTTTAAAACATTTATTTATTATGTTTTTCCACAATAATAATGAGTATGCCCGCTATTTTCGATATGACCTCTATACGACGGTTTGGAATAGAATCATACAGTTTTTTAAATAATTAAGAGAAATCACGGCCCAGGCATCATGAATAGCTTCGATTAAAGTGTCGTTGTCTTCAAATGGTCTGCCGCCTTCATGCACTTTACGAGATAACAATGCCCAAACATTTTCGATTATGTTTAAATCCGGTGAATAGGGTGGCCATGACAAAAGTTCCACGTCTTCTGATTGAATTCTACTTCTAACGAAAGGCACGACTATGTTATATCTCGCAGTCCATGGCCAAGAATCGACGAAAAAAAGAACAAAATACATTCTGGAAATAAAAAAATTAACCAGCGTATTGACAGGCCACTGTACCATAGGTGTAATGGCAAACAGGCTGGGCATCAGCTCACTAGACTACAGCAGGAGCTGTCAAGATATAGAAGAAACCGAGACCATCAAATACCTGCTCTGCGAGTGTCCAAACCTGCAGACATCTCGATTTCGCTATCTGGGTAACAGATTCTTCGAAGACCTAGAGGACGTAGCGCAGGTACCATTGACGGACACAATAACGTTTGTCAAGAACACAGGTTGGTTCTAATATGCCAACCAGCAAGAACAATTTTAATTGTGAATGGTAAGTGTATATATTGTAAAAGTATTTTTTTTTACCACTAAAAATAACAAGGGATCACAATGGACCAATGGGCCCCCATGCAAGCACATCATTGAGTTGCTGTGCACTTCCCTTCTAACCTAACCTAACTTCTAACAACCCTGGAAGTGTGGACAGGGCCATTGTCTTGTTGGAATATCCAAGACAGGGGTCCGAAAATGTTTTTCACTTTTGGAAATGACCGTTTCAGCAAACATTTGTAGTTGTTTCCGTTCATTGTTGTGGACAAAATCTCCAACTCGATTGTGCCATAGTGGGTAATAGCTCCTCACACCATTACACCTGATGTATACCGGCTGTGATGTTCCGAAATAAGCTAATTCTTTCTTAGATCATGGAAATAAAAGTCGTAACCAAAAGTCGTAACCATTGGGGCCATCGAGGTTAAACTTTTTTTCATCCGATGAGCGACATGTTCTCTTACAAAATTCATTCGATGCTCCTTGTACTCAAAACAGGTTTCTTTTTAAGTATTCTTTTCTGTATAGTACCACTTTTTCTTATTATCTTTCGGCCCGTTGCCATGCTGGCTGATAGTCCGCTGTTGGCCCTTATTTTAGTCACTGGTAGAGTAGAACTTGAGACAAGCCGTAGGAACCTGCTTTTCCCGCAATGTTGTTGCTTCTGCCGTGCATCCTTTTTGAATTGTGACATAGTGTTGTGGATCCGCAAGATAACTGTTTACAACAGTCTAACTTCTATTTAGCCTCCTTGCAATTTCTCTGCCTGAGAGTCCTAACTCCTTGAAAGCATCTCTTTTTCCTCTTTCTGTCGCTCTCAAAGTCTTTTCGGAGCCCATTTTTTTTAACTAAATAAGAACTGTTCTTTTCAACGCTTTTTTAAATATTCTTAACAAAAATTTGAAAAAAATCGATGATGTGAACTCCTGCAAAGAAAAATTCGCAATGGCCTCGTCCTAGTGCGCATCTTTTTATACGCTTTTCAAGTAGTTCATTGTTTGTTCTTGCAAAATTCCAGCGGTCGTTTCTTATTTACCCTTTAATTTTATGGCTTACTGTTGGGAAAATGTGTCCCTGTTCACAGGTGGTAAAAGTTTCCGGGTATAAAATTTCCAACAGGTATAAAGACTGAAAATCGATTGCAAAATGTATGGCCTCATCCTTGTGATCGTCCGTGTATGTGTAGGAATAGGGTATTCAACAATTCCCCCAAGCGGATTTTAGCCTTTCCTTAAGTTTTGTTTCAGTGAAGTATTTTTTATGCTCAAATTATTTGCATCGCCCAACAACATAAGTACATATTTAAAATAACATAATTAGGTAAAAATGAACCATTGCTCCGTCTTCATCTGACAACTGGATTAGTCAAAAACCAAAAGCCTTAGGGGCTTTCTTCCCAAGTTTTATATATATAAAGATAGGTGCAGATGCCCTTTTTAATATGCCCATGTGGTACAATTTGTGGATGTCAAATTGTATAAAGAGAGGTGATACTCATTCACCTGAATTCTGCAGAAGCCCATTTTCATTAACTTCAAAATGCCGGTCTCTTAATACAACTCTTCTTTCGTTAAGTGTTACGTCTCTTTAACGTCAAGTTGATATCACATGTGCAGCGGCATAACCACAACAAGGGGCGATCTGTGCAAAAAGTTTCGATTCGGATTCCCGCAAACAACAACCTGCCCTGCAACACGGCGTAGCAGCAAAAGAACTCTCCTCATTGTGGATTAAAACCATCGGGGCACCAGTACGGAGCTTCAGTCTGTTTATAATCGTTCGACGGACGCCTACAAACGCGGTGCGGTTCCTCAATTGGTACAAATCATATAGATCGTTACGTGGAATTGTAGCTTATATTTGTTAGTTTCATTGCATTTTGGAAACGTTTCTTTTTTTTCATCGTCAAACATCGACACAAAGTGATTAACGCGGGACTAGTTTGATAATATAAGTATTACTTTTATTCGAAATTGAAACAAATAAAAACAGCAACTTGTACAAAGAAGTAAACAAATGGTGACAGTTGCACAATTCTTGAGTTATTGCTTTTTCAAGTTCGCTATACGGAAAACGAAAGTATCGGTGCTGGTGGTCGGCGCCTTCTGCCGCATAGGTACCGAAGTGTATTGAGTGATCGAGTGATTTGTCACGGTCTGCCCGCAACGGAAGCCGGACTTAACGTGTTGTAGCGCCAGGCAGTAACCGTCAACCATAAAGCACAAAAGTCAATTTTTAGGTGCACCTAATTTTTTTCGAACTTTGTACCTTGCTTTGGATTGCACCTAACAATAAATATTGTGGAGTGAGCTGCAACTTTTATTCAAATTCCAGACGCAAAATATACACCGAGTAAGTTTTCAGCACTTAGGGCATGTTTTGGTATTAATGCGACGCAATATGAGTGTCAAATTTAGCAGTTATAAGTTCAAGAGTAAAAAACTTTTGTAATTTGAAATTGGTCATCGTGATGAACCATAGCAAAATAGTGACCATGTTTTTTAAGTTGTTTATTTCTTATTTTTACTTTTACTGCTGCTGTGGGTGGGATAAGAGATTTTCGACTACATACTGCCGTTGTTGGCGTTTTGATGTTTTGTCTTCTTTTGTGATGGATCCATGTTTTTTGTTGATTGCGTGATATTGCAATGTCGGCTATTTTTGAAATAGGAATATTTTCTGAAGGACACATAATATTGAAGTGGTGTCTTGCGGTGTACTCTGTGGGAAACTTTTGAAGGTGAATGACGATTTTTTATTGGACAAGGTTAACTTAATATTTGTCATTGAAATTGTGGATGTTTTCTTTATCTTAGGGGAGTTTTTTTTTTTTGTATGAGATAGTTGTGCGTGGATGTAGAAGGTGAAACTAGATTTGCGATGGAAAATTTATGTTGGGAATTGAAATATACAAAGTGTCCATTTTAAGGCTGATCTGGCAGCTTTAAATTTGTTAACTTGTTTCATTTTCATGTGGGTTAAGCGAATTTAAGAAAAAAGAAAAGAAAAGATTTTCGGCTTATTGAATTGTTTGGATTTCATGATGTTTTAAGTTTTCGAAGACTAGTCATGCAAGGAGTATTATAATTGAATGTGAGACGAGTTTTGATGTCTCAAAAAAACATTGTCTAGTGGCACTGGCGGTTTTTCTTTTAGTCTTTCATTTATTGACACAAATTTTATTGTGCTAAACCAAAACAGATATTGGACTGACTTATTAATAGCAAAAGTTTATGGAATGTATCAATTAATAAAGTAAATAAAAACTTAAAACTTGAGAAGACCGCCCTTGAGGAAAACCGAAAGGGAGCACGTATACCTGTTAATTTTTAACCCATCTTTGAGCCCGTGCTGATTTTTGTTTTCGCATAATGTTTGCCAGAGAAATATTGGCCTTTGACAATGAAAAAATAAATAGGTATTGGGAAAAAATAACAAATTTTTGTAGAGCAGTTATTTACAAGCATTTTTTACTATGGCCAAGAGGGGCGATTTTATAAAAAAAACACTTCAAATGTAAACAAAAATATTTAAAAATAACGGTAATACTTACAATTAAGTAGGTATTGTACATTTTTCTAAAGATAAAAGTCGATAGAACCCGTCTTGTTTTTAAATCAAGTGACTTCCATGAATAGTTTTTAAGAAAACTAATTTCAAACTATGTGCAATACTGAATTGTAAGTATTTTTTTTTTTTTTTTTTTTTCATTTGAAGTGGTGTTTTAGAAAATTGCCCCTCCCGCCCAAATGCGGCGAGATAGACCCTCCAGTAAAAAATGCTTGTAAAAAACTGCTCTACAAAAAACCGTTATTTTTTCTTGTCGCCAGAGTTACCGTACTCTTGCCGATCTCAAATCGATCGAATTAGAGCCATTTAGAACATTCTTGATTTTATGCATATGAAACTGAGTCCGAATTCCGCTTTCCACAACTGATCCCACATGTGAGTTCAAGATCGTTATCGTGCTCATCCTTTTGCATACCGCCTAATGTTTCTCTGCAGATGTTGGTCTTTAACGTGGCTGAAGGTATTTAGTTCGCTAGATTACAGAGCGAGTAGTTAGAAGTTCGAACACCACCCATGAATACCGAAAAGTATTTTTATTGCTCTTTGGAATGTCTGACAAAATAACCAAGATAAGAGTCGATAGATATCCCCACTAAAGTAAGGACAAATTGTAAATATACTAAATATGCAAATTAAAAAAAAAACAGCTAATATCGTTTTAGAGGCTGACTTATATCAGTGGTGTTTACTTAAATTTATTAAGTTTCGCTCTAAATGATTGATGTTATCTAAGATACTTATAAAAGTATCTTTCCGTTATTTTTATCTTTGCCTGACAGAAGCTTAAAGTATTCCAAGCTACGCGACGAGATAACAAATATTCTAGTAGATGTTGGTATAAATGATGTCAAGAGAGAGTATTTTTAAAGTTAACATATATATTATTTAATGCCTGTGTTAACAATTAAATAATTAACTTAAATGTTATTCAATTGTCTGATATAACGCAAATAATAAAGTAACATTTACCTACAAAAGCTGTAAGTTAACTAACTCACCAAATTGTCAACTAATTACTTCGTATATCGCCCTAACAATGGAGTACCTAAATAAAGCTCGCAAGAGCTTTACGTAGACAACATTTTATTGATCGAACAGCTAGTAAGACTCACAAATTCATTCATTGGCGGTTATTCACGACAACAATGTTGGTATAATCTGTCTCTCCCACCGATCAATTGCACCTTCGACATTTCTTTCCAAGGTCAGGGGAACCCCGATAACCCGTCAGCTTATAGATCTTGAAGCCCGAAAATTTCGTTATGAGCGGCAGTACGGTTATCATAGCACTGGTTGATTTGATGACTTATCTAGCCGAAAAGTAAAATCAATATCTCACCATGGTGTTGAAAGTATCGTGATACTCTTCCTCAATGGAGTAGAAAAGTTCGGACCATTCGGTTCGATCTGCGATTCATTCCTTGGCAGATGACAATACCTTCAGCTTCTCATTGTTGTACCCTGGTTCACGACCCTCTTCATCGGGTGTGAAGCTATATTGGCAACGTGTGTTAAGCTCCTCAAAATTCGATCTTGACAGCATAGTTCAGTTGGGTACAACAAACGGAGTGGATTTCAATGCTTCGGAAACCCAATGGGACTTACCAATAATAATATTAATGTGGTCCCGTTTATTTAAACCTCCTTTTGGATATGAACAAAGGGACTATAAATTCGCTCATTACGACGATCTACTGATCCAGATAATTTAACCTAAGCTCCATCCGGAAAACTCAGCAAATAGAGGGATGAAAGACCCGCTGAAAGAATGTCTAGCTTTCAAAGAGTACGTTCACACTATTTTTTTTATTTTTAACGGCCAATCCTGTCTTCTCTCAATTAAGCGAACTCTCAATAGTCTACCATTATCCATGAATGACACTTTCATCGCTGAAAAGACTCTCCATTCTCGGTATGTGTGTTAATAACAACTTCCGTTGGGATAATCAAATATTCAATAAAGCCAAAAACGCTATAAAATGTCTAGACGATGCATGAAATATTTAACTCCTTCCGATCCGGCTATATAAAGCCGTTCAAACTGTAGGACAACCGCCAAATCGGGCCCGGTGCCATATTTGGAGCTACGTGTACTTCACAGAATACAAAAACGCACCATAGAACTAATTGGCGAAGTTGGTTGACAGTGTTTGTGTGCCGCCGGCGCCGGCGTCCGAAACTACCCGAATACAAGGGATTTGTATTGTATCTTAAATTAGTCAATTCGTTGCTATTGATAGATCAATTTTGATAGAACCGGTGGCAGCAGTCTGTTCGAATATGAAATTCTGCCTTTATCCATATATATGAGAGAGGAATTTAATACGCATTCATTGAATTCAATTCCATGTAAACGGAGATCGAATCCAAATAGGATTGACTCGATTTGATCACAAAAATGTTTGCGATTGGATCCAAAATGAGCATGTAAACAAAAGTTGAAATATCGAATTTGACAAATGAGAAAGTGTTTGTGTGCCTTTTTTTGTTTTCATCTGTTGTGTAATATTTGAATTTGATTTTGGTCGCAACTAACACAAAACAATGCAAAACACTTTTTCAGTTGGAACTGTGCAACTGATTTCTATATTAACTCAATCAACTAACCTGGTTCTAGTTTCGATTCAGTTTCAAATCGATCTCAAATGTTTGTGGGGTATATTACAGTTGGGTTTTAATCATAGTCCCAATGGCAAACAAAATAGCCAGCGGCAATCCACTCCTAGAATATTGCAACCGCAATAGCCGGCGAAAGGATGGCGCATTTGTACTTTCGAACGTACAATGAATACAAAAAATCTTTCCTTAGCCGTACAACACGAATGTGATTGGAATGCGCTCTATACGCTCTGCTTTTCCTACTCGTTATGATTTGCAAACATTTAAAACCAAAGTGCATCGGTTTGTCGCCCTCTCTACTACCTCTTTTCGTCAATGCCCTTGCTGTGTAGGTTAAGTTGGGTTGAAGAGGGGATTAAAGACTCAAACAACACTGGGCACCAGGCTGGGCCAAAAAAACAAATCGGAATACAAAACCTTAACACTTTCACTCGCGAAACACCCAATTTCCCTGCAGAATCTGATCAGTTCGCTATAGTTTATTTGGCCTATTTTCCCTAGCTGCACAAAAAAGTAACTTCTTAGGAACCTCCTTCGGTTTCGCAATACCCCCTCGCCAGTCTGAGATTTTTGCATGCTTTTCCATGCGACAGCGTCCAGACAGGATACCTACTAGTGTTCTAAGCTGCCCTCTGCTTAATTTAAGGGCTTCTTTAGATTTCTTGTGGTCAAAATATGGCCTTGAATAACCTGCGCTCCTAGTGGGCTCGCCCACCTCAGATCGGCAGCCTTTGTGATTTGCTCTCTTATAATGCCCTTACTACACCCAAACGGAGTTTCAGCTTGTCTTGCTGGGGCCAAGAAGGCTTATGCTCTGATAAGGAGACTGTTTCATAGCAGTCAACTTGACTCTAGAGTGAAGGTCATTTGCTACGTGGCCCTTATAAGGCCGATCATCGCTTATGGTTGTCCATTGTGGTTTAATATAGCGCCTAGTTATATGGAAAAGATTCGGGTTTTGGAGAGACAATGTCTTAGGACCTGTCTCCGGTCGTTCCGAACGCCCGAATCCAACTATATAAAATACTATCCCAACAAGGTCCTATACGATGGGGCTCAGTTGAATAGGATTGACAATTTCCTCATTAAGGTCACTCGAAGGCACGTTGCAAGGGCGATGGCCAGCGACAATAGTCTGATATTTGGGGCTTACTACCCCAATGAAATGTACATAGAGAGTACGCTCCGGTCAGGCTTTATCCCACCAGAGGCATTTATCCATATTGATTCAAAAGGGCTGGTACAGACGAGGGATGGTATCCCGGTCTTATACCATCGCTACCGCAGCGCGAGAGATAAGCGGCTCCTCCATGACGGGGACGTCGCCAATGCTCATGAGCTCCTCCGTTTTAGTACCGCAATATCGGAGAGGGATAGATTCGACACGGAAAAGCAATTCGCCGAATTTTGGTGGCTTGTTGAGGGGGGAGGGGTCAACATGCCCTCCCAGGACGGTGCGTTACTCTAGGTAACATCCTCTTAGCTTATAAGTTAGATTAAGTCAGCTAGGGCGTTTTTGGGAGAGGCCGGGCTCGCCAACGTGTGGTGGTGCTTCCGGGAGTTGACTGACGCTGTAAGGCTTCAGTCGGCTCACGGCGGCGCGTGTGCACGTTGACGACTGCCAGGCGCTCGGAAAGTAATTGGGATTTTGACCACTTGTTGCGCAAGGCAACGAGTGCTCAGAAGCCTAATTATAGTTAGAATATGCTAAGTAGTTTAAGTAAGTAGAGTAGGTAGTTTGTAATTTGTTTTTTTATATAAAAATATAAAATTTGTTAAAGATTCCGAGTTTTCTTAACAATTTTCTCGATGAAAACATAATTATGTAAGATTAGTTCGTAAAATAGTTTTTAGGCCGAAAGGCAATAATTATAAGATATAGTTAAGTTTAGGGCGTCCGCATAAGGATCAATAATCTAGAATAAGTATCCTGTTAATTTTAAGTTAGATTTAATCATTTTTGTCTAGTATGTAAGTTGATATAAGCTAATAATTAATAAAAATGAATTTAAAAGTAAAAGTAAAGTGTGTTGGCTTGTGACCCTTGCGGTGCAGGTTCAATCCCCATGGGAAACAACAACATACGCCACCCATTCACGCCTCTACACCAAAAGGAGGATTTCTGCCTGGTAGTACAATGGACCGTTACCGAGTCTGAGTGCTCTGGGATTTGGATTTCCTTTTTTATAAAAAAAAAAAAAAAAAAAAGCTATCGAAATTACCATTTGTTCTTGCCAGCTCATCGGATAGCTTGTAACCTTTTATACTACAATGAACTGGCGCCGAAGACAGTCTAGCTCAGCTATGTTTGCATAATGTCTTGAGCATTGTGCGGCAGCTCCTGACTATTTCGGAATTGGTGTTAACTGGTTCCAGTGCCTTGAGTGCAGCCTGACTTTCGAAGTAAATGGCGATATCCCCACCGGATATTGATTACGAACAGCTAGAATCTCTGATTGACACTTTCAGGTCTGGATCGGTAGCGTTAATCCCAGAGTCAGTTCCTTCTGCTGTTTTAGAAGCGTCTATATAGATATTTTGCAATTACATTCGTTACATTTTTGTTATTCTATTTCTTTGCTATTCATCAATTTCCGGATATGACTAACGTGACCATATTTTTTTTATGTCAAGGCGGGACGCTTGTGGACTTAAGTATACATTTTTGTTTCCATTGCAGTAAAAACAGTTTATTTACTCATTTAGTCTGTTGCGCACAATTTAAGTTTTCTTAAATCCTCTCCCTGAGCAGGCGACCGTTGTTTTGAAATCGGCTATACACATGCACAATAAGTTTTCCACCAAATCCACAAACAACTTCAATCGTAAGATACAATTTTTTTTTTTCATAATGATTTTATAAAGGAGTCCGGACTTGAACAGTATAATTTTGTTGTGATGCTGATTATTTTTTTTGTGACCAGGGTCCTCATCACGTAACTTTGCGGACGATTGTCGTCCATGCGATTGCACTGAACGCTATCGTCAATAGTTTGATTCACGAAACACAGTCGTTCTCCTGTCGTCCATCGCTCTCGTTTGGCTACAGTTTGAGAAACACTGAAAACAACATATAATTGTGAGAAACGTCAGAAATGGAGAAAACTGACTGCTGAGATTTGTTTATAGCTGCTTTTTTTTTGTCAAAAATATTTATTAATATTCTATTCTTTAATATCCCTTGTTAGCGAACTAGTACGCATGTTTTCGGGCTGGCAAATTTGTTTCATGTCCGAAACTTTTTTAATGTCTTCGCTTACTCACTGAATACATCACCGGATACATATATTTGAAAAGATCTAAAGCCGATTGTTTACTTTAAAAACCATCAAAGTGCTTTAATGGTGTACAAAATATGTAAGGCGATACCTCATTAGCTATCGCGCAAATGCTATCGTCTCGACGACAGTGTTTTGACGTTTTGTGAGTTATGTGAAGTAAATATTGAATCGTCGTAACGATATCATTCAGACGCGAGTGTTACGTGAAGCATTGCTATCGAAGTCGATGTCGAAAACGAGATCGTCAGCATTACATGATGAGGCCAGCTTTTATTTTTCGTGATAATGACTTACTTTGTAACGTTTGATTCCGTTTTTAATCGTATCGTATTTCGTATGTCATCGTATTCCGACTTTGATATATGTAGGTAAGTCGAGGTTCGTCTCTAATAACATATTTTGGTATATTTGCTAAAGCGAGACATTTTGGCACGCGCTGGGGACAGCGGGACAGACTGCATAAAAGCGGGACTGTCCCGCCGAAAGCGGGACGTATGGTCACCTTAGATATGACACATCATACGAAATGTCAAAGTCGACCAAAGAGATATTTCAAAAGTCATTATTGGATTGCCTTGCAGAAGCTCTGCCGAATTCGAGCAGTGTCCAATATCGCAACCCTTAAAGTAAGATTGAACTTGATGGCGACCGAGATATCGCAAAAACGTTTGACTCTCTTAGTCATGTCTCCTGTTTTATCGATGTTTCCACAAGTGCTCGAATGAAATTGCCAGCTGTGTACCTAATGCTAAGGAAGGATTAATTGTATTTCGAATACATACAGGCTTAACTGATACACATTCCTTGCACAGCGGGTATTGCGGTTGAAATGTTCTAGGAGTGAAATGCAACTGGCTATTTCGTTTGAGCACTTATCGTGGAAATACCGATACCGATGACTAAGAAGTCAAACGATCTCGCGATGTTACAGTCACCAATGAGTTTTTTCGCGCGTTTTTGGATCCTGTCAAGTAGCTCCAAATAAGTAATTGGTGCACCAGACCAGATATGCGCATTGTACTCAAGTTTTACGCGGATAAACGCCTTATAAAGAGTAGCCAGATCAGAGGGAGTGAAATATTTCTTGCAACGCTTAAGGCAGCCTAGGCATTTCACAGCGATATTGGCGACATCGAATATGTGGTCATTCCAACGAAAGTTGTCATTAACGCACATACCGAGAATAGAAAGCCCCATGATGAGGGGCGTGAACCAAGAAACGAATATGAGAAGCTGAGGGTACTGTCATCGACAAAGGAGTGGATTGGATTAGAGGTATAAGACGGGAGATCAGTGTTGCCGGAGAGAAATATTATAAGGTACTACTGCAGTCAAAAATAGGGAGTATTTTG
The DNA here is from genome assembly GCA_949715645.1 of Portevinia maculata. NCBI lineage: Eukaryota > Metazoa > Arthropoda > Insecta > Diptera > Syrphidae > Portevinia > Portevinia maculata. Next base: position 361,192,743 of record OX454525.1, on the reverse strand, counting down.
AAAAAATAGTAGTACAAACAATTTTTAGTCTTCAAAAAAAAAATGTGTACACAATTTATTTTGCAATTTTTTTTTTAAATGCTTCATTGATTTTCACTTAATGTATATACCTCCAATCTGTTCCGTTTTTTATCTTTAATGAGAAACAGTTGGGAAAAACTCGTTCTGCCGCTGCGCTGATGTGCGGAATACAGAACAAAGCACTTACAAAATACCTTGTCAGACGGAAAAGTGTTTCATTAAGGGCATTTTTTAAGACAAATATCTCTGACCAAAACTCTGCTATTTCTAAAGAGGATGTGGTAGGTGTATCAACTTCATCAGCATCAGAAATCTTAACATCGTCGGTTCTTTCGGCAAGGGATTCAGGAACCGAATTTGCAGGAACAGCAGCCGACTCATTTGGTTTTTACCAGCAACAGAAGACACATCGACATTGGCTGGTGGAACTTTTTTTGCCTTTACTGATATTGATTTGGTCAGTGTATCAACTTCAACAGTAAATACTTTTTCAGCATTTGAAAACTCAATATCTGTGGCTCTTGTAGCAGGTGATTTTGGTGCTAAATTTTTAGGAACAGCAGCAGACTCATTTCTTTTAGAACCTCCAGCAACACAAGACACATTTACAGTTTTTTTTTTGCCAATTTACTAAATATGTATAATGCAAGTTGACTTTGAATTATTCTAACAAGAATTACAATTAATTTAACAATCGTTTTCATTTTATTGAACTATACATACAAATTCACGGAGTTCAAACAAAAAAACGACCAACAAAATACAATCTCAGGTAACAATAAAATAAATACCGAACTGACAGATGAAAATTGCATGAAAGATGAAACCCAAAAACAAACAAGAAAGAGGGAAATTCCCTTTTTGACGACAGTGTGCAAGATAAAAGTGCTGTCAAATTTGCATTAAATTTTAGGTGAATTAAATTTATGTTGACATTACACTTTGCTGCAAGTTGAAGATATTTTAGGTCTTTAAAAAAAATAGGAGTACGAATGTGAAAGGAGGAGTATGGGAGTACGGAGATGTTGAAAGTAGTACAATACTCCTATGGGAGTACTTTCGGCAACACTGCAGGAGATCATTTATAAAAATGAGAAAGAGAGTCGGAGACAAAACAGAGCATTGGGGAACACCAGCATTTATTTGGTGAGTTGCAGACTTGAAACAGTCCAAAACCACTTGAGTTTAACGGTCCGAAAGGTAATTTCTAATCCATTGAAGAAAGGTATCATCGATTCCAGATGCACGCATTTTCGACAAGCGAGCTTGGTGCCAAACTCTGTTAATTATATGGGCGCTAAAAATACCTTTTGTGATTTTTGCAAATTATAAAAAAAAAACATAGGTATTCTATCTAATATCTGCGGATGCTATTTTGTCGCATAATTGCTTACCAATCCTTTCTACATGTTAAAAATGGAAAATGCGTGCGTTTTAATAATGAATAAAACCAACGTTTATGTTTAAGTTTACACTTCTTCAAAATTTACTTACACTTATACAATATGCAAAAAAGCCAAGAGTGTTCTCATTCGTTCTCATCATCCTTCTTCGTACCATTCAATTATGTAGGCGCCACTATCAACTAACGACAACCTCTTCGCTTCTAAAATCGCAATCGATTCCCATTTTGATTTAATAATCGAATGACATAACATTCTGAAAATAAGTTCTTCCAAATTTTACCAAAATATTCCTGTCAAAGTTCAATTATACTTTGATTTCGTGTCTCGGTCCCTAAGTGATCGCAAATCGATTAAGAACAAAGCGTCAAACGCCATCTATTATAAGCGTGAATGCTCAATCGATACTTCAATCAACGAAATATTCATTGAAAAGCCCATAAAGAAATCAATAGCCGCCGGCCAATTGGGGGCGGCGGATTGAGTGATTTAGTTTGATTTAGAAATCAGCACTGCCCGCCACCGCGTATAGCCAGTGGTAACAACTGCTCACTGGTCAGCCTGTACAATTCTATATCAGATCAATAAATATCTTCTGTATGGTAACCGGCACGGAAGGAAGGATTATTGCACGATTTTAATCCACCTCCAAGGACCGGCTTTCAGAATTCAATTGAATTCACTTCTATCACTATTATTAGTGGCAGTGTTTGACAGTGCTGTTTGAAATATTGCAATGACCCCAAAAAAAGTGAACCCCGATCGCATAATTCATCGCAGAAACCCATTTCCTGAGCTCAATTGAAATTGCAACACAAAACTCACCCGTCCAGTGTACAGCACCCCCTGCCGGCCACTCAAATAATATCGATATCGAGAGATTGGAGTAATTTTGACATATATGTATTCAATGTGGTTACCCATTGCACCACCCGAACATTAACAGTATCTCCTCAAAGCATGGCTGCGAGTTATGGGTTAAAATTGGAGCCGGATTCTTGACATTCGTCATAGTTGCTATATCTCTCGCTGTATTTTACTGCACTGTCCACACATTTCGAAGTGTTGCGGTTTGTCGTGACATTTTCTTATTCTTTACGCAAAAGTTTGACAAAAAAGAAAAACAAAACAAAGGGTGAAACTCAGGTTTGTTCAACATCAAAAAACCACACTCAATCGTAGTGTGATTTACAAGAATACCGTTTCCACCTGACAAATGGTGTGTGGTTAGATATTTCGATAGATTACCGTTGTGAAATAAATGTATCTGTCACAATTAATTTAAATCTAAGTCAGGAGCGGAGACGGAATTTTATATACATATATATTGTGTACTCGTTTATAGATTTATGATGTGTATTTTTGCTTGATGATTACGAAGTGGCAAACACTTTGTTATCTTAAAATTCCGATGCTCTCGACAATTCTTAGATAAAAGGATGAGACACTTTAGCACCCCAGTTGTGCAAAAATTTATTTGAAGTTGACTGAGCATCATTAAAGAAATCGTATCTTGATGCGAAGGTATGCACTGACAAATAAAACAAATAGTGGCAAATCTTATCTCTTGAAGAATGTTTGCTGTTTTTAGATGAATTCGTCAACATGACTTGTTTTTCAATTTCTTCGCATATTTATTTGAGCATTTAGTTTGCGAAATTATTTTATTTTAAGACTTTTTATACTTTAAATCGCGTGTTCATAAGATGTTGAGGTGAACATGTTTTGCTTATAAAATTTTGGACCAAGGAGAGATTACAACAACAATACTACGTTATGTATGTTGTTCCTGTTGTGGGAAGTTACTCTGAATTCCAAAACGTCAAAAAATGCGCATTCTGAATGCAGACTGCTTTTCTGATGCGTGCCCGTTATGAATGCTTTTGCGCTGCTTTGCATTTGTTATGCTTTGCACATTTTGACGTTTTGGAACGACTTTGATGCGAACTATAGTCAAATGTCTCAAACACCAATAATGTCCAAACAATTAGTAACAACCATAGTTTGAAACAGCTTAATAAACAATGTTGTTTCGTACAATGCCAACACGTTAAAGCATATTCCTAATTTAACCCTGGAATGCTACACTTCTTTGCAAAACTTATTATGCTACATTGGGGTACAATCGTACCCCAAAGAAAAAAAAACACATTTTTATAGAAAAACAAATTTATTTGGCAAAATCTTAAAAGAAACTTCAATTATAATTCAATTATAGGTTTTTTTTTACAAAAATTTAATAAAGAAAATTTAGTTTGCACAAGTTGGACATATTTTATTCTGGTGCAGTAAACAAATGAATTTTTTGCATAGAGCGCAATTGATCCTCGATTTTCTATCCAGGTTTCTTGGACAAAATTCACAACTTCCCGTGGTAGGAGCTGGCTTTGTTGATTCTTCCGTTGCTGTTGTTATTTTTAATATATTACATATTGTCTGGTGGAGTACACGTCTCAAGGTTGGAGTTACTAAACGACGTTCCATATGTGGTCTTACTAAATCTAGCGCAAGTTTTTTTATGTACGTTCTTCTGTTTTCTAATTTTTCTTTGTTTGGTGCGTAAGAACCACGTAAAAGGATCATCGAGTTGTATCCCACAATATTGAGCAAATTATAGAACAAACAAAGTGGCCAACGACGCGTCTTTCTACCGGTAGAATAAGTGTGGCATAGCTGGTCCGTTGATTGAAGTGTCCACTCCACCCTTTGAGGAATTATAAAACTGTATGATTTCCGGTAATTCGGTGGAATGCGGCTCATCACCTTTTTCATGCATTGCAGAAAGCATTAATACATTTTTTTTTTAGTTTTTGGTGAACAGTAAGACAACAGAGTAAGTGAACTACTGTAGCAGAATATAGCCGAGTTAACACGTCTATGCTTGAGATTCAAAAATGATGGAGGTATTTCTTTTTTATTTTTCCTCAAGGTACCCACAACGGTGATGTTTTTGTTCAAAACATGTTGGGCAGTCTGGACTGATGTAAACCAGTTATCTATAGTTAAATTTCTGTTGGTGCCATGAAAAGAACTAGTAAGTTTGTCACAATAGTACTGCGCAACCGGAACATCGAGCGGAGTGGAGTTCTTGCCTATGTAAACTTCAGCGTCGAGTACAAAAGCCGTTTTAGCATCGCAACACATCACTATCTGATTGATTGATTCCATACTTGTCAGGTTTTGATGGAATGTACATTTTAAATGGACAACAAGCTCGGAAACCAACCAATTGTTCATCAATCGTGGTGTATTCTGATGGAACATATAATTCTTTCATCTTATTTATGGATCTCTCAAACACTTCTCGAAACGCTGCAAGTTTGTCGGCCTCTTTTCACTGAGCTCTGGTGACTTTGTCATCAAATCGAAGACAGTTAATCAGAAACCTAAAACGTGCTTCGGGCATATAGTTGCCCTAAATATTGGTATGCCACTGTCTTTATCAAATAACTCATTCGTAAATACTCCGGCATAATAAAACAAGCCAATAAGTGCTCTCAATTCAACGGTATCCGTGTCCTTCGTGAATGAAGGTTTATCAGTGGTTTCTGCATCATTGTTACCGTCATCGTCCCCTTTTTTGGCATATTTTAATATCTGGATTTTTATTTCTTTGTTGGTATATTTTGTAATTTGTTCAAGGTTTTCTCTGGTGAAACATAATTCCCAGGCTTCTATTCCTGATTTTATTTCCTTGGATTCATTTTTATTTCCAGGTAAACGTACAATCAGATTTCTTTTCGGCGTACGGTGTACTTTACCTTTGACTCCTGACCATATGACTCCATTTTTTCCTTTTAGTTTAGCGGGAACCTTCGAAATTTTAACTTTGCCTTGTTCCACGCCCTGTATATGTGACAACGGCACATTATCTTCAGAATCAGAAAATGAAAAGGTATCTTGGATTATTTTAAAATCATCTCTAAAATCTGGTATGATGGCATCGTCTTCATTGCTCTCGTCATTCAAATCATCTGAGTCAGAATCAAAGAGAATTTGATGTATATCCGAGATATCATTCGGTTTTGACAAGTCAAACATCTTTTTTTGAGAAAACATTTCTTTTATAAGCTAAAAGCAAACAAATTACATATAATAAATAGTTAAACAAACTAACATACTTACATTATAGAAAACGCCGAAAAAAATCTGAGAACAATATTCGTATTCTGCTACACTGGGGTACACCTGTATCCCAATATTACATAAATATCACCACAATGACAAACACTCCGCCTGCTGTGAGTATCAAATACGAACAAATGCAACGCATCATGAAACTACTTAGACGTTCAAGCTTGCAGCTGCACCGCCTGCTGATTGACGCAAATTTAAAAATAGGCTGGGGTACAGGTGTACCCCAAATAGCATTCCAAAGTTAAGAAGGAAGCAGTTTACTCGGAGAATGTTTTTGCTTTCTTCATTTAAACAAATGAAAAGAAATGTACCAAAGTGTAGAAATTATTTAAAAGTTATAGAATCCTATCCAAACGATGTGTTTTGTAGTCATTTTCGCATGAATGGAAGCACGTTTTCTGACAAGTTTAAATGTACTTTTTAATTTAAACCAAATGTATAAACTTTATTTTCCTCATCTATTAAGGCGCTTGAAAGAATTCTAAAATCCATAAGCAAGTCTAGAAAAACCGGTAGGCCTGCCTATTCATTGAAGCAATGCCTCTACGCCACTCTTGGGAAACTCGCCAATCAATGCTTTCGGGAGATTTCTGATCGCTTTCGAATGGGAAGAGGAAACGTTTATAAAGTGTTTACAAAAACATAGGGACGGGCTACAGTCCGCTTGGGCGAACTGTTGGATACACTATTCTTATTCCTATCCCTTATGAGTGGGCGTGACAAAAGTCTAAATATGGTTGTTATTATTATTTTGTTATATAACATTTAAAGGATTTCATTAAAAAAAAACGAAACTTTTGTAAAAAAAACGCTCCCTAGCTCAAACTTTGATTTTTCAATAAAATTATTTGATTTAATTGTGGGCGTGTCAGTAAGCGGATTTAAAAAAATTAACACATTAGCATAAAGGGCCCCTAGAGAGTATATATTATAAATTTCAGCTCCCTAGCTCAAACTTTAGATTTTCAATTTTTTTTTTTGTAAATTATGGTCGTGTCAGTAGGCGGATTTTGAAAATATTTACACATGAGCTTAAAGGGCGCCTAGAGAGAATATATTATAAATTTCAGCTCGCTAGCTCAAATTTTGGTTTTTCAATAAAATTGTTTTATTTATTTGTGGGCGTGTCTGTGGGTGGATTTTGAAAATTTTATATCCCGAGCAGTTTTAGGAGCAATAGATCATATATAAAAAATGTCAGCTTTCTAGCTCAAAATTTGATTTTTTCCAAAATTTTGTTTTTTTTCAGTTTGTGGGCGTGTCTGTAGGCGGATTTGAAAAATTCGTAAAATTGATTATTTCGGGACCCTAGAGAGTATATGGTTAAAATTTCAGCTCTCTAGGCCCAGTTTAAAGGCCTAATTTTTGCCGACGGACGGACATGGCTAGATCGACATTACTATCGATGCTGATCATAAATATAATAACTTTTAGGGGTCTACGGGCAATATTAAGGTACGAGTATGTTACAAACTATGCGTCAAAATTAATATACCCTTAGAATAGGGTATAAACATTGAGCGGAATAATAAAGTTAAAAAAGAAATTCATAAAGTGGCCTGAAAATGATGAATACAGCTATAAAGTTGTAGAGGAATTCGAAGAAAAACGCTCTAATCCGTTCCCATTCGTCTTGGGATGTGTGGATTCAGCCCATTTTAAAATCCCTGTACTTAAAGAAGATTCCACTAGTTATTATAACAGGAAAGAAACGCATTCCATAATTATGCAGGTGCTTTAATGATAATTATTATTTATTTTTGTAATCCTTTTTAATTTTATGGAATTAAAGGGCATATATGCGAGAGAAATTTTATATTTACGGATGTGTTTGTTGGACATCATGGTTCTTGCCACGATGCCGCTATCTGGCGTGCTAGCCCATTACAAAAAGCTAATGTACGCGGCAAAATAAAAGTACAACCGGAGTATCATCTACTTGGAGATTCGGCCTACCCTTTGGATATCCATTTGATGGTTCCATATAGAGACAAGGAAAACTTAACAGCGGAACAGAAGCGTTTTAATTATTGCCACAGCTCAACACGCGTATTTATTGAGCAGGCATTCTGTATTTTAAAAAAATAAATTTAGAATGTTGAACTTTATACCTGTGCAAAAGATTCCAATAGTTAAACGAATTGTAATGTCATGTGTGATTCTTCACAATTTTATTATTTTGCATGGAATCCCCAATTACTCGTATATGAATCAGTGTCCCGTAAATTAAATATCAGAAGATGATATTATAAATGATGACCATTATCCAATTCCAAACAACGAGGCTAAACTAAAAAGAGAACGACTTACTACACTATTCTCTGCCTAAAGTTTGTCAGAAATAAATAAATTAAACTCGCACGATGTTGCCGCTTTTTGAGGCTTGTCTTCATGTTTAAAAAATTTCGGGTGATTTCATCCACGAAAAAATAGAAGTCTGGCTTAATTTTTTGATTTCCTCCAGAACGACTCTGCACAACACCTTTTTCTTCCTTCTTTCGTTTCAAAAATCGGGTTCAAATTGCATTCTGGTACTCACCAATAATTTAATGGACTCATTCGTCCAATTTTTATTACTGCAAATCAGAGTAAAATTGGCAAATTATTACAGAATATATTATTTTACTTTTGACTCCGGCGATGAATTCATTTTATTTGGCGGTTTAATCTGAAATGTCATTTGTATCATAATCACTCACGATGCTCTGTTTGCTTTTGTTTACGCAGTTGATGCGTTCACAATGCGTTTTAGAAAAGTATGCATTGCATCATAGTAATCCGTTTGCGTTTTGGAGCGCTTGATTAAATAGTAATGCAGAAGTACTGCGTTTTGGAATTCAGCCTTATACACAATTGGCAGATTAGAGAAGCTATCTTAGGAAAAATACACTCATCGATCATTTCTGGGACTTGAACGACTAATCTAGCTTCTATATTCGAACGCTCTTACAACAGAAACTCTGCGTATACCTACATGTCGTAAATACCTTTACACATAATTAATATTGGGCATTTATACAGGTCCTAAAACCTAGCTTCTTCGTGCCCTAAGTTAAACGGCCAGACGATAACCTTCGAATTCCAGGCCATGGTCCTTAATACGGAGGTGATGTTTTGCACGCACCAAATTATCAACCAAACCATGAGCTCCATATCCCCATCTGCAAGAAAGGCGATCGTACTTCTTGTAAAATGTAGCATATAATATATATGTACTTACCTTAATTAACGGGCTACCGACCCGTGCAGAGTCTCTGCCCTGCGATCCCGTGCACGCTGCTTCCAGTTTTTCAGACCAAGGAGGTTCGGTCTTCCTTGCGTTCTTGAACCAGGTGGCTGGGAGTCGAAGATCCTCTTGGTTGGGGCATTATTTTCCATTCGCTCAATGTGGCCGAGCCAATGTAGTCGACGTGATTTACCTTTTTGGACTACATACACTACACATCTTGGTACAGCTCCTTATCATTCAGCACTTGGCACCATAAAGCAGGACTGGTAGGATTAAGGTTCGATAGAGCATGCATTGTGTCCTTCGAGAGAGGAGTTTTGAACCCATTTGCTTTGCTAAACCGAAGTAGCAGCGGTTTCCTAAGATAATTCTCCGCCGGATATCCACTAAGGTGTCATTCGTGGAGTTGCTGTTTACTCCTAGGTAACTACCTCTAAGTTATTGCTATCAACAGTGATGTTTAGTCCTAGGCGCTGGACAGATTTTTGTTTGTTTGTTGATAGCATGTACTTTGTCTTGTCTTCATTTTCTTCAAGACCAACCAATTTCGTCTGTTCTTCAATCCCCGTGAAAGCCTCTAACATGGCACGCTGGCCGATCATCCAACCTACTATGTGAACGTCTCAAGCTGTTCTGCGAGACACTAATCGGCACTTACTAGTGTGGCTTCCAGCTCGGCAGATCGATAATAGAGCAATATTAACACTGATTCAATACCATAAAAAAACCAATCAACTTTAAGTCTAGATAATCCGTATTTTCATCCACTTTAAAGCTGTGTAATGATGCGAGTAGCATTCATCGTCAGGAGTTCCACGTGGTGATAACCAGATGTGGGATCCCACGAAACTGATTCAGTTGTGTCGCGTGACGATCGAAAATACGCGGTGCAATGTGCAGTTTGGAGATAGCTCTTTCGAACTATTTCAAAGCCGGATTCCGGAAATGAGATGTGCTATCATGTAACTTCTTTAATCTTATTCTCGATTAGATTATGCGCAGGCCCGGTTCATCCCGGAAGACACTAGCTTCCATTCAACTACTGGGACACGCGAACGATATCGACATTATTGGCCAATTTCAGCGTGCAATGGTAGAGGCTTTCATTGCCTTGAAGTAAACGAGGACAAAACTAGGTATAAGCTTTCAATAAAGAACAAACATATGACCACCGACAAGGAAAAAATGCCACTGATGGTAGCAACGTCCAGGAAGTTAGAAAGTTCACCAACCCCGGTATAATCAGCAACTCCGCGAATGGGTTCAATACTCCTAATCCTTAAGGTCAAGTGTAAGCTTATCCTGATACTTCTAGTTCTGCGTTATATCGCCGAGTGCTGGGCGATAAGCAGGAAAAAAATGTAAGGCACTAACGGCCCATGCTGAGCCTAAAACATAGCTTCTCCAACCATTTGGTTGTGCGAAGTGAAAGTGACCTACGATTTTAAGCCGACTCTGAACCGCAAATTCAAAAATCTTCTGGTGATAGCGCATTTTAAAGCTAATTGAGATTCTTGACATTTTTATGGTGGTACTTTCTACTAGATTTTCATATCATAAGTGCGTTTTATTTTCCGCGTGTAGGGACGACCTAAGAATATTTATGCAGCGCTCCCTAAAAAACAGGTTCATCTAGGTGAGCCAAGAGACGCATTAAACATCCTGAAACTCTCCCACAAGTGTGCATGCAAATCCGTAGGTTGACACGATTTGAGATTACAGTTGTCGTAAAAGGAAGATCAAACAGATTTCCTTTAAAAGCTTTTGACAGTATATGGCATGAGGGTCTTCTTCATAAGCTGTAGTACTTTAGATGCCCAATATATCTTATAAAGGTTATACAAAGCTTTGTGTCAAATAGAACATACCAAGTATATTTAAATAACATACACTCCTGCTCAAGAATTATTACTTCAGGAGTACCTCAAGGTTCAGTGTTGGGCCCGTTGCTATATATCATCTATGTTGCGGACTTTCCAGAAATTTGGAATTGTAAATTAGCAATGTTTGCAGATGACACTGCTATTTATAGCTCAAACGATGTTGGCCATGTAATTGAAAAAAACCTGCAGCATGCCCTAGACATCATTGTTGATTATTTCAAAACATGGAAAGTTAAGTTAAACGCTGACAAAACCCAGGCCATCTTTTTCAGTAGGAAAAGAAAGTCCTGGGATCTTCCTCTTGGTCAGCTACAAATTACCCACTGTCATGTCCCGTGGGTTGATTCTGTCACATATCTCGGTGTTTATCTAGATAAGGCATTATCCTTCCGGGGCTATGTAACAAATACGCTCAACAAAATAAGTATAGCTACTAAGATACTGTACCCTCTTATATGTAGGCAATCACCCCTGAGTAAATTCAACAAGATTACAATCTATAAAGTCGTATTTCAAGCCATTATCCTGTATGCTTGTCCGGTGTGGGGAACGTGTGCGAAATCACACATCAAAAAACTTCAAATTGCACAAAACAAAACATTAAAAATGATGGTAAACCTTCCCTGGGTTTTCTCAATCCAACTTCTACGTAAAGAAACACGGGTACTACCAGTGTCAAAGAAGATTGAAGTTCTCAACCAAAGATTCACCTTAAGATGTAGCAATTCTAGTAACATGTAGATAAACAATTTAATAAGGCAGTAGGCGCTTTTTTTTACGTTTTATGTGCACTTAAATATTATTTAATTATTTATTGTTATTATTTATGTATTTATTTATTTATTGTTGTTATTATTTATTTATTTATTTATTATTGTTGTTATTTATTTATTTATTTATTGTTGTTATTATTTATTGATTTATTTAATTTATTTAGTTCAGCAATTTTACGTGCACTTAAATATTATTCGATTATTTATTGTTATTATTTATTTATTGTTGTTATTGTTTATTTACTGTTGTTATTATTTATTTATTTATTTATTTATTTTTGTTTGTTATTTATGTTTGTTTATTTATTTATATATTGTTTTTTTTATTTATTTATTTATTGTTGTAATTATTTATTGATTTATTTAATTTGTTTAGTTCAGCAATCCTGCAGTTCCCTAGTTTTAAGTTAAAAAAGTTCATAAAAATTTTAAAAATTTTACAGTTGTAAAATATAAAACGAGTATATCAAATCTCTGAGTAAGCTGCGTATTTGTCAAATTTTGTAAAGCCTTAATCTATGAATACAAATTATATCTATCTAAAAAAAAGCAATTTAGGAGCTACCAGTGGGGGAAAAACCCCTATAAAAAGCACCACAAAAACTTCTATCCTATCCTCCTATTCTTGCATGTATAATGTAGCACATAAAAACAGGCAATGAACCATTACTAGGTGTTGCAGTAGCAACGAACGAAAAATGCCTGCGCTGTGTTTCCTACACTTTAAGGGTTCCGTAACCCACGACCATACCACGTCGAGTTAATCGGTTCTCGTCAGATCACCGTAATTAAACGACGTTGGGCGCGGTTAGTACGTAGATGGGGGACCGTTTGAGAACAACCGCTTGTCGTTGGCCAGTCCCATCTACAGAGTTGAGGTAGATAATACATACGTGGTATCACAATGGACCTAAATTGGCCTAAGTGTGTCGGCTTCTGCCGACAGCCACATAAACCTAACCTAACCTAAGGGTTCCGTAAGAATTACAGAAAAACCCCTTAAGCGTCAAATTATGAAAAAAAAACAAATAGCAATAAAAGGAGCTTGCACGTGTTCCAAATCGTAGAAACGAGGCAGGCTTGAAAACTCCGGGATGATACACCCGCAATAACACTAACATTTGATTGGCATCAGTAATGAAGTAATCTATACTTAGGAGGCCTGCCGATTATTATTGAGGTCAAACCGGCGAACTCCACAGGCGGACCAATAGTATAGTAGGGATGCAATAAAATGGGAGGGTTACGATCTCTTCAATCTAGATCATAACCTCGCCACAAAGAAAAAGAAAGGTGCATTCTCTCTAATGCATAATGTGCCTGTGAGTCCAACAAAATGTTTAGCGCCCAAAACTCAAAAGGCGAACATTTTCAAAACAGCGCCCAGCTTCTGAAAATGCTTGGCCTCGGCATGATTTCAATCCGAGACCCCGCCTTTAAGAGTCCAACGAAGAGCTTTTTGTACCACCTATTGTAATGAGAATGACTATAGTCCAACTAATTACCCAGACATATTTTAAAAGCATCTCTCTCCAATTACCCTCAACACAGACATCACTTAACGACATTCTAGCACGCATTCCTTGAGTTAATCAATGTCCCCTAGCGATGCAATCTCACAGGTTTTTTTTCGCTATTGTTTTAGATCGTAGCTTCTCACTTCTACTAATTTCTTCACACGTGCTTTGCTTATCCATTCTCTGCACAAAATCGTGCCTGACATGAAGTAATCAAAATCAATTAGATATCCCAAGTGATGAGCATCAGCGATCACCAAGATCGGGCATCGACCACAATTACCTTTTCAACCATGATCAGTACAAGATGATTAAACTAGAACTTCTAGACACGCCATACGAACCCATCGTATCTACTGCCTTACCTCCTCTAGCCAGCACTTCCACTGATTGGAATACAATTTTAATTACGTTGCAAGCTCGGCACTTTTCGCATACCGGCCAAAATGGGTGGTCATCATTCCGCTCGGTGTAAGAAGATTGGAACCAGATAAAAAGAAGCAAACAGCTACGTTGTGCCTTATTGATTCTGATGGTAGACAGTCCTGAGACCGACGCGACGTAAGGTGATACTTGATTCATATTCGTGTTGGTCTTGGTAGTTTGAGTTTTTTTTTTGAAGTTGAAAGCGACAATGGAAGAGTTGCTGTGGATTAGTATCCCTAATTTTGCAAGGATTTCAATTTTAAAACACAAAGAAAACAATTGACTGACATTAGTTACTGCTCAGGGCATTTTTAAAATTGTCTGTTTCTGTCTGTTAAGCAAATAATATGCATTGATAACAGTGAATGGGATTTAACGAATTCGCTATTTAGTTTGTCGAAAGAATGTACTCCATGACCATGGAATAAATAATATATACTGCCATCCTTGCACCTCAGGGCTGAGAAGAATGGACAACATCATTGATCCCATAAAATCTTCGGCAGGGAAACAAGGGCGTTTCAAAAGAAGAAAGGAAGAGCGAGAAAACAATAATTTTTCTGGTTGAGAAAACTGAGGAAAAACGCAACACAGAGACAGAGCGTTATAGAATCCTATCATCTTTTCAATCAATTTTAAAAGTAACTTTGTAAAAGTAAAGAGAAAGAGTGTTACCTACTGTTCTATTGGCATAAAACTTAAGGAGGTTAAGAGATTAAAAGAATGGTGGACGTTGGCAACTCAAAACAACCAATTTTGTTTGCGGAATGAAATAAGCATATTGCTGAACCCTTGTCACCGTTGGAAATCGACTACATACCCCAGAGCCTTACAGTCGCTATCATTGATGAGAAAATTGCAGCCTCAGAAATTAGGGAGTTCTTAAAAAAAACACAAAAACATACTGTCGGGTTACAGTCCGCTTGGATACCCTATTCTTATTTCTATCCCTCATAAGTGGGCGTGACAAAAGTCTAAGTATGGTTGAATTGTTAAGAACGCTCTACATATTTTGTTATATAACATTTAAGGGATTTAATCGAAAAAAACGAAGCTTTTGTAAAAAAACGCCTCCTAGTCCAAACTTTGGTTATTCAAAAAAAAAAAAAATTTAAATTGTGGGCGTGTCAGTGGGCGGATTTAAGAAATATTTAAACATAAGTATAAGTAGAAGATCAAAATGTGGGACAAAACGTTCGCATATTGACGAGATAATTCGTAAAGCCAATTCATCCCTTGGGTTCAAAAGGATTTCTCTGATCCCCACGTGACCAGACCTCTCTACATTACTTTTGTCCGCCCCCTACTCGAATACGCCAGCCAAATGTGGTCACCCTTTTAGTTCATGTAACCAGAATCGAAAACATACATACAACGACGTTTTCTTCGATTCGCCCTCCGCGGACTTTCTTGGAATGATCCCTTAATTCTGCCTCCCTATCAAGACCGCCTTAACTCATTAACTCATTCATCGCCTCTTCTCAGGCTCTATCTATTGCCCGTGTCTTTCCAACTCCATCTTCTTTAATACTTACCCTCGTAATTTAAGACATCTCCGTCTCTTCTATCTACCATCCCATCGCAAGTGCTATGGCTCCAACGAACCGATTTCCCTTATGCTACCGAAGGTAAACTCAAACATTTACATTTTTGATTTCAACCGCAGCACTCAATCCATTAAACTTAGCCTCCTTCTCCATAAACCCTAGCGTTATTATAAGTTTTTCTCTAGCTTGTAAGTATTAGTTTCAAGTCTAGCTATAAGTCTTACCCCCAGTTTCACAGTAGAAGTTTAAACTCCACTTTTGGTTTAAACTTCAGTTCAGCAATTTATTCGGTTTCACAGTTTCGTTTAAACCTTAAACTGAGTTCAATTTGCAGTTTAAGTTAAACGACTGTATTCTGCCGTTTAAACCGTTTAAATTTGGAAACACTTTATTAGGGGGTAAATATAAATGGGGAAATATTTCGAAAGCGAAAAGGGTATTTTTCCTTAAACGTGCATACCATGTGTGATCCAAAACTCAAAATAATAGACATAGTTGCAAGGTGGCCTGGATCAAGTCATGATTCCACAATTCTCAACAATTCAAGAATCTGTTTTAGGTTTGAAAATGGAGAATTTGGAAATCACGTTATAGTGGTGGACAATGGCTACCAACGCAGACGCTATATGATGACTCCTTTACGTAGTTGCAACAATCCACAAGAAACATTGAACAATGAATCTCAAATTCGAACACGAAATCGTGTTGAACGCTCTTATGGCGTATGGAAGAGAAGGTTTCCTACTCGTATATTCTATATTCTTGACACCTTGCATATAGGAAAAATCCCCAGACAAATACAACGGTGTGACAATAATTCAAACTAGATTTAAGCTAAAGCGCATGTTGAAAGGTGAAGCTGTCGCTTCACCATACCGCGCTTCGTATATTAATTTCTTTAATTTGGCAAACGCCAAAAGAACGAACAAAAGATGACCGAAGAGCAAAAAAACAATGGAAAACTTTAAGTGGCTATAAATCCGGGATTTACGTAGGTTCTGTGTTTTGCTTCCTGTGGTACAGGAAATTATTTGGCAATGTTGCCTTGGGGGAAAGCAGGCTATGAGCCAAGATGCAAATGAATTTCCAATTCTATATTCGACAGTTGACTTATGAATATTCGGATTTTATTGTCAAAACGAGAATAAAACAAAGGGGCGGGCTACAGTCCGCTTGGGCGAACTGTTGGATACCCTATTCTTATTCCTATTCCTCATAAGTGGGCGTGACAAAAGTCTAAGTATGGTTGAATTGTTAAGAACGCTCTACATATTTTGTTATTGACATTTAAAGGATTTTATCGAAAAAAAACGCTCCCTAGCTGAAACTTGGTGAAACACAAAATTGTTTTATTTAATTGTGGGCGTGTCGGTGGTGGATTTAAAAAAAATTAACACATGAGCATAAAGGGCCCCTAGAGAGTATATATTATAAATTTCCGCTCCCTAGCTCAAACTTTGGATTTTCAAAAAAAAAAAATAATTGTAGGCGGATTTTGAAAATATTTACACATGGGCTTAAAGGGAACCTACAGAGTATATATTATAAATTTCAGCTCCCTAGCTCAAATTTTGGTTTTTCAATAAAATTGTTTTATTTATTTGTGGGCGTGTCAGTATGCGGATTTTGAAAATTTTATATCCCGAGCAGTTTTAGGAGTCATAGATCAAATTTCAGCTTTCTAGCTCAAAATTCGATTTTTTCCAAAATTTTGTTTTTTTGAGTTTGTGGGCGGGTCTGTGGGCGGATTTCAAAAATTTGTAAACTTGATTATTTCGGGACCCTAGAGAGTATATGGTTAAAATTTCATCTCTCTAGGCCCAGTTTAAATGCCTAATTTTTGCCGACGGACGGACGGACGGACATTTTTCGGGACTTATGTCCCACTATACATTTTCTAAATATACGCCTAAGAGAAACTAAGAAGACCACTCCAAATGCTACAGCAAATAGTCAAATCGGTTTCGCTATCGGTGACGTGAAATAAAGCCAAACGAAATAAGGCCAAATTCCAAATTTGGCATCATTTCGCTTTCGAAAGCGAAATAGAGCCAATTTGGCTTTATTTCGTCATGCAAAACGAAATAATACCAAAAAACTAATGGAAATAAAACCAAACCACTTTGTTGTGCGCAAATGTGCAACTATTATCGATTTGTTTGCTTACAATTATGTTATGAGACTTAACGGTAAAACGGTGCCGTGACATAAACCCAAGCGTCATAAGCCCAAATTTTGAAATTTGGCCTTATGTCGCATTGTGAAAGTGACATAAGGCCAAATTTTAGCATTTGGTATTATGACACATTGGAAAAGCGTCACAAGGCCAATTTGGCTTTATGACACTTTCGCTTGGTGCTGCTTTCAACAATTTGCCCTCGCACCTACCCCAAATCAAACAGTGACCCCAAGCAGGGGGGTTGCAGGGGGGCAGCATGCCCCCCATATACATTGCACTGTTTATGGGATTAGTTGCGAAATCGAAATTAGATTGCATAAACAGTACAATGTCTATGGGGGGCATGCTGCCCCCCTGCAACCCCCCTGCTTGGGGTCACTGTTTGATTTGGAGTAGGTGCGAGGTACGGTTTCGAAAATTTGGCTTTATGTCACTTTCCGGATTTGGCCTTATGACGCTTTGTGAAAGTGACATAATACAGTGACAGTGAAAGTGACAAAATTATATTTAACCTATCAATTTATGAACGTTAATAAAATATAAAATATTTCCAACTGTTTGTTTCATTCGGGACTTGTGTCCCATTTTCAACGATTAAAATTCGGGACTTATGTCCCACTTAAGTGGGTTATAAGTCCCGAAAAATGAATTCGGGACTTATGTCTTCGGGACTTATGTCCCTGCACCGGCTAGATCGACATTACTATCGATGCTGATCATAAATATAGTAACTTTTAGGGGTCTACAGGCAATATTAAGGTATGTTACAAACTATGCGTCAAAATTAATATACCCTTAGAATAGGGTATAAAAATACACAACGTCACATTACGTAATAAGAACGAAAAATGCTGCCAGATTCGATTCATAAAATCAAGTTAAACGAGTTAAACCAAAAATTTGAACTCAGTTTAAGGTTCAGTTGAACTCAAGTTTAAACCTTCACTGTGAAACTGACCATTAGTTTCGTAAGTATAGTATAAAGATATATAGCTTGTATTAAGCTGAATAAATGGGGGCGGACGCCCCCACCAAATTAAAAGTTGTGCCTACTCAGTCATCTTTTCTTTGCCCTCTACATTAATGACATCAATGATTTCATCGGAGGTGCATCTTAATTAATGGTATGCGGATTCGGCTTGTAATGTATGCAGATGGCATAGTGCTGATTGACGACGGCCCTAACATGCTCCAGGGCATGATAGGTAAAACTGTACAGTGCTGCAAGCGTTGGAACCTCATCATAAATCATGACATGTCCAAGGTAGTAGTTGCCAAAAAAAGATGTGCGAGGTTAAGTCGTCAGGAAAACTGGAATCTCAACGCAGAAACTATCGAAGTTGTTAATAAATACAAATACCTGGGTCTGTAGCTTACTTCTGGACTAAGTTTGATGGAGCAATTCAGGGAGCAAATAAATCAAATTTGCCGTTCGGATTCGGCTTAAAATTAAGGTCCCTTCCACTTCGCTAAAGTAAATGGTTGGAGAACCTCGGTTTAAGGCCTTGCATGGGCCGAGAATGCCTAATATTTATTAATTTGTTTAGTAGAGATTGTTGTGCGCTGTACAGCTTAGAAGGAGCCTGCGGATGGACCAATATTAAACCTTGCACTATCTTGTCAACCAATGCTGATTTAAGTTCCTGCGGGACCTGCGTTTTATTCTCCTCTTTTCCTTGAGGACTAGGCGATGACCTGGACTAAAGGGATCATAACCCTCATACTTCACGGCATCCCTATTGGTCCGCCTTTAAGATTGCCGAGCGTTATATTGCATGATCAAATTAACATGAGTCGATCTACGCACCCATCTTTAGGCATTTCTTTGAAGTTGTTCTAGCATTTGCCGTTATACATTCGATTTTTCGTCGAATTCTCTTTGAAATCTCGATTTTTCTATTCAGCACCTATGAAACTAATCTCTTTGTACAACATGAACTCGCTTGAGGCTTTTAATAATCCCAAATGTCATCAGTTTCCTGAACACTTTTCAAAGAAATCATCATGGCCAGTTCATTCAATTGCTCCTTGGCCTTCAGGTTTATATAGCCAGCCTAATCCGTTAAATATGTACACTAAAATATTGCCCCGTCAACCAGCGCCACATGACCGAATCCATGTGGTATTTCCCGTGAACCCAGGAAGTGAGTCTGAGCTTAATACCCAGAATTGAAATGATGACCATAAAAGTAATCCTAATGAAAATAAAAAAAAAAAACAATTCCAAAAATTCCCATTGTTCTGTACACGTCAATGTCCACTAATTAGGACGCACCGAAACAAAGGCAACTACATAAATCACGTTCTTTGGAATTTGAAATGGATCCGCCCGAATGAGGGTTTACATTTGGACAATCTCGGCTACTTGCGACATTTTAAATGCGGATGTCTAAAATTCCATTCGGTGAATTTCGCGTTTTGATTCCTTTAATCGAAAATGAATCCGCCTCTCACACAATCATATCCATAAGCAGAGCCCAAGTTAAACCCAAAGGTTAGCATTTATTATCTGCTAATGCCGGTTGCGGTACAAATCTGTGAATTCTCTCGTGTGTGGGGAAACAACCTGTGTCCATCTCAGATTCACAATGGTGCTCAGCTCAGTGACATTGGGGCTTCATAACATCTGCATCTTTTGTGCGTCCCTTCTTTCGTATCTGTTGGTTGGTAAAAATGTTTGTAGAGCATGGTAAGTTGGTTGCAAAACTCGCACCAGAAATTGCAGCAGCCTCTTTGCGGTCGTTAGTGATTTCAGAAATCGTTAGATCTACTTCTGGGCCTATATGTGCGAATGGAATTAAAAAAACGCCTGCGAATGTGTATTCAATCCACTTCCATTTTGTCTTGTAATACCCACGACCACCACACTGATACACCCGCTCCGTCCCTCGCGCTGCATCGTCGTCAAAGTTAAGTAGGCCAGTCTTATTGTTGGTTTCTAAGCCGCAGACAATCGGGTTGTGATCGTGAATTTCCCCCCGAATAAGAATAAATATCGCGAAATTCCACTTTCAATTCTATGACTGGAAAGGCACACCGGAGTTTGGACTCGCATAATGCATATCGATAGCAGCTTGGATTGTAAGTTTCCGCACGGAAGATTTCTCGACTGAATCAATCGAGCAGGCGAATTATTTAGGAATTCACTTTCCGTCTTTAAAGCAGGAGTAAAGGTAAGTACATCGAAAATAAGGAATGATGTCCTCAGAATGAATGAGGTTTGGATGAAACTTCACAAGCAATAGAAATTTGACCTTTGAATAAGGTCAAACAAAAACGAAGAGTCTTATTACGAGAGCATAGTTCGCAAATGTCAATGAATTGGAATTTATTTTCTCATGTATATGTGTGTATCTTATTAAAGTTATCTGTTAATCGATGAACCTTTTAATTATCTTGAAATATTTTCTTTAGAAATAGCCGTGTTTCTTTGCACGCGGATAGAAGCCGTGTTTCTTTGCACGCGGATATAGGCATGACATTAAAAAACGACCATCGCCGCTTAAGAATTCATCAATAAAAACTTGGCAGCACACATGCACCTATGACGTTTATTAGTGACACAGCTGTAAGTTGAGTTAAGAAATTTGTATTGAAAATCGTGAAATTCAAAAATATTAATTTCCGACAGTTGAAATTAATGCCAAACATATTCTAAAATTATAAAAAACAGTTTCACATTGACAGATTTACTAAATTTTGAAAAAAAATAAAATAAAATCCCGAACAAAATATTCGGCGGGACAGTGGTCGGCCGGATGTCAAACTTTGACATTTAATGAAAAATTCATCCGAAAAATGCACCGATTCATCAAAAACGAAGAAAATGGGTTTTGGAAGCATTTTTTATCCCCGCTAAA
Organism: Portevinia maculata; assembly: GCA_949715645.1. NCBI lineage: Eukaryota > Metazoa > Arthropoda > Insecta > Diptera > Syrphidae > Portevinia > Portevinia maculata. Next base: position 361,171,768 of record OX454525.1, on the reverse strand, counting down.
ATAAGCGTATATAGGATAAGTTGTTGTTGCATTTAACATGCAAATTTCAAATTATCCCTATATCCGCGTGCAAAAAAACACGGCGGCTTTAGGGATAATTTCAAATTTCCATGTAAAATACACAAACAACTTATCCTATATACGCTAACTTTAGCGGGGATAGCTATCGCCGCTAAGTCCTTTAGCGGGGATAAACAGTGCTTCCAAAATCCATTTTCTTCGTTTCTGATGAATTTTTCATTAAATGTCAAAGTTTGACATCCCGCCGAATATTTTATTCGTGATTTTATTATTTTTATTTTTCAAACTTCATTATAAAGATAATTGAATTTAGCAAATCTGTTAATGTGAAATTGTTTTTTATAATTTTAGAATATGCTTGGCATCAATTTTAATTGGCGGAAGTAAATATTTTTCAATTTCAGGATTTTCAATACAAATTTCTTGACTACAACTTACAGCTGTGTCACGGTGCATGTCATAGGTGCATGTGTGCTTCCAAGTTTTGTTTGATGAATTCTTAAGCGGCGTTGTTTAATGCCATGCCTATATCCGCTTGCAAAGAAACACCGCTAATATCAAGTCTTGCTGCATGGTAACAAACACGTCACGATTAACCTCCCATTTTGTACACTCTGCTTCAACTGAATAAGCACAAACATTTTCTAAGCTACGTTGTCCATTTTTTCAAAACCTTGCGCCGTTATATATTATTTGATGATGCTAACTGTTTGTTTATGATGTTGACAAAATAAATCGGAAAGAATAATTCAAAAAGTACCGCTATTTTTTCTCAGGTTGCCTTGCAAAGCATTCAATATGGAAAATGCAGTTATATTTTGCGTCAACTGAATAGACACAAATATTGAAATTGGAAATAAAAGTTATTGGGATTAAATGAAACAAGTTTTTCTTAAAATAGCTTTTTATTGGTTAATTTTAGTAGTGGGTACTGCCGCCTTTATTCGTAATAGTTTCGTAAATTTGATCCGGCATGGAATCGTACTGCCTCTTTATGTAGTCCAGCGAAATTTCCCTACAGGCCAATTTAATGGCTGCAATAAGGGATTCTCTGTCCTCAAACTGACGGCCAGACTCATAAACTTTTTGTACTAACCATCCCCAAACGTTTTCTATAAGGTTCAGGTCCGGTGAGTACGGCGGCCATTGAAGCAATTCCACATTCCGCTCCTCTATCCAACTTTTTACTATGCGCGCCGTGAGGATCTGAGCATTGTCCTGTTGAAAAGTTCAGTTTATGGGTCCAAAAATGTTAATATCTGTAGGATGAGAAAAGATTTAAAACACGACACAACCTTTTAGAATAGTGAATCCATTTATTATGAGATAAAAGAAAAGAACGAAAAAGAAAGAGACAGTCATATATAGTTTCAATATGTGGGCATGTTCGCCTGATGCTCTGGTAAGGCGAATGTTACATCTAACACTCCTCCTCATTCGCCTGAAGACCGCACTTTTTCCTCAACGACAGGATACGTCCTGCACCTAAGGGTTTGGTTAACATGTCTGCTAACATTTCGTTCGATGAGCAATACTTGCAGGTGACGATATTTTTATCTACGTAGTCTTTGACGAAATGAAACTTTGTGTCGATGTGCTTTGAACGGTTACTGAGCTTTTCTTCCTGAATTAGTTTCAAACAGCTTTGGTTGTCCTCTAGGATAATCGTTGGTTCAGGTTGAGTGCAATCTAGGTCGCTTATAATGTTCCTCAGCCATGTCGCCTCCTTACACGCTTCTGAGAGAGCTATAAACTCTGCTTCCGTTGTGGAAAGTGACACGCAGCTCTGCTTTCTACACGACCAGCTAACGGCTCCTTGATTCATGAAGAATATATATCCGGAATTTGATTTTCGATCGTTTTTATCTGCTGCCCAATTCGCATCGGCGTACCCTATGAGTGTATTTCCTTTCTTGTTGTTATAACTAAGGTATAGGTGAAGGCTTGATGTCCCCTTTAGGTATTTGAGAACGCGCTTTAGTTCGATCCAATCAAATTGACTTGGCTTAGATACTTTGGTGGCAAGGATGGATATGCTTGCTGCAATGTCAGGTCTTGTATTAACTGCAATATAGAGCAAGCATCCAACCAAGCGTTGATAGTTCTTATTGTCAAGTAAAAGGCTTGACTCGCTTATTGAGTTGTCGTATCCGGGGTCGAGAGGGATTGTGGAGGGCTTTGCGTCCTGAAGACCGAAGTCCTGAAGAATTCTTTCGATGTACTGTTTCTGTCGAATCATGTAATTTGAAGAAGTATCTCTTGTGACTTCGATTCCCAAATAGTGACTTACTTCTCCTAAATTATTTATTTCAAAGTGTTTCTTCAATAAATTCTCGACGTGACGGATAGCTTTTTCATCCACGCTGGCAACTAGAATGTCGTCCACGTATATTAAAAGGTAACAGCAAAACTGTTCGTCTGATAGGCTATATAGGCATCTGTCCGCCTTGCTTTGAGTGAAACCACTGTCTGTAAGTACTTTATGGATTGTTTTGTTCCAAACGTGTGCAGCCTGCTTAAGTCCATATATACTTTTCTGTAGTCTGCACACTAGTCTTTTTCCATCTGCTTCGAAACCAGGTGGTTGCTTCATATATATAACTTCCTTAAGCTCCCCGTTTAGAAATGCTGACTTCGCATCAAGGTGTTGGACTTTCATTCGACGATAACCCGCTACTGACAAAAGCGTTCTAAAAGTTGACTGCCTTACAACTGGTGCAAAGATCTCGTCGTAGTCGTGTCCGTATTTTTGGCTGTACCCTTGCGCCACCAATCTTGCCTTGAATCTTGTAGCCTCTCCGTTTGTGTCCCGTTTTATCTTGAACGTCCATCTGCATCCGACGATGTTGGCATCCTCTGGCGGAGCAACCAATTCCCATGTGTTATTATTTTGTAGGCTTTGTATCTCCTCCTGCATTGCTGTTATCCATTGCTTGCTATTGCTGCAGTTGATAGATTCTGTATAGCTTCTTGGTTCTTGAGTGATTTGCGTTTTTACTACGTTTACTTCACCGATTAAACGTGCTGGTGCTTTTCCCTTATTCACTCTGCTAGATTTCCTCAACGTTACCACTTCACTGTCCTCGCATGCGCCTGATGAGATGTTCTGCGAGTCCGTACACTCGTCGAGATATGTGTGTGCCTTTGTGCTGTCATTGCTCTTTATGGGTGCTGGGTTTACCTCAAGTTGACCTTGTTGTGTTTCTGATATATTCCTCTCGTCTGAGCTTAGAATTTTATCGGTAATGTCCTGATCGTTGTTGTCGCTAGAAAACTTGTCCACAAATCTTACGTTTCGACTGATCAGAATCTTCTTAGTTTTCTCATCAACGAAACGAAATCCCATTGAATGCTCATCATAACCGACGAATGTTTTCAGCTGAGCCCTATCATCTAACTTCCTTCGATTTTCTTTGGGAATGTAGACGAATGCTTTGGATCCGAAAACTTTAAGATTGCTAATACTCGGCTTGGTCCCCGTCCATTTCTCATAAGGCGTTGTTGAGAGAACATTTGTTGGCAATCTATTCTGCAAGTAGTTTGCCGTCATGATAGCCTCGCCCCAAAACTCATATCCGAGTTTCGCATCAACAAGCATACACCTAGCCATTTCTACTAAATATCAATTTTTCCTTTCGGCTGTGCCGTTTTGCTGCGGGCTATATGGTGAAGTATGCTGGTAATGTATGCCCTCTTTCTTGAAAAAACCCAAAACCCTTCCTGCTGTGTACTCACCTCCATTATCTGACCTAATTACTTTCGGCTTAGCTGCGAATCTAGTTTTTACCATTTCTGTGTACTGTACGATGCGATCGTAGACCTCGGACTTTTCTTTCAACAAATAGACAGTGGTGTATCTGCTATAGTCGTCAATAAACGTTAAGAAATACCTATTGCCACCAGGTGTTATTGTTTGCATGGGGCCACAAACGTCACTGTGAACGAGATCTAATGGTGCGCAGCTTTCTTTGGTTGAATTTTTCTTAAATGGAGGACGAGTCATTTTTGCTTGTATGCATATTTCGCAAATTTTTCTTTGCTTACAATCGACTATCTTAAATGGAACGCTAGTCATATTTCCTGATGCAAGTCTCTTAATAGAGTCAATATCGCGGTGTCCAAATATACGGTGCCAATAGTGCGGGCAATTTCCCCATTTACAACATTTGGTAACGCATAGAGCTCTATTACCAACTTCCTTCTGTCTTAGTTTGTATAAATTTCCCTTTAGGTCTGCCACTGCTACCTCGATACCATCAGAAGTTCGAACTTTACAGATAGCGCCGCTGAAGTCCACTTTATATCCCTTCTCCGTCAATTTCCTTATGGACAGCAAACTTCCCTGAAGATTTGGAATGTAGAGTACGTCCTTGATGCATAGGGATACTTCCACATTACTGTTGTTCAGTGCGCTGATTTTGCATGCCCCTTTACCTTCCGCGACGATTTGTTGTCCATTAGCGACGGTGACGTGTTCTTTGTCGGATGAATCTAGGCTGACGAAATCCTCTAATTTATTAGAAATATGAACAGTGGCTCCTGAGTCTAGGACCCATCCATGGAAATCAGACCCATTTATGTGAAAACAGAATTCTTGGTTGGATTCTACAATGTTAACGTTTGCTTTTGTTTTTTTGCTCTTCCATTCTTTATATTTTCTGCAGTCTTTCTTGAAATGACCATTTTTCTTGCAAAAGAAACAACATTTAGTTAAATCTGTATTAAATTTATTTATTACCTTTAAAGCTGAATTGCTGCTGCCACTGTTTTGCCTGGCGAACTCCTCCAACAATTTTCTCTCCCCATTTCGAGAGTTAAATCTGCTTCACTTCTTGTTTCCAATGCGATGACCAACATGTCATATGATCGGGGCAAACTACTAAGGAGCATGGCTATAGTCCAGCTATCGGAAAGTCCATCTTCTCCCAAAGCTGTTAACTTTTCGAAAAGTGTCGTCATATGCTGTATGTGTTCTTCCATGTTGCCGTCATCGTGTAATTTTAGGTTGCATATTTGCCGCATTAATTGCACTTTATTGCTGAGGGTCGCCTTCTCGTGATGTTGCTTGAGTCTGTCCCATGCCTCATTAGCACTTTTGGCTCTTCGTACGTGATGGAGTTGGCTGTCCTCGACGGAAAGACCAATCAAAACCCTGGCATCACTGTCCTTTTTAGTCCAATCGGAGGTGACTGGGTCAGGCTTTGGTTCCATGACGACCTCCCACAAATTGTCTTTCCTTAACAAGAGCTCCAATTTGTATTTCCATATGTGGTAATTGTCCACTCCCAGCTTCGATATCGTTGTTCGCAATGAGTCGGCCATACCGCCACGATATCCAAAGAAAATCCACTCTGCGCACGCTGAACTTGAAACGACTTATATAAAAAAAAAATAAATCGCAAGCTGTATTGTCTTTATTTAGTTAATTAGAGCAACAACTCTGGGTCCATAACCTGTTAATATCTGTAGGATGAGAAAAGATTTAAAACACGACACAACCTTTTAGAATAGTGAATCCATTTATTATGAGATAAAAGAAAAGAACGAAGAAGAAAGAGACACTCATATATAGTTTCAATATGTGGGCATGTTCGCCTGATGCTCTGGTAAGGCGAATGTTACATCTAACAAAAAATGCCTGAAAATTTAGGGAAATTTCTTTTCAAATTTCCTTTATAACTTAATGCAGCCATTTTTGAGGCTTCGAACTTAAGCTCAACAGTGCCATAGTAGCTAACTGCTGCCCATACCATAACACCACCTTCCCGACTACGACGCCGCGCTAAAAATCGTTCTTCTTTCCTCACATCGTGGAAGTAATAATTAAACCCATCAGGGCCATCAAAATTAAACTTTTCTCATCCGAAAAAACTACATTACGCCATCCATTTTTCGAACTCATATGGAGTCTAGAGAATTCTAATCGCATACACTTCCGTTTCTCGTTAAGTGGTGGTTTCTTTTGAATTTTCAACCGTTTTAGATGTTTGGCACTATTGATAACCCTTCGCACTGTTGAAACGCTTGCAGCAACACCGGGTTTTTGCTTTATTTTTGCCGCAGAGTCACAAGAATTGGAAGCACATCTTGAAATTGCTCTTCGATCAACTGCTGTTGTTGCCGTTTTTTGACCTCCTTTCATGTTTTTTTCCGTACGAATCTTTACTTCTTAAATAAGAATAAACCATACTAAAACTTTGTCCAATTTTGTCAGCTATAGAACGCCCGGTTAGTCCTTGCTCTTTTAGTAAATCGATTGGAGCTCTTTTAACACTATTTAGAGATTTTGATCTACCTGTTTTTCTTTGAAATACAATTAATCAAATAAAATTCACTCAAAGCACTTCAACTATTGATCTAATGTGTCAATCTCCACAGAATACTCATATGCAGTGAAAATAATGACCTTGTGTCTATTCAGTTGACGCAAAATAAAACTGCATTTTTCCATATTAAATGCTTTGCAAGGGAACCAGGGAAAAAATAGCGGTACTTTTTGAATTATTCTTTCCCATTTATTTTGTCAACATCATAAACAAACAGTTAGCATCATCAAATGATATATAACGGTACAAGGTTTTGAAAAAATGGACAACGTAGGTTAGAAAATGTTTGTGCTTATTCAGTTGAAGCAAAGTGTATATACGAAGAACATGGAGAGAAGTGAAGGTTATTTTTATGCCAAAGGCTGGCGCAAGGCAAGTCACACCAACGCAAAGGACTTCAGACCAATAGGCCTCAATTCCTTCATACTAAAAATATTGGAAAGACTGATAGACATACACATTCGTAGCGGGCTACGCCCGGAAGACTTATCCCCTTCCCAACATGCATGAAGGTAAAAGTGTGGAAACCGCACTACACTGTGTTGTCGGCACAATTGAGAAAACACTAAAAGACAAAGAGTACACTCTAGCGGCTTTCTTAGGCATTGAAGGAGCGTTTAACAATGTCAATACTGGCGCCGTACGCAGAACGCTAGGTAAGCTTAGCATTGGTATTTCCATTATCAACTGGATTGTCAGAATACTCGAAGAAAGGCACATTATTGCGGAACTTGGGGGCTCTAGGCTAGAAGTTTACCCCTCTAGAGCGACTCCTCATGGAGGGGTTATATCCCCGCTGCTATGGGTCATTGTTCTGAAGGAGGTGCCTATGCAGCTCAAGAACAGTGGCGTTAGAACAACGGGTTATGCCGATGACGTTGTGCTGTTGGCAACAGGTAAATTCCTGCCAACACCCACCGAACAATGGTAAATGCGGCCTAATGGTAAATCCACAGAAAACCGAACTGGTAATTTTCACAAATAAAAGGAAAATACCACAGTTTGTCACTCCTTCTGTTGGCGGTACACCCCTCAGAATCTTTGTCAGGGCGAAGTACCTGGGACTCATACTAGACAAAATACTAAATTGGAAAATTAATACCAATGAGAGAATCGAAAAAGCCGCACTAACCTTTTACTCCTGCAGCAACATATTTGGAAAAACCTGGGGACCATCTCCCAAAATTAAAGTGTGGATGTACACGGAAATAGTAAGACCCCTACACTGATCTATGGCAGTCTCGTATGGTGGCAGGCAACTAATAAAGCCACCTACCTAAAGGATCTTACGAAAGTTTAGAGACTAGCGTGCATCGGTACAACCAATGCGATGAGAACAACTCCAATCGCAGGACTGGAGACTATCCTCAACTTGCTTCCGCTAGACATCTTTGTTCAATCGACAGCCGCCATTAGTGCCATGAGAATTTGTCAAACAGTGAATTGGAAACCAAACGAAATGGGTCATTCGACGATCCTGCAGAAATACTTTGGCCATGTACCAACTGCGGACTACATCGCGCCATACTTAGATTTCACAAGACCTTTCTCGAGTGCCCATCCCAGCAGGGAAGAATGGAGAAGCGGATTCGTCCCCGACACACAAGCCATAGCCGTATTTACGTCTGTGGTATTACCTGCTTTATCGACAGCCAGGCAGCAATAAAAGCGGTGCCATGACATAACCCCAAGCGTCATAAGCCCAAATCTCGAAATTTGGCCTTATGTCGCATTGTGCAAGTGACATAAGGCCAAATTTTAGCATTTGGTATTATGACACCTTGAAAAATCGTCATAAGGCCAATTTGGCTTTCTGACACTTTCGCTTGGTGCTGTTTTCAACAATTTGCCCTTGCACCTACTCCAAATCAAACAGTGACCCCAAGCAGGGGGGTTGCAGGGGGGCAACGTGCCCCCCCATATGCATTGCACTGTTTATGGGATTAGTTACGAAATCGCAAGTAGATTCCATTAACAGTGTAATGCCATATAACCCCCCTGCTTGGGGTAGCTGTTTGATTTGGAGTAGGTGCGAGGTACGGTTTTTAAAATTTGGCTTTATGTCCCTTTCCGGATTTGGCCTTATGACGCTTTGTGAAAGTGACATAATCCCAAATGCTAGAATATGGCCTTATGTCACTTTCAAAAAGCGACATAAGGCCAAATTTCGAGATTTGGGCTTATGACGCTTGGGGTTATGTCACAGCACCATAAAAGCCTTAACTGCAGCAGTAATAAAATCCAAGCTTGTGAAACGCTGTCGCGAAGAAGTGAAAGGATTATGACCCCTTTAGTACAGATCATAGTCTCATCGTTAAGAGAAGGAAATAACAAGGTTGCTTGAAATTAGTAAAACGTTTCCATAATTATAAGTGAGCAGCCGACTCAGCTTTGAGATGGTATACATCCACTGCACAGAAGTCGTCAATGGCAATCATGTTGTCCTGCAATAATTTTCTCTTTTGTTTACAACCATTTTTTGTATCGCTCTCGAAGTTGCATTTTTCAATGTGTTTGACTCGACTTCAAATGCTGAATTTCTCGCTTCTGTCAAAGCCGAAGTCGAAGTTGAAGTGTCACTCTGTTTCTGCCATAAGTCATATTTTTAAATTTCTTTTTCAATATACTTAACCATCGACTAACCAAAAAATCTAATCGGAAACCGTAATACATACTTCCAGTTAATTTCAGTCATAAATTCAAATTATCATCTACCGGACAGAAAACTTTCAATTTTCGTATGAAACACGCGGGTTTCCCTCTATCGGATATAAGTTGCTGAGGTCATTTCTGTCAAGCCAACTGATATGACGGGGCAGCAAAAAATCCCAAATTCGCCTTTTTGTCCCCAAGGAAAAATGCGATTTATTTTTGGCACACTCACCGCCACCGATAAAGTCGGACTTGGGTATTGCTTCGCAGTTCAAAGAAATACTTTTTAGCCTTGAAAAAATCGAAAAACCTCACCGAAATAACACCTTCAGCAATAACAACGATTGCGTAATTCTCTTGGTATTTTTCGAGCACCAGTTTTAATATTAAGATTAAAAGTGACATTGCAAATGCGTTTCATAAATCTCTCAGATAAGCGTAATGCAACAATAACTTTCAATTTTCGAAACGCCTGACGTTTTAGTGGGTTACTCCAATTATAATCCAAGCGAAGAATATTTTTCGAATGAAACGAATGTTCCAAGAATTTTTTTTTGTTCGCACGGAGAAAGTGATCGAGATTAAGTGGCAAAATGTCAAAAGAAATAAAACTCTTTCTGTCAAATATAAGTTCAGCAATATATTAATTTATTTATTTTAATGAAAGTTGCTTTCTTGTCCCTTTTAACAAACAAAAATGTCCTTTTTTTTGTGGTGTAAACTAGAAAGTGAAAATGACAAGTAGTGATAAGACTTAATTTGTCAGAAGGAGCTTAATTTTGTCGCTGTTACTTTTTATTCCAGTATTCACTTGTCGGGATGCATTTTTATTTTTCTTAATTTAACTGACTGAAATCGCTGATGTTTGTTTTGACCATTCGATCAGATAACTGCCAACTAGTGACTGGTTATATTTTCGTTTTGGTCAATTAAGTCATGTCATTTTAATTAGTTTTATATTGCTTTGATTTTTTCAAGTCACTCCGAAGAGGGCAAAGAACTATTAAGATTGCAGTTGTAATACAAATGATGATGCTGATGCTCATCACTTTAAGGTTCGTAATATAGCTTTGGCAGGGGCAGTGACAGTGAGACCAGTCGTCGGGACATGAAAGTTGGTTTACAATTGCAATACAAAGACAATGGTTGGTTGGCATCACTATTTATTTGATATATCTTTATCAGTAAAAAAATAAGTAAAAAGAAAAACATATAGGAATTAACGGCCCATACAGGGCCTAAAACCCAGCTTCGCCAACCACTTTCTTTGCGAAGTGGAAGGGAACTACAATTTTTAGCTGAATCCGAACGTCAAATTTGAGAAGCTTCTCATGACAATTGATACTCTTCGATGTTTGTCCGACAGGCAAGAGGTGGAGCAGTGAAAAAAAAACTGTAGATGTTACTTAGCTCGGCGGGAATTGAACCGGGGACCTTTCGATTAGTATTCCGACACACTAACCAATGAGCCACTGCGAACGAAACAAGTTAATAAGTACATGCGAATAATAAAAAAAAAAGAATTTCAGTAATTTTGTTCCTTTTAAGATGAACATGTATTTTGTTTGACAGAAAATAGGACAAAAAAATAGTATCAATCTAACCAGTACCGCAATTTGAACAAAAGTTAGTACCCGAATCAGTACCAAGTTATTTCTTCATCAAGCGCTAAGACCTTAGTTCACCTAATTTGGTACTGAGTATAAGGTAGAACTTAGTACAAGCTACACCCTAAAAATTGGCTGGCTATCAACATTAGTAGGTATAGGTACATAGATTAAGCAAATTTGATTTCTTAAGAGAGAACTTGACTCTGATATTTTCTTGTTCCGATTTTGCTATCAATTGATTTCCATTTTATTTTATATTTTGATTTTGTGTATCATGGAGATGGTCTTTTGCATGTGAATTTGCAAATGAATTTGGTTTCTGGCGGCTTTAATTTGTTGTGAGATTTTGAAGATACAAAAAGGGGAGAGTAGAAGTGTTTAGATTTGACCGCCCTATAAACCGAATAGGTACCACAACGGCATGAATATTTGGGACGATGTGGATTTTCTTCAGTTACTGTTACACCGTTTTCTACAAAGAAGTATGGTCCCACAATGCACCTTGACGAAACTGCGCAGCGCACGGTTACTCGTTCTGGGTGCAGTACCGTCTAATGGAATATTTCTGGATTAGATTCGTTTCATATATTTACGTCACTTTTGCTTATTTACATTGCTGTTTAGATCGAAATGGGCCTCATCAGACAGAAACAAGCAATTTATAAAGCTGTTGTCTTCTTCGGTCATTCCAATCATTTTTTGGCAAAATTCCGGGGGAATATGCAAATCCAAAGCTTTTAACTTGTTTGCAATTTGGACTTTGTACGGAAACAAGTTTAAGTCATCATGAAATACCCGTTGTAATGACCGTCTGCTAACTCCAATTTGTGCCGATAAGTTTCGAGCCGAAACGCTTGGGTTTGCCTGAACTGACTATGCTACAGTTGCGATTATGTCTTGAACACGAACATATGGATCTAGATGGTACGGTCTTCGTGCGATGCTTCCAAATTCGGCAAACATGTTTACCAGCCTCAAAATCTACTCGGGTGAGTGCCGCCAAACTCCCGTCTAAATTCCATTTGGACGGAAACTAAGCACTGCAAAGCATGGTACCGCTGCACTATCCAAATCCTCTTTTCGGAATCCCAAGCATTGATTTTAATAAATCTAAATAGTAACCTGCCGAGTACAAAAAAAAAAATAAGCCCATTATTCACACAGAAAAAAAAGTTATTACGTTTTGTTTTTGTAGCACGATTCGTGTGCCACCCTGTAGGTGCTTATATTGAAATTAAATGTTAAGACAAAATTGTTATCTTTATTTTTTTTTTTTTTTTTTTTTTTTTTTGTTATAATTTGCTTACGCTATAGGGATTTTTTTCTATTGTTACAGTACCCTTATAATGCTAAGAGCACAGTGTAAGCTACTTGGTATGAGAAAGAATAGAGAGATAGGAAAGAAGTGTTTGGGTGCAGTTGTAGGGTTTTTCTCCACGGGTGGTGTCTAAGTTACTTAGGGAGATTACGATTTCATGTATTCGGTATAAAGTAATGGACTTGGCCGGGATTCGAACGCACGACCTTCCGTTCCGTAAGCGAATACACTACTACTGCACCATTGCCACCCGCAATTTGTTTGCTGTAAAACAAGGTAAACAATTCCTCTTTTTCAACTATAACTGGTTCCATAATTAACATAGATTTCCGATGTGGTATTCTCCCGATTTAGAAAAAATATTAATGACAAAATTGTCTGGAAGCCCTAGATGCAGACTACTGATAAGCTACAATGAGATAGTCAACTTCGGAAGAGTCTCTAAATTTGCCCCGTGATCTTCTTCGTCCTTATATTTACGGCGAGGCGATGATCAGAAATAAAGAGATCGTTATCCTCCGACTTTATGGCATGCCTACTGGTCCGCTTGTTCGACCTCAATAAGCATAGGCAGTGGTCCCGCTTTCTGATCATTTTTTCGCTAAGGACAATAAAATGCAGGTGTTATTGCATTAGTATTATCCCGGCCTACCTTTTTTAATCGATTTCAACGTGTGCATGCTACTGTTATTGATTTTCGTCTGATTGACTTTCATGATACTGGTGATCTCCAGTCCTGTCAACACACGGATTTGCATGCGCACGGGCGGAAGAGTTTTAAGAAGTTATGCAGGTTCCTAGGTTCACCTGGATGTTAAAATTCCATAAATGTGATTTGTCTCCCTGGTCGCCTTTTATGACAAGCGCGGTGTTAAATCTGGAGTTAAATCTGGAGATCTGTGTGTGGCGGTGCTTGTTGGCCACCATATTTTCGACGATATGCATGTTGAATTTACACAGCTGTACGACTATTCGTCACGTGAGTTCTTATTTGTTCTACAGACCATTTTGGCCGAAAATGAGTTATAAATGCTTATATATTTATATAAATATTTATATTTTCGGTCATGCTCTTTCGATTGCTGAAATCAGAATTGTCCTATATCTTTTAGTTTTCGAAATAAAAAAAATTATTTTGTCCTATAGACCAATTTTTGTCGATCAATTTTATGCTTATTTGTCCTATATCCATTTTTGTATGCGGTAGGGCACATTTTATACTGACATTATAATTATGTAAAGTTTGTGCTTAAATGTCCTATATCCAATGACATATGGATATAGGACAAAAAGTATATGAACATTTTAAGATTTGCACGTTGGAGTTGGTTTGTGACGCCTTTTAGCACTGGCTGAGTCAACCCGATCAGCTTCCTTCTTCTCGTAAAGATAACAACCTCAGTCTTAAGAGGATTGACCGAGAGCCCATTCCTAGTGCACCATTCGTCGATCACGTCGCTAGGCATGATCTAACAGAAAGCACGGCAACATCATCCGCGTACGCCTGAGCGTATACATTAGAGCTGTTGAGTGCGTTTAACAGAGAGCCGACCAGCATACACCACAGCAGTGGAGACAGAGCGCCGCCTTGCGGGCAGCCTTTACCCCGCCATAACATAACGGCCACAATCCGCATCCGCAACCAACATTCTTTTCAGTAGCACTGCTTTAATCCACAACACCAATGGTTCTTCTACGCGGTGTTGTCTGGTAGAGCTGCAAATACTATCAAAAGTCGCATTGTCAAAAGCACCCTCAATATCGATGAAAATGCCCATCGCGTATTCTTTTCTGTCAAGCGCGCCCTCAATTCTACCAACTACATTTTGGAGCGCAGTCTCGCAGGATTTTCCGCGTTGATAGGCATGTTGCATCTGAGATAGTTGGTGCAATCGCAAATCAGTTTTGCGCACGTAAAGCTGGACCAGCCTTTCCATGCTTTTCAGCAAGAAGGAAGTCAGACTGATTCAACTTCGACTGAAGCTCTTGGCGAGCGAGTAGTCATAGTCACTTCTACCAATTTTTGGTATAAATGCCACTCTAACTGTACGCCAGGGTGTTGGAATGTATGTCAGTGCTAGGACAGCGGTGAAGATTTTCTTCATAGTCGGTAGCAACTGGTTTGTACGCTGTTGCAGCATGGATGGGTATATTCCGTCCGTACCAGGTGACTTGAAGCCGCCAGAAGACGCAAAAGCGTATTTAATGGCCTCATCCGTTACCACGGCCTTCGCAATATACCAGCTACGCCGAGTTGTTTGTCTTGGCTCACTCATAGTCTCGGTAATCGGGGCTGGTTGTGAACCAATTGTAATCTGGTTACCCGGAAAGTGAGACTTAAGCAGATGACTGAAGGTTTCCGATTTCGTCTCAGTGAAGGTGCCATAAAGTTTTCTAAGTGATACCAGTTTGGCTGGTTTGCCATTTTTCAGAACTTTAACCATCCAACTAGTTTGACCCAGTGTTTCAATCTTTTCGCAGAAATTCCTTTAAGAAGCACTTTTCGATACCCGAATTAGCCTCTTATATTCCATCTGCTTCGATCTATAGAAATTCCAGTCTGCCTCCAAATCAGCCTTCAGTGACCTATTTAGAAGCTTTATAGCCTCTCTTCGGATTCTTTGCAGTTCCGAGCTCCACCAGGGATCCGGCGTTCTGCCAGGGGTTTTGTGTACTGGGCATGTCAGTTCAAAACAGCTAGTAATGGCACTATTCAGGTCTTGAATAGCTTCCTCTACCTTTTGTCTCGTCTTGAGTTTGGTTGGAGTTTTGAGAGTTTTTCCCATTTCCTCCTTGAAGCGTATCCAGTTGGTTTTTCTCGGATTTCTCCTCTCCTGCAAAGTTATGGCTTCGCATTCGTTTTGGAATTCGATATACGAGTATCTATGGTCTGAGAGGGACACCTCCGAAGACACCCTCCAGTTAGTAACCGCCTTAAGTATCTATTTGATAAAGTTAGGTCGATCATCTCCTGTCTTCTAGACGTCACAAAAGTTGGCTGCGAGCCAACATTGTTGATAGTAAGATCAGATGATCGCATGTTGCATTTGCTGCTGCCCCAAACAATGTTCTGAGCATTGGCATCGCAGCATATAACTAGGTCCATCTTCCTGGTGTCGCTGATTTAAAACTTACCTAAGTTACTAAGTTACCTTACACACAATATTAGTGATAAACAATATGAATAAGAATTGTGTTTTTGTTATGTTTTTTTTTTAATTATTTTTTATGCTTGGAGAAAAAAGTTCCTTCTATTTATTTTTACTTTGTTGAGAAACTTTATAAACATTATAATATTTTCGTTTATTTTTTTTAAACTCAAATAAAGAAACAATTGATTTTTGATTTCAATAAAATTAATTGATATCCTAATTTTTGTATTTTACTGTGTGTCCTATATCCAATACAAATTCCACTGGAGACAATATTTGTAACTGTGATTTTTAATGTGCCCGCAACTGTATGGACAGGTGTCCTATATCCATTTCCTTACTTTTTTTAAACTCAATTAAATCAATGTTCAAAAATCATAAAATGCAAAATGCTTTATGTATGTATGGTTGGCCGAATACCCAATCTTACAAAAAATATAAAAATCTCTGTGATTATGCGCAAAAAAACCACCACTTTTAAATTTAAAAACGCTCCACTGAAAAGTTACGTTAGAGGTCTATAGGACAAATAAGAACTCACATGACGTATTGTCAATGTACAGCATCACTATTTCGGCGCCTTGTGTCGGTTTGAAGCGATTGATAGTTAAAATTGTATTTAATTGACGTTTCAAAGACATGTATACTAGGGTGGGTCATCGATGTATGAACATTTTATTTTTATTTTTTTGTGGATTGGAATAGTGATCAAAGTTTGACCCCTATCTAAGGGATACTAAAAACCAAAAAAAATATTTTTTAAGAACCTTCTTTCTACCCGCGCATTGATTTTGAAAATTTGTGTTTTCGCCAATTTTTCGATATTTTTCAACACTTTATTCTGAAAAGATTTTTAATTTTTTTTTTGTTGGAAAATAAAATAAGAAAATAAGAATCAATGAACAGAAATATTTTTTTTTATTAAAAACATGCAAAAGTTGATGAAAAAACATTCATAAACTAGTCAGTGGAAACTTTAAAATCTTGCTTGCTTTCGAATTTTGGCATAGATTTTCTGGAACTTATTTTTGCTTTGATGAGACCATCTCTGGAGCTTTTCTCGCACAACTGCATCGAAGCCTCTGTTACCATTTTAACTGATCGTTCTACAGATTGCGTGTGACATGGAAGCATTAAAAAAGGTATTATGTCATCACCTCCTGATTCCACTAGCGAAAGCAGTGTTTCATCTGTTATATCGCGAAGAGGAGGAGGTTGTTGATATTCTTGTTGCCAGTCTATGAGCTCAACGTACGACTTTGCATTAAGATTTATGTCCGGTACAGTGAAAACACGAAGATGTTGTTCGAAATTAATCTTACGCCTGGCTTTTAAAATTCTCCTGCCAGCAAGCTCTCGAATGTGTTTTTGGGGATCTGCCAGCATTGATATTAAAATATTTCCGGATGAGCAAAGAAACTATTACGCTTAATAACTGGATCTATTACCATTTTAAGTTGAGATGGAAGATATCGTGAACTAGAAACTAGCTTCCAAAAATGCCTTGATCCATCATTACACGATGGATGGACTTTTATCTCGAACCAAACAGGTGCATAAACTGTAACAACGAATGTGGCCAAATATTTGAGGTTGTTAGATGATGTCTTTGTGGAAACATACAGGGGCCTGACTCTGTAATTCGATTCTAAAGTTAAATCGTTCGAATTCGGAAAATATGTACTCTGTAATTCGAAAATCGGAAATTGATATCCGAATTTCATTTATCTAGATACATTTGCTCGAAAATCGGAAATATGGTACTTCACAACTCTATTTTCGTTGCTAAATACATTCGAATTTCGGAAATTTCATTCGATATCTATTTACCATACGGAAAAGTTTTGCTGAAAGCTAAAATATAAGTATTTATGTAAAAAAAAGACATAAATAATATTTTTTGATAGAATGTTATAAATTAATTGAAGAAAACATAATAAATATTAATATGATGATATGAAGATTGGAAACATGTGGGTCGTGGGATACTCCACCGTATCATCCAGTAACAGCTCGGATAATCATCTGGTGATCACATATCTACAAGAAACAAAGCTCCATTAATTAATTAAAAGAAATCAAGAACTAGATTCTGAAGTGAACTTACCACCATTGCATTTATGTTGTACTTCAGTTTCCGATTGAAAAATAAATGTTCATTGTTAATCTGTCTAATCATTTGAATGTGTGTCCCATCTACGACTGCAACAATTCTCGGTATGCCAGATTTCAAATGGAAATATTTTTTTGCTTTTATGTTTTCCTCATTGGTCATATTAAAATCTATATGTTTTGGACACACCTGTTTTTCCATAGCTTTACAGACTTCGGAAATAAATGTTGAAACCGTCTGCTGCACCAGTCCAGTGAATCGAACTCGGCATATTTGCTGCTGGTATCCACCTTGTGCCAGAAATTTAAGCGTTGCACTTACTTTCATCATTGTAGGTATTGAAGACGATCTTTTCCTTTCCCTAAGATAATAACTTATGCAGTTCAAAACATACACAAATGCATCTTTTGAAAGACGAACAAAACTAGAAATAATATTTAGTATAAATAAATTATTTCGTTTTATATCACATTACCTTTTACTTTATAAACCCATTCTGTTGGAATTGTCTCTTATTATCTTTCTTTGCCACAAAGCAACTGAATCCATATTCAAAGTGAAATTCAATTATCAACGAATAAATTGTATTAATCAAAAACAAATTATTAGACTTTTTTTGAATTTAAAATGACATTTTTGACAAAAACAGCGCGAGTCTCGGAACATTTATTCGAAAGTTGCAAAGGTTTCTCTGCAACATTTTCATTCGATTCGAAAGTTATACAGAGTATCATTTGAAATTAGAATCGGAAACAACTTTCGAATAGAATTACAGAGTTAGGCCCCAGGCGTAATATTCTGTTAGCTTTCGTTAACCAACGAGCGTGAGACATCTTTCCTGGAGATCTGTTCGCTAGATCAGAAGAGCATTCACCACTCACAACAGCCGACGATATCTGGTAAAGGTAGCTTTGATCACCGCTTAGGTCTTTGACGTCACCAATATCCGGCAATACACCCCCCTCTAACTTTTCAAATGAATAGGTTTTTTTTCACAGTCTTCCAGAAGCTTTCCGATACTACCTGCATAAGAATTTTGTCCAGTGGTTGTGCCATCTAAGTGCAAAAACAGGTGTCCCAGGAGAAGTTCATTCATATGTAACAAACAAATGATCCATTGTAAGGGTTGCTCTAGACGCTTTTCCATAAGTCTTATTATACCGCCTTTCTTTCCAGTATTTGTCGCTGTTCCATCACATCCAACAGCTTTTGTGTCCTTTAAGGAAATATTTTGCGAAGAAAGCAACTGAAAAATAGCAAGTTCGATAGCCTTAGACGTCCCGTCACTTGGGACAGCGTAACCGATGTAAACAGAGTCTGGTTCCTTGATGACGGATATATGCTCCTCGAAGATAACTTGGCGGTATTTTGTTGCACCTTTTTCAACAATCCTTAATGTTTTGTCCTTCCTACCATCAAAATATAGTGCTGGAACATTTATGCAACGGTTCTTAACGCAGATCTCTGCGAACATTTGCTCTCTCACGACGTACCTTAGACGTATCTATTACATCAACAGCTGATTGTGTGTCATAAAGCACAGCAGATGCAATTGCTGCAGCAGCTGGATCAGATACACCATATCGATCACATGTTTTGGACAATGTTGGCAGTCTCAGAAGTGATATTTTTGTTCGTCTCTCACGCTCACGTGGCACTGATGTTGACGGCAAATAATCGTCATTTTGACTGCTTTCTGAGTCATCGGATGAAATGGAAAATTCCTCACTACTGCATCTTTTTTGGTAATACTATTTTCGTTATAGTATAGTTGTAGTTTTTCGCTCCTATGACGATGTTTTTCATTTTTGGTTGTTGCTAAAGAGTCTATGCCACCTATTATCATTTTTCTCTCCGATCTCTGATCAATAACAAAATTATGTTCTGCTTTCGGATTTTTTTTTCTTTTGAGCAATTACATCTATTCAAATCTTTGCATTTGCATGAGCAAATATCAAAAAGTTTGTTAGCACTTATATCAAATTCTGCCTTTTTAGGACTTGAAAGTCGCTTCCAAGATTTGATCGACTTCTTACATTTAGAGTGGTATACTTTCAACAATTGTATCACGCGCTTTAGGGTAACGGTTGGAATAAAAGCCTTGCACCATATACTTATCAATCTGACCGCAACAATTTCCGCGATATCGTTAATGGCTGGTTCCTTTCGGGTATCTGTTTTAAGCTTAATTTGATACACTTCACGCACTTAATTATTGCAACTTCAAACTTCTGTAAACAACTTGGCGTTTTGATTGGAAACTTTTGAAGTAAAGACAGAACGGCAGTAAAAATATATAAGCTCCTACGTTGGTTTTGCCGCCTACTTGTTTTTGTTAACCTTTTTAATCAAATTAGAATAAGAATACATTTTTAACGTAAGGTACTTATTTTAATTCCTTTGCCAAACAAATCACGGATACCAATAAAATCAACCTATTTTTTTCAGATTTTCCAAATTTTCTTCATATTCAAATGAAATACGCGGGTAGACCGACTAGAAAAATAAAATTTAAAAAATATCTGCACGCATTTTAAAGCTTCGGGTCACATTTTAGTTGCTATTCCAAAACGATCGGACAAAATTTAATTTTTCGACCCACCCTTGTATACGCAAGTCAATCGGTTAATTAATGTCAAAGTTTTTTTTATGTTTACATAGATACCAAAACAAAAGATGGCGCACCCTCTATATTTATTGTAGGTATTTAATAGGCATTATGATAAAAACAGATCAACACTTCAACTTCGACTTCAACTTTGACAACCACGCCGCATGTTTTAGGACCAATGCTTTGTAATGCAATACGGGAGCGGGTCGAAATTCTGCTTTGCAAAATTCTGACTTTTAACACAAAAATTCTGCTTTTCAAAATTCTGCTTTTTTTCTGTTCTGTCTTACATAATTCTGCTTTTCAAAATTCAGTTTTTTAAAATTCTGACAGGCAATATTTTAAACAAATAAATTCTGCTAATTCAGTTTTTTTTCCCAATTTACGAATTTAAAGAAAACAAATATTTTTCAACTTTGTCAACAAACTACAAACTCTTATAAAGAAGGTACACAGGTGGGTACCAGGAACACACAAAAAAAACAGCCAAAAATAACAAATTCATAATTGAAATTATCAAAAAAAAAAGAAACAACAGCATCAAGAAACTAAACAAAGCACGTGTTCACTCACAAAGGTATACAACAGAATATTTATCTAAACCAAGAGAGCAATCTTAAAACCAATAAAAAAACTACTTTTACCTCTTCTTCTATAACAAGTGAGTGGTGGAATGTTTTACAAAGCGCGCGCTTTTAAACATTTTCCAAACCTTTTTTTATTATTTGCAGAATTTTGAAAAGCAGAATTTTGGAAAAAGAATTCTGAAAAGCAGAATTTAGAAAGCAGAATTTTGTAAAACAGAATTTTGAAAGCAGAATTTTGAAAAAAGAATTTTGACCTCGGCAGAATTTCGACCCCAACCCGTGCGATACATTAACATCTTAACCTCAACTTCGACTTCAAAGTTAGACCTAAATCCGAAATTCAAAGTGAAGTGCAAATCCCACCAACCTTGCGGCGATGTTTTCAGCTTTCCCAACATGGAAATGCTTATATGTATTTTGAACGAATTTTCTCTCTTGCTTGCATTTTGAGGTAATTTTCTCTTTTGATTACAACCATTTTTTGTTTCGCTCTCGAAGTTGCATTTTTCAATGGGTTTGGCTCGACTTCAAACGCTCGCACCTGTCAAAGTCGAAGTCGGCGTTGAAGTGTTGATCTGTTTCTACCCCTAATCTTTTCGAAACGGAGCGGCGGCGGCATTACCAAACAACTCCACATTTGAATGCCAGTTTTGCCGACGCAATTTTTTATATTGTGCTAAACAGAAGATGACAACTGTAAGCATGCTGAACCCAGGTCCGTACACGGTTTGGCTTAAATTTGTTGGAGACGAGCTCGTAAAAACATCTCAACTTTTCTGTGTCAATTTGATCAGATCTTTTTTGCGAGAGTGAACATTTTCAAGATTACAATAATTTTGACCTCCATTCTCAAGTTCACAAGCACATTGGGCCAACTCCAACTACAATCATTCAAAGAATGATCAACCCCGTGACATGCATTATTTATGTTATCCTCTCATTTACATGCATAATCCGCGGAATATAAGCAAAATATTTGCACAAGAAAAATTGTTGACGTCTTTAAAAAAAGAAACACATACATTTGTGTTTTACGTCACCCACAGTCGCAAGTTAAGATACACAATATCAGATCAGAATACTTCATATAAGTATTTTTATGTTCCTACATTCAATGGAAGGCACGCCTTTACCTCGCTCAAAGGTCATCGTAAATTGACCTAATTCCTTTGCCAATACCAGCACTTCGTATTCAGATAAAAAGTAATATTCATGCATGCACCTGGTGTTCGAAAATACAAAAAAAAATGTCACAAAAGTCTCAACCAACTTCATACAGAACCACCAAAAACAAACAATTGACAAGCATATATAAGAAAAAAAACAACCCTATTTTTAGCAATTGATATTCAGATTATGACAGTCAATTAATGAAACCTGTCTTGCGTCGTCTTGTCATTGTGGTCTCCATGTCATGTTTTAATTTTTTTTTCTCCTGGCCGTCCAGGCGCGTCAAGCTACGTTCAAGCCTCTCCAACGGATTTAGGTCAATCTCCGATGTTGTTATTGTGATTGTCGGTATCGTGTATTGAATTTTGAGAATATTCTTTTCCATCCGTCGATGATAATTCAAAATCATCATAATTACCGAACAATCAATGATGACAGTTGAAGAGCACGAAACACATGCGGAGTCACACGCGTTGTGAAGACGTTATAAAGTCAGTTTCGAAATCAAACTCGACTCATTTCACTCGGTCCGGTCGGTGAGATGTCTTAATGAAGGAGCTTCGACCACAATGGGGTTGGCTGTCAGTGGTGGATATTTGTTGCTGATCCAGAAACTTTTGCCAGTGGCAGTTTATTTTATTTTTTATGGTCGGTACATATTTTTTCGAAAATACGGTACATTTTTGGTCATTGCTGATGGCGAGCGAACCTGATGGATTTTTTGTTTTCTTTTGCGTTACGTTTTTTTGGGGTTAAATAATGAATGACAGCCAAACTCGTTGCATTGCTGCAATGGGAGGAACCTGCCTTGGGATATAGGGAAAGGCGAAAAAAAGTATACAATCTGAGTATGATACCTACCTACCTACCAAAACCTAACAAACAGTTGCATTTATTACACTTTTTGAATTAAATCGAACGTGTAATGGGATTGTTTCAGGTTGGAATGGCTTGCAATTCGTTTTGCTTCTCAAATCAACGGCAAATGCATATTGAATTTTAATTAAATTTAAAATTTCTAGAATAATTGCAGTTGTAAATTTAGGCAACAGGTTGATTATGGTATTGGTGCAAGGTGTATGCGAATGAAATAAAGTGTACACAAACATACTTGTCAGAGTGCAAATGAAAGTAATGGAATGAAAACTCCATTTTTATAAATGCATGCCCATCTAGTATGGAAAAAGGCGGAAGATAAAACGATCTTGCGTCTTTGACGGTTCGCCTTAAAAAGAATTCATTTTATTTTACATTTGTCACGAAAAAAATAGTTCCATACTGTTTATCTGACGGAAATAATACAACAGGAGCGCTTGCAAATTAGCATATAATAGTCTGGCAAACAATGCCAAGAATCAAGGAGTCTTCAATTCAAGAGGAAATACCAAACAATGGCTCCGCGGAGCAAGGTAGATATAAAGACCCAACCGTAATAGACTTATGTCACACCCGATGTGATTTCTACCAAACGATCTAGTAACCGATAATGAACTTAAGAAAACTTTATCACCTGTCAAGTAATTAACGTTTGGTTTGTCGCCTGTCAAATTTTCGTAGGGAATAACCCACTTTATTGGGAATTTCCCCCGGGGAAAGCCCCGTTAGTTGAAAACAGCTTAACGAAACCGAGCATAATATTATTATGGTCATGCTATACTTTTTTTTAACGTAATTGAACATTTTTCTAAGCTGGCGTAAACTACGCAAAGTCCATTATGAGGGGTTTTTCTTTTTTAGCTCCGAGCGGGGCACTGAGCTGTCAAAAAAAGAACTGTGTTACTTTTTTAGCTCGGAACGCTCTGAGCACAAAATTTGTATTTCTTTTTTATCTCTGAGCTAGCTCAGGGTTCGCTCGATGAGCTCGATTGAAAATGACCGAGCACATCGAGCGAAAAGCTGAGCGCGGCTGACTTCATTCATTATTTGTGCTTTTTCCATAGTTTATTTACTAGAAATTATAATTTAAATGGAACAATCCTTGACAAACACCAATTTCAGAAGCAAACCTGACTTTAGAAAATTAATAAAAAAAAATTATCTAATGACAGTTCAGTGCTCAATTCTGTTTCTTAATTAGCTCGGAGCGCTCAGGTTACGTTCAGCTCGGAGCGAGCTCTGATCGCTCGGGCCCCGCTCTGTTCCCCGCTCGGGGCTAAAAAAGAAAAACGCCTATGGTTAGCCCTTAAGATACAAATGTAAGAAAAGTCATTTCCCCGATACCCGCACCATTGATATAGGCACTTGACTGACATCAGTAAAAATCAAAAGGAAATAGGAGCAGCAGCCTGCAATTTTACTTTTACATCCGCACAACCGAAACAACACGAAATGACTTGCTCGGAAACTGCATATTCCAAAATGCGGTATGTGTGTATGATTCTGCGAAAAATGGTTGCATTTTCAATATTTGGCTGCGGAAAAATTCGCCTTATGAAAAAATTATGTTGGATGCCACGGACGGTACACGGCTTTTAATATTATGTAATTTTAATGTATTATATGGTTCCAGAGAAGCACAATGGACCTACCTCTGGTCTAAGTGCATCCTCATCGAGGGCCGGTTCCAAAAAACCATATGGTTCCAGATTCTGAACATGGTCTTTAATACGGCTACTGACAAACAACAGCGAGAGATTTAAATATGCAGTATGGGCAAAATCCTAAACGGTAGATTTGCAGACCAAAAATTATTTAAAGCAAATGCAAGAACCCAGTTCATATCTATGACGTTTCGGAACAAACATTTGCTGCAACTATTCATATTACTATAAATCTATTGTATTCATCCATGTTCTGAAAATGAATCCGTACAACACGCAAATGCAAGTGCAGTGAGCTATTCTTCTCACATTTGCAAAACTGAGCTTTTATTTGCGCAACAAAATCAAATCTACTACGTTTTGGGACCTTCTGCTTAGCAGGGACATTTATGTTTGCGTTTCAAAACTGTTTGCGTATGGAACTGTTTGCTTAGGAATATTTTGCGCAAGATATGCGTTGAGGGTTTTGTTGTTTGTCGCGACAGAACAAAAATATATCAAGCAGGAATTCCTATTCATGCTTTCCAAAAACACACATCTGGCCAGCGACTAGAGCAGCAATAGACAATCATTTTCAACAACAACAAAACATTGTTTATTAACTGTTCTGCATTTTGCGAAAGCCTGACAAACATCCAAAAGTATAAATTGTCATGGGAACATTGAAAATGATTAGCGTTATACCTAGAGGCAGCAAGGACGCACGCAGTAATGCATACATCAACACACATGAAACACACGCGCAATAATAAATTGCTTTTTGCCTGACCTTAATATCAGTATTGTCATTTCTCAGCACTAAACGTCAAGCCGGAAAAGTTGTACTCAATTATGCTGTTCTACTACAATTGGTGCAGCAAGATTAGAAATAGTGACAACTTGGATCAAGAATTGACATGTACTGAGCATTGTGTCATTTTACATACAAAATCATCTTGCTGCACGGCTCTTGCTGCACATACCTATGCTTCAGCCATAAGCCACTTACGGTTTCTTAGTCATCAAGCATTGCACAAAAATGATTAATTTTAAGCAAACTTCACGAGACTCGAAAGAAAACATCGATTCGAACCAACCAAACCAGGTTTCTCGAACATGGCGCTCTCAAAACTCATCATAATAAAATCGACCTAACGGTTATTATTATTTAAAATAAAATAAAAATTGAACAATGTGGATTCTTGAATTTTGTTTTAACCAACTTCACTTCTTTTGTATGAATTCATAGTGCGGATTGCAAAATATTCTTATGTATTCTACTTGCTCTGAAATTTGTTTTTTAGCCTAAAACATTTAATACCTAACCTATTCATTTAACCATTACATTATTGCTTAAAGTTAAGTCAAATTAAAAGCAAATAACAAAATCATTAACAATTTTGTTTTGACATATTTTCAATCAGCTGTATTACTTAAAGTTGAACACAGTGGCGTACTAAGAGGGGGCAGAAGTAGCAAACAAACATTGAAAATATACAACGATTGATTTTGGTTCAAATAAGTATTCCAACTTGGTATCCAACTATATCATTACGAATCAAAAGTCTACATACCGCAAGAAACCACAGTTAATAATAAAATTCGAAAAGCACCCATTAAACCCAAGCTCTCGATACAGGACTGGGTGAAATGTGATGATTGTATTGAAAGGTGTGTTTGCTTTAAC
This sequence comes from Portevinia maculata, assembly GCA_949715645.1. NCBI lineage: Eukaryota > Metazoa > Arthropoda > Insecta > Diptera > Syrphidae > Portevinia > Portevinia maculata. The sequence continues at coordinate 361,146,002 of OX454525.1, read as the reverse complement.
AATCTTACGATTGCGTGTAGATTTTTCGATGAAATCTCTCAAAAGAAAGCGATTTCGACATCTTAAATATGTATGGGAAATCGTCCGATTTTGATGTAGATTTCGAGTGATTTCGCGAAATCTCGGATTTTGATTCAGTGCGAACAGCATATGAAAAAAGATAAAAACAGTTCTACAGATAAAATCCTCATCATTCAAACAGATGTGCAGCAAGACCCGTGCAGTTAGACGATTTCGAATGTAAAATGACACATTGCTTACTGCATGCCAATTCTTGCTGCCTAGTGTCTCTATTTTTAATTTTCCTGCACCTATAGTAGTAGACCAGTACAATTTAGTACAATTTTCCCGGGTTGACGTTTCGTGCTGTGATATTCTGCGACATTACCAAGCGTTTTAGTCTGTTTGGTGGTTCAGTAATACCTATTTATGTCAGGCAAAAAGCATACTCAATGATGGCAATTTCTTACGGCACATGTTTTCATGTGAGTTACTGCATGCATGACTGCGTGCGTCCTTGCTGCAAATCTGTTTCAGGCATAATAAGGGAATCAAATCATTCTTAAATAAAAGGAAACAAAATATGGGAATATTTTAAAGGTAAGGGAAATAAAATCATACAAATTAAATATGTAGTCGCTTGGCATTTTACGAGTTTCTTATAACAATGTTGCAATGTCTTAGCCTCATTTTTGATCAAAACGACAATCAAAATATTTTTCTACGAAATTTTTATTTCAATGAATGCGTAATTTAATCTTAAATTAAATTTGCTGATAGTGTTAATCTGCGTTATTTGCTTGTTTTCGTGGAGAAAATGGGGTTTTCCACTGATGAGACGTGTTTGATTTGTTGTTTGCCCAGGAAATCCCCTGTTTTGTAAAATTTTAGTCAAGCCGGTAGAGCCGTTTCCGAGAAATCTATTTTTTTATAATATTTATACAAGCTTAGCTCGTTTAAATAAATAAGATATCAGTAATACTCAAACGTAGTTTGCTCCATACCGTTGTTTTGGTCCAACTTAAATTTAAATGTCAAATTTGGAATACATATTGAATTGTACTCAATGTGCAACTAGGTGGCGTTGTTTCCACTCTTTTGTGATACAGCTGATATTCGGTGAAATTAAAATGTGGTTTAGACGTTTATTTACGAAAGCAAGTCTCGAATCGATTATTCCCACACAATTTTACTAATTTTTACTTTCCAAATCAATTTTCCTTTCTACTTTTTATCCACTATGAGCGAATGAGTGTGAATGGTTGCGGGGTAGTAAATTTCTTTAATTTCCGGAACCTTAGCTATGACATTGAAATTAACCCACTTGGGTGTCATTTCATTTTTCTTCACTATTGGGTTCTTCTGCAATACCTGGTGGCGAACATAACCAATGTATATAGGTTGTTTTTTTTAGAGAGGTATAAAACTTCTGATAGGGATACCTGTCAAACTAGCTGTCAAAAAAAAAAAATAGACTTTTATACTTTTTTTTCAGTATACTTTGGCAAATCACCATGGAAAGACTTACACCAGAACAACGTTTACTAATGGTGAAAATTTATTTCCAAAAATTAGGGCTCTATTCGCCATACTTATAGAGCACTTCGTCAAGTTTACGGTGCGTGTAATCATCCATCGGAGCAGCTAATACGCAATACTATGGAACTATTCATGACCACATTTACTCTTTATGATGAAATTCATTTAAATAGAGCCCGTACCGTGCGTACAGAAGAAACCATCCCTGTAGACGTGAGTGTGAGCAAGGACCCGAATTTATCGATCCGACGCCATTCTCAGCAACTTGGTCTCTGCACGTCCACTACTTGGAAAATTTTCAGGAAAGATCTTGTCCTTCATCCATATAAGATCCAACTGGTGCAAGAATTAAAACCAGCGGACCATCAATTGCGTCGTGTGTTGTGCTGAGAATCAATTGGAAGTTGAACGAGATTTTTATCGTGAAATCATCTTCAGCGATGAGGCTCATTTCTGACTTCACAGGTTTGTAAACAAGCAGAATTGTCGTTTTTGGAGTGAGCACAATCCTCATGAGACTCTTGAGACTCATTACATTCCAAAAAATCACCGTTATAAATACTCACCATATAAACTACATATGCCGAAGGCGTCATCGGCCTATTTATCTTTAAATCCGAAACCGGTGCCAACATTACCGTGAATGGCAAACGCTACAGGCAAACGATTCTTGATTTTTTTATTCCTCATGTCATTGGAAATCATTTGGAGGAGAAATTGTTCCAAAAAGACGGCGCAACATGCCATACAGCGCGTGCAACAAAGACTTTGTTGAGCCAAACGTTTAGTGACCGAATCTCAAGAAATGGACCAGTGAGTTGGCCACCTCGTTCCTGTGATTTGACACCTAAGTTCAGCTTAGTCGCCGCTGTCGCGAAGACCTAAAGGCTCTTGACTCGCAGCATTAGACGAATCTCTGGTGGGTCCCTGGACACACGAACATATCCGGCAACGAAAGAGTCGGCACTCTATAATTTTAGAGAACGAGGAGAATACAAGTTTTGAAAGAAAGCCAACAACAGAAGGAAGTCATTATCCATTTGTGACTAATCACGCAAACTGTGACCAATATATGATTAGAGCTGAACCAACAACCTTTTTGTTATGGCGTCACTGAACAAGTTGGCCGGAACTCTTACCGGTCAGAGTTCGCTAAGGAACGACGCAATGAAACTAAATCTCTATGATTACGGCATTACGGCATCTGTAGAGGCTGCGTTGATGAGGAAACGAATGAAATAACATCTCATTTTCTCTGTCACTGCCCATGGCTCTGTCAGTTGAGGAACTTGGAATATAAATACTTGTTCCAAGACATTCAAGAACTTTTGCTGTCTCACTATCTTATCTTGGCAGGTTTATAAGTACATCAAGATGGAGTAGAGAAAAGAAGATCAAGAATTGAGGACTAAAGCCAGAACAACGAGGCCAACACTCCCACCGACTGATATCATAATGGGTCCACAAGGACCTGAGTGCGGTGAAGCAGAATCGCTCTATTGCATCAAGCCGAAAATCTTACTTAACCACACAATTCGCCCATACAAAGTTTGTTGGCATGCCAATTTTCGCGGGTGTTTTGTTTATTTCGAAAGAAAACAAATAAAAAATAAAAATTTGGATTACATTATAACTACACTGACTTCTCTAAGGCTTTCGACCAGCTGTCACATGAAATAATCGAATTTAAGCTCAGGAGCTTTTGGTTTCCCACCATGTTTCATAAAATGGGTTAATTCATACCTTAGATGAAGGGTTTACCAAGTCAAATTTAGAGGATCGCTGTGCGTATCTTTCACAGCCCAGTCTGGAGTTCCCCAAGGAAGTCACCTCGGACAAATTCTATTTATACTAGCCATTATTAATGATGTTAAGGCATGTATAAATGAATCGGTGATTGCTAAAACAACATAAGTGACATTTTTATTTTTTTACAGGAGATACAAAAAACCCTATATTTTTGCTGATGCGCCTGCACCAAATGCCGATTTCGCGCTTGAATTTCTGTGTGTTTTAGGTATCAAATTATGTTGGTTTTGTTCTCAACGCAATGTCTACCCATAAGTGGTGTAAAAATGTAATAAAACTGATTTTGAAAAATCTGTTACTTATGTTGTTTTAACAATCACCGATTCAAATCACAGTAATATCCTGATCTACGCTGATGATATGAAAATATATAAATCTACCACTAGTCAGCAAGATAGAATTTTTCTTCAATCTGACATTAGCCATGTTTCTTTTCACGCGGATATAGGGATAATTTGAAATTTGCATGTAAAATACAACAACAACTTATCCTATATACGCTAACTTTAGCGGGGATAGCTATCTCCGCTAAGTCCTTTAGCGGGGATAAACAGTGCTTCCAAAACCCATTTTCTTCGTTTCTGATGAATCGTTGCGATGAATTTTTCAGGAAATGTCAAATTTTGACATTCCGCCGACCACTAACACATCCCGCCGAATATTTTGTTCGTGATTTTATTATTATTTTTTTTTCAAAATTTAGTAAATCTGTCAATGTGAAACTGTTTTATAATTTTAGAATATGTTTGGCATTAATTTCAACTGTCGGAAGTTAATATTTTTGAATTTCACGATTTTCAATACAAATTTCTTAACTTAACTTACAGCTGTGTCACTAATAAACGTCCTAGGTGCATGTGTGCTGCCAAGTTGTTTTGATGAATTCTTAAGCGGCGATGGTCGGTTTTTAATGCCATGCCTATATCCGCGTGCGAAGAAACACGGCTATTAATAGCTTCGCCAATTGGTGTGATAAAAACGGTTTATTCCTGAACCCTACTAAATGTCAACATAAATGACATTCTCTAGAAAGAATATCCCTTCCACCACAAATTTCTTTGTCTCAACATATTCTTTGTAATGTGGATAATTTTAAGGATCTTGGGGTTTATTTCGATCCCAAACTGGTTTTTGTTAAGCATATTAATTTTATTGTTAATAAATCTAATTCAATGCTGGGCTTCGTAAAATGGTGGGCGAAAGAATTTAATGAACTATGTATATTTTTCTACGTCATTGTACACCTGTTTTGTCCGTCCGATCCTAGAGTATGCCTCACAAGTTTGGACACCATTCAAATCGAATAGAGGTTATTCAACGTAATACGACTTCCATGGGATGATCCATTTAACCTTCCTCCTTACAGTCAACGTATTAAGCTTCTTCAAATGATACCCTTTTCTCAACGAAGGCTTAATAGCGATATAATTTTTTTACAGCAGCTTATATCCGGTCAAATAGATGCACCTGACTTGCTGTCGTCTATTGGCTTTAATTTTTGTGGTGGTGCCTATAATTTACGTAGTGTTGATTTATTGTTTAGCCCCCATCATATAACGAATTATGGGAGGCATGAGTAGAATCTATAATCTTAATGATCATGTGTTAGTGAAATTAAGCTTACAAATATTTTGCGTCATAATGCCTTATGGCCAGTTTCACACTGAAGGTTTAAACTTGAGTTCAGCTGAACTTCGTTTAACTGGATTTTATGAATCGAAGCTGGCAGGATTTTTCGTTCTTATTACGTAATGTGACGTTATGTATTTTTTATTCTCGTTTTGACAATAAAATCCGAATATTCATAAGTCAACTGTCGAATATAGAATTGGAAATTCATTTGCCTCTTGGCTCATAACCAACTTTCCCCCTAAGTCAACATTGCCAAAAAATATGCTGTACCACAGGTAGCGGAACACAGAACCTACGCAAATCCCGCATTTATAGCCACTTAAAGTTTTCCTTTATTTTTTTGCTCTTCCGTCATCTATTGTTCGTTCTTTTGGCGTTTGCCAAATTAAAGAAAGGAATATAGTGTGAAGCGACAGCTTCCTCCTTTCAACATTCGCTTTAGCTTAAATCTCGTTTGAATTATTGCCACACCGTTGTATTTGTCTGGGGTTTTTTCCTATATGCAAGGTGTCAAGAATATAGAATATAGGAAATCTTCTCTTCCATACGCCATAAGAGCGTTCAACACAATTTCTTGTTCGAATTTGAGATTCATTGTTCAATGTTTCTTGTGGATTGTTGCAACTACGTAGAGGAGTCATCATATAGTGTCTGCATTGGTAGCCACTGTCCGCCACCATAACATGATTTCCAAATTCTCCATTTTCAAACCTAAAACAGATTCTTGAATTGTTGAAAATTGTGGAATCATGACTTGATCCAGGCCACCTTACAACTATGTCCATTATTTTGAGCTTTGGATCACACATGGTCTGCACGTTTAAGGAAAAATACCCTTTTCGCTTTCGAAATATTTCACCATTTAATACCCCTAATAAAAGATTTCCAAATTTAAACGGTTTAAACGGCAGAATACAGTCGTTTAACTTAAACTGCAAATTGAACTCAGTTTAAGGTTTAAACGAAACTGTGAAACCGAATAAATTGCTGAACTGAAGTTTAGTACGGACGAAATCTTTAAGACTATCCTCTCACTGAAAGAAAATAAATCAGCTGGTGAAGATGCCATACGGCCGAAAGACCTTAAAAATAATGCGAACGTTTTGGCTCCAGTAGTAGCAAAACTTGCTAATATGAGCTTTGAGCAATCAACCGTCCCTGAAGGTCTTAAAGCATCAATTGTCCGTCCTATATATAAAGATGGAATAAAGAACGATATCGGAAACTATCGGCCGATATCTATACTTTCGGTAACGGACAAGGTATTAGAAGATATTGTTGCCAAAAGACTACACCAATACCTTGAGAAATATCACATTCTGGCAAGCAACCAATTTGGTTTTAGGCCAAATAAAAGTATGAATCGACTACTCGGAGACTTCTCAAATAAAATAAACACAAATCAAGAAAGAAAACATCATACAACTGTACTTTTCATTGATTTTAAAAAAGCTTTCGATACATTATGCCATGAAAACATTTTAAATCAGCTGGAAAAAGTAGGCGTAAGAAGATCGTTACTTTCATGGTTCAAAAGTTATTTAAAAGATAGAAGATTCCGAGTTAAAATCAAAAATAGTGTGAGCGTAAAAAAGTTGGCAAGCCATGGCGTGCCGCAAGGGTCAAAGCTGGGTCCTCTATTTTTCATCATTTATATGAACGACTTGTTACTAGCTCTCAGACAAAGCGCTGTGTATGCTTATGCAGATGATACGGCAATTGTGGTTAATCACAAACACTTTGAAGTTGCGGAAAGAACTATGCGAAAAGAATTCAATGCAGTCTCGTCATGGTGTCATGACAATGGGCTCATCATTAACGCTAAAAACGCCAAAGTCATGCACATCCGTCCACCGCATATTCTTAAGCAGAAAATAGAAATCAAAATACATAATTCGGAATGCCTGCACAAGGTCCGTGACCACGTACTACTTCAAGACGATGACGAATGCTCGACCGTACTTAAAAACGTATCAACGTATAGATACTTGGGAGTCATGGTTGAATATAACTTTAAATGGAGCTATCACATAACAGCGCTGACGAAAAACCTTAGGCAATCCGCTTACGCTCTATTTCATCTAAGCAGTAGATGCCCACACGAAGTTCTTCGGCACTGCTACTTCGGCTTGGTGGAGTCGCATTATGGCTTGGGGAAATGCGCCGCAGCTCCAAAAACTCAATATGCTGCACAGGAGAATTCAGAAGATGATGATGAGATCGCAGTGACAACAAGGTGGCAACATTAAATCGTATCTTTCCGTCAACCAACTGTATAAATTGGAGATACTCTCAACATTCAAAGATGACAGCACGTATAAAACACTAACCCAACAAACAGTAAATACAAGAAGTCGACAACAAAACAAATATATGGTCCCGCTGTTCTGGAACGAGTATGGACGTAGACGCTACGCAGTAACTGTGCCAGCTACATTCAATGAATTGCCAACACATTGTCTGGATCTACCTAAATCAGTATTTTTGAAAATAATCAAAAAAATGTATCTTAATGTATCAATGTTTAACAATTTATATAAATTTTTCAATATTTTATTCATTTTTATTGTTATTTTAATATTCTTTCTTTAATTTAATGAAGTAAACTAAATTAATGAATTCATGCAAATAGAACTCAAAGATAAACAAAATATTCAATCTTCTGCAGACAAGCCACTTAGGCTTTGCAGAAAAATATTGAAAATTATAAAACAATTTGAGCAATATAAAAATTCAATTCAATTCAATTCAATTCAAAAAAAAAACCCAAAGTGGAGTTTAAACTTCTACTGTGAAACTGGGGGTTAGTGTCTTAAATTATTTGCCTGAGTTCTATTAGTATTTTTTAAGTGAACATAATTATTGTTTTTCTAATTATTGTTTTACCTTACGTATGTCCGTACTAACATACATACATACATATTAGGCCTTAACGGCCCATACAGGGCCTGAACCTAGCTTCTCCAACCACTGTCATGAGAAGTGGAGGGGACCTCCAGCTTTACGCCGAATCCGAACGGCAAATTTGAGAAGCTTTCTCATGACAACTCTTGGATGTTTGTCAGACGTTCGCAAGAGGTGCCACCAACACGCGGTATTCCCAAGTGGTCCCATATCTAAGTACTAACCACGCCCACGTCGTTTAATTGTGGTGATCGAACGAGAACCGATTGATTCGACGTGGCAAGGTCGTTGGCATGTCCTTACTAACACCTGCACTAAATGATGAGCCTATGAGAGCACTCTTAGTGCCGGCAATTTTCTCCTCGTGATAGTTGCTTGCTTTAAGCACTCCACGACGCAGATCTGATAGTGTGTTAAAAAATAAACGTGTCGTGCATTAAAGCTCCAACAGTCAATCTGTTTATATTGCGTTTAAGTTCAAAACAGCATTCTTCGTAGGAACGGTAGTGGTTCCAACACGTTCAATTTTATTACACTATTTTGTGAACGTCAGAATATGAGTGGGATTTCTTCTGCCTTTCAACATCGTAAAACTTAAAAAAAAGAAAGAATTTTTCTTTAAGGAATAAAACCTTACCGCTTCGTTGCAATATTATATTCGCAATGATATTGACTTGTCCCTGAAAAGTAATAAAAAGTCAATCTTTCACCTGTCTCTTACGAGTTGTTACTATCAGCATGAAACAATCACTAAACAAACATGCTAATTCTGTGTACCTATTTACTCTAACGCAAACAAGAAATCACAATACCAAGCGTCAGACGCATTGAAATTTATTCTACGGAGAAAAACGCTATCGTTATCAAGTCCGTCGCTATTCCGACTTTATCGCACTCGACAAACATTCCAGGTTTTATCGTTCGCCCCATTTAATAACATCTACAGTTGTTGGCGTTCAAAAATTGTTTATACCAGTATTTTATATTCCTATCTCAGAATAAAATTTGCGAACAGAGCTGGCACGCAGCAAAATATGAACCTAGTTCGTGCGTAAAGGTAAAATTTATGCGTTGCACAATGGAATTACGGAACGCACCAATCTGTACTTGATTCGCATAATAATTCATTGTTTCTGTGATGATGTGTGCAATTTTTTGTTTTAAATATTAACCAACAAAAATAATGATAACCACGTGAGGTTAAATTGTTTTTCATTTTTTAGCCACATTTTGCTGAGACCATTTGGCCCTCATTTTTCACAAAACAAAAGGTTGGCAGTAGTATTATTTTAGAGTTTTGTCATTGTTGTGGTTGTTTTTTTGTATACCTAGACCTCAGCTTCAAAAAAACGGAAACACAATACCAAATGCAATTTGAGTGACAATTGAAAAAGAAATAAATGTTGGCGCCTATTAATTGGGTGTTCATTTCCTTTTTACAGACGACATGAAATTAAAAGAATGCGATTTATTATTTTTATAAATGAGTTATTCAGATAATAAGAAGAAGATTATACGAGTATCAATGGAAAAATTATTTGCAATTGCGGAAATTTAAATATTTGGGATCTGTGATAAAAAGGGAAGCAACCTGACGGCAACATTAATCATCGCGTAAACGTATGGTAGATGAACTGGCGGGAAAACTCGGCCTCTGTGACCAAAAAGTGTTCCCTGAGCTAAAAGGAATGCTTTACACCCCCGGGCAAATAATGCTGGATAGTGTACAAAGGGTATGAGAACAAATTAAGGGCAGCTGAAATGAATTTTTCGCTTCGCATGATAGCAAGATTAACAAAACTTGAACGAATAAGAAGTTCCAAGATACGAGGAAGCCTTCACGTATAAGAACCAGTGCTGCCACAAGGGAACAAATTTGTGTAGCAAAACTTAATTTGCGTAGCAAAACTCAAAAGTCCAAAATATCATTTTTTTTTCGAAAACAAACAATAAAACACTTAATTCTTTATTCAAAGTAAATATGTTTTTAAGGACTAGTACAAGTACAGGTGGTAAACTATATATTTTACAAAACTATAAACAAACAAACCGAAAAAATAACATTAAAAACTTGACTTTAAAGGCGGTTTGCATGCATTGCTATTAGAATAAAAAATAAGTTCATATCACAAAATTATAAATGTAGGATCTTTGTACCAATAGCAGAATTAATATCACATAGAAATTCCGGCAAGTCTTTTAGATTAATACAGTTTTTTTTTTAAAGTTCAAAAATTAAGTTTTTAAGTACCTTTTTAGAAAAAATTAAAGATTCGACACCCATATTTCGTTTCTTTTTGAAACCAAACATTTTGCAGCCATTATTTTATCTACTGTCTCTATGTATTTTAAATGAGTTCGTCTTCTTGTTCTTGTTGGGTATGGTAGAAAAGAATATAAGTTGTTGTGGGAAAGTGAGTAAAGATTGAATATATGTACTTTCGTTTATTTTTTTTTCAACAAAAATTCCAAGATTTATGTTAACATTTCGTGCTTTAAAAAAAGTAGCAAAATAGCAGTTTTTAGGGAGAGTGCGTAGCAGCGTAGCAAATTGGAAATCGCGTAGCAGTTTTGCTACGATCATAGCAAAGTGGCAGCGCTGATAAGAACCTATTTCAGGAAAAATCGAACGTGGCCAGCTCAGTTGGTACTGAACTGTTTAAAGGAGAGATCATACTACTCCCTTCAAAAAGGAGAAAGACAATATCAATCAACGTTCCAATACAATCGCGATAGAAAGGTAGGCCTAAAAAGCCCTGGACCTCATAAATGCAAAAACACATGTAGTTGATTCGCCTCCCCGACGGATTGATACGAAGTCAAACCGGCGAGTCAAGCGGACTTGTATTGATAAAATAGTAGCATTTTGATAGTAGTTGAGATCATAATGCGTCTTTAAAGATTTTTTGTTGAATTTTTTATAATAATTGATCGAATGTGGGGGGAAGTCATCGACGTCAAAGAAAAAATATTTTCAGTTTAACAATCTGTAAAATAAAACCTAAATTACCGAATTACTCCAAATCAAACAGTGACCCCAAGCAGGGGGGTTGCAGGGGGGCAGCATGCCCCCCCCTATAGGTATTGAACTGTTTATGGAATCTACTTGCGATTTCGCAACTAAACCCATAAACAGTGCATTGCATTATGTGGGGGCCAGCTGCCCCCCAGCAACCCCCCTGCTTGGGGTAACTATTTGATTTGGAGTGGGTGCAAGCATCTTTAGTTATAATAGACAAATTCTCAAATTATAGGTGGGAAATAACTTCACAAAATTTACGGTGAAGTTATTGCTCACCATCAGTGGGCAATAACTTCATAAAAAAGGTGAAGTTATTGCTCACTCGAGGTGAGGTTATTGCCCATGTGAAGTTATTGCCCGTGAAGTTATTTCCCTGCACCGTTAAATGCTACTTGTAGTTTCCTTTTGCTTTCAAAGTCACACTTATAGAAAATTTTCCATCCGTTAATAAGCAGAGGAATAACAAGGGCCTTGGCAAAAATCAGTCTTGTTTTAACGGGTGTAAACTTTTGAGCAGCCCATAGAGTTCGAAGAACCCAATATGTCTTGCCCACTATATAACTTATGTGATTGTTCCACGTTAGTGTTCTAATGAAGACTACGCCCAGATTTTTAAAGTCAATGAATTCAATTTTCGAACCGTTAAGCATTACATGTGGCAAATAGGAGAGGTCCAATTTAGTGTTCGAGATAGCTATACATTTACATTTCCCTGGATTAAGTACTTAACCACTTATTGAACACCAATTTGAAATTCATTGAAGCTCGTCATTTAAATCGCTGGCCCAATCCTCAATTAGACCTAAGGGACAACTTCGATAAATTTGAATGTCATCAGCGTAAATGTATTTAGATGAACTCAATATGACGGAACCTATATCATTAATATATTTTGAAAATAAAAGAGGCGCTAAAATCGATCCTTGGGGAACACCTTTCGTTAGGGGGAGAAATACAAATCCGATAACACACCCTCTAGTGACACAGCCTGCTTTCTTCCAATTAGATATGCTAAAATTAATTTAATATCAGAGGAAGAAATATCAAAGAATTGTTTTAACTTATTGATAAGGATAGAGTGATCTACCATTTGTCAATTAAGAATATACTTCTTATAACTAAGTGTAAGGCTAATTATTACAGTGTGATACATTTTTGTGTAAAGCAGAAGAAAAGATACTATACCAAGACGTGGTAAAGTAAATACATACACTCGTCGCCACTTGAATGGGACACCCTGTACGCTCTATTTGCAATAGCTCATAACTCCAAAGCGGAATGATAAAATAATGATATTATGCCCGTTATCTTTATCCAACTCTTCTTCTTTTTCTGTGACAAAATTGCAAGTTCTGGAAAGGAGCCGTTATATGTTTTTTGTTCCACTTTATGTTGACATTCGTTGGAATTAAAACAACATTTTTGCGCCACTTTTGCGAAACATGCATTTAGTTTGATCGTTATTCTTGGCGCGCGGACTCATATTCTTCGTTGATCGATTTCTTCTGTTAATTTCGACTATTTAATTTAAAGAAAAACTAAAATGGGTCGAGGAAAAGCATTAACCGAGGCGGAAAAAGGGTCAAATCAAAGCTTACAAGGACGCTGGCTTATGTATTGCCAAAATAGCTAAAAAAATCGAGACGAGCCGACACGTTATATATTTTTAAGTAATGAGTATGAATATGGAAAAAACATGAAAGGCCGGACACACAGCGTGCTTACTAATGCGGAAAGGCGACTTATTTTAAGAAAAGCGTCAAATTCTCACGACTCTTACAACTATGCGTCGAAAATCAAGAAGAAGCCACCTCTCAACCCGGTTCGAAAAGAGCAACGTCTCCTGGACTTCGGAGTGGCATAGAGTAGTCTTCTCCGATGAAAATAAATTTAATTTCGAAGGCCCCGATGGCTATAGGTACTATTTCCATGACTTCCGCAAAGAAACACATTATTTGGAGTGGCTGCATATCAGAGTTGGAGGTGTGATGGTGTGGGGGCCATTTTCTATTATGGAACCTGCCAACTACAATTTATGTCAACCACAATGAATGCGTTGTCTTGCAATAGCATATTGAAAAAGGACTTTCCATTCTTTTATACCCTTTTTGGACCTCTGCCGTGAATTTATCAATACTAGGGGTCGCCCCATGGTCGAAATTCGACCAATTTATTCTATAAGTTGAAAAAAAAAAAACAAAGTCGACTGTTATACATATTAATTGGGAAATTAAATTTTTCGACATTGATTTCACATGATATAAATTTTTTCCGGCATCTTCAAGTAACTTTAAGCATTTTGAAGTAACTTCAAGCATGTCCAAGTAAATTCAGGTATGTTCAAGCATTATCAAATAACCACACAGTAATGTTGTTGTTGTTGTAATTTCATCCAATTCGCTTCATTTTACCTGCTGTGTTTCATAATGTCTGTTATATATGTGGATAATTTTTGTATTGTGCACTTCTATGTATTGCCCCCTACCCAAATATATATAGTATTGGCATATCTATGTGACGTGTAATAGCAAAAAAGGGGGGAAACACGTTATAGGCAACTCCGTATTAATATATAGATGATAATGCGCCAATACCTACAGCTCGGGAAGTTAAAACCTATATACAGAGTCAAAGTGTGGAGCTATTAAGCTGGCCGCCCTTTTCTCCGGATTTAAATATCATTGAAAATGTTTGGGGATGGTTGGCACGTCAAGTATACGAATCAGGACAACAATATTCGAGTATACCCGAACTAACCCAAGCCATCGAATTAGCTTGGAGATCGATTTTACTGAATTATTTGGCTAATTTGTATACATCCCCTCCAAATCGGATATGTGAAGTTTTGAAACAGAAAGGTGGCTCAACACACTATGAAACATTTTTTTTTAATGTAAAATACTCCAATTACCTTAAATTTAAGTTATTTTTGTAATAAAAAGAATCAGAAATCTGTAAAATGTTTTTTTTTATTAAAGTGTCCTATTGAAGTAGCGCAAATTTTCGACCCCGCATTTTGCCGGTTTTTGGTTGATAATATTTTGTTAAAACTTAAAGCCTTAGCATTGAATCTTCCTTTTGATCAAATAACAGCAATTAAATTGACTTTAATTTACAAAAAAAATTAAGTCTCTAGCATGCTTGGGCGCAATGAAGGATAGCAAACAAACGTAAGGGGTGTCCTATTCAAGTGGCGAACATATAAGAAAAGTAAGTGACATGTTTTATATCAATATGTAATAAAAATAGATTTGAATGAAACAACATTGGCTTATATAACATAAAAAAATGAAGAGTTTTGGGTGGGGTGCAGCGTTGCCATTTTTTGTTTTTGCCAAGTCGGGATTTTGGAACTTTTTGAGTGAAAACAGCGGGATTCTTTAGTCGAAAGCGGGACATAGTAAAAAAACGTACATAATCAGAAGTTTTCAAATATTTATCTTTTTATTTGAATTAAAATTACGTTTACGTGACAATAGATAGCAAAAATAACCATAGAAAATGTATTTTAATGAAAATATAATATTTTAAATCAGATTCACCCTATCGTTAAAAATAGATGAGTCTAATTCGTCTTCAGGATAAAAAAAAAACAGAAATCAAAATCAAAAAAGTTTTATTCATTAGAAAAATATGGCGTTTTAAACAATAGTCTGTGGAGTGAATGTTACAAATTGCAACTTACAATAAGAGAATAATTATTTATAAGAATTACTTATTCATGATATTTCTGTGAAGATTTAACTTCTTTTAAAGTTTACTTTTTCCGTTAAATAAAGATGAACTCTTCACAGGATGGCTGTAGATTAAACTAGATGAGTTACTCTGCTTTCATTAAATTTACGGAGCATTTATTTCTGGCATCCGACCATTTTAAATTCAGCTGGGAAAAAACGCGTTCGTTACTTAATATGAAAGACACTAGTTTAAATATATTCCTGGTATCTTTTTTTGGAAACTGTTGAAAGAGCTGGTGCCATTTCTGTGCGGTGGTGGCAGTGGTGTCTTTGCAATTTCCTACTAATACGTCCAAGGATGATTTTAACAAGTTCAATTCTTCATATACGCATTTTCAATCATGTCAAAACTAACTTCACTTTCCAGGTTTATGAATTTAAGTCTAGATAAAATATTTTCATCTGAAAAATTATAACGTTGTCTATATATTGTTGGCAATTTTTGTAAAAAATTTTGAAGTCTTCGACGGCTTTGGTCCGTTCAGATTCAACCAATTTATTTAAAATCTGTTTTGTCTGGTAGCCGAAAAACCCATCATTTAGCCTTTGAGTCAACCTTGAGCGGAAGAGGCAACATGACTCGTGCATTTTTGTTATGGCAATATCATTTAATTGAGACTCTTTTATTAATTTACCAAAAGCACTCATCACATTATGAACAAAATGCAAGTAGGCTAGAGTTTTTGTTTCCTCTGCTTCAGAGTAAAAAATCTTTTCAATGGCTTTCGCACATGATTCTTGCTTATCAAAGTAGCTTTTCAAATCAGGCCAAACCTTGATTACTCTCTCAACAGCAGGACAAAGCGACAGAAATCTTGTATTTACGTGACGTAATAATTCGACAAACTCCATTTCCGTAGTTTAAAATATCTTCATCAATTCCGTACGACGTTTAGCTGAATCTGAGAAATGGCCGTATATTTTTAAGATGATAGCTTCTATATCGATATCTAATCTATCACATGCAAATTTGCTCATGTTATGCAAGATGTGAACTGAACTGAGCTTTTAATATTTTTTCGTTTTCGTCAACGAGATTCATGAAAACAGAATTATTTCTCCAAAAATCGGGACTTAGGCTGTCCCGCGCGGGACATTTAATTTTGATTTAAAAATCGGGACGTCCCGCCAAAATCGGGACATCTGGCAACGCTGGTGGGGTGACCCTTTAAGAAAAACTAACAAAATGAAATCAGGAGTTCAAAAGAAAACATTAATATGTAATAAACGAAAGATACAGAGGCAAGATGCAAGATACAGTACAAATACAGAGATACAAATAACAAACGAAAAAAATAAATTTTACAAACAATTTTAAAAATGTTATTTGAAATTAAACTAAAGTTAAAATTACCAGAATTAAATTAAACCAGAATATCAGAAATAATTGATTCCAAGCCAATATAGGCAAATCGGAAGAGCCAAATTTTAATTTGCTTTATAAAAGGTCCACGTATTGATAATGTCCTGATAGACTGCAGGAGTTTATGAAACAATCGATACGACAAAATAGAATTAAAATTACGATAAGCAGTGGTACGGAAATTGGGAACAGATAACATACCTTTACACGTAAATCATAAGTGGAAATGAAAATTGCAATGATCAGATTTCATGAAAAACTTTGTTAATACCTTGAAACAATATATGTAAATGACGAACAGGAAGAATATTCAGGTCACAGAATAAAGGACTATAAGTCTTAAAACATATTTCTGCAATATTAGCAGCGGATGTATTTTATTTGGAATGGAAAATTCCGTAATATATTACTTTTAAAAGCTTATATTTCGCAGGCAATAAAAATATCTAAGTAAACATCGCAAATACTTTTTCAATATATCTGTATGAAACGAAAAACTCATTCTAGAGTCCAGGCTGAGTCCCAAGTACTTGTTGTCTACTGCTTCAATTAAAAAGCATTTATTATTGCAGATTAGACTATTACAGTAGGTTTGAGAGGAAAGACCGGACGTGCAATTGCAGTTAGTCAGTTTGTATCTCTGACACTTAGGTGCGTGGAAGAACACATTTGCTTCAAATTTGGCCGAGAGATAAGTTGAAGAACATTTTTTTTTAAATTTACTTTACATTATTACTAATTGATGTTTAGCAAACCAATGTATCAAAAGATTAAGATTCCAACTTACATCAGACACCAAGTTTAAAGGGCTGATTGATCCATAAGAGAAACCAATATCATTCGCAAAGGCAGTAGGTGATCCTTTGAAGACAAGAGAAAACGGTGAATTGATGTAGACTAAAACAAAATGGGACCTAAAACTGATTAAAATAGATTAAGGAACTTGACTTCGCTCCTTTCTTCACCAATTTTTACTTGTTGCGACCTGTTTTTCAGATACGACCTGAGCCAATTTAGTATGAAACCACGGAATCCGGATTTCTCCAGATTCCTCAACAAAATTGTATGGTTAACCATATCAAAAGCTTTGGTTATATCAATAAATAAGCTCGCTGTGCATTTTGAGGAAGCAAACTGTAGCCTCTGAAATAGACTACTGGGTTGATGTGTCTGTATTATATTGAACAGTATTATAAAAAAACGACAAGCATTTTAGAAAATAGAAAACGTGTTTTCAGAGGGGTAAAATACTGTGAAGACCATAACATGCGAAGAACACTATAAACTTTGCCCACGCTCCGATATGCATATCCCAAGACAGTGTACTGTTAAATAACATACCAAGATTTCTTACAGTAGAAACATAAGCTATGGGTAAACCGTTTAAGTATAGACTTTTGAAATATTCTAAGTGTAATACTTTTCGACTTATAACAGGGCATTTGAACTTCAAGGGATTTAAGAACAAACCATTACGTTCCGACCAGCGCGATATTCTTTCTAAGTCTTCGTTTATTATGTTTGCACCATCTTCGATGAGCCCAGGAAGGCAACTTTTGTAAAGTTGAACATCATCAGCGTACATTTGGATTGGGGATGTTGTTATCTTAGCGGGAAGCTCATTGATAAACAGGGAAAAAAGAAGAGGTCCTAATATCGAGCTCTGAGGGACACCTCTTATGGTCGGAAGGAAACTTGAAGTTCTATTCCCAACTGAAACTGCTTGTTTTCTATCCCGAAGATAGGATGACAGCAAGCGAACCGCTGAGAGTGAAAACTCGTAAAGCGTCGAGAGTTTATAACACATATTGTCGTGGTCCACAGTGTCGAACACTTTAGAGAAATCAAGAAGAACGAGGAACGTGACATGGTCATCATCTACTGCACCTCTGATATCTTCAACTATATTTATGATGGCGGTGCAACTATGCTTTTGACGGATACCAGAATGCTTGGATGAGAAGCAAAGGTAGGGTTGAAATTGGTATAAACTCTTCGCCTGTGGAATTTTGAGGCTTTTAGGCTAAAAAAAATTCCAGGAGACATAAAAGCAGTGCTTATAACGTGCGCGAGAAATGGCACCAATGATGGTATTATTGCTCTGACCAAAATTGGATGAATCTCATCGATTCCTATAGCCTTTGACTTAACAGACAGGAAACTTTCTACTATATTAGTATCGCCCACCAAAAGGAGGATTTCTGCCTGGTAGTACAATGGAACGTTACCGAGTCTGAGTGCTCTGGGATTTGGATTTCCTTTTTTTTAAAAAAAAAGAAAAAAAAGAAGAGTATCGCCCACCCTTTCAAATGCAAATGACGTTGCAATTGGTAGAATAGAATCATCAAAAGAAGAGTTAGTAACCGAGGAACCGAAAATGTAGTCGAACGTGCCAGGAAATCCCTAGCTGTTCTTTATATAAGCAAAAAGGCGGTAGGCTCCACGTGGGGCCTACAACCAAAAATTATGCACTGGATATACATGTCGGTAGTTAAACCGATTCTCCTCTATGGAGTACTGGTCTGGTGGCCCGCCTTGGAGAAGAAGTCCAACCTAACCTTGCTGGACAAAACTAAACGAGTTGCATGGCTCAGCAGCACCGGTGCACTGAGAACCTCTCCCACTGCGGCGCTCCACGCCTTGCTCCACCTTCTCCCGACTGACATCGTCAGCAAACAGTTTGCTGCCAGCTCAGCAAAAAGACTGAGAAGCTCCAGATAATGGAAAGAGCAACGCGCTGGACATGCCAATATACTATCGATGTGTCGACATCTTCCTAAGGTCACCGACCACCTGCCCACTGAATACAATTTCAACCTGGGCTACCAACGTCTAATCCTAGACAGAGCCGAGTGGACACAACGTCACGTCCTACACCACGAATCGCTGTCAATTTTAACGGATGGGTCCAAAACGGAGGACGGAGTCGGTGCCGGAGTCTTCTCTGAAGACCTGGACATTCACCTCTCCTTTAACCTTCCAGAACACTGCAGCATTTTTCATTGTAATATACATCGACAGTCAGGCGGCCCTCAAATCCCCTGCATCCAGCACTTCGAGATCCAAGGCAGTGAAAGACTGTCAGTATAACCTCACACTTTGCTGAGTTCCGGGTCACTGTGACATATCAGAGAATTGTGAAGCTGCCGTACTGGCTCGACGGGGCTCCTCTGGTTTAAACAGCATACGTGTCACCGACATCGAGGTGCCAACGTCTTTTGTTAAACACTTCATAGACACCAATGCGGTGAGCGAAGCCAACCATAGTTGGCACCAACTCGACCAGTGCAACACCCCAAGGTTACTCTGGATGACATTAAATAAACCCAGGACCATCGGACTTCTGAGGCATAAGAGAGGAACCCTCCAAATTAGTAAACGCCCTCACCGGGCACTGTGCTATAGGAAGGAAGTGTCCTGCACTCGCCAACATTAGGAAGGCTACACTGGGTGAATACCTTTCCAATGATCTGAACGATCTCAACAACGCCTGCACAGCAAAGATTAGCTGCTTCATTCAGAGGAGCAAATGGTTTCCTGAGTAAGAGGGTGACCCACCCACCTTACACATCGGCGGCACAATGGACCTACCTCTGGTCTAAGTGCATCCTCATCGAGGGCCGCTTCCAACCAACCAACCAGCCGAGGAACTTGAATATGGTTTAGATAAAAATTTACAATTTAGGTCATTGCAATCAATATTGTTGAAGCAAGTTAGCTTTTGTTTTCCAAGACCTAGTTCACGAATATTGTTCCTTAATTTGCGACCATCTGAGGTAGAATAAAAGCGGTTATAATAAATTTGTGTTTTAGCAGTTCTTCTTTCATGAACTGCCCTTTTTCGCAAGTGTTTATATATTTGATGAAACTCTTTCAGTTGAAAACGTTTCCACTGTCGATAGGCCTGATCGCGTTGTATTATTAACTCCCGTATTTCGTAAGTTAAGCGCGGGTATGTTGTCTTTACAAAATTCCTACTTTGATTGGGACGTTTGTATTAAAAAAAGCGGCCAAGTGTGAGTCGGACTCGCCCATGAAGGGTTCCGCGCGAATTATAATTATTATTTACTTAGGCACCTATTACAAATTTATTATTAGAAAATAATGGTTCACGGTTTACGCATAAGGTTTATGTTTATGAAATTAAATGTTTTTTTTTTTTTTTTATATTTGAGTTGATTGAATGAAAGGTAAATTGCGGTTTACCATTTATGACGTATAAAAAAAAACTACTTGCTGGATCTCGTTCAAACCAATTTTCGTTGGAAGTTTGTATGGTAATGTACATCATATATTTTTATTAGTTTTATCATTCCAACATTTTACCACTTTTACCACTTCGGAAGTGTCTCTCGCGCAAACTATTCAGTTTAGAAAAAAATGATATTAGTAACCTTAATATCGTTTTTGAAGACCTATCCATAGATACTCCACACGCATGGGTTTGATGAAACTTAGTTTCAGTTCTAAGTATGGGGAACCCCCATTTTTTTTTTTTCTATTTGTGTGTGAAAATCTTAATGCGGTTCACAGAATAAATCTACTTACCAAGTTTCAAAAGTATAGCTCTTAAAGTTTGGGAAAAAAAAGTGGATGTGACATTCCCTGACAGTCAGACAGACAGACATGTGCCGAATTGCCGAATTATCTCATCCTTTAGCTCTTGAATTGTTGCTGGCTTATCGAATCTATGGCCGAATCTATAAGGGTTCCGTTTTTTGCCATTTGGCTACGGAACCCTAAAAAGAAGAATAATATTATAATTACCGTTTAAAATTCGACGATTTAAGTTTGTTGGTCTGGAAAAACTACATATACTGTTCCAAAACTTTTCATATTACATTTTGGAAAACAAAATATATAAACACTAAAGAAATTTGTCCGGATCGTAAGCAACCAGAGTTTCACAATTGACCAATTAAAGTCCTCAACCTTAACCCGTTCCCCTTCTAGATATTTTGGGTGCCACAGCATGTCGTTATCCCACAAAATGTGAACGTAGCTTGTCGTTAGAAGGAAAAGCGGCAGCAAATCTATTTATTTCTTTTAATTGACCATATCGTCTGCGTTCCAGTTTGAATTTGGGTTTAACTCAGACCGTATAGTAAGAGGTAAGACACTTGCGTAGATTTTGAATTTAATTAGAAATTATTAGTTCCCGCAGTTCGAAAGTAAAACAATGACTGTAAAAGCAATTTCCACGGGAATAGCTATTCAAGTGAAACCAAAACTATCGGCCAGGCTGTAAGTAAGCCACAAACAATCAGACGGCGTCTGTAAGCGTAGACTATACGCGCTGCCAACATCATCGGGTGGGTGATCGTGGCTCGTAGGTTCGATTCAAGGGAGAGACGAACGAAAACGACGCGGCGGCACATGGCGTTACTACTGTGCTCCTTTATTATATCTTAAAGCCTTTCTACTTCACGGCTTGTACTCAAGATTTAATGCTATCGCCGATGCGCAGGCGCACAAATTTTCCATGCATGGACCAAGGGACGGGGTGCGCACAACACGTGTAGCTGGACAACTCCATAGGTCCAGGCACATGCATTAATTATACACTATTTCGAGCAGAGAACCAGTGAGTGAGGAACACTCACTTAGTCACTTTTGCTATGGAGAAGTTGTATTGTAGAAGTATTTTTTTTTTGTTTCTTTATTTTAACTGATTTCATGAGGTCTTTATAACAGTGTCGTCAGTGATTTCCGGGATAGTGCAAAATGGGTTGTCTATAGGTTTGCGTTTATTTGTATTTGTGTGGCATTTAGCATGTCATGTTGTAATTACGTTTCAGACACTTTAGCATAAGTTATGACTGTAGGTACAGTCTTGCGAGTCAGTTTTAAAGCGCACGTTATAAGTTTTGCGACAGATATTGAATGCGTAGGTGTGTCAACGAGGACGATGGACGACTTTCGTATTGAAATTCATCGCGATAGTTTATTGAAATGGAACAATAAAATAAAGTTAAGTTAGTTTGTTTGTTTAAAAAGGGTGGTTACATTTTAAGGGCCGATGTTGATTTTGAATAAAACACAAATTGTTTAGGAAATTATTGTCATTTCTTTTTATAATGATAATATTGGTATGGTTCAATTATGTATGGAACAAAATATCGGCCAAATGGCCGCCGCGACGTCGGCGGCACACCACCATCCGATGGTCCAAATTTTCGATGACGCTGAGGCATAATTGAGGTTCTATGCCGTTAATGTGCCGAATTATCTCATCCTTTAGCTCTTGAATTGTTGCTGGCTTATCGACGTACACCTTTTCTTTCAAATAACCCCAAAGAAAGAAGTCCAACGGTGTCAAATCACATGATCTTGGCGGCCAATTGACATCGCCACCACGTGTTTTTAATCTTAATCATTTGTTGTAGACTTGATGGTAGTAGACGTGCGTTGTCTTTAGATTTGACTTTTCTGGGCATTGATTGGTCAATGCTTTCTAGGACCGCAAGAGTAAAAAAATCTAAGGCATCTTCAATTTGATATCGATCAGTAATATCTCCATTAAAGTCCTCAATTCTCCTTTCACGTTGTACTTAAACCTATTCCAGTTGGCATTTTGAAAAGACTAGATTTATATTTTGCACCGGTTCTAAGAGAACGCTACATAACACTGGTAAATGGTCTGAACTGAGCTCTGTTATGAATCACTGAACTGGATGAAAAGACCTGGCTTGTAAGTCAAAAAGAGGTCAGTAGATGCGCATCTTTTTTTTAATATACACTATCAGCTCTGTGTCGTGGAGTGCTTAAAGCAAGCAACTATCACGAGCAGAAATTTGCCGGCACTAAAAGTGCTCTCACAGGCTCATCATTTAGTGCAGGTGTTAGTCAGGACAAAACAATTAAAAATACAATAATTATGTGCCTGTAAAATACGAGTACTAACACAGACACAAAATAATGGAAATAATTTAAGATATTAAGGCATTATTACGCAAAATATTTTTCAGCTTAATTTTACTAACATTTTTTAGATTTTTAGATTAGATTTAGATTTTAGATTAGAATCTTTATTTCTTTCATTCATAAAATGATACATAATACAAAATAAACAAATAAGAAAGTATAAGAAAGGTTAGTGACAGTTTATATACAAAGATAAAATAGTGTAGAATGTCACTTCAATTGGATAAATTATACAAACTAAAATTTGGGTGGGGTGACCCAATAATAAAAACCAAAAAACTAAAAAAGTAAAGAAAAAAAAAACATGTTTAAACAGAAAAAATTATAAACAGAAAAGGAAATTGTTATAACAAAAAATGCAAGTCAATCACATGATCATTTAGATTATAGATTCTACTCATGCGACTAATAGGCTGCGGGTGGCAACAGGTGCAGTAGTAGTGTATTCGCTTACTGAATGGAAGGTCGTGCGTTTGAATCCCGGCCAAGTCCATTACTTTATATCGAATACATGAAATCGTAATCTGCCTAAGAATCTTAGACACCACCCGTGGAGAAAAACCCCACAACTGCACCCAAACACTTCTTTCCTATCTCTCTATTCTTTCTAATAGTAAGTAGCACCGAAAAGCATGCAATGAAATGCGATAGTGCCAGGTGCTGCTTACTGTTAAACACAAATGCTTACGCTGTGTTACGCACTATAAGGGTACTGTAACAACAGAAAAAAAAATCCCTTTATCGCAAGCAAATTATAAAAAAAAGGCTCATGCCTCCCATAATTCGTTCTATGATGGGGGCTAAACAATAATTCAACACTGCGTAAATTATAGGCACCACCACGAAAATTAAGGCCAATAGACGACAGGAAGTCAGGTGCATCTATTTGACCGCATATAAGCTACTGTAAAAAAATGATATCGCTATTAAGCCTTCGTTGAGAAAGGGGTAACATTTGAAGAAGCTAGATACGTTGACTGTAAGGAGGAAGGTTAAATGGATCATCCCATGGAAGTCCTCTAAGTGCAAATCGAATAAATTTACGTTCAATGGCCTCTATTCCAATTTGAATGAATGTTGTAGAACGGTGTCCAAACTTGAGAGGCATACTCTAGAATCGGACGGACAAAACAATTGTACAATGACATATAAACGTAAGGGTTATTAAATTCTTTGGCCCACCTTTTTACGAAGCCCAGCATAGAATTAGATTTATTAATAATAGAATTAATATGCTTAGCAAAAGCAAGTTTGTGGTCGAAAAAATTATCAACTTACAAATCCATGCTGTTCATTACAAATTATATTGCGACAAAGAAATATTAACTTTTTACAAACAATTTGTTAAAAAAGCTTAGGGATACACGAAAGCTTTGAGATGGGCCTATAATTAGTGATATCACCACGTTCGCCTTTTTTAAATACAGGTGTGATAAAAGCACTTTTCCATAGATTATTGAATTTACCTGTACTAATGGACAATTCAAACAGATACTTAAGATATGGAGCAATTGCATGACGGCATTTTTTAAGACCAATTGGTGCAATGCCATCGGGACCTGATGAATAGTCATTCTTCAGAGAAGAAATACATTTTAAAATTGTTTCCAAATCGAATGAGATACTACTAAAAACTACTAAAACTTATTTGGGAACAGCTAGTTAGATAACTAAAATATTGATCATCAATGTGAAGAGGGGTCTCCCTAAATGACTTACTGAAATGATCTGCAAACATATTGCTTGCGTCTAGCGAATCAGCAGTTGTAGAACTATTGTACGAGGGCGGGTCAATAAGTCCGTGACTTTTGGAATAAAACACAGATTTTTTGATAAAAAAAAAAATTATATTTTTAACGTAGTCTCCCTTGAGCTCTATACACTTTGTCCAACGCTTCTCCAATTTTTTTATCCCTTCCAAAAAAAATGATTTGTCGAGGTCCTCAAAATAGGCATTTGTTTGCGAGATGACTTCATCATTGGAGTCAAATCTTTTTCCACCAAGCCATTTCTTCAGGTTTGGGAACAAGAAGTAGTCGCTCGGAGCCAAATCTGGAGAATAGGGTGGATGAGGGAGCAATTCATAGCCCAATTCATGGATTTTTGCCATGGCAACTGCACATGTGTGCACCCTTGCATTGTCTTGGTGGAAAAGAATTTTTTTCTTGGCCAAATGAGGTCGGTTTTTTTTTCAAATCGTCATTGAATCGGTCCAATAAGTTGGCATAATATTCCCCATTGATTGTTCTTCCCTTTTGAAGGTAGTCAATGTGGATTATCCCGCGTGCATCCCAAAAAACAGTCGCCATAACTTTATTGGCTGACAAACCCACCTTGGCCTTCTTTGGCGCCGATTCACCCTTAGAAACCCACTGTTTTGACTGTTGTTTGGTCTCTGGTGTGTTGTGATGGATCCATGTTTGGTCCACGGTTACAAAACGGCGCAAAAACTCCTCCATATTGCGATTAAACAACGCCAAACCTTCCTGTGAAGTTGTTACACGATTCCGTTTGTGGTCGACTGTGAGCAAACGCGGCACCCATCTTGCGGAAAGCTTTCTCATGCCCAAGTGATCATTCAAAATTTAAACCACTGAGCCATGCGAGATCCCTACGGCTTCCACAATCTCTCGCACTTTCAATCTTCGGTCGGCCAACACCATATCGTGAATTTTTTCGATTGTTTCGGGTGTAGAGACCTCAACTGGGCGTCCAGGACGTTCGGCATCTTCAGTGCTTGTACGGCCACAACGAAATTCAGTAAACCACTTTGTTACCATTGAAATCGATGGTGCAGAGTCCCCATAGTATTTTTCAAGCTTAGCCTTGGTCTCGGTAATGGTTTTTTTTCGCAAGAAATAATGCTTAATAAGCACACGAAATTCACTTTTTTCCATTTTCTCCTCAAATTAGTGAGTAGTCTGATAAAAATAGCTGTCAAACACAAACTAACTGACGCAGCAAGTTTAAATTTTGACAGGAGTCAACTGACAGATGCCTGTTGAGAGGAGCAGTGTTGCCGTTTCAGTAAAGAGGTCAGAAATTCAAAAAGTCACGGACTTATTGACCCGCCTCGTAAGTAAGCTTCGATGGATAAACATCGGTTTTTTTTCTTAGAATTGACAAAACCCCCAGAAAAGTTTGGGGTTCAATTTTAAAGAGCATTCCATTTCACTTATTTAGTCAATATATAAGTTACAAGATAAAGATTTGAATTCATTGAACAAAGTGAAATAGAGTTCCAGATCTGAATGGCAGAGACTTTTTAAATAGTTCTTCCAAGCCCTATTACATCTGTTTCGTATCGATTTGAGCTTTTTAGTGTACCAGGGATGGGACGTTTTCAGATTTCTAGACGATTTCACAGGAATCACTCTTTCCATGCAGTTATCCATCAAAGAATAAAAAGAACCTACTGCATCTTCAATATGAGATAACGCAGTAAGATTAAAATTAAAGCTGTTAATTTCATCAGAAAGCCTTTGAAAATTTGCTTTCCGAAAGTCAAAAGATTGCGAACGGTCATACGAATTACTATTTTCGTACAAATGTGCGCCTGGAACGATGGAATGTACGCATTAGCAACATATAAATGTTTGTTCTTAAGTGTAATTTTTACACAGATAATTTCGACATTTAGTTGAAATGGAAAGTCAATAAAAAGCATCAATAGCGTTTGGGATACGTTCAGAAACTTGTGACTTTGCCATAATTTTCCTGTTTGAATTTCGGAACTTATGTCTTAAATGCATTTGGTGCATTTTGGAACTCATCCTTTTGCTCAGTGTCTTGCGAGGCTTTGAAATATCTCAGTTTCTATCAGAATCAGTTCTAAAAAATATGTTATGAATTTATGATCATATAGCGAATCTTTAATTTAACACCTAAACTGCATTTATAAAGAAAACGCTGCCGTATAAAAAAAACGAGAAACTTTTAAGAGCTTTAAATGAAACGACTGATTGAAATTCGTCCTTTTTTTACTCGTATCAATGAACTTGTCCACAATTTATTTATGAGAAGCAGTCCTTATCTGTTCGAATTAGTATTTGCATTTTTTCCGTCTTTTTCACTGTTCCTTTCCTTTCCACTGCTTCTTTTTGTTGTTAAAAAAAAGCTGCGACAAATCTCATCTTTCTCTTAGTTCTCATAAACTTAAATAGATGTTGAGTCGCGGTAACCGTAGGCTAATAGTCGAACTATCAACCGGTCAGTGGGTACATGTTAACAATGTGGTTACTTGGTTTAATTTATAAACTAATGATAACGATTAATTTTAAAATTTTTGATTTGTGGAGGTTAGACTGCGTGAGTGCGAAGAACTTAACGATAGTTTACGTACCAAGGAAGTCGGCACAGGAAGTCGGCACATGGACTACAGATCATGTAAAATGAAAACAATCGAACGATCTGGTTTTCACGATAGCTGTTTATGTCATATCTGTGGTTATAGGCAGAGATCGACATTGTCAAATCGATGTCATTCCATCGTTTTCGTTTTACGTGATCTAACCCAGCAAAGTAATGTCTTGTTGCGTTATGGAAGTTCGTCCTTTCTGGAAGCCTAATATATTTAAAGAAATACAAATAAATTTGCTTGGTGTCAGAACCTAGCTTGATAATGCACCTTTTTGACCTTAAGTAAATCATCACTTAAGTTCTTTGAATTCGAAAGCTATTTTTCGGATCCTGTAAACATCGTGTTGTATCCCCTGTCATGGATATAAATATATTTGTTCCATAGGCAGTCCACAACATTATCTTATTTAATTAATTTAATTTTTGTTTTGTTTTCCATGAAGTTGTAAAAAGCAGAATTAAAATCTCAAAAATGGCTACCTCCAACGCGAAATGAAAACAATCATTTATATTGTTGTACTGTGGATTAACCACAAAAATTAAAAACAGTGTTAAATTCTAGTTAAGTGAAACTTCTCGGGAGGAAGGGGTGGCACAACAAAAATTATAAAAGCCGCAACCATTGCACTAAAGCAAGATAGTAATTTTTTTTATGAATGTGAACATTAATCACGGCGCCGACAGGGCCTATGGGCTGCCCCATGGAGCTATTTTATTTACACCATTTTACGAGCAAGTACCCATTAATCCTGACATTTCTTAGCAAAAGATAACAATGCCATTCACCGATTAAATTTTATTCAATGAAACATTAATAAAGATAAGGTTTGGAGCCTGAACTGCGAGTTTTTTTTACTTAAATGGACGGACATTGGTATAAGACTGTATAGTGTGTCTTTATTAAGAGCAAAGGTACTCTCCCTCACTCAACACTGTTGGCAAGTGATTCACGACACTTAATTAATGTGTCTCGCAAGTAGCTAGCAATCGATGGTTTTTATTTTTCTCATGATGTAGTCTGAGTTTGACTCTGGTCAATTGGGACAATTTGATATTAAGAATTACATACGCTGCGGATAGGTGAACAGAGGCATCAGATAGAATATTGAACTTGTTTTTAATGAACCATGTTGACTGTCACTTATATGCTGTCACTATTTATTTTTTTAGCGCAGATGCTTTCGAAACTAGTTTCAGTGATACAAATTCAAATAAAAAGCTCCATTACAGCAGGTAAAATGGATAGGCAACTGTTTATGAAGGGTTGATGCCACAATTCCGAAAACCATAATACCGAATTCAATATTTTGGATTTTCCGGATTTTGACCTTTCGCAATTTTAGGTTTTATTGTGAATTCCCAGAATTTTGTTTTTCGGGATTTCATCCGACTCCTGTTTTGGTATTATTTGTACGGTAGTCCTCACAGGACACTATCTAGTAGGCCTATACGCGGATCGGCGGGTATACTGCACAACGATTACTGCAGGGACGTTGAAGAAATAGAATTCATACGTCACCATGCCCTTGGAACTAACAGATTGGAGATTCTAGGCAGCTACCTCTTTGCGGAGCTGGAGGATCTGGCTGTTATAAGCTGAAGAAAATCCTGAGATATCCATATAAATCCGAGTGGTTCTAGTAAAGCGGATCATTGAACTGTTAAACAGCGGTTTCTTTTGTTCCTCTGTTCGGTTCTCCGACTTTTAAAGTTTCATAAAACGAACACAATGGAACCAAATTGATCGTTTAAGTGAGCCGCGACATCCGTCTCAAGGGCATCCTTTTACCTAACCATACCTAAACTATATATTATTTTAAGAAACAAAATTGAGGAAAAAACATACAAATATTTGAGGAGTCATCCGATCTTTAGCAGGGCATGATAAATAAGCAAATGGCTGCCAACTCAGTACTACGAATTAAAAACTCAATAATGGAGAGAGCAAGATATTGGACCTATCAATATAGATCGTAGTGGACGCAACGTGATGTCCGTTTTAATGAGTTTTATAGGTTGATGTACCTATGTACCTATGATAGGCTGGGTCCTATGTAATAGCTATGTCTAAAAGAATTGTCCAGCAGACGAACTGGCTAGACGAGACTCTTCCGGTACAAACAACATATCCATAAATAACATTGCAGCCCCAATGTCATCTGTTGAGTACATTAACCAGGCCGATGCGCTAAAAAAAACAAAAAAATATGGATGGAACCAGGTTAGCCTATGCCGTATCATTAGACACATCTGGCCAACATTGTACCACAAAGATATAATGGATTTCTACACCTTAAGAGAATAACCCTCTCTACTCAATGAAACATACCAATCAGTAGGCACCATAGGTAGACATGATCAGATATTGAGCATACACAAACGACTCGTGCAGAGCGTACAGAGAGTTCGTGCCGCGCTATCGACAATATTAGAAAAGCTACACTAGGTCAAAACTCTTCAATGATTTTTTTTTTGATATTGACAAGCCACCCGGTTTCGGATAACCTCATAAACTGAGGCCAATCAAATGATGGTGGTGTTGCGTTTTTGTGATCCTGGAGTTCGTAGACCGCTCTTATTTGTTTGCGATCTTAACTCGTGCATGAGCATCATAAACTTTTTAAAGTGATTGTTTGTATCTTACGCATGCGCAGTCTTTGAGTTTTTTCTCACCTACTTAAGTATGCTTATTGGTATACAATGCCATTTGAATTGCCATTTCATTCGATCTATCACCTATCATCTGAAAACCGAGAAGTCTTCCAGCCTGTCCTTAGGCTATCAGTTCAGTTATTAGGAATCTCAGTAAGTTTATGCACAAATTCGTATTAACCAACTCGAATTTAGTTCAGCGCATTTCATCGTCATCATCATCATCGCAATTAGGTACGTACCAACTACATGACACTTCCGACAACATATCAGTCTTTGCTTGATCGTCGGGTTGTCAAAAATTAATCATCGATGATATCTTAACTAAATTATGCCTCAAATTGAATAACAACAAAAAACAAACGTCCGAGTGCTCGCGTACTCGCATGCACACCTCAATTATTTCAATCGCAGTGTTAAAAGAGACGTCTTCACTCCTCAAAGAGTGAACGACACATTTGCCATTCCTTGGCACAGATACAGCAATTCTCATTGATCATATCACATCATACAGCGATCCGCATCCTATCAATTCGATCTGATGATGACAAAGACGATGATCACGGTGATGAGGATCGGATCTTTACTCGTCGCGCAGACAGTTCTCCATTCGCATGTCCACTGATTGACTCGTGTTTTGCGGTCTTGAAATTCTCCAACGAGTGCAAATTACGAACGTATGAGTGTGCGGAATCTCAGTTGTCCACCGTTGGATCCTGTCGTCAATGTTGACTTCTTTGCCATAGTCTACTGGGCAAAGGAATTTAATAATTTATTAGCATTGAGACAATTGAATGGTTAATTAAATTGAATTAAAGCGGCTAGCTGGTAATTTCATTGCACACACAAATGGATTACAGGTTTATTAAACGCATTCTTGGACGACCCCGTTCTGGGGTCCGGTCCGGTGTGCGCGGTTAGGATAATCTTTAGCTTAAGCTAAGTAGTCGCGCCATTGCGCCTTCTTCGACTAAACCTGTACGCAAGTTTGTTGGATAAAATTAATGTCAGATGTCAGTGCAGAGAGATGTCAGTTGCTGGTTAATAATATACCAAAAACACAAGCCCATGTTTTTTAACGTCATTATTTTCGGGACGAATGGATGACCTACCTACTTGTTGTTGTGTCTTGTGCACAAAAGTTTCATTCCAAGCTGGAGTTGCGATATTTGTGGTTTGTGCCCCGGTCCGTTAACCCCGATTTGTAATGTTCGCTTTGATTGCCTTTTAAATGCTATAACGGTGTTGTAGTTTCAGCTTTTGTTTATCTGAGGAGAAGAAACAATAACAACGAATACGGTCCAGTTGTGTCAATCAAAGGACTACGGATGGTGTAGTATCTACTACTCACAAAAAGTATCTGCACAGGTTGATTATGTTACTGTCTGATGATCTGTTGATAGGAAGTGAGGTGCGGTTGGATTGTATTTTAAATTAGGGGAAACGGAAAAGAGGAGAAAACGAATTGCCATTGTGGGATGGACAGGGCATGCTTTGGGCGAGTTTTGTGGTCATTTGGATCATATATGCGGTTGTCATCAGTCATATTTGCAATAACTATATTATTTTGACAGGAGAAATGTCAAAGTGGAAAGAAAATAATGAATCAATTGCACAACTCAACATTTTATTTATAACGACGATGAAGTGAAAACCACAGACGTTGTGGCAATGGTACTGTTTCCCTTATAAAGAAAGACATAACTCCTTTACGCAGCGGATAATCCCCTATTTCTCAGTCTAGTCGGTGGCAATTAATATGTATATAATTAATTATTGAATAAATGTATTAATATGAGGAGAACCAGTTCCGTGCGGTTACAATTTAATGTCATTTTCGATTCGGCTTTTCAGATTTTGTTCTCATATCAATGATGTTTCGTGCCCAATCGAACCAGATTGATTTTTTTTTGTAATATTATTAGTGTGACATTTGACAGCCAGCTTGTTGTCAAAACAATCTGGTCGCTAGAAACTACATCCGAATTCAATTTGAAGAAATAATATTCTTAACACAAAAGCAACTGTAGAGAAACTTTCCATACTCTCGTTTTTTGCAGACGATGACGAGGGAATTTGGACGACAGCCAACTGCCTTAAGTTCCTTGAGGCGTTCTCTAGTTGTCATGAGACTGTGCCACAAAATACGCGGCACTTGGGCGATTTTATAGAGAGTAAAGTGCTCTTCATTGAAAAGGTAGTCGAGGACTTCCTTGATCTGCATTCAAATTGATAAACGAGGTTGTAATGTTCAATTTAGACCTCAATAAAAAAAATCATAGATTATGTAGGTAACTAACTTCTCACCTCGCTGCTTTAGAAAAGATGGATGTTTCTCTAAAATTGCTTGAGTCTCAGAGACGCTAAAGGCCAATCGTTTTGCTACATAATCCACTGCAGAATTTGGTTCACCCGTGTAAAATGTAACACTTTACAACGATAAAACGATACCTATCGCCACAATGAAGTTGGTTAACTGTCGAGTTACCTTGCTAAAATATTGCTCCATTTTTACGCAATTCGTTTATTTAATAAAATTAATTTAAAAAAACATAAATCAAAAAAGCTTCGTGAAAATTAAATAAATAGACGTTCATAGAACATTAGAAATATGCTAATTATCAAACTGGTTAAAGTTACGGCAGACTATCTTCATTTGATTAAGCGAAAATCTTTTTTAACCATTTATTTACTTTATTGCAGTTCGATAATATTTACATTTACATATATGTGCTTATTTAAGAGATATAGAAAATGAAATTCTTTACAACTTCAATACTCTTAGTGGTTAGGTTAAGTTAGGTTGTAGTGGCAGTCGGCAGAGGCCGACACACTTAGACCAATGACAGGCCAATTGTAATACCACACGGATGTATCATCCGCCTACTCGTTGAACCAGTTGGAGCTTTTGATGAAGCTTGACAGACTTTTTATGTCGGTGTTAATGAGATCGTTAAGATCATTGTAAAAGAAGGATCCTAAATGAAGTTTACGTCTTTGAGAGAGAGCAGGGCACGTGCAGAGAAGGTGGAGAATTGTCTCCTCCTCTTCCTCGTCCATACAGCTTCTGCAGAAGTCATTTGTGTGGACGCCAAGCCTTGTTGCATGTCTGCCTATGAGACAGTGTCCGGTGATCACACCAATTACAGCACCAATGTGAAGTCTGTTTAGAGATATCAAACACTTAGAGCGTTTCAGATCCAGCTTTGGCCAAATCTGCTTTGTCGCTAGACAAGTGTTGCCACTTGTCCACCTAAGGTTACAATTCTCAATGGTCTGTCTCTTAAACATGAGTTTGCATGTAGCGATTGGGATGCCTAATGAACCTTTATCAGGTAGAAGGGGCAGTGTGGTTTCTTTTCTGGCGAGTTCATCCGCCCTACAGTTCCCTGGAATGTCTGTATGTCCTGGCACCCAGCATAGGTGAATGTTAAAATGCTCGCCATCTCCAGTCACGGACTACGATAGAGTTTGTGGACCCTGAATCCAGCGATTTTAATGCAGCTTGACTATCTGAGAAGATCCAGATGTCCGTAACGGATATCACGTTCTTCTTCAGCCACGACAGGACTTCTTTAATAGCCAAGATTTCTGCCTGGAACACACTGCAGTGATCAGGGAGTCGAAAAGAGAGGCTGAGATTCAGCCTGTCAGAGAAAACACCACCTCCTACCCCCTCGTCGGTTTTGGATCCATCGGTATAAAAATGGATCGATTTATTTTCGACGGGTGGCCCTTCGCAGAATGTTTTCGGAGGGATCTTGACTTTGAAGTTTTTGTCAAAAAGGGTCTGATGGGTGGGGTAGTCTATGTTACTAGGGAGGATTCTAAACTTTTTCAGAATAGATGCGTGGCCGATTTCATTCTCGGACCATTGGAACGTTGTTTTGAGGCGGATAGCAGCACTAGCAGCCACTTGCTTGCTAAAGATGTCCAGGGGTGTCAGGTGAAACAGAATGTCCATTGCAGGGGGTAGTGCGCAGTGCACCACTCATGCAGAGACACGCTGTTCGTTGGACTTTGCTTAGCTTATTGCGATTTATCGCTTTATCTAGGGCAGTCCACCAAACAACCACCCCGTACATAAGTATCGGTCTTATTACCGAGATGTATAGCCAGTTGGTAATGCGGGGTTGGAGCCCCCATTTATTACCAATGGCTTTTTTGCAGGAGAAGAGTGCTGTTGTAGCTTTACGAACTCTTTCTTGAATGTTAGGTTTCCAGCTAAGCTTTCTATCCTGAATGAGACCCTCGTCTGAAAAGACTAGACTTGTGCCCCTGATAGAGGGGGGATCAATGTATGGAATTTTATGTTTCCTAGCGAATAGAACAAGTTCGGTTTTGTTGGGGTTAACACCCAACCCACAACGATCTGCCCATGTAGTTAGCTTGTTAAGAGCGTTTTGGAGAAGTTCTTTCAGGGTGTTTAGGTGCTTCCCTGAGGCGGCAATTGCAACGTCATCTGCATAGGCAATCACACTGCAGTCCTCCTTTTCTAGGCACATCAGCAGCTTGTTCACCACTAAGTTCCAAAGGAGGGGAGATCTGCTGACAGATCTTCTGGCAGATGTCATACCCAGTTTCGAGTTTATAATCCGACTTGTGAGAAGTAGTAAGTCATCTACCTTTAGATCTGACAGTGCATTTGCGATCGCGGATGTATTGACGTTGTTAAAAGCACCCTCAATGTCCAGGAATGCAACCATAGTGTACTCTTTATAGTGAAGGGAATATTCGATTGAACGTACTAACGTATGTAAGGCTGTTTCAACAGATTTGCCTTTGCAATATGCATGTTGAGCCGCAGACAGAAGTCTTGTATCAATGTTAGTACGTAGATGGATATCAATCAGCCTTTCTAATGTTTTTTAGAAGGAATGACGATAGGCTTATGGGTCTGAGATCCTTAGGATTTACATGGGAACATTTACCGGCTTTGTGTATGAACACTACTTTTACTTCTCTCCATGACAGCGGAATGTAAGCCATTTCTATGCAGCTTTTCAGGATTATTTCAAGCAAAGGCGAGATGATATCCGAGGTGTTTTGAATTTCAGCTGGTATAATGCCATATAATACTCTTAATACTAAAATGAATATAATTTAAATGAAAAGCAATCATTTTTAAGGGAAAAGCTACAAGAAAAACCCCTTAGACGATACTTAAAAACTAATATTGCATATAAGCCCAAATCTGATATAAACAAAAAATCTAATTTAAGAGATTAAGAATTAGCTCATTATCAGAACACGAGCATCTTCTAAAAAAGTCGCCTTGTAAATTATATAGTACAAACTTAATTTGCCTAACATTAGTCTTATCATCAAGCCTTACTGTTGAAAAATGCCATGGCAAATTTATCATTAATTTAAATATTTTGTTTTGCACTCTTTGAATCTTTTTTAAATTGATCTTAGCGCAGTCCAACCACACTGGAGCACCATAAGAGAGTTTAGGCTAGAAAATAGTTTTGAATATCAACATTTTATTATGCATGCTAAGACCTGATTTGTGTTTTATGAAATTCGTATTACAAGGTTAGTTTTGTTAATTGTGTTGGCAATATGTTTCTCAAAAGTCACTTTCTTGTCAAGTGTTAGACCTAGGTACTTCCAGCTTTCAGACCAAGCGATATCAACAGAGTTTAGCTGTAACATTGTTTGTAGCAAAACATCTGCTTTTCTTCCACGAGAAAACCAGATTGCCTGTGATTTTTGAGCATTAGCCTTGATTTCCCACTTATGAAAAAAAGTTTGCAAGATATTCACTGAGCATTGTAAACTTTCGAGAGCGCCTTGAGGCAATATGCTAGACGAAAAAAGGGCTGTGTCATCAGCGAACATAGCTAATTTAGTATTTAGATCCAAAAACGGCAAGTCGGACATGTAAACGTTGAAAAGTATGGTTTGTAGATAACTACAACTTTTGCTATTTTCCAATCTTTAGGGAAATACGAAAGAATCATGCACCAATTGAAAACCCTTGTAAGATATTTGGTGGCCGTCTAAGGTAAGGCTTTTAGTAATCTGTTGCTCATTCCATCAAGCTCAGATGATTTTTTGGATTCAAGTTGTTTAATCAACTCCATAAATGAGCTGTTTTTAAAAAAAATATTACTATTTACGTAACTTGGTAAGGAATTGATCTCAATAAGCTTATCTGGGACAATATTTTCAGTGACAATATCACTAAGATGAGATTTTGGCAAAAAGAGTAAGCCAGTGCGGTTACCTTTTCCAATTGAGTAACAAGAACATTGTCGTTGACTCGAAGAGGCGGAATGTTTGAATTTTGTTTCTTTGTTATTTTTGTTACCTTCCAAAAAGGTTTAGATCCCTTATCAAAACTAGAAAAGAGGTTATTCCATTTTTTATTTTTGCAATTGTCGATCTCGTTTTTTATTTTTGAGTTCAAAATCTTATCATTATTCTTAAAAATAACTAGTCTTAACCGAATCCATTTTCTTCTTTCTGAATTGCGCATGCGAATCAATCGTAAGATATATTTAGGCAATATAAGTTGATTTGTATAAAAGGATTGGGTCTTAGAAATAGATACTTCAGCCGCTCTATTTACAACTTCCATAAAAGAGTCTATGAGATCATCAACCTGATCAGCCGATGTAATACAATCGATAGATAACCTACTATGGTTTAAATTTTCAGAAACATATGAAGTGTTTCGAAAATGTATTCCTCATTGTTCTTGTGAAATACAGAATTCATTATTTGGTTCTTAACATCTCGAGTCGACATCCTGATACTGATGCAGTTCCTCAATTTTAATGTAATCCGTGTGAAAGAAATTCGATTTGAATTTGTATTTCCTCTTGGTTGGTTGTGTGATGGACATTTCACGGGCACAGACGACTTCTGCTTCGCTGGTATGCTTTTGGGGCCGGCGACGAAAGCTGTGACGAATTGCTTCCATGAAATTATGACTACTTGAATGGTGTTAAGATGTCGTGATGGGTATTTACGGGTATGGGTATATTTGTAGATTTGGAAGCTGGAAACGGGTAAACGTGCAGATCCCAATACAAAGTCATCCTCCTGACATTTTTGCTTTTCAATTTCGTCTGCTTTGGTCAATTTCGTTGACAAAACTAGCTCAACCTAAAAAAACATCATGTGTGTTACAGTTGACGAAAAAAAGCTCTTCCCTACCTCAAATGAATTAAATTGTTTCTTTGGAAGTTCCGAGTTGAGACTAGGATTCAATTTCGGCTTTCTTATTTTTTCCGGTAGCTTACGAATCACTTCGAATGGATTCTCTGGCTCGGGTTTCGAATTTTATTTCACTAAATCAAAAATTTGGAAATTGATTCTCAATGTCTTTGCCTAGAGGTGGCATTTTATTCATAGGAAATCTATTGAATTCCTGAATTAAACTTTTAACTTCTTTTTTGGTGTAGAAAAGAATGCAGCATTAGCGAATATGAATACCGACATTTTTGGATTATTTATTTCCGAAAAAGCAGTGCTCGGCGGGGGTGTTTCTCTTGCAGAGTCGCGCTTCCACTAAATAAAATGTTTGATTAAACTATTCCCATATTCTGTACGTACTGAGCCATGGAGGAACTTCAAACTTTAAAGTAACAAATGTCAATGTCAAAACAAATGTTTTGGTGTTAGTGCAAGTAGGTGTAACTCTAGCTTAAAAATCGAGATATGCGAAAATTGATTTAGATCAAAAAAAAAATCAATCTCGCGCCCAATCGATCATGAAAATGACAACTCAGATCAAACAAAGCAATCTGGATCAATAAAAAAATTAATTTTTGGCCCAATCGAACACAACATAAGTTTCTACAGGTACAGGCGACTGTAACTGTTGGTTCCCACTAAAAAGCTGCTCAACAAGGCGTCAAGGAAGGAACGTGTATAAGAAAGGGTCTTCCCGCCGGAGCGCGGCACGTGGACACAGTTGAGGTGTTGTTTGTGTATTGTACTAGTCTTTGGAATATGATTATTCGGCGTTAATATCATTTACAACAATATTTGCAATCACTAGTAAGTATTACTGCACAGAACATAAAAAAGCACAGTTGGCACAAAATTCCAGAACGAACTAACGGAAACCAACACAAAAAAAAAACTCCCGAATTCCCGAAACGACGACCCACCGACTGAGGAAACAACGAAAAAATTTACCAAACTGGAGGTCAAAACTATCTCAATATCAGTTGGTCTCCTTTCTCAGCAGTCAAGTCGAATTCCCTCCCCCCCCCAACGGGTTCTCGCACCAAGGAATCGTGTAGGAGGCAAATCGCACCAACTCGCAAATCGTGCTACCTCGCTCGCGCACATGACCAAACATGTGAATGGTATAAAATAACATGTAATAGTTCATTTTCTTCCATCATGTCCAGAGCTCAATTCGAGAACGTACGTCGCTTCATATGATCAAGTGGCTTTAGTTCTTGAGTCCGCTTGATCCTTTAAGGGCTTAGGCCAATGTGGTCTGGGAGAGGCCCAATTCTTGAGAACGACGTGAAATTGACTGATTTGGCTGGTTTGTGACGGACGCCTCTACGGTAGCAATATTTTCCACACCTCGGGCAAAACGTAGTCCCACTGGCACGGTAACATCAAGCAGCGAATATTCTGACTCACATTTTTATACCCTATTCTAGGGGTATATTAATTTTGACGCATAGTTTGTAACATACCTTAATATTGCCCGTAGACCCCTAAAAGTTACTATATTTATGATCAGCATCGATAGTAATGTCGATCTAGCCATGTCCGTCCGTCCGTCCGTCCGTCCGTCCGTCCGTCGGCAAAAATTAGGCCTTTAAACTGGACCTAGAGAGCTGAAATTTTAACCATATACTCTCTAGGGTCCCGAAATAATCAAGTTTAAGAATTTTTGAAATCCGCCCACAGACACGCCCACAAACTCAAAAAAACAAAATTTTGGAAAAAATCGAATTTTGAGCTAGAGAGCTGAAATTTTTTATATATGGTCTATGGCCCATAAAACTGATTGGGACATACAATTTTCAAAATCCGCCCACTGACACGCCCACAATT
Organism: Portevinia maculata; assembly: GCA_949715645.1. Classification (NCBI taxonomy): domain Eukaryota; kingdom Metazoa; phylum Arthropoda; class Insecta; order Diptera; family Syrphidae; genus Portevinia; species Portevinia maculata. The sequence goes on along the minus strand of OX454525.1, from coordinate 361,107,025 downwards.
AAATAAAACAAATTTTGGGAAAAATTGAATTTTGAGCTAGAAAGCTGAAATTTTTTATATATGATCTTTGGCCCATAAAACTGCTTGGGACATAAAATTTTCAAAATCCGCCCACTGACACGCCCACAATTAAATAAAATATTTTTTTTGAAAAACCAAAATTTGAGCTAGGGAGCTGAAATTTTTAATATATACTCTCTAGGGGCCCTTTATGCTCATGTGTAAATATTTTCAAAATCCGCCTACTGACACGCCCACAGTTATTTTTTTTTTATTTTTGAAAGTCCAAAGTTTGAGCTAGGGAGCTGAAATTTATAGTATATACTCTCTAGGTGCCCTTTATGCTCATACTTAAATTTTTTTTAAATCCGCCTACTGACACGCCCACAATTAAATAAAACAATTTTATTGAAAAGCCAAAGTTTGAGCTAGGGAGCGTTTTTATTTACAAAAGCTTAGTTTTTTCGATAAAATCCTTTAAATTTTTGTCACGCCCACTTATGAGATATAGGAATAAGAATAGGGTATCCAACAGTTCGCCCAAGCGGACTGTAGCCCGCCCCTATGTTTTCACTAGACTATGAATTGCTTGTCTATTGGGACGAAAATTACGGACGAAAATTGGCGTTAGCGCTCTAAAAGTCGCACCGACGCGGAATTTCGTTGGTAAAATATTTGTAAACGTTGTTCCCTCGTGCCATTTACCATGATGAAAATGTTGATTTTACTGAATATTTTGACATTAGCCGTGTTTCTTTGCACGCGGATATAGGCATGGCATTAAAAAATGACCATCGCCGCTTAAGAATTCATCAAAAAAAAACTTGGCAGCACACATGCACCTATGACGTTTATTAGCGACACAGCTGGAAGTTGAGTTAAGAAATTTGTATTGAAAATTGTGAAATTTAAAAATATTAATTTCTGACAGTTGAAATTAATGCCAAACATATTCTAAAATTATAAAAAACAGTTTCACATTGACAGATTTACTAAATCGTCGGCGGGATGTCAAACTTTGACATTTCCTGAAAAATTCATCGCAACGATTCATCAGAAACGAAGAAAATGGGTTTTGGAAGCACTGTTTATCCCCGCTGAAGAACTTAGCGGTGATAGCTATCCCCGTTAAAGTTAGCGTATATAGGATAAGTTGTTGTTGTATTTTACATGCAAATTTCAAATTATCCCTATATCCGCGTGCAAAGACACACGGCTATTGTCTACGTTTTAAATAAGGACACAGCTTTCATTTGTCGATAAAATGCTTTTTTTCTTTTAAAGTCAGAGTGTCAGATACGCACTTTTCGGTAAGCTTTTGTTCCAAATCTCAGCAATCCAACTTGCGAAAACCCGATTCGCCCCTAATTTTAAAAGCTATTGAGTTTCGCCTGAATGATATTTCGCTTCGAATCGACAGCATTTTAATTCGAACACACACGAATAAACCTAATGTGTGTTTTGACATCTTTGATATATAAAGTGCCACATATATTAAATCCGGAAAAGTTTTATTTTCAACAAAGAAATAAGAAAGTTAAGAATATTTTCTGTTAAAATACATAGCATAGCACTGCGGCTCTTAAATACAAAAAATAATCAAGAACGAGTTGTTCGAATGCACTTGAGAGATCAGTCCAATCCTTTGGAGTTGCGCTAACCATTGTTATAATCAAAAGTTGTTTAGTGTTGTTTTTCTAAATAAACATTGTGCCGCCTTCTGTCACACGAACGCTTTTGGTCGGTCCAAATCTACATATGGAATAACAAAGCAGTGTCATTTTTATCAGAAGGATATATAAAACGTTTTACCCTGTTCTGCTCAAACTCACTCTTAATTGGTGGCCCTGCGCTACTAGGAGCAAAAGTGAGCTGCTTCCGAAATTCGGTTACTTTTTTTTGTTTTCCTTGACAAAGCCCCTTCCATGATTTGTCTATCATTTGGCATAAAAGTGTATCGCACTGTTTTTTGTTTATGGTTTTGCTCCTTAAATAAAATAAAAATAAAATTCTATATCCAGTTTTTTACCATAAAGAAAATAAATAACTTACATGGTGCAGCTGGCTTGTTCGTTTCTAAAAAAAGTAAACATTTAAGCTGAAAATGGGGTATATTCCGTCCGCGAAAAAATGCTGCCAATAAGAGTAGAGAATTTTTCAAACATCAAACATTTTCGCCCGGAACTCATGATAGGCGAAAAGTGAAATGTCATTTTTTCCGGGTGAAATATTGTTCCGAAGAAACTCACAATAAGGGCTGATTATATCCTTGGGATAGTGAGAAATTTGGGATAGTTTTTCCGAGAAAAAAGGTGTTTTTTCGTGCGGTTTAATTTTTAGAAATCTTAAAATGGAGATAATTAGCTTCCGCAATTTAAAGAGTTTAAGCAGCGAGTACTGGAGGCTCTGCATGACTTAAGGGGCTCATGTTCAAACGGTACAACACCGCCTGTGTCTTTTGAATCGTTAAACTTATATCCATCTTGGATCAAACGAATTCTATTCCATCATAATGTCTGCAAGAATGAAATGAAGGATATGTCACACATAACTTTATATAAGAACGGTCCCAATCGAATGACCTGCGACTGTTTATCCCCTTCACTTTACCCAAAAGCCCATACATTTCTATTTCGTTGTATAATCTATTGCCAGCTTCTTTCATTTTTGTATTCACCGTAATTCAAAATGAGGATGACAAATGCTTACTTCCCTGCAACTCATTGACCTACACTCTGCCCAGACACTCGACAAATCATGTCCAACTTAAGTGCGGGACATATGCTGCTTTGTACGGTTGTGCTATCTTTACCTAACAAGCAAATTCAACTTAACACGAAATCCAATTGCTCGTACATTACGTGTTTGTTGTTTGTCCACCACCCGCTCTATGCATACAAGCCCCTCGCTCACCATAGGCAACAAGCTCTCGAACACATGTAATCATTGACGAGCAGGAGGACATTTTTCATTCGTCGACCTCCGTCCAAAGTGGAAAATCAAATATGCAAATACCATTTCCTCGTGGGGTAGGAACGTGAAACTTACGTTTTCATGAATTGATCACTTCTTTCACATTTGTCAAACATTGCACACACCACGAACCCACTTCCATCGCGCACATGTTAAGAGCGCAGGCGCGAATAGAACCTAATCATATTAGCATGCATGCAAGCGTGCAGCTCGAGTACGCGTGCGCTTTTGATGACGTGATACGATCTTCCCGCGCGAAACATTTGAAACATTATTTACAATCACCGAGCGTACGCGAAATCTGGGGTCTGTCCGTCTTGTCTCGTTGGCAGAATGCGTGAGCACTCGCTACCATTGTATAAAAAATTAATCATAGACTGCAACTATCTTAAACATAGACAAGCCTACACGAGAAGCGCTTGTGCGACAATACTCTTCTTCATTCATAATGTTCCCACATAACTTGAGGATACTCGAGGTATTTCGGGGGAGCACACGCTGCCACTCCATCGAATGCTGCTTCTTCTTCATGGTTGTGCTCAAAGTTTAATCAACAAGTCTAGTCGTGAGCGTTGGTATGTGAGTTCTGAACGACTTTCTAAAGTCACTTCAGTTTCAAGCTAAGAGTTGAGAGGAGCATAGGGAAGGTATAAGGGGAGCAGAAGAGTCTAACAGCAAGTGTCAAGTGGTACGTGGCACTAACGTTTGTGTTCACACTGAGCGCCTACTTGCACTTGTAGTTTGCTGTTTTGCATTATTTAAGTTTTTATATTTTTCAAGACCTGTCCTTGTTGGATGAGAGCAGCTGATGTAAACGCTTATTGCGACCGCGCCACAGTCAAGTGTAGGGAAATTCGTGAACTGCGCGTTAATAATCCTGCACAGCTGCGGACGGTAACTATGTGAATTACAAATACACGAGTGCGTAGATTTCCTATGATCGCCGCTGATCGTCAAAGAAGAAGATACACACGCTGATTGGTAAACATATAATTAATTTACATAAATGTAGTTTACAGAAATCATTTATTTTATTTTACTGATTCAAAACTATGCAGTGTTGAACACTGGCGGACTAAGCTTGTTAGAGTCAATCATTTTTGTCTTGTGTTTAAGTTGACTTTTAAAAACCAATAAAAAATGAATTTAAAAGTAATGTAAAAGTCTCTAGCCGAACAAACATCCCTGCCATTTTAAGCCATTTCAAACCAATCAGCGGTCGAGCTGCAGTTTCGCTGTGGTATACTGAACTGTCTATCAGATAAGATAATTAAGACAATAATAACTTTATTTCATGTATAAACGGTTCAAGCATTACATATTAGCATTATAAAAATTAACATGTGGTATTAACAACATAAAATAGTTAGGAACATTCTATTGTCAGAAGGACAAGAGGCGAATGCACCTTTATTAAAAATTAACAAATTGAATTAATATGTCAATGGGGTATAACATAACTAAGTATCAAAATGTAAAATTCAGAAGCAATATTTATATAATAACTAGCTGCACCCGCCCGGCTTTGCCCGTGCCCGAGAATTCTATTGGCCAATATGTTCGAGTAGACTTCCTTATAATTGTCTATAGCGGGTATCCGGCGTATGTTGCTGCGCCTAAAAAAAGAAGACCGATTTTGACCAAAGTTCACAGAAACACTCTCAGGCCAATACCGAAGATTGCCTGATTTGAGCTCAAACGGTGAAAGGGACTGCACGTTTTTCTCCGCATGGCTTAGGCTGCTCACACAACTTCGTTGTTCCGTTTAGGGTAGGTGCTTGTTGTCTGGCGGGCACCTATGTCACCTTACTTCTGCGAATCAAACAACAAAGCGAAAATAAAAAACTTCGATTGAATCACTTTTCATTCACTTCCACACCGATTGTTATCAATGTTGGAAAAGCAACTTTCCGATGTCCGATTCACAAAAAAATGCAAAAAATTTCAATAAGAGTTATTTGAATAAAATATTGAACACACGATATCTCAAGAATGAAAGTGCGCACAAATTCCACAATAAGCTTGAAACGTTCGTGTGGTCTCCCTCTTTCATATGCTTGTTCGGATAACAAAATAAGTGACGTCTGTACGGTCTCTGTATCTGCGTCGTAATTTACACGCATACGCACATATGCATGTGTACTCACTCAAATGCCCATATCTCACACACCGATGCAGATATAGCCAAACATAACAACCTTCGTGCAGACGTCGCCTTTCATGGAAAAAAAATTCATTGGAATCGGTTAACGCGTTTGGCCAAACACCGCCAACAAACACAAATATGGATTGATTTTTATATATAGAAAATATTACACAAAAAAACTTTTTATTATTTCACTTAAATTTGTTTTTTTTTTTTTTCAAAGCACATGATACCTACATATGAAACACACAGTGTATAAATACATTGTCAATTTTTTTTCCTTTTTTAAGAAACACATAATTTACACACCGATGCAGATACAGACATCGCACATACATAACATCCTTCGTATAGATGTCACCTTTCTTTAAAAAAAATTTAATTGGAATCGGTTAACGCGTTTGGCCAAACACCGGCAACAAACGCAAATATGGATTGATTTTTATATACATATATATAAATAGATATAGATATATTCTTATATCAATTTTAATTCACAAAAACTCACAAAATCGCAATGAAGAAATCCGAATCCGACAGCGCCACCAAATATGAAACAAAATTGGCTTCTCCATTGATCGATAATAGATGGCGTTACGTTGCGTGTCTATCTAACAGTTCAATTGTGATACGATATGTTACATTCAAATGTGATTCTTTATTTGGTTGTTGCCAAAATAAATAAATACAAAATGAAAAAAAAAAAAAAATTTAAAAAAAAATCGAAAAAAACCTGTCGTAACACGCTGGGTGGGCAAAATAAGCCATTTTGAAATTTAGATTTTTTTTTCTTCTAAAACCCGTGCTGAGAAAATACCTTTCCAACAAAGTATAAATCATCAAAATCGGTTCGGCCAATCTCGAGTTATGCGGTTACATCGCTTCGGACACTTTCTTTTATATATATAGATAATAATAATCATAATATAATAACAGACCAATGTGTTAAATCATTGGAGTAAACAAGTTTTCTATTTCGCATCTAATATTTATTGGTAACCTATTAAATAGGCGACGCGCAGTTACATTATAAAGCCGAGAAAACATAGCTTTATTGATTTTTGGTACCTTAACAAAATTCCTGTTGTTAACACGTAAGTTGTAGATACCATGCGACTGGCTTCAGTATACCCGGACTTGCGAAAGAATATTTTAAGTACTTTGAAATAATAGAGATGCCTTAACGGAAGAATTTCCAGACTTCTAAATAACTCGACACTTGGAGTTCTACCATTTGCTCGACAGATGATCCGAATCACATGCTTATGCTTTATTAATAGAGGCTCAATTTTATTGAAATGCGTACCGCCCCAACACGAAATTCCATATTGAAATTTTGATTTGAACAAACCATTGTAAGCCAGCGTTAAAACAGAAGAAGAGCAATAAAGACTTAGATGATAAAGATGCCTAACGAGTCTATTAAAATAATGCCTTAAATACGTAGTATGGGCCTTCCAATTTAGTCTTGCATCCAATACAACTCCTAAGTACTTAAAGTTTTCAACTTTTTCAATTGTAAAGCAGTCATTAGAACAGTTGGCATTTACATCAAAGGAGGGCACAAACTGACTTTGGCAACGGACAACCCAGGTGAGTGATACCGCAACGTCATATCTTCTGGAACTGAACCCGTAATATCAAACACCATAAATTTACACTCGGTCAATCGACAATTGATAATTGACTATTTTCAATGTGTGCTATTGTGAACGAACGATTCTAAAGGATTTTGTCAATCGCTGTCGATTAAAAAAATGCGATTGACGGGAATATCAATGAAAATGATTTGTTCACAATAGCACACATTGAAAACAGTCAAACAAGTCAACGTAATTATTGTTGAAGTAAGATAACGCAGTATCGTCGGCGATAGCTGTAATTCTGCCCTTGAACGATTGAACAAATAGTGAATTTACAAAAATGAAGAATAAAATTGGGCCCAGAACGGACCCTTGCAGAACACCTATGTTTCTAAAGATTACTGTGCTTAGGCAGCATTTTATTTTCACCCTTTGCTTGCGGTTACGCAGATAAGAGGCAAACCACGAATGAATCGATCCCCTGAACCCTGCGTTTAATAATTTGCTAATCAACAGCTATGATCCACAGGGTTTCTTTCTATTTAAAATCACGTCAACGACTTCACATTCCTTTTTTGTGTTGCCAGTATTTTCAGACAGCCTACTACTAATGTAAGTATCCCTACGGAGAGGTATTTGGGTTCTTAGTTCGTCACATATTTTTTTATATAACCTTTTCAGTCGAATATTGTTTGGATGTTTGGCTATACGGCAATGCCAAAAAGTACCTACAGTAGTTTTCTCCACTTCAAATGTTTCTTCAATTCGAAGAATTAACATAGGAAATGATTATTCAGCCTGTATGTGGCTATGACTGAAAGTCAAAAATTGGGTATATAAAGTCAACTATTTCTAGTCTGACTATATAAAATTGGCGTTTCACCCAGATGTGGTGGTTTGGGATCATCAGTGGATTACCACAAACACATCAAATCCATACGCAATATTAGTTTAGTAGTTTTCTTTCATTTTCCAAAGTTTTCCTTTTTTTCAATTTTGTAATACGTGAACTTCAATCAAGAATGTGTGAACTTATATTTTTGAATGTGCGCATATGTGGACGGCCAGAAAAGTAGAAAGAAGACCTACTTTATCCGTCGACGTCCATGGACCCGTTGTCTATAGGCCCCTTAATAGAGAATACCTCTATTCTATATTGCTCTTCGTTGGATCAACGGATCCGAAACAAGGCCCACAAATTATACACGCAGTGCAACAAAAACGAAAATATGACGCTTTTGACTGAAATTTCATTTTTAGTATTGGGGTATTATTTCATTATGAAATAAGATCAAATGTTCTGAGCATGAAATTAGACTCAAGAAATATTTGGTGGGCGTTATTTAACTAATTGCATTAACGGAAAAAGAGATTCTTTTTAACGCCAGTCTAAAAAAAACCTGTTTTAATAATATACACAATATAGCACCTACTCCAAAGCCAACAGTGGGCTCAAGAAGGGATGCAGTTTACCCTATGGGCATTTCACAGTTAATGGGATCTGCCATAAGTATCATAAGTTGATCCCATGATGATTGTCTGCAACCCCACTGCTTAGGTGTTCACTGTTGGATTTGGAGTAGGTGCGACGTTGGTTTAGGTGCTATGTTGGGTATACTATTAAAATACTTCTTTAAATGAAGTATTTTATACGAAAGTACTTTTGTCCTTATTTTCATTGTGTGGGCTTAATTTCCACAGACAAAACTGGGTATTATTTAATTATGAAATAGAATCTAACTTTTTGGGCGATATTTCATTTTGCCCTTTCGGGCATTATTTCCTTGGGCGAAATTTCCCAGCGCCGTTGGCAGTGCTGTAAAACAACGTAGAATTCAGCGGCTAAAGCAAAAGTTGAAGTGCCAATGTGTTCCATCCTCACAAAACTCCCACTTCTTGGCATACCTAGGGACGACAGCATCAGGAAATTCAACTTCGAGAAGAATTTCCAGATAAAGCTCAGCAATAAGGAGAACTGGAGCAATGAATCCATAACTTATGGACTGAGCAACCACACAACAAAGTGGTTCACGGACGTTTCGAGGACCGAGGAGGGAACTGTTGCAGGAGTGTTTGGGAAAGGAACTAAGCACTACGAATCCATGGGCCAATGTACCAGCATCTTCCAGGCAGAAATATGTGCCATAGACAGGTGCGTTCGAATCAACCTCGAGAAAAACTACAGGAATTGCAACATAGCAATAATGTCAGACAGCCAAGCAGCTATAAAGGCTCTTGACGCCTACGTTATCAAGTCAAAACTCGTGTGGGAATGCCTACACGGACTGAATAGACTAGGCAAGAATAACAGAATTTCCACCTGGCCATGTTGGCATTACGGGCAATGAGGCAGCGGACTCTCTGGCAAGAAAAGGGGCAGAGGAACCCTTCATAGGACCTGAACCGTTCTGCGGGATAGGAGAACACACTATACGCGAAGAGTTCAGGAGACTGGGGGAAGAAACAAGGGCCAAGACCTTTCTCAACCTACAAGGTCGAAGGCAAGCAAAGAAACTCTTAGGAAATTACAACCAACAGAGATTCAAAGCTTGTATCGGCCTTAACAAAAACAACCTAAGAATCCTAACAGGCCTCCTCACGGGGCACTGCAGACTCAAGGAGCACCTGAGGAAAATGGGCATGTCGGAGGACGGGCTCTGCAGATTCTGCAGTGAAACCGCTGAAACTCCAGACCACATACTGGAATCCTGTGGGCCACTGGCCCACAAAAGGATGAAATATTTGGGCAGGCACCAATTAACAGACAAAGACATACAAACCATGGACCCACAGCTCATTCTCAGATTCATTAAAGAAACTGGACTGGACGCTGTGCTCTAAGGAGTATGACCTGCCAAGGATAAATCAGAGCAATACCTCGACACGCTTCACAAAGAGAGGGCTCTGAATGAGGGCATGAACCTCTCCGAGGCACAAGCAAGGGGACACAATAGACCAATAGGTCGCAGTGTAATATACCCTAACTTAATATTATTATTAATATTATTATCCTTACAAAAAGTATTAAAGTTGTTTTGTTGTCCTGTTTCAACCATAATGTGTAATCTACTCGTACCTAATCAATTATATTTTTTCTATTGAACAACCCGAAATTTTTCAACGCAAATATTGGTCCTTCAAGCCTGATCCACAAGATTTGGTTCTGATTTCTACTAAAGTTCTTTAAATATGAAATTTGATTACACATACCTATTGTTTTTAGATTACAATTTCACAAGCGGAAACAAACTTCTCAACAATGTCGATTGATTTCCGCAAAAGGGACTAGGTGTCCCTCAATTTGGGGGAAAAAGTGTGTAGGATACTAGGAGCCCCTCAATTGGCAGAAGCTATACTCTTGTCAAAATATTACCATATCTGATTATATATATTTATTTATTTTTAATTTCTGGCTCGCCAAGGCGATTTAAAAGGGGGCAGTTCGATCTAAAAGATCTTTTGGATCATATGAGCTAGAAACTATAGTAGAATTTCTATTTCCGTGTAAAGCGGATAATTTTACCAGTAGAAGATTTCTTTATGTCCTCGGGGCTCATATGTTCCCTGAAAAAGATCTTCTTTCTAATTCCATTAAGGGCTGGACGTTCACATAAAATGTGTTCAGCTGACTCGTCCTCTTCAAGACAAAATCGACACTCAGGAGAGTCTTCTATTTTTATTTTGTTTAGGTGATATCTTAAACCATGATGACCAGTAAGGTAACCTACTAAGTTTTTGATATCATGCTTGTTTAGATTTTGGCATTTGCTAAGGACCGAATGGCTCGTTTGGCCTGTCTTAGACTTGTGATGCTTTCCCAATGATAGATACATTTTGTATGTTCCCTTCTTTTTATTGCTGCTGATCTAGGAGTGCAGCAGAAGGGTTCCGGACCTATGAAAGGTGTTTATGAACCTTTTCTGGCAGGTTAGTCGGTCTTTTCGTTACCTTCTACCCCGACATGACCCGGAACCCACCATAATTTGGTCTTATTTCTTAATCCGAGTGTTTGAATTGTATTGAAGCAGTACATGACTGACTTGAAGTCAATGGTATGCGAGCTAAAGGCGCTTATAGCTGCTTGACTATCAGTGAATATATGGATGATTGCGCCTTTTATGCCAGATGAATAAATGTGGCTGGTGCATTCTTGAATGGCGTGGAGCTCTGCTTGAAATACGCTGGGACTTTTCCCCATGGGTATCGTTAACATTTGTTAATGGGTTTAGATATGGATATTATCTGGGTGAACTGTGGGCGCACTAGCGCAGACGTTATTGTGTTGGACCACTAATCTAAAGGTATCAGTTTCAAATCCCGTCGGGCCAAGTAACAATTAAAAAGTTTTTTTTCCACTGCCCCACCTCTTGCGAATGTTTGACCAAAATCCAAGAGTATCAATTGTCATGAGAAGCTTCTCAAGTTTGCCATTCGGATACGGCTTTAAATTGTAGGTCACTTCCACTTTCGCACAAGGGAAAATGGTTGCAGAAGCTAGGTATGGGCCGTTAATGGCTAATAACTATTTATTATCTGGGTCAGGCAACTTAACTAAATATCAAATAGCTACCTACCGCTCAGTCGATTATTATATAAACAGTAATTTTAATTAATTCTTAAGATTCACTTGATCCCATTTTTTTTTTACTTTACCATTAATACTATTGACTAATGTCAACTTTCCTTTCTCCATAGTCGCGCCATAGTGTAGTGTACCTATATTTTTTTTTGATTTCACATTTAAGCCCACCTTACACTTTTTCTATTGATTTTCTTTTGTTGACTTTTTTTTGGAGCGATTGCAAATTTTAAAATTAGCCCACTTCCACTTTAAAAGCGCAAACTTACGAGTTGGCAAAGCATTTGCAAAAAAAAATCAAAACGAAACTTACTATTTTTCGGATCGATTTCATTGATATCATACATTGTAGCCAACATCTTGAGTGTCTCCTCGTAGTGTCAAAACACACAAAAAGAAGAGAGCTGGGTTATTTCTCTACCCCAGGCCATTCGCCCATACTCGAGGCAAGCCCATCGCAAGATTAGTTAATGACACACCGCTGCAAACTATATCGTATTGATGTTATTTAAATATGGAACAACGGCATGTTTACAATCTTTTAATGGCTTTAGCTATGGGCGATTTTGACATTTTGATAATATGCACTGTCCTATATACTTGTCCTACTTACTTATCAAGTCTTTTTAAGTACGGTAGACATTATTTTTATTATTGCTTCACATTTCTTTTTGATTATGAACATTTAAAATCGCCTGCAAAATAATGAATTTCAGTTTGTTTTCTACACTTTCAGGTGCTGTGACTGTTGGGTGCAACAAGAGCGTCAAAGCTGTCGACAAGGTTTAATCGCAACGCCAATAAATACATCAAGTGGTCATAACTTAATTACCAACGTTTTCTGTGTGTCGACAATTTTACTCAACCCGGTTAATTCCTTTAATTTGTAATTGTTTTGACATTCGGACTATATCAGTGTAACAAAAACAAATGCCACATTGGCGGCCAAAAGGAAGACGCCGACACTTTGACAGATGAACAACAGCCAACTCAGCATGACACCACCTGCTTTAGTGCAAGCGTGAGAAAAGCGTGCACTCGCACCACACAAAAACAACTGTTGCAACCATTGCATAATGTGACAGCTCAACAAGTGATATACAATCGTAATTAAGTTATTGAAAATCGATTTCAATTAAAGCGTGTTTGTTTTGTTTTCGCCTGCTGAGAAGGATAGGGGCAGTCAGTGCAAGAGAAACAGAAGCTAAGCCGCCGCGCCATCTCTGTATATTGTTGTTAAACTCTACAATTTATTGTCCATAAAATAACGGTGTTGTTGCTTGTTCGGGTTAACAAGGTAATATTTTTTCCTCGCTTGGTGTTGTCTGAAGTTTATGCTTAAAGTGACAATGCAAACGGGCCTTATAATTGGTGGGATGCATACGAAGATTATATACCGTGTTGATTGTTGTTAATGGACGACGTGTATCTTGCATGCACCGATTGTTAGGTTAGGTGTTGTTCGGGCCGTGTTGTTTGTTACACCGAATTATCAAGCTTTGCGAGTTTTGTCGGTTATGAATGTTTTTTATCTGAGTTTGCAGAATGGTTGGAAATGGTGTATATCGCGATAATTACAAACAAATAATGACGCATTTGAATCGAATACGAGTGGTTGTACTTGGTAGTTCCAAAGTTGGAAAATCAGGTAAGAAATTTGCCTTTCTTTTTATTTAGTATTAATTTATTGTTCTTAAGAGTTTGATGGTTTAAAATATTAAAAATAAATTTAATAAACAAATCTAAAAAGGATTGATGTATTAAAATAATAAATCCATACTAATATTTTAATGTTATCAATATTAATATTATAAATGCGAAAGTAACTCTGTCTGTCTGTCTCGCTTTATAGCCAAAACTACTGAACCGATTTAAATGAAATTTGGTACACAGATAGTCTAGATCAGCGGTTCCCAATCTTTTTTAGTAGCGGAGCACTTTTTAGATGAAAAATTCCTCGCGGAGCACTTCGTTGCACTTATGCTATTTTTCGCAGTTATGTATGTATAGAAAATGCAATAACTGTTTTATTTTTTATTTTTTATTGTTTTTTTTAAATTCAAGTAAAACAAGTAACTTCAACGAAAAAAACACGAACAATGTTAATTTAAGAACATAAGGAATTCAATAAAATTATATATACATAATGGTAATTCAATAAAAAGCTCAGAAAGTTTCTTCTAGGGAGAATAATGTGCCTGTTTGGTTTTGCATAATGTTGGTCTATCTGGTCGAATTTGGGACAACTGCAACCGAATATCTGGCTCTGCATCGATACGGGATCTATATTTTGTTTTGGTTCCAACGTAGGCGGAGAATCCTGATTCGCACATGTATGTTGTTGCAAACGGCAGAAGAAATATTTTGGCTTTATCTTTCAAAATTTTGAATTCGTCCTTTAACACCTCTTTTTCGTTTCAAAAATAGAAGAATCTGATGTCAAATCAATCAAGCACTCAAACTGCAACGATGTCAGAGAAGCTGGCTTTTCCAACAATGGGTCTGCAACCCACACATTTTCTTTAATATATGAGTGGTATTCTTCCGGAAAATAGCTGTGGAAGCTTTCGAGCAAACTTAGCAGGTGAACATGAAACTCATTTAAAATGTCGTCAGGAATACCCAAATCGATTTCCTCTTTACATTCGCTGACCATTGCGTAGCTGTCTAGGTTTCGATTTTTTTAAAGATTTCGCCCAAAACTTGATTTTCTTTTTAAATGCTTCTACCTTATCACTGGCATCGAAAACAGTTATTGTCTTTCCTTGAAGAGATACACTGAAATCATTTTTTTTTTAAATATTGGCTAGATACGATAAATTCAAGAGCCAACGCTCATTACACAATCTGTCGCCCAAATCAAAGTTGTCTGTAATTAGGAAGGTTCTGACTTCAGCCCTCATTTCGAAAAGCCGCGTCAGTGTTTTGCCGCGAGAAAGCCACCTTACTTCTGCGTGAAGAAGAAGTAAAGACGTATGTAGACTACCCATTTCATCGCACAATACTTTGAATAGTCTTGTATTCTTAGGTCGTGATTTAATAAAGTTAATTATTTTTACGCTTTCGTCTAAGACCTCTTTTAAGGAGAGTTACATTTTTTTCATTGCAAGGGCATGGCGGTGTAGAACGCAGTGACTACTGCTGCCTCCCTTGGCATTTTGTTTTATTCTTGAGACGGCACCGGACGTTTTTCCAGTCATGGCCTTGGCACCGTCTGTGCACACATCCACGCAGTTCACCCATGGGATATCATTGACAATAAAGAAATTGTCTATTAATTTAAAAATTTCAACACCAGTAGTTGAAGTTTTCAACGCGTTGCAGAAAAGCAGATCTTCTTGAAAGGACTGTAGATATTGGTAGCGCACAAATACTAATAAAATGGCCAGCCCTGCAACATCCGTTGATTCATTCATTTGCAGCGCAAATTTTGTGACTTATTCGCGAAAGTAAAGTAGCTTTGATATTCTCTGCTAAGTCTCCGATTCTTCGTGATATTGTGTTATTTGACAGAAGAACGGTGTCAACTAATTTTTTGGCCTTTTCACCCAACATACACTCAGCAATGTCCTTAACGCATGGCTTGATTTTTTTCAGCGATTGTATGGGCTTCGCCAGTTTGCGCAACTCGGAAATTCACTAAGTAGGACGCTATCAACGCATTTTCGTTCACTGTCTTTGAGTGGTTAGTAATAATTGTTTGAGATTTTGTAAGTTCACCATACTTCCTTTTAAAAAAATCAGTCGGTTTGCTTTTGCAATCTGGATGAATCCCCTCAAAATGACGTTTCATTTTTGCTGGAAACATCGCACTATTCGGCAACACTTCGCCGCAAATTACGCATTGGGGTTTGTTGTCACTTGTCTCAGCAAATCCAAGATTTAAATATGAATCGTGGTACTTCCTTTTTACTGTTTTTTTTCTGCAGTACTGATCACCATAGAACTAGTACTAGCTACATTGTCTGCCTCAAAAGCTTCAGAAAGTTCTGACGCCGCTGTCTCTATTGCGTCATTTTCCTTCGCTCTAGAATAGAATAATTACTCGTATATAGAAAACGAGCAATTCACAAATCTGAATTGAGGATAACAAAAAAAAAAAAAAATGTAAAGCCAACAAAACGCATCTAATACAAATGCGGTTCTAGCGATAGGAAACTTTCTCATTATTACATAAAAATATGGTTTTGTTTGGACATATTAGGTACCTGCCAGTTACTGACTCTTTAGTATCTACTGGGGGTGCTGTTAAGGAGCTTTCGGTTATTTTTAACGACCCAGACTTTAGCCAGCGATCCATAGTATTATTTTTTATCCCTCACGATCTTTTGATCCTTTCACGTCGATAGATCCACAAAGTCACATTAATGTACAAAAAATAAATAAAAATCACGAACTATGTAAAAGCAAAATATAGATTAAATACACCGCAGTACGAATCGTTTTAACCTGCATGAATACCGACCGAACAAAAACCGTATCTATTGGGCGCGTTTAAAACACGACATTTCCGCTAACCAGAGAAACGTCATCCCAGTACGAATTTTAGTTAGCGTTAGCGGATATGGTTGTCTCTTGAAACGTCTCTTTCATAATTTTTATTTGTCGGGGATTCTCATAATGTTGATATTTTCATCCCATACCACCATCATACCATCTTTTTACACGAATTATTTTCTAGTTTGTTTGTATGTATTGATTTTTTAGGGTTCCGTAGCCAAATGGCAAAATATGGAACCCTTATAGATTCGTCATGTCTGTCTGTCTGTCTGTCCGGAAATGTCACAGCCACTTTTTTCCGAAACTATAAGAGCTATACTGTTGAAACTTGGTAAGTAGATGTATTCTGTGAACCGCATTAAGGTGTTCACATAAAAATAGAAAAAAAAAACAATAAATTTTTGGGGTTCCCCATACTTAGAACTGAAACTCAAAAAACTTTTTTTCATCAAACCCATAAGTGTTGGGTATCTATGGATAGGTCTTCAAAAATGATATCGAGGTTTCTAATATCATTTTTTTTCTAAACTGAATAGTATGCGCCAGAGACACTTCCAAAGTTGTAAAATGTTGGCCCCCCCCCTCTAACTTATAAAATAAGGGAATGATAAAACTAAAAAAAATATATGATGTACATTACCATGCAAACTTCAACGAAAATTGGTTTGAACGAGATCCAACAAGTAGTTTTTTTTTTTAATACGTCATAAATCGTAAACCGCAATTTACATTTCATTAAATCAACTCAAATATAAAAAAAAAACATTTAATTTCATAAACATAAACCTTATGCTTAAACCGTGAATCATTATTTTCTAATAATAAATATGTAATAGGTGCCTAATTAAATAATAATTATAATTCGCGCGGAACTCTTCATGAGCGAGTCCGACTCGCACTTGGCCGCTTTTTTTAAATGAGCATTTCAAATTCGATTGCTGCGATCAAAATGACAAGTTCAAAAGCACGAAATTAACAACAAGTTACTAGTGTAATGAAATTTTGTTATTTTTTTTTTTATTTTTCCGCGGAGCACTTGGATATCCTTCGCGGAGCACCAAGTTCTCCGCGGAGCACACTTTGGGAAACGTTGGTATAGAGCCTGAGAATGGACAAGGACATAGGCTACTTTTTACCGCCGGAAAATGCTTCATCCGCTGTCCAGAAGCGGAGATCTAAGCTGATATCTAAGAAAAGTTGTAACTCTCGAATGCTTTCTAGCTCCTAGCTTTGGAATGACTCATCCAAATGAAATAGGATTTTTTTAATATAAAGTTCAATTATGTACAAAGATTATAAGATATAAATCATCTTTGAAGGTTATCCTGAAGTTGAACAATAAGCATTAAACTATACATTTTATACAATTCAAAAAAGTAAAATGTTCGATTGAAGCTAGATCGTTGGATTTTCCCAGAGTTCAGTGGAGGAAAATTTGTGTGTGGCACAAATCTGTTTCTCTACCTGTACCTTTGCAATGTGCTTTTTATACCCTATTCTAAGGGTATATTAATTTTGACGCATAGTTTGTAACATACCTTAATATTGCCCGTAGACCCCTAAAAGTTACTATATTTATGATCAGCATCGATAGTAATATCGATCTAGCCGTGTCCGTCCGTCCGTCCGTCTGTCGGCAAAAATTAGACCTTTAAACTGGACCTAGAGAGCTGAAATTTTAACCATATACTCTCTAGGGTCCCGAAATAATCAAGTTTACGAATTTTTGAAATCCGCCCACAGACACGCCCACAAACTAAAAAAAAAAACAAAATTTTGGAAAAAATCGAATTTTGAGCTAGAAAGCTGAAATTTTTTTATATATGATCTATGACTCCTAAAACTGCTCGGGATAAAAAATTTTCAAAATCCGCCCACTGACACGCCCACAATTATTTTTTTTTTTTTTTGAAAATTCAAAGTTTGAGCTAGGGAGCTGATATTTATAATATATACTCTCTAGGGGCCCTTTATTCTCATGTGTTAATTTTTTTTAAATCCGCCTACTGACACGCCCACAATTAAATAAAAAAAATTTATTGAAACACCCAAGTTTCAGCTAGGGAGCTTTTTTTTTTGATAAAATCCTTTAAATGTTATATAACAAAATATGTAGAGCGTTCTTAACAATTCAACCATACTTAGACTTTTGTCACGCCCACTTATGAGGGATAGGAATAAGAATAGGGTATCCAACAGTTCGCCCAAGCGGACTGTAGCCAGTCCCTATGTTTCTTTCTTTTTTTATTCACCTTTTGCAGTTTGTGCTGTTTTTTTATGGCGCATTCCCATGGGATTAAGAAAGATAGGTATGAAATGTAAATGAGATTGAGAGGGAGTCACACTCAGAGTATATCCATATAATGAGTAGGGACACTTTCGACGTTTTCTTTATCAGTTCTTATCAGCAAGTATTTTGTTTTAAATTTGAGAAGTGGCAGACTGGCGAAGCAAGGCGAGCACGGGACAGCTAGTATGATTATATTTTTATAAAAACGATCAAATCTGTATATGTTGTGCAAATATTTTTAAAATGCCGAGTATGATAAACTAGTTAAATTTCTTTTCTTCACTTTACGGAGATTTTTTTAGAAATACTCTTAGAAACAATTAGCTCTCTAATCTGCCAATCTGCTTGCTGCTCACTTTGCAGCTACCTCAACGCTCCCAGATTGTGTTTTATCTCCCCCTGTACTCGAGCGCGTAGAATACTCCATGGGACCAATTCACTTTCGCACTCGTACAGTGGCTAGAGTACTTCGAGATCTTGACATACACAAATCCGGTCCAGATGGTATTTCCCACATCGTTTTGAAGAGGTGTTCTTCTACGCTGGCAAAACCACTGCGTTAGCTTTTCTATCTGTCCTATTCTTCAGGGCTCTTTCTGGGAAGATGGAAAACAGCATTTGTCCAGCCTGTACTAAAAAAGGAGAGTCTTCTTCTCCCTCATTCTACCGACCAATTGCACTTACGTCCCTTCTTTCTAAGGTTATGGAAACGCTGATCAACCGTCAGCTAATGAAATATAATGAATCTCGAAAACGTCTCAATGACCGGCAGTACGGTTTTCGGAGCAAAAGGTCCACCGGTGATTTGATGACATATCTAACCGAAAAGTGGAACCAATCTCTTTACCATAAGGTGGTGGAAGTAAGATCGTTGCGCTTGATATTTCAAAGGCATTTGACAGAGTTTGGGATCAAGCTCTCTTGGCGAAAATGCATGTACTATTTGGAATCGATGATACTCTTCTTCAATGGATTAGAAATTACCTTTCGGACCGTTTAATTCAAGTTGTTTTGGACGGTTTCAAGTACAATCCATTCCTTCGCTGACGACAGTACCCTCACCTTCTCATATTCGTTTCTTGGTTCATGCCCACATTTTCGGGTGTGGAACTGGAACGGCAACATGTTAAGCTCATTAAATTCCGATATAGACAGCATAACTCAGTGGGGTACAGCCAATAGAGTGGAATTTAATTCTTCTAAAACGCAATGCTGTCTTCTGCCATTCAAGGAAACATACACACTGCCACTGTCAATGAATGGCACTTGCATCGCTGAAATCGAAAGACTTTCTATTCTCGGTATGTGTGTTAAGCGTTTGAGATGTATGTGCCCATTGGTAATAAGAAATGGGTCCGTAAGCTTCCATGGTTCAATGCTCGACTAGTTAGTTTAGTTAGTTAGTTTAATTGACTATTTATTTCATAAAAGATAGCTTGTTTACAATTTTGCATTCTTAGTCTTTTATGGTTTGGCTTAAGGCCGTCTACCAGATTGACAATATAAAAAATGTTCTGTTCCGTTAACTTTGCATATAAATTTAACAGATATCAAGTTTTTTGTACGAGTGTAACTAAAAGTTCTCGTCTATGATACGTTGTCTGTATTGTAGTGCGCTGGTTAAGTAGTTGTATAAGGGTTTCCAGCCTCGGTTACCATTTAAAATGCTCAACATTTCTTCAACCGTAAGTACAAAAGCTCCAAAGGAATTGTACCGGAATTATTTGAGGATGTGGCATATATCGATGAAATGGAACACGTCCTTTCGTCCATTACGGTTACAGAGATTACACAAAAGTGGGAGTTCTGGGCGATGCGGCATATAGTTTAAACTTAACAGTTCGCCTCTTGCCTTAAAGATAGTCCTCATCATGTCAGTAGAGTAACTCGTCAGGAAATACGTTGAATACTGCAAACTACCTATATAATTTAATTTAGTGTAGTATGCCCTGTATTGCGATGACTTGGCCTCATTCACAAATTGTTAGTATATCCTATGACCTGTTTTCTCCCGTAGCTCGTAAAACTTGCGTTTCAGTGGGATCAACTGTTCCTCTGGGGTAACTCCGAGATTTAAGTTGCATTGCATTGCTAAGTTCTCCCAGCTTTGTACACATTATCCTCCAATAAGCAGCAATGCTCGACTAAGCCATTTAAAGAATTTAAAAACTAATTTTTTAAAAAGTTGAAAAGATCTGGGTCGTCGTCTGATAGGAAAAATGTTCTTCGCCTAAGAAAGGAATTCGACTGCCTTAAGCGATGTAAGAAATATTTCGCCACTTCTGATCTGGCTAAAATTTATAGGGCGTTTATCCGCTCAAACAGCTTGACACGATCCAAAACTGCGCGATAAAACTCACTGGCGACCAAGACATCGCGAGATCGATTGACTCTCTTAGTCATCATCGTAATGTCTCCTGTCTTTCGTGATTTTATCGTTGTTTCCACCATAAGTGTTCAAACGAAATAGCCAGTTACATTCCACCGCTTGAACATTTCAACAGCAATACCAGCCATGCAAGGAATGCACATCAGTTCACCCTCAAGCCTGTATTCGGACGTACAGTGAAGTTCAAAGAATCTTTCCTCAGCCGAACAACACGAATGTGGAACACTCTTCCAGGCTCTATTTTTCCTTCACATTATAACCTACAAACATTTAAAAGCATCGGCACCACTCCTTTTCTTCTACTCCTAGTTTCCTTAACGCCCGAGTGTGTAGCCAATACATGATAAGGGTACTATACTCTATCCAACAAAAATTGTCAGTACAGGGAAGATAGGATGTTTGTCTCTCAGTCTGGTTGCAATGACTTACATAAATCGGTCCCTCTTTAAAGCTCTCACAGGGTTACCGTAGTGTGTATGATAATTCGCCATAGGTTAGGTTAGGTTAGGTAAGGTGGCTGCCCAGGCACACTTAGGCCGCAGTTTCGGCCCGTTGTGATACCACAGAAAGGGGGGGGGGGGGGGGTGTTCTGCCGGTCGTCGCTCGGCCTACTTGGTTCTCTGTGATTGCCTTCTGTGAGGTAGTGGTCTTAGGGGGAAGATACTCCTGAAGGGGTCAGGGTGTGCAGCCCGGCTGTGTTTCGCATGGGTTGCGATGTGTTGGGTGTCTAGTGCAGTGATTTAGTTGGTAACCAAACTGTGACAGAGGGCGTGACTGAAGATAGTCCAACCCCGCTACACGCATCGCGGGCGTGCGGCTTGTGGCGACTGTTGCAGTACGAGCCTCAAGTTACACCATTCCGCGGAAAGGAGCAGGGAGGGGCGGCCTTGATAGTCGATTTGGAATTATGATGACTGAGTTCGGGGATTTGTGGTGCAGGTTTTGAGGCATGGGAGAGAAACAGAGTGTGGTGACTGTTGCAATCTAAGCTCCACTCTGTTCCCGTTTTGTCTGCGTAGCGGGGAGGCAGCAAGGCCGGTGGAGACCGTTTCAGTCGATCCGCCGGGTTACTGTCTCGCCCTCGGAGTGGAATTCTGACTGAAGTGACTGATACAATCTAACTACAGTGAGAACTCTTTTCCTTTGCAGGGGAATAGGTTTGGGGTGGTCTGCGGGAGGGGAGTGGGAGGGGCTCAAGTCATCGTCCAATCCGTCCCCTAGCTCAGCTGGTTACAAAACTGTGCCAGAGGGCGTGACTGAAGGTAGTCCAACCCCGCTACACGCATCGCGGGCGTGCGGCTTGTGGCGACTGTTGCAGTACGAGCCTCAAGTTACACCATTCCGCGGAAAGGAGCAGGGAGGGGCGGCCTTGATAGTCGATTTGGAATTATGATGACTGAGTTCGGGGATTTGTGGTGCAGGTTTTGAGGCATGGGAGAGAAACAGAGTGTGGTGACTGTTACAATCTAACCTCAACTCTGTTCTGTTAGGTTTGGGGTGGTCTGCGGGAGGGGAGTGGGAGAGGCTCAAGTCATCGTCCAATCCGTCCTCTAGCTCAGTTTAACCATTTGGACCTAGTGACGAATTTGCTGATACAGCCAATATCTGCCTCACTGAGATCATTTAGATCATCGAGGAAATAGTTGCCGAGGATTTGCTTCCTTGAATTGGCTAGTGCGGGGCAGTTGCACAGGAGATGAGTGGTGGTTTCTTCCTCTTCGACGTCTCTACAGCTTCTGCAGAAGTCGTTTGAGGGAGCACCCAATCTGATGGCATGTCTGCCTAGAAGGCAGTGCCCGGTGATTGCTCCGATTACAGAGCTGATATTTTTCCTGCTGATGGAGAGGAGTTTGGATGTTCTCTTCGCATCGTATTTGGTCCAAATTTGCTTTGAGGACACACATGTACTGATGCTATTCCATCTGTTATTTGCTTCTATTAACGCGTTGTCTAGAAGTTTGAGTTTCAGTGTCTGAATGGGTACCGCCGGTGTCTCTCTGTTGTCAGAGAGTTCTTGTGCGGAACCCCGTCTGGCTAACTCGTCCGCCTTGCAGTTGCCTGGAATATCACTGTGACCGGGTACCCAACACAGTGAAGTGTTACATCTGACCGCGATCTCGTTAAGAGATTCTCGGCATTGTTTTACCAACTTGGATCTTATTGTTGGTGATTCTAAGGCTTTAATCGCTGCCTGACTGTCTATGTAAATCACGATAGTTTTTCCATCTATCGGGCTCATAGAGAGTCTGCGTGCTGCTTCGCGTATAGCCGTGACTTCTGCCTGAAATACACTGCAGTGGTCAGGCAGTCGTAGTACGACACTGAGCGCAGGGTTGTCTGAAAACACGCCCGCCCCTGTGCCGTCGGCTGTCTTTGACCCGTCGGTGTATATTTCAATGGCGTCGTTGTTTACAATGCGACCTTCTTCCCAGCTGGCTCGGTCTGGGATGGCCGTCTTGTATTTATTACTGAAATCTAGTGTTGGGATTAGATAATCCGTATTGTTGGGGATCTTGTGGGCAGTTAGGATGCTGCTGTGCCCAAAGTGTGAACTTTGCCACGAATTGGATTCTCTTAATCTCAGGGCCGCCTTAGTGGCCGCCATCTTCCCATAGATATCAATGGGGAGGAGGTTTAGAAAAGTCGTTAAGGCTGCCGTTGGTGTGGATCTTAAGGCTCCTGTGATGCATATGCAGGCTGCCCTCTGGACGCGTTCCAGGGCGCTTGCGTGGCATTGCTTCGATATTGCAGGCCACCATGCTATGATACCGTAAGTGAGGATAGGTCTAACGACCGCCGTGTACAGCCAGTGAGTTATCTTAGGCTGTAGACCCCATCTGGAGCCTAAGGCCTTTTTACAGGTGTAAATGGCAATCGTAGCCTTCCTTATGCGGTCTTGGATGTTTGGTTTCCAACTGAGTTTGCTATCTAGGATCGTTCCCAGATATTTAGCTTGACTGGAAAATTTGAGTGGTTCGTTGTTGAGCGTAGGTGGCGTTATCTCCTGAACCTTAATTTTCCTTGTAAATAAAACCAGTTCGGTTTTTGATGGGTTAACATTGAGCCCGACTTTAATGGACCAGGAGGATAGTTTCCTGAGAGCTGATTCCATTAGGTCTCTGATCGTGTGGGGGAATTTCCCCGTTATGGCAATAGCAATGTCGTCCGCGTAGGCCGTAACTTTGCATCCATCCTCCTCTAGGTTGGAGATGATCTCATTGACTACTAAGATCCATAGTAGCGGTGAGAGCACTCCTCCTTGTGGTGTGCCTCTGTACACTGACCTCCTGGTCAGACAGCTGCCGAGCTCCGCCTGGATCAGCCTGGTTTCTAGCATATTATTTATCCAGGTACAGAGGCAGCTGTCCACGTTTAGTCTGAGGAGTGCATTCGTTACGGCTTCTGTATTGACATTGTTGAAAGCCCCTTCTATATCCAGAAAGGATACCATCGTGTACTCTTTGTGATACAGCGATTTTTCGATAGTGCTGACTAGCGAATGAAGTGCAGTTTCTACTGAAAAACCTCTTCGGTAGGCGTGTTGACACCTCGAAAGGGAATTGTTTCCAGGTTTGAGCGTATGTAGTAATCTACAAGTCTTTCCAACGTTTTCAGTAGGAATGAAGTTAGACTGATAGGTCTGAAGTCTTTTGGAGAACAGTGTGAAGCTTTACCGCATTTTGGTATAAAGACCACTTTTACCGTTTTCCAAACTGTGGGCGTAAAGCTGAGTTTTAGGCAGCTATTGAAAATCGCCATTAGCCAGGGTGTGAGAGTCTCGATACTCTTCTGTAGCTCTATGGGTGTGATACCATCTAGTCCAGGTGATTTGTATGGGAGGAAGCTATTAATTGCCCACGCCAGTTTGCGATTGTCAGCAATATGCTCCGGAACACTTTGGACCCTGTGGTTGTGCTGTGTAGGGGGATTTACCTCTACTTTGTTGCCTGCGAAGTGTGTATCCAGTAGTAGCCCTAAGGTCTCCTCGCTGGTTGAGGTCCACACTCCTGCTTGGCTTTGTATGACGCTAGGTATTTGTGGAGATTTTGAGAGGATCTTACGCAGCCGACTGGAGTCGCTTGTTTTTTCTATGTTCTCACAGAAAGATTTCCACGACTCCCGCTGTGCTCTCTTTACCTCCTTTTTGTAGTTTTTAAGACTGTCTTTATAACTATCCCAGTCGGCTGGGTTTCTTGAAGACTTGGCCTTGTTAAACTTACTCCTGCTATCTCTGCGCAGAGAAGCTACCGTGGAGGTCCACCACGGGGGTTTACCTCCTTCTTTGTGTCTGCTGGTGGGGCAGGCCTTATTAAAGGCTTTGTTCATGGCAGACGTTACTGCGTTCACCATTTCATCTAATTCTTCCGGTGAATTAGGCTGTCTAGTTTCTTTTTGAGTACAGAATTATAGACTTGCCAATTTGTGTTTTTTGGGTTCTTAAACACTGTCGTTGGGGGGGTCTCGAATTTAAGATTGAAGAGTATGTAGCGGTGGTCCGAGAATGAGACTTCGCTAGATACTTTCCAATTTTCTATAACTATATCAGGTGAACAGGTGGTCAGTGTCAGGTCAATGACTTCCTGCCTGATTCTGTTTATAAAGGTGGGTTCAGACCCTATGTTACACACTACGAGGTTAGTTTCAATTATATATTCAAAGAGTAACTCACCCCTTTTATTGATGTCACTGCTTCCCCATATGGTGTGGTGCGCGTTTGCGTCAGCACCTACCACCAGTGGGGTGTTACTAGCAGCCGCTGTCTGTACCGTCCTGCGTATCGTGTTTGATGGAACTTCTCCCGTGTCGTCATATGGGAGGTACGCTGACGATATCCACAGCGGTCCCTTTCCGGCTCGATCTAACCCCACGCAAGTGAAGTCAGGTTCGCTGTAATTCGGAAGAAGGAAAGCTTTAATATTATTCTTTGCTAATATGCACGTTCTGGGTTTACCTGAATTTCTTACATAAAACAAGGAATAGTTTCGTGCCCTGAGTCCAGATATGCGGTCGTTGTTTGTGACCCATGGCTCTTGGATAAGGGCGATATCTTCCCCACCTTTTTCCAGGCGGAGAAGTAGATTAGCCGAAGCTATTTTAGAGTGGTGAAGGTTAATCTGCACTAGTCGTAGCATCATCGCTGACTAGTACATGCGTCTCTATTATTGTGGTGTCTCCGTCCTCTGATTCAGAGGATGGTTCTCCACTGTTTTGCTCTTGAGGGAGCGGATCTTGTGATGAAGCAGCCCCCGATGTCGAGGGTTGTTCATCTACTTTTCTTCCATCCGTGTCTGTTTCCAGAGAAGAACTTTCGGGCGTAGCCTCTAAGCCAAGACTACTTAGCGAGGATACCATGCCTGCGAGTAGTCTCTCGTCCTTCTCATGGATTTTTAGGACCAGAGTGTCCATGCCGTAAAATATTTTGAACCCCTTTTTATTAAGGAGCTCAACTGATTCCTGGTTGAGGAGGAAGGATATGAGTCTTCCCCTCTCTTCGGGTTCATCGGCCTTTATGATCCTCCAATTCTCTGTTGGAAGATCGCGATTCTGTCTCTTGATAAGCCGGAGAATCTCGTTCGGCTTATTTGGTCCTGGGGGTACCCAAGTGCGAGCTCTTGGGCGGACCGGGATGTCGCTCCAATGAGCGACACTCAACTTGGCATCGACCCAGAGATTTGTTAGTCTCGGGATCGCTACCTTCAAAAAGTCTGCCGACATCTGGTCAGAGCACCTCACTAATTTGGCGCCGTTGAGGTACCACCCGTTGTCTGTGAAGGTGGGAAGTAGTGCCGAGGGGTCTCTGTCGCTAAAGGCGAGAATGTCAATAGTCAGTCTCGTCTTCAGCGTTCGCCAATTCTCGCCACTAATTCTCCCCTCATCATTGCTCCAGTCGCAGATGCCGAAGACCAAATTGTTCTTCGCTACCTCGTTGAAGGGTCTGTGCGCTGATTCAGCGCTCTTCGCCTTCTTCGGGGTTTTGGAGGTTTCGTCCTGTGATCTAGGACGTTTGGACGCGAAGTCCTTTTTATTAGCAGACGAGCTGCTCAGTTTTTGTTTTTGTTGTTGTTTGGTGCGGATTGGGGGGGTCCTCCTGTTACAGAAAGGGCCTTCCCCGTTCTATTAGTTTGTGCACCGTGTTTGAGGGTAGGTCTCCCGTGTTCAGGAGTCGCTTCCCTTTTTTCGGTGCCCAACGCTAACGTGGTTTCGCCTGAGCCATATTTGGCTGGAGGAGGACGACCCCCTGTCTCAGGATGATCGGACTTCTCCGCCAGTATGTCTCTAGCCCACCGTACCGTGTCCCTATCTTTGTGGTCCCATGTATCCTCTGGTTTTTTTAGGATACGGTTCAGCTGGAACCTGGCTAAGCGGGTCATTTTGTGCTTGTTGGAACTGGGTCCGCCTCTATTACGTGCGGGCTTCCGACTACAGCTGGCCGTTTCGGCGCTTGTCGAACCCTCCGCATCAGAGTGCAATGTCTTGACGGATGCTGTCTCTGAGTCCGAGTAATTCACGGACTCTGGGCAGTCTTTGACTCTGTAGTTCAGTCGGTCGTCAGTCCCGTCCTGTTTCTCTAAGTCTTTCGTTCGTAAGCCTGCCTTAGAAGATGTCGCTAGGCTTTGTTGTTCTTGTTTTTCGTTTTTTTGTTTTGTTTTTGTTTGATTTTTGTTCATTGTTAGATTTGAGTCCCACGAGTAAGCCGGTGAGAAAAGGTCCACCCCAGCATTGCCGGTTCTACTGGGGTAAGGCTGAATACGACAGGCGCTGCCAGGGCACCTGAAGGAGCTCGTTATCGGTTGATAAAACCCTCAACCTTTCGTCCCTGGGCACGGTTTACATTGCGCTCGCACCACCACTAGAATTGGGTTGACTACTCTTTAGCTTCGGAGCCCTCCTCCGGAGACTTTACAGCATGGGAAGCCCTACTGCAATCGCTCTCCGGTATCAACGGGGTCTTACTGAGCATCTCCACCACGACAAGGTAAGTAGTCGAAGAAGATGATAATTCGCCATAACTCAGAGAGCAATTCTATTAGGGTTACCATCTTCCAATTTAAAATAAAAATATTGCGGAACGAAATAAATTCCTTTTTATCTTTTTCCTTTTCTGGTAAGATAATAATAGGCTCTAGGGTGTCTCCACTAGACCAACAAAATATATAAATTTCGTAACACAAAAAAAAAAAAAACAACTAAAAATATATCACTGTAATCCAATTTATTTTGTTTGTTTGTTTGTTTGTTTATTTGGATTTGTATTGACACATTCGTTATACATATATAATTTACACGCAAAGCGAAGTGCTTATCTGCAGATGGTTGTTTATGAATTTCATTATAAATATTGTAAAACATAAAATACTAATTTCTAATATCACTTCTCAACTAATCCGATGAGTAATTACTGCTACTGCTCTCGTTATTTAAGTCTATTATTAACCTTTCAACTGCTTCCTCGGCAAAAACGTCCATTTCTCACATATTTGGCTCAACAACCTGTTCAACGTGTTGGACACATCGATGCCATTTTTCCTTTACAACCCTTGTAAGTGCTGTCGTTAGTAAGTCTCTTATTTCAGCCATTTTAAATGACTTGTTTTGGCTTGCTACAAACCCTTTCACTTGAGCCCAAACCAATCTATTGGATTAAGGTCACAGTGATAAGGCGGCAAGCGAAGCACTTTATGTCCCGCATTTTGAGTCATTTCATCCACGACGTATGTTTCATACTTGGCTTTGTAACGTTTAACGATTTCGAGCAACCCATTGTATGATTGCATCCCTACCTAACTTGAGATCTTCCTTTTGGGAATTCCTTCAGGCAATTAGAATACAAAATTATATAACCACGACGCAATGTCATATACCTAAACAGATGGTAAAAAAACTGCACTTGTGCGGCTGTACAATACAAATACAATCAAATTAAAACCGAATGGCAACACCCCACCTAATAATTGGTTCTCAAAAGTACCAAAACCGAAAGTTCTTTGACAAAATCCATAGAAAAACCCTTACTGATATGCTTCATTGTAGATATGGTAATACTCTTCTGATGTGCTACAGTCACACACACTGTTTATTTTGGTGGATGATAATAGCAAGCGAACACAAGCCCATCATGCTCATTCCCATTCATCATGCGGGTTGTATGCGAATTATAGGAAAATTACAACAACAATTCCTTGGTTCAGTTTCAGTGGCAATTCTTGCGTTTGAGTGTCGTGAGAGTATTACAGGCACCACTGGTAGAAAAGAAGCTCCTCCATAAGGCCTGTACTGACAATTTTTGTTGGATAGAGTATAACAAAATCCCTTTAGTGCGTGGCATTATAAAAAAAAATATAATAACTCTTATTCATAACTTATTTGTGATTCATTTAAGATACAAATTTAATTATTCAGAACATTTAGGTACCCTCCTTATGTCTTTTATTAACCTAAATGAAAAACTGCTCAACTTCTTAAGAAAACTCTCTGCCCCCGCCAATACTCTAAGTGAAAGTCAACTTGCCATGAGATGGACATGGTATATTTATTAATTCCTAATGAGTTGATCGACTCAATTGCGTTCGCAACGAATTAAATTTTATTTTCAAAACGCGTGCCTATGACCATTTAAAATTTTACATCCTACGCAGTGGTTATTGTAATTGGATTAATTTACACGACTTACTCATGGTATCAAAGTGGCTGTGCACGTTGGAGGTACGAGTATGTATTCCACTCATTGACCTGCACAGAAAGATACGAATATGTGTAAATTTAAAGATGTGTTTGTTTTTGGCAATGAAACTTGATGGCTTGACAATGCACTGCTTTAGTCCAATATCAAATTCTCAATTTCAACATCTCCCTCCGTCGAAAGCCTCGACAGTTCATATTTTTTAGGCTCTTGAACTTGAAAGCTATAAAATGGCTGGCGGCCAACGCATTTGCGAATTTCGCAGTCCATTCTTTCCTTTTTCTTTGTTTTGTCTGAACCGTTGGATTTTCTGTGCGTTAAGCCTAACGCTTGATGGAAATTGTGTTCATTCAATGAAATTGACATGTCTGACTAAATCGTGGTCTACACTGGAGGAAAAAATTGAATCTAAAACTTAATATGATCATATTTGATTTTGAATTGTATAAAATTCTGTGAAGCACACTTAATTTCACGTTGATAAATATTTGATTTAAATAATCAATGTAATTAGACGGAGAGCTGGCGACATTTTTTCGTGATAATTTTGTCAACAGAATTTGGCTTATTTTTGGATTGTCGGGTTCGGATTTATAACAGATGTGAAGTTCTGGCAGACCTGGGCCGGGCACTTTGGGAGTTACAGGGCCTCAAATTTGTAAAAAAGTCTTGTAAAAAAATTATAGTGTCAACTTTGAATCTTTGCATGATGGTTCACAAATGAAAGGCATTTTGCGTACTGTGATTGCCAGAACGATTGAGCGGTCGCAAACCACTGCCAGAGCGCCCGGAAGATGCTACAGAATGGTCAATTTTAAAGTTATTTTGTCAACCCTCAAATTTTAGTATGTTATCTATTACATTCTCCTAAATCTAGAACTCAAATGCCAGAACTAAATTCCAGTCGCAACACCTCGCCAGAATACCTTAAAGCGCAGTGAGCGCAAAGGGCCTTTCCAGCGGTCTGCAAGAGAAATTGTGTCATATCTTCGAAAGTTTATACACGAATGCAAGTTTATTAATTGATTCTAACAGGCATCTTTTAGATCTTTCAAAGAATGTATCAAACTTAGTCCAAGCATTCATACTTTTAAAAATATTTAATTTTAAAGTCCAGCTTTTAAAATAAACCAAACGCATTTTGTACTCATGATTTTTGAATCCCTTAGATAACCTTATATGATTTTTCTTTTTCTTCCTTTTCAGTTTATGCAATTACTAGTTGTTCGGCAATTTTAAATAAAGTGAAATTATTTGAACAATTTTAAAATTTCACAAAGTACGTTGGATACGATATTTTATGCGACATTTAGCAGGGATATGGCTCGATAGTTATTGCAAGACGTAGTATCGCCTTTCTTGTGGATGGGGCATATGGAGCTGATAGTCAAGTCATCAGGCATGCTTTCTTCCACCAATATTTGGTCGATGATTTGTTGCATGCGCCCTACCAAAACGTCACCTATGTATTTGAATACCTCCGCTGTTAAACCATCAGAGCCGGCGGCCTTGTTATTCTTAAGCTTTTTTACAGATATGCTAACCTCTTCAATACTGGGTGGTGGAACCGGTTTTTCGTTGACTGGACGTGGGTTTTCTTCTTGCCTTATCACTCTCTCTACCTGATGCCCCCGCCTTAAATGCTTCTTAAACGCATTTACTTATTCCCTGTACTTCGGTGGCTAAGTTTTCTTCTCTGTTTCGAAGAGGCTGCATTCCGGTCTTACAGCCAGCAGTCAGTTGCTTGGCCTTTTTATAAAACCTCTGGATATTATTTCGATCGCAAGACTCCTCGATCTTCTTGAGTTGGGAGATTGCGTATACCCTCTTTTTTCTACACAAGATCTACTTTTCCTCCCTTCTCCTGGCTCGATACTCTTCCCTTGCTGCTCTAGTTTTACGTAGCAGCGTTTGTATATGTTCACGTTCTGTCACCATTTTTCGGTGACATCATCATACGACGGGCTCTTTCTCTGGAGTGGCTGGTAACCTACGGCTCTCTCGGCTACCTCTTTAATGATGTCGCAATACCGGTTCCACATAGTGTTGGCGTCTGTGGGTGATGGGTGTACAGCGTAAAATATACTCTGGCTACTCCAGTCCTGCTAAGGCATCCAACGTCGCATTTCTTTTTCTGAGCGGTTAGCAGCTTCTTATCGTTGAGCAGTCGAGCTCTGAATTCAGCCGCCACAAGAAAATGGTCAGAGTCGACGTTAGCCACTCGGAATGTGTGCATGTTTGATATGTTGTTGCGTGCCTTGCATCGATTAGCACATGGTCCATTTGGTTGGCGGTTTGACCATCTGTAGAGCGCAGGGTTGCTTTGTGGCAGTGCAGTCTTAAGATATTACAGAAATGTACATTATGTATTACTGATGATGATGCTCACCACAACTAAAAAAGGAGCAAATAGAAGGCATAAAAACCTTACGAATGCCACAATTTTAACAAGTATGTAAATACTTAAAAATGTAATAGAAAGGATGGAGGGTTCAATACATTATCTATTTTCTTTAAGCCAGTCACAATTACAGAAAAGCAGGTCAGCAAAGAGTACGAATGGTAACCCTAATAAATCAAATAAAAATATGTAGTAAAGGGTCTTTCATTAAGGACTTTACAAGCTCTCTTTTTAAATATAACGCAAACTACTTGAGGTATCTCAAAGTTTTATTGGCTTGACTTAACTTTCAAAACATTAGTGAAGGGGATTCAACTTCGTTCATATGTCCACCACGGGAATGTATGCACCGGTCGATACGTTGAACCGAATTTTCGATGACTCGGCCGCACATTTGACCGATACGGCCGCTATTTCTCCTTCAATATTGTCTCTGAGTTCCTCTAACGTCGCCGGCTTGTTGGCATACCCCAATGATTTAATGTAGCCCAATAAAAAAAGTCTAGAGGCGTTAAACCACACGATCTCGCTGGCCAGTACGTAGGCCCGTTTCTCTAGATAACACGTTCACCGAACTGAGCCTTTAATAACTCGATTGTTGCACCCGCTGTGTGGCTTGTGACACCGTCTTGTGAGAACCACATATCACTGATGTCTAATTCATGCAATTGCTTAAAGAAATAACGTTCCAACATGTATCTGTAGCGAATGCCATTTACCGTAACGTGACGGTCATTTTCATCGACGAAAAAAAAGCCCAATGACGCCACCGGCATGAATACCGCACCAAACAGTGACTTTGCGGATGAAGTGCTGTTTCATGAAACATATGAGGGTTGTTACCTGTCCAGTAATGCATAGTTTGCTTATTGACGAAGCCGTTTAACCAAAAATGCGCTTCATCGCTGAGGATGATTTTGCGATGAAATTCTTCATTTTCTTCCATCATGTCCAGTTGTCCAGAGCCCAATTCGATAACGTACGTCTCTTCATATGATCAATTGGCTTTAGTTCTTGAGTCAACTTGATCTTGTAATGGTGTAGTCCACGATTCTTAGGCAAAATTTGAAATATGTGGTCTGGGAGATGCCCAATTCTCGAGAACGCCGTAAAATTGACTGATTTGGCTGGTTTGCGACGGACGCATCTACGACAGCATTATTCTCCACTTCTCGGGCAAAATGTAGTCTCACTGCCACGGCAACACCAAGCAGCGAATATTCTGACTCAATTTTTTTCACTAGACTATGAATTGCTTGCCTACTGGAACGAGAATTACGACCGAAAATTGGCGTTAACGCTCTTAAAGTTGCGACCACCGACTCGGAATTTGGGTAGTAAATTTTAATTATTTGTAAACGCTGTTCTTTTGTGTACTTCACCACGATGTTGATTTTACTGAATATTTTGAAATTGACAGTTCGGTAATCGGTTTCACACTGAAAGTTTGAAGTTGTCAAGTCGCTAATGAAAGGCCCTTTATATTTTAAGTTTGAGTATTTTTGATGCTCTTTGATTTTTTTGAAGTAAAATGTTTACTTTAGTAGATACATTTTCAGTCGCAATTAATTTTTTAAGCTTGATTGCGAGAAAAACTATTTACAAAGTTCATTGATCTCCATTACATTTGCGTCCTCAATTTCATCAACTTCATCTTTTAACAAATATCTTTATTTCTTCTTATCAACATGTTCTCGCGCGAACGTCTGACAAACATCCAAGAGTCATGAGAAGCTTCTCAAATTTGCCGTTCAGACTCGGCTTAAAATTGTAGGTCGCTTCCACTTCGCACAAGCAAATGATTGAAGAAGCTAGGTTTGAGGCCCTGTATGGGCTGATAATGCCTAATATTTTTTTTGTTTTGATGCTATGAAATAAATAATCGTGCGAAAATATTGCCATACTACCTACATATGTTCCTCTCTTTTTATCGACTTGCAACGAGGGTACAGCTCCCATGATAACGCTTTAGCGAATCATGATAAAATGTGGTTAAATCAAATTAAAAACATAGGGACGGGCTACAGTCCGCTTGGGCGAACTGTTGGATACCCTATTCTTATTCCTATCCCTCATAAGTGGGCGTGACAAAAGTCTAAGTGTGGTTGAATTGTTAAGAACGCTCTACATATTTTGTTATATAACATTTAAAGGATTTCATCAAAAAAAAAACGCTCCCTAGCTCAAACTTGGGTGTTTCAATAAAATTGTTTTATTTAATTGTGGGCGTGTCAGTAGGCGGATTTAAAAAAAATTAACACATGAGAATAAAGAGCCCCTAGAGAGTATACATTATAAATTTCAGCTCCCTAGTTCAAACTTTGAATTTTCAAAAAAAAAAAAAAAATTTATTGTGGGCGTGTCAGTGGGCGGATTTTGAAAATATTTACACATGAGCATAAAGGGCCCATAGAGAGTATATATTATGAATTTCAGCTCCCTAGCTCAAACTTTGGATTTTCAAAAAAAACGTTTTATTTATTTGTGGGCGTGTCAGTGGGCGGATTTTGAAAAATTTTGATCCCGAGCAGTTTTAGCAGTCATAGATCATATATAAAAAATTTCAGCTTTCTAGCTCAAAATTCGATTTCTTCCAAAATTTTGTTTTTTTTGAGTTTGTGGGAGTGTCTGTGGGCGGATTTCAAAAATTCATAAACTTGATTATTTCGGGACCCTAGAGAGTATATGGTTAAAATTTCAGCTCTCTAGGTCCAGTTTAAAGGCCTAATTTTGCCGACAGACTGACGGACGGACGGACGGACGGACGGACATGGCTAGATCGACATTACTATCGATGCTGATCATAGATATAGTAACTTTTAGGGGTCTACGGGCAATATTAAGGTATGTTACAAACTATGCGTCAAAATTAATACACCCTTAGAATAAGGTATAAACATAGGGACGGGCTACAGTCCGCTTGGGCGAACTGTTGGATACCCTATTCTTATTCCTATCCCTCATAAGTGGGCGTGACAAAAGTCTAAGTATGGTTAAGTATAGCTCTACATATTTTGTTATATACATAACATTTAAAGGATTTTATCAAAAAAAACCAAGCTTTTGTAAAAAAAACGCTCCCTAGCTCAACCTTCGGTTTTTCAATAAAATTGTTTTATTTAATTGTGGGCGTGTCAGTAGGCGGATTTAAAAAAAATTAACACAAGAGCATAAAGGGCCTCTAGAGAGTACATACGAGTATATTATATTATAAATTTCAGCTCCCTAGCTCAAACTTTGGATTTTCTTAAAAAGGTTTTTTTTTTAAATTGTTTGCGTGTCAGTGGGCGGATTTCAAAAATTCGTAAACTTGATTATTTCGGGACCCTAGAGAGTATATGGTTAAAATTTCAGCTCTCTAGGTCCAGTTCAAAGGCCTAATTTTTGCCGACAGACGGACGGACGGGCGGACGGACGGACGGACGGACGGACATGGCTAGATCGACATTACTATCGATGCTGATCATAGATATAGTAACTTTTAGGGGTCTACGGGCAATATTAAGGTATGTTACAAACTATGCGTCAAAATTAATACACCCTTTGAATAGGGTATAAACATATTCGTTTTAAATTATGGGAACAATATGAATAAATGTCGGCCACATTGATTAAAATATTTTCGTGTTCGAAGCTAAATCGTTCCGAAAAATATTTAAATCAAAGTAGTTTTCTTTGATTTTACATTGTTTTTCTCTGGTTCTAAAATGAATACGAGTATAATTTGCTATAATTTTTTCGCCTAAAACAATGTTAATAGGAACAGGTGGAAGGGTATCTTATCCTCTTTTTTTGAAAGAATATTTGTTAAAGCAAATGCCGGAATCTTTGTTGACTTAAGTCTGGCGCTTCTCGGTTTGTTGAAATGAAAGTGTTTATGTTTATTTTGGTCGAAATGGAAATGTTTGCTTCTGTAAGAGTGAACCTTATACACAACGCATAAAGTGGATTGGATATAATAAACAAAAATAAAACTCGTTTGTTTAACAAGTGAGTTTTGTTGAAAGCTGTTGTTGATTGGATGTGGAATTGTGGATTGAGTCGGTATTGATTTGGTATTTAAAGTACGATGTATTGCTGCACACAAAATATTATGACAACACGCGCCACTAGTTTTATGTTTAGAGGTCATAACTTTATTCAAACAAATATGAAGTGTACTTCAAAAAAAGTCATTGCTTATGCAAACAGCACTTTACATTTTCGCCAAAAGGTCTAATCTAATCAGTTGCCATCATGTTTTATCTATGCGGATCCACTTAAAAAAAAAAAAACACTTTTCACTAGGAATTTTAGATTGAAGGACACAGAATGATAAAAATTGCGTTTTCCAAGACTAGTACTATGGATGATTTATCCACACTCTTATGAGAAATCCAAGAGAGCGCTAGGAGTACAGCGCCAATATCATCGTAAACATAGACCTACAGGTGGAGATCAGAAGCGATAAGCGCGGTTTACAAATTTGAACGAGGTTCATACAAGTGCTCCGTCTTAGGGGGGTGGCAATCTCGGTAGGTAGTGTATTTGCTTGCTATTGAGAGGTAACGTATTTAAATCCCGGCCAAATTCATGATTTAATCTCAAGAAAAAAATAAATAAAAGCGTCAGTCAAGATTGACATGGTTATATGTATGTAGACTTGTGAACAAAATCTGTGGGAGTTGAGCCTTGATTTTGATGAATCGCGTTTTCAATTATTTACCTGTGCCACGGTTTTAACAAACTACTAATAAACGACCTTTACATATACGCACAGTCGAATGTTCCAAATAGCCGCTCAGAGAAGGAGAAATGCTCAAGAATCAGTTCGCCAAAGTTCATCAACAAAGCTCAAGGGCTGCTTCTGGTGGATGACGAAAAAATATTACACAGGTATTCGACATTATTGTGAAGGACTTCTAAAAGAGCAATTTCCTCCGATAGGTATACTTTCTACCGTTAATATCTGAGGTCGAACCGGCAAACCCCCACAGGCTTACCAGCAGGGATGCAGTTAAATGGGAGGCTTATGGAAGGCCATTAAGGAAGAAGAAAGTATACTTTCTAAGAGCCGGTCATAAAAAAAAAATTTTCCGGCATTTATGTCGAAGAAGTTAGAAATGCGTTTC
Organism: Portevinia maculata; assembly: GCA_949715645.1. NCBI lineage: Eukaryota > Metazoa > Arthropoda > Insecta > Diptera > Syrphidae > Portevinia > Portevinia maculata. Next base: position 361,070,373 of record OX454525.1, on the reverse strand, counting down.
AAAGATTAAAAAAGAAAAGAAATGCAGTTGCGCCGGACGAGATGGGAGACATCGGGTTGCGTAAAATAATACGGATCTGATGACCAGTGCGGGTTTGTCGCAAGCGTTTTGTCCTATTTTTAAGTTTTTCTGAGGTTCTAAATTTTTTATGGGAAACCAACTTTATTTAACACACGCAAATTAAAAAATGGAATAGCCGAAAATCTTAAGGCTTGTTCTACATTTCGTTCGTTTTTCTAAAATTTGGCAATGACTTCGAATTGTCAAAATTGACGGGATGGATCTGTGAAGTAAAAATATTCAGTAGTACAGTACAGTAGATTGTGTGTTGGACTGCGGATAAATGAGTTGTTCAGAAAGAAGGATCCCAATGATATTCCCTGTGTCCGAATCTCCCAGAAAACAGAGAACAGGAAACAGTACTGCTCGCTGGAATAAGTCAAGAACGTGTCGCTTCAAACGATGGTTTTTTCGTGGTCGAGGACCCACAGAAGAAGGTGGATCTGTTGTGCCCTTGTTTCGAGGTAGGGTACACAGGATTGTTCACTGTAATGCCCGACATTGAGAAAAGGCCTCTGGCGAGCCACTTCTATCTGCGCATCGAACTTCAACCTACCCTCCTAGGACGGTGGGTTACTCTAGGTAACATCCTCTTAGTTTATAAGGTAGATTAAGTTAGCTAGGACGTTTCTGAGAGGGCCTGGGCTCGGATGCCGAGTTTCAAAAAATTTCACAATGAAAAGATAATGTACCTAAGATTAATTCGTAAAATAGTTTTTATGCCGAAAAGCAATAATTATGAGGTTATACTCGTAGTGAAGTTAAGAGAGTTCGTATAAGGACCATTAATTTAGAATAAGTATCCGTTTTTGTCTAGTACGTAAATTGATTTAAGTAATACATATTAAAACATAGGGACGGGCTACAGTCCGCTTGGGCGAACTGTTGGATACCCTATTCTTATTCCTATCCCTCATAAGTGGGCGTGACAAAAGTCTAAGTATGGTTGAATTGTTAAGAAAGCTCTACATATTTTGTTATATAACATTTAAAGGATTTTATCAAAAAAACAACGCTCCCTAGCTCAAACTTGGGTGTTTCAATAAAATTGTTTTATTTAATTGTGGGCGTGTCAGTAGGCGGATTTATAAAAAAATTAACACATGAGAATAAAGGGCCCCTAGAGAGTATATATTATAAATTTCAGCTCCCTAGCTCAAACTTTGAATTTTCAAAAAAAAAAAAAATTAATTGTGGGCGTGTCAGTGGGCGGATTTTGAAAATATTTACACATGAGCATAAAGGGCCCATAGAGAGTATATACTATAAATTTCAGCTCCCTAGCTGAAACTTTGGATTTTCAAAAATTAATTTACCCTTAGAATAGGGTATAAAAAAATTATTTTATTTATTTGTGATCGTGTCAGTGGGCGAATTTTGAAAATTTTTTATCCCGAGCAGTTTTAGGAGTCATAGATCATATATAAAAAATTTCAGCTTTCTAGCTCAAAATTCGATTTTTTCCAAAATTTGGTTATTTTTAGTTTGTGGGCGTATCTGTCTGCGGATTTCAAAAATTCGTAAACTTGATTATTTCGGGACCCTAGAGAGTATATGGTTAAAATGTCAGCTCTCTAGGTCCAGTTTAAAGGCCTAATTTTTGGCTACAGACATGGCTAGATCGACATTACTATCGATGCTGATCATAAATATAGTAACTTTTAGGGGTCTACGGGCAATATTAAGGTATGTTACAAACTATGCGTCAAAATTAATATACCCTTAGAATAGGGTATAAAAATGAATCTACTAATAAAAGGGTTTCAAGTTCAAACCTCGCCGGGACCAGTTTTTTTTTCTTGCGGAAAATATCCTAAAGTTAAACAACAATGAAAATAAGACGTATTTTGGGTGTAATTTAATTTTCTTTGGCTTTATTTAATTTTTTAAATCTGTGTGCTATTTTATTTGAAACAAGGCCCAAAGGATAATTTGTGGACCTTTCTTTCACTTATTGCATTAACTTTCTGGCCTCTGTAATACCCCTTCTTGAGGTCACTGTTGAATTTGGAGTAGGTGCGAGATTGGGGTAGGTGCAATGTTGGGTATATTATTAAAATACCTTAAGGTTATAGAAAATGCAATCAAAGTGTTGCTTTAAGTTTTTTTTAGATGTATTTTCATTTGTTTGAAATATTGACTGATGAACGGACATGGCTAGACCGACACTTCTATTGATGCTGATCACGAATATAGTTATTTATATGAGGCCCAATTATTGCACCCATATATAGGGTATAAAAACGTGTTATTAAAGAAGTGATGTGGAATGAAGTTCCGGTTTTTTCAAAATATGTCTTCATACAAAGTTTTCTGCCATGCCCTCTTTTTAGAGGCGTTAAAAATGCTTTAAAAAACGTACAAAATAGTTGACATAATTCGCCCTTACTTAGATTTTTGCTACGCCCACTTTATGGAGAGATAAGAATAGGAATATTGTATCCAAGAGTTCGCCCAAGCGGAGTTACTGATGTTCCAAACCGAACGTTTCTCTAACCGAATTAAACCGAAATGAAATGTAAGCAATCCGGGTTGCAAACCAATTTAAGAAACTCGGCTGGAAGCAAAATCATTTAGAAACGGAACGTTTTGATATTTGGTTCGCTTTGGTTTTGTTCGGTTTGCAAACCGATTTAAGTAATTCGGTTTGAAGCAAAATCATTTCTCAATGGAACGGTTTGGTATTTGGTTCGGTTTGCTTCGATTAGGTTTGTTTGCTTGTGGGTAAGGAATACGTTTGTATCAGTGTTACTATGGAAATTTATAACGCTGTAAAGCAAGGTTCCTCACAGACAAAATCACAAGATGTTTAAAAAAAGGTTTTAAAATCGTAACCGGAACCCCTTGACAAAATAAGGGCTTGTGTTTTTTGCTTCTTGCGGGCAAACGGTGTTCCCAATTAAAAAAATGTAAAGAGCTGATCTGTTTCCCTCTTTAAAACAAAGCTTAGCACGGTTGTTTAGAGACAGAACTGTATGTACCTACAAATCTAAAATTTAAAATATAACCATTTATTAAATGAGACAAAATAAATATTTATATAGGGTCTTTCATTGAGGACTTGACAACTTCTTTTTTAAATAAAATGCAAACTGCTTCAGATATCTCAAAAAAACATTTTATTGGCTTGAATAACTATCAAAACATTTATGAATGGAATTCAACTTCATTCATATGTCCACCACGGGAACGTATGCAGCGGTTGATACGTTGAACCCAATTTTCGATGACTGGGCCGCACATATCGCCCGATACGGCCGCTTTTTCTCGTTCAATGTTGACTCTGAGCTCCTCTTACGTCGCCGGCTTATTGGCATAGACCAATGATTTAATGTAGACCCATAAAAAAAATCTAGAGGCGTTTAATCATACGATATCGGGGGCCAATAGACGGGTCCGTTTCTCGAGCTGAGACTTTAATAACTCGATTGACCCGCTGTGTGGCTTGTGTCACCGTCTTGTTGGAACCACATATCACTGATTTCCAATTCGTGCAATTGCTCAAAGAAATAACTTCTCAACATGTCTCTGTAGCGAATGCCATTTACCGTAACGTGACGGCCATTTGCATCGGTGAAAAAAACGGTCTAATGACGTCACCGGCATGAAAACCGCACCAAACAGTGACTTTTAGCGGATGAAGTGCTGTTTTAGGAAGCACATGAGGGTTCTCACCTGTCCAGTAACGCATATTTGTATTATAAAAATGCGCTTCATCGCTGAAGATGATTTTGCTATGAAATTCTTCATTTTCTTTCATCATGTCCACAGCCCCATTCGAGAACGTACATCGATTCATATGATCAAGCGGCTTAAGTTCTTGAGTTAGCTTGATCTTGTAAGGGTGAAGGCCAAGATCCTTACGCAAAATTCGGTTTGTGACGGACGCCTCTACATATATACATATTAGGCCTTAACGGCCTGAACCTAGCTTCTCCAACCACTTTCATGCGAAGTGGAGGGGACCTACAATTTTGCGCCCAATCCGAACGGCAAATTTGAGAAGCTTTCTAATGACATTTTGATACTCTTGGATGTTTGTCAGACGTTCGCAAGAGGTGGCAACAAAACGCGGTATTCCCAAGTGGTCCTCCATCTAAGTACTAACCACGCCCTACGTCGTTTATTTGCGGTAATCGAACGAAAACCGATTGATTCGACGTGGAAAGGTCGTTAACGGACGCCTCTACGGTAGCAATATTCTCCACACTTCGGGCAAAACGTAGTCTCACTGGCACGGCAACATCAAGCAGCGAATATTCTGACTTACATTTTTTTACTAGTCTAGGAATTGCTTGTCTACGTGGACGAGAATTACGGCCGAGAATAGGCGTTAAGGTTCTTAAAGTTGCGACCACCGACTCGAAATTTCGGTAGTAAATTTTAATTATTTGTAAACTTTGTTCCTTCGTGTACTTTACCATGATGTAAATGTTCATTTTACCGAATATTTTGACATCGACAGTTTGGTAATCGGTTTAATGGTGCGTTCATACTGAAAGTTTGAAGTTGTCATGTCGCTAATGAAAGACCCTTTATATTTGCTTCCAATTCTCACTCAATCCCTAACCGCGTTATATAAGTATACAGATTTGTTCAATGTTTTCTCTCGGATTGTTATAAATCAGCTTGGTCCAACTTTTACAGTGCGTCGATGCCAAACCGAATCTGACGGCCTTTGCCACAAACCGAACCGACCCGAATTATCTTATCCAGCCAACTCGGTTTGGGGCAAAAATTGAACAGAACCGAAACAGCCGAAAAGCTAATTCAGTTTGGAAAAAATCCTGACTTGCTTAACCCACTTTGAACCGGTTTGTAAACCGATTTGATACATCACTCACTAGACTGTAACCTGTCCTTATCTTTTTTTTTTAATAAAAAGGAAATTAAAATCCCAGAGCAGTCATACTCGGTAATGGTCCATTGTACTAACAGGCAGAAATGTTCTTTTTCGTGCAGGGGTTGGAAAAAGAAGGTGTCATTCGTTTCTCGCCATTCCGTATGTTGTTGTTCCCAATGGGGATTAAAACTGCACCGCACAGGTCACAGGCCAACACACTGATCTCTACACCGACGGCTAGGAGGAGATCAAAATTGGTCGCAGCGAAGTTGTAATTTATCTTTTAGGTGTCGATGTCGATAATGGATTTCACATTTCCTGACATGATTTTATATTTACTTTTCAGAAGGCAAATATTGTCGCATTCATAATGTCGCCTTTCAAAATTTGGTAACAAGGTTACACACGTGCCAATGACGCACTCAGCTCGGTACCCAGTCGACTGATACTAAATGATATTAAATTGCTTAACCATCTTTATAGTCATTATTCCTTAGATCCGCCAATAATGTTTCATCAACTTAGCCGTTCGCCATTAAAATATATATTATAAAATTTCTAATTACAAAATAAAAATGTAAAATAAAATAATTAAGGACGTGCGTGCCTTCGACCAGATACATACGAGAACTAGCTACACTTGGCGAACCATCAACTTTCGTGTTCATATTAACCATGAACAAGGTTCCTTTTTTCTCCACCCGACCTGTATTTTAAATCGTCTAAGGTCATCGCCATCACTCTTAATTTCATCTGGGATGCAAATTTTCTATTGAAACTCAATTTCATCGCAAACAACTGCAAATTGTTTAAAACCAAAACTACATTCCCTTCACCATTTATCTGTCTTGTTAGACATGTTGTCCACTTACTTTGTCACGCAAACCCTCTTATGTTCGCCGCTGCACATCGGCCGCCGCGGTTGCTGTCGTTGCGTCGATGCGTCAAACGCACAGAAGGTTAAATGTGTAGCACCTTTCACATATCGGCCAAGCTATCGAAAAAGGCATCTGAAAAGGCATCCCCAGGGAGGGCATTAGCCGAACGTATCTGCCCAAATGGCCGCAATTTATAACTATACAAACTTTTGGACATTTTCGACGCAATATTTTGTAAGTGCTGCGGTCGCGATCATGCGGCGTTGTTTGCTTTACATTTGCCGAAGTCTTTACACGGGTCGACCTGGTACTTGGTGTGTCTTTTGTTTCACCATGGAGTTGGCTATATGGTTACAAAAATAAAGGAGCAAGTAATTTTGATTTATTTGCATTAGATTGGCAGAAGTAAATGGAGCGAACGAATGCATTCCGGATGTCCACTTGGCTAACTCCATCGGGGGAGTTAACACTCAGAGACGGCGAAATTTTTGTTACAAAGTTGCGATTGCAGCTGGTCTTAGCAACAATAAGAATATAATAAGAATATAACTCTTTCCATTAGAGGCGTCTGTGGGTGTCACCATGTGGAAGATTGCATGCAGACAGTTAATTCGAGTATAATTGGTTTTCCATTTCGGGTGACAGATTAATTATTTGAAGGGGAATACAAGTCGGCACTCGAATTAGTGTCACAGAGTTCGATACTTTTTTTTGTTAACCGGAGGCCACCCCATATGTTTATGTTGCTATCCAGATAAGTGATGCATAACCTACTGGACCAGATGGGATGGTTTGGGAAAGATATTGGGTCTATTGAGTCCTTACGGTAAAACTATATCAAGGGAAAAGAGGCGAAACACCATTCCTGTTGTTTTGAGTAATTACACAGAAGGATGGAGAATTCCTTGAACGGTTGCAGTTTTTTTTATGTTTTTTTTATATTCTTCCTCTGGATAGCGCTCAGTATAAAACTGTTTCCTGCCAGTTGATACCTAAGTCTGAAGGACAAGCAAATTGTTAATGTTTTTGATTTTCTGTCTTAAGGTGTTTGTTTAGGACGGTTGACAAGTAGTTGATGCTCGAAGTAGAACATAATTGTACGACTAGGGAGAACATTGTCTGCGATAAAAAGGACTAAACTTCGATTGTGCTTATTTAACCTCTACGTTCTAACCGCACCGGTTACTGGTCATGTCAACCAGACTCGATTTACTGAACTAATGAGCGCGATTGTTGAACAAGAAGAAATAGCTGATTACTGGCAACTCTTCGAGAATACATTTTGGAACTGAGAGACACCAACCTCGCAGTCCCCTAATTGGAGATTTTGGCCCAGAAATTCAACGAACTATAACTTGACAGAATAGGTATGCATCTGAATCGTACGGTTCTTGTGGTGCGCAAAAATTTGAATACTTGAAAGACAACGACTTTCGACTAATCGACTTTGTAGCGCACATCCGCAATGGTTATGATGCAAATGTCATTTGACATTTCAGTTTAAACCGCCAAATAAAATGATATATTTTAATAAAATAATATATTTTGTAATAATTTGCCAATTTTACTTTGATTTGCAGTACTAGAAAAAGGAACGAATGAGTCCATTTAATTTGTTTAATTGAAGACAGCAAAGACATTCTGCAAGTAAACTGCTTCCTTTTTAAATAAGGAATATGCTTAAACGTGTTGGCATTGTACGAACCAATATTGTTTATTAAACTGTTAAAAACTATGATTGTTACTAATTGTTTAGACATTATTGGTGTTGGAAACATTTTACGATAGTTCGCATCAAAGTCGTTCCAAAATGTCAAAAATTGCAAAGCATCACAAATGCAAAGCAGCGCAGAAGCATTCATAACCTGTGCCCATGTTCTGTAACTATTAACTAATGCGATAAGTCGTCGCATCGAAAACTTTGGAACACAAAATTCCACCGTTTATCGCATGTGGAAAGAAGTGGTGTTCTAACGCTATGCGATAAAATATACTTTGGTAACTTTTAATATCATGGGAAATTGGAAGGATTGTCAAAATACTGGAAATCGAGGCGAGGAAATTCAGTGTGCAGGTATTTACTTGTTGTTGGGTGGGATAGGAGTGGTGTAGCGCGACTTTTTAGCGGATTATCGGAAAAATACGTGTTTCTCTTGATTTTTCAAAAATACGATGATCGCTCGTTCTGCTAGACTCAGACGAAATTTTTTGAAATTAATCTGATCCTAACGCTGATTTAAGACAACATTATGTTGATGAATTTAATGAAGGTTAAATTTTGCATTTATTTTGTCTGTCTACGAAAAAAATAAATGAAATATTATTTTACCAAGCTGTTTATTTTTATAGCAACACAGTTCCAAGAATGTTCAAAATGGATCTTATTTAAGTGCTTGCTGAATTCTTTCGACAGAATGTAGATACCTACATTCTTCTCCACTAATTCTAACTGTTTTTATTAGTTATTTTTTACTTCTTTTGCATTTTTTTAAACGTTAAACTTGATCAACGAACTGTATATTTTGTTAAATAAAAAATCAAAAAAGTTCACTGTCCACTATCCGTTTAAAATTGTTCAATATCCCTTTCTCGCATGCCAATTGAAATGTGATAAATTTTGACAGTTGAAGTGAATAATTTATCGCATTCGAAAGTTACAGAACACCGATTTATCACATATTTCCAGGGGTTTCATTTCACAATAGCAGTGTTTCTTTGCACGCGGATATAGGGATAATTTGAAATTTGCATGTGAAATACAATAACAACTTATCCTATATACGCTAACTTTAGCGGGGATAAACAGTGCTTCCAAAATCCATTTTCTTCGTTTCTGATGAATCCTTCCGATGAATTTTTCAGGAAATGTCAAAGTTTGACAACCCACCGACCACTCACACATCCCGCCGAATATTTTATTCGTGATTTTATTATTATTATTTTTCAAACTTCATTTTAAGGGTAATTGAATTTAGCAAATCTGTTAATGTGAAATTGTTTTTCATAATTTTAGAATATGCTTGGCATCAATTTCAATTAGCGGAAGTAAATATTTTTCAATTTCAGGATTTTCAATACAAATTTCTTAACCACAACTTACAGCTGTCACGGTGCATGTGTGCTGCCAAGTTTTTTTTCGATGAATTCATAAGTGGCGATAGTCGTTTTCTGATGCCATCCCTATATCCGCGTGCAAAGAAACACGGCTAGTGCTTCCAAAACGCATTTTCCTCGTTTCTGATGAATCGTTGCGATGAATTTTTCAGGAAATGTCAAAGTTTGACTTCCCGCCGACCACTAACACATCCCGCCGAATATTTTGTTCGGGATTTTGTTATTATTTTTTTTCAAAATTTAGTAAATCTGTCAATGTGAAACTGTTTTTTATAATTTTAGAATATGTTTGGCATTAATTTTAATTGTCGGAAATTAATATTTTTGAATTTCAAGATTTTCAATACAAATTTCTTAACTCAACTTACAGCTGTTTCACTAATAAACGTCATAGGTGCATGTGTGCTGCCAAGTTTTTTTCGATGAATTCTTAAGCGGCGATGGTCGTTTTTTAATGCTAATAATTAATAATATATCCGCGTGGAAAGAAACACGGCTAATGTCCCATGTGGTTTAGTTTTCGCATCGCATAGTTACAGAACACGGAATTGTGATATATGTATAATGAAATTTTGTTTCAATTCTCATCGTTCATGTGATAAATATAACGATGCGATAATTGCAGAACACGGGCACAGTGAACGAAATTCATTATATCACATTTCCGTGTTCTGTAACTATGCGTTGCGAAAAGTGTACCATATGGAACATTGTGAAATGAAACCCCTGGAAATATGTGATATATTCAGGTTCTGTAACTTTCGAGTCGATAAATTATCCACTTCAACTGTCAAAATTTATCACATTTCAATTGGCTTGCGATAAACATTTTTGATTTTTTATTCAACAAAATATTCAGTCCGCTGATCAATTTGAACGTTTAAAAAAATGCAAACGAAATAAGAAATAACTAATAAAAACCTTCAGAATTAATGAAGAAAAATGTAGGTACATCTGTCGAAAGAATTCAGCAAGCACTTCAATAAGATCTATTTTGAACATTCTTGGAACTGTGTTGTTACAAAAATAAACAGCTTGGTACATCCAATAAGAGACGGCAAAAAGCTCTTATGTTTTAAAAAAAAAAAGTTTTTATTTAATTTTTTTTTTCATAGACAGACAAAGTAAGTGCAAAATTTTAACTTCATTAAATTTATCAACATAATGTTGTCTTAAATTCATCAACATACATAAATTCAACAACATACACAAATTACAAAAGCAGCTGCCGAACCATTTTGGAGTCTTATATATCAGATAGATTCTTCAGAATTAAACAAGATGCAGAGTACTCAACATTAAGAGAGATTAAAGCTGGTGTACCGCAAGGCAGTGTGCTAGGTCCAGTTTTATACCTACTTTTCACTAGCGATCTGCCTGAAAGTGAAGAAACCACCATAGCTACTTTTGCAGATGACACAGCTAACCTTGCTGTGGGAGCAACTTTCGAAATAGCAAAAAAAAAGCTTCAAACAGCAATAAACAATGAGCCTTATTGAGAAGATCAATCGACAGTTGATAATTGACTATTTTCAATGTGTGCTATTGTGAACGAACGATTCTAAAGGATTTTTTTATCGCAGTCAATTAAAAAAATGCGATTGACAAAAATACCAAATGAATCGTTCGTTCACAATAGCACACATTCAAAATAGTCAATTATAAATTGTCGATTGATCTTCGCAATAAGGCTCAATATTTCAGAATGGACTAAGAAATGGCAGATTAGATTAAATGACCTTAAGGCACTCCATATTAATTTAACGTATAAAAACGTACCACACATTCCAGTCTACATTAACAACAATATAGTGGAATATTCTAACACAGCCAAATATCTAGGCATGACTCTAGACGCTAAACTGCGCTGGAAAGCGCACGTAAAAAAAAAAAAAAGATGAGTTGAACATGCGATACTGTAAAATGTATTGGCTTATTGGGAGATACTCATCCCTGTCTAACTACAATAAGTTATTGCTATACACGCAAGTTCTGAAACCAGTATGGACCTACGGGCTCCAGTTGTGGGCATGCACATGCCAAACAAATTTACAAACAATTCAGGTTTTCCAAAATAAAGTACTAAGAAACATAGTTAATGCACCTTGGTACATACGCAATGCCGATCTGCATAAAGATCTAAATGTTGAAATGGTTGAAGATGAAGTTAAGAAAGTTGCTCAAAGGCATAGAAGTAGGCTTCTCAACCACGTAAACACAGAAATAACAGAACTATTAAATAATGACAATGCAATCAGGAGATTGGGACGGGTAAAACCTCTTGATCTATAAGAGTTAGCTAGGGCTAAGAAATCAGGTATTGATTTCAAAGAAGAAAAAAGTTTAGAAATCCGACAAACGGCGGATTTATCTGTTAAATTCAACAAATATGAAGTTCAAAAACAAATTGCCGATTAGTCGTCGACTAGGTGCAATCTCATTCGGGATGGCGAATGTCAGTCCCCCGGGAGTTTTTTTAGATGAGTTAAAGTCTCTCACTATTGCAGAAAATTCATCAACATAATGTTGTCTTAAATCAGCGTTAGGATGAGATATAATTTAAAAGGTTTCGTCTAAAGCCATGCAGAACCGAGCGATCATCTTAAAAATTCAACAGCATTTATTTATTTGTATTTATTTTTGTACTTATTAATACACGATACTACAAGATTTATAATCTTAAAATTAAGTATCTAGTGATAGAACAAAAAATTGTAGAGAAAAGACAACTTATGTGAAAATTATTGAAAGTACCTACATTTACAAACTAATTAATATTATTATTATTTTTTTTTATATATATATATGTATAAAGATCGTATTCTTAAAAATTCCTTTGAATCTTAGGTTGATAGGTGTTGAAATATCCTCCTCTCGAACATGGGTAGTGAAGTTATCGTCTGCAATTCGACAGGAAGGGAATTCCAGAGTCGAATCGCTACACAATGAAGGAGCGTTCTGCTATTGTGTGGGAAAAGCGTGGAAACATCAAGCAAACTCCTCTACGTGACTGAGAAAAAAGTATAATTTCACTTAAGTATACCGGACATTTGTTGTGAATAATACTATGCATCTTTAAAAGATTTCTGAAGGAGTAGTTTTTATCCAGGCTGATACCCAGAAGAGTAGAATTAAAACGTGAAACACTGGTGTACCTACGGACATTATATATGTAACGCACACAATCATTAAACGCAACATTTAGTTTACGATGACATTCATAATCCATGGAAGGATAGACATTACAATTTAACGTAAAGAACGGAACAATCAGGCTTTTTACTAGACGCAGTTTCATGCTGGGAACCAGCAGGTGAAATGAACATCTTAGGGAACGAAGACCGGCGTAAACTTTCCTAATTGTGTCAGAGACTGCATCACAGCAACTATGGGATGAGTTAATGCAGAAGCCCAGATATTTAACCTTACTGACATACGGAATAGTTTTGCCACCTAGTCCAATCGCTGGAAAACCAAGTGAATTAACTTGAGATCTCGAGAGGTTCATAGCCTCAGTTTTCAATGGATTAAGCTGAAGTTTATTTAATGTAGACCAACTTTGAATTCTCTCTAGATCTTCGTTAACTCGAGCAACACAATCTTCCATTAAACCTATAGGTCGAGCTAGGTATATTGAGACATCATCAGCATACATCAGCACTTTGCAGTTTACAACCGATTCAGGAAGGTCGTTAATAAATATTGAAAACAGCAGGGGACCCAAAACGGAACCCTGTGGCACCCCTGAATTTACAACCGATGGTAAGGATGTTCCACTCACAGTTTCGACAATCTGCACCCTATTTTTAAGGTATTAACTCAACAATTTAATGGCAGCAGAGGAAAAATTATACTTATTTCTAAGTTTGGCTAATAAGATTGAGTGATGAATGCTGTCAAATGCTTTAGTGAAGTCTAGGAGGACCATAAGTCCAAAATTCCCAATATCAAGTGCAAAACGTAGATCAGAAGTTACCTTCAACACGGCTGATTCGCAGCTGTGATTTTTTCGAAAACCTGACTGCCATTCCGATAACATATTATGCAAAGCTAGATAGTTTTGTATTTGTTTAGCAATCATTTTTTCCCAAACTTTGGATAAAAAACACAAAAGACTAATGGGCCGGAAATCTGAGGGGCTCGACGGATTCACTTTTTTGGGAATTGGTACAATAGTGGCTTTTTTCCATTGCTCAGGAAACTGACAGGAGTAAATACATGCATTGAAAATGTGCAACATAAATCTTAGTAATAAGGGTAAAATCAGCTTTACAAATTTTGGAGAAATGCCATCAGGGCCGAGAGCATTTGATTTGACTGAACGAATGGCATCCAGAACGTCGGCTACCCCTACACAGTCGGCAGTTACACCCTCAGCTTTGAGGTTTCTCCAGAGATCTTTTGAGCATATTGAAGGATCAAGTCTTTTCAATAAATACGTTCTTTTAAGTGAGCGAATAGCAGCATTGACTTAATTACGAGCAACTGTGTACTGTCTTCTGTTAAACACGGAAGGGTTTCTTTTATATGTTTTATAAAAACGCTCTCTCTCTCCTATACGCAACTTGATATCATTGTTGTACCAAGGGCAGTGTTTAGGTTTAACCATTTTTGTGACTATAGGAACGTAGTCATTATATAATCTGCCTACAATAGAATTAAATAGCTCAACTTTGTCGCTAATGTCAGGTGAGTTATAAATTTCGTGCCAATTGAAGTTGCTACTGTCGCGTTCAAGGTTTGCTAAATCGAAATTTCGATATGATCTATAACTATAAAATCCACTGTTACGTAACTCGTTGACATGAAAATCAAGAGAGCAACGCGTAATTTTCAGATAATCCGCTATAAACTCGTGCCAGACCACTCCTATCCCAACACCATGTAAATACATACTGAATTTCCTCGGTCCTCGCCAAACTACCATTTGATTTCCAGTATTTTGACAATCCTTCCAATTTCCCATGATATTAAAAGTTACCAAGGTATATTTTATCGGATATAGTTACAGAACACCAATATTTTCCAGATGCGATAAACGGTGGAATTTTGTGTTCCAAAGATTTCGATGCGAAGAGTTATCGCATGAGTTACAGAACATGGGCACTGGCTTTATAAAAGCAGTGTGCATTCAAATTGCGCATTTTTTGACATATTGTAATTCAACAACAAGGTGTCAATCGTTTTTTTACATTAATGGGTGGCGTATGTTGTTGTTCCCAATGGGAATTGAAATTTTCATCAAATTTACAAATTTACATACTGTGTGAACGTCTCAAGCCGTTCTGCAGCCCACTAATCGACTCTTATTCATATCCTGGAAAATACCAACGAATCTCGAGTCGGTTCTCAGGATCTTTCATCAACTTAGGATATTATTTATCATCACGAGCTCTACGTGGCGATTGCCGAGCTCTGGATCCCAGCAACATAAAATTTGCAGTTAAGAACTATTCCAAATCTGCACCGAATTCCGGTACAGTCGTTCACTTCATTTTTATTAGACTTAACTCAATCAAGTAAAACACTTTTGTTGTCATTGTATGCGGTTGTGATGGTGGTCAAATCGAATTTAAAAGAAAAAACATAGGGGCGGGCTACAGTCCGCTTGGGCGAACTGTTGGATACCCTATTCTTAGGGCGTGTCAGTAGGCGGATTTAAAAAAAATTTAAGTATGAGAATAAAGGGCACCTAGAGAGTATATACTATAAATTTCAGCTCCCTAGCTCAAACTTTGGACTTTCAAAAATAAAAAAATAATAATTGTGGGCGTGTCAGTAGGCGGATTTTGAAAATATTTACACATGAGCATAAAGGGCCCCTAGGGAGTATATATTAAAAATTTAAGCTCCCTAGCTCAAATTTTGGTTTTTCAAAAAAAATATTTTATTTAATTGTGGGCGTGTCAGTGGGCGGATTTTGAAAATTTTATGTCCCAAGCAGTTTTATGGGCCAAAGATCATATATATAAAATTTCAGCTTTCTAGCTCAAAATTCAATTTTTCCCAAAATTTGTTTTATTTAATTGTGGGCGTGTCAGTGGGCGGATTTTGAAAATTTTATGTCCCAATCAGTTTTATGGGCCATAGATCATATATAAAAAATTTCAGCTCTCTAGCTCAAAATTCGATTTTTTCCAAAATTTTGTTTTTTTGAGTTTGTGGGCGTGTCTGTGGGCGGATTTCAAAAATTCTTAAACTTGATTATTTCGGGACCCTAGAGAGTATATGGTTAAAATTTCAGCTCTCTAGGTCCAGTTTAAAGGCCTAATTTTTGCCGACGGACGGACGGACGGACGGACGGACGGACATGGCTAGATCGACATTACTATCGATGCTGATCATAAATATAGTAACTTTTAGGGGTCTACGGGCAATATTAAGGTATGTTATAAACTATGCGTCAAAATTAATATACCCCTAGAATAGGGTATAAAAATTACATATTAGGCATTAACGGCCCATACAGAGCCTAAAACCTAGCTTCTCCAACTACTTTCTTGTGCAAGTGGAAGAGACCTACAATTTTAGGCCGAATCCGAACGGCATATTTGAGAAGCTTCTCATGACAACTGATACTCTTGGATGTTTGTCAGACATTCGCAAGAGAGGGCGATCGAAATCGAATTTATAGTAATAGGAAGAATGCAGCGTGATGTCAAATAACGGTCAATGTATTCAAGATCAAGTATATTCTGTCAACAAGAAAGGATACCGACGGCGACGTCTCGACAAAACGTCACTATAGACAGATACTTTTGAGGTAGGTAGTTAAAGACTTTGCCAACCTAGGCAACGCTAATTATTCGGGCAATGGCATCAGCGCTGACGTCAACCGAAGAATAGCTCTTACCAATCGCTGCTTCTCTGGGCTAGGAAAGTAATTGAATATCAAAGGCTTTGTCGGACAATTTAAGTGAACTTTTATAAGACCTTAATCATCAAATTAATGCTCTATGGCGCAGAGGCATGGACTTTTTCAAAAGTGAATGAGATTGCTTTTGGCTGTTTTGAGAGGAAAATTCTTCGGGTAATTTTCGGTCCCGTCAGCATAGGCGGTAAGCAACAGGACGAGATACAACGACGAACTGTATAGGCTGTTTCGTGATATCGTCGAAACCAGAAGACTGGGGATGAACTGACTGGGTAATGAACAGGGGGTGGACACCAATGCTCAGTCCCGGAGATCTTCGAATCCGCCTTTGAGGGATGACGCAGTAGTGGAAGACCGTGACTCAGGGTGCACACGCAAGTGAAAGTGGCAGTTAGATAGCTACCTAGATAGCCTCTAGTTTCATACGCTACATCAACTTTCACTTGCGTGTGCCACCTGAGTCACGGTCTTCCACTAGAGCTGGCTGGAGGGTTGATGACCACCTTCACCCCGGATTGTTGACCAAATTAAGAGAGTAAGTATTTAATAAAAGCCCCAGGGCATTTCAAGCGTAGCTCCACGCCATTCATATAGTCATTTGGTATTAAGGGCGCCCCGCCAACATCCACATATTCACGAATAGTCAAGCCGCTGTAAATGCCCTTAGATCGCACACAATTGACTCCAAATCTGTCATACTTACTTTACTTAACGGGCTCCCGACCCGTGAAGAGTCTCTGCCCGAGACACTGCAGCCTTTCATCTTCTACGATCCCGGGCACGGTGCTTCCAATTGTCCAGACCAAGCGCCCAGGCATCCGCGATGGCTTGGTCTTTCAAACGGAGGTTCGGTCTTTCTTGTCTTCTCGAACCTGGGGGCTGTTTCAAGGATGATATGGTTAAAGCAGAGTTGCTTGAAATCGTTAAACGTTACAAAGCCAAGTATGAAACATACGTCGTGGATGAAATGACTCAAAATGCGGGACATAAGGTGCTTCGCTTGCCGCCTTATCACTGTGACCTTAATCCAATAGAATTGGTTTGGGCTCAAGTGAAAGGGGTTGTAGAAAGCCAAAACAAGTCATTTAAAATGGCTGAAATGAAAGATTTACTAAAGTCTTAATTACTCATCGGATTAGTTGAGTAGTGATATTAGAAATTAGTATTTTATGTTTTACAATATTTATAACGAATAAATTGGATTACAGTGATATATTTTTCTTTTTGATTTTTTTTTTGTGTTACGAAATTTATATATTTTGTTGGTCTACTGGAGATACCCTTAAAAAAAGCGCCTATTATTATCTTACCAGAAAAGGAAAAAGATAAACGGAATTTAGTTCGTTCCGCAATATTTTTATTTTAAATTGTAAGATGGTATCCCTAATAGAGTAGCTCTCTGAGTTATGGCGAATTATCATACACACTACGGTAACCCAGTGAGAGCTTTAATGAGTGACTGATTTACGTAAGTCATTGCAACTAGACTGAGAGACAAACATCCTATCTTCTCTGTACTGACAATTTTTCTTGGACAAAGTATAGTCGTATTATCTGCTTTAAACGGAAAGTAGAAATTCTACCAGCAAAAATATTTTTCTGGCCCTTATGGCAGAAAAGATCTTATTGATTGAATGCCATTTTCATCGCTACGGAATCGTTAAAAAAAAACAGCTTTATTCAAAAACCGTTCAGAATAAATAAATAAATCAACGCAAACAAAAACAGAAACTTTAAATTTAATTTAATTTATCAAAGAAGTCTCTACCTACCTTAAACACACTCTGGCACACCTCATATTCTCATCGACACCTTTAAGCTGTTTAATCACCCAAAATAACGTCACCTTGAAACTTCAACGCGCTGAATTCCGTCTATTTTATGAGATGTCAGCTCTAAATTGACATTTTTAAGAGGCAACTACTTCGTCGTCTTGTTTTTGCTTTGCAGAAAGTTGTGTAATCATCACGAAGCTGAAGCGGATCAATGCCAAAACATGAGACTGATTGAGTGACTGCTCGCGCGGGAGCGAACTTACTTCGGATAACAATCGCAAGCACAAATTATTGATCGTTCGTGCTCGTTACCATAAAGCCGATCGCCGCAAGATGTCGCAGTCTTTATGACAGGAGAAGAGCAAACACACTCTTGCCTTAGTTGTGTCTGTTGTTGTACGGTGTGCGCAAGTTGCCAGCAGTAGTGCTGTAATTATTATGGTAATGTTATAGGCGCCGGCCGGCCGGCCGGTTTAACTACCTCGAGCGGGAGAGGTGTCATTTATTGGTTGCCGCACCACACGTTTAAGTGGCAAATTTTTATTTAAATATCGATCGGGTGTAGTTGTTTTGGTTTTTATAGCTTTTTCCTTTTGGCACGACTTGCTTTTTAGTGAACTGAACATGTTTAAGGTCAATGTTTAGAGTATTTAATGAAGAGGGTCACAACAATTTATTTGCGAATCACGATCAATAGTTCATTGATCTGGAGGAAATTAAAATATCATCTCGTTGACATTTTAAGGGAGCTGAGTGTTTGCCTTCAGTTTGCGGGTATTTTTTTTTTAAATGATCGCTGGCTTGACAAATGGTGGTTGTGGTGTGTTCGATGCTCGCAGGAAGGACCTTGCTGAGGATGTTTTTGATAAATTTTTAAAAAGTTTCCCACAGTTGTTTGGTTGAGACAGGTTTATTGTCGCCGATGGTATGTTCCTATATGCAGATTGTAGGGCTTAACAAGGAAGACGTGTTTTGAAGATTCAGAGATTAACAAAATTGGTGCAATATGAAGGTCATCCATCTAACATTTTTCGAATCTACGTTGAAGAGCAATTTGCAATAATCAAAATTAAATTGAAACAAATAGGGTTACGATTTAACTATATACACTGCGGGTCATATGAATAGGGACAAAAGCTTCATCATTTGTTTTACTCTAAATCTCCAGTTCTTTAGTTCAAAAAGCAAAAAATAGTTTCCGTTATGATAGATTACCTTATTGCTTACACATTTTGAGCAAAATAAGAGAGTTTTATTTAAGTTTATTTATTACAGTTAGGTATATTTCTTTATTATTTTCTTTGTTCAATAATAAACCGAACGTTTAAAATTGGGTCAATAGAATAGGGACAGTTGCAATTCGGTCGTCAATTCGAAAAGTGCTTTTAAAAAAAAGCATAACTAAAATTTTGTGAATTTGCCAGTGTGCTTTGAGATTGTGGTTTTGCATTCATAGTAAAGTTATAGTAATAATGGGTAGAGGAAAGCCATTAAATGTCGCTGAAATAGCAAAAATCGACGCTTTCAAAGAGGACGGTCACAGTTTACGTGAAATGGTCCAAAAAATTGAAAAAATCAAATTGGTTGTGCATAATTATTTCAAAAATAAAGAGAAATATGGCAATAACATGAAAGGACGTACGGAGGAAGTGCCAACTGCTCAAGATAAGTGAGCAATCTTACATGAAGCTCGATCAGTGGCGAAAATCAGGGAAAAACTTGGAGTAAGTGCAAGTTTATCAACAGTTAAACGAGTGATTAAGAGTTCCCCACATTTGAAACTTAAACAAATGAAGAAGAAACCACCATTAAATCCGGTTAGGAAAGAACAACGCTTCGAGTTTGCACGTCAGCACATGGCATGGGGAAAGGAGTGGCAAAAAGTAGTTTTCTCGGATGAAAAAAAGTTTAACCTCGATGTACCGGACGGATTTAACTACTATTTCCATGATGTGCGAAAGGAAGAACGGTTTTTGACAAGGCATCACAGTAGGGAAGGTGGCGTTATGGTTGTTGACAGCAAAATCGTAGCAAAAAGTTCTGGAAACAGCTTTTCCGTAATGTCAGCATATTTTCGCCCCCCTTAGGTGGACATACCAGCAGGATAATGCTCCCATCCATACAGCCCGCATAATAAAAACTTGGATCCAAGCTCAAAGTGTCGATTTGATGACATGGCCCCGTATTCCCCAGACCTAAACATTTTGATTTGATTTGATTTGATTTATTAGCTGTGTTTGTGTTTACAATTCAATTATTTAATTTTTTAAGTATTATAATATATCTCTATGCAAATATTTAATAGAAAATATCCTTACAATCGAACATGTTCTTTAACATAATTTACAACGTTTCTTTTAAATTCATGGATATTTCTCTCTGATTTTATTCTATTTGGAAGGGAGTTAAAAAGTTTAAACCCATTATAAATAATGCTATTTTGCGGTCTACTATTTCTAAACGAAACTAGTCTTAAGTCATCTCTATTCCGTAATAAATATGTATATTACATATACAATATACATATTGAATATATTTTGACAAATACTCAGGCAAACATTTATTTTTAATTTTAAAATCATAAAGCAAAACATTCACATACTCGTATATTCTTTGTTTTACACTGAGCCACATTAATATATTTAGCATAACTTGAATAGGTGTATAAATATTACATCGTATAATTGTGCGCATTGCCTTATTTTGCAACCTTTGCAATGAGTTAAGAGTGGTTTGGCTCGTCAAATAAAGTATTGAGGAACAGTGTTCAAAATGAGGCTTGATTATTATATTGTATATGTCTATGGCCGTAACAGTACTAATAGATCTTCTAACACGTTTTAAAAACCCTATTTTCTTAGAAATTTTCTTGATAATGAAGTTGACATGTACATTAAATCTTAATTTGCTATCAATGATAATCCCCAAATATTTTACTTCAGTTACCTGCTCGATTGTTTCCTTATCAATTGATAAATTCAAATTTGCATAATCATTTATAATTAGACATTTTGTTTTCTGGACGTTTAGTTTTAATTTGTTGCCTTTTAACCAAAGGCTAATATTTTGGAGGTCTTCCATCATTAATCGTTGACATCCTTCCGCGGAGTTTCCTCCGATGTATAAAAGTGCGTCGTCGGCGAATAAAGTAAGTGTAGAGCGAGTAACAACTTTCTGCATGTCGTTAATATAAATAATGAAAAGCAATGGCCCGAGGATAGAGCCTTATGGTATTCCTAGCATCGCTGGTAAAACCTCCGAATAGTTGTTATTCACATTCGTAATTTGAAAACGACGTATTAGATAGCTTCTAAACCATTCCAACGCAGTACCATTAACCCCATATTTAGACAGCTTCTCTAAAAGGATGCACCGGTCTATGGTCTCAAATGCTCTCTTCAGGTCCAGGAAGACAGCAAGTACTTTTTTCCGCGTCGAAAGAGATTCCTTCCAGTGTGTTATTACCATGTTTAATGCTGATTCGCATGAATGTGATTTGTATGAATACCAGAATTTTTGAATTAGTTTTAAATAAACGAAGAAGTACTCATTACTAAAAAAACAAATGCATGCTTTTTTTTGTCACTTTTCGGGAAGTAAAAGCAGAATATTTTTTTTTTTTTTTTTTTTTAATTTCTGGCTCGCCAAGGCGATATATAGGGGGGGGGGGGGGGGGGGTACTTCGACCTAAAATATCTTTTGTACCGTATGGGCCAGAAAAGTTTAAACTAGTAGAATTTCCACTTTCCGGGGCTCATTTGCTCCCTGAAAAAGATCTTCTTTCTAAATCCATTAAGGGCTGGACATTCACATAAAATGTGTTCAGCTGACTCGTCCTCTTCAAGACAGAGTCGGCACTCAGGAGAGTCTGATATTCTCATTTTGTGTAGATGATATCTTAAACCATGGTGACCAGTAAGGTAACTTTCTAGGTTTTTGATATCGTGCCTGCTTAGGTTTAGACATTTTCTGGCATTTTTATTGAAGGGCCGAATGGCTCGTTTGGCCTGTCTTAGACCTGGGATGCTTTCCCAAAGATAGATACATTTTCTATATTCCCAGCATTCAATTGCTGCCGTTGCTGCTGATCTAGGAGTGCAGCAGAAAGGTTCGGGACCTATGAAAGGTGTTTCTGAACCTTTTCTGGCGAGTTCGTCGGCCTTTTCGTTACCTTCTACCCCGACATGACCCGGAACCCACCATAATTTGGTCTTGTTTCTTATTCCGAGTGTTTGTAGGGTATTGAAGCAGTACATGACTGATTTGGAGTCAATGGTATACGAGCTAAGGGCGTTTATAGCTGCTTGACTATCCGTGAAAATATGGATGGTTGCACCTTTTATGCCAGATAAAATAATATGGCTGGCGCATTCTTGAATGGCGTGGAGCTCTGCTTGAAATACGCTGGGACTTTTTCCCATGGGTATCGTAAAGCGTTTGTGTGGTCCGTATATTCCCGCTCCTACCCCCGTTTCCATTTTAGAACCATCCGTATACCACTTTATGCCGTTGTGGCTGTTTGGTGGGTCGTTACTAACCCATGCTTCTCTCTTAGGGATCTCCGTGGAGAACCGTTTGTTGAAGCATAGTGTTTTTTGAATGCGGTCTGTGACCGCGCAGTTCATGTTAAGTTGTGGCAGTTCATCGAGAAGGGTCTTTAGATCCGGGTGATCATTAAGACTTATCTCGTTTAACTGTATTAGACTTATTGCACTGCGGATCGCCACTTTTTGAATGTAAAGCAGAATATTACTTGTGTCCCTATTCTATTGACCTACTTTTTTTGTAGTGTTTTTAGATCATCGTATTAATATAACAAATCTAGTGAGAGGGCAATAAAATAACCTTTCATACCGTATAACTATTTTTATCGAAGGAAGTTAGGAACGAAACATATAAGGTAAAATGATTCTAAGATATGCTGTCCCTATTCAAATGACCCGCAGTGTATATTATATAAACTACTTACTTAACGGGCTCCCGACCCATTGAGAATCTCTGCCTAAGACACTGCAGCTTCCCATCGTTGTGGCATCCGCGATGGTTGGGTCCTTAAAACAGAGGTTCGGTCTTCCCTGTCGTGTCGAATCTGAGGGCTGAGGGTCGGAGATTCTCTTCGCTGCAGCATTATTGTCCAGCACTCGGCGCCATAGAGCAGAACTGGCAGTATCAGTGCCTTATAGAGATTAGGAGTTAGTTAGGAGTTTTGAACCCATTTGTTTGGCCAAACCAAAGTAGCAACTGTTTCCTAGGGTAATTCTTTTTCGGATCTCCACCAAGGTGTTCTTTGTGGAAATTATGTTTTTTCCGAGGTAGGTGAGTTTCCAAAGTACCTCGAAGTTTATGTTATTAAAAGTGACGTTTTGTCCTACTTCGATTTGTCCTCGTTAACTTTAAGCCAATCAATTTTGCCTGTTCTTTAATTGCCATGAAAGCCTCTAACGCCATGAAAGCCTCATGTCGTATCCCAGTAGTTGGTCGGATCTGTTGAAGATTGTATTGACACCTGCCCTGTGTACAAACTGCTCCTGAACAATATTGAAGAAGTCACATGACAGCGCATCTTCCTGCCGGAAAACGGTGCCGGTTTGGAAAAGTTCGGAAGAGCTGCAGATTGGACCGTGTGTTTTCCAGCGTCAGCCGACACAACTCCAGCAGTTTTTCCGGAATCCCGAATTCGACCATCGCCACGTAGAGCTCCTGGCGACGAATGCTATAATATGCGGCCTTAAAGTCAATGAAAAGATGCTGGGTCTCGACTTGAAATTCATTGGCCTTTTCCAGGATTTGCCGTAGTGCGAAGATTTGTTCTATTGTCGATCTGCCGGCCCGGAGGCCGCACTGGTACGTGCTTATTAGTGTATTGCAGAACAGCTTTAGAGGTTTACACAGTACGTTGGAAAGGATCTTATATGCGACATATTGCAGGGACATAGGAGTGCTTAGGTCACTATGTTTACCTCTCTGTTTCAAAGACTCTGTGTTGCGGTCTTAAAGTTTCGCTTGCGAGATTCTTTGACCTCGTTGAGCTGGGGACTGCGTATCTTCTGTTTTTTTAACGGGTGGTCTTCTTCTGCTCTCTTCTCCTGTTACTAGACTTTTCTTTTGCTGCACTAATTTTGCGGTGCACGTTCTTTCACCATTTTTGGGTGAGTTCTGTCACCATTTAATACCACGGGCTCTTTTTCGGGAGTGGCTGGCAGCCTACGGTGCTCTCGTCAACCTCTTTGGAGACGTCGCGAATCGCGATACCATATCCACATATTGTTGGCGTCGTCTGTAAGAGGTAAGTGCACAGTGGAAAATCTCTCGGTAATGCGCTCTCCTTTGACTCTGGCTCTTCCAGTCGTGCTAAGGTGTCCAATATTGAATTTCTTTTTCTGGGCGATTCGCAGGCTTTTTTTTTGTTGGAGAGTCAAGAATTTAGGCATTGGTCAGAGTTTGCGGAGAATAATTGCACGTTTGAGAAGGACGATGCCTGCCGCACGTCGAGGAACACGTGTTCGATTTGGTTTGCGGTTCGACCATGTTTAGAGCTCCAGTTTCCTTTTTGGATCCGTACTTGGACGCATCTGTACATCAGCAGTAGATATGAATATGCGCAACCCCAGATCTGAAAGATGCCTTTTTCCCGAATATTAAATTCGACTAACTCGAAAGTTTGCACAATGCCCATAATACTGCGTTTCCACCGAACATTATTCCCGGTCCAAATGAAAAGAGATTAATGACTTTAAATAAAGGAAGAAGAATGAATGACGATGAGGCACCCTTCTTAACAATTTTCAATAGCCGGCGATTTTTTTTGAGTTAAATTTTGACTTGGACTTCGTGTAAAGTGTGTTTACATAATGTTTAGCTTTGAAATGGGTAAAGAAATACTGCATAGATACATGGAGGTAAATACATTTTCAGATTTATTTTTATCTAAGAAAAGAAAATTAAACTACCCTTCTCCAAATCTCGAGATTTGCCATACAAATTTAAATGTATCTACTAAGCCCAAGATTAAAATCTGACAAGGAACTCGGTTTCTGAACATACTCTACAGTCTACAAAAACTCACCACAGCTCGAGACGTTAAATTTGAGAGCGAGAGCGGTTTTTTGAGAAACCTTCAAAATAATCTGTTATTCTTCATTGGGAGACACTTTAAAATTCATTTTTATACTCTATTCTAAGGGTATATTAATTTTGACGCATAGTTTGTAACATACCTTAATATTGCCCGTAGACCCCTAAAAGTTACTATATTTATGATCAGCATCGATAGTAATGTCGATCTAGCCATGTCCGTCCGTCCGTCCGTCCGTCCGTCGGCAAAAATTAGGCCTTTAAACTGGGCCTAGAGAGCTGCAATTTCAACCATATACTCTCTAGGGTCCCGAAATAATCAAGTTTACGAATTTTTGAAATCCGCCCACAGACACGCCTACAAACTCAAAAAAACAAAATTTTGGAAAAAATCGAATTTTGAGCTAGAAAGCTGAAATTTTTTATATATGATCTATGACTATGACTGCTCGGGATAAAAAAATTTCAAAATCCGCCCACTGACCACCGCCCACGCCCACAAATAAATAAAACAATTTTTTTGAAAATCCAAAGTTTGAGCTAGGGAGCTGAAATTTATAATATATATTCTCTATGGGCCCTTTATGCTCATGTGTAAATATTTGCAAAATCCGCCCACTGACACGCCCACAATTTTTTTTTTTTTTTTTTTGGAAATTCAAATTTTGAGCTAGGGAGCTGAAATTTATAATATATACTCTCTAGGGGCCCTTTATTCTCATGTGTTAATTTTTTTTTAAATCCACCTACTGACACGCCCACAATTAAATAAAACAATTTTATTGAAACACCCAAGTTTGAGCTAGGGAGCGTTTTTTTGATAAAATCCTTTAAATGTTATATAACAAAATATGTAGAGCGTTCAACCATACTTAGACTTTTGTCACGCCCACTTATGACGGATAGGAATAAGAATAGGGTATCCAACAGTTCGCCCAAGCGGACTGTAGCCCGTCACTATGTTTATTACCTATCTTGCGTCTATACTTGCTCAATTTTTTTTTGGAAACGTGACATAAGATTCAGTACAGTTTTGGTATATACAAATACATACCTATTTTTTTTTTTAATGCCGGTGGACACCTATCATTAGCTACATGTATTTAATGGTATCAGATTATTCGGAATTTCGAAGGTAACTAAAGCAACTGCTAACTAATTAATAGTTTTAATGACTGCATTTTAGAAAATGAAGAAAAATGGCTACATTATTTGAGTGTCAAGTCGATATTGACAAAATCACCAACCATAATCCGTTATACTCGTAGATGACTTATAGTCATCTTCAATGGAATGTTCATTTTAAAACACTTGTTCGTACGCTTTCACTTTTCACAACACAATCACTTTTAATAAATTTCCCTCTCTCAATGGGAGCCTGCATCTTTAAGTACCTATGTTTGTATATCTTCCTGACTTATCTGAAAACATGCCAAAAGTCTCAGCGCCAACAACAGCACCACCATCAATATAATGTTTAATTTACTAACTGTGTTTCCATGCAAGCAAATTAGAATAATGCAAAAAAAGCATCCGCCAGCGAGCACGCGAGCGCAAATAATAAATTTGTAAACGTTGCACACGCGTACAGACAAATTGATTAGAGTTGTAATTATAGGTGTCTAAGGTCAGAATGTGTGGACTCTCAAAAAAGTGCTGACGCGTAGGAACTAAACGTGTTGCGTGTCGACGGCTGTCACGTCAGCTGATTGCATGAATATGTGCGTCTATCTTACCCGTCATATTGCGATTATTGTTTGTTTGCTAAATAATTAACCCCTTTTGTTGAGGACTTTCCTATGTTGTTTGTTATGGCGTTTTCAGTTCTTCGAAATTTTTTTTTGATGGGACATACATGCAACGCCAGTTGGCTTTCGCATGCTGAAAGTTACTAGAGATCGTTAAGATCATTGATCATCAATGTTTGAATGTCGTTTAATAACTAATTATTTACACTGCAAATTTAATCGTATTAAATGTCATTTCTGTTTTGGTTGCCATTTCAGCTGTCACTGTGAGATATTTGACGAAGCGATACATCGGTGAATACAGTTCAACAAGTGGTGAGTTTTTTTGTTTTTGTTTTGAAAAGAATCTTAAGTTAACTTGATGGTTAGTTATTAGATCACGTTTTCATTTGTGGGACCGAATCCCATCATTAAAATGAAAATTTCACGCATTAAAAAAATGCCACATTATGCTCTGCTTGTCAAATTAAGAGCATATAAGTCAAATTTCTTTATCAAATTGCAGAAATTGTTTGTGAGGGATACATGAGTATTCAATGCACAAAATAAAGGATACAAGCGATCGAACAAATTTTGTGCGAAGCATGGCACTTTAGTCACATAAATTAATCTTTAGCGCCCGCGAATTCCATTACAGTTGGAAAGTTACAATGACATTCGGATTTTAAGGACTATTTATTTAAGTTAAAAATAATAGGCGGGCCTAAAAACTCCTGGATCACATAAATGCAATACCACCAGCATTCGATTGGCCTCAGTTACGAAGTGATCCGGAACAGGTAGGTCTCCAAATATTTATTTAGGTCAAACCGGCCAAAGCGGCTGCTAGTGCGGTTGCCCGCCTTAAAGCAACTTTCCAGTGATCCGAGAAAGAAATCGGCCACACCTCTATTCTAAAAAAAATCGGAATCCTCCCTAGCAACATGGACTACACCACCCCTCAGCTCCGTTTTGACAAAAACTTCAAAGACAACATATCCCTCAGATCATTCTGGGAGGAAGGTCCCGCTGTCGAAAATGAATCGATCCACTTTTACACCGATGGATCCAAAACCGACGAGGGGGTTGGCGGAGGTGTGCTTCTCTTTTTGTCTCCCTAATCACTGCAGTGTGTTCCAGGCGAAAATTATGGCTATACAAGAAGTCCTATCGTGGCTGAAGTGGAACGTGATATACGCTATGGACATCCAAATCTTCTCAAACTGCGATAAAATCTCTGGATTCTGTCTCTACAGACTCTATTGTAGTCCTAGACTGCCGATTATCTCTCGTGGAGATGGCGGAGCAGTGCAACATTCACCTGTGCTGGGAGCCAGGACACAAAGATGTTTCAGGAGGAGACTATTCTAAACCTTATCTGCACCTGCCCTACATACATTAGGCCTTAACGGCCCATACAGGGCCTAGAACCTAGCTTGTCCAACCACTTTCATGCGAAGTGGAGGGGACCTACAGTCTTACGCCGAATCCAAACGACAAATTTGAGAAGCTTCTCATGACAATTTGATACTCTTGGATGTTTGTCAGACGTTCGCAAGAGGGGCTAACAACACGCGGTATTCCCAAGTGGTCCACCATCTAAGTACTAACCACGCCCTACCTCGTTTAATCGCGGTTATCGAACGAGAACCGATTGATTCGACGTATCAAGGTCGTTGGCCTGGCACCTGCCCTGCTTTTTTTTTTTTTTTTTTATAATTTGCTTACGCTAAAGGGATTTTTTTTTCTGTTGTTACAGTACCCTTATAATGCTAAGAACACAGTGTAAGCTCCTTCGTATTAGAAAGAATAGAGAGATAGGAAAGAAGTGTTTGGGTGCAGTTGTAAGGTTTTTCTCCACGGGTGGTGTCTAAGTTACTTAGGGAGATTACGATTTCATGTATTAGGTATAAAGTAATGGACTTGGCCGGGATTCGAACGCACGACCTTCCATTCCGTAAGCGAATACACTACTACTGCACCATTGCCACTCTCTGCCAAAGACGAAAACTCCATTTGGGATCTCTCTTTTATAATGATCTCAATGATCTTACAAATATTGACATTACAAATCTTTCAAGCTTTGTTATAAGCTCCAACTGGTTCAACGAGTAGGAAGATGATAGATCCATGTGGTATCACAATGAAATGGATTGGTCTAAGTGTGTCGGCTTATGCCGACTACCACTATACCCTAACCTAACCTAAGATCAGAATAAAAAAACAAACACGATCCGGCATATTAGCCGAATTTTCACGCTTATCCACTTTTCCATGTTAAACAAAACAACAAAAACTTAGACTATATGCGCTTACTTTAGCGGGGATAACTGTCGCCGCTTAGTCCTTAACTAAGGTCAGTGCTTCCAAATCAGGTTTTGCAGGTGTCCGTCATTTTTTGTAATCAAATGTCAAAACGTTGACATTTCTCACCTTCTGGTCTTGCGTGTGAATATTTATTTTTAACAAAAAAAATAATGAACCGCTGCCATTTCCGCACCACTCGTCCAATGGAATTTAACTTCCAGGTTCAATTATACTCTAGTTGGACTGAAGAAAACAGACGAAATCTCGAATGTCAGCCAGCGTAGTGCCGCCAAGTCGAAGTCACGCGTTTTTTTTTTCTCTTTTTTATGTAAGCCTAATACGCTTGCGTTAATAAACACACCTATTTCGTCTATTTCGTCTATTGAATCTCGAATCAGAGCGGATAGTAGGTGTTTTTGGATCCATTATAATTCGAAAAGAAAATCGTCTGGTTTCCCAATAGAAATGATTTTTTAGGGCGTGGTATTGAACGGATACGAATCTACGATAGAACTTTTTGCCCAATTCTTCGCTTCTAATTTTTTACCCGCTAATAATGAATTGAATTTTTGTTTTAGCCATATTAGTACCATCACTGATATTGGCAACTTGGAGCTCTCTGATGACGATCTTCCTCTTGCCCTTAATGTATTGATACTAACAAAGGTGCTGGTCCCGACTTGCATCATCCGTTCTCTTGAAGAACTGTTCGTCCTCACTATTCCTGCCTTTAAAATTGATTTTCAACCTTTCACTTTCTACCGATGACTTTCTGGACGATTAAAGATTGCTTATATATCGCCTATTCATAAGAGCGGGCAAAAATATTTAGTTAAAAACTATAGGCTTATAAGCAAGTTTCAGTTATCCCAAAGCTCTTCGAAAAAATCGTTAAGGAAACATTGTATTTCAATGTAAAGGAACATTTATCTCCTATGCAACATGGTTTTGTTTCCGGTAGCTCTACCTCGACAAACTTAGCCCTATTTTCTAAATTCCGTCTTAATTCGATCGAAGGCGGTATGCAGGTTGATGTGTTGTATACCGATTTCGTTAAAGCTTTCGACAGAATCAATCACTCACTGTTGATAGGAAAGTTAGCCAAGCTTGGGTTTCATTCTAACATCTTGAAGTGGCTTTTTGATGTGTAAACATCTTTACTCTCGGTAGGGGCTAGTTGGAAATATCGAGCGTCACCGTCATCATCAGATTTTCAGGTCGGACGGCAAAAAACTAAAGTTTGAGCTAGGGAGCTGACATTTATAATATAGACTCTCCAGGGGCCCTTGATGCTCATGTGTAAATATTTTTTCCAACAATTTAACGAAAAAAGGCACAGGAGCAATTCTTTTATTTCGTTATCTTTATACATTTTCCAGTTTTAATTATGTTCAATTTTAGAGATTATTATGTCCTTACGTAACACCGGGAAGTTGTGTGAAAGTAGATTTGTTTTGAATAATTGAGGTGTATAGCTTGAAGTTTATTGTACGTCAGTTGAAGGTAAGAGTAAAACTATCGATTTGTACTTCGTCAACCGATGGCCGATTTAAGAATGTCACTTTTAGTTGTAATAAGATAAATGTTTCTAAAGACATTTTGGGAAAATATCCTTTTTCGGGTTTAAAGGACCTTTATTGTAAAATAACCTGATGTAAAATAAAAGGGACATTCAATCAATTTTTATTTTAAACGCAATATGCATAATAAATCCCAATAAATTATCACCATAGCAAAATAAAAAATTTTGATTTAGTTATTAGTTATTACCTAGACAGCTAAAAAGCTACAGCTAAAAACAAACCAACTTATAGTTGTCATCCGCAACTAACTTTGGCAACCTACTGAGCTTAGTTACATAACCTGCAACTAATAGCTAATAGCCAAAATTAGTTGTCATTATAATAGCTAACCACCAAATCGATTGCATTTTTAGCGCAGTTAATTTAACTACGTCAGTTACTTAGTTATGGCGTTAGCTAGATAATAAATTGGGTAGCTAACGCGCAACTGTGCCTACATGTTTACACATCAACTATACCGTGAGTACACCTTTTTTCTTATCTTTTCAATAGGAAATGTATCGTCCAAGTTGATGGTTTTTTCTCGAACGTGGTAACCGCAACATCTGGTGTACCACAAGGAAGCCATTTAGTGCCGTTGCTATTTGTACTTTTTGTAAATGAAATTCATCAGCTTTTCACAAGGTGCGAATGTCTGTTATTTGCAGATGATTTCAAAATGTTTTGTAAAGTCTCCAACTTTTCGGATTGTTTAACATTCCAGCTTAAGATAAACGTATTTTTACAATGGTGTTCCGAAAACGATTTGAACCTTAGTTTGCCTAAATGTAAAGTTTACACGATTTCTCGTTCTTGCAGTCTCTTGCGTCTCTCATACGAAGCTGGAAGTGTTGCTTTTAGTAGAGTATCTGAAAGTAAGGATCTTGGGGTTATTTTCGATAATAAGTTATCCTTCAATTTGCATATCGACTACATTGTCTCTAAATCGTTCTCCCTGCTGGCTTTCATTGGAAGAAATTGTGAAGACTTTCGTGATCCATTCGTACTAAAGCTCTTTACTGCTCTTTAATATGATCCAGATTAGAGTACTGCTGTGTGATTTGGGATCCTTTTTATGGTGTCCACACTCTCGCCTTGCTCTGATCTGGATCTTATAAAAGTCGCTGCTTTATGTTAGTCCTTAATACTCTCGTAGTTAAGAGAAAGATGCAGTCTTTGGTGTTCCTGAAAGATATTATCTCTAACAGAATGAATTTTAGTGAACTTTTTTAAGTCTACCATTCTATGCACCAAGCAGAGTACTAAGGGAAAGACATTTGTTTTTACCTCCGGCACATAAAACAAACTATGGTTTGTCTAAACCGATAACTCGATGCATCTATTTGTTTAATTCGGTCGGTAATAACGTGGATTTAACCTGAAATCGGGATTTGTTTAAATGCAACGCTCTTACTGTTCTAACTTCAAACGTTCTTAATTGATGCCAATTTTTTAGTTTATTAACTTATGTTATTATTATGTTTTTGTAATTTTATATTTACTGTCCGTACCTTTACTTTGTGTATGCGAAATCTGTTAAGGTGTTCTACCTGGTAGATGAATGAATAAATAAATAAATATATCATATATACTATTTTTTTTTTTTTTTTTTTTAGACTTTTATTTTTCTTAAAAAAACCTAACATTTTGTATACGTATCTGCGAAGCCTTTGGCTTATCTGCAGAAGATTAATCTTTTTCCATTTTAATTTATTTAGTAGCTTAGTGTTTTAAAATTCAAGTTAACGTTATGAATATGAAACTAGTTTATATTTCACGGAAGCTTGAAAGAAAATATGTGTTTAAAAAATCTAGGTTTGCAAGTTTATTTCATTATTCAAGAAAAAGTTTTTAATCGCTTTTTTTCTAGTTTTAAAGTTTACAATGTTCGTTAGTTCACGGGGAAGGCTGTTGATTGTTGCAGGAACGCTGTATATGAGTTGTCTTCTACCATACTTATTAAAGGTGCTAGATACTTGCAGCATACCTTGAGCACGTCGTCTAGTGTTTACCTCATGATTCAGTGGTCTAACAAACCGGATATCGTTATAGTATTCCAAAGTGAGCGTCATCTTGAAAATGTCTTCCACACTCAGAACTTTAAAGCTTAAATCGTTGTGCATTGCAATTGACTTGCTTTAACGCGGATTTTTGAAGTTTTTGCAGCTTTTGGATGTGGGTTGTCGATGCGTTACCCCAAGCAAGAACACCATATCGCAGTTTGGACTCAATGAGCATAGTACTCGTATACCTGCCTCAAAGCGGGCACCGTGGCATGGTATTTCAGGTGAGCTAGTGCAAAGATGGCCTTCTTTAAATCCATACGTAATTTATCGATGTGTTTGTTCCATAAGAAGTGATAGTCGATGAGGACTCCTAGATATTTATAGCTGTCAACAGCTTCGATGACTTCTGAGATGGAACTAAGACATGCATCATTTCTCATAAAAACTGTTATTTGTGTCGATTTGAAACTTGGATTTCTGATGTGCATAATCTTTGTTTTCGATGCATTTATCACTAACCCGTTGTCGTGGCACCACTTTACTGCGACATCAAATTCTTCCTGCATCACTGCTGTAGCTGTTTCTAGGGACCTGTTACACACCACGATAGCTGTATCATCAGCAAAAGCAAACGGTATACTTTGTTTGAATGATCGGAGAAGCTCATTAGTATACAGGATGTATAGGATTGGCCCTAGTTTTGATCCCTGTGGGACACCATATTCCACATTACTTCTGTCACTCTGTACATCACAAATTTTTACGCAAAATAGCCTGTTGGACAGGTAATCGGTCAACCAATCCGCCATTAATCCTCTTATACCAATACGTTGAAGCGCTTCAAGAAGTGCTACATTGGTGTTCCCCAAGGATCTTAAAAACAAAATAGGACCCAATATTTTGTTTTTAATTTTTGTAAATTCGCTTTTTAATCAACCTCTGAGGGGTAAACTCACAGCTTTTGCTGATGATACTGCCTTGTCGTACTATGGTAAATGTTATTTTAATTTATATATGGATGTGAACTATGATCTAGATATACTGCGGAGATGGTTTAAACTTCATAAATTGGTCATAAGTGACAAAACGAAGTACATGGTTTTTAACATTAAGGGTAATATCTGTAATGATATGCCTTTACAATACCATTCGCCAAATTGCAATAGATTCCTTTTCATTAACCCTTGTTCACACAATCATAATTCACCCACTTTTGATTCACATGCCTATTGCACCGCTGAGTGCTTTGTAATCGAACGCGTCGACAGCTTTAAGTACTTAGGTATTACTCTGGATTATAAGCTCAGTTGGTTTGACCGTACTATGTACTTAAAAAAATATCTAAACAATGTTGTTAGACAGTTTTATAATCTCAGCCAATACTGTGATTTGACAATTTTAAAGTTAGTCTATAATGGTCTTCTCAAATCTAAACTTCAGTATGGTATAGCTTGTTGGAGTGGTACATATTATAATAAATTAGAGCCTTTGCTAATAAAACAAAAACACGCTGTTCGTATTATGTGTAAGGTTAACCGTCGTACTTCTAGTTTTGGACTGTTCAAAAGTCTTGGATTTCTTCCATTGAGACATTTATACTTCTATAAAGTTTTAAAAATATTTTTTGAAAAGTCCGGGTACAATTCTCCTAGGGTTTATGAAAACCGTAATTTGCGCGTCAACACTAGTAATCTCGTCAATGTACCTATAATCAATAAATCGCATTTTTCCACCTTCTATAATGTTACTGCTCCGCGTTTGTTCAATAAATTACCTTCAAGTCTGAGATGTGAGCGAGTTAAATCTGTATATCTTAAAAATGTAAAATGTTGGCTTTTCTCGTTAAACTACGCTGTAATTGGTGATTCACTGAATCCTTTGGTATGATTTCTTTTTGTTGTAATTTTTTTTTCTCTTTGATAGTTGAATTTATACTTTTTTATCGCATCCCCATCGATAAATAAATTTTAATTTTATTAAGTATGTACTGTACATTCGCCTCTTGTTTAATTCTAGCAACAGAATGTACCTAACTATTTCAGTTTATAACTTAAATGCTCTGCTATCTTGTAAATCTATCTTTTAATTTGTTTTAAACATTTGTATAACTTTAAGTTATTAATGAAATAAAGTAAAACTAAACTAAACTAAACTAAAGTGTTTTGTGGTTTAAGGTATCGAATGCCTTACTGAAATCCATGAAGAGTACCAACACGTGATGACATTTGTTCAAGCTCTGGTTGACACAATTCGCGAATTCTACTAACAGTTTACTCGTACTTTTATTTTTTTGAAAACCATATTGACTTTTATGAATCGGAGCATGATTGCCAATAAACCTATTTATTCGTGCAGTGATAACACTTTCTAGACATTTTTCTATTACCGGAAGTATTGATATAGGTCTATAGTTACTGAGCTGACTTTTATTTCCTCCTTTGTAAATAGGCCTTACTACAGCTGTTTTCAAGATGGATGGTATCTTTGATTGTGTCAGACATATGTTAATGAACTTGCTTATAATGGGTGCAAATATGTCGGCGTGTTTTCTGATATCGGTCGCTCGAATTCCATCAATTCCTGGCGATTTATCTTCACCCAGCAAACTTATTATACTATAAACTTATCACTATTGCCATTCCAGAGAGACAAGTAAAAAAAAAATACAAACTTGTTGGCCAGTGCCTTGTTAAACTAGCTTAATATTTGTACGAATTCGAAACCTTTAACAAAAAGAAATGCTCATACTATCTCTGCTGTCAAAGAACACGAATTCTTAAAGACAAAGGGCAAAAAATGGCAGCGATACCTTAACACAACATCAACTTGTTTGTTTTACGTCTTGTTAACTATCACAGAGCAAAGTGACAGACAAAGCAACCTACGAGTACCATATCGAATGGGAGGATCGCCGACGAGTGATTGAGTGCCAAAGAGTCTCGTTTTAACTTACAAAGCCACCCGTTGCAAAGCGCGATCAATGGGTATTCCACATCAATTCAAATTGGAAATCATTGCCTAGGGATGCACAAGCATAAGAAGCCATGTCACCAACATCACCACCCAAGTTACCTACCGCAAAACCAACCGCTCGGATACACAATCGCCAAAGCAACGATCTTGAATACTGGTTTCAGATTCATCGCTTAACCAGCGGCTGAGTACAGCCATCGCACCGCCATCGAGTTAGTGCCGCACTAATACCGCGCGAGTAGTGTGGGGTTAAATGATTATTTGCAAACGTTGTGGGATATGCGATATGACGCGACCTACCTTCCACCTTTCGGTGGAGGTGCTAACTTCCCAGAGGAACAAGTGCTTCTTTGAAAGGTGCTGCGACATTGAAGTGTTCCGCTGCACAAGAATGGAGTGAGAACGAGAGATTTATGAGCTGTATTTGGAGGGAGTAGCAATATGATATAGCGCCATGTTGCCATCTCAAAAGACTATCATCATCACACCATCACCACAATATTGACGACGACGACGACGACGACGACGACGACGACGACGACGACGACGACGACGACGACGACGACGACGACGCGAAACAAAAACGTTCATTTCTTTGTAGGGACGCGGACGACAAATGCCATTTCAAATGGCATTGAGGATGCCATTTGACGGTTGTATCTGTCTGTCTTAAAAGTGAGGGTTCGCTCCAAATGTGGGACGCATGCACGAAACCGGGTCGAACCGTGTGTAACTCGATAGGATGTTTGCGGGAAACCGTTGTTGTTTGTTTTTATCGTTTTGTTGCACTTTGCTGGCTGTTGTTGTTCCCCTTTTGATTTGTTTGCTCGTGGCGAACGCTCTCAAAAGGTTTTCAAGCCAATTAACTCGGCCCGACGACAGAGGGAGGGGGTGACGCTGGGATATTGCGACAAAGTCGTAGATTAGTTACCGTCTGGTAAGGAAATCTATTATTTTTGTTTGAGAAATAGAAGTGTTGCACAAATTAATGATAGTGCTGTGTATTCTGAAGGAGTACTTTGAGGTTTGGGATGGTGTATGCCGACTGCCTAGAGATATTGTGTAGAGTGTGAAGAATTTTATGGCACACGCGAGATCTTAGCGGTTTAGGGCGATAAGATGGGGCTGGGAGTTGTGAAATATTTTCTGAAAGTATCATAGATGTTAGGGTTTATGATTTATAAGGGCAGACGGTGTCATATGTGCAAGATGACTGTTCAATGGTGGACGGTTTAATAATAGTGTGATCTATAAAATTTCGATGCGAAATTATGCTTAAGGCGACTTAAGATCGCCTACTTGTTTATCAATACGAGCTCGGTCATCGTTGTCAATAGCGGAGGGAGCAGAGCGGAGGCGACCGATTTAATCGTACCCCAGAACAATTTGGAATCCAGGGGAGAGGAGCAGAGTGAGGTGGCAATCGAACATTACGCTGCTTTCCTTTGGAGAGGAGAGCATATTGGGTTGATTGTAACAGTCGGCAAGGCCGCGTCTTAGACCTTTGGAAATGAATGTTGTGTGAGGTGACTGATGCGATCGAATCTTAAACCGCCCTCTATTGTCTGACAGGAGAAACGATTTAAGCAATCGAATATAGATAGATAGATAGATAGATAGATTTATTTCGCATAATATTGATTTACATTCGGTACGCGTACGCTACCACACATTTCACATAAGTACAGGGATATGATATTCTTGTATCTTACTACTGAATCAATATACAGCTATGGACAAAGAAGTAGCACACTTATTGGGTGGTGTGAATAAAAACTGAGTGTTAGTGTTCCCTCAAGTTTTTAGAGGGAACACTCGATTTGAGGTGAATAAAAATGTTTTTCGTTAAACTTAACGAAAACACTACACTCACACATTTTGACAGTTGAGGGTTCCCTTGATTTTGGTGTGAATAAAATTGCATTTCATTGAAGGAACACTCGTAAAAGTTGAGGGTGCTTGAGAGGAACTTTTTTAAACTACAGAATGGACAATTATTCGGACGAAGAGTACTTAGACGAAGTTAGAGAAAAACCAACAAAAAAAAGAGATTTGGCATGGATGAAGAAGATTTTGTACAAATTATTCAATTTTATCCATGTGTTTTTGAAAAAAGCCAAACTCCAGCGATGAAAATGAAAAAGCTAGATGCGCTTCAAGCTGTGGAAGAAAAAGTTAGACAAATATATGCCATTCAGTTGAACAGCTCCCAAATAAGAAAAAAAATTGAAAATATGAAGGGACGCATCAAAGCAAAAGGAGATAAAAAAAAGACAGGACATTTTCCAATAATATTGAAATCGCATGAAGAGCAGCTGCTAAATCTCATGGATTACAAAACTAATCCTATTCTCAACAAAATACCTGGTGAGTATTTTTTTGTTTTTTAAGGGTGAAAATGTACAATTATTAAATACAATTTAAAACATTTAATTGAATTACAGGTGCAGTATAATGTGGGTTGCCGGGTACCAGCAAAGATTGTATTTTAGCTGAGGACACCCTGCTTCAAGGGGAAGAACTACCAGGGCCGTCAAGGAGTATTCCACAATTGCTGCAAGTTACGCCAACACCTAAAAAAATAAATCAGAACAATCAATGCTCAGTTAACCAATATTCGGTACTTAAGCTCCAAAAAGAAGTGCTTACTCAACAAAAGGAGTTAAACCAGCAAAAAAAAGAACTGAACAATCAACAGAAGGAAATATTTATCTTACAAAAAGAAAAATTGTTATTAGAAATAGACTTACTGAAGAATAAACAAAATTAATCAATAGGCATATATTACTTTTTGAGATAAAAACTAAATTAATTTATTATTACTCAAAAAAATATAACTTCAAGAAGGAACAAAGTATTACATAAAGGAACAAATACATAAACCATTATCATGAAAAAAGGAAGATAAAAAACATCAAATAACAAAACCTTGAATAATTGAAGTAATTTCGTTTCTTCTGGATTTTCCTCTTTTATAAATAGTATTATTTTCTTGAGAAGGTTCCGGTATAGGCGCTTCTTGGAACGTTGAGATCTCACTCGTTGGGAAGTCTTCGTTGTAGAGATATTTTGCTATGTTATGCAAAACAAAACAAGCTATTATAATTTTTGGCACACTAACTGTAGCTAGTCTAACTCGTGAAGCCAGTAAAGGGAATCTTCGTTTCACTTGTCCAAACATGCGTTCAATAATTACTCTTTCACGAGTATGCAACTTATTATATTTCTTTTCAGCTTCTGTGGTTGGATTTTTAAAAGGTGTCATGATCCATGGTGTCAGACCATAGCCTTCATCTGCAAGGAGGATAGCTCCAGCTGAATTATCATTAATTACAGCAAACACATCTGAATTTCGCCAAATTCGTGAATCATGGACAGATCCTGGCCATTGCGCATCAACGCTTGTGAAACACTCTTTAGCATTACACGTTGCCTGCACATTAAGAGAAAAATAGCCCTTACGATTTAGGTACTCATCGCCATGCAAATGAGGCTTTACAATATCTATATGAGTGCGATCTAGAGCGCCAATTGCACTAGGAAAACAGTATTTGGATTGCCATTCTTGTTTTGCTTCTCTCATTTTCTCCATCGTCGATTGAAATTTGATCCATAAATGTGCTTTTGCACATATAGCGCAACACACCTGCCACACTATCTTCGATACGATGGATCTATGGATTCCAATATCCTCACCAACTCCAACTTGGAAACCCGGGTCTCCAATGTATCTTAAAAAGATTTTTATTTTTTCAAAGTTTGGTATGGCACCACCACGGGTTTCCTCAGCAATCCCGGAAAGGAAATGAGTGCTTAACCACTCTACATTGTGGAATTCGAATCTATACAGGCTCTTAATGTTATCACCCGCGCGACCGAAACGCCGAGAACTATAATTTTTTATTTTTCACGTTTGTACGTTTAAAAACATACGAGTATTTATATTTCACTTTCACTTGGCAAATTATAAGCAACTTCACAGTTCAATTTGACAGTCATACACTCAATTTTTAAAACTTCAACTTGAGGGGATGAACCTACTTGAGGGAAATTTTTATTCACACCGAACTGAGTGTTCCCTTTTAGGAAAACACTTCGCTCAAGAGGGTTTACTCGGAGTGTTCCCTCAGTTTTTATTCACACCACCCATTATGGTTTTTTATAAAAAATAGTTTTATTTTTGGCTTACGAACTCAAACATTTTTATTTTTATTTTGGACCTATTTCAACTAATAAGGATTCATTCAAGTAGTAATTATAAATTATAAGCTTAAAATTTGATTTTTTAAAATTATTTGAATTTGTGATGACGTTATTTCTTTTGGACAAAGAAATAGCGCACATTCCTAGAATTATAAAAAAAATACATGTTTTTAGCAATAAATTCTTACAATTTTAAATCATTTCAGTATTACCAAGTTAGTACTTTGTTGGCTGACGACGATTTTTCAAAGTTGCCTATCACCTTCTTGGTAAACTTTCAACTAACTTTTGGCATCTGCTTTGTGGGATAGAATACCACGCTTCCTTGATACCGGCCCAAAGATCGTTCGAATTTTTGAATTTGTCTGCCCAATCTTAACCTTAACATCATTCCATAGATGTGGATGGGGTTAAGATCGGGACTTTGAGCTGGCCAGGTCAGTATATCGATTT
Source organism: Portevinia maculata (assembly GCA_949715645.1). Lineage (NCBI taxonomy): Eukaryota > Metazoa > Arthropoda > Insecta > Diptera > Syrphidae > Portevinia > Portevinia maculata. The sequence continues at coordinate 361,030,524 of OX454525.1, read as the reverse complement.
GTTGGTCCGAAAACTAATCTTTGACAATATTTGATGCATGTTTGGGATCATTGTCATGCATGAATATCCAATTTACTGGCATGGACACAAACGAATATGGTTCCATGTTGTTCTTAAGAATATTGAGATACGAGAATGTATCCATTCTGCCATCTATTCTTACAAGTGGGCCCACTCCATGCCATGAAAATGCTCCCCAGATCATCAAGTTTCCTCCTCCGTGTTTAACAGTCTTAAGAGTATACCTGGGGTTGTATGCCTGGCACTTTGGGCGATGAAGAAATATTTCCCATCTGGACCAATGCGATTGACTTTGGTTTCGTCACTCCAAAGCACTCGTTTCCAAAACTGCACGTTTTTGTTTTGATGAGCCTTAGCAAAAGTTAAACGAGCTTTAATATTTTTTTTGGAAAGCAACGGTTATTTCCTTCTCACACGTCCATACAGCTCAGCATCATTAATTCTTCTTCTCACCAGTCTGCTTGAGACATCAACACCAAATCCTTCGTTAACTTCCGCCATAATGCTGCGAGATGACTTAAAAGGGTCACACTTGCATTTTCTAGCGATGGCTGTGTCAACTCGTATCGAAGTTTTGAGAGTGGAGGCTTACGAATTTTATTTTCTGGATCTATATCTCGATTTGCTCTCATTAAACCAATGGCATTATAAACCATTTTACGGGAACAATTCAATGTTTTGGCTAATTGGGAAGGATTTTTACCTTGTGTATGAAGATTGAAAATAATTTTCCTTTTTTCCGGATTACAATGCACTCCTCTGCCCATTTTATTAAAAACACTTGTTTATCAAACTAAAAACAACACAAAATAAGCATCACATCTAATTAGTTTCGATCGGGAAATAAAAATTTAACGGTAACAAAGAAGTTTGCTATTTCCGTGTCCAGAAGTAAAAGAGTAAAGAATATAATAAGAAGGCAAATCCAAGAACCTATTAAAGATAACGGGACTATTGAGACTTTTTTGTTCACATCAATTAATGTAGACAACTTGGCTAAAGAAACAAACTATCACAAACATTCGACATATTAAAAGCAGCACTATAGCTACCAGGGCTTTCGGTTTATTAAAAAGCTAAACTGGTAACTAAACTTAAAAGTGACTCGAAAACCCAGTCGCATGAAACCGATTAGAAAAGAGTTTGTGACCAAAGTCGTCATGCGCTATTGTGCCGCTTTTATTTATATGGGAAGTGACCTAATGCGGTTAATATTTTGAGTAACTAATTAGTTCTCTGCGTTACTTTATTTTACTTTATAGCATTCTCTACTGGTCCGGTTTTGGGGTTGATCGCGGCGCCTCGGCTGGATCTCAAAAGCTATCGGCATGGCTCTCTTCCGATTTCAGATCATTCCGTCACTAAAGTCAACCAAAGGCTGGCGTGGTTGTATTTGTTGTTTTTTTTTTTTTTTTTTTTTGAAGAGAGAACACACCTTCAAGGGACAGGCCATAGCCATTTGTTGTGTCCGACTCTTCCTTACTTACTTACTTACTAAGGCGGCGCTACAGTCCAAGGTGGACCTGGGCCTCAACCAATACGCCTCTCCAGTTATCACGATCTTTGGCTAACTGCTTAAAGTTGCGCACTACAAGTTGGTTGAGGTCCCCTTCCACTTGAGCGCGCCACCTAAGGCGAGGTCTTCCTCTACTGCGTTGTCCCTCCGGGTTGGAATCGAAGACTCTTCGGGCCGGAGCGTTGGTGTCCATTCGCTCTACATGTCCTCGCCATTTTAGTTGACTGATACGTTCTTTTTTGACCAGGTCGATGTCGCTGTACAGCTCGTAGAGTTAAATCTCATCCTCCAAAGCCCGTCAACGCAAACGGGACCGAATATCACTCGAAAAATTTTGCGTTCGAAACGACCAAGCAGATCTTTATCCGCTTTTGCAAATGTCCACGCTTCTGCGCCGTAGAGCAGGATTGGGATGATGAGGATCTAATAAAGAGTCTCCTTAGTTTTTCTTGACAACGCCTTACTAATCAATTGCCGTCTTAGGCCAAAGAAACAGCGGTTGGCAAATGTAATTCTTCATTTGATTTCAGCTGTGGTGTCATTATCAGAATTGTCCGACTCTCACGGACTAAACTCTCACCACGATAATACAATGTATGATAATTACGAATAAGTTAAACTAATACTGCGATACCGCATCACTGTACTCTTATTTGGGCATCGAGAAGAAAAAAAACTTCAGATAATTCTATTAGATGCGATGAATCTTATAGACCAAGAGCCGATAGCATATTTTGGTAGTGGAGGTATAACCAAAATTCATTTACTTGTTTGTAAAGGTACTAGTATCGTGATATCAAATCCAGTCATCTGGCAGGGTTTTTTTTTCGCCGGGGCTGAGGGCGGGGGTTTGAAAACGCTGATTTTTCGGATTTTTGTGTCAAGGGTATAACCATTTTTAAATATACACAAATTATGGAGAACTATGCACTAATTAAGAATTTTTGGGTCCCAGACGTTTTAAGTGTCGCATTCGCCCCGCCAGACGCCCCCCAAAAGGGGCAAAAAATCACTTTTTGGTGTCAGAGGTATAACCAAACAAAATTACATCAAAAAATCAGGAAAAATCCCCTCATTACAAAAAAGTAAGTGCCAGACGTTTAAATTTTTTTCCCCTTTTTGGGGGGCGTCTGGCGGGGCGAATGCGACAATTTAAACGTCTGGCACTTACTTTTTTGTAATGAGGGGATTTTTCCTGATTTTTTGATGTAATTTTGTTTGGTTATACCTCTGACACCAAAAAGTGATTTTTTGCCCCTTTTGGGGGGCGTCTGGCGGGGCGAATGCGACACTTAAAACGTCTGGCACCTACTTTTTTGTAATGAGGGGATTTTTCCTGATTTTTTGATGTAATTATTTTTGGTTATACCTCGACACCAAAAAATGATTTTTTTGCCCCTTTTTGGGGGGCGTCTGGCGGGGCGAATGCGACACTTAAAACGTCTGGCACCTACTTTTTTGTAATGAGGGGATTTTTCCTGATTTTTTGATGTAATTTTTTTTGGTTATACCTCGACACCAAAAAATGATTTTTTGCCCCTTTTTGGGGGGCGTCTGGCGGGGCGAATGCGACACTTAAAACGTCTGGCACCTACTTTTTTGTAATGAGGGGATTTTTCCTGATTTTTTGATGTAATTATTTTTGGTTATACCTCGACACCAAAAAGTGATTTTTTGCCCCTTTTGGGGGGCGTCTGGCGGGGCGAATGCGACACTTAAAACGTCTGGGACCCAAAAATTCTTAATTAGTGCATAGTTCTCCATAATTTGTGTTATTTAAAAATGGTTATACCCTTGACACAAAAATCCGAAAAATCAGCGTTTTCAAACCCCCGCCCTCAGTCCCGGCGAAAAAAAACACCCTGCCAGACGACTACATTTGATATCACGATGCTAGTACCTTTACAAACAAGTAAACGAATTTTGGTTATACCTCCACTCCCAAAATATGTTGTCGGCTCTTAGACTACTTCAGCCAAAAGAAAAATTTAATATAATAAAACCAAGTGGAACTAGGTCGGAGAATCCGCGATACCCTAAGCTTACACTACTCCCGTACAAAGGGGCAAAAAAAAATCCTAGGCTTCACCAGAATGGAGAAGTCTTAAACGTACGTAGCTGTCATTTAATTTCGTTAATTCATCAAAAATGACAATCGCGGGTCCACAAAACTACCATGAACGAAAATCAATGAATAAATAAAAAAAACGGAGACTTTCACCCCCGAACGGACAAATGTACTCGTATATAATGTAAATACAGGTAATAATCTAGTGCATTTAGTATCAATATATTAAAAAGGAAATCAAGACAACAAAACTTACTTGGATTTATCCATCCCCAATGTGCGCACATAGCGATGTATCCAACCTGTGAGGAACAAATTAATTAAAAGTATAAATGCACTACCTAGACCTACCCTACGCCCTATCGATGGTCTTTCGCCAATCGAAAAAAGAAAAAAAAAACACAAGTTACTATTGGCGCGATAATGCTTCTTTTTTTTTAATCAACCCTCATCCCCATGCGAGGCGGATGTGTGGGCGAGTGTGTACGGTGGGTCGATGACCTCAGCCCGAGTGGGTGGGAACTTACGGACGGACCTACGTCCCTAGGAGCGTAATTGCAGCCACTTCACTTGCAGAAAAAAAAAAGAAAAGCTCTCTCGTCGATGACACTACCGAGTATCGGAAATACCTCTCCGGATCTAGGGCGATTAATGAAGATTTACATGGAGGCGCTAGGCTAGGGAGTGACCGGTTTCCTTTAACGAAGCCTCGTGATTAAATCCGAACAATACTCTAATTAAGGTGCAGCCCGAGAGTACGGGTACGTACTCAGGCGTGCACACGCAAGAATTAAAAATGCCGCTGGTCGCGAGATGCCGAGCACGATATGCAAAGGATCTGCCGCTGGTACTCTCCGAGTACCTGGTGGCGGTGTCGACGGATTGCTGTGGGGGAACCCTTTAGCCACAGCAGCTTGCGGCTGGGATTCAGCTACTGCTGAGGACCGCGCTGATTTCTACTCAGTCGCCGTAACACTTTGGAGGAAACATATCATTTCAGTCAGGAACGCCCATAGAAGATACTGATCTTCCTTCGAATTCTCCTCCTGAATGTCGACGGATGCTTACCTTGCCTTGCTGGTTCGGGCACGTGGTGGTTGACCATGCAATGGTGGTTGACCATGCGCTGGTGTTGCACTAGTCGAGTGATCAGGGAGGTCGCGAACTTGCGCTCGTCCGAGTGAGTTCCTGCTACTGCTTCCTACAAAAACGAGAAAGCCGAGATAAAACGGAGAACTTTCCGTCTCGCCACCGCTCCGACGGTTCTTACCTCTCCTGGGGGTGCTCTTTCGCTTCTCCGCGTTTCCTTCGCTGGGGTTCTGGACCGCGTCTCTTGGGGATTCTTCTTCTTCCGCTGTGCAGAGGAACGACTCGACCCAGGAAACGTGGTTTACGCTGGCCTTTGTCCTCGCCCTTGCGACACGTTTGTCGAGGTTAGGTTTCTCTGGACTAGTCGGTTTTTCCACCGAAATGATGGTCCTGATGCTTGGAGCAGACGACGGGAGATTTCTCCTGCTTGTGAGGAGGCTGATCTTCCTCGCCGTTGACGGGATGTTCTTGGATTCTGGTGATGGTTGCTCCTCGCTGCTTCTGCGTGACTTACTTGATGATGGGAGGGGTTCGCGACCGTGCACATTCAGATTCACTTTGTTTCTGACATCTGTTGGATTTTATGTTTCGGGTTTTGACACGACCAAGAGTGAACGCGTTCAGCATCGCTTTTTCGTTGCCCTGCGGGTGTGTTCGCCTAAGGGCCGTTGTTACATTTAGGGACAGTAACTTTTGCTGTCGTTACCACTGCTCGGAAATGTTTCCAGCAATAGGTGTAGCATTTGGGCGGCCGCGGATCGTTACAAACGTCACAAAAATTGAACCATTCAATTTCAGTAATTGTAGAAATCGTAAGTGAAATGAATATTTAAGTGATGAGAAAAACTACAAATTTATTGAGAAAAAAGCGGCCAAGCGCGAGTCGGACTCGCCCATGAAGGGTTCCGCGCGAATTATAATTATTATTTACTTAGGCACCTATTACATATTTATTATTAGAAAATAATGGTTCACGGTTTACGCATAAGGTTTATGTTTATGAAATTAAATGTTTTTTTTTTATATTTCAATTGATTGAATGAAAGGTAAATTGCGGTTTACGATTTATGACGTATTAAAAAAAACTACTTAGATTTCGTTCAAACCAATTTTCGGTGGAAGTTTGCATGGTAATGTACATCATATATTTTTTTAGTTTTACCATTCCCTTATTTTAGAAGTTGCAGGGGACTCACATTTTACCACTTTGGAAGTGTCTCTCGCGCAAACTATTCAGTTTAGAAAAAAATGATATTAGAAACCTCAATATTATCCATAGATACCCCACACGTATGGGTTAGATGAAAAACAATTTTGAGTTTCAGTTCTAAGTATGGGGAACCCCCAAAATCTATTGTTTTTGTTCTATTTTGGTGTGAAAATCTTAATGCGGTTCACAAAATACATCTACTTACCAAGTTTCAACAATATAGCTCTTATAGTTTCGGAGAAAAGTGGCTGTGACATTCCCGGACAGACAGACAGACAGACAGACATGACGAATCTGAACTACTCAAAACAAAATAGGGTCCACTAAGTTTTTTGGCTTTCATTTGAAAAAAAATTAGGATTATATTTTTTTTTTGGTTATAATGTTTTAGCTTAAAATTGAGTACACATAATCAATACGGAAAAAAAAATTCAAAATTCAATTTACACACAAAAAACATTTTATGGGAAAATTTTCGAAAAATAAAGAAAAATAAAACTTTACATAATTACTATTTTTTTGTTATGATTTGTTGTTGATTTGTTTTGCTTAGTAGCGAGTAGAGCCTCCTCTACTCCGTATGCACTGTATTAGCCTATCTGGTACGCTTTCGATCAGATGCGTTACAGTTTGTTCGGGTATGCGCTCCCAACAGGCTTTTAACGCGTTTATCAGCTCCTGTTTAGTGTTGACATGGCTGTAGTTTTCTTTGAGGGTTCTTTTTAATTGGTCCCGTAAATTTTCGATGGGATTGAGGTCTGGACTCTTTGCTGGCCATGGCAAAAGTGAAATATTGGCGTCAGAAAGAGCTGCTTGCTTGCTACGGGCCGAGCATTGTCTTGCATAAGAACAAACCCATCGCCAACTCTCTGCGAAAATGGGATCACAACGTAACCGGCTGCGGTAACGGTGCCCTCATCGAGAATTACCAGCTCAGTAGTTGTGCCCAGCAAACTTATTCCAACCCATACCATAACACTAGGGACCCCAAATCGGTCACTTCCGTCAATGCACGGGATGATAAAATGTTCACCTTGTCTTCTCCACACGCGTACTCGTTTATCATCACTCAAAAACTTTGCCTTGCATTCGTCTGTAAAGAGTACAGACCTTTAGTTGTCCATGGTCCCATGGTATGCTCACGGGCATACCTTAAGCGCGCTGCCCGATGAGCCGCTGTAAGTTTCGGGCGAATAGCACGCACTCTGGAACGTTGACCATCTTCGTGGAGTCGATTGCGAATGGTTTGATCGCTGACTTGAGTGACAGTTGAAGGCCGCAGTTGAGTTTGTAAAGTCACGGCGGTTACGGTACGCTAGCGACGTGCAGTTATTCAAATGTACCGGTCTTCTTGCCGAGCTGTGGCTCTGATTCTTTCCGATCCAGGTCTCCTTGCTACACTACCAGTCTCCCGAAAGCGTTTCCACACGTTTCGGATAGCTCGCCTCGACACACCGATAAGATTTGCAACAACCCTTTGAGACTCTCCTTGCTCCAGCATATTTACCGCTCTAATAGCGTTTTCAGTATCCAAATGACGTCTAGAACCGGGCATGGTAATCACGTTTAATCGCGAAGAAATAAGGAAAATCAATTAAAGAAAGTAACACCTAGCAACAACGCTAGAATCGGACTGAGAAAACAAGGGCAATCATTTTTGAATTGACTGTTCTTTCGAGCCATTGGCTCTTTTTGCCTACTCACTTGGAGGCAACGGTAAAATTGCTGTTTAAAGCATTGATAAGGACTCATACACATGCAAACTCTACAATAAAATGATTCGTTTCGATAATGTTTACCAATTAAGTTTTTTTTAGGCAAAATACAAAATAAATCTTGGGTGCCGCGTTCGAATCCCGACCAGGGCCATGATTTTTATAAAATTGAATACACACAAGAGAAACAGATCTCCCTAAAGCAATTTAGGCGCCACCTGTGGAGAAAAAAATCCCATCGCACCAAACTTCTTTCCTATCCTTCTATTCTTTCATACAGTAAGTAGCACCCAAAAATGGGCAATGAATCATTTGCTGGGAGCTACTTACAGCAACAAATAAAATGCCTCTATAAGGGTACTGTGTCACAGAAAAAAGAAATCCCTTTAGCGCATGCAAATTATATAAAAACAAAAAAATACTTTTTACCAAATATTCGCGCAAAACTCGTCTCCCGCCATAGTAATTCACCAATTTGTTCCCTCAATCAATTCAGCTGATGTTTTTTGTTCATTTGACACTGACGTTGTCGCTAAGAACTCTTTTAAGAAGACATATTTTATTTGACGTTTTTATGTTAATTAAATTTGATTTCATTGGTTCGTTCGTTTGGCTTAAGTTAAAATTTGATATTGATTTTGTTTTTGTTGTTAATGAGTAATGAAACGAAAGTAGTCTAAGAATTTTTTGAGTTATTTTTGTTTAAGCTCATGCATTTTGTGACTACTTTTTGTTCATAAGAATTATGGAAGCGAAGTTTCAATGATTGTATTTATTTAATACATATTATTTATTTTCCAAAAAAAAAAAACAATTCAACTAACGACATTTCGTTTTCTAAAATGTTCTTTTACAAACAAAAACAGTAAATGAATCCTCGAAATTTATTTGTCAGCGACGAATTTGTGAAACTGAACTGTGTCTGTGACTGTCAATTTGATAGTAACTAATATATTTGACAACCAAATAATAGCAAATTATTCAACAGGTGAACACTTCTATTTTGATCTGATGTAGGTACACGTTGTTACAATATCAGGAATATTAAATAAAGGAAAACGACTTGTCCTTGTTTAAATTTAAGTGCCCACTGTTTATTAATAAACAACGGAAAGCGGCGAGTTAGCACTAGCACATCTGTTAACCCTTTCAGGACAGCCCTTGACTTAATAGTGCTAAAATTACAAAATTTGGTGGGTTTCCTATTTTCGACCTAAAAATTCCGTTAACAAAGTTTGAAAGCCATATGTCCTTCCTACGAGGTCCTGTAGAAACTTGCTTAAAAGCAACATCCGTCCATTACGGTAAATAAAATAATACATATAAACCGAAGAGTTCATATTCTTTATTTCATATTTCTCATGGAAAAATGCATGTTTATGTGTGATATAAAAGGAAGCAATTTTTACTTGTATTGGAACACAAGTGAACTTCACATTTGGAACATTTGGAAAGAGGGGTTGCAGCTTTGCAGAGACGGCAGCGACCTTTTTGACCCCAAAGAACCCAATGTCCTTTTTGGTCGTGTCGGGATATTTCTGTTGGATCTGGTGTGTATTTGCGTTTTAATGAAGAGCTGCAAACACTCACTGATGGCGATGACAAAGGCGATGGTGACAATTTCGAGGTGTGCGGGGTCGTATGCGGGGAATGCGAAGCCACTGTAGGAGGACGGCCTCGTGAGCGTTTTACGAAATTGGAGGAAGGCGAAGCGCTTAGCGGAGATTGTGCTATTTCCATTTGGGAAAAAATTAGTGCCATTGGTTTACAATTAGGTTTGACGACTTTAAATTCTTTGCGATACAGTAGCCAGGCATTTACAACAGGTGCTCCGATGCACCAGTAAACTATACGCATATACCATTTTCTTGACCTGTGGTTTATTTTATATATTTCCATAAGCATATCGCTTAGGTCAACTCCTTCCATATGTTGGGTATAGTCGTTAACTATAGCTGGTCGGGGAATATGGATAGTTTTGTTTTCCTTGCTGCACTAGCGCTTACAGGATCCTAATGGTTCGACCGACATGTGAGTAGACAAGAGCTGCACTCCTTTATTATCGAACCAGCGGAGTGCACATATATTATGAGTAAGTTCACATTTTTTATCATACGAACCTCTGCCACGTTTTTTGAGTTCGGCTTCTGAAAGAATATCGCATTTACCCATTCTATTTTGTCCTACGGTTCCAGTTGCGAATATTCCCATTTGCTTCAAAGCAATCATAAGACTGTTTGAGGTAAACCAGTTATCAAAGTATAGTGTATAGTTTTGATCTTTAGGCACGGTTGAAGCCAAAAACAAAACTATATCGGATGAAATGCCGAGGCCGTATTTTGAACATGTACCATCGCCAACATACAAAGCAAAATCGTATATCATTGCTGACGTCCCTGCACTGGTGAACATTTTCATTCCCCATTTATGTGGCTTTGCTGGATTATACTATACTGCTTAAGACTTGATCTCCCTTTGAAAGCTATAATCTGCTCATCAACGCATTGAAATTCTTCTTGAGGCAATTCGTTGAATCTTGTTTTTAGTAATGACAGCAATGGGCGTATTTTATACAGTTTGTCAAAGTTTGGTTCACCTTTTTTTGGCTGTTTTGAATTTTCGTTCAAGTTTTTATTTTTTCAAACCTTGATTGTGACATAGCATCAGTTATAAAATTGAATTTCAACTGCTTTGACCAAATCATTCTTATCTGAGGTATTTTGATGATACCCATATATAAAAGTACACCGATATAACGCCGCATTTCAAACGGTGCGCATTTCAGTTCTATGCCAAAAGTTTCCATTGCCTGTAGATTGCTTTGCGTTGTCATAAGGTTGAATACTTCTTCTTCAAAAAACTGTCCAAAATACTCTATGGGTGCTTTATCCTCATACACGTCATCAACCTTAGCGCTTCCTCTCCAGGTTGCATCGACGGTCAACATTTCCCGTTTTCGCCACTTCAATGTGGACGCTTCAATTTTCTCAAAAGTAGCCCCAGCATTACCTCTGCTTCAGCATCGCAGTTTCTACACTCGTCATCATTCAGCAAATTTTCAATCATTTCTGATTCTACCTCCTCTCCCCTAGCTAAAATCTCTTCAATTGCTTCTTCAAAAAAATCGGGATCATCCCCATCCTCATCAATTTCATCTTCATCGGATGACTGATCCCAATCATATTTGGCTATATCTTCTATTTCAGCGTCAGTCAGACCTTTCCTCTGCGAACGATTTCCTTCAAATCAAAATTATAATTAATCTTTACGTCCACTATGGACAAAAGTTGCTTATAAGCAACTTTCGTTTTAGAAAAATCCTAGGTCACTAAATATTTTCTTTTTTTTTCTAACGAAAACATAAATAAAATAACTTACCTTTGTACTTCAACATTTTATTAACAACAGTTTTAAAATCCACTCTGAAATATTTCAAAATATTACTTTTTGCCTAGTGTTCTTTTACTGCACCTCTCGCCTACGCAAACATACTCTGAATAACTTTCCAAACCCCTAAACACAAACGCATTTTATATTTTTTTTTCGTATCTCACACTTACAAAATACAATACAAATGTTTGCAAGTAACTTTTTTTAAATTGGGGCCTCACAAACGAGACTACGAAGGTCACAAATCAGAAGTTGCTTATAAGCAACTCGTAATTCTGTTAGCTTTCACTGACATGTGATAACGAGTGGATAACTTAACTCACCGAATTCGGCGTATAAGGAGCGGATAACTTCACTCATTTTCATATTGTAGTTCATGCCATGCATTCACAAATTGAGAGGATGCGCATGCATGTGTGGAAACATTGAGAGGATGAGAGAGAACACTGTCTCCCATTTGGGTATATTACTCTTTCATAATGCGTTGACTCCATAGTAGTACTCGTACCATAGTATTGGAATGGAATACACAGAAATAAGTGTCAACTGATGAAATATGACAGATTCACTCGATTTTTTAGTACTATTTGGTATAGTTCTGCCGTATTGTAGGTGATAAAGGGCAAATAGCTAACACAGTGAAAACATTTTTTTATTAATCAGAAAAGTTATCATATGGATAAGTTCGCTATCCGTGTGCCAGCTAACTCGTGTGTTAAGGAGTGGATAGTGTTTTTTTTATTAATATGGCTGTAAAAATGTTAAGTAAGAATTTAGTATTTAGTACTGAATGTAATAGAAATGTTATAAGCGGCAACTCTGCTCATAACATCTTTTTGTCGGAAAATTCCGAATATTCCGAATGAATAAAGAAACACACTGATTATAATTTCTGCATCCTATGAATCTTAACTTTATCCTTTTTTTTTATTTATTCTAGATTTTCTCTATCGGCATAGTGTGACCTTTGACAACGTGACAACTGACGTGGAAATCATGGACACATCGAAATGCGCGGTGAGCTCAATTTATTTTCTCATACATTAACCCCATAATATGGAAGGGATGACCCGCTTCATAAGTTTCTTCCCTAAAGCTTTACTTGTGACATCTGTTCCATATAAATTTTACATCCCGTTTCAAATTTAAACATTCGAAGAATGCCAAGCGACTTTCAATGGTCGTGCAATCCAGCCTTGATAATCATTGACCATTCCTCCTATTGGTTTTGTAACCTTCAAAGGTGACTGCATTCCCATGACCAAATGCCACTGCTGTCGTCGACGTCGGTCAGTATCAGTACAACGAGGACGCAGCGATGACAATGTCGTCTGCTGTTTCCCAAGCATCCTTTTACAGCTGTGATTAATTACAGCTTCTTCGATAGACCCGACTCTGACTGCAGAAAGAGATAGGGAGCACCTTCTAATTTCAATACCCGTATCGTCGTCGTCGGCAATAGTACTTTGTTGTCTGGGCACAATGTCGCTTAGCCTTATACCAGCAAACTCAGCAGGGAGAGTCTTTGAAAACGAGGAATGCAAAAGAACAAGCCCAAACCGATGACCCAATAATGTTAATTGCCTTTGAATATTTTTTTTTATAACGTTGCAACGGAGGAGTCCCATACAGGTTTTGGTTAATTTACCAGCTCGGTCTAGGAGGGAGTATAATGGACGATTGACCATTATTGGAATTTAGTCATTCATGGAAGTTTTGTAAGCGCGCGAAACGCGTGCGTCATTTCCTGAGAGGTAGACCCTATTGTCGTCGGCGATAAGACTGAATTTGCCACTTGACTTGGATTTGCGCAACAATTTGCCGGCATTTGGTATTCCGATTTTGAAACGCGAGTTCAAGAGGTCCCCCATGTCCATTCTGCGGCTGCTACCAAGTCCGAGTGAGTGGGCGCCGCGCCGGTGAACATTTAGGCAAATCTTTCACAGAATGCCATTTAGTGGAACCGGCAATTAAAAATGCCGCCACATTTGTCGTTTGTGCGGTTTGTCTGCGCAGCGTGGTATATTTCGAAACAAGTCCACTCCTGGAAGTGGACAAACGCTGTCGCATAAGGGAAACTTGCAGGAGATATCGTGCGATATCGATTGACAGTCGATGTGATGTATGTTTTAATTAGCAAGAATCGTGAGTACTGAAAACGGTGCCCTTATGGAACGCGTTTTAATGGCCGTGTAAGATATAGGAGTTATGGATAAATAAGTTATTTAAGTGAATCGAATTAATAAGTGAGTATTAGCTGAGCCTTTGTTGGTCGTAGCTTTCAACTTAAAATCGTGAGTTGGGTAAGAATCGGCAAGTTTTTGATATAAATTGATCAAGCAATATTTAGGGTGACCTTAAGTCACAGGGACGGGCTAAGGATATCACTGCGGTGCGGAAAGTCCGCTTGGGCGAACTGTTGGATACCCTATTCTTATTCCTATCCCTCATTGGTGGGCGTGACAAAAGTCTAAGTATGGCTGTATTGTTAAGAACGCTCTACATATTTTGTTATATAATATTTAAAGAATTTTATCGAAAAAAATGAAGCTTTTGTAAAAAAAAAGCTCCCTAGCTCAAACTTTGGTTTTCCAATAAAATTATTTTATTTAATTGTCAATTGTCAGTGGGCGGATTTAAAAAAAAAATTACGCATGACCATAAGGGGCCCCTAGGTTAGGTTAGGTTTATGTGGCTGTCGGCTGAAGCCGACACACTTAGACCAATTTAGGTCCATTGTGATACCACGTATGTATTATCTACCTCAACTCTGTAGATGGGACTGGCCAACGACACACGGTTGTTCTCAAACGGTCCCCTATCTACGTACTAACCGCTCCCACGATTAACTCGACGTGGTTTAGTCGTTGGTTAAGGGACCCCTAGAGAGTATAATATATTATAAATTTCAGCTGCCTAGCTCAAACTTTGGATTTTGAAAAAAGTTTTTTTTTTTTAAATTGTGGGCGTGTTTGCGGATTTTGAAAATATTTACACATGAGCATAAAGGGCCCCTAGAGAGCATATATTATTAATTTTAGCTCCCTAGCTCAAACTTTGGTTTCTTAATAAAATTGTTTTATTTAAATGTGGGCGTGACAGTGGGCGGATTTTAGAAATTTCGTCTCCCGAGCAGTTTTAGAAGTCAAAGATCATATATAAAAAATTTCAGCTTTCTAGCTGCAAATTCGATAATTTCGTTTTTTTTTTTTTGAGTTGTGGGTCTGTGAGCCGATTTCAAAAATTCTTAAACTTGATTATTTCGGGCCCCTAGAGAGTATATTGTTAAAATTTCAGCTCTCTAGGTCCAGTAGGCCTAATTTTTGCCGACAGACGGACGGACGGACGGACATGGCTAGATCTACAATCCTATCGATGCTGATCATAAATTAAGCAACTTTTAGGGGTCTACGGGCAATATTAAGGTATGTTACAAACTATGCGTCAAAATTAATATACCCTTAGAATAGGGTATAAAAAGAAAAAGTAAAACTAGCCCATTACGTAGCAGAATTTTACTTTGACATTTGTGAAGTAAACAGATGACAACTTTTGCGCCACCTTGTATGTTTAATATACCCTTAGAATAGGGTATAAAAAGTGGAAGCACCTGGACCACACAAATGCAATAACACCAGTATTTGATTGGCATCAGTAGATAAGTGATGCGAAAACAGGGAGGGCTGCCGATGTTCATTGAGGTCGAACCGGCGGCCCAGTAGAGAGGCTGTAAAGGGGGTTGTGATGCCTCTAATCCTGATTATAAACTCGTTGTTTAAGAAGTAGAGTGTAGGGTGACCTAAAGATATAAATCGTTTTCCGAGGGCTCATAATATAAATGATAAGGATGCTAGAAGTGCACATTTTGTCAGTGGACTTGACTTAGTCAGCTGGCGGTCTTTTCCGGACATTTCGGTGTCTCAATGTTGCCACTTTTATTTATCTGAAAGTGTTTTGGTAAATTTTAATATTTTTAATTTCTCCACATTTAATGCTTTTTCAAATATTGTTTTGTAGAAAAATTCATTATCGATTGAGAGATGTCCGCACAGTTTAAGATAGACTCATGGGTCCCGGGATATAACGTGACCACAGGAAATGAGATATCCGATTAACTTGCTGGACAGGGCTCAGAGGAAGACATTTCAGGACCTGATTGGGCGTTATGTCTGCATGCGTCCTGGGTCAGGGCTTCCATTTTACGGTTGGATTTCATGTGAACACAATCGCAGTTGGCATGACTCTATAGACTAAACGAATTCTCGCCGACGTCTGTAAAAAATCTGCCGCATTCTTATTGTCTCCCAACAGAAAAGACTGGAGACAAATTACTGGCGTTCTTACAGGCCATCACGCTTTTGCCAAGCATCTTAAGGTGGTGGGCTTAAGCGATACGGAACTTTTCCTCTGTGCTTGTCCTGCTTTTACTCGTATCAGGTGGCAGGTATTTGGTGCTGATGTGGTGAGTGCTGTAAACCTAAGCTCCTTATCATTGAAGCGCCTTCTCGTATTTCTTTATGATTTGAACCAAATATCCGAAAGAGTATTTTTCTTTCAAAAGAACCCAATATAAGACCCCTTTTAATAATTATCATCCAGCACTCGGTACCCCAAAAGCAGGACTGGCAGGATTAAGCTTCGATAGAGTATGCATTTTGTTCGAGTAAGGAGTTTCGAACCCATTTATTTGGCCAAACGGAAGTAGCAGCGGTTTTTTAAGGTAGATGAACTCCTTAACTTTCTCGAAGTTATTTATTTATTATTTATTTATTTATTCAAATAATTTACAAAAAATTAATTTATAAACTGCCATATGATGCCGTCTTTTAATTGACGATTGTTTTAAAAATTAAAAAAAAAAATCATATTACCATGTACCTACTCGTACATACATTTTTTCTATTTTTTTTTAATGGATATGAAATACGTGTTAATAATAAAAAAAAAAGAAAATATATTTCATTAAACTTATGGTGGGCGGATGTGGCATCTTTTATTCGTTGGAGGGATTTAGTGTCTGATGGGCTTAGGATGTCGGCTAGTTTCTTCGGGATATCGCCTGAAGAATCGTCAATTTGTCGAGAAAGTGGCATTCCTCCGGAGGTTCACCGTTATAATAATGTTGGGAATTAAAGATGGCTTTTCCAACTCTGATTCGCAGGAGCTTTATGCAGTCTTCTCTGTTGAGCGTCGGATTGTACGGGATTCGGGTGTATGTAGGCTGATGTTTTCGCAGAAAAGTTTGTGAGTTTTCCCAAGCTTCAGTAAGCTCTTGTTTTTGCTGCTGTATAGATATTTTTTGTGGAATCTGGTGAAAATTTGTAGTCTGAACAATAAGGGGATAGTTGGTTGCTGTTTTCGCTGCTAGGTCTGCGGCGTCATTACCAATGATTCCACAGTGTCCAGGTATCCATGCAAGTATGATGTTTTTATAACTGTGCAAGATTCTTCTAATGAGTTCCAAAGATGGACATTTATTTCTCTCATTTTTAAGACCCGTAAGAATTCCCAAATTATCAGTAAGGATTAAAGATTGGCCAGTGTGCTCCTTAGCTACGGAAATGCCTTTGTAAATTGCCGCTAGTTCAGCAATATAACTGCCAGCAGATTGTGGCAAAAGTCCTTGGTGAGTAATGGATGTCTGTGAGTTTCCTTCTAGTTGAATAACTGCGTATGAACAGAAGTCATTTTCCTTGTACGAACCATCTGTATAGAAGATTCTATCGGCATTGATGTTAGAGATAATTTGGTTATGAAGCATTCGAAAAGTTTTATCCGGGGTATTTTCCTTTTTAAAATCTGCGAGCTTAGTGTTTATGGGTAATAAATTTCTTCTCCAAGCGGGTGGAGTTTCTGCTATCAAAGGGGTATCCAGCGAGAAAGTTCTTTGATGAGATACCAGTGATATTATCTTACTAAGTGAAGAAACAGAATTCTTCTTAGCCTTACTGATTGAAAGTGATTCTCTGGCAGCCTCGAAAAGCGGGTGTGTTGCGTATGTCACTGCCTTGCTGGCAAGGTTAGCTGCTCTTCTTTTGCCTAAAGTTTCAAAGGAATCATACCCGGCTTCCAGTCTAAGAGCTTCAACTCTTGTGACCCTTAGGGCTCCTGACGCTGTTCGAAAGCATTCGTTGATGGCTGCATCGATGTTGTCAATGTTTTTTTTTGTTGTCCACATAAATGTAGTCAAACCGTGTTGTAACGTACCTTCGACTAGTGTTTTTGCTATTTGTAGTGCGGCTTCAATGTGCGGTCCCTTTCTCTTAGAGCAAACCATTTTTAACGCGTTGTTGCGTAGTTTTAATTGGTTTATTAAGTTTTTGATGTGGGTGTCGCACTTCATATTGCCGCAAAAGGTTAGACCGAGAATTTTAATTTCTTTTTTGAGAGGAAAGGTTGTACCTCCAAATGTCAGTGGGTTGCAGGAGCATTTTCTTACTTTCTCGAAGTTATTGCTATCAAGTATCAACAGTGATGGTTTTTTCGAGGTGATGGATAGATGTATGTTCGTTTGTTGATAGCATGTATTTAGTCTTGTCCTTATTAACTGCAAGACCAATCGATTTCGCCTGTTTTTGAATAGCAATGAAAGCCTCTAATGATGTCGAAATCGTCCGCATTCCTGAGTAATTGGAAGGATTTATTCGAAATAGTGCCTTCCGTGTCGACACCTGCCCTGCGCACTATTTTCTCTAGACCAAGATTGGAGAAGTCACATGATAGCGCATCTCCTTCCTGGAATCGGCTTCAGGTTTGGAATAATTCGGAAGAGCTGCTTCTATAAAGAACATTGCACAAAGTGTTTTCAAGTGTCACGTGCCATAATTGGATCAGTATTGCCAGGACGCCATCGCCATGTAGCGTCCCTGACGATGAATGCTATCATATGCGGCTTTTACGTCAATGAAAAGATGGTGAGTCTCGACTTGAAATTCGTCAGTCTTTTCCAGGATTTGTGAAAATTTGGGCTATTGTCGAGCTGCCGGGCCGGAAGCCACGGTGGTAGGTGTCGATTAGACGTTTCTCTTGGCTCGATACTCTTCCCTCGCTGCCCTTATATATCCTGTACATATTCTGTGACCTCCTTTAGGTAAACGCATACATCATCATACTACGAGCTTTTTCTCTGGGGTGGCTGGTAAGCTACGGTGGTCTCGGCTAGCTCCTGATGTCGCGATATCGCGCTTGTGGGTGGTGAGTGCATAGAGGAGAGTCTCTCTCTCATCCGCTCTCTGTAGATTCTGGTTACTCCAGGTGTGCTAAGGCGTCCAACGTTGAATTTCTTCTTTTGGGTAGTTCGCAGCTTCTTCTCGTTGGACAGTCGAGCTGTAAATTTATCCGCAACAAGAAAATTATCAGATTCGATGTTTGCCCCTCGGAAGATATTGTATGCGTGCCTCGCATCGATTATCACATCGTCGATTTGGTTAGCGGTTCGACCATATGGAGAGCGCCAGGTTGTTGTTTGGATCATGTGCCTTGAATGTTTTTCCTACCGACTTTGGCATTAAAATCACTGAGCACAACTTTGACATCGTACTCCGGACAGGCTCCGTTGGCTCCGTCCAGGAGGTCATAAAACTTCTCCTTAATGGGATCTTTAAAACCATCGGTAGGGGCGTGTGCACATATTACGCCTATGTTTTGAAATGTAGCTTTGATGCGAATCACAGCCAGGCGATCACTTATCGGCTTGGAAGTCAATAACTTTTGTCCTAAGCCAGTTTTCCACGACGAACCCGCACCCTGATATATGCGATCTTTTATGCCAGCTGTAATGAATGTCGCAATGTTTTCTTCTCATCACACCTGATCCTATCCATCGTTTCTCATGGATCGCGGTAATACCTGCCTTGTACCGCTCGAGGGTAGACTCAAGCTTTTAGTAGAACCTGGGGTGTACTGTACAGCGTCCGCACGTTCCAGGTGCACACTCTCATATCATAGTCCGTTGACGTTCCGGGTCTAGTGGCTATATGAGGGTATTATCCGAGGTTTCTCGTGTCTCTCTCATAACTAAACTTGTTTGACGTGCTCGGAATGTTACCCCCAATCAGGAAGCCCAGGCCCTTTTTTTCACCCTATGTCTGGCTAGATAACCCCTCTCAGAGATTTGAGAGCTGCCGTTGGCCCACAATCTCTTTTTCAACACCTTCAATAGTCTTGAAAAATTCCGTATTGACCTCAGCTACAAATAGGGCGAACTAGCTCATGTAAGTTTGATTCAATCTAGTGAATTCATCCGCCGCACGTCCGCTTTCTGAGCGGCTCACGTAAGTATTCTGAGACTCACCAGCCAGCGTTTCCGACAGAGCATTATAGTTTTCTATTTTCTTGTTCAATACTCGCGCTTATAAGTTCAGCAAGTCATGATAGCCATGACCAGTATCCGGTGGTTACCACTTTGAGGTAAAATAAGCACAGTTGATGTGTAGTCTCAGTGACGGATATTGTACATCGCTAGGTTGATGCCTATCAACGCTTACCCTAATTCTCCTACACCCAAAACCAATTTTGTTAGAAAACCAAGAGAAAAATGATTCCAAATTGGACGAATTCTTGGGGGATACGAATACGAATAGGGTATCCAACGACTGGCAATAATTAAGTAGATAACCTCCTGCAAATGACGCTCAATTGCTATTAACATTCCTTTGCTCGGTGGATTAATCGAACCGCGGCTGCTTCTACATATTTCGGAATTCCAATTACAAGTGCCAAAAACGAATCGCGTATTCTTTGAAAACGCAATTTGCAATAACAATCCCACACATACCTGTTTCGCTTAGGTATTGTACCGCTACGATTAGCAAAGATTTTTCAGTCAAAGCACACGAATTTCGCTAAATGTCCACTTACTCATTTTTATTTATTGCATCTCATTGCACTTAATGCCAAATTGAGTGAACTCTTGTCCCGCAGACGTCGTCGAGCGGATTCGCTCTTCCAACGCGCTCCAGGTTTTGACCCAATCCGCGGCCCATTGCGAATGGAAACGAAACTGAAAACAGCTTTAAGCGGCGACTTTGACAAATGTACCTTAAATTAGCCTCTTTGCCGAATGTAACCTTTTCAATTATTGATTACTTGTGAATTTGAGATTATTATGCAAATATCAGCGGATTTTCCATTAGACCCGTCACGTCCCGCCTTCGTGGGCATGTTGGCACATAGTTTTGCAAAACGGGATGCTTGTTCGTGGTGCTTGTTAATGTAAGTAGGACATGACTGCCGGTGCCCGTGTCGGGTAGCTAGATCTATCGTTGGAACAACAAGGAGCACTAGGATTACGCAAATTCACGTTGACGATGTCATAATTCATTCGATAACCGCACAATTGTTGAGGAACCCCAAGCAAGCTGATCGTCGATTGTCTCTGCTACTATTGCGCAACGTAGATACGTACTAACATAGATGTATGATATGTGTGCAGATACTTCACGGGTGATTTTCGTTTAATAGAGTTCTAAGAGAACGGCTTCCACATCTAGAACTGAGGCACTTTCGCCGCGACGACTTTCACAAACGAAGGATGAAGACGTTTCCGTTGATGATTGCTGTAGCCGTAACCTACGCAATGCCTAAGGGGGGCGGCTCTGAATCTCTCGATTGTCGGGATCATCAGAGAACGCTGCTGGATGCAGTTGACCCAGATTCGAGTTGCAACTCACTTTTCTCATTTTTGTCTGTGTATTTTGGTGCTGCGCAGTAGTTGTCGGATTTGCATATCACTCTTCTACCTCCCTGGAGCGGGGAGCAAGGCGGGCGCACTCTCGGGCACACTGTGTTTGCGAATGTAATTTGTAATTTGATTTCTTGGCGGATGATTGTCTACCGCAAGAGGCTTCTTTTAGAGCTGCAGGCGAAAGATAAACGTGTCTCTGTAGCAGTGAGTTTCTGTTTCTGTTTTTGTTGAACGATTCAAGTATTTGGATGTGCGGTGTAGCATAATGCGCGATCGCAAATTTCAATGGAAAGAAAGGAAAATTAGATACGCTCCGGTTTTGGTGATTTCCTGTGAGAATGCATGTTCTAGATTTCAAGCATTCGATGCAGCCGCACAAGATTCAAGGGTGTCATGGATGGGATTGTAACGTCGTGATTACTCTGCAGTTTGCGATTTTAATTGAAAGTTCTGCGAAAACGAAATGGCTGATGAATGAATTTATTTGTTTCATGGACTTGCGATCGTTGGTGGTGGTTTCGGTCGAAGGAAATACATACATGTGGGTATTTTCAGTTCCAAAATGACCCCATAGGTCGTTCACAGCGAAGCTGCATTAGGAATGGAAAAGTCGTTACAATTGTATCGAATTCAATACAAATGAATTTGTTTAAGTAAAGAAATACAATCCATACAATTTATCAATCTGTATCTTTTAAATTCTCTGGCAATCTTTATTTTTCATAAAAAAAAATTAAATCAATTAACGATCGACGCATCTTTTTGTTTTAAGTTTTACACATAGCGTTGACTGGATTTTTCATTTTACGACCCACCGCATTGAACGCATTATTCCAGTCTCCATTTTCAGATGGATATTTTGGCATATTTGGAACACAAATGTGCACAATGAGAGAACCAAATCTGAAGAGCGGAGATGACAGGGTAAATTAATTAATAGGTAAACTACTTTTCACCACAAACTACCTTTAACTACGTCTAACAACTACTTGTCTAACAAATTGATTGTCCTTACAATGTCAGTGACGTTACGATGTTAAATTGACAACTGAAAAACTACACATGACAGTTGTTAACTACGTCTACTACATTTAACTACGTCTACTACTACTACTACGCTAACCACACGAATATGTACCAGACGTTACATTTATGTAGTTTTTCACAAACAAATTGCATTATAGACATCTTTGTTTGAAGAGCTCATAGACTAAACTATAAACTGAAAATGTGGTAAAAACTAAATTATTTTTGTTTGTAAGATTACGAAGTTATTTATGTTTATTTTTGTTAATGTATTGTTTATTTATTTTTGTTTGTTTATGTTTTTGAAAGTAAAATACTTTGAGTCCACTTTACATTATTTTTTAATGCGAAAAAGAGTTTTCAATACAATTGGCTCCATTTCAGTGCAATCTTAGAACAGTTTTAAATACAGTCGAGTCCGCTTAACTGAAATGCCAATTTGCCATACGTTTAGTTAAGCGATATTTTCACTTAAGCGATCATCGAATACCTAACTGAAAAAAAATATACTTTACCGGGGTTTAGATAACTTAAATACATATTCACCAATCCAATCTAAGAATCCAAGTACATACAGAAAAAACCAACAGCAGTGTTTTAAAATAAGTTAACTATTTTTATAAAAAACCGTTTTAAAATAGCATAAAATAAGTAAATAACGTATAAATAAAGATAAAAAATTGAATGGATTTGTACTAATTCACAGCAAAGTTTTTAATATATATATCAGTACTTAAAAAATGGATTTATTGCACCAACTGTTTAGTTAGATATTGGTTCCGGATATTAGTTAACGATATTTTGTCTTCAAGGTCGTCAATTGAATCGGTGGCTTCACTGTTTCCCCGAAAAAGTTTTTTAGGCATTATTCACTGACAGCCCTATTCATTAGATTTCCTTAATCAACTGATTAACCGTGTCTCCACTAAGTCACGTCAAATGAGTTAATTTGACTTTAACTTAGATCTCAAAAAAGTTTATTCATAAAATTTATTTTGACACGTAGTAGCTAATCAATCAATTAAGCGAAACTAAGCTGAAAATCTGGCAGCACTCTCGGTCTTCTGTGTTACTTTTAAATTTTGACAGCTCATATAAATTTGAAAAAGAAAACAAAGAACGAATTATTGTCACAAATTTAAACTTTTTCTTCTAACGAAGGGAAATATAATAGAAGAACATGCGGAAAAAATTAAATCGATTTTGATGATCAGGGAACTGAGGTTAAAATGTATTCAAGAAGAGCATGACTCGGCGATGAAGAAATTTTCTCATAAATGAACAATTGTTATTTGTATTATTTTAATAAGCTTTATTAAAAACAATCATTCAAAATGTAAATGAACAAATAATCTACGATTGATTTCTCGTCGGCTTGGGTTTGACAATATTGGCCAATCTGCTTCAGCTTCCTCTCGATTATAAGGTTCTATAAAGGTAGTAAAAAAGGTAGGTATTAAGTGGTAAAATGAACTGTGAATGGTATTATTGCCTTGTGGTTCGTTTAAATAGAGTGCTAAGTTATGAAGAACTGCTAGCGCTATTACAGTAGTTTTAACGGAATCTATAGGCCCTCTCATACCATTGAGCAGTATGCGAAACCTTTGCTTCCAGACTCCAAAACATCGTTCAACAACGTTTCTCGTGCCGATATCAGAAGCGTTGTATCTACGTTCTTGTTCTGTTCGAGGGTTCAGTATAGGAGTAAACAGATACGATGAGCAAGCATATCTGCCGTCACCAAGTAGACGTCCTTTAATGTCTCCGAGTTCAAAACGCTTTTTAATGCGGCTTTCCCGAAATATACGAGAATCGTGTGTACTTCCGCGCCAATGACAAAGAATATCTCTAATTTTTAGACACGAATCGCAGACAACCTAAAGAATAATTTTACTTTAAGATGATTAGATTCACGTATTAACAGCAACGAACTTGTGTATTTATAGAATAATATCCTTTCCTATTTATGCAGTATTGACTTGCATCTCCTTTTACTTTTTGAATTTTGATGTGAGTACAGTCAATCGCACCTATTACATCAGGAAATCCTTTGATACTTCTGAATTTTGAGATCACATCAATTTGTTCTGACGCCAGTGATGGCATATTTATATAAATTGGTCTTTTCGAGGCAAATGCTCTCGAAACCTTTGAACATATTCGGCTGAGAGTAGGTTGGCTAAATCCATGAATATCTGCGCTGTCGTCTTGAATCTACGAAATGAATAGAGGATTACATTTTAAGCGGAAAAATGTATGTTTGGCTTACTTCATTCCGACCCCAATATCGAATAGCTGCCATTACCTGAAGTTCAACATCGATATGCCCACCTCTCGGGTGGTTTATAGTTTTTTAAACGCCTTCTGTTACCAATATTATTGTTCAATATATTAAAATTATCTAAAAAATTCGAAAACGTATCTGCCATATTTATCTGGTTTTATATTCTTTCTGAGCACAACGGGAAAATGAAAGTTAATTCACTGCTAAATGCGAAATTAGGCATTTAATTTTTTGACATTTGATTAAGTGTGAATTATCTTTAAGAAAAGTTTTTGAATAAAGTTTTCTTAAATTTAACTAAGATTAGGTATGATTCAGCTTTAATTAAGTGTTATGAATAAGGCTGTGAGGGTTTTGAAGAGCAAGGTCTCTGATGGAATCTTCACCATCGAAATCGGCTTCTTCGGGATTAATTTCCAATGCATATGTGATGTTGGCCAAATATTAATCAGCAATTTTTCTAGAAAGGGATATTAATTTTTATTGTAGCCAAAAAATATTACATTTCTAAACTTAAACCTATATTGCACAATTTACAGAGATTGGTATATATGCTACCTTACTACTGCCAAGTAAAGATAAATTGTTTAATCAAAAAATCATAAGTGCTAATTAGGGAATTTGAAGGAAAAGCTACTGTTAAAAACCTTCATTAAAGATGCAAAAAAGAAAAGAAAAACTATATAATAAATATAAAAAATAAAGGAAAGTTGTGAGAAGGGGTGGCTTAAACACAAAGGCGTACAATACCCAGTTCAAAACAGCTTTTACAAAAAACATTAAGAATAGATACTCAGTTAAGGATAGAAAATGTGTAATAAGATACATTTAAGAAGCTAGATTTGAGATTAGGGAATTGTCGGAAGATACACATGAAATGTTATATCGTTCACTTAACTTTGAGATTCTGCCCGATACCATTTCGATATTGGCTAAAGCGTGCAATTCAGTTGTTGAAAAGTGCCATGGAAGATTTAACATCATTTTCAGGAGCTTATTTTGTGAAATTTGAAGTCTTCGCACGTGACTTTTTGCACAATAACCCCAAGCAGGCGATCCGTAAAACATAATCGCCTGAAAAATCGCTTTATAAATCAGTAATTTGCTATCACTACTCAACTTAGATTTCCTATTTATACAATGGTAAAGTATTTTTATTGTTAAATTAATTTTTTTAATGATTTCTTGTACGTGTGTACCAAAAGTTAATCTCTTATCCAGATACACCCCAAGATATTTAGCACTAGACTTCCAATCGGTTCCGCAACCACTGATAATGAGATTATTGCTAGGTAGGAAACAGGGTTTTCTTTTTCGGGTGAAAAAGACAGCCTGAGTTTTAGAAGCATTTATCTTTATCTTCCAGTCGCTAAAGTAATCTTGTATAATATATAATGCAGATTGCAAGTTAGTTCCAATAGTGGAACCAATTGAATCTGTTGAATAAATACAAGTGTCATCAGCAAAAATAGCTGTTTCACAATTATGAAGTCTTGGGAAATCAGACGTAAACACATTGTAGAGGATTGGACCAAGGACTGAACCCTGAGGGACCCCTGCAGCACAAACAAAAACTTGAGAAAGACAATTGTTGACAGACACAAGACATTTTCTTGAGGACAAAAACGATTTTATGATTTTAACAAGGTACATTGGGAAATTAAGAACTAATAGCTTATGTAGAAGTCCTTCATGCCAAACAGAATCAAAAGCTTTCTCCACGTCAAGCAACACCAGTCCTGTACTTTTGCCTATACTAAAAGCAATTTTTCTATTCGTGCGTGTTTTTAAAATGAATATTTTCCCTAACCTTTCAACGCTCCAGCCAGCCTTTGGAAGGCTCAAAATCGAGATTCATCATAAAAGCAAATTGTTTTGCTTTAAAGAGGATTACTAATTACTGCATTTTTCGTTCGCATGTTCTTAAACTAAATCAATAGCGCGTTTTCAATATTTTTATGACAACCAGTTCGCACCCGTTTCTTTGATAAATTTTTTTTTCTACCGCTGCATTCAAAAGTAATTGCTTGTCTTTAATAATCTTTGTCAAAAGGATTTTGCACATATGTATATTTTTTCCCGAATCGATTCTCGTTAGAACTTTTATTTTTTTTGGGAACGCTAATACTGGGCACTTTTTTTCCGATTTAGATGACTGAAATAATTATTGTACATGAATGATTTTGATGTTTTTGTTAACAAAACAATTTAGGTAGGTACATACCATTAGTGCCATAATTTTAAATTTATTTTACTCGTACTTTCCAGAAAGTATTCGTCAAACTTAGAAGTCGTGCATGACAAACAAAACAAAACAAAAATAAAATGTTTTGTTGTCAAACTGACAGAAGAAAGTGAAGTATGAAGTTTATTGGGCACGTTCAATTAAAGAAAGAAATAATCTAAGTCGTGGGCATATTCAGCTTTTTTATTTCAGTTATGCGGAGCAGTATACCGTATTTTTTCATTATACCGAATCTTTCAATTAAGCGGGTTTCAGTTACGCGAAAAAGTTTGTATGAAAGTTATAAAAAAATGCTGTCTGACAAATTTTGTTTTTCAACTAACCGAATTCTTCAGTTAAGCGTATTTCAGATATGCGGACTCGACTGTACAACTCATAAATGTCATTTTCCACCCCTGAGCTGCATTTCTACTGCTTCGCCTCTGGGGTTCGCCGGTTGCCAGACCTCCTGGTTTCGGATCAATTCATTGCGAAGGTTAATCAAATGTTGGTGGTGTTCTATCAGTGTAAACGCGGATTTTTTTAGGTAAAATTGCCTAGATACGATTTCTCTCCTTTGTGTCCTACGACAAGCGCTGTTTTTTTACATGGCGCTGCACTTATATATATAAGCCCGTCCTTACCATTTAATTTGATACTTTCATTAATCGAAAAAATAGATGCTAGGACTTTAACTTACTTAATTAAGTTTCCATTCTAAAAGTATAGACAAATTGGCAACTTCATCTGCGCCAGTCACAAGGCACGTTTTAGGATCAATGGATTTTATTATGGAGAGGAATACATTAGCTCAACTTTCAGCCGAATTAATAAAAAAATACTTAATTTGCCATTAATTTACAAATTAACAACAATGTGGATTAAAAGTTAATTCACCGCTCATTAATTAAATAAAAATCATGTCCGTGCATTAGCTAATTGTCGTTAAGTAATAATGGTATGGAAATGGGGATTCGTTAAGTAATAAATTGTATGGAGATACCCCATCCAACATTCCATTTGGTTCAGAGATTCGCTGTCAGTTGTTATAAATATTTTAACTTAATTACTCGTTGATAGTTGATAGCATATTTATCAACGTCAATTTACTTCAAAAAAAGTTTGTTATTGAGATTTATCATTTCATTCATTGATTAAAGATAATTCAACCTTAATTTGCGTTTATTAATTCGGCTGTTAAACTTAAGATAGATTCCATACAAATCTCACCAAACTCGCAGCGAGACGCTTGCAGGAATTCTCGCGCTTGTCAACATTTTTAATCGATGTGGCAATTAAGAGATGTTGGGTGTGCTCCAGCCGCGAGAATCAGATTTATGGTCGTGCTGCATGGATTTGTAAGTATATCCAATAATTTTACAGACGAAGAAGAAGACGCTCATGGTGAATTTTAATGTAGGAATATATGACCAATCAGTTGGCCCGTTCGTGTTCTTTCATGTGTGGAATAATGAAAACTGTCAACTATCCAAAATCGAGAGAGAATCACGGAATTTGAAAGAAAAGTACGCGAACGCTTTTGTGTCAAAAGTTGAAAAACTTTCGCACGAACGTTTATATAAATTTGCGTTGCATATTCGTACGCGAACGGACCTAGTGAAAAATATTTTTGATATTTCATTCGGAAAACACATGGCGTTGCCATTATGTAGGAAATAAAATAATAAATAATAAAATAAAAAACTAGATTTATAAAACTAAGATGTAGTAATTAAAAAATGTCGAGATCTAAGACAGTTCATGACGCTGTCAGGTATTGCTATTATTATTTTAACCAAACAGCGACAACGGCATAAAGTGGTATACGGATGGTTCTAAAATTGAAACGGGGGTAGGAGCGGGAATATACGGACCAAACACACGCTTTACGATACCCATGGGAAAAGGTCCCAGCGCATTTCAAGCAGAGCTCCACGCCATTCAAGAATGCGCCAGCCACATTAATTTATCTGGTATAAAAAGTGCAATCATCCATATATTCACGGATAGACAAGCAGCTATAAACGCCCTTAGCTCGCATACCATTGACTCCAAATTAGTCATGTACTGCTTCAATACCCTTCAAAGACTCGGATTAGGAAACAATACCAAATTATGGTGGGTTCCGGGAAGGGAACGAAAAGCCCAACGAACTGGCTAGAAAAGGTTCAGAAACACCTTTAATAGGTCCCGAACCCTTCTGCTGCACTCCTAGATCAGCAGCTACGGCAGCAATAAGAAGCTGGGAACACAGAAAATGTATCTATCTTTGGGAAAGCATCCTAGGTCTAAGACAGGCCAAACGAGCCATTCGGTCCTTCAATAATAATGCCAGCAAATGCCTAAACCTATAAGCAGGTATGATATCAAAACCTAGCTCAAACTTTGGTTTTTCAATAAAATTGTTTAATTTAATTTTGGGCGTGTCAGTAAACGTATTTAAAAAATATTTAAACATAAGTACAAACTGCACTTAGAGAGTCTATATTATAAATTTCAGCTCCCTAGCTCAAACTTTGGTTTTTCAAAAAAAGTTTTTTTAGATTGTGGGCGTGTCAGTGGGCGGATTTCGAAAATATTTACACATGAGCATAAAGGGCCCTTAGAGAGTATATGACTATTTCAGCTCTCTAGGTCCAGTTTAAAGGCCTACTTTTTGCCGACAGACGGACTGACGGACGGACATGGCTAGATCGACATTACTATCGATGCTGATCATAAATATGTAACTTTTAGGGGTCTACGGGCAATATTGGTATGCTACAAACTATGAGTCAAAATTAATATACCCTTAGAATAGGGTATAAAAAGCGGATTTGTCAAAGATCGAAGTTATTGTAAACAAATTGAAGTAAAGCAAACGACTTGCTAAAGATTTTGTAGATTTTTTTGAATACCCAAGCTCTTCGAAAAATTAGTGTCTGATAAACTTGCACCTATCCTCAAGAATTACATCTCTCCATTCCAGCATGGTTTTGTGGCTGGTAGATCAACTTCAACTAATCTCTCAATATTCTGTAATCACGTTTTAAACGGTTTGGAGAAAGGTTTTCAGTTTGATGTCATATATACTGACTTTTCCAAGGCCTTTGATCGTGTAAATCACGCCATCTTACTGCAGAAACTGGCAAGATTCGGATTTCATTCCAATCTGTTGAAGTGGGTTAGCTCATATCTTACGGAGCGTATTCAGTTTGTATGCTTAAACGACATTCGGTCAACACCGGTTCAAGTTACTTCAGGTGTACCTCAAGGTAGTCATCTTGGCCCCTTACTCTTCCTGTTATTTATTAACGATATTCCGGAAATGTTTCAGAATTCTCAATGTTTGATGTTTGCCGATGATTTGAAAATTTTTCGTCAAATAACATCGGTGTTAGATTGCAGACTTTTACAAGATGATCTTGATAGACTCTCGAATTGGTGCCATAACAATGACCTGCACTTAAATGTATCTAAATGTCAGAGCCTTACTTTTTGTCGTAATCTGTCCCCAATTCCTGTCTCGTATACGATTGGTGATGTTCCGTTATCCATTATACGATCAAAAAAAGATCTTGGGATTATGTTTGATCAAAAACTGAATTTTATTGAACATATTGAGTTTCTAGCTGCTAAAGCCAACTCAATGCTAGGATTTATATTGAGAAATTCAAAGGAATTTCAGGATCCTTATAGTCTCAAATGCCTCTTTTTTGCATTTGTTAGATCTCACCTCGAGTACTGCAGCATTGTCTGGAATCCATTTTATGAAGTTCATTCCATCAGAATTGAGAGGATCCAAAAGTGTTTGACTAGAGTTGCAGTAAGACGGCTTCGTTGGAATATTGAAATGCCTTCCTATGATACTAGGTGTAAACTACTGGGAATTTTACCTCTATCGACTCGTAGGAAATACTTATCTATAATGTTTGTGAGGGATTTAATTACCTGTCATATCGATTGCCCCTTTCTGTTATCTCAAATTGGTTTTTATGCTCCGTCAAGAGCACTCAGATATCGTCATGTATTTTATGTACCCTTTCATAGGGCTAACTATGGTTATAATGAACCTATATCTAGATGTCTACGAGAGGCTAATAATTACTATGATTTATTAGAATTTCATCTTAGTAGGTATTCATTTAAAAGCTGTTTAATATTAGCATTAAGCAACTCTGGTGGTAGTTAATAGGTATTTATTTTTGTATTATGTAATCTAAAGAGAACAGTGAATGTTTACTCATTTGATGAATAAATAAATAAATAAATAAATAAATAAATAAATATTAACTGGAATGCATGCAAGGTAGCTCGAAATTTCGCATCTTTAATACTGCGCACGTCGCAGAAAAAAAATTATGCTTCAAAACTCAATATTTCCCTACCTGCGAAAAAGCTGTTTAGCAAACGTAAAATCCGAAATATATGGTGTCTCCGGTAGGAATTGTAGTTCCAAATGCTGTCTAGAGCCTGACGAATCAAATCATTTTTTCCTTGAGACCGATTCTAGTAAAGTGATTTTGAGTTTAATCAATCTGATAACTCATCACAGAAAATAATGGTGTTGAGTGTATAGCCAACATTAGGTCTGACTCTATTGGAGAGAATGGTGTGTCAATACGTTTTGTCAAACTCATTTTACCAGCAATCATAACCCACCTTACTCAAGTTATCATCTTTTGTATTATAACCTTAACTTTTCCTTACTCTTTGAAAATTGCATGAGTTTTTCCCATTGCTAAAAACGCTAGGCCAACCTCCCCTGCTGATTACAGACCGATTAGAATCCTACCCTGTTTGTCTAAGGTTTTCGAAAGGCTAATAGCAAAGCAGTCAACGAAATATGTTTTAAATATTAATATGCAAAGTTCTCGACAGTCTGGCCTTAGAAAAGATTTTGACAGAAACAATATTACGCTTCTCTGCTTATTCGATTTTTCGAAGGCTTTTGATATCGTGAACCATGGATATTCTACTTCGGAAACTTAAAAATGTATTCGGGTTCAGTGGCAGAGCAGTTAAACTGATAAATAGTTTCCTCTCCGGAAGGTTGCAAAGGGTTATCACTCATGAAAACTATTCTCAGTTGAAAAACGGGGAGAATTACAGGAATCAATTTCGGGACCGATCTTATTTTGTATTTTTATAAACGAACTTCCTTGTGTTTGTAAACACACATCGATTCACCTGTACGCAGATGATGTTTCGTTTGATAACCTCGCCGAACTTGCTGTCCTTGTCAACGAAGAGCGAATACATAGATGGTCTGTAGAAAATGGACTACAACTTAATCCAAAAAAGTCGCAGGTTATTCCCATATCTTACAAAAATGGTGATCTTTCTTTTTTACCGAATATATGGCTAAATGATACTAAAGTTAGTACAATCTATCACCAGTCTAGGGCTCGTAATAATTCGTAGCCTGTCGAGTTACAATCACACCAGTATGACTATTGGTCGAATCTACGGATGTCTACATAAATTGAATCACTTATTTTCAAAACGTGACATGTCCACATTTTTCCAAAAATCGTTTTATATTTTTTTCCTGCAAAGCAGGGATATCTGCATTGCCACATGAAATATGATATGTCCAAATATAATACTTAATTTTTAATTGCTTTTTTCTTCAGTTGATGATAGTTAAAACTTAAAGGCATTTAAAAATTAAGCTTTTATTTTAGTTTATTTTCAAAACGTGAAATGTCCAAAACAGTTATTTATTTTTTTCCTTTTATATATGTGTCCTAGAAAAACGTTATAAGCGAAAGCTAGTGCACTTACTCAAACCGTACGATATCATATTTTTGTTATGATTTATTTTCCACGGAAACAGAAAATAATCAGTTTTTTTTCGTCTCCCGAACAATTTTTAAATGTGGACATGTCACGTTTGGAAAATAAGTGATTCAATTATGGCTTACCGCAGACTTTACTCCAATTGAAACTCGGCGAAAGCTTATAATAACGCTTGAACTACCTCTCATTACGTATGGTGATGTTGTCTACAGCACTCCCGACTCTTCATCAGAACGTAAACTGCAAGTTGCCTTTAATGATCCGGTGCGATATGTTCATGGCCTTCGTAGAAGCGACCACATATCCGTGTATTCTCGGAGGCTACTGGGCTGGGGGCTGCGCTCTGCAAAATAACGCCCGAAACTGTATATTTCTTCACCATATCATATAATGCCCACAAATCTGTTCAATAAGGTTAATTTTTCTCAACTATGAATATGAATACTATGTGTTACAAAGGCGGCGTGATTCGTCCAAGCGAGGACGTTGTAGGCGGATTCCGACCAAGATCTCGCTGAATATTAAACAAACCAGTCCGTTTATTTATATTGTTGTTTATTATCTAGTAATTGAAAGTTGTTACAGGTTATAAATTAAGTATTAATATTCGTAACTTACTCTTTTTAGCAGATCGTGGCGGTGGTTCGGATTTCCTATATTTTTACTCAAGGCAAAACTTTGACAGCAGTTCGTTTCGCGCTCGAAATTGAGCTCGTTCGTTTTGACAGCATTATATCCAAACGAACGTCATATAACAAAATGTTTGATTTAAAATCCGAACCACCGCCACGAATCATAAGTAAAATATTACGACAAAATATTATGATACTATGAATATTATCCCATTTCGATACACGTCCTCACGCTGTCCGACTATGAAATTCTTTGCCTATTCGAATCAAAACTATCGCTAATTCCAAGAGTTTTAAAAGTGCTGTTCTTCGTTATTTTTCATCGACTACCTCTCGCATCTAATACCTCTTACTATATTTTATCCTCCCTTTCCTTTATACCTTCCTCTGTTCAAACCTAATTAAATTTAGTTTTAAGCCATTGGAATTTACTCTAAACCAATTTTAACGGTCTAAGTACTATAACAGATACTTTTGTTAATGTAGAAACCAACAAAATAAATAATATAAAATTGAAATTAAAATAAATAAACTTTTTATTTTTTATTTTTTTGGAAAAATTAAATCCAAATCCCAGAGCACTCAGACTCGGTAACGGTCCATTTGTCATTCGTTTTTCTACATTTATGGGTGGCGTATGTTGTTGTTCCACATGAAGATTGAACCTGCACCGCACGGGTCACAAACCAACATACTAACTTTTGGTTTTTTATTGGAGTTTAACCAAGTTTTCGGTGGAGTCTGCAAAGTCAAGGTACAATAAGAGAACTACAAACAAGCTCATTGAATGTCTCGTGGGCGCAGTGGCGCAGAGGTTACTGTGTTGGACTATTAATCTAATGGTCTCAGGTTCAAATCCCGCTGATGCCAAGTAACATCTAAATGTTTTTTCCACTGCCTCACCTCTTGCGAACGTCTGACAAACATCGAAGAGTATCAATTGTCATGAGCAGCTTCTCAAATTTGGCCCTTCCACTTCGCAGATGCCCTTTTAATATTTTGTTTTTTTTTGTTATTAAATGTCCCACTGGATCACGGCGTCTCTGGTGAATGGCAATGACAATCACAAGTGCTGTGTTCGGGTTCGAGTACTTTCTGTAATAAAATTTTGTTAAGTATCAAATTTCAAAGTCGGATTACATTTTTCAGATATAGAAGTAATAATTATAAAGAACGCGAAGGCAAGAAAATACCCAATTTGTATATGTACGTTGAATATATATGTAAGATAGACAGAGAAAAACAAAACCAAAGACACGAGCCAACAACACACACCAAAAAGGTTCACAGGTATATGACAGATTACATAAATCAGCCTAAGGAAATTTCTTGGTTACTCTCTCTTTCGAGCTCCCTTTGAATATTCACGTCTATCACAGAATCCCTCGTAATAAAGTTACGAATTCGGATCTACGTTACGAATACGAAAAAATGTACTCGTATATCATAGAATCCGAATGTAACCACAAAAGGCAAAGTCGTATTCGAAATTTCGAAATCAACTGCTTAACGTCAAAGTATGCGAGATTGAAGAAATAAATGAATTATAAATCGTTGTTTTGTGTATTTTCAACAAAAAAAGGGCTAAAAATGGATTCTGTTGCATCTGCAATTGTTACTAGTGAGGAGCAAAATATTAGGTGCAAAAAATAAATAAAAATGCAGCGTAAGACACTGAGGGATGCATGCAATCCGTTTGACCTCGGGGATCAAGTGTGAGTTGTTGCAGAACATTTTGTTTTATTTCAAACTAAATTCAAGTTTACAGATTTAAAAAAAATGTTCGCCTCAACAAACGAGCATTCAAGTATGTATTGGAGGAACTAGAACAGGTACTTGGTTCTACTTTTTAATCCTCTGCAATCACTCCCTTAAGTCGGCTTGTAGCCGTATTAAGGTTTATGGGCGAAGGCGGATACCAACACGGCGTTGGTAAAGACCACTCAGTTGGAATGGCGCAGTCTTCATTTTCAGGCACGTTAAAAATGGTGCTGTATATTTTGGAAAGGAGGCTCTGTCCAGTCTGGATAAAATTAGATCTGAATGATGCGGACAAAAGATAGGCAAAATTAGACTTCTACTCAAAGAGCAGATTTCCGGGTATTGTTATGTGCATCGATGGAACTGATATCGAAATTTTCGACCTTTAATGGAATAAATGATTATTTTTCCATAATTCTGTAACAAGCTTACGGTTTTTGCATTTTGATTCTTTTTTGTCTGCGCAATACGAAAAATCAAATAGTTCATAGATTTAAATGTCAAAGTTCCGATTCATTCGGATTCAGTTATACCGCTTTCTACGAATGTCGAAATTCATAGCAAACATTTCCCCTACGACGGATTCTGTGATAGTACTTTCGGAGTTCGTGGCGAAATTCTGAGTACGACGGATTCTGTGATAGACGTGATTAACTACAAAATGTTTGCGTAAGCGACAAGGATTTCGTGAAAATACGTTGCTTTGCAAGGGTATGCAAATACCTAATATCAACGGTTGTTCCTTCCCTGTTTAAGTAAAAGAAGACAATTCGTTTTCCACCAAAAATTATTTCCCGGCACTACCGCTAGAGTATGCTAAAAAGAACATGTATTGTCAATGGGAAAGGAATTCCAGCTATAGGTAGTACAAAATAAGGCAGGCCAACTCTAGAACCACGGAAATGCAAAAAAAAAACCTGCATTTGGATGGGCTTGAGTGACGAAATGATTCGCAACCTCGCGATACTTTATAAAGTCCATCCGGCAAGTCAGTAAAGAGAGGGCTATGATCCCCCTAATCTCGATCAAAGGCTTGCTGTTAAAACATACGAGGAACTACAGCGACTATGAAGGTTTCCAACATTTTGAATATTGTTAAAATTTCATTTGGCAATGCTAATCCATACTAAGTGAGCGCAACTTCTGCATCAGTTATACCACTATAACGAACCACAAAAAATATCACTGTCGATCGCGTACCCAGCCTTATATGCGATGCAACGTACACGACGCGAACCTTGAACTGCTTCGCAAACATATCAATCAGATAGAATCACTCCTTCGCCTTCTATATATCCTCTCTTTCTCTCTCTCTCTCTTGTTTATCTCAATGGCGTATAGCCACATTGATTTTGCGGTTGCACCAATTGTAATTCAATCATTAACGACATACGATCCATAAATCCATCCGCAGATTCACACAATTGTTACTTTGTATAGATGAAGTTGCTTACATTGTGTGGCAATTTTGTTGTGATTTTTTCTATGCAACTAAATGAGTGGTCATATCCTCCATCCATCCATTTTACCATAATCATCGATTGGCTAAAGTTTTCAATTTTTGAATTAAATTTTCAGTTTTTGTACTACTTACAGAAAACCGGCTGCCTTTACGAACACATCCGATGGGGGGATGCGTTCGTTGTTGTTTATTCGATTTGTGATAAGCCTAGCTTCTCCGAAGCTGAGGACTGCTTGGAACAGCTATCCAAACTGAAAATACCATCATACTATACCACCTTGCTGTTGGGAAATAAACGAGATTTAGATCATGCCAGGTAAGATTGACGCACATAATGATAATATCAAACGGGTTTAGTAAAAAGATTTTTTTTTTTAGAAAAATATCTGTGAATGACGGACATGAATTATCACTCAAGTACTCATGCCAATTTTACGAGGTTTCAGCGGCTGAAAGTTTTGCGGGCGTGTCTTTGGCGTTTCAGTCTTTGCTGCGCGAAGCTAGATCAATTCAACTTTTAAAAGCTTTACCTATTAGACGAAAACTTGGAGTTAATAGTGTATCCAAAGTGAGTTTTTGTTAGGTCATGCATAGATTTTCTTTGACTTTATTTTTTAAATATTTTTCAGGTTTTAGGCAATTTTTTCGGAAAGAACAGTAAAGACAGAAAAAAACGTCCATCTCTGAGTATTTGAATGAGTAACTTCAGAAAAGCAACTTCAAGAGATCTTTAGTTACGCAACGTAACATTTTCAAGTTCCATTTATAAGTATTACAAAACTTCAGATTTAGACATTTACTCGTAGAATATTATTTTAATGGTAATTTTTAAAAATACATTTAAAATTTAAATTTGGATACTATCCGTATACACAGACAATGCCATATTTATAAAGAACATTAAAAAAAAATAGAGTATGTCTGTATTAAGTACTTTGTGCCTTATTTTGTGTAAATTGTAATTTATTTATTTGTATATACCTACAGTTTTTATTTTATATGTAACTTTTGTTTGTTAATAAATCGAAACTTAAGATATCTTATGTAAGCTGACAGTATTGCTTTTTGAAATTTTAATAATATTTTCATCTTATTTTTATACATGCATAATACGAGTATGTAATTATTAATATCTTAATAAAAATTTTAAGTATAAAAAATATAAATTAAACTTTCATATGATCTTTCGCAAGGTAAACAAAAAAATCTATAACTTTCTGTAATTACTCTTAAAATTGTTTTAATTTTATTTACTTTATGTTCCTGGTTATTAAACGTTGATACATAAACACATTTTTATACATGTATTCTAAATACTTTATTTCTTACAATGTTTAAATAAATATTTTTTTATGAAGACAATGAGGAATGATATGTTTTTTCTTTCAAATAACTGTATATGGCGCGTTCTATTGAAAAGTATGTACCCAGCTCAGCAAACTTTTACATCTTATGCAACAGCAAACCAAAAGTGGAGATAAATAGGTCAGCGCAAGACTCAACATAAAAAGTGAAGATACAAGTTTTAGAACCTCTGGAATAGAATGACACATAAGTGGGTGCCCGAACCTTAAGTTGCATTTTCAATGTCTAAGTTAGGTTGCGGAAATTAGGTAAATTTAGTACCTATCCCGCAACTATCCACACTCATCTGCTCACAGTGGATAAATAGTAGCAGAGAAAATTGATTTGGAAAGTGAAAGAAAGATATTAAAAAGGTAGAAAAAAAAACAAAGGGACGGGCTACAGTCCGCTTAGGCGAACTGTTGGATACCCTATTCTTATTCCTATCCCTCATAAGTTAAGAACGCTCTACATATTTTGTTATATAACACATTTAAAAGATTTTATCTAAAAAAAACGAAGCTTTTGTAAGAAAAAACGCTCCCTAGCTCAAACTTGGGTTTTTCAATAAAATTGTTTTATTTCATTGTGGGCGTGTCAGTAGGCGGATTTAAAAAAATAGGCATGAGCATTAAGGGCTCCTAAAAAGTATATATTATAAATTTCAGCTCCCTGGGTCAAACTTTGGATTTTCAAAAAAAAAAAAATTAATTGTGGGCGTGTCAGCAGGCGGATTTTGAAAATATTTACACATGAGCATAAAGGGCCCCTAGAGAGTATATATTATAAATTTCAGCTCCCTAGCTCAAACTTTGGATTTTCAAAAAAAATTGTTTTATTTAATTGTGGATGTGTCAGTGGGCGGATTTTGAAAATTTTATCTCCCGAGCAGTTTTAGGAGTCATAGATCATATATAAAAAATTTCAGCTTCCTAGCTCAAAATTCGATTTTTTCCAAAATTTTGTTTTTTTGAGTTTGTGGGCGTGTCTGTGGGCGGATTTCAAAAATTCGTAAACTTGATTATTTCGGGACCTTAGAGAGTATATGGTTAAAATTTCAGCTCTCTAGGAACAGTTTAAAGGCCTAATTTTGCCGACGGACCGGCGGACGGATGGACGGACATGGCTAGATCGACATTACTATCGATGCTGATCATAAATATAGTAACTTTTAGGGGTCTACGGGCAATATTAAGGTATGTTACAAACTATGCGTCAAAATTAATATACCCTTAGAATAGGGTATAAAGAAACAAAAATACTATAAAACTTGTTTTTTCATACAGAGAGTAATATTTATTTATAGTAATTCATTTAACCTAATTATAAAAAACTTAATTAACTCGACGTTGTTGCTTCCGGTCGGGGCAAGGAGTCCGTCACATAGGTACAGCTGCAAAACTAAAATGGAAGAATAGGCCATATGAGCAGATTGTATTTACTATATATTTTTTCAATATACTGTAAGAGATAAAAACAAATACCCAACAAAGGTCTAATACGTCAACTAGTGGAGCAGTGGTCGATAGATGATGCAACAAAAGTACGAAGCACACGAGGCAGGAAAACGCACATCCCCGTGTGATGAGGAATATCTGGCAAGCGGAAACACCCAGCAAGCCGATCTACATCCAACCCCTGGCGCCGGATAGGGAGGTATACGCACCCCTAACCACGCTCGGATGGTTGGGCTCGCCTCACGTCTCGACGTACACAGAGCAGGAAAACGCACATCTCTGTGAGCCAGAACAAACTGTCGGACAAGCGGAAACACCCAGCGAGTCGACGAAAGAGACGGTTGGCGGGAGTACCCCAATCATAAAGCTCGCGATGGCTAGGGAGGAAAACGCACCCCCAACGCTCAATAAATGGACACTCTAACACCACCAACCTTAAAAGATTAAGGAAAATAGACTGCCCAATAATTTCACACACATCCGCTCCATCGTGCCAAATGCACTATTATTTAATCGAGACAAGCAACGATTTTTTATTACAATACAGCAATAATATTCAACTATTCTACCTTAACAAAGAGACTATAATTTTACCCACAAACACTCGGTTATACTTTTAACAAAATCTATCTACAGGAACACTTAAATCTACCACACAAGCCATACTCAGTGAATAACTCACACATACTTTTCTCTGAAGATTTATCCTCAACACAATCACAATTAAAAAGTATATTAAGCGGCGCTTACACGGTCAACCGGTTCACATCATGCATCGTGTATGTGCGAATTGACTTACTCAGTTCAATCGATTGACGTGAAATTTTTAGTTATTGTGAGTTTTCTTGGTGTACGGATGTGCGATGAGTGAAACGGATGATTGTATTGCATATATTGCAAAGAGGAAAAAGAAAAAAAATTGAGGAAAAAGGTGCTATTTGTGCATCAGGATACTTTTCTTTATACTTTTGCAGTAAAACTTCATATTGTTGCATCTTTGACATCCCATAAACTCGGCAATGGCCGATACGTTTCAATTAATTGCGATACAAATGCTCGGTCTTCATCGTCCTTCAATTTTCCGCTAGCGTCAGACATGTTTTCGCTTCAGGACACAATAGGCGTTTTTCTTTTTTAGCCCCGAGCGGGGAACAGAGCGGGGCCCGAGCGATCAGAGCTCGCTTCGAGCTGAACATAACCTGAGCGCTCCGAGCTAATTAAGAAACAGAATTGGGCACTGAACTGTCATTAGATAATTTTATTTCTGTTAATTTTCAAAATAGTCAGGATTGCTTCTGAAATTGGTGTTTGTCAAGGATTGTTCCATTTAAATTATAATTTCTAGTAAATAAACTATGGAAAAAGCACAAATAATGAATGAAGTCAGCCGCGCTCAGCTTTTCGCTCTATGTGCTCGGTCATTTTTAATCGAGCTCATCGAGCGAGCCCTGAGCTAGCTCAGAGATAAAAAAGAAATACAAATTTTGTGCTCAGAGCGCTCCGAGCTAAAAAAGTAACACAGTTCTTTTTTTGACAGCTCAGTGCCCCGCTCGGAGCTAAAAAAGAAAAACGCCTAATGAAGTATTTACGTCAATCCAACCCTTAAGCGGCCCTTCACGGTCAATCGGTTGACATCATGCATCATGTATGTGTGGATTGACGCTACCCCTTACACAGTTCAATCGATTGACGTGAAATTTTTAGTTTTCGTGGTGTACGGATGTGCGATGAGTGAAACGGACGAATGTATTGCATATATTGCTCTTGCACATGGCATTAAGAGTGCATTAAGAGGAAAAAGAAAAAAATGTCGAGAGAAAAAAGAGAATTTGGATGAAGGAGTGGTTAAAAAAAAGGAATCAGTTCACATTTGAAAATCTTTTGAATGAATTGAAAATATCTGCACAGGACGATTATAAAAATTATATGAGAATGTATAACTCGACTTAATTGCTTAAAATAATTTCTCCTTTGATTATGAAAAAAGATACATGCATTCGTGAAGGGATTTCCGTAAACCAGAGGCTTTCTACAACATTGCGATATTTTGCAAACATATTTTCGCTTCCGTGACACGAGACACAATGAAGTAATTACGTCAATACAACCCTTACACATATCAATCAGCATGACTTTCATCATGCAAAATCAAACTTGCTTTGATTTTCGTCAATCAGACTTCTTCACCAAATGTGTGTGACTCATACAGATACATTTTCACAAACACATGCTCGTGATTGATGTCATTCGATTGACCGTGTAAGGGCCGCTTAACACATAATCACCGTACGGTGCATGGTCGTAAATTCCTCCTTTGCGATAAGGAGTGTTTATCTATCTGTGTGCGGAACCTCAATCTCCCCGGGACGAGCCAGTTACAGGAAATTATTTAATTAAAGGGAAGGTGGGAGATAAGCACATATAGTGCGTACCAAAACAGTTGGCCATTCTACTGCGCAGGTCTCTTAAAATGTGTTTTACAATCTCTTAAATTGCAAAAACAAGCATAAAGAGACGAAAATGGGCGGAGCCATAATAAAAAACGACGCCTTGTGTTCAAGATCGCTGTCGCGATCTCACTGAGGGTGGTTTCTTCATTTTCCTTCTTTTATACTGAAATTAGGAGCGGAGGAAAAATATAGACCATTATATGTCAACTTTACTTGGAGGCAAATATATTGTTTCGTTTTTTGTCTTGTCGGTTCTTTGTAGGAGTATGATGTGATCACGGTCGGATAGATTAAGCAAAACATTGCACATGAATTGATTGTGTGACTGTGTCTGTATGAAGGTGTACGGTTTTAGATTTAAACCCTATTTGCTCATCATGCTTTCGTTGATCATTATTAATTGTGTCGTGCATATTGATCATGTAGGTACTGATATTGGCACGCAAAGTAAAGTAAATTGCAGTGTCACACCAAATTTTTTTTGTTTATATCATTGAATTTGGAAGAGGTAGGTAAATTTAATAAAAAATTTACAATTTGGGAATTTTTTGGAAACGTAAACGATTTTATGCCCAATAACAATAGGCACGATTTTCTGTCACAAAAAAGAGGATGGGGTATTAAACGGTTCGTTAAAGACAAAATGGTGAACGTTCTTGATTCTTCAATAATTTTTTTTAAGAAATGCAGTTTTTAAAACTTTTTGAACTACCCACCACTTTTAAATTTGTAACCTTGATTAAAAGTGTAAATTATAGCGAGATAAAATTGACGATGAATTGCAAATATAAAACAGATTTACAGCGAGCAGCAAAACAAAACACCAGTATACCAAATGGGTGGTTCGGTTTGGTTTGAATTAAGAAGTAAAAACACACACGTTTTAGTACTAAGATAAAAATATTTATTGATTTTGCTACCTATATATGAAATAGTTAATATTAATGTATATTAAATTGAATTCGAAGAACTGTCAGTTTCATAATCGGTTGAAGAATCATCTCCTGGATTGATAATTATTGCATCCGACATTGTGTCCCACATCTGCTCGTGTGAAAAGTATTCCTCCTCTGTCCTTATAATTTTTTCACAAACTTTGCGCCAATCTTCAACTGTTATTTTTGAAAATTCTTCTTCAGCTAGTTTCTGAACATCCGATAATCTAAACGTTGTATTTCGGCTTCGGACTCTTCCCTTGACTGTTGCCCAGATCTTTTCAATAGGGTTGAGATCTGGATGATAGGGTGGCAATCGTAGTACTTCGTGTCCCGCGCCGTGAATCATATCGTCAATCTTATGCTTGGGGTGGTGATTAGTCCGATGTCGCTTTATAAGGTCATAAAGTTCGACTTTGAGCATTTTTGAAGAATGCGGTATATTGTTGACGGAAAGCCATTCTAACATCTCCGATTTGACGGAAGCAGAAGTGATTTGCTTGTGTTCCCATTTGTTGTGATATGATGCGTTGTCCATTACAATAACCGATGGTTCCTCTAGGTTATTTGAAACTTGATCCTTCATCCATTTGGAGAAATTTTCAAAATTCATCTCATCGTGATAATCTCCTGTTTTCGACCCAGATTTAAATAAAAGCAAGGCATTATTCACGAAGCCCTTCGCTCCACCTGCATGCGCCATTATCAGCCTTTGGCCTTTTGAAATTGGCGCCTTTAAACCTTGACTGGTGCCGTCAGTCCATGCCCTTGGCCTTGTGTGAGAGCTGTGAATATAGCTCTCGTCCAAATAAATAATCTCGTATCCTTCTGACCTGTACTCCCGCACCTTCCTCAGATATTTCACTCGTAAAAGTTTGATTTCATTTCTTTCGCAAAGAAATTTACGGTTGTTCTCCGTTTTCCTATAAGAAAATCCATTTCTTTTTCAAATCCTATGTAGCGACATATTGCTTAGGTTCAGCTCCAAATCTTCCTGCACCCGTTGTCTTAACATTTTTAATGTTATCATCATTTTTTCTTCAATGTGGAAGTTGTATATAATTCGCCGAACAGCTGTGATACCAAATTCGTCCAATCCAGTTTTCCATTTTGTATGTGGTACTCTTTTAGTTGGAGATTCAATAGCGCCTTTCTTCTCATATTCTTTAATTATCCTTCTTATTGTTCGGGCCGAAATTCCCGTAAACTCCTCTGTCTGTGAATTTGCGTATGTGATGGGATTATCTATACATAAATTCCTAGCTTCTTCAATTTTTTTGTAATATATCCTAACAACGATCTTACGTCCTAGACTTCCTATTGGTTTTCCTTTTCTTGAAAGATCCATGACAATTTATTTGATTTTAATAAACTTATGTCCTAGCAATGCTTTTGTTTTCGTGAAAGTGAATTCCAAATAGGAAATCGATAATATATATGCGTTATCTTAAAATAAAAAACTCTAAAAACCAAGCAACAAATTTATTCCTTGCCCCTACAGGTAACCAAATGCAAACACTAATCATGTCGTAAAACTTTTACACTTAAGTCAAACAGGTAAAATCAAACATCATAAAATTTATGCTAACCAAGCACACCACCCATACAGGTACCTAGCGCTAAACCACGAAATGTTCAACCATAAAAAGGGTTGAGAACCCTTTCAAATACAATCGGACTTCTAGGTAGAAATGTATAAAAGTCGACCTCATAATAAAAAATTAAGTTTATTTAGATATTCAACAGCATTTTAGTTCTAAGCACTGTAAAGTTGGGTTACGCATTGTAAATTACAGGCAAAAACGCTTAGTGATTAAATCTCTTTCGCGTCATTTTTGTTCTCTTAAATCCTCTCTCTGCGCAATCGACCGTTGGCCAACTGTTTTGGTACGGACTATACCTTACCTAGACACCGTTCGGTGCCTGGCTAGCGGGATGATTGTCCTCGCATGCGTATCCATTTGCTTCAGTGAGGTGCAGGTACGAGCATTGGCACTTCTGGTACGCATCGACGGCATTTTTTTTTTGCGAT
The DNA here is from genome assembly GCA_949715645.1 of Portevinia maculata. NCBI lineage: Eukaryota > Metazoa > Arthropoda > Insecta > Diptera > Syrphidae > Portevinia > Portevinia maculata. Next base: position 360,986,442 of record OX454525.1, on the reverse strand, counting down.
TACCACCAGCGGCAAATATCGAAACCACCCAGCACGGTAAAAAAAAATAGAGGCATTTCTCTTATCAGTCTTACCGATAAGGGATGGTTGATTAAATTTGGGAAAGGTAAATAACAAAAAGAACAGAAAAATAAAAGATAATATTTGCCATTTTTTCTGTCTTATAAAAGTAAAAATTAGATTGAATGCACGGGAATAGAAAAAATTTAAAATTTGCTTTCGTGAATATATGTACATATGTACGTCTAAAACACATTTTGATTTCACTGAAAATCAGCTGTTTCACAAAAGAGTAGATAAACCGCCACCTATAGTTAAGTTTTCCATATGCATTTCAAATTTGATATTTATACTAAAGGTGAACATAATTGGAATTTCCATTGCGAGCTTGAGATAAGTTTATAGCTTCGTTGACTTTGACGGGCCATTAATGTCTCATATTTACATACAAGGTGGGCTATATTTTCCATGTAGAATAAGAGGGCAAGTTTTAATATTTTTTTTTTTTAAAAATGTGCCTACAAACTAATAAGTATATTCTAGTGATGTTTTTCTACAGAAAGTATTTTCTTTAGAATATCATATTTGTTTACAACCCTTTTGAATTTACACAGTGCTATTGAAAATTTCAGATTTCTTCGAAGCCCAATTACATAGAATGAATCCATACTAATATTATAAATGCGAAAGTAACTCTGTCTGTCTGCCTGTCTGTCTCGCTTTAACGCCAAAACTACTGAACCGATTTAAATGAAATTTGGTACACAGATAGTCTAGAGCCTGAGAATGGACATAGGCTACTTTTTACCGCGGGAAAATGCTTCATCCGCTGTCCAGAAGCGGAGATCTAAGCTGATATCTAAGAAAAGTTGTAACTCTCGAATGCTTTCTAGCTCCTAGCTTTGGAATGACTCATCCAAATGAAATAGGATTTTTTTTAATATAAAGTTCAATTATGTACACAGATTTTAAGATATAAATCATCTTTGTAGGTTATCCTGAAGTTGAACAATAAGCATTAAACTATAAATTTTATACAATTCAAAAAAGTAAAATGTTCGATTGAAGCTAGATCGTTGGATTTTCCCAGCGTTCAGTGTAGGAAAATTTGTGTGTGTGTGCGGCACAAATCTGTTTCTCTACCTGTACCTTTTGTGAAATGTGCTTTTTCTTTCTTTTTTGTATGCACCTTTTGCAGTTTCTGTTGTTTTTTTATGGCGCATGGCCATGGGATTGAGAAAGATTGGGTATAATGTAAATGAGATTGAGAGGGAGTCACACTGAGAGTATATCCATATAATGAGTCGGGACACTCTCGACGTTTTCTTTATCAGTTCTTATCAGCAAGTGTTTTGTTTCAAATTTGAGAAGTGGCAGACTGGCGAAGCAAGGCGAACACGGGACATCTAGGTAGTGTTTTTATAAAAAGAAGTAATTGTTTCTTTGAAAACGTAAAAATCAGGTGGTCATCCCAGAGTCTGAGCAAACACACTTGAACCCTGCTGATTTGACGCAAGAGGTGCAGGGAGTAAAATAAAAGAGGAGGGCAAATTCGGCTTAATGGCTTAAAGCTAAGAACTTCAATCTATGGTTAAAAACTAGAGCTTATAATTAAGGAGTAAATCTAAGGATGCTTAAGGAGATCGATTTTTAGGGGGGGGGGGGGGGGGGATGCTGCGGTTGAAGTCAAGAACATTAAGGTTTGAGTTAACCTTCCGTAGCATACGTGAGATGGGTTCGTTTGAGCCATACGAGGTACGGTGGGTTGGAAGATAGAAAAACCGTGGGCAACGTAGACTACGAGGATTAGTCTTAAGGCAGATAAAGTTGTAAAGAGACGCACAATCGACGGAGCCTGAAAGGAGTCGGTGAATGCAGAGAATGTCAGCCACGTCGCTGCTTTCTTCAAGGGTATTTAGGTTAATAAGTTTAAGACGGTCGAGATAAGGAGGTAAAATGAGAGGATCGTTCCAAGAGTGACCGGGAAGTGTAAATCGAAGAAAACGACGTTAAATGCTTTCGATTCTGGATACATGAACTCGTTGAAAGGGACACCACACATCTAGGAAGGGCCGAAAAAAAGTGATATACATGGATCTGGTCACGTATGGGTCGCAGAACTCTTTTGAGCCAAGTGATGAGTTTGCTTTAGTAATTATCTCATCAATATGCGAAGGGAAGCTTTATTCCCTGTAGCATAACATGCCAAGGTCTCGAATTAATTGAACACGAGTTATAGGTTGATCGTGGTTGATCGTGTCCTTGCGTGAGAAGGTTATAGACTGACATTTAGGTTAGGTTAGGTTTATGTGGTTGTCGGCAGAAGCCGACACACTTAGACCAATTTAGGTCCATTGTGATACCACGTATAATTATCTACCTCAACTCTGTAGATGGGACTGGTCAACGACACGCGGTTGTTCTCAAACGGTCCCCCATCTACGTATTAACCGCGCCCAACGTCGTTTAATTACGGTGATCTGACGAGAACCGATTAACTCGACGTGGTATGGTCGTTGGTTGGATTGACATTTGGATACATTAAGTTCTAGGCAGTTCTTAAGGCACCAATTGGAAAAACTATTTAGATCAATTTGAAGGAGGCTGGAGTCATGTTGTGAAGAAATGGTTTTGAAAAATTTGCTGTTGTCAGCATAGAGAGAGTGCTGAGTGTTTAATGATCATTTCAAGATCGTTAATTGTTAGAATAAATAAAAGGGGACCTAGATGACTGCCTTATGGAACACCAGAGCTGGCTAAGAAAGGTGCCGAAAGAATGGACCTGAAGCGAAAACTGTAAAAACGGTTTTCCTCGTATGAATCTATCTATTTTGGCAAAATGGGTTCAAAGCCAAGGGCAGCCAATCGGCTTCTTTACCACTTTCTATGGCTGAGATTGTAGAGGATATGAATTCGACAAGATTAGTGGTCGTTGATCTACCTTTTAAAAAGTTGTGCTGGTTAGGGGAAATAAAAGACTTGCACTGAAAGCTTAAGGCTTTCATACAAGATACTTTCAAAAACTTTGGGTATATGTGCAAGTTTGGCAATGGGACGGTAGTTTGTCACATCGCTCCTTAATCCCTGCTTGTGTATTGGTGTTTTGAAGGAGGGTTTCCATATCTGAGGAAATTCTCCTTGAGAAATCGATAGCCGCACTGTAGCGAAAAAAGGACATTCGAACAAAAAGCTTCATTTTAGTATAAGAGATCCATATAGTTCAACCATTTACCCGCAGAACTACAACTCTACGAGATCCTGTGTTCTATCGGGTCGAATTATAGTGAACCAGAAATGTAATTCAAAAACCCACAGCCAGAGGAATACTTTAACAATTTTAGCTTCTCAAAGTTTCTATTTCCATTTAATGCTGGTAAGTACGGAGTTGCCATAGTGTAAAATAACAAAAAAGGACAAAAAAATCATCAAAAATCATAACACAATGTGCATTCGATACAAAATTAAGAAAATTGAAAGCAGCCACACCGGATATGTTTTTTTTTTTAAATTAAATTGGAGAATTATTGAATGAAATCTATCAGAGATATACATTTTTTAATAAAATATAATATTTCTATACTATATGGCAATCTATAAATATACTTACATTTGTACGTATCTGAGTCTGTGAGACTGGAAAATATTCTCTGATCGATGATAATGAATCAAATCCAAATTGAGCACACACACGGATGGCAACTCGAATAAAATGTGAATAAAGGAAAATATCAATCATGCGTTCCAAAGTTGCAAAGTAAAAATTGTTGATGATCGGGATATCGTTTTATTTTCATGGGATGTACATAGATCAGTAGCGATAGTAAAACTTGGCTAAAGATTTAAGAAATAAGGACAATCTACCGTCCTCTTTTAGGAAAAAAAAATCTGAGCGGGCGCTGGCTAAAAAGAGGACTGCCATGACGAATGATCAACGTAGTCATAAGGTATGATCCTATTTTCCTAGGCTTTACGAGTATTTAAAATGTTTATTTGGGCATTCAAGTATTTTTTTTCACCATGTTTTTAAAATAATGCATTTTCCAAGGGTTTCTTCGCAACTTGGAGCGATAGGAGTTTCACTTCTTGACGCTTGTTATTGAAGGCTGCCAGAGTTTGTATCTTGTTCATTTAAACCCTCCACTTAAAATAACACCATAGAAACAGGTCTAGGGTGAACAGTGCAAATTGCCAAAACGCGATATCGGACGACCGGGAAACGCCTGCTTCAGAATGTCGGCTGTTGCTCCATCCTGCTGGAACAATATATCCTTCAGTCCTAATTTATCCAATTGGGAATTGAATGAGTCATTGATCATGGCTCTGTAGCCCTCACCTTCCACAGTGACCGTTTGTGTGGCCAGTGACAGTGACTCTTCGTGCATTACTCGCTGATTGTCAGTTTCCCAGAACGGCGCATTTTGTTGCTCATGCACCCACAGCGGGGGAAATGGGCCTCGTCACTAATGATAATTTTTGATGCAAAAACCGTCCACTTCGTTGTTGACATTTAGGAGGGCCTAAGCGTAGATAAGACGTGATTTACGGTCAACACCCATCATCTGGTGGACTGTGTACACTCTGTAAGCGACCGCGTGAAATAATGGAATACGTTTTTACTGAAAATGCATGGTTACAGTTGTCAAAAAACTCCAATACAAGGTCACTTATTAGCCTTCTAGTGTCTATGGTTAAATGCAGAAATATATTTACCTTATGCATAATACGAATTCAAACACCTGTCTCCTATTAGGGAATCGTAGAGTTCGATCCATAAAAGTAGGTATTTATATTAACGATATCGAGTATTATATGTATGAGTCGTAAAACAATAACCGAAATAAGTAAGTGAAGTTCGTTATAACGAACTAGCTGTACCTGCGCAACAATCTTATTGTCAGCGAGAAATAACCTACAATATTTCCCAGTTGGGATAAAAAAATCTCAAATCTCATTTTGACGAAAAAGATTAATGTCGGTTTCAAAAATAAATGTCTATATACGACACAGAGACACATCCACAACTAATTTGTGCATTTAGTTTGTATAGTTTTTGTCTTTTGATCCCTTTTATAGAAAGTCGAATCACAGTAATTGCGATTAGTTAAAACCACTAGCCATATAAAGAATGTTCGTTTATCGGGCTTGGGTCGCTTGGGTTAACTGTCAGAAGTAGAGGACAGGCCAAGAAATGGTCATCCACGCGTCGCCTGAACGCCTGAGTGCGGTAATGGCTATACAAATATTTTGTTTCCGAATGAGAAAATGTTTACCGTGGAAAAAGTTTTCAACAAACAAAATGACAAGATTTATGCAAAAAAAGTTGTTCCATGGGTTCAACGTGGTGTAAAACAGGTGCGAACGTTTATCAAGAAAATGTGCTAGAGGATGTTGTGAAGGGTTTAACCAATACTCTTTTCGATGGAGAATGATAGGTCTTTCAACAGGACTCTGCTTCGGCACACAAAGCTGAAACTCAACAAGAGTGGCTTATAGTCAATGTTGCTGATTTTATAGCAGCAGAAGATTGGACGTTGGGGGGCCCAGATTTGAATTCACTCGATTACTGTTTGTGGTCAGAACTTAAGAGTATGGCCTGCAAAACTCCTCACAGAAATTCCGAAGGTCTCAAATAATAGCAGCAGCGGCACCGATGTCCGTACAAACAGTGCGTCCCGCTATAGACCAGCGGCTACAACGATTGAAAGCCTGTATAAAAGCAAAACGCAGTAATTGAGAATGAACCATTTTTTTTTCTAATAACCAATAATAGGGACTAATAAAAGTAAGAAAATAGAATGCTTAGTGTAAATTCAGAAACGTCAAACATTTGCGCAGTGATGCGGCATCACTGCTTATTTGCGATGCTGATGCGATGCACAGTTTAAGCTGATGCGTTGCTGATTGAATATGGCGTTTGAGTTTTAGAACGCATTGTTTAAATCAAACATTTAAAATGGAAGTTTTGCTAATAAAAGTTTTAGTCGATAACTTTGATCGTTAAGACGATAAATTTAGTTTTAATATGTGTGAAGCAAGAAGAAAGTATTCGAAACGCATACGGACTTTAATTAGCAAATTTAAAAGAAGGAAAATTCCTAAGATTAGGGACTATTTCAAAGTTCTAGAAGAATATCCAGACGATGTATTCCAAAATCATTTTAGAATGTGCCGCTCCACCTTGGATGTAAGTCCGCTAATGATTTAACTTTTCTAAATGAAAACCAAACCATGTTTCTAGGATTTGCGAAAATCATTAAATCCTTTTTGGACACCTTCTTATACATCTTCTTATAGTATCTATCAATTAAAATGTTTGTTTACTTACTTTTCTTCCTCTTCCGACATTTTTCTTGCTTTTTTCCGGCGAATCAACAGCGCATCAGGTATTTCTGTGATGCTTTTTTTCGTTATGTTTGCGCATCAGTTTGATCAACTTTGCAATAATGAACACTTGACGTTGAAAGTGATGCCAATAGTTGCGTTAATGAACATTTTGCAAAGCATCATGAGCATCATGATGCCAGTGATGCGTTACTGAATTTACACTTAATGTTTACTTAATTTTTTAAAGCGTTTTATATTGGCAACAGAATTTATGGCAGTACTATATAGGCATACTCGAAATTCCCTTTGCCTTTTATTAAAGTAAATAATGATGATGATGATTAAATTTTATCTTAGGTATTTTAACTTCAATAAATAAGTAATAAGTTGTAATTATATTATTGATTTAAAATGACAAAGAATTGCTCGACCTAGACACTTGCTCAACTGTTTGACTGCAAGCCGGTTTAATCCTTTCTCTGCTTTCGCGACGGCTAATAGTTATCCGTCTTCTTACTTCCCATTCAATAATAACAATAATAATATGTAATAGTATTCTGTCGTAAACAGCCCATACAAGGTCTGTGAAGGTAAAGGCTCTTTCATTAAGGACTTGACAACTTCGTTTTTGAATAAAATGCGAACTATTTGAGATATCTCAAAAAATTGACTTGAGTTACTATCAAAACATTTATGAATGGAATTCGACTTTTCCATATGCCCACCACGGGAACGTATGGAGCGGTCGATACGTTAAACCCAATTTTCTATGACTCGGCCGCTATTTCGACCGATGTGGAAGCTATTTCTCGTTCAATATTGGCTCTGAGTTCCTCTAACGTTGCCGGGTTGTTGGCATATACCAATGATTTAATGTTGCCGTATAAAAAAAAGTCTAGAGGCGTTAAATCACACGATCTCGGCGGCCAATAGACGGGTCCGTTTCTCGAGATAACACGTTCACCGAACTGAGACTTCAATAACTCGATTGTTGCACCCGCTTTGTGGCTTGTGGCACCATCTTGTTGGAACCACATATCAATGATATCCAACTCATGCAATTGCTCAAAGAAATAACTTTCCAACATGAATGACGATATTAATATTGAGGAAATAAATACAAGATTTGTCAACCTCAACCAGGCCACGCAAAACTGCTTCTCATCCTCACGTATGTTTACACCGAATCATTCTCAAAGTGCCTTTTCACTTTCTGCAGTAGATACATTAACTGTTGGCAATGCAATCTTCTCAATAAAGTCAAATTGTGTTGGGTTGGATAATATTCATCCCGATTTTATAAAAATTCTGATTCCTAAAATACTCCAGTATATTACATATATTTTCAATTCCATCCTAACTGTCCCTATTTATCCGACTGAATCGAAACGGGCTAAGATAGTTCCTGTACCGAAGAGCTCAAGAAGTAAGAATGATTATCGTCCAATTGCCATTCTGTCTTATTTATCAAAAGTCTTTGAGGTTATCGTCAGCAAAAAAATCATGGAGTATGTGGATAGCTTAATTTTATTAAGCCCTTTTCAATCTGGGTTTAGATCTAGCCACAGTTGTATAACGGCCTTATTGAAGGTATCGGATGATATTCGCCTAGCCATTGATGATAATAAATTAACACTACTCACACTGTTAGACTTCTCAAAGGCCTTTGATTCCGTTGATCCGAATATCCTTTGTCAGAAGCTATCCCGGGTGTTTGATTTCTCTTACAGTGCAACTAAATTGATTTTCTGTTATTTAAATGATCGCGTTCAGGCCGTTTCATGCAATGACAGTCTTTCCTCCTTTCTACCTGTAAGAAGGGGTGTACCGCAAGGTTCTATTCTTGGACCTCTACTTTTTTCTTTATTTATAAACGATCTGCCATCTATTATTAAATATAGCAATTTCCACATTTATGCTGACGATGTCCAGCTGTATCTTGATTTTCCCATAGGTCTGGTTGAAGACGCTGTGCTGAAAATGAACGAGGATCTGGAATCGATAGTAAGGTGGTCAACGCAAAACCAGCTGGCGTTGAACCCTGCTAAAATAAAATGTTTACCAATTGGAAGGCAGCAACCCAATTTTTCTGACTTCCCTCCCATTTTGTTAAATGGGTCGCAGGTTGAAATGGTGTCGAAGATTAAAAATCTGGGAATAATATTTAACAGCACTCTATCCTGGAGCGACCACATTAATAGTGTTATTGCAAAAATATATGGTTCACTTCGCAGTCCATCTAACTCTAGACTTTTCTTACCTACAGAGGTTAAGACAAGGCTGGTCAAAGCGTTAATTGTGCCGATTCTGAGCTATGGTTGCGAAATTTTTGCCGATTTTGACTCTGTATCGCTGCGTAAATTGCAATTAGCACTTAACGCTGTTACCAGGTTTGTCTTTGGCCTCTGCAACCTACAGTGTTTTCTTCGTTTCAAATGCATCGCCTTACTCGTCAAAATTATAAAAGGAATAACCCCAAATTATTTGTGTGATAAGTTAACTTTCTCGCAGTCAGCGCGAGGTACGACCTTAAGACCTAGTACGTACACCTGCCTGACAACGCGTCGTCAATTTTTCATTCATTCCGTAAGCCTTTGAATTCATCTCCCTCTATCATTAAGGAACCAAATTGAACATATGCAGTTTTTACCAGTCGTTTTCTCCTTTTTATCGCAGGATAATTCTCAGATGTAATGTTTTATATATATAGTTAAATTAAATTATAATGTTCACTTTGATTTTTATTTTTATTTTTTTCTTGGCAATTTAACTAAATATATAATTAAAATAAAACTCATATAATTGTCTCTAAACATGTAACATATACCTACAATTATACATAATACCTGCACTTTTTAAAGAATTTATTCTCTTTGTACAGCGATGCAATTAAATAAATAAAAATACTAAATGTCTCTGTAGCGAATACCATTTACCATAACGTGACGGTCATTTTCATCGACGAAAAAAAAGGCCCAATGACGCCACCGGCATGAAGACCGCACTAAACAGTGAGTTTTGCGAGTGAAGTGCTGTTTCATGAAGCACATGAGGGTTCTCCTCTGTCCAGTAACGCATATTTTGCTTATTGACGAAGCCGTTTAACCCAAAATACGCTTCATCGCTGAAGGTGATTTTGCGATGAAATTCTTCATTTTCTTGCATCATATCCAGAGCCCGATTCGAGAACGTACGTCGCTTCATATGATCAATTGGCTTAAGTTCTTGAGTCAGCTTGATCTTGTTAGGGTGTAGGCCAAGATCCTTACTCAAAATTCGTCTGGTTTGCGACGGATGCCTCTACGGCAGCAATATTCTCCACACTTCGGGCAAAACGTAGTCTCACTGGCGCGGCAACATCAAGCAGCGAATATTCTGACTTAAATTTTTTCACTAGACTATGAGTTGCTTGTCTATTGAGACGGGAATTACGGAAATTGGAGTTAACGCTCTTAAAGTTGCGACCACCGACTCAGAATTTCTGTAGTAAATTTTAATTATGTAAACGTTGTTCCTTGGTGCTCTTCTTAACGGGCTCCTGACGTGAACAATCTCTACCTGAGACACTGCAGCCTTCCATTCTCTGCGATCCCGGGCACGCTGCTTCCAGTTCTCCAGACCAAGCGCTCTGGTATCCGCGATGGCTTGGTCTTTAAAACGGAGGTTAGGTCTTCCTTGCCCTCTCGAACTTTGGCTCGTTCATCGTTCAGCACTCGGCACCATAAAGGAGGACTGTTAGGATTAAGGTTCGATAGAGCATACATTTCGTCCTCCGAGTTAGGAGTTTTGAACCCAGTTGTTTTGCCAAACCGAAGTAGCAGCGATTTCCTAGGGTAATTCTTCGCCGGATCTCCACTAAGGTTTCATTCGTGGAGTTCATGTTTACTCCGAGGTAGATGAACTCCTTAACTACCTCGAAATTGTTGCTATCAATAGTGACGTTTTGTCCTAGGCGGCGGACTGATGTTTGTTTGTTTGTTGATAGCATGTATTTGGTCTTGTCCTCATTTACTACAAGGCCAACATATTTCACCTGCTCTTCAATCGCCGTGAAAGCTTCTATCACGGAGCGCTGTGATCGGCCGATAATGTCAATATCGTCCGCATAACGGACCTGTTGAAGATAGTGCCTTCCGTGTTGACACCTGCAATATGCGAATTGGTCTTTTCCAGGATTTGCCTTAGTGTGAAGATTTGATCTATATTCGATCTCTCGGGCCTGAAGCCACACTGGTAGGTTGTTGCAGAACGGCTTCAGAAGTTCACACATTACGTTGGATAGGATCTTATATGCGACATTAAGCAGGGATATGCCTCGAGAGTTCTTGCAAGACATAGGATCGCCTGTTTTGTAGATGGGGCATATGGAGCTGATAGTCCAGTTATCGGGCATGCTTTCGTCCACCCATACTTGGTTGATGATTTAGTGCATGCGCGCCACCAAAACATCACCTCCGTATTTGAATAGCTCCGCTGGTAAACCATCAGAGCCGGCGGCCTTATTGTTCTTTCGCTTTCTTATAGCTAAGCCAACCTCTTCTATACTGGGTGGTAAGATCTGTTCTTCATTGACAGGATATGGGTTTTCTTCTTGCCTTCTTGTTGGAAATGCTGCTTAAATTCCCTGCTCTTCGGTGACTAAGTTTCCGTCGCTGTTTCGAAGAGCCTGCATTCCGGTTTTAAAGACAGCAGCAGTCTCCGACGTTCAGCATAGTACGAAGCAGTGAAAAGAATATGTATCCATAGCATCAACAGCACACAATACCAAAAGCGGACAAAAACAAGTGGTCCACGGGCGGAGCAGTAGGGTTGCTAGGGATGCAGTGGAGTTGGATTTTTAAGATCATAACCCCGTCATTAAGGAAAACGAAGAAGATGAGGTGTGCCTGAGACACGAACTTCGAACCGATCAGTCCACTCCCACTACTTCATTCAGGACAGGCCCCAATGAATTTATCTTGACTGCATTGGATATGCATGCGGCAGTGTTTTGTACAACAAAACATAACAGTTTACTTACCAAGCATATTAAATACTCCTGTGCTATTTCTTCCGGCACGGAAATAATCTTTTCTTTAAATGAATTTCATACATGCATACCGAGATATAGAATTTGATTGTTCGCCAGGGCTTAGAGAGATCCCAACGTTATAAAAAACGACAGACATCGGCCAAACAGCCATCCATTTAACTCGGAAAAGTACCTACCTACTTAAATGATGACTTCTTGTAGGTAGGTAGGCAACAGCTTTGTGGTTTCCCCCCCTGTGAACGTCAATTTGCATTCAGACTCCACATACTCACAGACAACATTATTAAATCACCTAAAGACATCGTTGCTTTTTAAATAAATTTATTATCCCATTATTCTCTGGACCAGTCCGTGCACCGGTCGACCCTGATCTTGCGCATTTCCGACACAGACACTGTCCATCATTCTCTGTGCGCTGTGCTACTGTCAGAACATCAGACGTAGTCGCAGTCACTTTGCCTCCCAAACATGCAATCTAATGAAATCTCTGCCTGCACCAGCCGTGTGAAACAAACTAGCTACCGCGGTTACACTCTCTCTGCGCAACATTCAAATACACATAGACCACTCCACATTTAATTGCTGTCAGTTTGACTTCTGATTAGAGATAGCGCTGGGTGTTATGGTAGCTCCTGCTTCTACCATACCATGCGAAGTGTCAAGGTTTAGTGTGAGATTTAAAATCATGATGGGCGCTACAACAAGCAGTAAACCGAAGGCGCATGTGCACATGGAAGCCACCAAACTGTGCCGTGAGTCGCGTCCACGGAAATGTTTTACTTTACCATTGAAAGGTATGCCGCTCCGCCATGCCAGTGGCAGTGGCGTTTGCAATGTGTTGCGTACACAGCGGTAATGAAGAGAAGATACTGAGGGGCGTTAATTACAAGTCGAACTTTAAGCGTTAAGAAGTGTCTAAATGGGTAATCTTGACTGCGACTATACTCAATCCAACAAAAATTGTCAGTACAGGGAAGATACTATGTTTGTCTCTCAGTCTGGTGGCAATGACTTACATAAATCGGTCCCTCTTTAAAGCTCTTCCAGGGTTGCCGTAGTGTGTATGGTAATTCGCCATAACTCAGAGATCAATTCTATTAGGGTTACCATCTTCCAATTTAAAATAAAAATATTGCGGAACGAAATAAATTCCGTTTATCTTTTTCCTTTTCTGGTAAGATAATAATAGGCGCGTTTTTTTAAGGGTATCTCCAGTAGACCAACAAAATATATAAATTTCGTAACACAAAAAAAAATCAAAACGAAAAATATATCACTGTAATCCAATTTATTCATTATAAATATTGTAAAACATAAAATACTAATTTCTAATATCACTACTCAACTAATCCGATGAGTAATTACTGCTACTGCTCTCGTTATTTAAGTCTATTATTAATCTTTCAACTGCTTCCTCGCAAAAACGTCAATTTCTCACATATTTGGCTCAACAACCTTTTCAACGTGTTGGACACATCGATACCATTGTTCTTTGTCAACCCTTGTAAGTGCTGTCGTTAGTAAGTCTCTTATTTCAGCCATTTTAAATGACTTGTTTTGGCTTTCTACAAACCCTTTCACTTGAGCCCAAACCAATCTATTGGATTAAGGTCACAGTGATAAGGCGGCAAGCGAAGCACTTTATGTCCCGCATTTTGAGCCATTTCATCCACGACGTATGTTTCATACTTGGCTTTGTAACGTTTAACGATTTCAAGCAACCCATTGTAGGATTGCATCCCTACCTAAGTTGAGATCTTCCTTTTGGGAATTCCCGTATTCATTGGCAAACAGGCGTCATTCATCGGAAAAACAAAGACATCATACAAACAGGTACATAATGAGATGAAAGGATGTATTCATGTTTTTTTTTTATTTAAACAGTTTGCGACATAAACTCAATCAGCAAGATTTTCTAAAAACATTTCCCAGTCCTTTCCGCTATATGTACATATATTGTGAAAGGTAGACACAATCAGGCAATTAGAATACAAAATTATATAACCACGACGCAATGTCATATACCTAAACAGATGATAAAAAAACTGCACTTGTGCAGCTGTACAATACAAATACAATCAAATTAAAACCGAACGGCAACACCCCACGCAATAATTCGTTCTCAAAAGCACCAAAACCGAGAGTTCTTTGACAAAATCCATAGAAAAACCCTTAATGATATGCTTCATTGTAGAGATGGTAATACTCTTCTGATGTGCTTCAGTCACACACGCTGCTTATTTTGGTGGATGAACACAAGACGATCATGCTCATTCCCATTCGGCTGTGTGGGAGACTGGTTGTGGTGGGTTGTATGCGAATTTTAGGAAAATTACAACAAAAATTCCTTGGTATGACAGTGGTTTGGTTTTTATTTTAGTGGCAATTCTTGCGTTTGAGTGCCGTGAGAGTATAAACAGGTACCACTGGTAGAAAAAAAGCTCCTCCATAAGGCTTGTACTGACAATTTTTGTTGGGTGGAGTATGAAATATTATTATGCTAAAAGTATTGTTAGGCGACTGTGGAAATTGTATTTCTATTAACTTTTAGGCATGAATGAACAAATTTGTGGCATGTTGTTAAATCTGCCAGCCAGTAAGAACTTCTCTCTCAATTAAGCCCTAACTTATGTGGGAATACGAATACCAGTTTAGCCTTGTGTGATAATTGGTCAATTCAATTTTATCTCACCTTTAGCGTCGTGTTTGAATGATAAGCAATGATAAGTTCAAAGGAGAGATTCTATAAACCCTGACAAAAAGGCAATATCAATCAACGTTTCCATACAACGTGAATAACTGAATCACACAAATGCAGCAGCACCAGCATTTGATTGGCCCCAGTGACAAAGTGATTCTGAGGTCGAACCGGTGAACCCCAGTGTTATGATCCCTTAAATCCTCATCATAGCCTCAGGCCATCAAAGAAGAAGACGAAGAAGAAGAAGAAGAAGAAGAAGAAGAAGAAGAAGAAAAAGAAGAAGAAGAAGACGAAGAAAAAGGAAAAAAGGGGTAGAAGAAGAAGTTTGTTTGCAGACGAAGAAGAAGAAAAAGAAGAAGAGGTTTGTTTGTTGCTAGCTTGTATTTGGTGTTGCCCATATTAACTTCTTTACCAACCAATTTCGCTTGTACTTCAATTGTCGTACAAGTCTCATTCACAGTACGCTGGGAACAGCCAGGGATGTCGCTGGCTTCCGCATACCCCAGTAGCTTGATGGATCTATTAAAGATTATGCCTTCGCTGCATTAAAATTTACATATGAGCTATCAGAGAGTGTCGACTTCAACCTCAGCCGTCCAATACGATCTACAAATGCGCGCCCCCAATACTGCCTCGAATTTCCCTAAAGAAAATTGCATTTATTACATCTGCTATCGATTCTGGTACTTACGTGAGGTGTTCCATATCAGCTTTTTGCTCAAAAAAATAAGATGGCTCCTAACTTCATACAAGGAAATGGTTGCGGCCCTGAAAACCCATTAAGCGTCCAACACTTTTGGGAGCTTCCCATTTGATTTGCATGCAAACAAAAATACAGATAAACAGCTAATGGGGTTTTTGGGTAATATTTTGAAATGTATCTTTTGTGTGGATCACAGCCGGGCGATCACTTATCGGCTTAGAGCCGATTTTATACGACAAGCACCCTAATACATGCAATCTTTAATAGCAACTGTATACAATAAGTGCCACATTTCTGCTTTTCATCAAAACTGATCACATCCATCGTATCTCCTTTACCATGCTAATATGTGCCCTGTACCTCGAAAGGGCAGACTCTATTTTGAGTAGCACCAAGGGTGTACACCGTCCGCACGTTCCAGGTGCGTTTCCCCCAAACTCCCAAAAAATAAAGCAGTCCATTGACGTTCCGAGTCTGGGTGCCTATGAGTCTGGGTGCCATTTTCATAATCCGAGGCTTTATGAATCTATCTCTCTCTAAGCAACCGTTGTTTGAAGCGGGTTGGCAGAAACGCCGACGGTACAACTCCTAGCCTGGAGGGCCCGGCACTTGCTTTGACCACAGGCCGCTTATTCCTGTGCCAGTAACCAGTGGCGGACTAAGGGGGGGGGGGGGGGGGCGCCTAACAGGGGGTGTCATCGCTAACCCAAAAATAACTCTTTGCACATAGAACAAAATAAAAACACAATTATGTAAAACAAAGTTGATTCCTAAGTAACCTAAACGAACCGTTTGTTTTATTGTTGCTGTCAATTCAAAATGAATTTATGAGCCTTTTGGGGAAAGAAGTCAGGACGAAAATTGTGAAAGACATTCACCAAGCAAAGTACTTTGGCATAATATTTGACAGCACACCTGATGAATCACATATCGACCAAATGAGTGAGATTATAAGATACGTTTACATCCAGGATGGAAAGATTGAGGTGAGGTAATCATTTCTAGGGTTTTTTTTCCAACATCTGGAAAGACTGCCAAAGAACTTACCGACGATATCTTAAAACAACTCAATGAAGATAATCTTGACATTAACCTTTGCCGGGCTCATGTATATGATAATGCTGCGACTATGGCGGGTATTCATGTAGGAGTTCAAAAATTAATTCGGCAAATTAATCCGAAAGCTTTGTTTACGCCATGTGCAAACCACTCTTTAAACCTTTGTGGAGTTCACTCTTTGGGAAGCACTTTTTCAAGTACAGCGTTTTTTGGAACAGTGGAAAGACTTTAAACCTTTTTCTCAGCATCTACTCATCGTTGGGATGTTCTAATAAGAAATGTAGGTGTGTCAGTCAAGAGACTTGTGGACACTAGATGGAGCGCTCATTACGAGGCTGTTAAGCAATTGAAGGAACATTTTGTAAAGATAGTTTCAACTCTCGAACTCCTTTGTGATCCTCAAAAGGAAAATTTGGATACAAGGGGTGCTGCGACTATTCTCTTATCTGCTGTGTGCGACTTTACGTTTTTGTGCTATCTTTCTTTCTGGTCCGATATTTTGGAAGAAGTTGATGCAGCACAGAAATACTTGCAGAAACCAGGACTCACTTTAGAAAAAACTTTAATAAAACTAAAGGCACTTGCGAGTTTTCTGCGTGAAAATCGTGATACGAGTAATACCGTAAAAAAGGCCATTAGTTACGCACGAGGAATATGCGCAGAGTTCGATATTTCAATTCAAAGGGGGGGAAGGGCAAAAAAAAAGAAAATTATGACTGGCGAAAAGGCTCAAAATGCTGGCTTGACTTTGGAAGAAGAAACGCGCAGAGCCATGCTAGAATATCAAGACAACTTTTTCATTGAACTACTACATCGGTCTCAGGCCATGGAAGACATTGCATCAGTTTTTTCAGCTCTTCAACCTAAAATATTGCTCCATGGAACGGAAGAAGAACTCCGTGCTGATGTTAAAATTCTTACCTCGACATTTACAGAACTAGCAGACAACAGTATCATATTGGAAATCGGGCGGATACGGCGCCACATGGTAGCTGCAAAGATAAATTTAAAGGATGCTGAAATTTGGACAGCTTTTGACTTTTTAAGCTTTATCGTTAAGTGGGACTTTTCAGACTCGTTACCGAGTCTATCATTGGCGATGAGAATTTATTTAACGATTTGCGTCTCAGTGGCATCATGCGAACGAAGCTTTTCAAAGTTAAAATTAATTAAAAATTATCTAAGATCAACAATGAACCAAAATAGGTTGTCTAATCTCAATTGAAAAGGAGCACACAAACAATATAGATTTTGATAATTTAATCGAAACATTCAGTGCAATAAAAGCTCGAAAGCACCTATAAATAAAATCTATGTTAGTGTTCATGTTTTTCTCTTAAATTTTTTAAGGGGTGTAAGTTTACTTTACCGCCCCGGGTGCCACTGCCTCTTAGTCCGCCCCTGAAAGTAACCCACTTCGTGGGTGTGAGAGCTGCTATTGGTCCACAGAGGGTTCCAAAATACAGTGGTATTGATGGTATAGAGGGTAGTGTGTTGGCTGGTGATCCGTGCGGTGCAGGTTCAATCCACATGTAGAGCAGCAACATCACCACCTATCAAATGAAAGAAACGAATAACACCTTCTTTCTCCGACCTCTACACCAAAAAGAGGATTTCCGCCTGGTAGTACAATGGACCGTTACCGAGTCTGAGTGCTCTGGGATTTGGATTTCCTTTATATAAAAAAAAAGTCTTTAAAATTCCTTACTGACTTCATCCGCAATTATGTCGAAGTAGCTCATGTAAGTCATCAGTCATGCTGACTGTCGACGACACGGTGGATTAAATCTAGTAAATTCATCCGACAAACGTCCTTTTCATGAAGGGCTCTTGTGAGATGGTGAGAACTATCAGGCAGTCGTTTCGACATTTGTGCTATTGGGGGCCGCCAGATTGATGCCAGTCAAAGCTAACCACCTTTAACCTACAACAGCCAACCAAATGTGCCGCTAATACATTTATTTGTTATAAGGACATTCGTTTGCTTTTTATATTTTTACAATTAATAGGTTTGCTTCTTTGAAACATGTTTTGCTTCTGACGTTTCATTGTTCACGGCTTGGTGGGCATAGCTGAGTGCTTTCAACTGTATGTAAAAGTAACATTTTTTATTTAGGATAGTATGTCCGACGAAACAAAATCAACTTCCTATTATAAACATTGGGTTAAGTCGGAAACGCGTCAATGTATAGCTCACTGATGTGCAATCGGCCCTGCAACACGTTCATTAATGCAAAAATTTTGCATCTCTCGAAAGGCATTACGTTAATTTTTGTAAAGTTGCATAAACTGAACAAAACAAGTATCAAGGAAATTAGTAATACTTTTGTTCAATGTATCAGCAAGAGCTGTGTTGCGCATCGGCACAGTGTTGCCAGATTTTTAAAGCAGGGATTCCCCACTTTTGGGAGACAAATATTGTATTTCTCCATTTTGCGTTTTGATTTTTCCCATTTTTTATTTGTAAAAAATCCAGGCGATTTAGTTACTTTATTTATATTTTTCCATATTTAAGAAAGTGCATTATGTATTTACGGTACATTATTTTTTTCTCAACAAGTAAAATTCGGAAAAAAATATTATATTAAATATTATAAGAACAAATGTGCTTAAAAATTGTCTGTGTACATAATTTAAGGGTGTGTTTCTGCTTTCATAGGGACGGGCTACAGTCCGCTTGGGCGAACTGTTGGATACCCTATTCTTATTCCTATCCCTCATAAGTGGGCGTGACAAAAGTCTAAGTATGATTGAATTGTTAAGAACGCTCTACATATTTTGTTATATAACATTTAAAGGATTTTATAAAAAAAAACGCTCCCTAGCTCAAACTTGGGTGTTTCAATAAAATGGTTTTATTTAATTGTGGGCGTGTCAGTAGGCGGATTTAAAAAAAATTAACACATGAGAATAAAGGGCCCCTAGAGAGTATATATTATAAATTTCAGCTCCCTAGCTCAAACTTTGAATTTAAAAAAAAAAAAAAAAAATTAATTGTGGGCGTGTCAGTGGGCGGATTTTGAAAATATTTACACATGAGCATAAAGGGCCCATAGAGAGTATACGTTATAAATTTCAGCTCCCTAGCTCAAACTTTGGATTTTCAAAAATTAATATACCCTTAGAATAGGGTATAAAAAAATTATTTTATTTATTTGTGGGCGTGTCAGTGGGCGGATTTTGAAAAGTTTTTATCCCGAGCAGTTTTAGGAGTCATAGATCATATATAAAAAATTTCAGCTTTCTATCTCAAAATTCGATTTTTTCCAAAATTTTGTTTTTTTGAGATTGTGGGCGTGTCTGTGGGCGGATTTCAAAAATTCGTAAACTTGATTATTTCGGGACCCTAAAGAGTATATGGTTAAAATTTCAGCTCTCTAGGTCCAGTTTAAAGGCCTAATTTTTGCCGACAGACGGACGGACGGACGGACGGACGGACATGGCTAGATCGACATTACTATCGATGCTGATCATAAATGTAGTAACTTTTAGGGGTCTACGATCAATATTAAGGTATGTTACAAACTATGCGTCAAAATTAATATACCCCTAGAATAGGGTATAATTACCAAAAGATCAGCGTTGTCAAGGTTGTATAGGGTCTTTCATTAGCGTCTTGAAAACTTCAAACTTTCAGTGTGAACGCATCCTTAAACCGATTACCGAACTGTCAATGTCAAAATATTAAGTAAAACCTTAATTTTTATCATGGTGAAGTACACGAAGGAACAACGTTTACAAATAATTTAAATTTACTACCGAAATTCCGAGTCGGTGGTCGCAAGTTTAAGAGCGTTAACGCCAATTTTTGGCCGTAACTCTCGTCCCAATAGACAAGCAATTCATAGTCTAGTGAACAAATTTGAGACAGAATATTTGCTGCTTGTTGTTGCCGTGTCAGTAGGACTACGTTTTGCTTGAAGTGTGGAGAATATTGCCAGCCAAATCAGTCAATTTCAAGGCATTCTCAAGAATTGGCCCTCTCCCAGACGACATTATGGCGAATTTTGCGTAACGATCTTGGCCTACACCCTTACAAGATCAAGCTGACTCAAGAACTAAATTCAGCGACGTACGTTCACGAGTGGGCTCTGGACATGATGGAAGAAAATGAAGCGTTTCATACAAAAATTATCGCATTGGAAAAATTTTATATCGTGAAGTTACTTGAAAATGCTTGAAGTTACTTGAAAATACTTGAAGTTACTTGAAAATGCTTGAAGTTACATGAAAATGCTTGAAAATACTTGAAGTTACTTGAAGTTACCAACAATAACATTGCTGTGCATGTTATGCATTTGATAATGCTTGAACATAATTGAAGTTACGTGGACATGCATGAAGTTACTTGAAAATGTTTGAAGGTACTTGAAAATGGTTGAAGTTACTTGAAGTTACTTGAAAATGCTTGAAAATACTTGAAGTTACTTGAAAATGCTTGAAGTTACTTGAAGTTACCTGAAAATGCTTGAAGTTACTTTAAGTTAATTTAAGGCTTGAAGTTACTTGAAAATGCTTACAAACTTGAAGTTATTTGAAAATGGTGGAAAAATTTTATATCATGTGAAATGAGAGAATCTAATGTCGAAAAATTTTATTTTCCGATTGATATGTATAACAGTCGACTTTTTTTTAACTTATAGAATAAATTGGTCGAATTTCGACCATGGGCCGACCCCTAGTATAGATTAAGCTACTTGCATTTTGGTCAAAGTTATCCGTTAAAATATCAGAATAGACATGTGTCACTTTTCCTATGACCTAAGGCATTGGATCATTTGAGATATACTCATTACACTGCGTGACCCTATTTTGACAACGAAAACTGTCAGAAATACTCATTATTTGCCCTCTTTGCATACAGTCTAACCTTAATGGCTACAACACAATTACGCTTTCGTTACATCCAAAATCTTTATGTGCACTTTGACCTTTGACTCAAACTGAAAATTCAAATATTACCAAAGACTCGTATCCTTTATCAGATAGTCCAAATAGTTTTTCCTACCTTCGCGATGACACAAGGCGCTTTACAGCAACGTCACCAAATATTATGTTCTTTTTAACGAGTCTCACTTTGAAGTTGAAGCACAACGCAGCTTTCATTGATTTCCTATGGTTTAACTGGACGCGTTTGGGAACGCGAAGCTCCAAAGCATGATTGTGTTTTAAGTATTAGGTACGAAATGAAGGGATGATTGATTTACACATGTCATTTGCAAGGGTGCAATTAGGTAAAGGAGGCTGCGCTCTTCTGTGTCGCATGTGTGAATAACTTTCTTTAGCTCTTAAAATATTGTGTCTGCCCGTTTTTGTTTTTATATTTGTCCATTTTTGTTTGTTTATAATTTCTGGTTTTTCCTAATTTTAAGCGAGGAATTCCCCACCGCCCCATTTGACGCGAAAATCCCCAAAATGAGAAAAAATCGCCACATATGGCAACGCCGCATTTGTGATGTCTTTGAATTCAACCATTTCTATCGCTTTATGTAAACGTATTCATTCAATATTAAGTTAGTATAGGGTGGGTCAAAAGTGACTTCCTAATTTAATTAGCACTTTAACTTTTATAGATTTAATTTTTTATTAATAATTTATTTTAGAATCACAAAGTCTGATTTATGGAGATTTTTTCGGCTAAGTATGGAATATATATCCCTCAAACGAGCACCAGCTTCATGCTCATAGAGACGGGCTCTTTCTAGAGCGTTTTCCATAGCACTTCGTAGTGTTGGCTCAGCGCCTGTATTTCAGCACGAATGTTCTCCTTCAGCTGCGGGATAGTGGTGGGTTCGTTTACATACACTTTACCCTTCAAATAACCCCACAGAAAAAAGTCTGGTGCAGTCAAATCCGGAGAACGTGGAGGCCAATCAAATCCTGAATTTGTGGAAGTTAAACGAACTGCGTAAACAACACGTTTTTGAGGATCTCCTGGCTTCAATTCTTGCCCAAATTGGATTTTGTATGGAAACAGCTACAATTCGGTTCTTAGAACTCTTCGCAATTAACTGCGGGACACACCGAGTTGACCAGAGTGATTTCGTGTCGATGTTTCTGGACTCTCCACAACACTTGCAAGAATGCGTTCCTTGTTGACAAAATCGTGCCACCAGTGCCGTAATCATGTGCGCAGACGGTAGATTTCGCACATTAAAATGACGCCGATAAGCTGTTTGGGTGCAAATAATCTTGTGATTTTTTTTTTAAATAAATTTCAATTATTTTGGTCCTCTCTAAAGCGCTGCAGTTAATTTTAGTAAATCTCCCAAGTTTGTTTTATAAGTACCTTAAAAAAGAAAAGAAAAAA
Source organism: Portevinia maculata (assembly GCA_949715645.1). Classification (NCBI taxonomy): domain Eukaryota; kingdom Metazoa; phylum Arthropoda; class Insecta; order Diptera; family Syrphidae; genus Portevinia; species Portevinia maculata. The sequence continues at coordinate 360,964,313 of OX454525.1, read as the reverse complement.
AATTCAAAATGAAAGAGTTATGATTTTTTCAAATTAGGAAGTCACTTTTGGCCCACCCTGTACATCTGAACTTTTGAGCTTATTTTTCCGTTCAGTTAGCAGTTTTGTATGCTTCCAAGAAATGTTCTTCTTATAATTAATTCTAAACGTAAAATAGAATTTTGATATTATTCTTCAATAAACCAAAACTAGTTTTCCCTTAGTTTGACAGCTGTCACAGGAATTTATTTCAACAAATTAGTACCTATAGTTTGCGACCCAAAACCTCAGAAAATTTCAGATTGCATCTTTGTTGTTAGGAGCAAATCTTAAATTGTTTTTCTTTTTTTTATTAAACAGGTAAAAAGGAAAAAGATAACAATGAAAATAGCTATTTTACTATCCCTGCGCTCTATCCGAAATATACTCGCAATGCAAACGTGGCCATTGGAAAGAGCTTTTTTTTTTGATTTTGAGAGCAAATTCATATCGTTTCTTTAATGACCAACAGGATAAAATGCATGCTTTGGGGTTCAAACGGAAGATAGAGTATCTGCATTCGATTTGGGCAAAATGAGCACATTTTGATGTTCCATCTAATTTTGAATGTTTTTTCTAATAGTGTGTTTTTCTAACAAGTACAAGTCCTACAGAGCCATCTTCATGTCACAAAAGCCCTCCCAGCATTTAACCTCAATAAGCAATAAATTCCACTACACCACCACGGTCCACCTCAGATAGTCGTTGCATCTGTGTTCTTTGTTTGCAAATGCACCAAGCTACAACCTCCATTCAAAATCGAATGTCGATGTCGAACGAATCCAGCTTAGAATAGCCAGGCGGACGGTACACGCTTGTTTACTTCCATGTTTGACCAACATAATCAGAACATGATCTCTAAATTAATTGAAAAACCTTTGAGTCAGCGATTGCTGGTGCGATCGGTGTTAACCTGTTTCTAGCACGCAAATTTATGTTAAAATGGGCTACAAACAAATCGCACAGTTAAGTTGCGATTGCGTGATGTGAAGTGGGGTTGAAAATACTGAAGACGGGCAGCTTACTAGGAGACTTTTCTGGAATTCATTTAATATTTCAAGATGTTGGACTTTTGAATATTCCTACCGATGAAATGGAATAGTACACCAGACCAACCGGTAGGTAACCAGAATCTTTGACACCAAAACAGTTGGACGTGGACAGTTTGGCAGTAGAACGAAGAACTTTGGGATGAAATCAGCAGGCCGTCGTATGTATAGGCAATGCATTCAATCTTGATTTGTGAGAATGTGGACTTATAATGTAGAGTTTGCACGCGAAGGCTTTGTGCGGCAACATTTTGAGCGAAGATGGTTGCAACTTTATAATCGTAGGCCATTGTATATAGGGAATATATATATATATATATATATAGTATCTACTAACATTATAGCGAATTAAAAAAATTGACGTATAGTTAATAAACTGCTAATTAGAGGATAACGAAAAATAGAGAAAATTTTTATATGTTTTTTATAAATCAAAATTCGTTAACCATCAAAAATAAGAATTATATGATTGTATGGAATTTTGTATGAGAATGAAGAAAACCAACCAGATATGCTGGAGCTGGTTTGTATGGATCTCATTATCGACTCGCATGATTTTCATTCTGATATAAAGTAACAAAGTGTTGTTGTTTATTTTTCTTTGTAGAAAATTGAATACGATATTTCTTTTGTAATTGATATTCAATCTTACATTGACAGCCAGTGACTATTTAATATTCACATTCGCTTCAAAAGGAGATTCGGTACCAGAATCCCCGAAAGATGCGAATGGATCAACAAAACAGCCACGGAAGAAGGCGAGAAAGCTATCTATACCGGCGGATCCAAAATTTATGTGGGAGCAGGTGCAGGCATCTTCTGTGAGACTCTGCGCCTGGGTGAATCGTTCAGAATCAGCGATGAATGCAGCATGTTTCAGGCTGCCAAGGAGGTGAAGGGGCACAAATTGACCGACAAATAGATCGCCATATACTCTGACAGCCAAGCGGATATAAAGTAGTGAAATTCATGTTGAATCCATGAGTAGAACAAACCGGTGCAGGGAAATAACTTCACGGGCAATAACTTCACCTAGAGGGGGAAATAACTTCCCTTTTTTTGTGAAGTTATTGCCCACTGAAGGTGAGCAATTACTCCACCGTAAATTTCGTGAAGTTATTTCCCATCTATAATTGGAGAATTTGTCCATTATAACTGAAGAGCAAATATGAAATAAAGTCATTTATGAGCTTTTTGTATAATTTCATTTATAACAAAATATAGCAATTTATTTTTAGACATTTATATCGGTACTGTGAAATAAGGCCTTACGCAATAAGGCCAACTTGGCGTTATTTCAGTTTCTATTGGTGCTGTTATCAAAAATTTGCCCTTGCACGTACTCCAAATGGAACAGTGACCCAAAACAGGGGGGTTGAAGGGGGCGGTATGTCCTCCCATATGCATCGCACTGTTTATGGGATTAGTTGCGAAATCGCAAGTAGATTCCTGCAAGACGACCTGCTATGCGAATGCCTTGCCCTAGGAACAAACAGATTCAAGATCCTTGGCAGCTTCAACTTCGTGGGGAAGATCTGATTGATATAGAGCTGAGCAAACTCCTGAGATTTACATATAAATCCGGGTGGTTCTAATACAGTAGATCACTGAGCTGTTAATCAGAGGTATCTTTTTGTTACTTTTCAGGTTTAAATTTTTTTTTTTTTGAAAAACCCGAACAATGGACACAATGGACAAACTGATGGTCTAAGGGAGACGTGACATCCATCACCAAGGCAACTATTTAACTACCTATAGGTATATTGAGCAATATTCTACTTGGCCAATATAACTACGATATATATTTTTATGTATATTATATTAATCATTAATATAAAAATATTCTATGTTTTGTAACGATCTATTGGAACTAATTTGCTGAATTCGATGAATGACATATTTCATAGGAGTATTGCGCCGGATTCTGTACCTGTCATCAATATTATGAAAATGTGTCTATATATTTTAAAAACCCTGCACCTTTTCGACGATCTACTTACATAAGCATGGGGGAAGTGCCAAGGTTCCTTGGTTGGTGTGTATGTTCTCTTTCGCATCAAACATCTTGGAACATTAGATATGTTTTTATTCACCGAGGTCTCCATAGACCGCCAAATCCTCGTTTCCTTCTACTATACGTTGTCATGCCCTATTGTTAATATTGTGTTTATCAGAAACAAATCAAGGCATATAATTATATAACCAAAAATAAAAAGTATTGACATAAATGTGCAACCACAATTTTGACATATCAAGGACAGAGATGAACGATCTATTGAAATCGTAAAACGAAGAAGTAGGCATATAGTTGTACACTCTATGACGGTTTTCTTTCAGAGGGGCCGGCCACTGCAGATGGCCAGCACTAGGCGTCTCTACCCTATATGCAAGAGATTAATATTCCGTCTCGTTCAGGTAGTTAAGGTGCCCTTTTTATACCCTATTCTACGGATTCTGCTGATATTTGGAGATTCGATTGTGTAACATACTACAAACAAAATATTTAATATGATTTTTAATACCGATAATGAATGAATGTCATTTTTCTTTAATGAACGAAAAAATAAACTAATTTGAATTGTTCACGAATACCCTACGCAGCTTTTATCACAATCTGAATACCTGCTGGCACACACGCTCTAACTTCTCTACATACACAAACATTGTATTAAAATCACGAAACATGTTACAGATGACTGTGACAGCCTCCTTGCAATATGGCATAACATATCCCAAACTTCCATCAAAGTTAACAAATAATAAGTTGTTTTTTCTGCACTTCAGTAGTAACTCACTCTTTGAGATCAAGATGATTAATACTCACTCTAAACTCACTCTGCTTATTTCAAATTGAAATTGAAACATTACACAGATTTTTGACAGCTTTGGTTTCCTCGATTGACCAACGTTTATGTCCCAAAGGTTTCAAAATGTATAAAGATATTTAAAAAAACTTCTTGAATTCAAATATTTATTCGTCATGCTTGTTTCTGTATTTAAAATAAAATATACAAAAACCAAATAAAAACAAAAAATAAATGCAGTTTTTGTAGTTAAAGTAAATTTGGCTAAGGTACATGATAGAAATTGTATTGCAGGGTAGAAACAGACTCAGTCATTTCATTTTATACACTTCAATACTTTTCGTTTTAGTTATTTATTCATTTTATTGATGTAAAAACATTTTCGGACAAACACATGAATATATACACCAAAATTTATATTTTTCATCTGTCCCTATGAGGCCCTAAACTTTGAGGGGCCCGACATGATCAAAAGTAAGCTTAAAAAAACCTGTTATCGAAGAATTCAAAATTCGACCTAGAAACACGGTGATGGACAGATGAAGCTAAGGCAAAGGCAGTGACAAGAAAGCGGCATTCAAAGCTTAGTCAAAAAGCCGCACTAATAATGGAGATGAAAAAGTTCGCCTTGAATTGGAATATAGATTTTGCAAGAGGCTCGCAAACAGAAAAAGCGCTCAAATTCAAGCAAACTAATGGGTGATCCTTTTCGAGGTTCTCTACTTTTTTAAAGAAAAAAACACAGAAAATTCAAATTTAATGGAGAATGTTTATTATCATTTGAAAGAACATTCTTTGGCATTTAGTTTTTGAAGATTATGTCTATCAAATGTTGGTTGCTGTATTTTGTACGCTTTCAATTTAAGATCTTGACGTAAAATGCGCCAAGTCTTTCCATACGTCAGTCCGAGTTGCTGCGAACGGCGCCGAATCGACTCTCCACGGTCTTCGTGTACACTCTCAGCTACGGCCGTGCTGGACGTGGTCTATTCGGTCGAATATTATTCAATAATGAATGCTGGGTCTCAAAATGGGTGATGGTGTTGCGAATAGTACGCTCAGTAGGCCGATTATGTTGACCATAAGTTGAGTGAAGTGCACGAAACACATTCCTCACAGAACGTGAATTTTCATAATAAAGTTGAACAATTTGTAAACGTTGTGCAGGCGTAAGTCTTTCCATTATGAAATGTCAAACAATACTAAACAAAAATAACATGACAGCATGACACGACTCACACGTGATCTGTCAAAAAAGGCCATTGAAAAAAGTACCTCTACTTGGATCACCCATTATGTATCGGGAGAGAACAAATTTCTTCTTCGTTGTTGATAGAAACCAGGCTGTCCACGAATTTCGATAAGCCAGCTTGAATAGGGGCACAAACATTTTCAAAATTGCCACTTAGAGAAGGAGTAATGCCCCGTAAATCCGTTTGCCAAAGTTCATCAACAATGTTCTTGTGAATGACGGAAAATACTACACATATGGCAGCAGTATTGTGAAGGACTTCTAAATTAACGATTTCCTGGGATATATTTTGCGATCAACGACTCCAAAAAACAAAACAGTTGGGCCAGACGGGGTAACCTCTGAATTCTCGAAAAAGATTGGGGACATCTTCATCCTTTGTTCAAAGGAAAATGCGATACCCGATGATAATTACCGTTCAATCAAGCTGTTGAGTGGGTATTAGATAGCATAAAACGGAAAATAATACGGCTATCTGAAGACCAGTGCCGGTTTGTCGCAGGTAAATCAACCACAGCTGCAATCCAAAGTTGAAGGGTTATCATGGAAAAACATCATGATTCCTTAAAGAATTTGAATATTTTGTTGGTTGATTTTGAAAAGGCCTTTGATAGACAACCAAGAGATCTGTTATGGGCGGCGCTAAGACAATGAGGAATTCCAGAAACCTACCTACAGATGATCATGGACATGTATGAAGGAGTAAGGAGAAGAGTAAGTTGACCCGTTTGCGTCACCGATTAGTTCGCAATCAAAGTCCGTGTACACCAGGTAGGAGTCTTAAGTCCCTTGATATTTATTACAGTTCTTGATCATCTGCTTAAAGGACAAGTAGTGGACCCTGCATCCGTTATTTCTTGCTGACAATGAAGCCATCATTAGGATCAAACGTCCCTGCAACGAGAACTTGATGTACGGGTGGACCAATTGGAGGGGAATGCGTTCGTATTAATCCGTAAAACAGAATACTTCTGCTGCCTGCTCTCTGATCCACTCCGACCTACATTTACTTGAATGTAATTTGATTTCCAGATGCAAAAAGTTCTAATATCTGGGATCTATGATCAATAGCGAAAGCAAGCTGTGATGACGACATTAGGCATCGCGTAAGCGTAGGGTGGATGAAGTAGCGGGAAAACTCAGCCATCTTCTGTGATCGTAAAATGCCCCCTATGCTGAAAGGAAGGCTCTACACCGCAGTTATGCGCCCGATGCTCACATACGGTTCACAATGTTGGACAGCGTACAAAAAGTATGCGGGCAAATTACCGGCAGCTGAGATGAAGATGTTTTGCATGACAGCTGGAGTAACAAATATTGATCAAATAAGAAGTTCCAAGCCTAGGAAGTCTTCACGTCAAAGAACCTATCTCGAAGAAAATGGAGCGCGACCGGCTACTAGTCTTGATATTTTTGGGCCAGTTAAAATGTCGTTTAAAAAAAACGACAAAAGTTCACTTATGATTCTAAAAAGAAAAATAAATCATTTTGGAAAAAAAAATATGAAGTGTACATATGTTTGCTTTCATTGCATTAACCGTTGAACCATACGGGCATATGTCAAATGTTTGATAAGAAACCTTTACTTATGCTATTTTTCAATATGTTTTTTACGGGATAATGACTCATGTTGTTTTTTCCTGGTCGATAGCTCAGCAACTCATCGAAAAATTGTTATGTTATAGACTCGAGCATGGCGCATCGAATGCTATCGATAAATCGAATTTGACATAATTCGAGTTGAGCTGTTTATCCTTGTTGCCCAGTTTGTTCCACTTTACATTAAAATCCAAAACATTAATGGAATCAAAAGAACCCAGCAGCGAACTGAAGTTACAGAAGCGCAAAACTTATCACCTTAGCGGCTGATTATGTCATCGCGATCTTGACATTTGTAAAGTAAGCAGAAACAGAATACACGTAGACAAACCATAGATTGTTATACTTTTCAAGAACACAGAATAATTTTGTTTAAAGGGAACTCAATTGAAAGTCATCATGAGCTACGATGCGCATTTTTACTATGCGGAGTTCGATGCGTGAATAAGGAAAATGATCGCTTCTATGTCCCCGAAAAACCACGCGTTGCAGATCTTTGCACAAAGATCCGTTATATCCTCACTTCCACAGTTTGATCCGGTATTGGGAATATGTGGCTGCAGGAGGACAGTACAAACACCTACAACGCATGGGCGATAATCTATTGCCGCGTGTTCTGGGAATAAAGTCATTAAAAATGCTGCAGAACGAGCCCGAATGTGCATGCACTCTGGCGGTGGCCACTTGGCCTATATTTTCTTTGCATTGAATGGAAAATCATTTTATGAATCTTAACCGATGAAAACAAACAGAACCGAAGGTAGTGCCTTATGACATCAAGGTGAAGATTTTGCACCACCTTGTATTTACCCATTTAGTTTTTTTCTCTTTGGAACCCACATTGTTAGCTTGTCCGAACACATGAGTTCAGCACTGCCTTTACTTTTTAAATTACTTGCCGGCAATGTTTTGCTTTTCATCTTACTAGCGGAACTGCTTGTCTAAAAATAACAAACAAATTGAACATCATCGTGTGACATAAAATACCATCATTGCCAAAATAAAAGGCCTTTCACGCATAATACCCATAATACCACAATCATCATCATCATCAATCATCCAATCATAATAACTGTATCGATCATCTATCATCTTCAAATTCAAACCCAGATAATTATCAAATAAAGAAATAAAAAATAAGGTGCACAACTGCGCTGTACGATAACTTTCTCGCTTTTATAACAATTTGTCTCGCATCACATTTTTTCATTCGCCATTTTCTATTCACGTAAAATCAGGAAAAACAAATTGCAACAATGACATATTTGATTTGTTTTAATTGCATTAGGTGAATGGCTAAGTTAGAAAACATCTTGTAATTTAATTTTATATTTTTTATTTATTTTATTTTAATCATACTTTATTAGATCATGATAATTACATGATATTTTAATATAATTGTACATTTAAGCATGGTTTAACCGTCTGCGGAGAATCGGCAACATATTTAAACAAATCTAAATTGTACAAGGTGGCGCAAAAGTAATCATCCTATCGGAAGAAGCTATAATTTTTGCAAATGGCGGCAAATGTAAATTCTACTTTGACATTTGTGAAGTTTACTATACAAAAACTTAAGACACCAATTAACATAATCCAAAAGCAGAACCAAAGTTTTTCATTCATACAAAAAATTACAGCGAAAGAACATCGGGTGACAACTTTTGCGCCACCTTGTATCTTTATAAGCAAGTCATTAAACAAAAAAAGGGAGAAAAAACTAACTTAACTTGTATGTAAAGGGTCTTTCATTAAGGACTTGACAAATTCTTTTTTAAATAAAACGCAAACTACTTGAGATATCTCAAAAAAAATATTTTATTGGCTTAAATTACTATCAAAACATTTATGAATGGTATTCGACTTCGTTCATATGTCCACCAAGGGAACGTATGCAGCTGTCGATACGTTGAACCCAATTTTCGAAGACTCGGCCGCACATATCGCCCGATACGGCCGCTTTTTCTCGTTCAATATTGACTCTGAGCTCTTCTTACGTCGCCGGCTTGTTGGCATAGACCATAATGTAGACCCATAAAAAAAGTCTAGAGGCGTTTAATAACACGATATCGGCTGCCAATAGACGGGTCCGTCTCTCGAGCTGAGACTTTAATAACTCGATTGTTGCACCCGCTGTGTGGCTTGTGTCACCGTCTTGTTGGAACCACATATCACTGATATCCAATTCGTGCAATTGCTCAAAGAAATAACTTCCCAACATGTCTCTGTAGCGAATACCATTTACCGTAAAGTGACGGTCATTTCCATCGACGAAAAAAGCGGCCCAATGACGATACCGGCATGAAAACCGCACCAAACAGTGACTTTTTGTGGATGAAGTGCTGTTTCATGAAGCACATGAGGGTTCTCACCTGTCCAGTAACGTATATTTTGCTTATTGACGAACTCGTTTAACCAAAAATGCGCTTTATCGCTCAAGATGATTTTGCGATGAAATTCTTCATTTTACTCATTCATGTCCAGAGCCCAGTTTGAGAACGTGCGTCGCTTCATATGATCAAGTGGCTTTAGTTCTTGAGTCAGCTTGATCTTGTAAGGATGTAGGCCAAGATCATTAAGCAAAATTCGCCATAATGTGGTCTGGCAGAGGCCCAATTCTTGAGAATGCCGTGACTGATTTGGCTGGTTTGCGACGGACGCCTCTACGGCAGCAATATTCTCCACGCTTTGGGCAAAACGTAGTCTCACTGGCACGGCAACATCAAGCAGCGAATATTCTGACTCAAATTTTTTCACTAGACTATAAATTGCTTGTCTACTGGGACCAGAATTACTTCCGAAAATTGGCGACGCTCAAAGTCGCGACTACCGACTCGGAATTTCGGTAGAAAATTTTAATTATTTGTAGACGTTGTTCCTTCGTGTACCTGTCCATGATGAAAATGTTGATTTTGCTTAATATTTTGACATTGACAGTTTGGTAATCGGTTTAAGGGTGCGTTCACACTGAAAGTTTGAAGTTGTCAAGTCACTAATAAAAGACCATTTACATATTTTTATATAAATTTAAAAATGTTCATTGATAATTCTTCTTCTATATGTAAATGCAGTTTGACAATACGAGGCAAGTATACTCCATGTGAGGTTATCATCAAGATTGCCTTTTATATCTTCGGTTAATAGCGAGTCGACACCAATATGACTTTGCCTGATTTCTTTTAAGATAGGACAGGAACCAAGAAATTGCACTACGTCTTCGTTGTCCCCAGTATTGCATAAGCCACATCGAAACGAAAGGTCATCACGATGGGGCAAACAGTGAAGGTCGAGGAGTTTTCCTCGAGCGCGAATTAATATTGCAATTTGGGCAATACCGAGGTTTGAGTTAAGGTAGTCTAAATCAAGGTGTTTTAGTGGTTTATTCATGCGGCGGGAGCTTGCGCTTGAGCTATACGTTCGTTTCTAAACGCCTGTTCCACATCCCATACAAATTTTGCCACGAGTCTTCGCCAGTTGTAGCAATATTTTCTTCTATCTCTAACGTTGAATCTTGTAGCAATGTCCTTGAAAAAATTAGTGTTTTAGTAATAGAGCCTTTTTAACTAGGATTTTGGTTATCCGTGAGTCTCCTTCGGCTATCAAAACCTTCGTTGCATAGTTCATGCTCAGTGTCAGCCTGAACGCAAATAGTGGGGATATTCCGCTCTCGATTTGGAGTAAATAGTTGGGCGTAGTCGATGGACGCCGAAATAATTTATTCAAAAAGAAACACAGTAATTTTTAAATATCGTCATAATATTTTCCACCCCATACTTGAGCAACGTAGCAAATTATTGTCCGCGTAACTGCTTCAAATACTTAAATTTTTGTCCATAGACCCACCCTCGAATTAGACATCAGATTCTTCCACGTAGAGTTCAGGGCCTTCTTTGCTCCGTAGAGGTTGTGGGCAAAGTGTTCTTTGTGCGAAAGGTTGTGTCTAAGGGTGATTCCGAGATACTTGTATGACTTTACTACCTCCTAATCATCTCCATCATATTTCCATTTTTTGGTCCTTGCCAGGTCCTTCTCTAAAGATAAAAACTTTGGACTTCGATGTATTTATTTGTAGACTGTAAGTCCTACAGTCGATTTCTAGTTTGTTAATCATATTCTGTAGGGAGCTTGCTGATTTAGCCAGAATCACAATATCGTCCACAAAGAGTAAGATGGTAATTCTGACTCCTTCTACAACAATTCCAGCGGGTAGGAGGTCCGTGATATAGTCCAGAAAAAGTGAAAATATTAAGGGACCTAAAAGACATCTCTGTCTTACTCCAATTTCAATTTTGAACAATTCTGATAGTTCCTTACCATTCCATATCGCCGATTGATTGTTTTACTATAAACTATTAAGAATCATGAAACATTTTGTGAAAGCTCCGATGCGTGAGAGTTTAAAGAACACACAGTTTCTATTAACTCTTTCAAATGCCGCTTTGAAGTCGATGAAAAAGGCGTACAGTTTTTTTCCTTGCCTTAAGTTCTCGTGCGCGATGCTTGTGATGTTAAATATTTAGTCCACTGTAGAAAAACCTTCCCTGGATCCTGCCTGGAATTTACCCAACGTGTTGGTCTCTTCAAAAGTGGGTTAGATAATCTTTTATTTAGTAAACGAGTAAAGATCTTTGTTATGGTATTCATGAATGAAATGCATTTATAATATTAGACGCATTGTTCAGATCTCATTTTTTTGTATATTATTGATTTTTGAAATTCTGCAGGTACCTTTCTTCTCTGCACATGTGTGAAGTAAGCTGTAAAGTATTCTGCTTTCCGATTGGCAGGCCTTTTCCATCATCTGATTTCCAGCAAAGTCTTCAAGTTTTTCGATGATTTCGTAGAATTTCACTTCTTATGTTGTTGGGGTCCATCTGCACAAAATTTCCGCAGGTAGCAGCAATGTTTTCCCATGTCCTCAAACACCAGTCCTTATCCGAATTTCAGGAAGCATCATTATTTTACATAAACGAGTTTCCTGCAGACACAGCACTTTAATTAAATAGTCAGCTTGTAACTTGAGAGTAGAAGTAAAAAGTTTTGGCAAGCCTGTTTCCAAATAAATTGAATAATTTGGTGCAGTTAAAGGAATATTGAATATTTTCATTGTTAAATTCCTCTGAAATTTTGCAATTTCCTCGTATTCTTTTATTCGCCATACTTGCGCACCATAACAAAGCGAAGATTTCACGACTGCATTGAAAAGCTTATATCTGGAGAGATTTATGTGGTTGTCTGAGAAAATCTTCTTCCAACTTTGTGAAGTTTTGGCTTTTTCTCCTAGGTCCAGAGTTGGGTTGAGCAACACTCCCCAATACTTGCATTCTTTCGATACTTCCAAACGACCTGCATAAGGCATCCAGTTATTCCTAACTTCACCCCGAGTGGGACGCGAGAAAACTGTGACTTTCGATTTTTCAGTATTGATGACTAAACCCCATTTATTACAGTAGTCCGAAAGACGATTAGCCATCAACTGTAGGGTTTCTGCTGATTCAGATAATAAGAGAAGGTCATCGGCGTAAAGTAATATATTAATTAAAATACCTGCAATTCTGACTCCCCCTTGAATGTGCGCATATCATTTATAAAAAGAGCAAACAGCTGGACACTGAGAAGACATACCTGTTTTACATTAGTTAGTGATTTAAATGTTTTGGAATATGTTTTGCCGTCCCAAACTGCTACTTCAGTATCTGTGTACAAACATCGGATTAATTGAATGAATCTTGTTGACACTCCAAGTTGAGAAAGTTTATATTTAAGAGCATTTCGATTTACCAAATCAAATGCAGCTTTGAAATCGACGAACAACGTGCATACTTTTTTATTTCTGCCTTGAAATGCTTTTGGAGTAAGTATGTGATCAACAGTCAATTAGTTCTTTCTAAATCCTTTCTTAATTTCTCAAAGTATTTCAAACACAAACAGAGATCGATATTGTTAAAGACGTGTTTGAAAAAAGTGAAATTCAATGTTTTTTAGAAACAGTTACATGAATTTACACTTTATATATTTTATCTTAGTATACCTACAAATTTTGTTCCGAATCATGGAATAAGCTTGATTGTCAATTTTTTTTAAATCTCTCCACCGGTTTTTGAGATATAGCCATTTTGCTAATGTGCCGTGTTTCGAGTTGCGAAAATCTGACTAACTGACCAAAAATCATCAAAAACATTATAGCCATTCTTAAGGAAAGAGATGTTTTTCACAAAATTTTTATCAATTATTATACATTTGTTTTTTTTTTTAATTTATTTTTTTAAAAGAAATCATAAAAAAAATAAAAAAAAATATTTCTAAATTCTGAGTAAGCTTAATTTTGAGTAAGCTTCTTCTACATACTTGTATCTACTTATATATAAAATTTCCTTAAAATTACGTAGTCCGTTTTTGAGATATTGTTGCTTTTCTAAAGTACCATTAATTGAGACTTTTAGATAAAACTGAGTAAGCCATCTCCTGACACTCAACCCAAGTTGGCAGATGGCAATGGTGCGATGGTAGTGTATTCACTAAGTGATTGGCAGGTCGTGCGTTCGAATCCCGACCAGGGCCATGATTTTTATAAATTGAATACACACAACAAAAACTGATCTCCCTAAAGCAATTTAGGCGCCACCTGTTGAGAAAAAAAATCCCATCGCACCAAACTACTTTCCTATCCTTCTATTCTTTCAGTAAGTAGCACCCAAAAATAGACAATGAATTGCTGGGAGCTACTTGCGCAACAAACTAAATGCCTGCGCTGTGGTTTTACCATTATAAGGGTACTGTGTCACTACAGAAAAAAAAAGAAATCCCTTTAGCGCACGCAAATTATAAAAAAAAAAAAAAAAAAAAAAGTATTCAAGACATTAAAATTGATCAAAATCGTTAGAGCCTTTTTGAGAAAAATTAAATTTTCAAAAATTTAAAAAAAACTCATAAATAAAAAAGGTATGAACAAATATTTAAAAAAAATTTATACACAAATTCGTTTAAATAAGTGGTTTAAGTTGGTGTGTAAATTTTCCTCGAAATACTTTAACCGTTTTTGTGATATTAGCATTTTTGTAAAGTACTGTTGTTCCAATTTTCGCAAAAACTCAGTTCACTGCTGAGCAAGCATAATAAAATGATCATCTACCAGGTGATATTTCAGGCACTTATAATGTATGGTTCGCCAGTATGGGGTAAGTGCGCCAATACTCACATTAAACAGCTCCAAATCATGCAAAATAAAGTACTTAAAATGATTTTACGACATCCTTGGCACTTTGCAACAATAATGTTGCATGAACATGCCGGAATTCTGCAGGTCGGTACGAAAATTGAAATACTCAATACAAACTTTTTTGAAAGATGTGTTCGTTCTGACAATACACTTATATAAAATTTAAAAAATTAAGATTCTATTTATTTATTTACGTTTTTGTTAATACATTTATTTATACAGGTTTTGTTTATTTATTTATTTACTTTATGTGTAGCGGACTATTATTTATTTATTTATTTGCCTTCTTATTTATTTATCTATTAATATTTATATTTATTTATTTAACATATACCTACTTTCAGTAGTTATTTTTCTTTCCTCACTGTGATATTAAGTAAGACATAAAATAATCAAAATATTTATATAAAGGTTTTTTTTCCATAATTTTTATTTCAAAGCTGTCACAAAATAATGCATAATTTTCTAACAAATTATAAATTTTTCATTTGTAAGATCAGACTTAACGATCAAATCTCTGTGCAAGCTGTGCAAATATTTAAAAAAAATCCAATGTTATTTATGATGAAAACAATAAAATATGTATCTATCTATCTCAGTACCCCAATTTCTGGCGGTTCATATTTCAAAAATGATCAAAAGTCAGTGTTGAAAAAACCATTTGTATGGTAGGTACGGTTTTTAAAATGATAGAATAAACAAATTACTGCGAAATATTGGCCTACAAACTCCAAATACGAAGTTTGAAGTAAATCCGTCCACCCATTGTGGCTTGAGCCTCGGTGACAGACTTTTTGACGGACAGACGGCCAGATGGACAGACAGCCAGAAATTGGGACACACTTTTATTGACTTCTCTAACGTGGTAAAATCATACCTCATAATCAGTTTGAGTTCGAAATCTCAGCACGATTGCAATATCTTTCTCTTAAGTATACTAAAGTATACGAGAAAGTGGATAAAAGTGAAACATCAGACGATTGCGTAACAAATCCGCCGACTTTTGCATAAAAAATGAGCCCAAGAGCATCAGCTAAACTTCACACTCAGAGACAATATCGCGTGATGAGTCGAACAATAATGCCCCCATAACTATCAATCAACTCTCAATGGAACACGACCGATGGAATTCTTAATCCAAGCCATGGCCGTTGGCGAAAGAAGAGCACTGAAATCGGACACCGCTCAACATTCCCCGATTATATTTTGCAAAATTATCACTGAACCTCTTAGCTGATCCCTTTTGACAGGCGACTTCATTCTCAATATTTCGACACATACAATACAACACAATTTGCATAAAATGTCGTTAATCGGGCGCGTTGATGAGCATTGTTCATTAATCTTTTCACCAGTCAGAATACATGCGCCCCAACAGCGTTTAAGTGCAAAATGCGGGAGGGCGTGTTTCCATCAATCCGACGTACGAAATTGAATTGGATGTTCTTAAAACCTATTTATAGGCGAATGCACAAGACTATCTCAAATCGTAATCCCATTCTTATTCTAAATAGGATGAAAGATATGACAGACTTCGGCTCAACGCCTGTAGCGAAGCCCCAGCTGTGGACAGCTGCAGCTAAAAAGGATGTGGTGCAGTGCTCTCTGTCCGGGCTAGAGAATTAAATTAATAATTGTTGTCTGTCTGTCTGTCAGGGTGTCACTCCATCACTCCACCTAGTCATTTCGTTGCAGATTCTTCTCGCAAATGGATGCGAAATTAAATCAACAAGTTTCGCTTTGGATTCGTTTCGCACTCTTGTAAGGGGACGGTTGCTTGACGTTTTGGTGTATTTCCATCTTGACCTGTGAATAGTCGCTAGCACTGTGATACAGATGAAGGCAGCTGCAAATGCAGCGAATACAATGTTAAAATATTAATTAAATTCTATTCCTTCAGGGAAGATGATAATATAGCAAGAGTGTCTGGATTTGAATGGGCTGGGTGTCGTGTTTCTCGCGCTGACGCCATCCATTGAATATTAACTAAGGTCCTACCCGCTGGGCCAATAGGGAGTGTCACAATTCTGTGGTGCAATTCTGTGTTATTCGGGCAATGCCATGCGAAATTCATCTCCACATAGGAGAGATTCGAGAAATGCTTTGTGGCTAAAAGAGTGGTATGCACTACAGAAACAATGGCACCGTGGTTTTGGGGCATACAAAATACTGTACAAATGGACCAAATTTCGGCACAGCGTCTGGAGGTATAGCTCTGCTTTTTCCGTCCATTAACCCTTAAATGCATGAGGTCGGCCCCCAGTATGCAGACCAAGCTAATTTAATGTAAAACCACTCAATAAACACGAATTGGGCATTATTTTTTCTGGAAAATGCATCATTTTCCTGGAAAAGAGGAAAAAGGACGATTTGCTATGTGTACCAAATATGGTACACTATGCATGCACGCATATTTAGAAAAAAACAAAACCAAATTTATGTGTTAAAATTATGTTTTATTTTTAATTAATTAATTAAGAAAATATTTATAAAAACGAATGAATGAATGAAAAATGAGCTAAAATAATAATATGCGACGTTTTTAGTGTAATTATAATTATTATTATTCAGTCTTAGTGCGATAATTGATAATTGCGTTTATCGTTCAACCATAGATAAACATTACACTTTGCGCATAAATGGAACGGTTGTTCACTTGCTTGCCTTCACCACCACATTTCGAATTTTTGCACCGAGCTCATCCGTCATTAATTGGCAGGTTACCATCATGTCGCAAATGATTAGGCGGCTGATGTTGGGTTTGGCCTCGCGGGACTTACAAAGGTACGTCTCGGCGACTACCTTTCTTTCTCTTTTCTGTCATATTTCTCAGCACGTAGGATACCTCCATATGGAACTTCTTTTCGGTTATCAAAATTGAAGGGTTTGCTCTTTTGAAAAGTAACCATACATTTACCATGCAAATGTCGAGTAAATGTTAGAACATTCTGATGTACCATTTTCGGCTTTTTAACCCAATCTTTAGGCGACCAAAAGAAGAATCCATAAGGTCTTGCTCGCCCATGTGCAGATTGTATCCTTCTATTATTTGAGGACAGGGAATCCTGATTACTTTGTGGTGCTTCTTATTCCATCGTTCAAAAGTAGAGACGTCGACAGCAACACTATGTTCCGCTAGCAATGGTTTCATGCCAACGAAAGTAGACACCAGGTTAACGACCTTTTTTATCTTTCCAAGACATTGTTGTCAACTCCACAATTTCATCATGATCTTTGGGTCAGGAAGTTTACAATTTGTTATTCGATTACGATTTATCGTTCCAATGCTGTGAATGCCTACGGTCCGCTGATAAATCAGTAATGGTATGGACATGTAAAAGTTATCCATATATACTATATAATTTTAAAAACGGGGAACTTCACGTTTCATACGTACTACAATATTAGCAGACGCCTTCAAATCAGGTTCTCCTGGCCATAAATGATGGGCTTCTCCAGTGCAAATTTCAAACTTGTACATGAAACCGTTTGTATCGCAAATGGCGAAGAATTTGAATCCCCATTTCTTTGGTTTATTTGCGCAGTTGCGTAAGCATCTGCTATCTCTGGTTCCAATTTCGAGCTCCCAAGAAGAGTGATTTGCTCTTCGTACTTTCCTTTTTTTTTCAACGAGCTCTTTCAAAATCATCGGAAGTTATGTCAATAACAATGCCCTTATACAAGGTGGCGCAAAAATAACCTTCCGATGTTTTTTGGTCACCGACCGATTATTGCTCAAATAAATAGTCACCAATATTCCGCGTTCTGGAGCAGTGTAGCGTAACATTGTTTATTAACGTGTATTTCGCATGTGTTTACTACACAAATGTCAAAACAGAACTGACATTAGGGGCCAATCGCAAAATTTATAGCATTTTCTGATAGGAGGATTACTTTTGCGCCACCTTGTACCTACAGCATTCTTCGCGTACGTGGCCCAACTTGTCATTCTCTTCACTGAGAGCATTTCCGGTGGCAGCTTCTCATTGTTGAGAAATACGCCAGAAATTGCTCCATCATCCAATATGGCGTAACTGGTTTCGTCCCGATATCTCACGCGTTGCGATATTTGATTTTCATCAAATCATCCAATCCGTCATCTTCACATTCCTTTGCATCATCAGACAAATCACCATTGTTAGGTATGCCTACCATTTCAAAATCGCCAGTATCACAAATCATATCCGCCACCTCATCAGCGTTGTACCTCTTTTCGACAATAATAACGAAATCCATGTCTATAATCTACAAACACATTACAAAAATAATAGTCAAATGCATGGTGTACCATATAAATTTTGTTTAAGTGTTTTAAGTTAATAAAAAAATATATTTGCGCTCTCGTCAGAGAGCGACATCAAATAAAAGACTTTATTTAATTTTAATAACTTTTTATTGAAGTCAAAGCTTCAGATCCCTTACCCTTGGTGGGGGGAAATCTTCCGCTATACGAAGTGACTGTTGGTATGGTAGACTTAAGACTTAACAACTTGAGATACATCGATCCCCTTTTATATTGCTTAATTGCTAACGCAGCATTTTGACTGCGGATATTCTCGCACCAGTTGCTAAAGGCAAAAAGTGCTGAGTCACATTTCCTGCTCATATTTTATAAACATTGAAGCAATGGATCTTTAAAACATAAACATTGATTAGGACAAAAAGTGCTGACTACAATTATTCTTTCTCATAGCATCTTTTTGTGTACATTGAAAGTATGGCAAAATGTTTATTTATTGAATTTGAAATCTAGATGCGCACAAGTGGGTTCCGATATAACATATATGGTACATCCAAAATCAGAAAAAAAAACTATTCGGAAATATCAAATTTGATCAAGATTCTTTTTATTTAGCTAAAACAAAGCACAACGTACTCATCAATACTTATTTCCACAGGAATAATAAATGCGATAGTTTTTTTTTTCACTATTGGAACTTACTTAAGAAATTACGTGTAAAAAGTGCATTCGATCACTTCGGCAGCTTACTGACAAGTGAAACAAATCGTAAGTGATCTAAAACGGTATTTATATAAAAGATAATTTTGTCTGTTACGATTTAAAGCGTACAATCGTACGCTTCAGCTTAATTTACTAGATTACCGTATGATTAAAGATATGTACCATATATGGTACGGTATGCATTTAAGGGTTAAGGTATTCTTGTATTGATTTCAAGTTTTGCATTAGGTATTTCGAAGTAAAAGTTTGAATTTGAACGTCGATCCCCTGCCAGGCCACAGTCATTTCTATGCAAATTGCCAAAATATTGACAATGTACGAGTAACTGTACGAGTTTTATGGACCTCCAAGTAATAAGCAAAGCCCACAACAAGTGCACAATTACACGACTCTTGCAAAGGTTTGACTCTTGGCCATTTATGAGCTGATAGCCAAAGATGGAATTCGAGAAAACTGAAATGTCCCACGGCGGCACCTGAGTTTAACCGACAACGCCTTCCCGTAGTCGAATTCTTGTTCCATTCGTGTGTTTGCTCTGCAGAGATGCGCTCTTCACCATGTTTTATGACTCCTCATTTGTTGATTTATCTCGGCTGTGCTGTGAATGGAATAGGTACAACGATCCAAAGGCCGTATATATTCTAATCGCAACAGTAAATAAGGCCCCCGGATAATGTTATAAACGTTTTTGGCGGTGGTAATACCAGTATTTTGATCCAGGGTAGCTTCTGCTTCATGCTTCGCGCAGCAGCGAAGCGTATTCGCTTTGAGCTGAGTATGCGCGCGATCACAGAGGATGATTTGCATCCATTATACAGGTGGTTGATTGTTTAAATTACAGTGCTTTATGGTTACTTCAAGTTGTTGGTTGTTCACTTAACCGATGATCGTATCCGACCGTCCGCCCGACAGCAGTGGAGTTGTTTAGATGATTTTCGTCGAATCACAGGAAAATGTTTTCTCGTAGCCATCGGGAGTTAAATGGTTTTTTTTTTAATTTTTTTTCGATAAACGTTTAACTTTTAAGAACAAATAAAAATTATATTTAAAAAAGTACTTAATACTAGGAATCAATCTGTTTAACGAGTTTTTAATGTCTGTGTCTGGCAGCTGACCAACTGTGCGGTAACATGGCAAGAAATCTGGTAAGTATGATAGTAGGTAAATTATCGGTTATAAATTACCAAACTATCTGGGGAAATGCAGCCCAAACATCCTGCGATAGATGTACATTGCAATTGTGAGACCAATAATTGCAGGTGGCAATGGTGCGATGGAAGTGATTGGTAGGTCGTGCGTTCGAGTCCCGACCAGGGCCATGATTTTTATAAATTGAATACACACAACAAAAACAGATCTCCCTAAAGCAATTTAGGCGCCACCTGTGGAGAAAAAATGTCCATCGTACCAAACTTCTTTCCTATCCATCTATTCTTTCATACAGTAAGTAGCATCCAAAAATAGGCAATGAATCATTTGCTGGGAGCTACTTACAGCAACAAAAGAAAAATGCCTGCGCTGTAGTTTCCACTATAAGGGTACTGTGTCACAGAAAATGGAAATCCCTTTAGCGCACGCAAATTATGAAAAAAAAAATCACATACGGAGCAGTAGCATGGGCGAAACGAACCAGTCTAACCACGACAAGAGAGACACTCATCAAAGTGCAAAGACTGACGTGCCTGTACATTACCGGAGCCATGCGTAGCTGCCCAACCGCAGCCATGGAGGTGTTATTGAAATTAACCCCTCTACACATCATGGTAATGAACGCGGCAGACAAAACAATCCTAAAGGGGACCTTACACGGTCAATCGGTCGACATCATGCATCGTGTATGTGTGGATTGACGCTACCCCTTACACAGTTCAATCGATTCACGTCAAATTTTTATTTTTTGTGAGTTTTCGTGGTGTACGGATGTGCGATGAGTGAAACGGACGATTGTATTGCATAGGTATATTGCTCTTGCAATATATTCTTGAATTGTACTGCGAGATGAACACGGATATTCGCTGTCTTTAATGAAAATAATTTCATTAAAATACCAAATAGTTGGTTCACTGAAATTATCAACACCGGATTCGCTTTTGTTTAATTCATTTAAACGTTTTAGATCGCGCCGAAAATTCGTTCTCAACGTACCTACTTATTTTTCCAGTGACATCCGCTTTTTGTGCATCAGGATACTTTTCTTTATACTTTTGCAGTAAAACTTCATAATGTTGCATTTTTTTGTTTCGGTCGCAATAATATTTTCCTTTGACATCTCATAAACTCGGTAATGACCGATAGGTTTCAATCCGTGACACAGAACACAATGAAGTAATTACGTCAATCCAACCCATACACATATCAATCAGCATGACGTTCATCATGCAAAATCAAACTTGCTTTGATTTTCGTCAATCAGACTTCATCAAATGTGTGTGACTCATACAGATACATTTTCACAAACACATGCTAGTGATTGATGTCATTCGATTGGCCATGTAAGAGCCCCTTAAGGATGGCAAAAGAGGGAACCGGAAGAGGAAAATGCATCGGGTCGAAAGATCACGATGACTTACTCAAAAAACTCCCACTTCTTGCCATACCAAGGGATGATAGCATCAGGAAATTCAACTTCGAGAAGAATTTCCAGATAAAGCTCAGCAATAAGGAGAACTGGAGCAATGAATCCACAACTTATCGACTGAGCAACCACACAACAAAGTGGTACACGGACGGCTTAAGGACCAAGGAGGGAACTGGTGTAGGAGTGTTTGGGCCGGGAACCAAGCACTACGAATCCATGGGTAAATGTACCAGCATCTTCGAGGAGGAAATATGTGCAATAGACAGGTGCGTAATTAACCCCGAGAAAAACTACAGAAATTGCAACATAGCAATAATGTCTGACACTCAAGCAGCCATAAAGCCTCTTGACGCCTACGACATCAAGTCAAAATTCGTGTGGGAACCCTACAAGGACTGAATAAACTAGGCAAGAACAACAGAATCTCCATCTGCTGGGTACCTGGCAATGTTGGCATTACAGGCATTCAGGCAGTGGACTCTCTGGCAAGAAAAGGGTATATCATAAAAACGTTTGTTGGTGCTTGGGAAATATTATTAACTCGGCCTAGTCATATGTCCCGACACTCATTTAAAGTGAAATTCCAGATTTTATCTCTTATGGATTGCAGCTAGTTCAATGCTCCTAGATGGCGTTCATTGGTTATCTTAATCTTAATTGGATGGAGCGTTGGTCGCGATTTTGAATTTTAAGGGGATATTGGTTCTTGAAAAATAACTCTTCTATTGTCAACCTTAAAAATGTTTTTTTTTTATATTATTTAACGGCACATACAATAGAAAGGACCTACAATTTTAGGACACGTCCGAACGGTAAGTTTGAGAAGCTTCTTATGACAATTGTCACTCTTGGATATTTGTCAGACTTTCATAAGATTTAGGGCAGTGCAACAAAAACTTAAGGTGTTACTGAACCCGCGGGTTTCGAATTGAAATACCTCGATTTGTAGTCCAACGAACTTACCACTGAACCACTGAGTCCAATTAATAGTTGTAGGAAATTTTTTATCCCTTCAACTTTGGTTTTACTGTTTTTTTTGGTCGATATTTTTGAAGAAAAACTTCTTTACGCACGCTTGACTTGGGGAGTAAGCTGGTGAATGCGACACGGAAGTGCAGACCAATGTAGACTTCCGGCGTAACGGAAGTGCAGACAAACGTAGACTTCCGGCAACACGGAAGTGTACACTCTTTTGTTACAATCCATACAATTTAGTCGGCGGTAAGGTTCGTGGAATGGGTAAACACCCTTGAATCTTCTTAATAGAGGGCAATACTAAGCTCATCATCTATCCAAACCGATCCAAAGGAGAAAGCTATATCCAAAACCGTTGCCGCCAGATGGAATTTACCTGAAGTGAGTAAAGTCATTGTGTCCATGAATCGCAGTTCATTAGTTGGAAATATAGAGCGTCACCGTCATCGTCAGATTTTCAGGTCGGACGGCAAAAAACCAAAGTTAGAGCTAGGGAGCTGAAATTTATAATATAGACTCTCCAGTGGTACTTGATGCTCATGTGTAAATATTTTCAAAATTCGCCCACACGCCCACAATTTAAAAAAAAAACCAAAGTTTGAGCTAGGGAGCTGAAATTTATAATATAGACTCTCCAGGGGCCCTTGATGCTCATGTGTAAATATTTTAAAAATTCGCCCACTGACACGCCCACAATTTAAATTAGATGGAGCGAAAGAAGTTTTACTTCAGTCGTGTGGTCTTTTTGATTTGTTTTCATTTCGTTGCAATTATTTGATAATCATTTTTTTTAGCTAGGTCAAAATCGTTGAAAGACAACGCTGGCGAGCTTTGCGATAGTGTGGGACTTGAAACACTACCATTTAAATTTTTCGATCCCTATGTAGATCAGCATTACGTATGTACCACGGCGCAGTAACAATATTGCGTAATACTTGATTCCCAGATATTTTGCTTCATTGGAGAGATGTGACGCTTTCTAGCACTGGCTGAGTCAACCCTAGCTTCCTCCTTCTCGTAAAGAGAAAAACCTCAGTTTTGAAAGAATTGATCGAGAGCCGATTCCTAGTGCACCATTCGTCGATCACGTTTAAGGTCGCCTGCGCCCTGGCGCAGACAGTCGCTAGGCATGATCCAATAGAAAGTACGGGAACATCATCCGCGTACGTCTCAGCATTCTGAACGATGCCATTTTCTTACTGCACATTTGTTTAATGTGCCTTACTGCATGAATTACTGCGTGCGTCCTTGCTGCAAATCTGTCTCAGTCATTACGAAGCATCACATATCGAATACAATTTTGAATTCAACAAAAAAAATTCTACTACAATTTGATATAACATGAAAAAATACCAGTTTTCTTCTGATAGGTTATTTTGAGTTGTGAAATTAATTTAGTGATTATATTTACAAATACATATTGTTGAATTGTGCATTGAAATGGTAGATGATTAATTGATTAATTTACTAGTAATTCTTTTGCGCCAAATTTTCTTGTGAGCTCTTTCGGAAGTCTAGGCACGCGTTCTTTTTTTCTAATCGGAACTGGGCAAACCATTGCTGTTTTATTAAAATTGAATGTAAGTACAGATATATTCCATTTATACTATTTACGAACTATTTGAAGAAAAATGTGCGATTTGCAATTTTCTTGCCATACGATTGGTATAGTCCGCCCAATATCAAGAGACGCAGTTTTCCATGTAAAAAAATGGTTTTCTTATGGAGCTTTGTTTCTCATCCCATAGTGGACGGACTATACATCATATACGACCCCTGACAAGGCATAGCCAAACATTCGAACTCGATACCATAAATCATGCTCGATATCTTAAGCCGTAATGCCAAACTCACATAATTCAGTGACGTACTGCTTGCTTGCCGATGCGGTGACTCGGTCCCAGTTTAAAAAAAGAGTCGTCTCACGGTCTTATGAGGGGAAACAATTGGTCAAGATGCGACTAAATAGCTGGGCAACTCAGCAGTACGTTTTCTCTTCACTGAGTGGCTTAACTTTTTTTCTTAAAAAGGAATAGCAGTCGACTTCACAAGATCTGTTTTCAGAAACTCGGCTGACCTTCAATATCAAAACCAACGCACAGTGGTACAAATATTAATCTAGTTGGACAATATTATTTTTTTAATATTTTTAATTTTTTTTTTGTTTCTGTTTTTCCATAGAAATAATGTTGAAGTACAAATGTGCAAAATATTAAAGCCATCCCTGTTTTTAATAAAACAGCCCAAAGTATAGATCGATTCTAATCAGCTGATTACAAGTTTTGATTGTCAAACTTTAAGATCGTGCTGAGCAAAGTGAAGTAAAAGAAAATGGAAGTTAATTTTGAGAGTAAGAACAATAAAATAAAATAGTTAAATTATATAAAAAATATGTTTATATATTTTTTTGTAATTTTTTGTTTGTAATACACTAACAATTGTATGAAATGTAAAATTAGATGGTTTTTTGTCTAGGCTTTTGGAACTGTCGAGAGCTGATGGCCAGATAAAATTTATGTCGTGTTGTTAATTGTGTAGGGATCAGTCCGTATACCAAGTTTTGTGTGCCTTTCTCTGCCTATTACAAAGTTATGACATATTTTTCTAGCCCCGCATATCGAAATCCGATTTTTCGAATGCTTCTTGCACATTTCCTACAAGCTGCCTAATGCCTATACACAAATGGAAAACAACTAATGAGTTTCGATATCAGCTAGGGTTGGTGGTGGATATTTCTAAACCAGGAAGTGAAACCACTAATGACGGTAACACGGCTCGAAGGTTTTTCAAGAATCCGTCAAAATCATCGGAAATAACTGAAATAAGTGTTGATCCAATATCATCATTTGGAATAGTTTTGAGTGCAGTTTCAAATGGTTTTAATATAAATACTGAACAATTTGCTGCTTTTTGTCGGAATACTGCAGTTTTGTTTGTGTTGTTGCATCCCTGGTACTATATGCCCGCAAGCGTGCATAAAATACTGATTCATTGAGCTAAAATAATCAAGCATGCATTGGTGCAAATTGGTCACCTTACAGAGGAAGCTCAAGAAGCAAAGAACAAAGATTGCAAATTTTATAGAGAGCATTATAACGTGGTTTCCCAGCCGGGGTAGGCTAAGCGGGAATGCCTGGGTCCTAGAAATAGAAAAGTGGGAGGGGGGAAAGAGTCGACCCGCGAATGAGCACCCAGGAAATGTGCGACAAATAAAATACTTGCAAAATTAATTTTAACTTTTAATTCACTTTATTTAACTAATAAATAACTTTAGTGCTTCCTGGCGTCGTTGCGGCGTGGCTAAGCTCCGGCGGTAAAACTCCTCGACTCCTAGGCGCTATCCTCTTATATAGGCGCCTATTGGGGTGAGTTTTCCTGTATGGTGTTTCGGTGGTGGTGCTGCTTCTGTGGCGTCTCTGTGGTGGTGCTGCTTCTGTTGCTGGTGTCTCTGTGGTGGTGCTGCTTCTGTTGCTGGTGTTGTCTCTGCTGCTGTTGATGTTCTCGTTGTTGTTGTTGTGGTTGTTGTTGTTGTGGTCTCTGCTGCTGTTGTGGTCTCTGCTGCTGTTGTGGTCCCTAGTGCTGTTGATGTTGTTCTGTTGTTGTTGTTGTGGCCTTCTACATAACTACACTACACTACCAACTACTATCTATTTAACTCCCTTCTACCAACTACTTCTAAGAGGGGCGAGTACCTGGGCCGCAATAAGCTGCGAGCCCTGTGTCCTCGCTGCCCGCTCTTGCTACGTGAGCCCGTAGTGTCCACCAGAGCGCTTCTGCTCCACACATGTTGGCTGGATCCAGCTGTCATGTGTCTGGTCCGGCGGCCACCACTCGACTGACTTTCTATATTGTGGGAGTCATGCGCATCCAATCAGTGGTGAAATTGCGAATGGGGTAAGTGTGGGCACGCGTGTTGGTATTGGTAGGAGTGTGCGAGTGTGTGTGCCGTGGTGGGTTGGTGGTGGTGTGGTGAGTTTTGTCGCTGTGTTTGGCGCCGTATTCGGCTTGTTGATGTATTGGTGGTGGTGGGCAGGTGTTTTTGTGCGACAGCACATGTGGCGAAGATTACTTCGTTACATCCCCCTCCTGCTTCAGCAATCAACATCCGGTGGGTGGGATGTCGACGGCTACTCGTTAATTCAGCATCTCCCATTGTCCGTGTCTTCGTTATGACTGGTCTCGGGTTTCCGTGGTTTCACTCTACGAATGGTTTTAAATTTTTCACATGGGCTGTGATTTGCGTCTTACCGCCTTGTGTATGTTTGAGTTTTACCAGAACTGGAGAGATAAACGTACAAACTCGATATGGTCCGTTGAATTTCGGTGCTAGTTTAGCTGCGAAGTGATCCGTAGCCTTTGACAGTGGATGTTGGCGTAATAGCACGAGATCGCCAATTTTGGGTGACCAGGCACGCCGTCTCAGATTGTAGTGCCTTGCTTGTTTGGCAAAGGCTTGGTTGGTGTTACTACGCACGATCTCAAATATGGCGCGTATTTTTGATGCGCGATGTTCCGCAGACTGCGGTGTGATTCCTTGTCCCACAGTCACCTCGGCATAGAGTGTCTTTGGCAGTCGCAGTTCTCTTCCTTGTACCAGAAAGGCGGGGCTGTATCCAGTCGATTCTTGCTTACTGGAGTTGATCGCCAATGTGAGTTCTGGCAAAAGTTCGTCCCATCGTTGGTGATTTTCTTCCGTGAACTGCGCCATCATTGTTTTTATCGTCCGGTTAGCCCTTTCCGTGGGATTCTCCTGTGGTGTATACGGTGCCGTGAATTGGTGGTGAACCCCGTTGTCGGCTAGGAACTTGTTGAATTCTCGGCTGGTGTATTGAGTTCCATTGTCCGATATGAGTGTCCTTGGTACTCCAAACCTGGCAATTATCCTCTCCCTGAAAGCTTTGATGAGGGATTTGCTGGTCGCACTGCGCGCTGGGGCGAATTCGGTCCATTTGCTGAACTTATCGTGGAAAACGATCAGGAACGAATTTCCGTGCTTGGACCGTGGTAGTGGTCCTACAAAATCGGAGCATACCACTGTCCAGGGCTCTAGTGCGGGTGTGGAGAACATTTTACCGGCCTCTGCCCGTTGCTGTGGTTTATACCGCTGGCAGGACATGCAGCGGCGCACGTACTTCGCCACGTCCCTGAACATGCCCGGCCAGTAGTATAACTTGGCTATCCTGGCAATGGTTTTGTTAATCCCTAGATGTCCGGCGGTTGGCTCGTCGTGGCACTCTTCGAGCACACGTTTGCGTTGGTCTTCGGCAATACAGAGCTTCTAAGGGATGTACTCTTCGTCAAGGTAAGCGGTGCTATCGTGGATGTGTCGGTATAGGTGTTCTCCTTCAACGCGGTAGTCCGGGAAATTCAATGGTTCTTTTAAGACGGCGGCCTTCTTCTTGCCGTACCAGTCCTCTCGTAGGCGTGGCAGTTCAATGGCATGGAGTTCCTCGCCCACTTGGAGGGGCTGTCTCGAAAGAGCATCTGCTAGGATGTTGAATTTGCCTCGTCGATATTTCACCTCGTAATCATACTGCATCAGTTCCAGAGCCCATCGCGCGATTCGGCCTGATGGTGATTCTATGGAGTTGAGCCAACGTAGCGATTGGTGGTCGGTGATGATGGTGAAATGGTAGCCTTCCAGGTAGTGTTTCATCTTACGAACACCCCAGACGACCGCAAGGCACTCCTTTTCCGTAACCGAGTAGTTCACTTCAGCACCGTTTAGGGTCCGGCTAGCATACGCTATGACGCGTTCTTTTCCTTCTTGTTCCTGTAGGAGGACCACGCCTAGTCCACAGTCACTGGCGTCGGTCTGCAGCATGAACGGTAGCTCGAAGTCCGGGCATGCAAGGATTGGAGCCTGCGTTAGCCTTGTCTTGAGTTTATCGTACGCTGCCTGCTGTTCATTCTGCCATGTCCACTTTCTGCCCTTCCTTAGAAGTTGGGTCAGGGGTCCCACTAGTGTCGAGAACCCATCCACGAAGCGTCGGTACCATGAACAGATCCCCAGGAATCTGCGTAACTCCTTGATGTCCTTCGGTGGTGGCAGTTGGGCTATGGCGTCGATTTTGTCCGGGTCGGTTTGAATGCCTTCGCGACCGATCACGTGTCCTAGGTATCGGAGCTCCGTCTTGCAGAAGTGACACTTCGCAGGGTTGATCCTTAGGTTGGCTTGAATCAGTCTATCGAACACTCTCTTCAAATTGCTCAAGTGTTCGTCGAGTGTTCGTCCAATCACTACGATGTCGTCAAGGTATGCGAAGGCGAAGGGCTCTAGCTCTGGACCGATGACTTGGTCTAGGGCCCGCTGGAAGGTCGCCGGTGCCGAGTGTAGTCCGAAGGGCATTACTTTCCACTGGAAGAGTCCTCTCCCTGGTACCGTGAACGCGGTGTACTGTCGGCTGTCGGGGTTCATTGGTATTTGCCAGTACCCGTTGCGCAGATCGATGGTGCTGAAGAACTTGCCCTGTCGGAGTTTATCGAGAATTGGCTGTATTTGTGGTAGTGGGTATGCATCTCGAATAGAATGTGCATTAAGTTGCCGATAGTCCACGCACAGCCTCCACTCACCTTGCTTCTTTTTAACCAGCACTATGGGGGCACTGTGGGGGCTATTGGATGGCTCAATTCGGTCCTCTTGCAGAAGGGCGTTGATCTCTTGATCAATGATGGCCTGCATTGCTGGGTTTCGCGGGAAGTATCGCTGTTTGATTGGTCGGCTGTCGTTCATCTTGATGCTGTGTTCGGCGATGTGAGTAACCCCTTGTATACAATCGAACCTAGGTAATTCGTTAGCGAGAAATCCGTCGATTGTTTGTTCTTCACTTAATCTCTTACTCTGTGCTGGATTCATTCGGGAGTGATTTGGCCTGCTTCCGTCTGTAAACGTATCGGCTGTAGCTGTCGTGTCTCGGTCGGTCATGGATGATGTTTGCTGTTCCGGGATCTCGATAACGTCGGCGCCGAGACGTAGAAGTAGCCCCACTCGGGCCAGGAAATCCATGCCGAGTATGATGGGGTGAATCATGCGTTGCATGACCAATAGCTCTTGTGTATAGGTGTTATTGTTGTAGTTGACGTCGAGGGACGTCTTACTCTCAACTAGCACGTTGGTGCCATCGTCAAGTCGGGTATATGGGTTTTCGTTGGCTCTGGGTGTAATGTCGTTGGTGATTTTTCTCGCTGTTTCGGAGTCGATAAAGGATCGTGTTGCACCGGTATCGATGAGTGCGTCGAAATCTTCGTGTTCAATGGTGATGCGGGCGTATATGCGTGTGTCGTCTTTTAAAAATAGTTGAGGTGGGTTGGTGGAGGCATGACTTATGCGAGTTCCTGGTCGCTCCAATTGACAGGAACTCCCCTTTCGTTTCCCCCTCTACGACGGAAGCAATCTCTCGTACGAACATCTGGTCTGCCACAGTCCCAACAAAAGAGGACTTATGGGTTTTGGCAGTTCTGCCGCACGTGCCCTTCCTGGCCACAATGCCAGCAACGATTGTGTGACCCTGATGGTCTCTGGTTGGGTTGCCCTATGTTCGGCGTGTGATGCGTCGTGGGTATTGGGTAACGTGGTCCACTGCCAGGTGATTCCATGGTGTTTACTCGACTTGGACGTTGCTCAGCCTGGAGTCGCTCGTAGTCTTGCGCAAGGAGGATAAGGTCCCGTAGGGTTACAAAATCCTTGCGCCGGATGTACATCTTGTATTCGGGCCGGCAATTATTATATATTCGCTCCAGTTGCTGCTTTCGGCTCATATCGACGGCCCACCGCATAAGGGATTGAATTGCAGTGACGTACTCCGTGAATTTTTCGCGCGGGCCTTGGACTCGCCGGCGGATGTCGTCTTCCAGTCGTTCAAAAAACCGTGGTGGCAGGAAATAGAGCTGGAAGTCCTGCTTAAAGTCGCCCCAGCTTGTCCAGTCGCACTGGTTATTGCGGTACCAGGACAACGCTCTGTCCTTAAATAACTCCGGCAAAGTTCTGGTCATTCGGTTAAGAGGAAGACAGTAGCACTTAGCCAGCTCCTCCACTCGTTCTATAAATCCGAGTGGGTCCCTTCCTTCATCATAGCGGATTCCCCATTTGCGAACCTTATCGCAGACTTCTGCATCGCTGATGTCGGACTCTGGCATCTTCTCGTTCGCTGGTCCAGTTTGATTTTCGGAGCAGGTTTCCTCTTCTGAATCTAGCATCCTTTGTTCTCCTGTACTTGTGGTATTGTGCCGTTGTCCCACTAATTCGTCGCCTGATATTAGTACCGTTTTTCCGAACGGTTGTGTTTCTGCTGGTTTGATCGTATTTTTCCCTGTTGCGATGGTCTTCCAAGTGGTTGTATTGGTGCCGAATGCCTGTCCCGTTAGCTTTGGTGGCTTCAATGAAGTACCAGTGGTTTCCTCTTCTGTGTTGTTGTCGCTTGATGGATCTCCTATCGATGTCTGCCGCGTTGATTTGCTGTAACGGGCCTCTAGTTCTGTAAGCTGTGCTTTATTCGCCTCTCTACTATCGATGAATGTTGCCAGTTTTTTCCGTAGCTCTTTCACTTTGCCCATGGTGTTTCCCTGCAGTTCTTGTAGTACCGCTTTTATTTCCTCTTTGGTGAGTTCTTAAATCCACGATTTCCCCATGTGCACTGTTCTCGTTCTGGTCGTCTTTCGCTTTAGCTTTGTTGTTGTCCCTGCTCGGGCGCCATTTATAACGTGGTTTCCCAGCCGGGGTAGGCTAAACGGGAATGCCTGGGTCCTAGAAATAGAAAAGTGGGAGGGGGGAAAGAGTCGACCCGCGAATGAGCACCCAGGAAATGTGCGACAAATAAAATACTTGCAAAATTAATTTTAACTTTTAATTCACTTTATTTAACTAATAAATAACTTTAGTGCTTCCTGGCGTCGATGCGGCGTGGCTAAGCTCCGGCGGTAAAACTCCTCGACTCCTAGGCGCTATCCTCTTATATAGGCGCCTATTGGGGTGAGTTTTCCTGTATGGTGTCTCGGTGGTGGTGCTGCTTCTGTGGTGGTGCTGCTTCTGTTGCTGGTGTTGTCTCTGCTGCTGTTGATGTTCTCGTTGTTGTTGTTGTGGTTGTTGTTGTTGTGGTCTCTGCTGCTGTTGTGGTCCCTAGTGCTGTTGATGTTGTTCTGTTGTTGTTGTTGTGGCCTTCTACATAACTACACTACACTACCAACTACTATCTATTTAACTCCCTTCTACCAACTACTTCTAAGAGGGGCGAGTACCTGGGCCGCAATAAGCTGCGAGCCCTGTGTCCTCGCTGCCCGCTCTTGCTACGTGAGCCCGTAGTGTCCACCAGAGCGCTTCTGCTCCACACATGTTGGCTGGATCCAGCTGTCATGTGTCTGGTCCGGCGGCCACCACTCGACTGACTTTCTATTTTGTGGGAGTCATGCGCATCCAATCAGTGGTGAAATTGCGAATGGGGTAAGTGTGGGCACGCGTGTTGGTATTGGTAGGAGTGTGCGAGTGTGTGTGCCGTGGTGGGTTGGTGGTGGTGTGGTGAGTTTTGTCGCTGTGTTTGGCGCCGTATTCGGCTTGTTGATGTATTGGTGGTGGTGGGCAGGTGTTTTTGTGCGACAGCACATGTGGCGAAGATTACTTCGTTACAGCATCATACAAGAAAATTCTGCAGGGCCAGCACTATAGAAGATTTGTTCCACATACTCCTTATAACATCCGATCCAATTATAAGCTTTTTTCGACAGCCACTAAAAAAGAAGTTATCAACACTTTCTCCTGAAGTGATTAGCCTACTTGAAAACCCTGAAGAGGCTTTAGCAACAGATAAAGATATTTTGGATTTAGATGATTCGAGTTCAAGTTCTTTTATTTCTGATAGTGATTTCGATTCAAATTAAATATATTCTTTTTTCGCGATTATGTAAACGTAAGTCAATCTATGTTGAAAATAAAAATCATTGAACATAAACGATTTTGTTGAGTTTTTCTTCTTTCAAAGTTAAATAAGTGATATCTCAACAAAATTTCCTTAAATCGATTTAATATTCTAAAAATGTATAAACAAATAATCAAATTTTAATAAAAACAATAAAAGCTCTCATTTCAAAATAAAAAAGCGGCAGTGCGAGTCGGACTCGCCCCCGAGGGGTTCCGCGCGAATTATAATTATTATTTACTTAGGCCCCTATTACAGATTTATTATTAGAAAATAATGGTTCACGGTTTGCGCATAAGGTTTATGTTTATGAAATTAAATGTTTTTTTTTTTTATATTTGAGTTGATTGAATGAAGGGTAAATTGCGGTTTACGATTTATGACGTATTAAAAAAACCTACTTACTAGAACCAATTTTCGGTGGAAGTTTGCATGGTAATGTACATCATATATTTATACCCTATTCTAAGGGTATATTAATTTTGACGCATAGTTTGTAACATACCTTAATATTGCCCTTAGACCCCTAAAAGTTACTATATTTATGATCAGCATCGATAGTAATGTCGATCTAGCCATGTCCGTCCGTCCGTCCGTCCGTCTGTCGGCAAAAAATAGGCCTTTAAACTGGACCTAGAGAGCTCAAATTTTAGCCATATACTCTCTAGGGTCCCGAAATAATCAAGTTTACGAATTTTTTAAATCCACCCACAGACACGCCCACAAACTCAAAAAAACAAAATTTTGGAAAAAATCGAATTTTGAGCTAGAAAGCTGAATTTTTTTAAATATGATCTATGACTCCTAAAACTGCTCGGGATAAAAAATTTTCAAAATCCGCCCACTGACACGCCCACAAATAAATAAAATAATTTTTTTATACCCTATTCTAAGGGTATATTAATTTTTGAAAATCCAAAGTTTGAGCTAGGGAGCTGAAATTTATAATGTATACTCTCTATGGGCCCTTTATGCTCATGTGTAAATATTTTCAAAATCCGCCCACTGACACGAACACAATTTTTTTTTTTTTTTTGAAAATTCAAAGTTTGAGCTAGGGAGCTGAAATTTATAATATATACTCTCTAGGGGCCCTTTATTCTCATGTGTTAATTTTTTTTTTAAATCCGCCTACGGACACGCCCACAATTAAATAAAACAATTTTATTGAAACACCTTTAAATCCTTTAAATGATATATAACAAAATATGTAGAGCGTTCTTAAAAATTCAACCATACTTAGACTTTTGTCACGCCCACTTATGAGGGATAGGAATAAGAATAGGGTATCCAACAGTTCGCCCAAGCGGACTGTAGCCCGTCCCTATGTTTTTTTTTTAGTTTTATTATTCTTTTATTTTAGAAGTTACAGGACACACATTTTACCACTTTGGAAGTGTCTCTCGCGCAAACTATTCAGTTTGGAAAAAAATGACATTAGAAATCTCAATATGATTTTTGAAGACCTATCCATAGATACCCCACACGTATGGGTTTGATGAAAATTTTTTTTGAGTTTCAGTTCTTAGTAGGTAGTATGGGGAACCCCTGTGCCTGTGCCATAGACAGGTGCGTTCGAATAAACCTAGAGAAAAACTACAGGAATTGCAACATAGCAATAATGTCTGACAGCCAAGCAGCCATAAAGGCTCTTGACGCCTACATTATCAAGTCAAAATTCGTGTGGGAATGCCTACACGGACTGAATAGACTAGGCAAGAATAACAGAATTTCCATCTGCTGGGTACCTGGCCATGTTGGCATTACAGGCAATGAGGCAGCGGACTCTCTGGCAAGAAAAGGGGCAGAGGAACCCTTCATAGGACCTGAACCATTCTGCGGGATAGGAGAACACACTATACGCGAAGAGTTCAGGAGACTGGAGGAAGAAACAAGGGCAAAAGCCTTTCTCAACCTCCAAGGTCTGAGGCAAGCAAAGAAACTCTTAGGAAATTACAACCAAAAGAGATTCAAAGCTTGTATCGGCCTTAACAAAAACAACCTAAGAATCCTTACAGGCCTCCTCACGGGGCACTGCAGACTCAAGGAGCACCTGAGGAAAATGGGCATATCGGAGGACGGGCTCTGCAAATTAGGTATGCAGTGAAACCGCCGAAACTCCAGACCACATACTGGAATCCTGTGGGGCACTGGCCCACAAAAGGATGAAATATTTGGGCAGGCACCAAATAACAGACAAGGACATACAAACCATGGACCCACAGCTCATTCTCAGATTCATCAAAGAAACTGGACTGGACGCCGTGCTCTACGGAGTGTGACCTGCCAAGGATAAACCAGAGCAATACCTCGACATGCTTCACAAAGAAGTATCTAGAGAGGCTCTGAAAGAGGGCACGAACCTCTCCGAGGCACAAGCAAGGGGACAGAATGGACCAATAGGTCGCAGTGTAATATACCCTAACAAAAATATTATTATTATTATTATGGGGAACCCCTAAAATTTATTGTTTTTTTTCTATTTTTGTGTGAAAATCTTAATGCGGTTCACAGAATACATCCACTTACCAAGTTTCAACAGTATAGTTCTTATAGTTTCGGAAAAAATATGATGTGACATGTCTGGACAGACAGAAAAACATGACGAATCAATAAGGGTTCCCTTTTTTTTGCCATTTGGCTACGGAACCCTAAAAACGAGTGTGCTTTAGACCACACGACTGAAGTAAAACTTCTTTAGCTCCATGTATATGTATATACAGTCAAAATCGCTTATAACGACATCGGTTATAACGACGTATCGGCTACAACCACCAAATTCTTAGGCCCGAATCAGCGCCATTGTAATTCCATTGAACGACAATCGCTTATAACGACATATCGCTCACAACGACAGATTTTACCCTGTTTTTAAATTTAATATCGGTTAAAACGACTAAACGACGCAGCTGTTGGCGCAACTGATTTTATTTTCTAGAACGGTAAACTGATTCTCTGTAGATGCGATGTATCTAAGTTCGCAGAATCTGGGATATGTTACAGTTACCGTTTGTAGACGTTATTTTTTGCTTTTGCGTTTTTCGAGTTTGTTCTACGTTGGGGAAGTTTTACTCAGTGCAAATTTTTCAGTGGGACAAGTGGTTGTAGAAGTTTGATTTAATTTTGTGAGGCGAAAAGTTGTATATTCTTATCGGAAAATGAGTCAAAAAAGAAAAATCTGTACTAAGCAATTAGATATTTCCACTTTTTTCAATAAACAGTAAACGTATATTTGTGAATGTGTATTCCTATTATTTTATGGCTCAAAATCAAAGAAAAATTAGGGAAAAAAAGTAAGTATATACATAGCATGATATCGGTTATAGGGACCTATCGCTTATATCGACCAAATTCGTCAGTCCCTTGAAAGTCGTTATAACCGATTTTGACTGTATATATATATATGTATATGTATAATATATAGGCACAATACATATATACATATACATATATTAATTTCCTACAAACATTTAAATTTATTAAGGGTTTTCATTGATATCTAAATTAATATTTTTGAATAGATTTTTTATTTTTATTCATTATTTTCAATATTTTGATTATCGGATACATCAGTAATTACTGTAGTTGATTGTAAGACCGAGACAATAGGCTTATGGTATGAGAAATAAGATACATATGTTTTCGAATGAAAATTAGAAAGGTATCTAGAAAAAAATGCATCGATTGTTGTTCCATGTCTGGTGGTAGGCTCATTTCGGTTATTATTCATTTATAGTTCTAATTTATCTTGTAGACAGTTTACCAAGAAATGTCCATCTTCGGACGCGAAATTAACATTAAAATCTCCCGCTAAAATTAGTTTCAACGTATGATAGTTTTCTCCTAATTCTTTAAAGCCTACTCGACCGTAAATCATAAGTCTTTTATATAAAAACTTTATAATATTATTAACTGTGTTATTATTATTATATGACATAGGACAAACAGGAAGAAGCTTCCACGAAATATTCATAGAACATAAACCAAAACAAAATACAAAGTCCAACTACGGTCTACACTATACATAATTAACAACAACCACAACTTTTCCGGCTTCGAACCAAACATTTCACCCATCCACATAATGTAAGAAGAGCAGACTACTTGACACCCTTAAAGAATATGAAATATACAAAGCCAACAAAACAGAAGAGGACAGATTACTAAACGACAAATTATTATTTAAAACAAACGCACTATATGACACCGCACTCAAGTACAGCACCTACTAACGCAACAAGAATGAAACCACACGTAAGACAGAGCAGGATAAACAAAAAGGAAACAAACAATAATAGACACCAGCATACATAAAACAAACTGTCAAACAACATAACATAATATATAAAAAATAACAAAACAATAAAAAAAGCGCCTGAAGATGAAATTTTCGTTTCGAAACGCGTAGCGTTGTGGTAAAATTAAAACTAAAATAAACACACAATAATAAAGACACAAATTTATCTTTTATTATTTCTCTTACCATTATGATGTTTGTTCCATCGTCCAAAACACAGTGAGCAACACATATATGTATCACCAATTGATGACTGAGATATATAATATATTTCATGCACTGGCTATGAGAGGAAGAGAGAAACAAAATGTGCGCGCGCACTGCTCTCTCTTGCTCCTACAGTGTGATACAGACAATAGGCCTGCACTGTGTCTTAGATATACGAAACGTAACTGGCTAAGAGAGAGAAAGGAAGAAAATGTCTCTCTTTTGCCCCTACAGTAAAATACGAAACGTTCTTTCTATCTTCACTTATATCTCCCTATCAACCTCGCCGATCACACTTTTCGTAACGCTTTCGTCACGCATTCACCAGCTCCTCAAGTCAAGCTTGCGTAAAGAAGAAGAACTTCAAAAATAATTTTGTCCACCTAGATTCTTGATTTTGACCACTGTGCAACGGCTTTGTTGGCTTAAAGGATGTCAAATGCAGTTAGGTATCGGAATGATGGATTTTTTGATAATTTTTTAGCAAGGTAAATTTCAGAATTTTATTATTTTTCGATTTTGTATGATTCGAAACTTTTTTCATTCTGTATTTCAGTCCTTCTAGCTAACGTCATGATCAACAGAAAAGCTAATCTCTTTTTCTACAAGAAAGCTCCTCTCTGATTGCATTCGGAATCCGCGGAATACTTTACTGAGATACAGACCAGGTTTTTAGTCACGTTCAAGGATTTCTTGCAATTTTCTACTACTGTATAATAAATTACTCCATTATAAGAAAGGCTGTTCCACACCCATTTCTCTGGCATTAATGTTCTCTAATTTACTGACTTGTTCGCAACTAAACACCGCTAATTAAAACCACTGCAATTACCCACTAATCGCCCGTCATCCGTGCCTAGTTGGTCAAATGGTCCTGAATAGCTTAACACCTCCTGGTAAATGCGAATACGGACATTAGCGTACGAAGCTGTGCGGATCGCATCTACCTGCTGCGTAAGAACTGCTGGCAGACTTGTTTACTCATTTTGCAGGTTTTCCTGCGCAGTTGGTAATTAATTTTGCAAACGTTCGTGATCGCTGTGCCAGCGACTGCACTGCGTCCTTAAGTGGATTCGCATCATTAATGTCAAACCGTAGTTGTGCCGTTTCAAAATCGGCGGACGGCCAGCGCGCCACACCGAGTTCCCGCGAGATGCTAATGAATCTCATATTCAAGGACCACAGTTCTATATTGACTATTCCTATCTATTGCATTTGATACAGATACTTCCTGGATAATGGTGATGCGATCATGGTATCCAACTGATTTGGGCAACCATTGCTCCAAATAGTTGCATTGCCACTAAATTATATCACCATCGTTACCCGCTGTGCGCCATGGGACACAAAAAGTATCACCGATCCAAGTTGGAAAGTTCTAAATCGTTGGTCTGAATTCGTTACCGAATTCTGGATGCCAAAGTTTCTTCGCAGTCGAGTATTGCAGTCAAATATGTCCACAAGGTCGTGTAGCGTTCTTGTTTCGCGCTAGTAGCATGCATTTAGCTTTCTGAAAAAGAGAAAACCTGTCCGTCTGTAGTGTCCCCATTGAGGGAGAGGGGAAGGAGTTCGTTATAATTGTACCACTCATTTACAATTGGCGCACTCAATGTCGTGCGGTGATGTGAACTTCTGTCGCCTGTAAGCCAGGTGGTTTTATGTACGCCTCCAAGATCAAGTTCAATGGTAATGGCAATCATTTGCACTAGTTTCTAATATGACAGAATTTACTGGACCTGTTGCAATTAGCGGCTGATGTGAGGGAAAACAAATTCCATTCGTAAAACGACTGTGAATCGAGGTTGCTTCCCATTGTCTCATTCCTGGTGCGGTCAAATGATTGCCTGTGGGGTTATGGAGATATTTTTCTGTGATTCGTGAATTTATGTTAACGACATGTTGAATGGCTGTAAACTGGTAAGTGATAGGAAAGCAATCTTTTTGTAAGGTTGAACATTTTTTGTTTCCTGGCAGAATATCAATCCAGGTTAGAGCATTCGATCATAAAATTGATGTCCGTTTTGTGGGCTAAAAAATTTCATACGAAAAAAGTTGTAATTTAAGCTGAACGCCGATAGTCGTCATCTAAGGAAGCAGAAATAGAGGCTGACTTTCTTTTCATGCGGCTTGACGCCGATATGAAGTACAAAACGCCGCAATTTGGGTACAAACAAATTAAAGGTCCTTCTAAACCTACATAGAAAAGAAAAGGAGCCCCTGGGAGACCGCACTGTCATAATCACTATCGAACCTGTACGCCACCACTAGGTGTCCGTCGGAAACATAACCGCACAGACAACCTCAACCACTACGTCATCATCCGCAAACATCCTGGCCTTGAAAAAATACTGGGACCAATTTTTGCATTCAAACTCCTAATTCACACCGGCTTACGCAGCAGGAGTTGGTGTTGTTGGCTGTGTCCAAAACCGCATACTCTACATCTGAACTGAGTTGGTGGTATTGACTGTGTCCGATCCGCCCACTGGATAGTAGGAGGTGTTGGTGTTATTGACTTCGGTCAGTTCCTAGTTCTAGGAGGGATTGGCGTTGTTTACTTTGTCCGATCCACAGAGAAAGATTCGGGGAGGAACTGGTGGGTTGACCGAGTCCGATCCGCCAACCCTTCTATTAACGTAGTTGGTGTTGTTGACTGTGACCGCTCCGCCGACTGGATACTAAAAGGAGTTGGTGTTGTTGACCTCGGTCCGATCCGCATCCTAAATATGGAAGGAGTTGGAGTTGTTTGACGCCGCTAAGAATCGGGAAGTAGTGGGTATCGTTTGATTTCGGCCGATCCGCCTGACGCGTACATATCCTAACTAGTGGACGGTGGACGCCCCTCCCGCCGCCCTACTAAGTATAACTGTTGTAAAGATATAGTAGCCTAAGTCCAAGAAAAGTTAAAGTACATTAAAAAGAGTTGTAAAATTTGTTTGTGGATTAAACAACGGAAATATTGTACTCCGCCCAAAGTTTACGGGATTCTTTGGGGGCAACCCTGGCACCGACAAACATACCCCGGCGCGAGGAAAAAAGCACACCATAGAAGAATGCAATGCATATTAATAATTGCTAACGCATACCAAAGTATAAATGGATGGTTTGGAAGACAGTATAAGAAAATTCGATGGAGACGTTATGGTCGCTGGAATCAATGCACGGCTCCAGAGTGCGGAATGAACACTACTGACTCACGAGGAAATCGAATTCTGAACGATGGATACCATGCTACATATATTGTTCGAATTAGAACCTGTGATGTTTGCTGGTATTATTGCATTTATGTGATCCATGTGTTTTAAGGCCAATTTCGACACATGTTCTTCTTGCTGATAATTGCTTGGTGGTCCTTTTCATATCAATCCACGGGTTTGCATGCACACTTGTGTGAGAGTTGTAAAATTTGTCGCTAGACTCACCGGTATTGTGAATATGTTGCAGAAGGTCAATTCTAACCACCTCCGCATTGATTTCAATCGCTGCACCCCCTCCCTCAAATGTGCCCTCCTCTACCCCTCACCCTCCACCTAATTAGTTTTAACTAGTAGTTTTAAGGCCTGGCTAAAAGTCTTAGTTTTGTAAGTAGTTTTAGGACATATAGCTTGTATTAAGTACGACCCCACCAAAAATTAAAATTAAAAAATTAAATACCCCTCAGTCGCCTCTGTCGATAAGGGCTGTTTTTTGGGGCTTTACTTGAGGTTAAACAACTCTGAGTTAGAAGAAAGCTGAATTGGAAAATCAAGTCCATCACAGAACGTGGCACTAGATTGTTTCTAAATGGGATTATAGGCGAATGTAATGCAGGACTTTGGGTCTTATACCAAAAATGATGCACTGGTTTTATATCGTGATAGTCAGACCCATTATCACGTACTCGTCCGTCGTCTGTTGGCTGAAAGTTCTTGAATAGTCAACGGCAGCCAAGCTCTAGAACCTATAGCAAATTATCTGTCACGGTATTATCGGACACTAAAGTCTCTATGCCAATGGGAATGAGTTCCACTGTGTTCCAATCCGAAATCCATGCCATTGAGATCTGCGCCAGAATAAACCTTGAAAACGGTGTTAAGGGCGCCAGAATACACATATTTTCGGATACTCATTCTGCACTACTGGTTATTAACCACTAGTCAAGCTGCTGTATCTTAAGGGTTGAGTAGGTACTAAAACAGACGACCCGCTTCCCTTATGAAAGTCGGCACATCCTTGGTAGCAGAGTTCTTTTTAGTTTTACTAGCGACTGAATTTTTCTGTGGAAGATACGCTGTTTAACCAATATAATGCTAATAATACCCCACTGGAAGTAAAGAGAACACAGCAAGAGTCGTGGAAATCATTCTGTGAGAATATAGAAAGAACAAGCGACTCCAGTCGGCTGCGTAGATCCTCTCAAAATCTCCACAAATACCTAGCGTCATACAAAGCCAAGGAGGAGTGTGGACTTCAACCAGCGAGGAGACCTTAGGCCTACTACTGGATAGGATACCCACTTCCCAGGCAACAAAGTAGAGGTAAATCACCCTACACAACACCATCACAGGGTCCAAATGGTTCCGGAGCATATTGCTGACAATCGCAAACTGGCGTGGGCGATTAACAGCTTCCTCCCATATAAATCGCCTGCACTAGATGGAATCACACCCATAGAGCTACAGAAGAGTATCGAGACTCGCACACCCTGGCTACGGGTGATTTTCAATAGCTGCCTAAAACTCAGCTCTACGCCCACAGTTTGGAAAACGGTAAAAGTGGTCTTTATACCAAAATGCGGTAAAGCTTCACACTGTTCTCCAAAAGACTTTAGACCCATCAGTCTAACTTCATTCCTCC
Source organism: Portevinia maculata (assembly GCA_949715645.1). Taxonomy (NCBI): domain Eukaryota; kingdom Metazoa; phylum Arthropoda; class Insecta; order Diptera; family Syrphidae; genus Portevinia; species Portevinia maculata. The sequence goes on along the minus strand of OX454525.1, from coordinate 360,922,608 downwards.
TGAAAACGTTGGAAAGAGTTGTAGATTACTACATACGCTCAAACCTGGAAAACAATTCCCTTTCGAGGTGTCAACACACCTACCGAAAAGGTTTTTCAGTAGAAACAGCACTCCATTCGCTAGTCAGCACTATCGAAAAATCGTTATATCACAAAGAATACACGATGGTATCCTTTCTGGATATAGAAGGGGCTTTCAACAATGTCAATACAGAAGCCGTCACGAATGCACTCATCGGACTAAACGTGGATAACTGCCTCTGCACCTGGATAAAAAACATGCTAGAAAGCAGGCTGATCCAGGCGGAGCTTGGCAGCTGTCTGACCAGGAGGTCAGTGTACAGGGGCACACCACAAGGAGGAGTGCTCTCACCGCTACTATGGATCTTAGTAGTCAACGAGATCATCTCCAACCTAGAGGAGGACGGATGCAAAGTGACGGCCTACGCGGACGACATTGCCATTGCCATAACGGGGAAATTCCCCAACACGATCCGAGATCTAATGGAATCAGCTCTCAGGAAACTATCCTCCTGGTCCATTAAGGTCGGACTCAATGTTAACCCATCCAAAACCGAACTGGTTTTATTTACAAGGAAAATCAAGGTTCAGGAGATAACGCCACCTACGCTCAACAACGAACCACTAATTTTTTTCAGCCAAGCTAAATATCTGGGAACGATCCTAGATAGCAAACTCAGTTGGAAACCAAACATCCAAGACCGCATAAGGAAGGCTACGATTGCCATTTACACCTGTAAAAAGGCCTTAGGCTCCAGATGGGGTCTACAGCCTAAGATAACTCACTGGCTGTACACGGCGGTCGTTAGGCCTATCCTCACTTACGGTATCATAGCGTAGTGGCCTGCAATATCGAAGCAATGCCACGCAAGCGCCCTGGAACGCATCCAGAGGGCAGCCTGCATTTGCATCACAGGAGCCTTAAGATCCACACCAACGGCAGCCTTAACGACTTTTCTAAACCTCCTCCCCATTGATATCTATGGGAAGATGGCGGCCACTAAGGCGGCCCTGAGGTTAAGAGAATCCAATTCGTGGCAAAGTTCACACTTTGGGCACAGCAGTATCCTAACTGCCCACAAGATCCCCAACAATACGGATTATCTAATCCCAACACTAGATTTCAGTAATAAATACAAGACGGCCATCCCAGACCGAGCCAGCTGGGAAGAAGGTCGCATTGTAAACAATGACGCCATTGAAATATACACCGACGGGTCAAAGACAGCCGACGGCACAGGGGCGGGCGTGTTTTCAGACAACCCTGCGCTCAATGTCGTACTACGACTGCCTGACCACTGCAGTGTATTTCAGGCAGAAGTCACGCCTATCCGCGAAGCAGCACGCAGACTCTCTTTGAGCCCGATAGATGGAAAAACTATCGTGATTTACATAGATAGTCAGGCAGCGATTAAAGCCTTAGAATCACCAACAACAAGATCCAAGTTGGTAAAACAATGCCGCGAATCTCTTAACGAGATCGCGGTCAGATGTAACACTTCACTGTGTTGGGTACCCGGTCAAAGTGATATTCCAGGCAGCTGTAAGGCGGACGAGTTAGCCAGACGGGGTTCCGCACAAGAACTCTCTGACAACAGAGAGACACCGGCGGTACCCATTCAGACACCGAAACTCAAACTTCTAGATAACGCGTTAATAGAAGCAAATAACAGATGGAATAGCATCAGTACATGTGTGTCCTCAAAGCAAATTTGGACCAAATACGATGCGAAGAGAACATCCAAACTTCTCTCCATCAGCAGGAAAAATATCAGCTCTGTAATCGGAGCAATCACCGGGCACTGCCTTTTAGGCAGACATGCCATCAGATTGGGAGCTCCCTCAAACGACTTCTGCAGAAGCTGTAGAGACGTCGAAGAGGAAGAAACCACCACTCATCTCCTGTGCAACTGCCCCGCACTAGCCAATTCAAGGAAACAAATCCTCGGCAACTATTTCCTCGATGATCTAAGTGATCTCAGTGAGACAGATATTGGCTGTATCAGCAAATTCGTCACTAGGTCCAAATGGTTAAACTGAACTAGAGGACGGATTGGACGATGACTTGAGCCCTCCCACTCCCCTCCCGCAGACCACCCCAAACCTATTCCCCTGCATAGGAAAAGAGTTCTCACTGAAGTCAGATTGTATCAGTCGCTTCAGTCAGAACTCCACTCCGAGGGCGAGACAGTAACCCGGCGGATCGACTGAAACGGTCTCCACCGGCCTTGCTGCCTCCCCGCTATGCAGACAAAACGGGAACAGAGTTGAGGTTAGATTGTAACAGTCACCACACTCTGTTTCTCTCCCATACCTCAAAACCTGCACCACAAATCCCCGAACTCAGTCATCATAATTCCAAATCGACTATCAAGGCCGCCCCTCCCTGCTCCTTTCCGCGGAATGGTGTAACTTGAGGCTCGTACTGCAACAGTCGCCAAAAGCCGCACCCCCCCGCGATGCGTGTAGCAGGGTTGGACCACCTTCAGTCACGCCCTCTGGCACAGTTTTGTAACCAACTACTTGACTGTGCAGCCGGTACACCCCGACCCCCCCTCCAAGGAATGTAATAGCTTGCGCGGGATTGACTGTATCGGTCTCCCTGGCACGGTATTGCCTGCAAAGAGAGTGAAGAGCAGTCTGAGGTTCGATTGTAACAGTCATCTCAAAAGACTCTTCCCTCCCCCGGTGATCAGGAGGCAATAGCTTCCCTCCGCGGCGCAGAATTTGAGATCGACCTGGGGTTTGATTGCATCAATCGCCTTATCTCGATCGCAACCCTTGGTTCGGATGTCGGGCGAAAGTCGCCTCTGCACTAGTCACCCAACACATCGCAACCCATGCGAAACACAGCCAGGCTGCACACCCTGACCCCTTCAGGAGTATCTTCCCCCCTAAGACCACTACCTCACAAGAGGCAATCACAGAGAACCAAGTAGGCCGAGCGACGACCGGCAGAACACCCCCCCCCCCACCCCCCCCCCTTTTTGTGGTATCACAACGGGCCGAAACTGCGGCCTAAGTGTGCCTGGGCTCACGCCCTCGCAGCCACCTTACCTAACCTAACCTAACCAATATAGTGCCGGACATTTACAGAGAATGTGTTTGGAGGGTTTCTCCTCCAGACAAAATCTGCATTCTTTCTCTGAGCACAAACTCATTTTGCTATATTAGTTTGGATTGCAGAGGAGGTGGGACTTAGTACCCTTATCACCGCGGCCGCAACTGGGCCTATTGTGATGTCCTCGCTTTCAGAGTTCGCTCAAAAATCGGATTTTTTTTTTTAAATTTCAGCTAAGACTTTGGGCGAGCTAACAGAAATGTCGCCTGCTTCAAGGTATGGTTTGCCCAGGAAACGTAGACGCGATCTTGCTAAGCAATCACAGCTGCAAAGGATTCTTCGTCTTCATCTTCGCTGCACTTCAACAAATGCTGTCTTCAGCTAGCATAATGTCAAGAAGGTGTTTTTGACTCAACAGTGTCCAGGGACTTTATGAAAGAAAAGAAAAGCGTTTGGTTGAAAATTCTTGGCCTGTCTGTTATCTTCGGTTTCCCTCCAGTAATTAAGTGCTTTTGTTATGTACCATGCCATGACAGGTACGGAAAGAGGTGGTAGAGTATTGATTGCGGTTCGTGACACTCTGGCATGTAGGCTAGTTGAATTGGAATCAAACTCCACAACTTCATACCTGGATATTGATCAACTTATCGTTTGTATAAAAACTGGTGAATCTGAATTATTTGTTTTTGTAAGCTATATTCCTCCAAAGAGCAATTTAGATTGTTATAATGTTCAGTTGAATAATACAAAATCGATTTTAAAAAATATTAAATATTTACAACATAAACTAGTCAAAACAAAATAGGGCCCACTAAGTTTTTTGGCCTTGTGAATGAATTCTCAAATCACGTTCTAAGCTCGGTCGAGGCAAGTATCGCAAAAGTTCCTAAAAAGAACTATTCTTTCAAAATGCCCTCCCACATACTCTCGTTAATTAAACTGAGAAACATTTGTAGCCGAAATTGGCAAAGGTACCGCCAACCCATGTTCCGGTATCAAATGCCATACCTGAATAAACAAATAGGCAAACAACTTTTAGAACATCGTAATAAAGAGTGGAACAATAAACTGAATATACTGGACAAAAACGGAAAACCCTCCTGGAACATTGTTAAATTGGTAAAAAATAAGAACAGACAGTTACCTTTTTTAAAAAAACTCGTCAGGCACATCCTTTACAGATGTCGAAAAAGCCAACGCACTTGCCGGCAATTTTTCCAAAAACCATGTTGTCTCGCAAAATTTAGGTGATGCATATACAAGCACCCTCGTGAGCAGCACCATCCAAACTTTTATAGCTGATGAAGCAAGTCATTCTTCTTCCATTACCTTTGTAACGGAAGCAGATATAGAATTTGCAATAAACAATCTACATGCAAGGAAAACAGGAGGTCTTGATATGTTAAGAAGCATTTACCTCAAACAATTGCCTCGGACAGGTTTAAAATTCGTTACACTTATTGTAAATGCATGTCTAAAAATGCAATATTTCCCCGACACTTGGAAACAAGCAAAGATGGTACCAATATTAAAAGCTGGTAAGACTTCAGAAAGGCCGGAAAGTTATAGACCTATCAGTCTACTAAGCAATATAAGCAAAATATATGAAAAAGTACTGTAAGAACAAATCTTGAAATTCATTGATCTTAAGAAAATTTACCCGAACGAACAACTTGGGTTTAGGCGTCATCACAGTACTTTCCATCAGGCACTGAGAATAGCAAACTATATTAAAACATAGGGACGGGCTACAGTCCGCTTGGGCGAACTGTTGGATACCCTATTCTTATTCCTATCCCTCATAAGTGGGCGTAGTCTAAGTATGGTTGAATTGTTAAGAACGCTCTACATATTTTGTTATATAACATTTAAAGGATTTTATTGAAAAAAACGCTCACTAGCTCACACTTGGGTGTTTCAATAAAATTGTTTTATTTAATTGTGGGCGTGTCAGTAGGCGGATTTAAAAAATAACACATGAGAATAAAGAGCCCCTAGAGAGTATATATTATAAATTTCAGCTCCCTAGCTCAAACTTTGGATTTTCAAAAATTAATATACCCTTAGAATAGGGTATAAAAAAATTATTTTATTTATTTGTGGGCGTGTCAGTTTGCGGATTTTGAAATGTTTTTAGCCCCAGCAGTTTTAGGAGTCATAGATCATATATAAAAAATTTCAGCTTTCTAGCTCAAAATTCGATTTTTTCCAAAATTTTGATTTTTTGAGTTTGTGGGCGTGTCTGTGGGCGGATTTCAAAAATTCGTAAACTTGATTATTTCGGGACCCTAGAGAGTATATGGTTAAAATTTCAGCTCTTTAGGCCCAGTTTAAAGGCCTAATTTTTGCCGACGGACTGACGGACGGACGGACGAACATGGGGAGGAGAAATGGAGGAGGCCTTTTTGGCGTTGACCATCCCCATGTGTCCGACTCTCTCCGTATGCTTTCGGGGCATACGGACTAAAACTCCTCCCAACCCTGAGGTTTCTGACACACCCTCCTGGGACCGCTTTTCGCATTAATTCAAGCGGGCTGTTATCATACACCTTTTCGGGCTCACATGCTTTCCCGGTATTGTTCTTCTTCTCTTTTCTTTCTTCAGAGAATATCTTCCACAAACTGGCAAATTATTCCCCAATTCAAGTCGCTCGTCAGCATTTTGTCTACAATGTTTTCTGGGTTGAAGGCACTGATGATGCTTTTCAAGTCTGTGCGTTGGGCTTCCCATCTTCTGCACGCAAAAAACCTGTGATGTGCATCGTCTGTTGGAGAATCGCCGTACTGGCAGGCTGTGTTGTTCGTTTTGCCAATCTTATGAAGAAAGGCATTACAATTTCCGTGTTCGGTGAGGAATTGAGTGACGAAGTAGTTGACCTCACCGTGTTTCCGGTCATTCCATTTAGCCACATTTCTGATCGGCCTCGCTGTTCACCTTCCTCTGCTTTCCGAGCTCCAGCGTTCTTGCCACTTCCGTATATCATTTCCTATTCTGCTTGAGCGATTGCCGCTTCCAATCCAATTTCCGCCTTGTTGTCGTGGACGTACTTCCTTTGTGCTGCTAGGAGATCGATGGGAGTCACTCCTGCGACTACAAGGACGGCTGGTTCCGACACCGTTCGGTAAGAGCTAGTCACGCGTAGAGCTCCACGTCTTTGCACTGCCGCCATCTGCTTCCGGTATTTTCCTTGTCGGAGCGCGTCTGCCCAAATCTCACTTCCATATAGGAGAATGGCATGCGTTGTCGATATTAGTAACCTGCGCTTGCTTGGAGTTGGGCCGCCTATGTTCGCCATTAATCTGCTGAGTGATGTTGTAACTCTAGAGGCTCGTTCCGTTGCGAACTTTATCTGTTGCCGGAAAGTCAATTTTGTGTCGAGACTCACAGCATCCTTGCTCTTAATGACTTCAAAGCCAATTTGGAAGTCGATTTGCGTGGGGATTCCCTTCTTCTTCAGAAGGACTATCTCAGTTTTCTCAGTTGCCAAACTAAGACCGTGCTCATCCATCCAGAAGGTTGTTCGTCGCATGACTTGGTTCAACTTTCTTTGCGCGTTTTCAGAGTCTCTTGCCGTTATCACTGCCGCGATGTCGTCTGCGTACCCAACGAGGAGGGTGTCTTCGGGCATCTCCATCCACAGTATGTTGTCATAGGAGATATTCCAGAGGTCTGGTCCCAAAATTGATCCCTGTGCTGCTCCAGATGTTACTTCCTTCCATAGCGGGCCTTCTGTGGTCTCGTAGATCAGTTCCCGATCCCTGAGGTAGTCCTTCAGCATATTTAATAGATAAGCTGGAATGTTGAATCTATTTTCTAGCGCATTTAGTATATCGCTCCACCTAACTGAATTGAATGCATTTCTTACGTCCAGGAGTGCCAGCAAAACGATCTGTTTAGAGCGGTGGCTTCTTTATTGGTCGGTCTGGGCAGCCTTTACCACTTCTTCAATAGCTCCAACCGTAGACCGTTCTTTACTGAACCCATACTGCCGTCCTGCCAAGTCTCCTGCTCTTTATACTGCATCTGTGAGTCGTGATTTCAGTAATCTTTCCATGAGCTTCCCGCAGTGTCCAACACACATAAGGTCCTGTACGCAGATAGGGAGTCTGGGTCTCCTTTTCCTTTGCTGATTAGTATCAGTCGTTGTTTTTTCCAGTTCTTTGGGAAGACTCCTTCTTTTAGACAGCTGTTGTACATGTTGAGCAGCAGGTTAGGGCATGTTTGGGCAGTCACTTTTATTACTTCCGCTGGAATTCCGTCTGGGCCGGGTGCTCTTCTGTTTTGCATTGTCTGCACGGCTAATCCCAGCTCTTCTTCACTAAAACCTGGAGTTTCCTGTCGTCGGGCTGGTGTGTTGTCGGAAGGTCTGACCGGATGAGTTTGAAAAAGAGTGTTTACAATGCGCTCCATCTTATCTTCGATTAGAATAGGAGGTGCCGATTGGGCTCCCTGTTTCCGCATTACTACCTTGTAGCCTAGTCCCCAGGGGTCGCTGTTTATGTCTCGGCGGAGATCCTCCAACTTCCGTCTTTTGCTCAGATTGATGGCCCTCTTGAGCTCGGATCTTTTGGTTCTGAACTCCGCTAGAGCTTCCTCTATATTTTCAGCGTGTCTTCTCCTTTCCCTGGTGACTATGCGCCTCAGTTGTAGGCATCTAATGCGGAGCTCAGCTATCTCGTCTGTCCACCAGTACATTGGCGTTCTGTTGTTGCAGCTTTTCCTGGGCATTGAAGCATCACATGCGAGCGGTATCAGTTGCATCGTGGCTTCAGCTTTTACTTCCACGGGTCCTTGTACTTGGAGCACAGCACTTTCTCCTTCTTCAATAACGGATTTGAAAAGCCCTTCGTTTAGCCTATTGATGTTCCATCTCGGTGTTTGTGTACGATTCCAGATAGGAGTTCGCCGGTTTTCGTCTAAATCAAAAAAAAAGTATTGATGATCGCTGCCCGTGTAATCCTCGATTACCCGCCAGTTTTTTATTCTTGCGGATGTGGATTCCGTAGCGAAGGTTACATTCGGTATGGTGTCTCTTTGCTCTGGCCTCCTGAAGGTCGGGGTGTTTCCTACATTTGCTACGTTTAGGCATTGTCACGCAGCCATCTCAAGTATTTGCCTTACTCGAGAGTCTGTAGTTGGCATTCCCCGCTCTTGTGCTCTGGCGTTAAAGTCGCCAGCAACCAGGATCGCGCCTGTCGTTTCAGGTCATACAGTTTTTGGCGGAAATCATCGATCCTGTCGTTTGGGCTGAGATAGATGCTTATAACCGTGAGTCCATTGGTTTTAACCCACGCGGAACCTCTTTGTGTACCTTGGCTATTAAGGGAGAATACCCTTGTGTCTGGTATCCAGATTGCAGCGGTTCCTTTCGTGTCCCCTATCCTGCTTGTCTCTTTGTCTGTGTACTGTTCGCTGATGATGGCAACATCAATCTGTAATTCCCTCAGTAATTTAGTCAGTAGGTTGTCAGCTGTTCGACTCCTGTGGATATTTCCCTGTAAAATTCTGGTCATTGTAGAGCCTTTTTCTTCGCGTTTTCAAGTGCGTCTCGGAAAACTTGACACTTACCGGACCCCGGCATGTGATCTAAGGCACACGCTGGAGTTTGCAGATCTGCACATAGACAGCACTTTGTTGCTTTTCTGCAGTCGCTCTTTTTATGGCGCTCTTCTCCACAGTTGAAACAAAGCCCTTGTCCTTTTGTGCCGTGCCTTTACAGGTTGCCTGATGGTGTCCGTATCCAAAACACTTGAAGCATCTAGGAACTTCTACTCTGCGGCGCATTCTGCACTGAACCCATCCTATTTTGATTCGAGGAATCTTTAGCATCTCATGAGCTACTCGAGCATTCATGTGGACTATAGCCATTTTCAGCGAGCTTCTGTTTATCCCAGTCACTGCCACCTGTATTTCCAGATTTTTGTTTGATGTTTTTTTCTTGATGGCTTCCTCAACCTCCTCTGCTGTGGTCATTTCATCCAGGTCCCTGATTTCGAGTATACATGGCCCATTAAAGTGATTAACTTTCATTGAAGTAATGATGACCTCATCTCGGCTGACAATTTTGATTCCAAAAGTCACACGATATTCACCGGGATCAAGCTCTTTCGTACACAAATGTATTCAAAATATGAATAAATGACTCATAGCCGCTTGTCATAAAATTAAATTATTCGACAAATTTAATTAAATGCCTCGTTAAAAGCTCAGTAAGCGGGGCTGCCCTCGATTTTCGTAGATCCGCATGCGTAATATCTGCTCAAATGCACCAATACGATTACCTCATTTTAATACAAAACATTAAACTAAACTGCGCTTGCCTCGATGAGCCTCACCAGTTGAGCATGCAACCTCGTTAAGGTGTGACTTTCTACAATAAAAGAACTCGACACAGTTTTACAATGGGTTACCTAATTTTTGACAGTACATGTTTATGTTACACACGGATAAATAAAAATGGGCTTTTCCACAGAATACCAATTAAGGAGAACTGTCTCATGAATTCTTGGCACTGCGTCAACTCACCAAGCTGTATAACTCAAACTAAGGGCCAACGATCATTAATCGTTAGGCAAGTGTGTGACTGTAAGGAAAGTAATTAGACTGGCTATACGCTTGTTAATCACGTAATCAGTTTTTATTGTGACTCTAAAAATGCCACATACTCGTTCTTTAATAAGAGAAGGCTTTGGTTTTACCTCCAACTGATCGAGAGCTTACCTAGGCTCACAGCAGAACTAATTAAGCAAACGCCGGCCGTCATCGTCCGTTGGAGTGGCTAGTATTTCACGATTATTATGATATATGTATGTACTCAGCATTCCATTATCCTTAATGTCGTTACATTAGGATTCCATGTGTCTAAGTCTGTTTTATGACCGCAAAATGCATATGCTGTAGGGAGTAATGCGGCTGAGTTAAAAGTTAAAATAAAAGTAGGTATTAAGGCAGTGATGTTGAACCCTTGCCTATGCAGGACTCTACTACTTATTTTTATTTTGTGCTGCGAGATTTTCATTTTCCAATCAGGATTTCAATCATCCTTGTGGAGAAAAAACCATGTCGTAAACTTCAATGTAGTCTGGTGTGCTGGTTGAAGGGAATGAAGGCTTAAGAGTTTTTTTTTTAATTACACGAGAGAGCATTTATTGGTTTTACTTTTGTTGCAAAATAAATTACTCGATAAATGCACGGTTTAAACGTTTCCTTGAATAATTGAATCGAAAGTATGATCACAAAATTGTTCGCATTACTTGTTGTGCTGGGTAGAGCGGCAGTATAATCCAATCTGCATTACAGCGGCTTAGTTTTTGTTGTCTCATTTTATTACTTCCGCGGTCTTTAGACTTTATGACAATTTTCAACTTTTCAAAGTTCTTACTATCGGAGCAGCAATTTATGAGTTTTTAAATGCCGACGCAATATAGATTTTATATTTTGTAGATTGTGAGGCGTTTGTTCTTATTGTGTATTTGGCTTTAATGAAGCGGAGTAGTAGTCCGATTTTACTGGCGCAAAATTAAGGTCGGATAGAGTAGATCTTAAAATTATTTTACTGCGTAACAAAGTCGAAATTAGTATTTTAATAATTTGGCAAAATGCTGAGCTGTAAGTCTCGCAACTTGTCAGCATTTTGCCAAATTTGGTTCAAATAGTTGATGATGGCAGTGGCAGCAGAAAGGGGAGTGGTATTTACATCAATGATTCTCTTACGAAATTTACTCAGGCTCTCTTAATGAAAACGAAAGAAGCAATGAAACAGAAAGGAGGAAAATATGTATGGTTTAGCAATAATCAAATTCTTATAAGAAAGGTTGAAGGTGGAAGAGTCATTTCTATTAAATCTTTTAACGATATTGCACTCATTTAGTGCTATTCACTTTCTCACCCACTAATGAATTTTGATACTGATTTATTTGATGACTTTTCCACCTCAAATTTAAGTAATTCTAACTGTGATAATGTCTTTAAAGATAGTTCCTTCTATAATGACAAATTTTGTATTGTACACCAGTGGCCTATTTCACCAACTTGGTGATAACAAACCTCATAGAGTGCGTAATCCCGAGTACGTGAAGAAGAAATGACGTCTCTAACTGTGCTGCAGGCAAACCTGCACCGCGCTATGGGTGCATCGGACACCTATAGCCAAAGATGTGCCGAAAGGAACGTCGCTCTTGGTTTAATCCAGGAACCATGGGCAACTACAGGTAAGATCTTTGGTCTTAACAGCAGAAATAGAGAGCTAATTTGCCAAAGGTAACTTCAGACCTAGGGCAGCTCTTTCCATTGCGAAAGATATAAAATTCTCTCTCATTCCAGGTTTCAATACTAGGGACCTGGTGGCCGTTTTAATTGAACGCCACAATGGCCATGTGATACACAAGTTTGTATGCTCATCGGCGTATTTTGCTGGGGACATAGAGGAGGTACCACCTACACCAGTACAGGAACTTGTCCAGTACTGCCAAACTCAGCAAGTACATCTTGTTATCGGCTGCGACGCGAATGCACATCACCAGATTTGGGGCAGCCGAGACACAAACAAAAGAGGTGAGTTACTTTTAGATTACCTATATAGTAAAGACCTAGTTATTCTAAATAAGGGTGATAAGCCCACTTTTAGGAATATAGTATACGAGAAGAAGTTTTAGACCTTACTCTCTCGTCTCCTTTTATACAAAACATTGTAGAGGACTGGCACGTGTCTGATGAAGCTTCTCTGTCTGATCATATGCATATTATGTTCAGGCTGCGATGCAACACCGAGTGCGCGCCGGTCAAATACAATAATAAATTAACTAACTGGAGAACCTATAGTGAAAATCTGGCAATCAGAACTGATCTGCTACCAGATTCACCACTAACACCGAGTGATGCGGACGCTGCACAATGTCAGCTTAACGACATCATTATCTCATCCTTTAGGAATAGTTGTAAGGTAAAGCGCACCGTGGTAAAAAGAAGCGTACCATGGTGGAATGAAAACCTGGAAACTTTCCGCAAGAAGGTGAGAAAACAATTCAATAAATCGAAACGCACCGGCGTATGGGATCAATATCGATCCATGTTAACCAAATACAACCAAGAGTTGCGAAGATCTAAAAGGGCCTCATGGCACGCAAACTGCGAAAAGCTGGAAAAACTCCCAGCAGTGGCGCGGCTCCAGAGAGCGCTTTCAACAGATCCTTCAAACTGCATGGGATTGCTCATCAAACCTGATGGAACAATCACAAGCGACCGGGAAGAAACTCTCATAACCTTGCTGCAAGTTCACTTCCCTGGTTCCCTAATTGTCGATCACACAACTGATCACACTACTGAGGTTTCATATCCAGCTAACCTCAGCAGAAATAATAGTTTATCTTGTAAATTATTTAGTCCAGATAAGGTAAAATGGGCCATAAACTCATTTAAACCATTCAAGGCACCAGGAAGTGACGGAATTTTTCCAGCCCTCATTCAAAAGGGTATGGAATTCTTCCTACCTAACATGATTGCCTTATTTAGGTTCAGTTTCAACTGGGGCTACATACCACGCACTTGGCGGGAGGTCAATGTAGTATTTATCCCCAAACCAGGTAACAAACCTAGTGAACTACCTAAATCCTATCGTCCCATAAGCTTGACATCGTTTTTCCTGAAAACAATGGAAAGAATAATTGACGTTCATATCAGAGAATGCGTTACTTTTAGCACCTCTACACCCCTGTCAATATGCGTATCAAAAAGGCAAATCAACGGAAGGCGCCCTGTTAAAACTAACAAATCACATAAACAACGCCTACCGTTGCAAAGAAATTGCACTATGCGCTTTTCTTGACATAGAGGGTGCTTTTGATAACACCGGTTATGATTCAATATCAAACGCTTTAATTCACCGAAAGGAAGACTTTCCCACCATAAACTGGATAAAAGCGATGCTCGAAAGTCGGAAAATCACTGCTTCGTCAGGACAGACTTCAGTATCAGTTTCAGCTATAAAAGGCTGTCCACAAGGAGGAGTTTTATCACCCCTCCTGTGGTCTTTGGTCATAGATGACCTACTTCAAAAATTAAGTAATTTAGGCTACGACATAATAGGGTATGCCGATGACTTGGTCATCATTATTAGGGGCAAAGAATCAAACGTAGTTACTTCACGTATGCAAAACGCCCTTAAGATAGCTATAGACTGGTGCGTCAAGGAAAATCTCTCCATAAACCCCAGTAAAGCTATCATAGTTCCTTTCACAAAAAGAAGAAATCTCAGCTTAGCTCAGATTCCACTAAATGGCACGACCATTGAGTATTCCGACGAAGTCAAATATCTTGGAGTAATCCTGGACAAAAGACTAAACTGGAACTCTCACATCAACAACAAAATCACTAAAGCTAACAGAGCTTTATGGGCCTGTCGACGCACATATGGCAGAACCTGGGGAATCTCTCCAAAGATTGTCCACTGGATCTACACAGTGATGATAAGACCCATTATAACATACGCCTCCATTGTATGGTGGACAAAATCCACACAAAAGGTCGCAAAAGAGAAGCTCAAAAAGGTACAACGGCTTGCGTGCCTTGGTATCTCCGGAGCCATGCGAACCTGCCCAACGGCTGCCATAGAGGCAATAACAGGTATTACACCTCTCCACATATACATTCAAAAAGTGGCGATCCGCAGTGCAATAAGTCAAATACAGTTAAACGAGATAAGTCTTAACGATCATACGGAACTTAAGACCCTTCTTGGTGAACTGCCAGAACTCAACATGAACTGCGCGGTCACAGACCGCATCCATAAAACACTATGCTTCAATAAGCGGTTCTCCACGGAGATTCCCAAGAGAGAAGCATGGGTTAGTAATAACCCACCTAACAGCCACAACGGCATAAAGTGGTATACGGATGGTTCTAAAATGGAAGCGGGGGTAGGAGCGGGAATATACGGACCAAACAAACGCTTTACGATACCCATGGGAAAAAGTCCCAGCGTATTTCAAGCAGAGCTCCACGCCATTCAAGAATGCGCTAGCCACATAAATTTATCTGGTATAAAAGGTGCAACCATCCATATATTCACGGATAGTCAAGCAGCTATAAACGCCCTTAGCTCGCATACGATTGACTCCAAATCAGTCATGTACTGCTTCAACACCCTACAGGCACTCGGAACAAGTAACAAGACCAAGCTATGGTGGGTTCCGGGTCATGTCGGGGTGGAAGGAAACGAAAAGGCCGACGAACTGGCCAGAAAAGGTTCGGAAACACCCTTCATAGGTCCCGAACCCTTCTGCTGCACTCCTAGATCAGCAGCAACGGCAGCAATAAAAAGCTGGGAATACAGAAAATGTATCCATCTATGGGATAGCATCCCAGGTTTAAGACAGACCAAACAAGCCGTTCGGCCTTTCAATAAAAATGCCAGCAAATGCCTAAACCTAAGCAGGCATGATATCAAAAACTTAGTAGGTTACCTTACTGGCCACCATGGTTTAAGATATCATCTACACAAAATGAAAATAGTAGACTCTCCTGAGTGCCGACTCTGTCTTGAAGAGGACGAGTCAGCTGAACACATTTTATGTAAATGTCCGGCCCTAAACGGAATTAGAAAGAAGATCTTTTTCAGGGAACAGATGTGCCCTGAGGACATAAAGAATTCTTCTACTAGTAGAATTGTCCGCTTTACACGGAAAGTGGAAACTCTACTAGTCTAAATTTTTCTGGCCCACACGGCACAAAAGATCTTTTTAGGTCGAAGTGCCCCATATTTAATCGCCTTAGCGAGCCAGAACTTAAAAAAAAAAAAAAAAAAAAAATTTCACCAACTTACAAATTTGTATTTACAAGCATTTTTTAACAAAATTTGTGATTTTGTTGATTTATGTCGTTTCACCAAACTGTGGGTATTACAAATTTGTAGTTGTATTCTACAAAGGGAAATTTATGGGAATATTTCCATTTTCGTTTCACCAAAAGTTATTTATTTCCGTATCTGACGCACTTACTCGTATGATTGCAATCCATGAAAGCAGTTACTGTTATAAAATGTTGCATCATCTTAACCAACATTTCCCGACAAGCGGCAGATAGATAATATTATCGAAATGTTCACCACCACTGAGGATTCAAACGACGCAGATACTCAAAATGCTGAAAATTTTGATTGCCGGGCTTCCCTAGAATATTTTTTAAATCACTTTTCGTTAGCAAATATCATATAAATATTTAAAGTTCAAAAGTCTCGTTATTTAGACTTTTGAACTTTAAATGAAATATATGTTTATTTATTTTATTTTTATTTTTAGTAGTCACTTAATTTTAAAGCGTTTTCTTCCAACACTTTTATCTTCTCTTTCAGCTCTGCAGTCTCCAAGTCGCGTTTCTTTTTTGAAGGCATTTAACTGCAAATTCTAAATTTCAAATTGAAGCCTTTTTTCTTCAATCGAAGAATATCCGCTTGGTCAGTTAGCATTTTGTTGTTGCGCTTGAGATTTTTTGATGGTACATGAGGTCTGATTGAATAAAAAAATACGTACATATATTTTTAAATGTATAATAATAAAAAAAAAATGATATGTAGGTACCTACATATTATGTACTTACCAGAGTAGCCCGTTTTTAATTTTGCCACGCAATATCTCGAAAATATTTCCATTTTGAATTAAGAGGATAATGAAATTAAAATATCTTTCCACGCGTTTACTTCACCCAAATAAAACCTCCTTCTTTTCTCTTATCAAGCAGACAAAAAAAATCTTATTTTGGTCATTCATTTTAATTCCGGATTGCACGACGAAATTCCACAAAATTGTGAGAAAACACTTGTGGATTACACATTGCACAAAAACCCGGTGCAACAGGATTTTTTACACTTGTAATCAACATGTTTATTCTTACAAATTTTTTTTTGTCTAATCACAAATTTGTGGGTTTATATAGTTGTATTTGGTGAAACGGAAAACCAAATTACAAATTTGTAATTGTGATTCACAAGTACAAATTTGTGGTTGTAATTTGTAGTTTGGTGAAATAGGCCCCAGAACATTAGAAGTTTGAGAGAAAATTGTTCGTGTCTTATCACACACCTTGATTCCTTTGCTGGCATTCCTGATATTGTGCTTGTGCCCGGTTTCAACTTTATTGCTAACACAACTTTAAAAAATTACGCTGCAGGTGGAGTTGGATGTTTCGTGAAAGAGGACCACTTGATTCTTGATGTGGTGCGCTTTGATTTACTGAGCGCCGATGTTTTAAAGGTTTCCCTTGAAATTGATCATGTTATGTTTGTGTTCTTCCGGGAGTTGTCTGGATCATATTTATGGGCGTCTCAGTAATTTGTGAATGTGTGTAATGAATGTGAACAGTGTGTTATGAATTTGAAAATTACTGACCACTGTATGACGGGACTTATTGTAAAAATCTCCAAATCCAGATGTGGTGTATCGTCCAATTCCTTTCAAAGAAAAGCGAAAATTGATTTTATTAGACTAAAAAATGATTTATGCTATGAGTCGTGGGATGATGTTTATGCTTGTAGTGATTCTTCTACTGCTTTTACAGTCTTTATTGATTGTCTTAACAAGCATATATTATCTCGCTCTTCTGCTATGTCCTCTAAAAAAATGGTTAAAAGACTTAAGCCTTGGATTTCAAGTCTGTTATTAACCCGAATCATCCTGGCGTGTCCATATGGCAACGCAAGACTTATATGCACTTTGGCGACTCTCAACCGGTAACAAATACACACAGGTGTGCATGCTTACATTTTTTTTCATCGCAAGACATCTTCGTTGCATATTGGGGGGTCAGTTTTATTGTGTGCTTTGTTGTTCATGGTGAGAGTGTGCGAAATTTAATAGTAACAAAAAAAATTGTTCACGAATTAGTGTAATGGCTTACAACAAAAAGTAAGTATATCAATATTATTTTTAGTGTACATTATTTGTAAGTGGAGTGTAGCGGTATTGATAGTATTTTGGATGTACAAAATGTATAAAAACTAAAAACATAAAGAAAATTTTTGCTTTTGTCCTTTTTTCCAAATTATTGACAATGTATCCATATGGCAACGCCAGGAGCAACAGGGTACAGTATTTTTTCTAAAAATCTGACACTGAAAGAAGTCTTAGATTACTTAGAGAAGCTTAGTTCGGGTGATGAGACTTGTCTTTCAAACAACCTCCATGCCTTGTATATTCAACCACTGGAAAATGAATGAGAAGACGATGCTGATGAAGAAGAAGAAGGCGGTATCCCAGATAATGTTTGCCCAGCGCAATTGCGATCGAGTTGTGAAATCGTTTTTGAAAATGACCGAAGTTTTGAAGAATTTGACGATCCCGGAGATATTTTGGGTGAAATTTTCAATGATAATGTTTTAGCGAGTGTTCTGGATAACTCATCTCCGAATTCACCTATAAACTTACCATATGCAACATATTTAACAAACGAAATTTATAAGCCAATCCGGTTGCGTTGTGTTCAGCAGTCTACCTCCAGCTGCCCTTTGCCAACATCCAATAAGAATACAACTTTCACTTGGTCAAAAGATGAGTCTTGCGCAATGATATGAAAGTATGATCGCCTATTTCGGGATGCACGGATGTAAGCATTTTATAAAGAGGAAGCCCATACGCTTTGGTTATGAGGTATAGTCTTTGTGCACTCCCAAAGGTTACATGATCAATTTCGAAGTATATTAAGGTAAGAATCTGAGATCAAACTCATTGTATGAGGAGCGATTCGGCAAATGCACCGCTCCTCAAGTAAACATGATCGACGATTTTTCCGAGAATGTTCAGCAAATTCCGTTTTCATTCTACTTTGGCAATTTATTTACGAGTCGTGGCAAGAAGTGGTGGAGCTGCATTTTTGCTTGGCTTATTGATGCATGCGCGCAAAATGCATGGCAGCTTCATCGGCATGTCGATTTGAGTATGTCACAAAAACAATTCAAGCGAGAAATTGCAATTTATTATTGCAGACATTTCGGTGATCCACCAAAGTCATATAGCAGTGTTAAAAGGCAAAAATGGCGGTTGGAAGATGGGTCATTAGCTATTACTCTTCGCTATGACCAAAAGACTCATCTAGTCGTTCGCTTAGAAAAAAAGAGACGCTATGATGGACATCTTTGCCGTTCAATTGTTCGAACTGCTTGTGCAAAGTGCGAATATGGCCTTTGCCAGAAATGTTTTAAGCCCTATCACACAGCAGATTTATAATTTTAAATGAAATAAATATAAATATAATAAGAAAATGACGTTTTATTCAGTTTTTGATTATTTTATATGTGAGTACAGACGTGTACCCTGTAGCTCCTGGCGTTGCCATATGGCAACAGGATATTTTCGGAGAACAAGGACCTCTATTCAAAATTTATTGATACAGATTTTCTATTTTTGCTCTTAAATTTTTTGCGTACCAAAATTTTTTTTTTTAAATTTCGAAAAAAATAACGTTCAGGATGATTCGGGTTAAAGAAAGTCATTCGCAAAAATAAACTCAGAATAAAGTGTAAAAAGAATCCTGAGAACTTGAGTCTAAAAAGAAGGTATACAAAATTGTGTATTGAAATAAAAAAAGAAATTCCTATCTGCCGAGATAATTATTACCGTGCTCAATATAGCTCAGCACAGGGAAATTTAAAAAATGAATGGCGAGTAGTAAATAGCTTACTTAATAAATCCACTGCTTCTAAAAAACCTACTGTGTTGCGTGCTGGTAACTCTGAAGTTAATGACAAAATTACTATTGCTGATGCTTTCAATTGTTATTTTACCAATGTTGGCTGCAGTCTACAACCGAGTCCTATTAAAGCAAATTGTTGTACTTAGTTGTACCTTTAGTGGATGTTCTGAACTGTTTAATAGTAGTAGTTTTGTTTTTGAGCCCATAACTTCGATTGAAATATTAAAAGTTATTGGTACTCTACCAAATTCGACTTCGTGCGGAGCTGATGGTATGTCAAACTGTGTACTCAAAAAAATTGTGTTTTTTTATAGTTGATGTCTTGGCATATGTCTTAAATCGTTGTGTGTTTGAAGGTGTCTTTCCCGAATGTCTTAAATGTGCTGATGTAATTCCTTTATTCAAAAAGGGTTCCGCTACTGAGATCGGTAACTATAGGCCCATTTCACTTCTTTCTGTCTTTAGCAAAATATTTGAAAAACTAATGAAAAATAGAACAATGACTTTTTTCAATCCAAGTCAATTTGGCTTTTTAAAAGGCAAATCAGCGGAAGATGCACTCCTACAGTTTTGTTCCCTTGTAATGTCACACCTTGATAGGAAAAAATGTACGGCTGGTTTGTTTATCGATATAACCAAAGCTTTCGACATGGTTAACCACAATCTTCTGTTGCGAAAACTGGAGAAAGCTGGATTTCGTGGTTTCATGCTCCACTGGTTTTCGTCATATCTTGCAAATAGATCGCAGAGAGTAAAGTTGGATGATATAAGGAGCGAATTATTGTTACTTAACCTGGGTGTTCCTCAAGGCTCCGTTTTAGGTCCAATTCTGTTTTTGATCTACATTAACTCACTCCTTGCTCTTAGTTTCAACGGTAAACCAACTGCCTTTGCTGATGACATTGGTATCACTTATGACTTAAACAGTCCTTTGGACCTAGTTTCTGATATTAATTGGGATCTTAGTTTGTTGAGACATTTGTTTTCTGAACATCAATTAGTGATAAGCTCAAAAACAGAGATAATGTTCTTCTGCTTATCTTCTATACACACTTTGGATGTTAATGTGTACTTTCATGCACCTGAATGCCTTAGATATAAACTGTCTAGTTGCTATTGTGATTCCGGCTCTTCGTTTCCCTCTTTTTGTTATAATGTTTCCTGTAGTGATAAATGTTTCCTAATTGAAAGAGTGAATGAATTTAAATATTTGGGGCTTACTCTTGACTCAAGAATGAATTTTGTCAATCACACTAACACATTGAATTATTTCCGATGCACTCTCCGGCATATTTTTTATTTGCGTAAAGTCTGCTCTACCAAGCTTTTACTGACAATCTATTATGGTATCTTTCATTCCAAGTTACAATATGGAATTGCTTGTTGGGGTGGTGTATATCGAAATAAAATACATCCTCTGTTGGTTCTTCAAAAATACGTTCTAAGGAAAATTTGTCGAAAACCTCGTAGGCATTCTAGCTTTCCTTTGTTCTGTGCCCTGAAAATTCTTCCTGTCCGTCATTTGTTTTGTTTAAGGTGTTAAAAATATTCTTTATGAAGTGTGGTAATCTTAATTTTCGTTTAATTTCTCGTTATAATCTTCGTGGAAACCTTTCGAACACGTTATCTGTACCCAATTTTCGCACTATTGCTTATCGTAATTTTTTCTCTTACCGGTTATTTAATGAACTTCCTCTGTCCATCAGAACAATAGCAATTCCAGGAATGTGCTTAAAATGCGTAAAAATGTGGCTCTTCAGTCTTGACTATGCAGCTTTAGAATCTCTTACTTCTAATATAGGTAATGGTTTAACTTTGATTTACATTTTTTTTTCTTTTCAAATTTTTTGTTATTACAATTTCCTTTTCTGTTTATAATTTTTTCTGTTTAAACATGTTTTTGTTTCTTTACTTTTTTAGTTTTTTGGTTATTATTCTTGAGTCACCCCACTCAAATTTTAGTTTATATAATTTATCCAATTGAAGTGTCATTCTACACTATTTTATCTTTGTATATAAATACTGAATGCCACTAACCTTTCTTATACTTTCTTATTTGTTTATTTTGTATTATGTATCATTTTATGAATGAAAGAAATAAAGAATCAAAATCAATCAATCAAAAATATTTTTCTGTGGACAAATTCGGAAATTGTGCTTTGTTGTTTGTTGGCACATCCGTCTACATAGGAAGTTTTTGTGGCAAATAGAGTAACAAAAATACAAAATGAACTACCAGCAGCCGTGTGGAAGCACGTGGACACGAAACAGAATCCAGCGGATATCGTTTCCAGAGGAGTTTTCGCTAGCGAGTTGTTGGAAAGTCGGTGGTTTGGTGGACTAGAGTTTCTTTATATGTCAGAAACCAATTAGCCAGACAAAGATTTGTGTTAAGAACGATTAGACAAGTAGTAATTCATTTATTCGGGACAATATGTCAACGTCACATCGAGTAGCATAGCATAAGATAGTTTACATTAAGTAGGAGTGCTGAAAATACAACATCCCAGTTTAGATATTTAAGTTAAACAAATATTTCAAATCAAAACAAATATATGCAATTCAAGTTATAATAATAAAAATATCTCTTAGGTGCGGTATATTCTTTTTCCGGATCTGGTGATTAGAGCTTCACATGATTCGCGCCTGTGCATTTGGTCACTTTCTGCTGTGTTTCCGGGTCGTTGTTCATCTCCCGTTCTAGCTGTCGTTTGTTTCTTCCCCGTATTTCCACCCGCCTCGTAACTCTGGTTGCCCCCTGAACTTGAATTATTATCCGAATTAGGCTGTAACGAATCTAAATAAGATGCTTTAATAAGGTGAAATCTTTTTCTACGAATTATACACTTGTTAGTCTCAATAAGATACGATCTGTTCTCAACTTTCCGAACGACCTTTCCATGTCTTCTGAGGTCAACTACCTATACAAAATCTCCTGTCTGCAATTCACTCAATTCCGTAACCCCATGCCTTTTTTCGTAATTTCTCTTATATCCCCTCCTATATAAAGTTTCCCTCTTGTACAGGTTTTCTATGTTTGGTTTTTCCCTTAGGTTCACATTTGTCTCGTAGTCTCCTTCCAAAACTTAATTCCGCTCGACTGAATCCATTTGAAAGCGGCGTATTCCTATATGCTAACAATGCTAGCTCGGCTTTTCCTGTATTTTTTTTTAGTAAGTTTTTTTTGCTATTTTTACTCCAGCTTCAGCAGCGCCGTTTGCTTGGTGATATTGTGGGCTACTAGTGATTATCTTAAATGACCATTCTGCTGCAAACTGTCGAAACTCAGACGAATTTAAATTTTGGAATTGTGTACCGCTGTCAGTGTAAACAAATTGTGGTATGCCGTGGCGACTGAAACTTGTTTTACATACTTGAATGATGTCTCCCATCCGCATCCGTTTTAATTCCTCAACTTCAAAATATCGCGAAAAACAGTCAATAATTACGATAAACCATTTGTTATCTAGTTTAAACAAATACATTGCAACCTTTTGCCAAGGATAATCTGGAAATTCAGAAGCTACTAATGGTTCGTGTCTATTCTTCGCATGCTGAACACATATTGGACAATTTTTGATTCTTCCCTCGATTTCTTTGGAGATGCCTGGCCACCACATAGTCCTTTGTGCTCTTATTCTCGTTTTGGTTATTTCCAAGTGCCCCTCGTGCAGCTTTGCTAGCATAATACCCCTTAAGCACTTTGGAATAATCATCCTGTTCCTCCGTAAAATCAGATCGTCTATAATAGACATCTTCCCACTGACTGAGTAGTAAGCTTTCATCTCAGTACATAGTTTTTCCCTGTGCGGCCATCCGTTGTTGTTATACTTCCTGAGTTCTTGGCATTCGGTGTCTGCTAATTATGCTTTAATGATAGCTGTGATGATCTCGTCCTTTTGTGTATATTCTGCAGTGATATTTGATGAATGTATGCATCTATCTCCTCCTCTATTTCGTCTGGAATTGAATTATTTTGAATTGGCGATCTGGATAAGTGATCGGCAACAACTAAATTCTTCCGTGTTATATGCGTTATTGAAAAATCGTATCTCATCATCCTCATAAGGATACGTTGCAATCGTGGTGATAGGTCATCTAGGCTCTTCGTTTTCAAGAGTTGTAGAAGTGGTTTATGGTCAGTTTCTATTAAGAAATGCCTCCCTATCAAATAATTTTTAAATTTCTCACATGCCCATGCGATTGCTAAAGCCTCTCTTTCGATGTAAGCATACATTTTTTCAGCTTGCGTTAAGGTCGTTGAGACATATGAAACTGGATACACATTTCCTTCATACATCTGCAAAAGAACACTGCCTAACCCTACTATAGATGCATCACAAGACACTATAGTTTCTTTTGCCGGGTCATACATTTTCAAATTTGGTGGTGATGTGAGAAGAATTTTGATTCTCTGGAACGCTTTAACCTGGGCGTCTCCCCAAATGAATGCGTTCATCTTACATAGCAAACTTGAAATAGGTTCGAGTATCGACAATTTATTTGGGATATACTTTCCGATAAAATTGACCATCCCCAGGAACTTCTGGACTTCCGTGGGATTGGTTGGTGGTTGCATTTACAAAATCGTGTTTACTTTCTTTCTCCTCGTCGAGCCTTATTTCCCCTTTAGCAATAGTGTGTCACAGGTAAGTAATTTCAATTCTCCCAAAAGCCGATTTATTCTTGCTGAGTGCCATCCCTGATTCTTGTATTTTCCTAACTACCGCTTCTACGCACTGATCATGTTCCCTGATCGTTTCTCCCCCATATAAGAATGTCATCCATGTGTACTATGCAATTCTTCATTCCTGCTAGAATTTGCTTTATTTTCCTTTGGAAGAATTCTGGAGCTGATTTTTTTCCAAATGGAAGCCTCAAAAACTTGTACCTCCCGAATGGGGTTAAGAAGGTTGTCAGTTCTTGCGATTTCTTTGATAAATGGATTTGCCAAAATCCGCTGTAAGCGTCCAATTTTGTGAAAAATGTTGCTCCTGTTACTTGCGCCAGTGAGTAATCAATACCCGTGATCGGATGTATCTGCCTTTTTACCCATTTGTTAAGATTTCCCAGATCTACACAAATCCTGATACCACATTTCTTTGGTACAATAACCATAGGCGCACACCAATCTAACGCATCCTCAACAGGCGCTATCACCCCCTCTCTCTGCATTTTGTTTAACTCCTCCTGAGCCTTTGCCCTCAAATGCACCGGAATTATTCGAGGAGTTGATATTGCGAATGGTTCCGCATTGGGTTTTAGTTCGATAACATATTTTTCTTTAAATGTTTCTAAGCCACCAAGAAACTGCAAATAATGTTTTTACCAACCCAAGTTTTTCTATTCCTGTTTTCCCGAGTATAGGCGTTATCTTATCTTTTGTAATATAAATTACCTCTTCCACGTCTGTTTGGCCATATTTCAAACAAACCTTAGCCTTTCCCAGTATGTTTATTTTCGGTCCAACTCCGTATAGTTTTGTTTCCGTTTTCTCGAGACACAAACTTCTCAAGTCTTCTACTGGTGATCAGGGCACTAATGTGACATCCGCACCTGTGTCAACTTTAAATGTAACTTTCTTGTTATTTAGTCATAAATCGACAGATCAATTGTCGGTCACCATGCCTACAAAGTATTCCTGTTCTTCCTCTCTGCCTTCGTTCTTTCCGCTTCTTCTTCGCTAATCACTAACTTCACAGAACCCTCTTGGCCTGCAGACTCTTGCATAATTTCCGCACTTGTTGCATTTTTTGCAGATTGCATCTGATGTTTTTGTTTTGCTCTATCTGCCAATTTTTTTTGTTTCTCTAATCTACGTTTTTGATGATCCCCGGATCGCTCTACTTTGCAAATGTGTGGTGCTGTTGTTAGTTGAAGATCTTAATTTTGTCGGTACAGCTCTTCAACCTGCCGTAGTGAACAGAGTGCTTTTTCCAAAGTGAGACTTGGGTCTAGTTGTAGCCTATCACTTAAACTTTCGTCTCTCATGCCTACGACTAGAGTTAACAATATCATGTCGTTTAGAAGACTTCCCCATTCACAATGCTTTGCTAATGCAAATAAAGCTGTTACAAATACTTCGCCCGATTCGTCGCCCTGCTTTTTTTTCAGAAACTTAGTTCGTTCACATATAATATTTCGCTTTGGTATGAAATATTCTTCAAATTTATTTACGCATGCAGTATATGTTTCGGGGTCCTTGCGGGGTCAGTCCCCTTGACGTGTCCATCATGGAACGCAAATTCGATGGTGCCGGTGCGGAGGTTTACGGCGTAAAGAGTCATCGGGCTATTCTGATAAGGAACAGGCCATCTGATGAGCGTCAACTAAGAACTGACCAGTACTACACGTCCGCCCCCCTTCTCCTCTTTCTCCCAATCACCCCCTATCCCCCTCCATCAAATCCCTAAATCCTACTTCCCCAATAAACCCCTAATCTAAGGTGGCAAGCGCCGAGAGATGCATTGTAGCGTACTCTGATTGATGCAGTACAACCATCACTCCGTACCGCTACTGCAATTATGAAGAGAGCTTTATATATAAATTAATACATCCCTTACCCCATACACCTTTGCTCTCTTACTCTTTCTCCATGGTCTAGCTCAGTCTGCGTGGGTGATTAGGCGGGTGGGATAAAGGGTACTTGTCACTGACTTCAACAATTCATAATCCTCATCTCACCTTTAGACCAACGAAATGGATTACGATATCAGATTGATGTTTTGATCAAACGAATTGATCGTACACCTTGGTTAATGACGACTGACTGGTTCGGTATGCATGAAAATTAATTCGACCTTTTATTGGTTTAGAACATGATTTATTAGATTTTAAATTCAATTATTAATACTTGACATTCCCTTCATTAGGATAAATAAAAAAAAAAGGAAAATCTTAATAAGTATGCTACTATGTTCTAATATTAATGCTCGGAAGTTAGGTGAAACAATTAATGAAATATTTTATAATTTTACTTGAGAATTACCTGTTGTTACCGCTGGTCGTGACATGTCAGGAACAGGATGCTTGATGACTGTGTATTGTCGGAAAAATCGTTTATTTGTTAATAAAGTAATTCAAGTTTCACCACACTCAAAACACACCTCTTTAATATTTACTTTACTTTTTTTTTTGTTTCTCTTTTTTTTTTTTGATTTGTTGATATTTAGCTTAGGGATTTTAGGCAATATTTTTTTTTTGTATTAAGTTAATAGGTAGGTACATATATGAATATGTGCACTTTTTCTTTCAATAAATTAAGGAAATTTAACTCATGCAATCACTTCATGTGGGTGCGGATAAGACACTTTCGCGGAGATTCCTTAACACTTAAAGGGACAAGGAGCATGGCAGTTCTTGTGCAGAGACTTTTCGGGGCAGATGAACTCGGTTTATTGGTGGATTCCGGTGTGGTTGTTGGTACGGCACTGACTCGCGGTTGGAGAGATGTGCGAGCCGATGTGGTGTTTTCAGCATATGCCAACGGTAGTGCTAGAACGCATGGACTGGCGATGTTGCACTGACTTTCGCGGTTGGACTGATGTGCGAGCCGATGTGGTGGCTTCAGCATTCATCAATCGTAGTGCTTCAGTGCGTGGCCTGGAGATGTTGCACTGACTCTCGCGGTTGGACCGATGTGCGAGCCGATGTGGTGGCTTCAGAATTCATTCACTTAAGCGCGTGGCCTGGCGATTGACCGGAGAGCCCTTCCAACACGTTACAAATCTCCGCGCTTGGATGGATTATCAGCGCACTCGCCGAAGCTGACGCTGTCCAATAACGGCCCCTCAATCAGGTCTCAAACTTCAGCGCTTTGTCGCTCCTCACCGAGTAAATTAGGGTTAGTCTTACCAGCGAAATAAACTAAATAGTTAAGATTAAATACATTTTCCAACGCAAGACAACTATCAATGTACACCTTAGAAAAAGATGAATTTAAGGCTTGTAGATATTAGTAAGCCAGTTTCTTAACTTCTAAGATTCCTTAGGATTACTTGATCTGATCTAATTTCTCCAACGTCAACGATGTAAAAGAAGGAATTTGTTTGACGGAAACCGAATCTACGAAACTTGAGGTTTAGGGAGCTCGTAAGTTTTACGATATCAAACTGACATCTGCCCTTCAATACTTGCATCAATAGGCTCGAACGCCATTACCGACTTGTTCGTTACGTTCGAAATAGATAATGCTAAGATCCGTGCTACAGCATGGCTAAGAGGGTGCTTAGTCGTTAGTTTGCAAACTTCGGATACCAGGCGACCTCCGATTTTAAGATAGCCTTCCTGTGGTTAGACGATTAGACCACGGGCGACACCATATCCCGAATACTCGTGGGTTCAAAATAAACCAATCAACAAAAAAAAAAACAATGATGCCTCTAAAATTGCATCATCAAACAGGGATGTTTTAGAACACCCTGTCGATGACGACACGACATCTGTCAAAGGGATAGAGTCGGTAATCATCGACTCTGAAATGGGGGAACCTGAAGAGAACTTGTCTCAACTCAGTGACTCTATTTCAGAATCCAGCACCATTTGCAACAGCATATTATCGGATGAAAGACATTCCGATATAGAGGACGTATCTAAGACAGTCGGCAATGTGGCACGGACTGTGTCTGAGTACGTTAGGTTCACACCATCTGAACAGCGCAGATTTAAGCGCGCGCAGAAGAAGAGGAGCACCATTGAGCAGGCCCGTCTCTATGCGATCCAAACGATGGAAAACAAGGGTCCCGAGGTGAAGCCAATGCGATCCGAGGATAATACCCCGCTTCAATCCGAAGCGAAGCGAGGTTGCACTGGGAAGACAACCGTCGACAAAGTCTCATATAGCAATATAACGAGCTATGTTAGACTGGGTGTTGTACCGGTGGACATCAATCGTAATCCTCTCTCCAACGAACAAATGGGTTTGATACAGGAGAGGATTATGGATATCTCGATCGAATAGCGTGAAGAGGAGGTCAAACCAGCCTTCCGCGGTACTACCTTCAAAGCCGGATGGCTCATGATCGTATGTGCGGACGCCACCACTGCAGAGTGGATGAAGACAACCTTTCCCAAGCTAAAAGAGAAATGCGGGTTAGAGGTGATGCTTGTGGGAGAGGAAAAGTTTTCAAAACCACATGTCATCAGAGGGTTCTTCCCGCAGAGTACCGGCGTAGCTAGCGAAGGGATCGTAGCCTTATTAGATGGCCAAAACAAAGAGCTCAACACGAGAACGTGGAGAGTTCTGCAAAGATCGGATGAGCGAGACATCGCACACATGGGCTTTGCTATTAATGACAGCACCATGAGGAGACTCGTGGAGCTGAAGGGTATGGTCTCTTTCCGTTTTGGACAGACCAAACTTATCCTAAAAAGTGTTGACAAGACCCTAAAGACCAGAAACAGCACGTTTTGGGTATTAAAAATGTCACAGCTCACGGCAGCACCGCAACTGACCCAACAAGGGCCAGCACCAGCGCTGCCGCTAAGGCTGCAGCTTCAAGCACGGCAACACCTGTGCCAGAAAAAGAAGCTACATGCGCGAAGTCAAGCGCAGCCGAAAAGGCCGATAGTGCCCACAGCACTGCCAGAGAAAGCCAAAAACGATTCAGGCCTAAGTTTGGCATGGATCGTAAGAAAGTACTGGCACAAGGACATAAAAACAAAAGTCCTAGAGGCAGACAAAGTGGTCTTCCTCAACAGGGTATCGTACGTAGGAGAGGTGAAAACAAGCCCAATAGAGTACGAAACCCTGAATACAGACGCAAATGATGACCACCCGTCTCAGCGTTTTGCAGGCCAGCATGTACAGGGCTATGGGTGCATCGGACACCTTTAGCCAGCGATGTGCCTAAGGGGACATTGCTATTGGACTAATCCAGGAACCATGGGCAACCAATGGTAAGATATCCAGATTAAATTGTAAACACAGAGAGCTAATTTTCGCCAAAGGTCCTTCAGACCAAGGGCGGCTATCTCTATTAAGAAAGATATACAATTTTCTCTTATTCCAGGTTTCACAACTAGGGACCTGTTGGCGGTTCTAATAGAGCGCCACAAAGGCCGAGAGCTGCATAAATTTGTATGCGCATCGGCGTACTTTGCTGGAGACACGGATGTAGTGCCTCCCTTACAGGAACTTGTCCGGTACTGTGAGGACCAGAAAGTACATATCCTAATAGACTGGGACGCAAACGCACATAATACCATCTGGGGCAGCCGAGATACAAACAATAGAGGTGAGTCGTTATTAGAATATTTATATAGCAATAACCTCGTCTTTCTAAACAAGGGAAATAGTCCTACGTTTAGAAATTCAATAAGAGAAGAAGTGTTAGACCTTGCTATCTCATCTCCTTTTATGAAGGATATTATAGAGGGCTGGCATGTGTCTGGCGAGGCATCTCTATCGGATCATATGCACATCCGATTCGAGATAAGATGCAATGCCGAACACGCGTCAGTCCGTTATGATAACAGACTGACTTATTGGAGAACTTACCGCGAAAATCATGCGGTCAGATCTGACATGCTGCCAGAAGCACCATCAACAACAAATGATGCAGATGCTGCACAATGTCAAATAAATGATATTATTCTTACCTCATTCATAACTAGTTGCAAGGTTAAAAGAACCTTGGTTAAAAGGTGCGTTCCATGGTGGAACGATAATCTTGAGTCTATTCAAAAGAGAGTGAGAAAGCTTTTTAACAAAGCCAAACGCACCGGCACATGGGAACAATATAAATCCATGCTGACCATATACAACTTAGAGTTGCGCAGATCCAAAAGATCCTCATGGCGTGCAAACTGTGAGAAGATCGAAAAACTTCCAGAGGTGGCACGCCTCCAAAGGGCTCTGTCACAGGATCAAGAAAAAAGCATGGGATTGTTAATCAAATCAGAGGGTTCAATCACACACGACCGGGAAGAAACGCTTAAAACTTTGCTTCAGGCTCACTTCCCGGGGCCTCACACGATGGTCATTACAGATGGAGGTCTCAATTCCAAGAAACCTCAGCAGAATTAATAGTTTATCCGAAACACTTTTTACTCCGGATAAGGTTAAATGGGCATTTAACTCATTTAAACCATTCAAGGCATCAGGAACAGACGGTATTTTTCCAGCCCTCATTCAAAATTTAAAGGACGTTTTATTACCATCCATGATTGCCTTATTTAGGTTCAGCTTCAACTGGGGGTATATGCCAGTTACCTGGAGGGAGGGAAACGTAGTATTTAAACCCAAACCGGGAAACAAGCCGAGCGAATTACCTAAATCATATCGTCCGATAAGCTTGACATCGTTTTTTCTGAAAACAATGGAAAGGATAATTGACATCCACATTAGAGAATGCATATCAAAAAGCATGCCTCTGCACCCTCACCAATATGCGTACCAAAAGGGCAAATCCACGGAAGGCGCTCTGTTAAGACTAACTACAGAGATAAAAAACGCCTACCGTTGCAAAGAGATCGCACTTTGTGCCTTTCTGGACATAGAGGGTGCTTTTGACAACACTGGATGTGAATCCATATCAAATGCTTTGTACCATAGAAACATAGACAAACCAACCATTAAATGGATCAAAGCGATGCTGGAAAGTCGCAAAATAAATGCCTCGTCAGGAATGACCTCAGTAGCAGTAACAGTAGTAAGGGGCTGCCCACAAGGGGGAGTACTCTCACCCCTTTTGTGGTCATTGGTCATCGATGACCTGCTACACAAGATGAGCAATTTGGGCTACACTACAATTGGGTACGCCGATGGTATTGTCATCATAGTCAGGGGCAAAACTCAATTGGAGTCACATCAAAAATGAAAAATGCTCTAAAGACAGCCATAGACTGGTGCATTAAGGAAAATCTTTCCATAAATCCCAGTAAAGCCTTCATCGTTCCTTTCACTAAAAGGAGGAAATTAGACCTAGGCCTAATCAGAATAAACGACAAGGTCGTAGCGTATTCCGACGAAGTCAAGTATCTTGGAGTAATCCTGGACAAGAGACTTAACTGGAACTCTCACAAACAACAAAATCACCAAAGTTAATAAAGCTTTATGGGCCTGTCGTCGCACATATGGCAGAACCTGGGGAATCTCTCCAAAGATCGTCCACTGGATCTACACAGTGATGATAAGACCCATTATAACATACGCCTCCATAGTATGGTGGACAAAATCCACATAAAAGGTCGCAATAGAGAAGCTCAAAAAGGTACAACGGCTTGTATGAATTGGTATCTCCGGAGCCATGCGAACCTGTCCAACAGCTGCAATAGAATCAATAACAGGAATTACACCTCTCCACATATATATCCAAAAAGTGGCGATCCGCAGTGCAATAAGTCTAATTCAGTTAAACGAGATAAGTCTTAATGATCATCCGGAACTAAAGACCCTTTTCGATGAACTGCTAGAACTTAACATGAACTGCGCGGTCACAGACCGCATTCAAAAAACATTATGCTTCAACAAACGGTTCTCCACGGAGATACCCAAGAGAGAAGCATGGGTTAGTAATAACCCACCAAACAGCCACAACGGCATAAAGTGGTATACGGATGGTTCTAAAATGGAAACGGGGGTAGGAACGGGAATATACGGACCACACAAACGCTTTACGAGACAAACCGCACACTGATCTTTTTTCGACTTTAAAAATGACAAGTTGTACTCCCTTGCAAAAATCCTTCTGTACGTAGTTAAACTAAGTGCTTTTCGGTTTTCTGCAATCATTTCATTTTGATAAAGCTCATGCATACTTCTGCTTTGCCTGTATTTTGTAAAGCAAAGTTTACCATTCTTTTTCCCCTGCATTTTCATTTTGTATATTTTAAGAGATACCTAGGACTTAGGGAGTTTTCACACAACACAGATTTTGTTATTTGATTATGGATGGTGCATTTATCTCAGTTTTCAGAAACCTGGACTTAAGGAGTTTTCATAGAACGACGACGATATATTCAAAAACAATTAGTTATCTATATATATGTATAAAAGAAAGTGTCCGAAGCGATGTAACCGCATAACTCGAGATTGGCCAAACCGATTTTGATGATTTATACTTTGTTGGAAAGGTATTTTCTCAGCACGGGTTTTAGAAGAAAAAAAATCTAAATTTCAAAATGGCTTATTTTGACCACCCAGCGTGTTGCGACAGGTTTTTTTTCGATTTTTTTTTAATTTTTATTTTTTTTTTCATTTTGTATTTATTTATTTTGGCAACAACCAAATAAAGAATCACATTTGAATGTAACATATCGTATCACAATTGAACTGTCAGATAGACACGCAACGTAACGCCATCTATTATCGATCAATGGAGAAGCCAATTTTGTTTCATGTTTGGTGGCGCTGTCGGATTCGGGTTTCTTCATTGCGATTTTGTGAGTTTTTGTGAATTAAAATTGATATGAGAATATATCTATATCTATTTATATATATATGTATATAAAAATCAATCCATATTTGCGTTTGTTGCCGGTGTTTGGCCAAACGCGTTAACCGATTTCAATGAAATTTTTTTCCATGAAAGGCGACGTCTGCACGAAGGTTGTTATGTTTGGCTATATCTGCATCGGTGTGTGAGATATGGGCATTTGAGTGAGTACACATGCATATGTGCGTATGCGTGTAAATTACGACGCAGATACAGAGACCGTACAGACGTCACTTATTTTGTTATCCGAACAAGCATATGAAAGAGGGAGACCACACGAACGTTTCAAGCTTATTGTGGAATTTGTGCGCACTTTCATTCTTGAGATATCGTGTGTTCAATATTTTATTCAAATAACTCTTATTGAAATTTTTTGCATTTTTTTGTGAATCGGACATCGGAAAGTTGCTTTTCCAACATTGATAACAATCGGTGTGGAAGTGAATGAAAAGTGATTCAATCGAAGTTTTTTTATTTTCGCTTTGTTGTTTGATTCGCAGAAGTAAGGTGACATAGGCGCCTGCCAGACAACAAGCACCTACCCTAAACGGAACAACGAAGTTGTGTGAGCGGCCTAAGCCATGCGGAGAAAAACGTGCAGTCCCTTTCACCGGTTGAGCTCAAATCAGGCAATCTTCGGTATTGGCCTGAGAGTGTTTCTGTGAACTTTGGTCAAAATCGGTCTTCTTTTTTTAGGCGCAGCAACATACGCCGGATACCCGCTATAGACAATTATAAGGAAGTCTACTCGAACATATTGGCCAATAGAATTCTCGGGCACTGGCAAAGCCGGGCAGGTGCAGCTAGTTTATAATATAAAAATGAATCTCTGAATGTGTTGCTAAGCGCAAATCTCGAGAGCAGCTGAACCGATTTTGCTAATTCTTTTTTTATAACATTCCTTGAAGTACGAGGTTGGTTCTTACGAAGAGAAAATTAAAAAAAATGCCTGAAAAAGTCTAAAATAAAAACACTTTTCTATATTCCCATATAAAAGATTCGTAATAAAAGTCAATTTGAACTTTAATATCATACCATAAAGTTTAAGTGTCAGTGAAGGGGTTCCGGGAAGGCAAAACAATTGAGTGACCTTAGTATCGTATAAATATTAATGTTAACATTTGTCAATATTTATACGATGGTAACATTACTCAAAAACAAATTGTCTATGGTAAAATGTAAATTGTCTGTGGTAAAATGTCACTTGAAATGTAACTGTTAGAAAACGATACATATTGGGATCAAACTCTCAATGATGCTGTAATTTAATCACAAGCTCATCAAATACGAACATTGTTTTCCATTATGTACAGGCTTCCCATCAAAACCAATTGATTTGTGGATAAAATACAAAGATAATATGTGTGAAGATATTTCATTTAATATGCGCAATAGAACAGGGAATCTGAATTTACAAATAAGTGAAGAAATTTGTAATCAGGTATTGATTTCCACTGAAGATATCGCACCTCCGGTGGTACAACGACGTAAGTGCAAGAAAGTCGATTCTTCAGAAAACGCGTTTTAACATTTTGAAAACCAGTTTTATTAAAAAAAACACAATCTTTTTTTTTTTCAATGAAACAAATTATTTATTGAAGGGAAATTAAATATAGTTTTCGGCAGTTCAGTAATTTTTGTGTGCTTCAAGCAGAATTATTAATAATTTTTTTTTGTAAAGGTAACAGTAATTTTTAATAAACAAACTTAAAAAATGTTAGTAAAAAAAGGCT
This sequence comes from Portevinia maculata, assembly GCA_949715645.1. Classification (NCBI taxonomy): domain Eukaryota; kingdom Metazoa; phylum Arthropoda; class Insecta; order Diptera; family Syrphidae; genus Portevinia; species Portevinia maculata. Next base: position 360,888,679 of record OX454525.1, on the reverse strand, counting down.
CATAGTAACTTGGAATAATATTACTTTTTAGCAGGCTTAATATATCTGCTTTCTTCCTTGGTGCCAATGGTATTTTTGATGAGTATGCGGGCTTTAATTGTATACCTTGCAACTCCTTTGCCGCAGAAGAGCGCCGGTTTATCGTCTTAAACTGAACTTGTTCCCAAGTTATGTCTTTATAGTTTGTTTTGTACAAGTACACATTACTGCCTTTTTCAAAGCGTATAAGTTCCATTTCTGATATTTTAATGGGGTCGCCTTTTATGTTTTTGGAATTATTAAGACAAATTTCCTCAGAAAGCAACTTTAAATCGTAAAAGTCCTTATAGTTTAATTCCCTTACTATGAAAGCATTTCCTTTCTTTTTGGCCGTTCTTATTATAGAAACATATTAATCGGGCACGTATATTGGACATATCTGCCCCCTGGATACAAATAGAACATTTTCAATTGGGTCTTTGTTTTATTGGAAAGAAATACCTGTTTTGAGAACTGTGGCATACTTAACTCAGAAAATTTAAAAATTGCACTTAAGTCGTTGTTCCACCGGAAGTGCGATATGGGCTTGATGATGTCAAACAAGCTATTATGACAATTGGGGATGGCCGCGCCCAATCGCCCAAAGTACGATGCTTTTCATCAAGAGTTACAACGTGAAAAATCGTATGATCTCAATACTTTGAAAGAATCAATTCAAATAAATCTTCCACTATTGAACGAAGAACAAAAGTATGTTTTTGATACTCTTCTGAAAGTAATAAATGATGGAACTGGAGGGATTTACTACTTGGACGCTCCTGGTGGTACAGGAAAAACATTTTTGATTACTTTAATATTGGCAACAATTCGCTCAAAAAATGAAATTGCTCTAGCTCTTGCTTTTGAATATGCAAAGTAACGAAACTCCAACCTGCAACATTTTCAAGAATTCGGCAATGGCAAAGGTTTTGCAGCAATGCAAACTAATAATGTGTTAGAGGCTTTAGATAGAACCTTAAAATATCTACGGAACAACCAAAACCAATTTGGTGGCGCAATGATTTTATTATCAGGAGATTTTCGCCAAACATTGCCACGTTCAACGCAAGCTGATGAACTGAATGCATGTTTAAAGTCCTCCAATTTGTGGAAACATGTCAAGGTATTACAATATTTTAGCAAGAATATGCGTGTCATCTTGCAAAATGATCAATCTGGAGACAAATTCTCTAAACAACTCATTGATATTGGTAATGGCAAATTTCCTATAGATGTGCTGACTGGCTGCATCACCTTTCCTGAGAGTTTTTGTCAGTAAACGCAATCAAAAGCTGAACGCATTCAAAAAGTGTTTCCAAATGTTGCTCAAAATTACTTATTCCATGATTGGTTGAGCGAACGAGCTATACTGGCTGCCAAAAACACTGATGTAAATGAATTAAATTTTAAAATTCAAGATGACATTCCTGGCGAAATGAGGACATATAAATCAGTTGATACGGCAACTAATTAAGACGATGTCGTGAACTATCCACCGGAATTTTTAAACTCACTTTATTTGCGAGGATTGCCGCCTCACAATCTTCAATTAAAGGTTGTATCTGTAGTTATAATGTTGCGAAATATTAAACCAACCGCAACGGCACACGATTAGCGATAAAAAAAAATTACTGAATAACGTAATAGAAGCAATCAATATGATCAATTTTCAATTTCAATTTCAATATGAAAGGAAAGTATAATGGAGAAGACGTTTTGATACCCCGCATCCCAATGACTCCGATTGACGTACCATTCGAGCGTAAACGACTACAGTTTCCAGTACGGCTTGCTTTCGCTATGACTATAAACAAATCGCATCATTAAGTGTTTGTGGTATTAATCTAGAAAACCCATGTTTCTCTCATGGTCAATTGTATGTTGCCTGTTCCCGTGTTGGAAAACCATCTGCTGTGTTTGTTTACGCGCCAGGTAATCGCACAAAAAATATCGTGTACCATAAAGTACTACGAGTACAATAAAAATGAAACTTAATTTAGAATAAGTAAAAATATATGAAATATAATAAGTAGGTATCATAATAACAAATCAGAAATTGTAATTTTCATTGTGATTTTTTAGTGACTATTAAAAGAATTTTAAGGGCCAGTTTCAAGACTAGCTGATAAAGTCTCAGATAGCCTATCCGGAACTTATCTGTCAGCTAAACATGAACTTTTGGTTTCAAAGGTTTCGGATAGTGATATCCGACAGATATAGTCTCGGATAGCCTATCGGCCGGTTCAAGTGGCTGTTAAATTATATATCCGGAAGATAAACAAAATATTTATTTGAAATGACTGGAAAAAATATAGTTTCAGAGCATTCCTTCGTTGACGACCGTAGACACCAGTCACAAGTGCCCTAACATGGATTTCTTTGAATTTTTAGAAGACGAATTTGAAGAATATTACAATCATAGTACACGGCTCCGTAGGAACAGAGTATTTCGCCCAAGGCCAAACTATTTTGAAACACTCGACGATGAAGATTTCAGAATTCGATTTCGGCTCACCAAAACATCTGTAAGAAATATCCTTACATTAATAGAAAGAGATATAAAAACTTCAATTGACTAGTAAGTAGAATACCAATATGACATTAACTTATTTACCATTGCCTATTGGATTTTCAGTAGTTTTGCAGTTCCACCAATGCAATGATTACTTGTACTTATAACTTATAACTCTCCGATATTTTGCAACTGGGACATTTTTAATTGTATGTGGCGACTTCGCTAGAGTAAGCATAAGGCCTAGGGTGGCGACGGTGTAGAGGTTAGGGTGTTGGCTTGTGACCCGTGCGGTGCAGGTTCAATCCCCATGGGGAACAACAACATACGCCACCCAATCACATGACCAAAAGGAGGATTTCTGCCTGGTAGTACAATGGACCGTTACCGAGTCTGAGTGCTCTGGGATTTGGATTTCCTTTATTAAAAAAAAAAAATACAGAAAACATAGATAACACAAGGTTAGGTTAGGTTAGGTTTATGTGGCTGTTGGCAGAAGCCGACACACTTAGACCAATTTAGGTCCATTGTGATACCACGTATATTATCTACCTCAACTCTGTAGATGGGACTGGCCAACGACACGCGGTTGTTCTCAAACGGTCCCCCATCTACGTACTAACCGCGCCCAACGTCGTTTAATTACGGTGATCTGACGAGAACCGATTACTTTTACTTTACTTTTAAATTCATTTTTATTAATTATTAGCTTATATCAACTTAAATACTAGACAAAAATGATTAAATCTAACTTAAAATTAACAGGATACTTATTCTAGATTATTGATCCTTATGCGGACGCCCTAAACTTAACTCTATCTTATAATTATTGCCTTTCGGCCGAAAAACTATTTTACGAACTAATCTTACATAATTATGTTTTCATCGAGAAAATTGTTAAGAAAACTCGGAATCTTTATCAAATTTTATATTTTTATATAAAAAAACAAATTACAAACTACCTACTCTACTTACTTAAACTACTTAGCATATTCTAACTATAATTAGGATTCTGAGCACTCGTTGCCTGGCGCAACAAGTGGTCAAAATCCCAATCTCTTTCCGAGCGCCTGGCAGTCGTCAACGTGCACACGCGCCGCCGTGAGCCGACTGAAGCCTTACAGCGTCAGTCAACTTCCGGAAGCACCACCACACGTTGGCGAGCCCGGCATCTCCCAAAAACGCCCTAGCTGACTTAATCTAACTTATAAGCTAAGAGGATGTTACCTAGAGTAACGCACCGTCCTGGGAGGGCATGTTGACCCCTCCCCCCTCAACAAGCCACCAAAATTATGGTATGGTATGGTCGTTGGTTGAAAAGATAACACAAAGTTTTTATGAAATTGCAAGAATTCCCAGGGTTGTTGGAGTCATTGATTGTACTCACATCACCAGGTAAGTACCTTCAAGAATAACAGGTACCAGAAATGATAATTATTTTCACTTGTTGGCAGGAGGAGAAACTGCCGAATTGTACAGACACCGGAGAGGCCATTTCTCAATGAATGTTCAAACAGTAGTGGACTCAACATTTTTTGCTAACTCCCCTTCGCAATCCACGGAGACCTGGTGAGCATTTGTACAACGAGTCACAAATCAGAACGAGAAATGTAGTAGAAAGATCATATGGCGTATGGAAGAGTAGATTTCCAGTTTTGTCAAACAAAATTACCACCATTCGAAAGTACAAGCATTTATTGTTGCATGTGCAGTGCTCCACAATATAGCCACAGACATGGGTGAAGAAACTTTTGAAAATAGTATGCAAGATGATACTGATGAAACTTATGATGTTAGTAATAGTTTACTAAGTGATAGTAGTCGAAATATTGTAAGAAATTCTGTTATTTACTATATTTTTCGTCTCTGCTATAATTAAATTTGTTTGTGCCTTTTTAAATAAATAAAATTGGCAAAATATCCTTATCTTTGTTCTTATTTAACCATAATTTGAATGAATGAATAGAGTAAAGCTCGACTTTGAAAGAAACATTTTATTCACTTTTCTCCTAAACCTTTTTTCAACAATTCAATTTTAAGAAGAAGATGTTGTTTTTCTAATTCATACATAGTGTCCTTGTGTTCCAACTCCTTTTCTAAAATTTTTCTTTGTATAAATTTGAAGGGGACCTTCCTCCAAGAATGATCTAGGAGGGATGGCGACAGAGAAGTTTATGTCAAAACGAAGCTGAGTGGTGGAGTAGTTTATGTTACTAGGAAGGATGTCAGGTGAAACAGATTGTCCATTATAGCAGAAGGAGCAGTATGGAGTGTTTCACACCTGCAAAGTCACGCTGTTCGTTTTATTTAGCTAAGTTACACATTAACCTGTGTTGTGTGCCGGGGCAAATAAACATTCCTTGGAATTTCAAGGCTGATGAACCTTAGGTAGATAAATGGTACCTTGCTAAGCGATAAACCCAGTTTGGCTCAATCTCTTTATACAGGTGGAACATTAACACTGTCTTATATGCAAGCATGCAACAAGGCTTGGCGTACACAAATAATTTCAGCAGAAGCTGTTTTGACGAAGAAAAGGAGGAGACTATTCGCCACCTTCTCTGCACATGTCCTGTTATCTCATAAAGACGCAGAACTTCATCTGGGAGTATCCTTCTATAATGATCCTAATGATATTAGTAACACTAACATCAAGTCTTTCAAACTGCATTGTTAAAAATGAAATCCAGAACAATTGAAGAGAATTAAGTTTGAATTTTCGCTAGCTGTATCCATTTAAAACGCAACAATACAATTTTATGAGTTTAATCGGTTTATGCTTCTAGAAAACACGAAACAAACAAAGCAAAACAAATGACATGTGATTCAAAACAAACTAACTGGCTGATAAATTTTTCCACCATTTAGTTTATCGGAGACTTTGACGATGAAACAGAAAAAAATTATCAGCAACTTTTATCTGGTGGATAGGGTTATGTATCGGCTAACTATCCGAAACTTTATCCGAAAAATTTGAAACACTTAGGGCCAAGTGTTTTATAATTTTTATTTTTTGACATAATGTAATTGTTAACTTATCAACTTTCTTTTTTTCTTTTTTTATCTTACTAACTGACCCGGTGTCCCGAGCAGCACAATAAGTATTAAAAAAATAAAAAAAAACATAGGGACGGGCTACAGTCCGCTTGGGCGAACTGTTGGATACCCTATTCTTATTCCTATCCCTCATAAGTGGGCGTGACAAAAGTCTAAGTATGGTTGAATTGTTAAGAACGCTCTACATATTGTGTGCGCTCTAAGGATTTTATCAAAAAAAAACGCTCCCTAGCTCAAACTTGGGTGTTTCAATAAAATTGTTTTATTTAATTGTGGGCGTGTCAGTAAGCGGATTTAAAAAAAAATTAACACATGAGCATAAAGGGCTCCTAGAGAGTATATATTATAAATTTCAGCTCCCTAGCTCACTTTGAATTTTCAAAAAAAAAAAAATAATTGTGGGCACGCCCACAGTGGGCGGATTTTGAAAATATTTACACATAAGCATAAAGGGCCCATAGAGAGTATATATTATAAATTTCAGCTCCCTAGCTCAAACTTTGGATTTTCAAAAAAATTGTTTTATTTATTTGTGGGCGTGTCAGTGGGCGGATTTTGAAAATTTTTTATCCCGAGTAGTTTTAGGAGTCATAGATCATATATAAAAAATTTCAGCTTTCTAGCTCAAAATTCGATTTTTTCCAAAATTTTGTTTTTTTGAGTTTGTGGGCGTGTCTGTGGGCGGATTTCAAAAATTCGTAAACTTGACTATTTCGGGACCATAGAGAGTATATGGTTAAAATTTCAGCTCTCTAGGTCCAGTTTAAAGGCCTAATTTTTGCCGACGGACGGACGGACGGATGGACATGGATAGATCGACATTACTATCGATGCTGATCATAAATATAGTAACTTTTAGGGCTCCACGGGCAATATGTAAATAAATAGAATTAATGTTACAAACTATGCGTCAAAATTAATATACCCCTAGAATAGGGTATAATAAAGAATCGACTGTTAAGCGGTACGAAGTTCGCCGGTTCAGCTAGTATAAAATAAAATTGAATTTTCTATACCATAAAAAAAATTTATTTGAATTTGTTATTGTAGCACAATTGGAGCGCCACCCTATCTGGAACACAAAGAAACTCATTTTCTACACAGTTTATACCTGAAGTGCTTGAAGCGTATTGACATCATAATAACGACAACAACAATGTAATCTTCCCCAAACTGGATGACACAATATATTATCCATCGAGCATATTGCGATGGGATATGTCCTTTGGTATATTAATTTGCTAGTGCTCCAAATTTGAAAACCCTTACCATCTGGACCAGCGGGTTTGTGAATGTTAAGATCTTTTAGTGATCTTCCAACTGTGCGAGTGCGGAAGTGGATTTGCCCCATTGATTATTCTGCGCGCAAAAGCACAGCTGGAGACAAAGTGTCATCTGAAAGCGTTGAGGTGGCTGCAAGATGCGCAGCAAGTAGATTGGCTTTGCCTAAAGAGCTAACAGCTGTAACTTTGTTGTGAACAAGAGTGGGGATCGGTAGACGCGGTAGAATTCCTAATGTTTTTCACGAAGGACCAGCATTGGTTGCTACCGCTGGGAAAGTGGAGTATTTGTTGCCTTAATTTTTAATCATAGGAAAATTAGAGAGCATTGCCTTAGAGCATTGCAATCATTTCGGACTCGTTTAAACTGTTTTCGGTTTTCTTCGATTGCGTTGTGTTTAAAATCCCGGAAGCTCAACTTAATAGCCTCTTTACAGCTCGAGCCGATACTCTTCACTCTGTTAGGAATAAAGATTTTCATGGCCGGCAGAATGATATTTGTAATCATATCAGTAGCAGCGTCCATGTCACTATCGAAGAAACATAGTGACTAGTTAAATTTCCTAAAGAAGCTGTAAAGGCCTTTATACTATTTTTATCATTTTTTAAGGAATTAAATGGGAGTGGCAAAAACTTTTGCTCTGGCGCCGTGTTTAGAAAAATATTGTTTACATCACACATACACTATACAAACCGTTTATGCGAAGAACACACTGAGCCAGTCGCGCTCCATTTTCATTGAGATAGGTTCTTTGATATGTTCCCTGAATCTTCTTATACGGTCAAGCTTTTTGGGCACAGTGGCTCAGTAATTAGTGTTTTGGACAACTTACCAAAGGGTCTCAAGCTCCAAAGGGTCTCAAGCTCCTCGCTAACGTCAGCAAACAACAACTGATGCACTTTGGGGTCTAGTACTTTTCCTTCAAGCAGATAATCCAGTACTGTTATAAGTATCAAGGGATTTAAGACACCTCTCTGGTGCACACATTTTTTGTTTCTTCTATTCATATTATAAAAACGACATTTTTTTTATTTTCCGCAAACGGCCATCTGATACCCGCTCTTTTTAATGAACCTTGAAACCGTCATCATCGATGGTCTGATTTCCTCATCATTACACTTGAATTGCTGAATCCAAATGAGCAGCACAACTTCCTTTGAAATCTTCAGAGCTTGGCCAACAATTTGTTCTCATCGCTTACATTAATCGTTGTAAAGTAAAAACTCGCTCGCTCACTCACTCTTCAGATCATCATTTCGAGCACTAAATCCAAATTGCATGCCCACCTTTAGTGCTCAATCATCATCAGCAGACATGAACCGACTATTACGCTAATGAAATTATTCACAAATCGGCACCGAGTCAAGTGAATACACCACCAGCAGCAGCAAGCCCCACAAAGCCATATCGAACTCCAACAAGAGCAGCATGAAGCCAAGCCAAGTGTATCAATTGCAGCAAGTCCGCCTCTGCGCTAATATTATGATATTAGTAACTTGTAATGTCGATTAACATAATTCTGGAACAGCGCATGCGGTACCTGCACTCATCGAGATCAAATTACAGCCCGGCTAACTAGTTCAAGTGCGGCCATAATTATTCTGCACTCAACTGCGACGCCGAGGAGGGAACGGAGGCGGTCTCCTGGTCCCCATAAATGCTCTGGCCATCGCGAATAAAACTCTGCAATTGATATTGATTAATAAGCGCTCTAAGATGGGCCAACCAATGTCGTTGTCGGCCGTTGTTCCTTGTCGACGTCGATGGATGATTTTGATTGATCCATTTTTCCTAGAGATGTCTAAGACGCGCCAAGCAAATACAGCAAATAGGCGCATGCAGTCTTGTTCCGCGCTTATCTATCCGGGAGTCGCATCGGAGAGCGCACAGCTCACACACCGACCGGTCCGTTCTATCGGTGGATTGCATTTGCAAAATGGCCAATGTGTTTGCCCGCTCGAGCGTGCTAATTGATGCTAGCTGATCGATGACTAGCGATCGATGCCATAAGCGGACGCTTTTAAAGCCCGCTTCAAGGTCTAGCTGTGTGTATGGCGAGTCCCACCATTCTATACAGGAAGAGTAAGAATAAAAGGAGGAACTTGGCATGACAGCAGATAGCGAACAGCAAACGCAATTAGATTTCTATTCTTAATTCGAGATGTCAGCATTATTGATTATCAATTAATGGAAACGATGGATGGGACGCCTTCATATACTAGATACCAGATGGAGTGATGTTCCTTACATGGGTTGTACCGTGCGGCGGGGGTCGGAGTCGGAACGCACTTGCTAATATGGAGTGCCCATGGGCTGTGGTACACGGATCGCTAAGATTTGAGTCAATACATGTTACAATTAATTCAACATTGCACAGCATGAGCAGGCGCGCATTAGTCGGTGCTTTGCTTTTTAAGGTAGGTTATCTAGAAAAAAAGGGAATTGACAAATTGATTGGATAATATGGGACTTGCGCTTGTACGCACATCGGCTGTATGGCTGGTATTACATGATACTCTACATGCATATACATATATGTGATAATGATTCAAGTACATCCTTTGCATTTTGTTTGTAATGTAGGAATGGGCATGCTCTTAGGACTGCAAGAGGATTAAATCGTTGCAATGAATAAATTTAAAAAGTAGGAATACCAGCTGGTTGGAAACAAAGTATTTCGACGTAGTATTTGCGTTTGTACGTTGATAATTATAATGGATTTCAGTGTGACGGTTTAGAGGTTAATATGTCGGCTTGTGACCCGTGCGGTGCAGGCTCAATCCGCATGGCGAAAAAACAATATACGAAACCAATTTATGGAGAGAAACGAATGGCACCTTGTTTTCTCCAACCTCTTCGCTAAAAAGGGGATTCTGCCTGGTAGTACAAGGTGGCGCAAAAATAACCTTCCGATGTTTTTTGGCTGTAATTTAAATTATTGCTCAAATAAATAGTCACCAATATTCCGCGTCCTGGAGCAGTGTAGCGTAACATTGTTTATCAACGTGTAACTTAAGGATTTTACCTTGATTGATCAGAAAAAAATTAATTATTCAAGAACCTCCCACTGGTTCGCATAGAAACACATTCATTTAGTTGTACATTTGTATGATTTTATTGATCAATGATTCCGACTAAGACAATTATATATTCTTATATATGTTTAATTTTCAAGGTAACAACTAAAGCGATAATATGTTTTTACATATGTACGATTTTACGGAACGAGATCACGACAGCACTCTCTGACTGCCAAACTAACAATGATCAAAGTTAAATTCATAATTTAAATCCCTAGCCTATAATATCTGCTGATCTGCAGTTCCCATGCAGATCCACTTTATCCAGCCGGATCGTATGTCACGGTGGGAATAGCCTTCTGAGGTGCACCGGATGCGCTCGTGCTTCGGTTGCACTTTTGCATGCGCTGGGTGAATGTTGGGTGAATGCCCGAATATGATAACTGCTTCGGTTGCACTCTTACACGCGCTGGATGGATGTTGGAATGTGCTAACTTGTATTTCGCATGTGTTTACTACACAAATGTCAAAACAGAACTGACATTAGGGGCCAATCGCAAAATTTATAGCATTTTTCTGATAGGGGGATTACTTTTGCGCCACCTTGTACAATGGACTGCCACCGAGTCTGAGTGCTCTGGGATTTGGATTTCCTTTTAAAATAATAAAAAAAAATGGATTTCAAGGGTTATTCTCTTGCCCTAAGTTCATTTTGGATGTTTATCTCTGTTTTAGCTTCAAGCTCGATTAGGTGTTTTTACATAACGTCGCCCAACAATTGGTTTGTTCCATATGCCATTGGCACTTTTTCGAGAAAAACGCATTTAAAGGTTTGCTTACTTGGTACTCCGAAACTGTGTGATAAGATTTTGTTTTTATTTTTTAACTTGAAGTTAATCTTATAAAAATTTCACCTACCAATTTCGAAAGTGTTTTGGAAAACCGTTAATAACCTACGTTAATTAACGTAAAGGTCTCCTTTTTTGACTTGTGTCCCACGTCCTATATTTTGAAACTGATTTTTTTTCCTATACTCGTGGAACACAAAACAATGAATATGGCACAAAGCAATTCTCATCCAACATATCTGATAGGCAAGAAAGCATTGAGTTGGATGCTAAGATTTGAAAAATCGATTTCATCTTTTTTATGAACAAAGTTTATATTCAAAAAAAATACAACCAAATAAGGAAATTATTCAAAGTGTTTAGCATTAAACAAATGAGTGAAAACTGTCAGATCAGAAAAGTACAGCTTCGAGTCATATGTTCTCCACTCAGCAGCAAAATTTTAAATAGATGATTCTCTTTGTTTTCTAGTAAATTTCGGGTTTTTAGTGAGCATTGTACCTTAAATGTCAATTTCATCACAATTTGAACTCGTTTCATGTTATTTTGTCGACTTTTTTTTTATAAATATGCGAATAACATTAAACTAAGAAATACGATAATACGGCATTAGTACAATTTGAATTGCTTGCCTACAAGCTTTATGCAACACAAATTTACAGAATGTAGAACACTTTGGGACAAGATTTTTACTAATGGAACACCAAATCTTGTACTTCTCTGATCTTTTCTGTACTTCACTGTGCAGCTCAGGTTAACCATATGTATTGAATGAATGACGGCTCGGAAGTCTGCAACTATGTTTTGCGTTTGCAGCACTATTGTGTTCAGCCAGTAACTGAATTCATATCTTCATAATATCGAATATCTACACAACTGTAATGGAGGTGGAACAAACCAATACTAAAATTTTGTTTGCGATCAGTGCCCCACATACATAGCTTTTCTTTAACACAAGTGCACGTAGGACAAACCAATTCTCAACTTTGTTAATATTTTCTCTATGTCTTGTCGCCGTGATATGCACGTGCTACAAAACAATTCTCCCAAACAAATTGCAAAAAATTATATGGATAACGTCCTAAACGCCAAAAAATGGTTTATATCACAAACCAATTCTACAAACTGGATTAGAAAGACTAAGAGCATATCGAATTAGAGATTTTAAAAGAGCATACATAATTACCATAGAATCCAGGAATGGATTCAACAAAAACGACAAAAGTGGCGTATGGAACAAAACCATTCTCAGGCGACGATAAATGAAATTGGAAGCGGCTCTTTCCGATAACTCCAAGCTAAGGTGACCCATTAAAAGCGACACTACTTAAAACACACACCCATGTTACTAAAATGTATAAGTCAAAAAGATAAAGGGTCTTTCATTAGCGACTTGACAACTTCATTGTGAACGCATCCTCAAACCGATTACCGAACAGTCAATGTCAAACTATTCAGTAAAATCAAAATTTCACTATGGAACAACGTTTACGAAAAATTAAAATTTAGCGTTAACACCAATTTCGGGCCCTAATTCTGAACTCAGTAGACAAGCAATTCATAGTCTAGGGAAAAAATTTGAGTCAGGATATTCGCTGCTTGATGTTGCCGTGACAGTGAGACTACGTTTTGCCCGAAGTGTGGAGGATATTGCTGCCATAGAGGCGTCCATCGCAAACCAGCCAAATCAATATCACGGCGTTCTCATGAATTGGGCCTCTCCCAGACCACATTATGACGAATTTTGCGTAAGAATCTTTTCCTACACCCTTGCAAGATTAAGCTGACTCAAGAACTAAAGCCACGACGTAAGCGACGTACGTTATCGAATTGGGCTCTGGACATAATGGAGTAACATAAAGCATTTCATGGCAAAATCATCTTCAGCGATGAAGCGCATATTTGGTTAAACGGCCAATAAGCAAAATATACGTTACTCGACAGGTGAGAACCCTCATGTGCTTCAACTTTATCCGCAAAAAGTCACTGTTTGGTGCGGTTTTCATGCGGGTGGTGTCTTTGGGCCGTTTTTTTCGTCAATGAAAATGGCCATCACGTTACGGTGAATGGTATTTGCTACAGAGGCATATTGGAACGTTATTTCCTTAAGCAATTGCATGAATTGAACATCAGTGATATGAACGTTATTTCCTTAAGCAATTGCATGAATTGAACATCAGTGATATGTGGTTCCAACAAGATGGTGGCACAAGCCACAAAGTGGGCCCAACTATCGAGTTATTGAAGTCTCAGTTCGGTGAAGGTGTTATCTCGAGCAACGGACCGGTCTATTGGCCGCCGAGATCGTGTGATTTAACGCCTCTAGACTTTTTACAAGGTGGCGCAAAAGTTGTCAGGTGGCGCAAAAGTTGTCACCCGATGTTCTTTCGCTGTATTTTTTTTATGAATGAAAAACGTTGGTTCTGCTTTTGGATTATGTTAATTGGTGTCTTAAGTTTTTTCTGTATAGTTAACTTCACAAATGTCAAAGTAGAATTTACATTTGCCGCCATTTGCAAAAATTATAGCTTCTTCCGATAGGATGATGACTTTTGCGCCACCTTGTATATGGGGCTACATTAAATCATTGGTCTATGCCAACAAGCCGGCGACGTTAGAGGAGCTCAGAACCAATATTGAATGACAAAGAGATGCCGTATCGGTCGAAATGTGCGGCCGAAACTTCGAAAATTGGGTTCAACGTATCGACGGCTGCATACGTTCCCGTGGTGGACATATGAACGAAGTCGAATTCCATTCATAAATGTTTTGATAGTAATTCAAGGGAGTCATTTTTTTTTGAGATATCTCAAGTAGTTTGCATTTTATTAGAAAAAAAAGTTGTCAAGTCCTTAATGAAATACCCTTTATAGGATTTAAAATGTTCATCTTCGGAATCTGCCTAAGGAATCGCAACCCTCCCATTGTACTGCCTCCCTACACCTCTTGGGTTTGCCGATTCCGGGTCAGTGCTTAATGAGACCAACCAAATGCTGGTATTATTGTATTTGTTTGATTCGATCGAGTTTAGGCCTGCCTATTTTTTTACGATTAAGACGCGTGCATGCCAGGGATGGAAAAGTCGATACAATTGTATCGAATGCGATACAAAAGAGTTTTTTCGAGTACAAAAGTACAATGTACCTTAATTCGATAGATAAATTGTGTATCAATCTGCATATTTCAAATTCTTTTGCAATATGCAATTTTTGTTTAAAAAAAAAGAGAAAATAAATCAATTAACGCACGAGCCATCTACTTGTTTTAAGTTTTAAACATAGCTTTGACTGGATTCTACATTTTACGACCCATCGCTCTGAACGCATTTAACTCAACTATTTCTGCTGTGTCGCCATATCATATGGCATATGACATATCCGGCAACGAGCGAGCTGATGAACTGGCAAGGGTGGGGGTTACGTGGGTGGCAATGGTGTATATTCACTAAGTGCGACAATAGCCTGATCTTTGCTGCTTACTCGCCAAATAAAATGTATATAGAGAGTATTCCGATCTGGATTTATTCGCCCGGAGGCATTTGTCCATATTGATGCTAAAGGGCTGGTCCAGACAAGGGATGGTATCCCGGTATTTTTTTTCTTTTTTTTAAATTCTTTATTCTCAATTCGGAAATCTAGTTTAAATTGCTTAACAATTCTGAATATGCACATGTATCGTAATTTGGAGAATAGTTAGTAAGATTTTTTATTTAGTTTATAATAAAAAAAATAGAGACAAATGCCACTTCAAAATTAACACTGTGGGGTGGACAAGCATTTATAAGTACGTATATATGTATTACATTTTATGGAAAATTCAATTGCTTACAAGGATATATATATATATTAATAAGAGCTAACATAAATTCATAAAATTAAAAGTTAAAAAGTTAAGATAGAAAGAAGTTAAATAATGGTCAAGTCAATAATCGCAAGAAGCCACGATTTCACTTTTTTTTAAGAAATACAGATGCAGTTTTAATAATTCGTATCTTTTCGGGTAGACTATTAAATAGCTTGTAGGAAACAATTGATGAAAAGTTCCTAAAGCTTGATGTGTGAAACGTCGGAATATGTAAGGCGGTACCATTATTACTTCGTAGATTATGGGGCTCTGCATATAGCCACCTCTTATGAAGAATATTTTGAGGACTTAAAAAAAGTATAAATGTCTTACCGGCAGAATATTCATTCTTCTATATAATTCTATGGTGTGGGTTAGGCGAGCTGATTTGCATACTTTTCTTATCGCGGACTTTTGTAGGACAGTCAGCTGTTGAAGTTTATTGAGATATGTACCTCCCCATGCGCTTATTCCATACTGGAGTCTGGAGTGAAACATCCCAAAGTAGATTGCTTTCAGGGTCCGTGAAGAGCAATAATTCCTAAGACGATAAAAGAAGCGTAGAGAAGATTGCAGATACTTTTTCAAACTTGAGATGTGTTGGCTCCAACTCAAATTTCTATCAATAATAACACCTAGATATTTATAGCGCTCAACTAATTCTATTTTGAAGCAATTCGAGTTGCAGCTCATATTTTCGTCATATAGGACACTGGAATTTTGCGCATCACATACACAGTTTAGCAAGCTATGTCAGGTGCAAGCTGTAACAGGTGCATGATATATAATGTCAAAGTCTGGGGAATCTTTCACTTTTAAACTGAAAAACATCAATTTAATCTTGTTGCTTACTACTAGCTTGTGTAGTGAGCGTCGTGGTTTATGTCAGCAAGTAGATGGAGGAGGTTGGTCCATCCATAAGCAAATGCAAAATCGTCGGCAACAGCCTTTATAGTCCCAATAAATGGGATTGCAAAAATAGAGTTGACATATATTAGGAACAAAATAGGGCTAAGAACGGATCCTTGGGGAACATCTACATTTATTATCTTTGAACTACTTAAATTATTCCCGATTTTTACCTTTTGTGTTCTGTTTTTTAAATTTACGATAAAACCGCGAAGACCCGCACAATGAAATTTTTCAAGAGAATGGTGTGGTTAACCATGTCGAAGGCTTGTTTATATTATACCACCGCTTCTGCAGCGCGAGAGATAAGCGGCTCATATGCGGCGAGGATGTCGCCAATGCTCATGAGCTCCTCCGTTTTAGTACCGCAATAGCGGAGAGGGGTTAATTCGATACGGAGAAGCAATTCTGGGAATTTTGGTGGCTTATTGAGGGGGGGGGGGGGGGGGGGGGGGTCAATATGCTCTCCCAGGACGGTCCGTTACTCTAGGTAGCATCCTCTTAGTTTATAAGCTAGATTAAGCAAGCTAGGGCGTTTTGGGAGAGGCCGGGCTCGAGAACTTGTGGTGGTGCTTCCGGGAAGTGATTGACGCCGTAAGGCTTCAGAGTAGAGTAGATTTAGGTTAGGTTAGGTTTATGTGGCTGTCGGCAGAAGCCGACACACTTAGACCAATTTAGGTCCATTGTGATACCACGTATATTATCTACCGACGTGGTATGATCGTTGGTTTAGAGTAGATTAGATTAGATTAGATTATTTTTATTCAATTTACATTTGTACGCACAATTTCCAATTTTACAAATTCTTGAGTAATTTATTACTAGGGGTCGCCCCATGGTCGAAATTCGACCAATTTATTCTATAAGTTGAAAAAAAAAACAAAGTCGACTGTTACATCTACATATTAATCGGAGAATGAAATTTTTCGACATTGCATTCTCTGATTTCACATGATATAAATTTGTCCGGCATTTTCAAGTAACTTCAAGCATTTTCAAGTAACTTCAAGCATTTTCAAGTAACTTCAAGCATGTCCAAGGAATTTCAAGTTTGTTCAAGCATTATCAAGTAACTTCAAGTTTTCAAGCATTTTCAGGTAGCTTCAAGCATTTTCAAGTAACTTAAAGTAACTTCAAGCATTTTCAAGTAACTTCAAGTATTTTCAAGCATTTTCAAGTAACTTCAAGCATTTTCAAGCATTTTCAAGTAACTTGAAGTAACTTCCAGCATTTTCAAGTACCTTCAAGCATTTTCAAGTAACTTCAAGCATGTCCAAGTAACTTCAAGTATGTTCAAGCATTTTCAAGTAACTTCAAGTAACTTCAAGCATTTTCAAGTAACCTCAAGAATTTTCAAGTAACTTCAAGCATTTTCAAGTAACTTCATGATATAAAAATTTTCCGTTCCGATTGGCAGATTATTGCCTCACACAGCAATGTTGTCGTTGTTGTAATTTCATCCAATTCGCTTCATTTTACCTGCTGTAATTCATAATTGGTGTTATATATGTGGATAATTTTTGTATTAGGCACTTCTATATATTGCCCCCTACCCAAATATATATAGTGTTGGCATATCTACATATGTAACGTATAATAGCAAAAAAGGGGGGAAACACGTTATAGGCAACTCCGAATTAATATATAGAAACATAGGGACGGGCTACAGTCCGCTTGGGCGAACTGTTGGATACCCTATTCTTATTCCTATCCCTCATAAGTGGGCGTGACAAAAGTCTTAGTATGGTTGAATTGTTAAGAACGCTCTACATATTATTTGTTATATAACATTTAAAGGATTTTATCAAAAAAACGCTCCCTAGCTCAAACTTGAGTGTTTCAATAAAATTGTTTTATTTAATAGTGGGCGTGTCAGGATTTAAAAAAAATTAACACATGAGAATAAAGGGTCCTAGAGAGTATATATTATAAATTTCAGCTCCCTAGCTCAAACTTTGGATTTTCAAAAAAAATGTTTTATTTATTTGTTGTTGTGTTGTTGGATTTTAAAATTTTTTTATCCCGAGCAGTTTTAGGAGTCATAAATCATATATAAAAAATTTCAGCTTTCTACCTCAAAATTCGATTTTTTCAAAAATTTTGTTTTTTTTTGAGTTTATGGGCGTGTCTGTGGGCGGATTTCAAAAATTCGTAAAATTGATTATTTCGGGACCCCAGAGAGTAAATGGTTAACATTTCAGCTCAGATAGTAATGTTGATCTAGCCATGTCCGTCCGTCCGTCCGTCTGTGGGCAAAAATTAGGCCTTTAAACTGGCCCTAAAGAGCTGAAATTTTAACCATATACTCTCTAGTGTAACGAAATAATCAAGTTTACGAATTTTTGAAATCCGCCCACAGACACGCCCACAAACTCAAAAAACTAATTTTTCGAAAAAATCGAATTTTGAGCTAGAAAGCTGAATTTTTTTATATATGATCTGTTTGAGAATACATATATATTAATTTTTAATTTTATTTTCAAATTTTGTATTATTTTATTATCCATTTAAACAGCATTCATGCAACTTATTAAATTAGTTACATTTCGAAATTAATTATAATTTACCATATAAGTAACTGTTGCTCACTGATATATTTGTTAAAAATCTAGAGTTGCATCTACTATTCTAGAAATTCTCTTGCATTTACTTGTATTTATACATATTCCGTTTGCTAATATTTTGGCTCTCATCTCATATGCAAAGTGTTATACATGTTAATTGCTCCTCTAGCAAATTATGAAAAGTAATCTATTTCTCGGTCACTTGTTGGATTCAGAACACAGGAAGGGTAACAACAACCAGGAAAAAATAAATTTATAACGTGGTAACCTTCGTCTTTGTTTTCTCGTTGCTGCGTTTCTCCAAAATTAAGTTCTTGCTGTGCCCATTTAAAGTTTCGTGCGTTATTAAACATGATCTATGGCTCCTAAAACTGCTCGGGTGATAACATTTTCAAAATCCGCCGACTGACACGCCCACAAATAAATAAAAGAATTTTATTGAAAAACCAAAATTTGAGCTAGAAAGCTGAAATTTATAATATATACTCTTTATTGGCCCTTTAAGCTCATGTGGAAATATTTTCCAAATCCGCCCACTGACACGCCCACAATTTAAAATCAACTTTTTTTGAAAATCCAAAGTTTGAGCTAGGAAGCTGAAATTTATAATATATACTCTTTATTGGCCCTTTAAGCTCATGCGTATTTTTTTTTAAATCCGCCTACTGACACGCCCACAATTAAATAAAACAATTTTATTGAAACACCCAAGTTTGAGCTAGGGAGCGTTTTTTTTGATAAAATCCTTTAAATGTTATATAACAAAATATGTAGAGCGTTCTTAACAATTCAACCATACTTAGACTTTTGTCACGCCCACTTATGAGGGATAGGAATAAGAATATGGTATCCAACAGTTCGCCCAAGCGGGCTGTAGCTCGTCCCTATTTTTTTTATTGAAATTATATTAAGTAACTTTTTTACGTACGATCATCAGAAGTTGAAGTAGAAGCCAAATTTTGTCATACAAAAATGGTCAAAAAGAGGTGTACCTACTGAATTACTCTTAAAATCTCTTAGATATTTTTTTGTGTTCCAGAAAAGGACCTTTTTGGAACAGTTTATGGAATGTTTATATTGTTCAAAGTGAATGCTGTCCATTTGAATACACTTTCGGAGCAACAAACCTCTTCTCATTTTTTTCTGAAACGCCACTAATTTTTTCTTGGAGCTCTTCCAGATTTGACATTTCTCTGAAATAGCACCCCAGAAGAAAAAATCCATGGGTGTTAGGTCAGGATATATCTGGTCGGCCAAGGGTTGGGGTCAAATCGACCAGTCCACCGTTCATTAAAAGTATGGTTGGTTGGAACGAAGTAATCCCGCTGCTACTGTGACAAGGTGCTCCATCTTGTTGCAAGAGCATCGCCCTCCTCTGAACAAGAGGAACATCTTCAAGGAGCTCCGGCAATCGTTCTCCAAAAAGGTCCCAAACATTTACGCTAAGCCTCTAAAGCAAATCTAATAAGCAAGAAGAAATTCTTCACAGTTATTAAATTCTAACCTTTGAAAGGATGTTTTGCGTATTGAATGGGGGTTGGAGTCTGACTAATGGTTCTAATTATGGTGGTGTATAATCCCATCTCTTGTGAATTCGCTTCGCCAGTCCACAGACAGTTTATGAAGAAGTGCCCGTCATCTGTCTGTTTGCCCATTAGACATTGGCAACATTCTACTTTTCTTTGAGCATCTCCTGTTAGTTAATTCTGTTCCGGTGTTGAATGAAAATGGTGTAATCTATTACTCTGTAGAGTTCTGTGAATCCTGGTTCTGGAAAGTTACAACTGCTCAACTATAGTCCGCGGACGCTGTCTGAAGGCTGAACTTCCACAGCATGCAAGATTCCGCCTCCAACTTCTGCCATCGCTGCGTCTGAGCGTGCGTCGTTAGTTTATTATTATTTGGTGCAACTGACCCGGTATCAACAATTCAAATCAGTAACTTGACCTCAGCCGGCAGTTGATCTAAACCATCGGATTTGTATGAACTTGGGACAGTGAAGAAAATCGCTCTACAGAAATTAACGGTGGTTAAATTTTAACCTCAGTTTACTGGTCGAATATAACGTAGGACCTTTTCATTGACTCACAAATCTTGGCCCAAATGCGACTACGCCTCTGGCCCTATACAACGTTACTAATACAGGGCTTCATCACAACCACCGCCATCATTACACTTGCACTGCAAGTAGGAAACCCTTACTTAAATTTGAAAAAAAAAGTTCATATCCTCCAATTTCTTTCTTTCTTGATCGAAGCCAATAGCAATTTCCAAAAATGCATTGCCTTCGAAGAAGGTCATTATTCCCTCTTTCTGGGTCCCATCTTATCCCTAATAACTTCAAAATTACCTTAATCCACATCATTCTGCAATATTCCTTGCAAATGGCCAACGCTCTACACGAACATTGAGCCCACGGAATGACTTCTTAATCTTGATCGTTAAGCAAATGCCGGGCCATAAAGTAACCCCCTTCTGGCTGCTACTCTCACATCCACGTGTAAGCCCAAAGGATAATGATCTATAAAACTTGTTGAGCGCTTTACAAGACATGTTGAGAGTTGAGTTTACAAGCCGTTCTTTTGTTAGATTAATTTTATATTTTACGGTCGTCGGAGAACATTCGAAAGACATATCCTTAATTGCTTCTAGTTTATTGTTTATTAAGGATCTTGGCATACGAGTATCAAGTGTGTTTCTGTTTTCGTAACAATCGTAGTCATGGTCGCCTATCATCATCCCGCCGGCCGTTCGCTCATCAATAAATCAGCGAACACGGCTCAGTGCATCCGAAAGTCATAAATTAAATCGACCAAGTAATGACTCAATGGGGCCAATGATCCTTCGTGACTGAGACGCGTCGGCCAGTCCCTGTATCTTCTTGTGTTCTGTCATCTGGCATTCCACGACACGGGTCAATTGCATGCTATGTGCACCCAAAGGCTACATAATTTGACTGTTTGCCATACTAATTAAGTGGAAACACACTTTGGATGAAACGCTAGATATGCCGCCGCAGGCCACTTAGGATTTGTTCTGTGTTTTGTTCGGCTGAGATCTCATCACTTTGGCTTGCGAAAAGGATTGTACTGCTGCTGCTGCATGCTTCATATGCACGAGTGCGAATGAATGTAAAAGTAACGGTTATACTGCGGATATCAGAGATTCAGATTTATTCATTTCCAACCGAATTAATTTTTTCATGCGAACGGTCTCTTCTGATTGTCTGCTCAAGGTATGCATTGCAATAAAACAACATATGGCACCTCGCTCTTGGTATCATATATCTCCGGCAGTGAAGAATGTTAATGCACTGCATAACGGTTGAGGGGTAGGTTGGTATGTGTTGTGGAATTGTTTTGCCCCAAAGGTATTGAGATTCTCCGCTAGTGGTTGTCTTCTTCTTACTCATGTATGCGAGGGAAGCATCTATGTATCTTTCGGCGCATTTCGTTTCCTCTTGCCATGACGGAGTGTAAAACCTTTCCGTGTCCATCTTTTGGCAGAAAGTGTGCAAACAACTTTATCGCTCCACATCTTTTCCATTTAGCGATAGTAGGGAAGTAGAGTGGCTGACTGATTTAGCCTATACTGAATCTTTTACTAAGTGTAAACAATGCACAAAAATGCGTTATGGATAATGGAAGGTGGTGAGGTAGCAATAACAAAACAGGAAGTTGCTCATTTCTATTACCAGTCTATACCGATTTCTTAAAAACGGACGGGTAAGCGTATGGTGGATGAAGTGATGTGTGAATTCAGCTATTTTTTGTGACCGAAAAATGGTCACAAGATGCGCCTGGCACTCAAAGACGGTTCACATTTTTTTGTACACTATCAGCTCTGTGTCGTGGAGTGCTTAAAGCAAGCAACTACCACGAGCAGAAATTGCCGGCACTAAAAGTGCTCTCACAGGCTCATCATTAAAAAATTGTTGAAAACTAACTGACTAACTGTATAAATGTTGAAGAAAGCTTTGATCTCTTCTCTGATCATTTTCCAATCATTATGACGATAAGCGAAGCTCTGATTAAAAAAGCCAGATTAACCTGCGCGAAAACTAATTGGGATGGATTCAAAAAAGACATTGAAACAAATATTGAGCTGAACTTATCACTTAAAACGACCTATGAACTTGAAGCTGACATTGATCGCTTCGTTAAAATCCTACAGGATGCCGCGTGGAAAAATACTCGCAAAATAAAGAAAACGTCGGTCAATAGAATTCAAATTTATTCACACGAAATACAAGAAATGATTAAGAAGAAGAGTAAAGCGAGGAAAAAATGGCAACAAACTCGGGCTCCGGAACATACAGCACATCTTAACCGTTTGTGCAACTCACTAAAAAGATCTCTGAAATACATACCTTAAGAATAATCAAATAAAAACTTACCTAGAAAGTTTAACGGCAGAAAAAGCTTCTAATAACTCGCTTTGGAAGGCTTTAACATTGTATGTATTAGAAAACCTCAAATTCAAGCCAAGAATGTGGGCCAGGCATGATAAAGAGAAAGCGCAAGTTCTTGCCACCCACCAGGAAGAAACTTTTAAACCGTTTGATGGGCAACCTCTTATTCAAACTAAACAAGTGAAGCAAGAAATGCAACACTAACCGAACTTAAGGATGAAATAAAGAAACATAAGCTCAAAAAAGCTCCTGGGTAGGACCTAAGAGCTTCTTAAAGCTCTACCTAGAAAAGCTTTAATTAAGCTTCTGTTTATTATAAACGCCGAGCAGTTTGGCTTTTTCCAATTATATCCAAAGTGTTAGAGAGAATATGGATAAGGCGAATACAGCCGGTACTAGAAGAAAAGCATTTCATTCCGGATCATCAATTCGGTTTCAGAAGCAAGCATTCTACAGTTGAACAAGTGCATAGAATAGCACATGTAATCGAAAAATCTCTTAAAGTAAAAAGGATGTGTTCAAGCGTATTCCTTGACGTCTCTCAATCCTTTGACAAAGAAATAATGGCCGGGGTGTCGCAAGGAAGCGTCCTTGGCCCAGCGTTATACTTATTTTACACTCGTGATATACTACACGTAGAAGGTACTGAGATAGCTACATTTGCTGACGACACTGCTATCGTGGCGGTAGGTAAAACGGACGAAGAGACTACGGAAGAACTGCAAGAAGCCCTGGATAGAGTAAATGAACGAACTAACGTTTGGCGAATTACAAACACCTTAAAAATAAAGTTTAGCATGTTTCTTTGGAGAAAGACATTTAGAACATAAGATCGTGGCTTATGGTTTTTCGCATTTCGACAACACAAGCTAAAATATTTCACCTCAAAAATTCAGTTAAGAGGATATGGTTATGTTGGTCTTTTTGTGATATACGCACGTGACTTCTGACTACATTATATGACCAAATGCCATGTTTATCTGTCAAAATCAGCCAGCTCATTTGTGGTCATATTCATCAACTGGTCATGCGAGATATACTGGTTAGGGTCAGTTGGGGTAAATGTAAACATTTTCTGCTTTTTTTACACCAACATTTTGAAAAATTAAAAAAAATATATTCTCGTACACCCTTTCAGCTTTTCAAAACTAACACTTTTATTAAAAACACATCAGGAATTGCACTGCTGATCAGTAACTCGGGCTCTAAAGCCCATGAACCGCAGAAGAGTTGTGTTTACATTAACCCCGGTGTTGTTTACATTTCCCCCAATTTTTTTTTTCAAATCCAGGGGTAAATGTGAACTGTGCGTTCGCTTCCTATAAGCACTAGGGACTTCGGTATGGGGTGAATGTAAACAGGCATGAATTCGGTATTGATTTCTTACTTGCAAAGTCTGTTTCCAAAGTGTTTACTTTTACCCCATAAAGCATTATTACCCTCTAAACTACGGCCTACAAAATAGCATAACAAGTGTTAAAAATAAAAAGAAAGTGTCTTAATTAATAAATAGGGACACATTTTATTAAGCAATTTTTAAATAATAAAGGAATGACATATGATCAGAGTTTGGTAGCCAGGTAGGTAAATGAAAAGTATAATAAACCTACTTTCGTTGATGGATTTCTCAAATGTATAGTGAATTCGGGTTCCCAACATAGTAAGAGTCGGGTCAGGCAGAATTCCAATGTATGATGTCTTCGAAGTGAATCTTCGTGGTTTCACTTGGAATTAAAGCAAACGTTTTCTTCACGGTGTCCAGATATTTGAGAAGTATCACCTCAATTTCATCGCTTTGTTCATAGGTTTCTAAACTATTCGGATATTTATGTGACTGCAATGACCGTCGTACACCAACAACGCTGCTTGTTTGGGATCACCATGTCTGTCACGAAGGTGTTTCACAAACGGAATGAATCCATCGGATAGTCAGTTAAAAAAATGAGGCTCTTTCATCCACCCATTTGCTGATGATGCGTACAGGGTTCCAGGAAACCCATCTTTAGAGGTCAATCTAGTCTGTACAGCAGCGCATTTAAAAAATGATTAGCGGCGGAAGTACTGAACCATCTGCAGAGATGCATAGTAGTACTATAGTGCATTCACGTTCAGATCCTCCTAAAACTCTACTCAATGCCTTGCCCTTAACACCCAGTGCACGAATGCGACTAGGACCATAATGAAATCCACTTTCATCAGCATTGAAAACATATCGTGGCCTGTCGGTTAAATTATGTTCCTCAATGACTTTTTGAAGTTTATAATAAAAATCGTAAACGACTTCAGGATTTCTTGCGTCTTTTCGAAGCTTTTTCAGATGTTCTAGTTTTTTCAACGATAGTCTTGGATATCCCTTCATGAATCCCAAATACCAGTCCTCTACAGGAATATTGTCCTTAAATGAGGTTTTTAGTCCAATGGCTTTTATGTACTCTCCTACCAATTCCTCAAGCTCCTTCTTATCGCATGGTATTCCCATTTGCGAACGAGTAACAACGCATCGAACTATCTCATTTTCGGCTTCAAAAGGAATGGCAGTTGTTCGCCCAGAGCCAACAGTCTTTAACGTTGTTTTGCGTCCCTTAATCCTGTTAAATATGACGGTTATCGCAATGCCGCAGTGTGCTTCACACTGGCAATATGTCATTTTCTTAAAAACTATACCATAAACAGCGTTTTGAATATCTCTTGTATCATATTCAACAAGGGGCTTCTTCTTTATATAGGTTCATTGCATTCTGAACACTGCAAATGATACGAGTCGGAAATGGTTTTAGAAAAAAAGCTGTTTACATTAACCCCAAGAAACATGTTCACATTTCCCCCATATGCTAAAATTTTTAGGGTAAATGTAAACATGGAAATAACAATAAAAAAAACTTAAAATTTAAGGAAAGGCATACAAAAATCTAGCTCCTTACACTCTCAAATTGATAAATAAAATGATCAAATTACCTACTATTTTCACTTTATAGACACACGTCCTCTTAACGACTAAAATTTTCAGTGATACTCGTAACTACATGTCACCGGCGTATAAGTGCGGCGATAGTGTGGCGGAAATTCGAATTAAATTTTTGTTTATTTTTGGCAAGCGTCAGTTAATTTTGAAAGGATGAAATAACCACCGTTTACAATTACCCCGGCTGACCCTACATGAACATATTAGAAAGAATTCTGTCAAATATGAAAAAATTTGCCCACTTTGCTTAATTTAATTAATTTGGTAGGGGCATGCGCCCCCATTTATTCAGCTTAATACAAGCTATATGTCTTTAAACTACAAAACTAAGACTTATAGCTAGACTTAAAACTAATACTTACAAGCTAGAGAAGAAAATACTAAAACTAAAGACTACGACTTAAACTTTGGGTTTATGGAGAAGGAGGCTAAGTTTAATGGAGGGAGTGCTGCGGTTGAAATCAAAAATGGAAATGTTTGAATTTACCTTCCGTAGCATACGGGAAATTAGTTCGTTGGAGCCATAGAACGTGGTTGGTAGATAGAAGAGACGGGGATGTCTTAAATTACGAGGGTTAGTATTAAAGGAGACGGAATTGTAAAGAGTGGGGCAATCGATAGACCCTGAGAGGAGGCGATGAATGAAGAGAATGTCTGCTGCATCCCTGCGGTCTTCAAGGCTAATCATGTTAATGAGTTTGAGGCGGTCTTGATAGGGAGGTAGAATTAGGGGATCGTTCCAAGAAAGTCCGCAGAGGGCAAATTGAAGAAAACGTCGTTGTTTGTTTTTGATTCTGGTTACATGAACTAGCTGAAAGGGTGACAACGTTTGGCTGGCGTATTCAAGGTGGGGGCGGACAAAACTATTGTAGAGAGATCTGGTCACGTAGGGATCAGAGAATTCCTTTGACCACCGTTTAATGAACCCAAGGGATGAATTGGCTTTACGAATTATCTCGTCAATATGCGAACTTGTTGCGGGACTTGTTGTATTTACGTGATAAGGTTATGGATTGGCATTTCGCAACATTGAGGTCTAGGCAGTTTTTGAGACACCAAATAGAAAAACTATCTAGATATTGTTGTAGCAAGCAGGAGCCTTCTGATGAAGATATGTGTTTGAAAAATTTGGTGTCATCGGCATAGAGAGAGATAGAGGAGTGTTTAATAACCGTTTCCAGATCGGTTATAGTTAAGATGAAGAGAAGTGGACCTAGGTGACTGCCTTGGGGTACACCAGAGGTTGCCAGGAATGGGGCAGATTTTTTTTTTTTTTTTTTTTTAAATACTGGCTCGCCAAGGCGATTTATAAAAGGGGTGGTACTTCGACCTAAAAGATCTTTTGTACCGTATGGGCCAGAAAAATTTTAAACTAGTAAAATTTCCACTTTCCGTGTAAAGCGGACAATTTTACCAGTAGAAGAATTCTTTATGTCCTCGGGGCTCAATTGTTCCCTGAGAAAGATCTTCTTTCTAATTCCATTAAGGGCTGGGCATTCACATAAAATGTGTTCAGCTGACTCGTCCACTTCAAGACAGAGTCGGCACTCAGGAGAATCTGCTAGTCTCATTTTGTGTAGATGATATCTTAAACCGTGGTGACCAGTAAGGTAACCTACTAGGTTTTTGATATCATGCCTGCTTAGGTTTAGACATTTGCTGGCATTATGATTGAAGGGCCGAATGGCTCGTTTGGCCTGTCTTAGACCTGGGATGTTATCCCAATGATAGATACATTTTCTATGTTCCCAGCTTTTAATTGCTGCCGTTGCTGCTGATCTAGGAGTGCAGCAGAAAGGTTCGGGACCTATGAAAGGTGTTTCTGAACCTTTTCTGGCCAGTTCGTCGGCCTTTTCGTTACCTTCTACCCCGACATGACCCGGAACCCACCATAATTTGGTCTTGTTTCTTGCTCCGAGTATTTGTAGGGTATTGAAGCAGTACATGACTGATTTGGAGTCAATGGTATACGAGCTAAGGGCGTTTATAGCTGCTTGACTGTCCGTGAAAATATGAATGGTTGCACCTTTTATGCCAGATAAGATAATGTGGCTGGCGCATTCTTGAATGGCGTGGAGCTCCGCTTGAAATACGCTGGGACTTTTTCCCATGGGTATCGTAAAGCGTTTGTGTGGTCCGTATATTCGCGCTCCTACCCCCGTTTCCATTTTAGAACCATCCGTATACCACTTTATGCCGTTATGGCTGTTTGGTGGGTTATTGCTAACCCATGCTTCTCTTTTGGGTATCTCCGTGGAGAACCGTTTGTTGAAGCATAGTGTTTTTTTAATGCGGTCTGTGACCGCGCAGTTCATGTTAAATTCTGGCAGTTCATCGAGAAGGGTCTTAAGTTCCGGATGATCATTAAGACTTATCTCGTTTAGCTGTATTAGACTTATTGCACTGCGGATCGCCGCTTTTTGGACGTATATGTGGAGGTGTATAATTCCTGTTATTGCCTCTATGGCAGCTGTTGGACAGGTACGCATGGCTCTGGAGATACCAAGGCACGCAAGCCGTTGTACCTTTTTGAGTTTCTCTATTGCGACCTTTTGTGTGGATTTTGTCCACCATACTATGGAGGCGTATGTTATGATGGGTCTTATCATCACTGTGTAGATCCAGTGGACGATCTTAGGAGAGATTCCCCAGGTTCTACCATATGTGCGACGACAGGCCCATAAAGCTCTATTAACTTTGGTGATTTTGTTGTTTGTGAGAGTTCCAGTTAAGTCTCTTGTCCAGGATTACTCCAAGATACTTGACTTTGTCGGAATACTCTACGACCGTGTCGTTTATTGTGATTAGGCCTAGGTCTAATTTCCTCCTTTTAGTGAAAGGAACGATGACGGCTTTACTGGGATTTATGGAAAGATTTTCCTTAATGCACCAGTCTATGGCTGTCTTTAGAGCATTTTTCATTTTTGATGTGACTCCTATTGAGTCTTTTCCCCTAACTATGATGACAATATCATCGGCGTACCCAATTGTGGTGTAGCCCAAACTGCTCATCTTGTGTAGCAGGTCATCGATGACCAATGACCACATAAGGGGTGAGAGTACTCCCCCTTGTGGGCAGCCCCTTACGGCTGTTACTGATACTGAGGTCGTTCCTGACGAGGAAGTTATTTTGCGACTTTCCAGCATCGCTTTGATCCATTTAATAGTTGGTTTATCTATATTTCTATGGTACAAAGCATTTGATATGGATTCATATCCAGTGTTGTCGAAAGCACCCTCTATGTCCAGAAAGGCACAAAGTGCGATCTCTTTGCAACGGTAGGCGTTTTTTATCTCTGTAGTTAGTCTTAACAGAGCGCCTTCCGTGGATTTGCCCTTTTGGTACGCATATTGGTGAGGGTGCAGAGGCATGCTTTTTGATATGCATTCTCTAATGTGAATGTCAATAATCCTTTCCATTGTTTTCAGAAAAAACGATGTCAGGCTTATCGGACGATATGATTTAGGTAATTCTCTCGGCTTGTTTCCCGGTTTAGGTATAAATACTACGTTTACCTCCCTCCAGGTAACTGGTATATACCCCCAGTTGAAGCTGAACCTAAATAAGGCAATCATGGATGGTAGTAAAAATTCTATTCCATTTTGAATGAGGGCTGGAAAAATACCGTCTGTACCTGATGCCTTGAATGGTTTAAATGAGTTAATTGCCCATTTAACCTTATCCGGAGTAAAAAGTGTTCCGGATAAACTATGAATTCTGCTGAGGTTTCTTGGAATTGAGACCTCCGCTGTATGGTCGTCTGTAATGACCATCGTGTGAGAACCTGGGAAGTGAGCCTGAAGCAAAGTTTTCAGCGTTTCTTCCCGGTCGCGTGTGATTGAACCATCTGATTTAATTAACAATCCCATGCCTTTTTCTTGATCCGTTGACAGGGCCCTTTGGAGGCGTGCCACCTCTGGAAGTTTTTCTATCTTCTCACAGTTTGCACGCCATGAGGCTCTTTTGGATCTGCGCAACTCTAAGTTGTATATGGTCAGCATGGATTTATATTGTTCCCATGTGCCGGTGCGTTTGGCTTTGTTAAAAAGCTTTCTCACCCTCTTTCGAATAGACTCAAGGTTATCGTTCCACCATGGTACGCACCTTTTAACCACGGTTCTTTTAACCTTGCAACTATTTTTGAATGAGGTAAGAATAATATCATTTATTTGACATTGCGCAGCATCTGCATCAATTGTATTTGATGGTGCTTCTGGCAGCATGTCAGATCTGACCGCAAGATTTTCGCGGTAAGTTCTCCAATTAGTCAGTCTGTTGTCATAACGGACTGACGCGTGTTCGGCATTGCATCTTATCTCGAAACGGATGTGCATATGATCCGATAGAGATGCCTCACCAGACACGTGCCATCCCTCTATAATATCCTTCATAAAAGGAGATGATATAGTAAGGTCTAAAACTTCTTCTCTTATAGAATTTCTAAATGTAGGACTATTTCCCTTGTTTAGAAAAACGAGGTTATTGCTATATAAATATTCTAATAACGACTCACCTCTGTTATTTGTATCTCGGCTGCCCCAGATGGTATTATGTGCGTTTGCGTCGCAGCCGATTAGTATATGTACTTTCTGGTCCTCACAGTACCGGACAAGTTCCTGTACTGGTAAGGGAGTCACTGCATCCGTATCTCCAGGAAAGTACGCCGATGCGCATACAAATTTATGCAGCTTTCGGCCTTTGTGGCGCTCTATTAGAACCGCCACCAGGTCCCTAGTTGTGAAACCTGGAATGAGAGAAAATTTTATATCTTTCTTAATAGAGATAGCCGCCCTTGGTCTGAAAGGACCTTTGGCGAAAATTAGCTCTGTGTTTACAATTTAATCCGGATATCTTACGATTGGTTGCCCAAGGTTCCTGGATTAGTCCAATAGCAATGTTCCCTTCGGCACATCGCTGGCTAAAGGTGTCCGATGCACCCATAGCCCTGTGCAGGTTGGCCTGCAAAACGCTGAGACGGGTGCGTCTGTATTCAGGGTTTCGTACTCTATTGGGCTTATTATCACCTCTCCTACGTACGATACCCTGTTGAGGAGTACCACTTTGTCTGCCTCTAGGAGTTTTGTTTTTATGTCCTTCTTGTGCCAGTGCTTTCTTACGATCCATACCTAACTTAGGCCTGAATCGTGTTTGGCTTTCTCTGGCTGCGCTTGACTTTGCGCTTGTAGCTTCTTTTTCTGGCACAGTTGTTGCCGTACTTGAAGCTGCAGCCTTAGCGGCAGCGCTGGTGCTGGCCCCACTTGGGTCAGTTGCGGTGCTGCCGTGAGCTGTGACATCCTTCTTATCCAAAACGTGCTGTTTTTGATCTTTAGGGCCCTGTGTGGCCGTCTTGTCAGCACTTTTTAGGATAAGTTTGGTCTGTCCGAGTCGGAAAGAGACCATACCCTTTAGCTCCACGAGTCTCCTCATGGTGCTGTCGTTTATGGCAAAGACCATATGTGCGATGTCTCGCTCATTCGATCTTTGCAGAACCCTCCACGTTTTCGTATTCAGTTCTTTGTTTTGGCCATCTAATAGGGCTACGATCCTTTCGCTAGCTACGCCGGTACTCTGCGGGAAGAACCCTCTGATGACATGTGGTTTTGGAAAATTTTCCTCTCCCACAAGCATCACCTCTAACCCGCATTTCTCTTTTAGCTTGGCGAAGGTTGCCTTCATCCACTCTGCAGTGGTGGCGTCTGCACATACGATCATGAGCCATCCGGCTTTGAACGTAGTACCGCGGAAGGATGGTTTGACCTCCTCGTCACGCTGTTCGATCGTGATATCCATAATCCTCTCCTGTATCGAACCCATTTGTTCGTTGGAGAGAGGATTACGATCGATGTCCACCGGTACAACACCCAGTCTTACATAGCTCGTTATATTGCTATACGAGACTTTGTCGACGGTTGTCTTCCCAGTGCGACCTCGCTTCGCTTCGGATTGAGGCGGGGTATTATCCTCGGATCGCATTCGCTTCACCTCGGGACCCTTGTTTTCAATCTTTTGGATCGCATAGAGACGGGCCTGCTCAATGGTGCTCCCCTTCTTCTGCGCGCGCTTAAATCTGCGCTGTTCAGATGGTGTGAACCTAACGTACTCAGACTCAGTCCGTGCCACATTGCCGACTGTCTTAGGTACGTCCTCTATATCAGGATGTTTTTCATCCGATAATATGCTGTTGCATATGGTGCTGGATTCTGAAATAGAGTCACTGAGTTGAGACAAGTTCTCTTCAGGTTCCCCCATTTCAGAGTCGATGATTACCGACTCTATCCCTTTGACAGATGTCGTGTCGTCATCGACAGGGTGTTCTAAAACATCCCTGTTTGATGATGCAATTTTAGAGGCATCATTGTTTTTTTTTTTGTTGATTGGTTTATTTTGAACCCACGAGTATTCGGGATATGGTGTCGCCCGTGGTCTAATCGTCTAACCACAGGAAGGCTATCTTAAAATCGGAGGTCGCCTGGTATCCGAAGTTTGCAAACTAACGACTAAGCACCCTCTTAGCCATGCATCTCTCGGCGCTTGCCACCTTAGATTAGGGGTTTATTGGGGAAATAGGATTTAGGGATTTGATGGAGGGGGGATATGGGTAATTGAAAATTGAAAGGAAAGAGGAGAAGGGTAGCGGACGTGTAGTCCTGGTCAGTTCTTAGTTGACGCTCATCAGACGGTCTGTCCCTTATCAGAAAGGCCCGATGACTCTTTGCGCCGTAAGCCTCCGCACCGGCACCATCGAATTTGCGTTCCATGATGGTACACACGTCAAGGTGACTGACCCCGCAAGGAGGCTAATAGGACGGCAGATAGGACGGACCTGAAGCGAACACTATATAAACGGTTTTCCAGATAAGATAATATCCATTTCAGCAGTATTGGTTCGAGACCAAGGGTGGACAACTTGAAAAGAATTAATTTATGGGATATCTTATCAAAAGCTTTACTAAAATCAGTCGCAATAACATCGACTTCTTTACCACTTTCTAAGGCCGTTAGCGCAGAGGACGCGAATTCAACGAGGTAAGTGGTGGTTGATCTACTTTTAGAAAGCCATGTTGGTTTTGGGAAATTAAAGACTTGCATCGAAAGCTTAAGGATTCGTACAAAATGCTTTCCAGGAGTTTGGGTATATGCGAAAGTTTGGCTATCGGGCGATAATTAGTAACTTCACTCTTTAATCCCTTTTTATGAAGGAGGACTTTCATATCTGTGGAAAGTATATAATTAGAGATGCCGCTTACTTGGCATAGACTTGAGTCGGTTAGTCGATCGATAAAGAGACATTCTTTAGTTGAGTTGGGATTTGAAGCAATGAAAAACGATTCATCATCGGATAAAGCCCAGTGCAGTTGGGGCAGGTTAAAGTCGCCGAAAATGATGATGTCGTTAGAGGAATCAGATAACTCTACAACTTGATCGATCGCGTTAACAGCAAGTTGATGGGATTCGATGGGCTGGGCCGGCAGGATGTAGAAACACATTACGTATAGGGACTTGTGGGTGAGTGTAATTTTTATTGCAACAAAGTCAAGTTTTGAAGACGAGGAAGTAGAAATCGGAGAAGAGTCAAGGTCGTTGTGAATAGCCAGAAGAACACCTCGACAGGGGGAATCATCCGTTGGGCGGCTGATATCGTCCCGAAAGACATTCAATATGGGTGGGAATAATTCCGGGTTCTTTATATCGGGAATCAGATTGGTTTCAGTTATAGCGTAGATATCGAATGGAAGAGCATGAGATTGACATAGAACAGCTTGGGTTTTTGAACGCAGGCCCCTTACGTTCTGATAGTAAAAGGTTAGAGGAACGCTATAATGGGGGCTTCGCTGTGGCCCTTGTATCCAGTTAGGGACGACATTACAATCGTATCCAATCCGTAGTATATTAAGCAACTTTGTGTGCCGTAACTACTTATATTTTATTATTATACTAACATTACAGCAACGAAAATCTCAAAAACGATACGACAGACGCAAAAGAGGCGACAGAAGTCCCATATCGATAACCCTGGGAGGTACGCGTAAAACTTTTTTTGGTTGCTTTTTCCAATGAGAATAGAGTGAGCTTGGAGTGACTATTATTCGTTTTTTTCTGATCTCAAAGAGCATATCTACTAAGTTCCAGAAAAAACACATAACTTGGTCAAATTGCATACACAGGCAAATTTCCGAATTATAATTTTATAACAAAAAAAGTATACATTCGTACCTATTTTCATAAAAAAATCTACCGAAGGTAAAGTTTGTTTGTTTGTTTATTGTTTGTTTATTTATATACTATTACACGTAGATACAAAATCAATTAATTGTGTAACAGTTATAAAAGGTTAATTTCGAAAATACATAATTTCAAATTAAAACAAAGATTTAGAAAAAATTAAAACAACATACTTATAAAAAAGTTGAACAAAAAAAAAAAGAATGAAATGAAATGAAAACAAAAACCCTAAAACAAGTTTGGAATTATGTGCAAAAATATTCTTTCAATTTTCTCTGGAAGTCGCTGAAGCCTGATGATCTCCTAATGTTAACCGGAAGCGTATTCCACAGTCGAATGGCGTACACAAAAAATTGTTTTTTCGTTGTATTATATTTATAGGTCGGCAAAATTAGAATTCTGCTTCTAGCTGAAGAAGCAAATTGTAATCTTTGGAAGAGATAATCTGGTGCCTTGCTGTCTTTCAGATTAAACAGGAAAGTCAATGTTCTCTGATCCATATAACGTTGCAGGTTTATTCCCAGAAATTCTTTCACACGGCTGGAAATGTGTTCTCTTCTACTTAAATTGTAGACGAATCGCACTGAACTATTTAAGGCGACCTTAAACTTATAGAAACTGTGGCTGTCGAAATCACAGAAAAATGGATGGGCGTAAAAAAGGATAGGTAACAGAAGTCCCTTCTGTTACCACTAACATGGCTTTAATATTGAGGGGCAGACAGTTTCCCGCTTGATAAAGAGCTCGCAGCGAGCCGTAAATTTTACCAACTGTTTTTGTGACGTGGTCCTCCCACGTAAGAGTTTGATTAAATGTTACTCCCAGATTTTTGACGCCGGAGACGTAAATTAAGGGTGAGCCATCAATTATAATTTGGGGTATGGTTAGGGTATCCATACGTGATCGGGCTATAACGATTGCCTGACTTTTGCCGGAATTAAGCGTCAATTTGTTTCTGCGGGACCATAAAACAATAGAATTCAGATCCTCATTGACTCGTTCCGTTGCATCTTCCACCAGTCCAAAAGGATAGCTTAAATGCAGCTGCACGTCATCTGCATACATTTGGATCTTGCAGTGCTTCAGAATTGATGGAATGTTATTGTTGAACAGTGTGAACAAGAGCGGACCAATTATTGACCCTTGTGGGACACCATCTTTGGTTTCAAGGAAAGCAGATAGTGTTTCGTTGATATACACAGCTTGATTGCGGCCTTTAAGGTAGCTTTCCATAAGTTTAAGTGCCGTTGAGTCAAAGCGAAAGAAGTATTTTAATTTATGCAACAGTATTTCGTGGGGTACTCTATCGAAAGCTTTCGAGAAATCTAATAATACCTGTGATGTTATATTGTCCTTGTCCATTTCAACACGAAAGTTTTCAACTAAATTCACAAGTGCAGTAGTACAGCTATAATGCGGTCTAAGGCCGGACTGGTGTGGTGAGAGAAGACAGGTCTCGTTAAGGTATGCATTTACTTGTTGACTTAAACGCTTTTCGAAGGCTTTTGAAATAAAAGGTAGAATTGAAATTGGACGAAAATTGGATGCTGCATTGCGATTTGCTGAGTTCTTAGGAATAGGAATAATCTTAGAGGATTAAAAAAAAATAAGAAATTTGAGTGTGCAGTTGTTTTGCAGTAGATCGCTTCTTGTCTGCTTTCCTGATGCGGAGGTTTCCTTAAAATGAACTGATGCTTTGTCTGGAAGGAGTTTCTAAAATAATCCAGATTGGTGCGCACCGTATTATAAATTTGCTCTGGGAATACATTACATTAAAAAGGCCCTACGAGCTCAGAAGCATTAGAAATCTTCTCTCTACGATTTTTAAAGAATCCCATCCCATAACTTTTCGTGAATGCTACTACATACTCGTATATTTTTGTACAGAAAAGATTTTCGGAAACTGAAATATGAGCGGCCCTAAGCCGCTTAATCCATTTGTACACTGGCGTTTCCATTTTCGGAAATTCTTTCAAGGTCACAAACCAATTGTCCAGCAATTTTTTTTCAAAACTCCATCTTTTCGCAAGCTACGAGTACACGACATGCAACAGCCGCATGTACATGCGGTATTGACATCACAATTGTCACACGCCGTGTACTCGGCATGTTTGTGACTGCCGCATGTAGGTAACATGTACATGCGCGCTACATGTGGCATGAGTGTCCCATGAAAACATGTGGCATTTTCGCAAGTCGTGTACTCACAAGCCGCATGTCGACTGTGACCGCATTCGACATTTTTTTGATTGCGCCATAAACATGTGACTGGTCCCAAACATGCACCAAGTTTCTGCTGCTGCATGTTTTGTAGTTTTTATTACATGCGGAACGAATTCATGGACATTTGTGTTTGTTTGCGGTATGTTTTTATTTATATGTGTATGTGTAGGGGAAGCTTTACCTTGGTCCGATTGTACCTTGGTCCGAGTGCCAATTTTCAGAAAAATACTAAGCACGCAAAAACCGGTCCTTCTGTCAAATGATGATCTTCATTTGTCTTCTCAGTTTCTTTTTTAAGGCACAGCTGCACGAGTCGGCAGAAAAAAAATATTTTTTTTATCTCTTTTCTGAAGTTATGTAGTGCTTAGTTTTCTGTCTCTTTTCCGATACTCTAATCGATTTCGGTAAGTGTATTAATAATCTTTTGGTAGGAACACATTGTCGTTCATATGTGGTTTGAATACTATGTTAAAATCTAATTTGTTTGGCTAAAGTGGTGTAAGTGTACCTTTGACCTATCATAGCGCGTGCACCTTGGACCATTGGTTTGTCCTTTAATGAACATTTTTAAATAATATTGAAGTGATAAATTTGTTTTTCTTTTATGTTGTTCCCTTAAAGTAAGTTTTTAAATAATATTGAAGTCCTTTGTTATTTTTTTTTTAGTAAAGGAGTTTTTTTTATTTAATATTAATGTTTGAAATAATTTTTTTTTAATCAATCACAAAAACTTTAAGATAATGGTTGTTTTTTTACTGTTTTTTTTTTGAAATAAATAAAGAATGGTACCATTTCTACTTTTTATTGAAATAAATTTAAGTTTTCACCTTTAAACTATAGGAAAATTTTCAATAATATTTTCGGTCCAAGGTACAATACTCCGTGGACCAAGGTACAATCACGTCTTGTACCTTGGACCGTTTGAGGTTAGCATATACAAGTAAAGTTTTCTAAGGAATGGTTAGCAATATCCTTTTGGTGGTTTCGCCATATCATAAAAAAGACTTCAGGTAGTAACAAAAAAAAAAAAAATAATGAAAAAACGACACATAAAATATTGGCAAAAAACAGAAATCCGGACCCTATCCTTTTTCGGATTTTTTTTAAGTTCCAAGCAAATCTTAGTAAAATAGCATTGAACCAGGGTCATTGTGGCTTATGAATTAAAGATTATTAACCTCGGAAGCTCTTTTCGATTTAGCAATTGGATGAGCATGATGCCTGAGAATTTTATGATAAAGTTGTGTATGTGACGAATTATGTGTATAGGCAAGGAAATGAAAAGGACATTTTAAAAAAAATTACGTGAGCAATATCGAGATTTGCAGAAATCGAGCTTGCAAAAATCGAGAGTGTACTGAAATTATAAAGTTGGAAACAGCTAGATGCCTTTCGGCGAGCCATTTAGCGTTGTCTTATAAACAAGCACGCCCAATGAAGTCACAAAGTTGCACGATTCCCCAAAGATTTGCGAAATCAAAATCACTTTGAAGATCCGCTGAAAAAAATAATAGTTTGTGATAGTGAATTTCTGCTAATGTCCACAATGACACCATTTATTCATAAAGATAATGCAACTCGCTCGCATAAACGTAATCGCTCTTTTTAACTACAAATACTTCCACTAAATAAAGGTACAAAATACGAATTCTGAGATGATTTTATGTATCACCTTATTATAAAAATAGCTAATAGAATCTTTGACTCCCAGTCCATAGGTTCAAGACGACAAGGTAGATCGAACCTTCGTTTTAAAGTTTTAAAGACCAGGCCAACGCGCATTTCAGGGCGCTTTTTTTGGGCAATTGGAATCGGCGTGGGTGGGACTCTCTACGGTTCGGGAGCCCGTTGAGTAAGTTTTTTTGTTTTAAGAAATCAAAATCCAAGAGCACTCCGACTCGGTAACGGTCCATTGTACTACCAGGCAGAAATTCTCTTTTTGGTGTGGAGGCTGTAGAAAACAAGGTGTTATTCGTTTTTCTCCATTAATGGGCGTTGTTGTTCCCGATGGAGATTGAACCTGCACCGCACGGGCCACAAGCCAACACACTACCCTTTACGCTGTCGCTACCCACATTGGGTAAGCCAGTATGTATATATGTATGTACACAGCTGGTCAAAAAAATAGGTGCGAGACCATGCTTTTTAAAAAAACTAAATTTTTTCATATTTTTTCAATTTGTTTTTTATTTTTACAATTATATTAATAAAATTAACATTATTTATGAAATATAGAAAATAGTTATCTGTTTGTTTTTCGAATAATTTGTTTTCCGCTTGCACAAAAAAGTAGGTGTGCTCCTAAATAATCATTAATTATAGATTTTATTAATATTTTTTTTTTTTTTAATTTACTCTAATAACCTGAGTATCCTCCACTATTTTTCAAAACTTCTGTTTCTGTTTCTGTTCTCTTTCAAAACTTCAATTTCTGGCACGTTTCGGGAGTAATGGAATACCATTCCTTTTGCCCTGCTTCCCACAGTTGATTCTCATTTGTGAAGAACTGACCCCTCAATTTTCTTTTCAGTTCATCTCACAAGTTCTCAATGGGATTGAGATCTGGAGATTGACTTGGCCATGAAACTAGAGAGATGTTTTGATTCCGAAACCAATCTTTCACAATACAAACAAACAAACGGCCGTATATTTTGGATCATTGTCCTGTTGGAAATGCTATCGGAGGGGCATGTTTTCCTCGAAAAATGGAAGCATGACATTTTCCAAGATGTCCCTATATCCCTATTTTGTCATGACACGAAATGTAGGAACAACACCATACCAGGAAAAACAGCCCCATACCATTATATTTCCTCCACCATATTTAACGGTCTTCAGTGTATAGCGAGGATGGTATTCTTTTCCTTTTGGTCGCCTTACGTTACGCTTACAATCCTAGAAGAATAAATTTATTTTTGTTTCGTCACTTCACAGAATATTCGCCATTTTTTCACTCCTTCAGTTTCGATCCAAATTCTATGGCCTAAGGCAAATTCTTTTCGGGACCGTACATTCTTAGCTCTTAGGAGTGGAACTTTTCTGGCGACTTTTCCTGGGAGATTGAAGTTCTGTAGTCTCCTGTGGATTGTGCGTGCACTGATTCCATATCCAATTTGTGCGCCTATAGTTCGTGACGAAACAAACGGATTTCACTTCGCTTTTTATACCCTATTCTAAGGGTATATTAATTTTGACGCATAGTTTGTAACATACCTTAATATTGCCCGCAGACCCCTAAAAGTTACTATATTTATGATCAGCATCGATAGTAATGTCGATCTAGCCATGTCCGTCCGTCCGTCCGTCCGTCGGCAAAAATTAGGCCTTTAAACTGGACCTAGAGAGCTGAAATTTTAACCATATACTCTCTAGGGTCCCGAAATAATCAAGTTTACGAATTTTTGAAATCCGCCCACAGACACGCCCACAAACTCAACAAAACAAAATTTTGGAAAAAATCGAATTTTGAGCTAGAAAGCTGAAATTTTTTATATATGATCTATGACTCCTAAAACTGCTCGGAATAAAATATTTTCAAAATCCGCCCACTGACACGCCCACAAATAAATAAAACAATTTTTTTGAAAATCCAAAGTTTGAGCTAGGGAGCTGAAATTTATAATATATACTCTCAATGGGCCCTTTATGCTCATGTGTATATATATTCAAAATCCGCCCGTGTCAGTGGCAATTATTTTTTTTTTTTTTTTGGAAATTCAAAGTTTGAGCTAGGGAGCTGAAATTTATAATATATACTCTCTAGGGGCCGTTTATGCTCATGTGTTAATTTTTTTTTAAATCCGCCTACTGACACGCCTACAATTAAATAAAACAATTTTATTGAAACACCCAAGTTTGAGCTAGGGAGCGTTTTTTCTGATAAAATCCTTTAAATGTTATATAACAAAATATGTACAGCGTTCTTAACAATTCAATCATACTTAGACTTTTGTCACGCCCACTTATGAGGGATAGGAATAAGAATAGGGTATCCAACAGTTCGCCCAAGCGGACTGTAGCCCGTCCCTATGTTTTTTTTTTTTTTTTATAATTTGCTAAAGTGTTTTTTTCTGTTGTACCCTTATAGTGCTAAGAACACAGCGTAAGTATTTGTGTTTAACAGCAAGCAGCACCTGGCA
Source organism: Portevinia maculata (assembly GCA_949715645.1). Taxonomy (NCBI): domain Eukaryota; kingdom Metazoa; phylum Arthropoda; class Insecta; order Diptera; family Syrphidae; genus Portevinia; species Portevinia maculata. The sequence goes on along the minus strand of OX454525.1, from coordinate 360,848,668 downwards.
ATATCGTATTTCATTGCATGCTTTTCGGTGTTGCTTACTATAAGAAAGAATAGAGAGATAGGAAGGAAGTGTTTGTGTGCAGTTGTAGGGTCTTTCTTCACGGGTTAAGTTGCTTAGGAAGATTAATATATCATGTATTCGATATAAAGTAATGGGCTTGACCGGGATTCGAACGCACGACCTTCCATTCTGTAAGCGAATACACTACTACTGCACCATTGCCACCCGTAAAATGCGGCTGTCAGTAGTACCTGTTTTTTCGACCTTCCTCTACTTTCTATCTTTAATGTTGGATTAATAGCATTGGTTATGAAGTTATGTGATCTTAATGGGGCATCTGCTATAAATTTATAGGTTTTACCGTCACCCCTTAACCGCTGAACTATTTTCATTTCTTCGGAAGAGCAGTGGACTTTTCGCCAAATCTTAAAATATGATTTAACAAAAAACTTAAACAAAATTTGTGGCAAAGTGATCAAAAAACAAACTCACCTTTAAACTTGATCACTTTTTATACCCTATTCTAGGGGTATATTAATTTTGACGCATAGTTTGTAACATACCTTAATATTGCCCGTAGACCCCTAAAAGTTACTATATTTATGATCAGCATCGATAGTAATGTCGATCTAGCCATGTCCGTCCGTCCGTCCGTCTGTCGGCAAAAATTAGGCCTTTAAACTGGACCTTGAGAGCTGAAATTTTAACCATATACTCTCTAGGGTCCCGAAATAATCAAGTTTAAGAATTTTTGAAATCCGCCCACAGACACGCCCACAAACTCAAAAAAACAAAATTTTGGAAAAAATCGAATTTTGAGCTAGAGAGCTGAAATTTTTTATATATGATCTATGGCCCATAAAACTGATTGGGACATAAAATTTTCAAAATCCGCCCACTGACACGCCCACAATTAAATAAAACAAATTTTGGGAAAAATTGAATTTTGAGCTAGAAAGCTGAAATTTTGTATATATGATCTTTGGACCATAAAACTGCTTGGGACATAAAATTTTCAAAATCCGCCCACTGACACGCCCACAATTAAATAAAATATATTTTTTTAAAAACCAAAATTTGAGCTAGGGAGCTTAAATTTGTAATATATACTCTCTAGGGGCCCTTTATGCTCATGTGTAAATATTTTCAAAATCCGCCTACGGACACGCCCACAATTTTTTATTTTTTATTTTTGAAAGTCCAAAGTTTGAGCAAGGGAGCTGCAATTTATAGTATATACTCTCTAGGTGCCCTTTATGCTCATACTTAAATTTTTTTTAAATCCGCCTACTGACACGCCCACAATTAAATAAAACAATTTTATTGAAAAACCAAAGTTTGAGCTAGGGAGCGTTTTTATTTACAAAAGCTTAGTTTTTTCGTTAAAATCCTTTAAATTTTTGTCACGCCCACTTATGAGATATAGGAATAAGAATAGGGTATCTAACAGTTCGCCCAAGCGGACTGTAGCCCGCCCCTATGTTTAAAAACACTTTTGCAACAAATCGCAAAATTTAAACAATTTAATTAAGCACAACTATTTTTATGTGCAACTCTTAAAACGTACAAAATGGTATTGCAATGAAAATTAATAAAATACTTAACAGTACACTTAGTAAATGCAATAAGCTTGGCGTCATACTAAGGGAACTAAGCATTTCTTAGTAAATATGTGTATTGATGCAAGTCTTGTTGGCAAAATAACTGTTCTTTAGTAACAAGAACAAATCAACTAGTAATAAAGCACTTCACATCTATATTTTTGACCAGCTGTGTATGTATTCGTCATGCGGGTTCATCTTGCGAAATCTACGATCAAAAGTCACTGATTTCGGGCCGGTTAGAGATCGTCTGGTTGCACGCATCCGAAACACCTTAAATGTGCAGACCTTCCGACAGGTAAACGTCTACTCTTTCCACAGCTAAAATAGCCAGAGTCCACAGAGAGCACTGCAGCGTAAAAACAGGCAAACAGAAAAAAATATCGAGCCGAGAAGAGAGGAGGATAAGATTTTAGGTAGATCAGTAGCCCGCTCAATAAACTCTTTGAATGTCGTGATCGAAACAAATACTGAAGGTAAAATTCAATGTGATAACTGCTGGCTTTAACAATCCGGTCTCAGGCTCTAAACGAGAAGTCACCGAACAGCAGGGAATAGAAGATTGGTTCAAGCAGCATGTAAAGCAGCTATTAAATGGACATCATGTGGAGAGAGTGATAGGGTAAGAAGAGAACCCACGTCTAGTCAATGAAGTATCGGTGGTCCCATCGACTTTAAAAGAGGTTGGCTAAGCTGTAAAAAAGCTCATTAAACAGTGAAACCGCCGGCTTTAAAGTTGCTTTTACTACTATTTCAAAGAAGCAGAGGATTTCGACAATAAACTTTTATATGGTTTCTTGAAAATATTCTTGGATCAGATAGTGCGCAGGGTTATGACCCCGACCCATATAAAGCCGGATAAAAATATAAATTCAAAAATGCCAATATTGACAACAACTAAGAGGAACTAGTGGGCGCAGTTTTTCTCCGGCTTCCTTGGCGCACCAACAACCATTTTTTTAAATTTGAGAAAATAACCAATCAAAACCGATATAACTTTTAGCGGAAAAAGCTGTTTTTTAATGTCTGAAACATAAATTTAGACCTCACTTTGAGCAGAACGCTTGAAATCTATAACTGTCGTCTGAAATGAACCTTCAGACTCTCCCTATTTAGCTGCGATTGATATTCCAACAAGTGAAAGTCAAAACATTCTTAACATAACTTAACAAGAAAGTATCAAATCAAAATATCCCAGTACCAGTAGCTAATTACAAGGCTTCCCTCCTCTATATCCTCTCATTCTAACACCACATCCATCAATCTTCGCAGCTCTCTATCCATTTTGTGCAATTCGCACAAAATTAATGACAACAATTGACCCGACCGATTACGACTAACTAAATTCATCGTCTAAAACAAATCTTCCTCTGATTCATCCATCTGACAGAAGGCAAATTACACCCAAACGAACTGCACGTGCATTGGTTAATCGCATATAAGAGTAGGTGTATCTTATGGCGCAAGCTCACCGCATCCGCGCGTCTATTCATCACAAAATCACACATGACCCCGACCTTTCGCAGCCAGAGGGTTGTCTGTGGACCTCGCCTGTACTCCGAACATTTTTCATGGCGTGCAAATTTGAATTTGAAATTTATTGACAGCCGCTGTGCGCTGGAGAAATGCCACACGCAGCAAAAGATGTTAATTTTCTCCGACTTTTAATTACATGACATGTCCGCTGTTTGTTGCGCCTGTGTACGCACCCGAAACATTTCACTATCTCACACCCAAGCGACACCGATGTTTAGATGGAAAGCCTCTCAGCCAGTCAGACAGACAGACACTAGACAACGTGATAGATAGATAGACAGTGCAGTGACTTGCATCAGCTACATCCAAACGCGTCAGCAGAAGCAATCTTGGTAGTCGTTTCGGTTTCGGTCACATATCGGTTCGCATGCAAATTAAGCATTACAACCACCTGTAGTAACGCGCCAAGATACCCATAGATAACCTGTCTACCTATATTGCGCAGAAATCTGCAGTCATTACTCTGATGCTGGTATACATACGTATTCCCAATTTGGAATCAGAGAATCACTTAGCGTATCCGACTATCGCATCTTTAGTGCGCCTATTTTGCGAAATTTCGCTGCGATTTGATAAAATTTATTGCCATGCCATTTGTTCGCTGTTGTGCTGGCCTTTAATTGCGAACTACATAATGAAGTATGTAGATGGATGGCTGAATGAATGGATGGATGGGTGCATGGTTATACTGCCACCGATGCTCCACTGGTAACAAATGACTGATGGAGTCATAAAAGCGTTTTTTTTTTTTTTGTATTTTGTTGGCCTGCTTGTGATCCTCCTTCACCAGACGCCTTCAACTTAATCTTGAGCCCGCTTTCGCCTCGAGGAGAATGTTTGGATTTAATTGGTTTGCCATGGGAGCGGGAGAAACTTTGAGCAGAAATCAATCTGAAATGTGTCCTTCTGACGTGTATTGTACTATGCATGCCGTCAGACATGCGGGTATTGCATGAAACTTGAAAATTATTTGAGGGAATAATCATTGGGCAAGGATTTCAACATTATTATTGCTTAAGTGCATCATGAGATGCAAACTGATTGAACGCGCGTACAATGTATTTGAAAAGCAAATTGTGACAGTGTCTATGTTTTTTTTTTGTATTGAAATTGGGGTCATCCAAAAAAAATAAGCACTTAGACCGAATGGTCCCTTGTTTTTTAGAGAAGCTAATCGTTTACTAGAGATGAGGTACTTTTCCTGAAGAACTGAAATGTAGTCGAAAGGAAAAAAATACCTACAGACCGATCTCGCTGTTGCCTTCTATTTCAAAAGTATTTGTTCGAGCCAGTTTGGATTTCGATCAGGCCTTTCTACTGAGGATGCTCTTTTGGAATTTTGTTCCTTTATACACAAGGGATTAGATGACAAAAGATTTTGCAGTGGGCTTTTGGTAGATATAACCAAAGACTTCGACATGGTTGATCACACAATTCTTTTAAATAAAATGTATAACGCAGGCTTCCGTGGCTGTATCTATGATTTGCTCGCTTCCTTCTGAAGGACAGAAAACAGAAGGTCAAAATAGGAATCAGTCTTAGTAACTCGAAAACCATTAATATTGGCGTTCCCCAAGGATCTGTTCTTGGGCCTATTCTATTTTTAATTTACATTAATTCTATTTTTGAAGAACCATTTGCTGGAAAAGTTAAGGCCTTTGCAGATGATTTGGGTATCGCCTATAGATCAGTTAGCTGCTTGGACTTAGTATCTGATATAAATCATGACGTTCATTTGCTAAGAATTTTTTTTGCTGTATATAAACTTTTAGCAAGTTATAAAATTAAGCTTATGTTTTTTAGCCTTAATACGGAAGTCATCCCGGATTTTGATGTTACATTTCATGCATCAACCTGTCCAAAATATAACTTGTCTAATAATACCTGTTCTGTTCACAATTCTAAGGTCTCTTTTGATGTGAATGCCGCTTGTAACGTCAACTGCTTTAAAATTGAAAATGTTGATTGCTTTAAATACTTAGGCGTTATAATTTACAGAAATTTCAGGTGGTCTGAGCATATCCTAAGTCTGAAGCAATATCTTCTTTCCACTATTTGCTGTTTTTACCGTCTTAGAATGTTTTGTTCTAACGGTTTGTTAAAACAATATATTATGGGATTTTACATTCTAAATTACAATATGGAATAAGCTGTTGGGGGGGTGCATACCAGAATAAACTTCAGCAACTATCTGTACAGCAAAAATATGCAATAAGAAACGTTTGTAACTCTTCCCGGCTAGCTCATCCCTTGGAGCTATTTAGGCTTACGAGAATTCTCCCATTGAAACATCTATTTTATTTTAAGGTGTATTTCGAATTTTCTTAATGAGAGGTGGGTATTTGCAAAGTCTAATATCTGACGCTTATACTTTACGAAGCAATTCCCAGTATTATGTTTCTTCTTTTCGCACCACATGCTTACGAAATTCATTTTCCATTATCTCATGCAAATTATTTAACAATCTCCCTGTTGACATACAAACTATTGTAATTCTATCCTCAATTTTGAAAAAAGCTAAACTTTGGCTTCTTGCTTTCGATCATAATGAAATTGAAGTTTTGCTGCGCTATACGGTTTCATTATTTAATTATTATTTGTTAGTTATTTTGTATTGTCATCAATTTGTTCTAACTGATTATTTTTTGCTTTATTTACTTCCCTTATTACTTACAATCATATTGAACTTCCCAGTGGAAGTTCTTGTAATGGGGACGATTTTGTGAATCGCGAATTTTGACATATCTCCACGTTTCAAGGTCACCAGAATCCAAATAAAACGTTTTTATAGAGATGTACATATGTACCTACATATGTGCGTTCGGAATTATCTTTCGCCACGATTATCTCGTGAACCAATTACGTAACTCAGAACTGATTAAGTTTTCAGCGAAATCGGTCAGGTCGTTTTTTGTTAGTAAATAAATAACGTAAATAATTTGCCTTTATTTGTACTATTTATTGTCATTTGTCATTGAGCAAATCATTATTACATTGTGCTCCGTTATTTCGTATATGTACATGTAAATTTACAGGTCTCCGTGTTTAAAACAATGGTTGCATAAATATTATATACCACACTTCGCTGTTATTAACAACATTTAATTTCCATAAACAATATTAAAGTGCATTTTTTAGTATTCAATAATTTTTAACCATATCTTTTGGTTAACCACATTTCATAATTGCCCATACCCAATCGCTTGTCCTGAGCTTTCTTTCCGATCGTTTTTTCAAAGTTTTCGTGAACCAACTGTTTTTCTGTTTGTCATAGTGTTGTTGCTAGGTGCCTCAAGGATCGGTTTTGGGTCCAATATTGTATAATAATTTTATATCTGATATTCCAAGACTCCCTTATTGTGAAATAGCTATTTTTGCGGATGACAAGGCAATATATTCTTCGCAGGAATTTAGTCTCAACGTGGAGACTAAGCTTGCAAATGCGATACAAATATTGCTAACTTATTACAATTGCTGGAAAATCAAACTAAATGCTGAGGAGGTGCAAGCTATCTTTTTCAGCAGAAAACGAAAGACTTGTTTTCTTCCAAGCAATCGGCTAATTGTAAATAACACAAGTATTAACTGGATCCCATCCGTGAGATATTTAGGCATTCATCTGGATACAAAACTCACATTTAAAGAACATACTGCTAAAATAATACAAAAAGTAAATATACCAATAAACATGTTGTACCCCTTCATAAACAGAAAATCCTTACTGAACAAAGCTATAAAGATCGTCATTTTTAAATTAATTTTCCCAGTCAATTCTTCTACAAGGTGGCGCAAAAGTAATCCTCCTATCAGAAAATGCTATAAATTTTGCGATTGGCCCCTAATGTCAGTTCTGTTTTGACATTTGTGTAGTAAATACATGCGAAATACACGTTAACAAACAATGATACGCTACACTGCTCCAGAACGCGGAATATTGGTGACTATTTATTTGAGCAATAATCGGTCGGTGACTTTGGCACAACGTGAATTTCGTCGCAGATTTCCTACCCGTCCAACGCCTACTGGTGAAACACTGCGACGTTTAGCCGCTCGCCTCGAAGAGACTGGCACAACACGAGATGCTGCCAGGCGTGGCAGACCCCGGAGTAGCCGTTCTGCAGAGAATATTGCTGCTGTAGCCGAAGATGTCATGGAAGCGCCGTCGACATCGACCAGACGACGTGCCACGCAAATGGGTATCAGTCGAAGGTCTTTACAGCGAATTTTGGTACAAGATTTGAAGATGTTTACGTACAAAGTCCAGACGGTGCATCAGCTGTTAGCTGCTGACCGCCAATCGCGTCTAACATACGCTCAAGCCATTCTTAATCACCACCAAGAGGAAGATGATTTTTCATCAAAAATAATCATGAGTGATGAGGCCCATTTCCATCTTAGCGGGTACGTAAATAAGCAAAATTTACGCTTCTGGGGCACTGAAAATCCGCGTGTAACCCACGAAGAGCCATTACACCAGCTCAAAGTCACTGTATGGTGTGCTGTTTTCGCTGGAGGAGTCATCGGACCTTTTTTCTTCGAAGACGTCGCGGGCCAAACGGTTACTGTGAATGGTGAGCGCTACAGAGCAATGATCAACGAGTTCTTTTTGCCGCAACTTGATGAATTGGGATTGGAAAACATGTGGTTCCAACAGGACGGTGCAACGGCACACACTGCACGTGCCACAACCGATATGCTGAAGGATGCATTTCCCGGGCGCCTAATCTCCCGTTTTGGCGATTTGCACTGGCCAGCAAGATCGCCTGATTTGACCGCTCCAGACTTCTTTTTGTGGGGCTTTTTGAAGTCGCGGGCTTATGTCAACAAGCCTCAGACTCTTGCAGCTCTTAAAGACAATATCCGTCAACAATGTGAGGACCTATCGCCGGAAGTTTTGGCCAAAGTGATGGAAAATGCCATAAAAAGGGCTCAAATGACAATCAACTGTGGCGGCGGCCATTTACATGACATCATATTCTCGACTTGATGTAAAAAAAATTAAAAGACCAAATAAAAATAATCCACAAGAAGAATCAAAGTTTTTCATTTTGTTTTTTTAAATTACAGTCAAAAAACATCGGAAGGTTATTTTTGCGCCACCTTGTATATGGTTGCCAAGTATGGGGCAATTCAACAAAATGCCATCTTAAAAAACTACAAGTTTCTCAAAACAAACTCCTTAAAATGATGCCTAAACTTCCCCTACATCACTCAACCGCTGATCTTCATACCAGAACAAATGTTCACTTAATTCAAGATCGAATTACAAAGCTAACCACCAAATTTCTCCTCAACTGTGAGATCTCTGAAAATCCACTGATCAACCAACCAAATGTTTAATCATTTCCTTGTTTTTAATGCTTCTGGTGTATCAAAAATCATTATTTGTTATTAATTATACCTGTAATTTATTACTGTTATTTATTATTTGTTATATATTATTTATTATTTATTATTTTTTATGCATTATTTATTATTTATTATTTATTATTTGTTATATATTATTTATTATTTGTTATTTATTATTTTTTATATGTTATATAGATATTATTTATTATTTTGTATGCATTATCTATTATTTGTTATTTATTATTTATTATTTCTTATATATTATTTATTATTTGTTACTACAATGTACCTGCTAAATTTTTTAAGGTTCCCTTTCCCTTTTTTAATTCTATTTGTATTGAAGGTTTTTAACGTATTTTCCCTTCAAAGTACATATATCATTGTATAATATTCTTTTGTAGTCATGATTTAAAATTAATTGTTCAGTAGAAAGATATAATATAAATATCAAATCTCTGTATGTAAACTGTGCGGTGGTCCACCAAATGTAAATTCCAATACGAAAATAAATTATCTATCTATCTACGAGTATCATACCCAATCGCATAAATCATATTGTTCCCACTGGGAAGTTAGTCGTGTGAACCTTGCGGGTCGCACCCAGACCACTTTTTTTATAATTTGCTCACCATTGAATTCTTACTTGAAGTGGCACTACCTTTTTTTTCTTGAAATACAAATGACACTATCTATTCTCATTTTATTTGCAAATTAAGTTTAGTATAAAATTGTATCTATATTATATAATAAGAATTAGGATTTAAAAAAAAAATAGAGTATAACAGAGCCTACCTTAGCAAACCAATGGATACAAGCATACCTTATCTCACCTCATCTTCTTGGAAAATGGAAGATACCTAGAATATCGAACCTAGTTCTGGCAAAAGTCGGACGTTCGCAGATGAAATAGGAGGCCGGAACTCGCATAGGCCAAAACTGTATACCCTGATAGTTTTTATAGATGTTCATTGAGTGGACTGAAACCACTGACGATAACCTAAGAAACTCAAGCATTTCCTATTCAATCCGACCAGATGCTTTGCTTTGCTGCTTTCGGGAGGCAAGATCATGTCAATATTCGGCAGGGAAACAGATATTTGTCACCCAAAGCTGCTGATATCCAACAGTCTTACGAGTAAATTCAGGCTCCGCAGGGTGTAAGCGATGGCATCACCCGCCCAAAGCCATTTCACTCCTCACTGGAATGAGGTGCTATGATAACAAATCTGTTTTGAGCAAATGGAGTCCAGTTCTCACTTATTAGCTGTCAAAAAGATATCTGTTCCCATACCAGTTCTGCTTTCCTTCGTCAAAATGCACCTGACCCTAGCGAGGCTATTATCTGGCCTAGAGATATCTGCATTTCAATTTCTGCAGTTTCCACGGGAAAAATCCTAGATGGGCTTCGACGCAACAGATATTTTAATTGTTCATTAACCAAATAATATGGTCAAGAACTTATTATTTTTTTTTCAGTTGCGTAAAACAGCAAAAACGTTTCCAAGGCAATTTTGATTCAGATTTCTCGCTAAAAAAGCCAACCATTGGAAAATTGGCAATTAGAGCAGTTATTTTCTGCTATACGTAATATCCCGGACTTACGCGATAGGTGGGACCAAGAGATAGCCCTGTAAGTCGAATTCGCGTTAGTCGGGGTTCAACCTTGCATATAAATATGTACGTATAAGGTTTGTGTAATCGGGACCATAGTCTAAACAAAACAATTTTTTAGAAAAAATATGTTCAATTAAATGTTAGATAATTGAAACGATTTACAATAGTAGGAATAAAACAACGTAAATCAAATTTATTTTGATGTCGAAGGCTTCATATATTCTAACAATGTCGCCTGACGAGTTAAGTTTTTCTACTTCTCACGTAAAATTTCCTCGTAGCATGCCAGTAACTTTTTTTTCCGGTTTTGTTCGAATCTTATCTTCATTGGAATTCGTAACCCCTTTTCACTTGTACTGAGGCCTTCTGTTAAGCTTGAAATCGTCATTTGATTTTCCGATTTTACTGGGTCTATCGAATGAGTTTGTTCAATGTCTTGATCATGCTCACGCATTTCTATAAGCTCGTCAATTGTTAGCTCTTGATTGTGTGAATCCAGCCATTCTTGGACGTCATCAGCATCCACCTCTAAATTTAATTGTTTGGCAATATATATAAGAGTACTACCATCGATTTGTTCAGGATCTGAGGCTGATTCTTCTTCGGTTTCTGTGGTGAAAAAAATGGACACAGCTTTTTCCAGACGCCATTCAAATATTTTTGTGAAATCTCATGCCAAGACTGTCCACTAATTCTTACAACATCTAAAACATTTGTCTTTGTCTTTGACAGAAAGCTCGCTATTTTGTCTCATAGCTTCATTAAGGCCCCTATTGCGAGTGTCGATTATTGATCGATGAGCGACATTTATCGATTGTCAATCGTCGATTGTAGATTTTGGTATTGTGAATGGCAATCGAGATTGACATTTGTCGTTTGTCAATCGTCGATTGCAGATTTTGGTATTGTGAATGGCAATTGTGATTGACATTTGTCGATTTGACTATCGCTTGTGTGAAAACGAAAGCAAAAATATTGTTTGCAAACATGTAAGTTGGTTAAATACAATTAAAGTGCGTATTCTTCTTCATAACACGAATAATTATAGGTCGAAGGTATGAATGTGACGTTAGCTACTGTCAAGAAACTGTCAAAGCATTTCGTAGTTCACAGTAACCCAGATGTTTTTCACAATAACTTCAAACTTTAGTCGATTGTGTTACGCAATACCAATATGAAAATTAATCGACACAATCGACAATTGTCGTGTCGATTGCCAATCGACACTCGCAATAGGGGCCTAAGACGTACAAATGATCGCCTTGTGTAGTAAGCTTTAAATGTTTTAATGACTCCCTGGTCCATTGGTTGAAGCAAGCTGGTAGCGTTTGATGAGATATTTCAAAAATAAATTATTGGTTCGAATTTGTTCATATGTCCACCACGGAACGAATGCAGAGTCGATACGTTGAACCCAATTTTCGATGACCGCACATTTCGACCGATACGGCCGATATTTCTCGTTCAATATTGGCTCCTCTAACGTCGACGGCTTGTTGGCATAGACTAATGATTTAATGTAGCCCTATTAAAAAAGGTCAAGATGCGTTAAATCACACGGTCTCGGCGGCCAATAGACGGGTCCGTTTCAGGAGATAACACGTTCACCGAACTGAGACTTTAATAACTCAATTGTTGCTCCCGTTGTGTGGCTTGTGGCACCATCTTGTTGCAACCACATATCACTGATGTCCAATTCATGCAATTTATCAAAGAAATAATGTTCCAACATGGCTGTAGGGAATACCATATACCGTAACGTGACGGTCATTTTCATCGACGAAAAAAAACGCTACCGGCATTAAGCAACCAGTGACTTTTTGCGGATGAAGTGCTGTTTCATGAAGCACATGAGGGTTCTTACCTGTCCAGTAATGCATATTTTGCTTATTGGCGAAGCCGTTTAACCAAAAATGCGCTTCGTCGCTGAAGATGATTTGGTGACGAAATTTTTAATTTTCTTCCATCATGTCCAGAGCCCAATTCCAGAACGCACGTCGCTTCATATGATTGAGCGGCTTTAGTTCTTGAGTCAGCGTGATCTTGCAAGGGTGTTGGCCAAGATCCTTACGCGAAATTCGCCATATTGTGGTTATCCACACTTTGGGCAAAACGTAGTCTTACTGGCACGGCAACATCAATATTCTGACTCAAATTTTTTCACAGACTTTGAATTGCTTGTCTACTGGGACGAGAATTACGGCCGAAAATTGGCGTTAATGCTCTTAAAGTGGCGACCACCCACTCGGAATATCGATAGTAAATTTTAAATATTTGTAACCGTTATTCCTTCCTGTCCTTCACCATGATAAACATGATTGATTTTACTGAATATTTTAAATAGCACTGAAAGTTTGAAGATGTCAAGTCGCTAATGAAAGATATTTGGATTTATGTTTCGCATGAGATTTCATGAATTAAAAAACTAGTCACTCACTTAAAAAAAAACAAAAAAATATTTTTATACGTACCTATGTATCTTATATTGTAGGTTCTTATTTTGTCCCAGGAAAAATTTGGAAATCCCGTTTTTTTCTATATTTTTTGCCATTTATCCTGTCAAGAGATGATTCTGAAAGCTGCTTAAAGCTGATTCACATTCCTCAGGCTTGGAGAGAAGTAAAAGTGGTTTTCATTCCCAAAGCAGGCAAATACTCCCATGTAAGTCCAAAAGACCTCAGACCCATCAGTCTATCATCTTTCCTTCTCAAACCGCTGGAGCGTCTGATTGATATCCATCTTCGTATAAACATAAACCGGCAACTCCTGTCTGCGGCCCAACATGCGTACAATAAGGGTAAATCGGTGGAAACCACCCTTCACTCCTTGGTACGCACCATCGAATACTCCCTTCATCACAAGGAATACACTATGGTTGCTTTCCTAGACTTAGAAGGCGCTTTCAACAACGTAAACACATCTGCAATCGCAAATGCACTAACAGTACTGAATGTGAATGGCTCGCTTGGTGAACTGATCAATCTTTTGCTCTCAAGCAGGATTATCAACTCGAAACTGGGCGATTCATCCGCTAGGAAGTCTGTCACTAGAGGTACGCCACAAGGTGGTGTCCTTTTCCCCCCTTCTGTGGAACTTGGTGGTGAAAAAACTACTGATATGCCTGGAGGGGGAGGGTTGGATGGTGATTGCCTATGCGGATGACGTTGCTATTGCCGTCTCATGGAAATACCTCAACACCTTAAAGTAACTACTTCAAAATGCTCGCAATAAGCTGACAAGTTGGGCAAGAAGATGTGGGCTGGGGGTTAACCCTCATAAAACCGAACTTTTCCTCTTCTCCAGGAAATATAAAATCCCTCACATCGCCCCTTCTTCTATTAACGGTACAAGCTTAACATTTTCCGATAAAGCTAAATTCTTGGGTCTAATCTCCGATAGGAAGTTAAGCTGGAAACCCATCTTACACGAAAGAGTAAAAAAAGCTACAGTAGCACTTTTCTCTTGCAAAAAAGACATCGGTAATAAGTGGGGCCTACCTACAGCCCCGCATATCTCACTGGCTATACGTATCGGTAGTGAGACCGATTCTGACATACGGGGTGGTTGTCTGGTGGACTGATCTAGACAAAGCGGTAAACCGTGATAAGCTGAGCAAGGTGCAACATACAGCTTGTCTGTGTATCAGCGGAGCACTCCGAACAACCCCCTCCGTTGCACTGGACATTTTACTGCATCTGAAACCCCTGGATATTTTGAGCAGGCAGATGGCTGCCTGCTCCGCTGTCCGCTTAAAAGCCACCTCACAGTGGATCAATACGAAATTGGCCACTCTATCATTTTGGACTCACTTGGGTCCCTACCAAGAAACATTGACTACACTACACCCCACCTACAGTTCGAAAAGAATTTCCAAATCACTATCCCCACCAGATCATTCTGGGTGGATGATAAATGTCTTTCATTGCGTATAAATGGACCTTTTTTTAGGATGAGAAGTTTATAGGCTTTTTAAAATGAGATAAATTAACTTTTTAACTCTTAAATTGAAGACGCTTACATTCTGCATCAGATTATGAATCTTTTGGAATAAAGATACATCAATCACTGACTTCCCTGTAGCTTACGTCATCATCTCTCTGCTGTTCCTTCAAAGCTATGGAAATTTGTTAACTAATTACAAAAAGTTCTATTAAAAATGAAACCTAACCGCTGGCCGACGAGCTCTAATGGATACTAGGGCATATTCTCAGTTCAACATTAATCTGCCCAAGTGAAAACAAATGGTTCCATTAGCAATTCCGTACGGCCGTAGCCTTGTTATCTCAAGGTCCTCACTAAATCACGTTCACTTTCGAAAGGAACAAAGATTCGAGAGGCTGCAGCATGTGCACACACATCTAGCATTAGGATGTCACAAATTTATGACCGCTCGAGTTGGTCCAGATGCAAGTAACCGCAGCACCACCACCATAGCCAATACTCTGTAGCCTTTCATTGTCGCGCCACTAATGCTGCCCGGCTGTAACCAGATGCGAATGCAAAACAGTAACGACATCGCCAAGCCGTCCGGGAGAAGAGTCCACATTGACATTATCGACACAATGCAAGGTGTTGGTGACTCCCGAAACAACACAACAAACAGCAACACAGGCACAATTCTACGGAGCTCCGTCGCACCGTCATACAATTACCCAGCGCCTTATTATTGTTATTATTTATGAATGGTAATTGTTCCAATGACTCGGTCCGGATGTGTCCAATGTGCGCGGTGCATTACACACAGTCGACTCTCGATGCAGCATTCACTTTCTCTGTCATTGCAATTCGTGCACAAGTTAGGGTTCTTCTCAAATGACGAAGCAAGCCTGAATGCTTCGCATTTACATAGTGGCCAAGGCTTGGATAAGGAAATGCTCGCGCACATCACCAGAAACGACTTGCAAACGCACGTGGTGTGCATTACATTTACATTTTACATTATACCAGGCGGGACAAAGAGACGCACCGCACTCTGATTATTCCTAAGATTTGCAATTACTCAAATGGCGCGTCGTCGTCTCAGTTTCGTTGGTTCGTGCGCGGCGCAGCTGAGTGGCAGTCATCGAGTTTGAAATGTAATTTAAGCGCTTAACATGATCTGCGCGGGCGCGATAGTGAGCATGTCACTCGGCGCGCAATGGAGAGAAGGCTGCAGGCGTTTTGGAAGACAGTGTGCGTGTGACAAATTGAATGCGCACATAGAAACCGAAGCGCCTTTATTAAAATGTCAAATTTGTAATTTTGACAATTTAATTCCACTGCTAACGAGTCTAATGACAGATGACGAGGCCGAGGTCTGAGGTCTGATGTTTGAGGTGCTCCAGCAGCAGCTTGTACTGCGCTTTGTGGGGTACTCTGAAGGTTGATTTGCACCCGATGGACGTTTTTGGAGCGGACTTGGGTTTTTGCCATTGCAAGTGAATAATGCCATTTACAATGGACAATTATATTTCATTCATACTATTTGATTTCTGTGACGAATCTTAGTTAATTTAAATGTTTCGAGGCGAAAATGCACGTTGAGATTTCCGCCGCAATTCACAAAAAAATGGGTTTCTTTGGCGGTCGTTAAATGAAATCAGAACGAAAAGGCGCCCCGATATTTCACTCAGTTTTGCTGTTTAGCAGTTGTTTAAAACACGGAAGCACAAAAATATGAAGAACTGTGACAAGCCTGTATAAAAGCTCGCCACAAAAGTAAATTCTCAAATTTTTGAGATTTAACCGAACAAGGCCTGTGCTTTTTTTTTTTTCAATTTTATTTTATTTTATTTGCACCAAAGAAGTTTTCATTTACATGTATTACCTGCAAAGCAGAGTGCTTATCTGCAGGGGTTAAGCATAAATTGAATAAGTTAGCTTTTGAAATGATTTAAATTGAAAAGATTTTGTTTACAATTAGGATACAAATATATTTTTTTTTTTATTTTTTTTTTTAGCTTTCTAATTCACAAAGTAAAGTTCAATTGAATGTTTTTTAAATTCTTTTTTCTTTTTTTAAAGTTAGGAATTACTTTTAAAAATTGTGGCAGCGAATTAACTAATTTAGGAACCGTGCATCGCAGCTCTCTATCACCATACGAGTTGTAAGCTTTCGGAACTTCAAGCATCCCTTGGGCTCGTCTTCGGGTGTTTTGTGGGTGGCTTATGGGTCGGAGAAACCTTTGTTCGTTCATGTAGGTAAGCAAAGTTGTTATCTGGAAAAGTGCCTTCACATCTGAAACTTTGAAAGTTTAATTAACAGGTCTAATTATTTTAAAAAGACGATGTTGTAATTTGGATATCTGATCCAGATGGGATTTTGCTGCGTTTCCCCAGGCCAGAATCCCGTAGCTAATGCGTGACTCTGCCAACGAGTAGTACACCTGCTTTTGTACCTCCATATGCGAGTAACGCTTAAGATACACCATTGCAAATAAGGTGCTCTTAAGTTGAAGACGCAGGTTATTGATGTGCTCACGCCACAGAAAGTGTTCATCAATGGTAACTCCAAGATATTTAATCTCTTTGACTACCTCAATCGCGTTGCTGCTTCTTTGCACTGGACAGCGATCATTATGATGAAAGATTTCAATTATTTCAGTTGGCTTTGACGGAGTCCGAATGTGCAATACTTTGGTTTTGTCTGCGTTTATCACCAGGCCGTTATCGTGACACCATTCAGATACAGCGTTGAATTCGTCTTGCAATATCTTTACGGCTAACTGCAAGTCTTTGTGTCTTACAACGATTTCGATATCATCGACATAGGCATAGGCAATCGAATTCTTAAATGTTCTTAACAGTTCATTTGTAAAAAGAATGAATAAAATGGGCCCCAATTTGGAACCTTGTGGTACGCCGTATTCGCATGTTTTTTTCGACTTAATGTATCAGATACCTTGACTTGGATTACTCTATCAGTCAGATAGCTTTTGAGCCAGCTTGTCAGCAATCCTCTGATTCCCAATTTGTTGAAACTTTCGACGAGTTTTTCGGGTGTCAAAGTATCAAAGGCTTTACTGAAGTCTATAAAAAGAACAAGAACGTGGTGGTTTTTATTTAGCCCTGCATTAACCATATTGGTAAACTCTCCCAGTAGCAATTGGGTGCTCTTGCATTTTTGAAATCCAAACTGGTTTGGGTGAATCACTCTGTGCTTCAACATAAAACAATTAAGACGTCTAACGACTATTTCTTCCAGACATTTTTCAACCGCTGGCAGAATTGAAATTGGCCTATAATTTGCAGTGTCTTTTTTTATTCCTCCTTTGTATATTGGGCGAATTATAGATGTTTTCATAAGCTTGGGTATATGACACTGACACAAACTGAGGTTTATAATCTTCGTTATTACAGGGGTGAGACACATTGCATTCACCTTGAGATCGACTGGTCTTATGTTGTCTGCTCCAGGACCTTTTGTGTTACTTAGTTGACACAATATCTCGTAGACTTCAGGTTCCGTTGCTTCCTCTATATAGATACTGTGCTGAAGTTCCCAGCTCTCATGGTTAGAGGTTTTGGTATACATACATGCATAATACTCGCCGCTTGATTCGAAAACCGCTCTGCGAATTCCTCCACAATGTCTTTTAAGCCTTTGGATTCGGCAGCATTTGGAAAATTGATTTTAATGATTTCATCTACTGAACGTTTCTTTCTTCCAAGTAGTTCGTTAACGATTCTCCACGTTTTCCTTGGGTCATTATTGGCATTTAAGAATTTTTGTTTGTAAAAATTAGCTTTTATTAATTGAATATTCTTGTTAACAGTGTTTCTAAATTTCTTGTATTCACTCTCAAACGTTTTACATCTGGGGTTTTTGGTATTATTTCTGGCGTAATCCATGGCATGTTTACGTGTTCTTTTTGTTGTTGTCGTTTTGCATGCTTCACCGTATATTTTATTCATTTCTCGTACAAAATTGTTGTATAGTGCCTCGACGTCATTTTCTTGAAGTAAGTATTGCCAGTCTATTTGCTCTATAAGCTCATTAACTTTCCGCTGATTAATGCGTTTAACTTCAGTTTCACAAGAAGTTTGTGTTCTATTTAAATCTTCTGTAGCATATAATACGGCGTAATGATCAGATAGATCTGTTTCAATAACTGCAGAGAATATATTGAGCTTAGTAATGCTAACATATACACTCCGCTTCAACTGAATAAGCACAAACATTTTCTAAGCTACGTTGTCCATTTTTTCAAAATCTTGTGCCGTAATATATCATTTGATGATGCTAACTGTTTACTTATGATGTTGAGAAAATAGATCGGAAAGAAGAATTCAAAAAGTATCGCTATTTTTTCTCTGGTTCCCTTGCAAAGCATTCCATATGGAAAAATGCAGTATTATTGCGTCAACTGAATAGACACAAATATTGAAATTGGAAATAAAAGTTATTGGGATTAAATGAAACAAGTTTTTCTTAAAATAGTTTTTTATTGGTTAATTTTAGTAGTGGGTACTGCCCCCGTTATTCGTAATAGTTTAGTAAAATCGATCCGGCATGGAATCGTTTCCCTCCAGGCCAATTTTATGGCTGCAATAAGGGATCCTCTGTCCTCAAACTGACGGCCAGACTCATAAACTTTTCGTACTAACCATCCCCAAACGTTTTCTATAAGGTTCAGGTCCGGTGAGTAATGCTACCATTAAAACAATTCCACATTCCGCTCCTGTATCCAACTTTTTACTATGCGCGCCGTGTGGATGGAGGCGTTGTCCTGCTGAAAAGATCCGTTTATGGGTCCAAAAATGACTGAAAATTTAGGGAAATTTCTTTTCAAATTTCCTTTATAACTTAATGCAGGCATTTTTGAGGTTTGAAACTCAAGCTCAACAGTGTCATAGTAGCTAACTGCTCCCAATACCATAACACCACCTTCTCGACTATGATGCCGTCCTAAAAATCGTACTTCTTTCCTCACATCGTGGAAGTAATAATTAAACCCATCAGGGCCATCAAAATTAAAATTCTTCTCAACCGAAAAAACTACGTGACGCCATTAATTTTTCAACTCATATGGAGTCTAGGAAATTCTAAGCGCATACACTTCCGTTTCTCGTTAAGTGGTGGTTTCTTTTGAATTTTCAACCGTTTTAGATGTTTGGCACTATTGATAAACTTCGCACTGTTGAAACGCTTGCAGTAACACCGGCTTTCTGCTTTATTTTTGCCGCAGAGTTGCAGGAATTTGAAGCACATCTTAAAATTGCTCTTCGATCAACTGCTGTTGTTGCCGTTTTTTGACCTCCTTTCATGTTTTTTTCCGTACGAATCTTTGCTTCTTAAATAAGAATAGATCACACTAAAACTTCGTCCAATTTTGTCAACTATAGAACGCCCGGTTAGTCCTTGTTCTTTGTTCTTGTTCCTTGTTCTTTCGATTTGAGCTCTTTCAACACTATTTAGAGATTTTCACCTACCCGTTTTTCTTTAAAATACAAATAATCAAATAAAATTCACTTAAAGCAGTTCAACTGTTGATCTAATGTGTCAATATCCATAGAATACTCATAAGCAGTGAAAATAATGACCTTGTGTCTATTCAGTTGACCAAAAATAAAACTGCGTTTTTCCATATTGAATGCTTTGCAAGGGACCCAGGGAAAAAATAGCGGTACTTTTTGAATTATTCTTTCCGATTTATTTTCTCAACACCATAAGCAAACAGTTAGCATCATCAAATGATATATTACGGCACAAGGTTTTGAAAAAATGGACAACGTAGCTTAGAAAATGTTTGTGCTTATTCAGTTGAAGCAAAGTGTACATGATCAATTAAAGTCGCCGTATTTTTTGTTATATCAACACGTGCCGGTTGTTTGATGACACTTGTCAACCCTTTCGACGCCATCATCTCCATGTATTTTAAAACAAGTGAGTTATTTTCGTCTCTGATATTGATATTGACATCTCCTAGTACGATGTTTTCTTTGCTTTCTTTTATAATTTCATCTAGTTCGTCAATGAACAATGAAACACTAGAACTATGTCGTCTGTATATTGCATGTATATGCTTTTGTCCACCTTTATGATTTATTACCAGGTGCATGCCCTCGTAGTTAATTGGATTCGCAGGTATTATTGTGTAGGTAATATTATGTTTTATAAATATTGCAACGCCTCCTCCTTTTGTCGCATCACGGTTTATAAATTCAGGATTAAAGCCATCAATGCTATAAAAGTCATTTTTTTCTTCGGTATATTAATTTCATTAAGTACTAATATATCGATGTAGGTTAGGTTAGGTTAGGTTGTAGTGGCTGTCGGTCGAGACCGACACACTTAGGCCAGTGACAGGCCCATTGTGATGCCACACGGATGTATCATCCTCCTACTCGTTGAACCATTTGGAGCTTCTGATGAAGCTTGACAGACTTTTTATGCCGGTGTTAATGAGATCGTTAAGATCATTGTAAAAGAAGGATCCTAAATGGAGTTTACGTCTTTGAGAAAGAGCAGGGCACGTGCAGAGAAGGTGGAGAACCGTCTCCTCCTCCTCCTCGTCCATACAGCTTCTGCAGAAGTCATTTGCATGGACGCCAAGCCTTGTTGCATGTCTGCCTATGAGACAGTGTCCGGTGATCACACCAATTATAGCACCAATGTGAAGTCTGTTTAGAGAAATCAAACACTTAGAGCGTTTCAGATCCAGCTTTGGCCAAATCTGCTTTGTCGCTAGACAAGTGTTGCCGCTTGTCCACCTAAGGTTACAGTTCTCAATGGTCTGTCTCATAAACATGAGTTTGCATGTAGCGATTGGGATGCCTAGTGAACCTTTATCAGGTAAAAGGGGCAGTGTGGTTCCTTTTCTGGCGAGTTCATCCGCCCTACAGTTCCCTGGAATGTCTGTATGTCCTGGCACCCAGCATAGGTGGATGTTAAAATGCTTCGCCATCTCCACTAGAGATGACCGACAGTCACGGACTACGATAGAGTTTGTGGACCCAGAATCCAGGGATTTTAATGCAGCTTGACTATCTGAGAAGATCCAGATATCCGTAACGGATATCACGTTCTTCTTCAGCCACGACAGGACTTCTTTAATAGCCAAGATTTCTGCCTGGAACACACTGCAGTGATCAGGGAGTCGAAAGGAGAGGCTGAGATTCAGCCTGTCAGAGAACACACCACCTCCTACCCCCTCGTCGGTTTTGGATCCATCGGTATAAAAATGGATCGATTTATTTTCGACGAGTGGCCCTTCCCAGAATGTTCTGGGAGGGATCTTGACCTTGAAGTTTTTGTCAAAAAGGGTCTGAGGGATGATGTAATCTATGTTACTGGGGAGGATTCTAAATTTTTTCAGAATAGAAGCGTGGCCGATTTCATTCTCGGACCATTGAAACGTTGTTTTGAGGCGGATAGCCGCACTAGCAGCCACTTGCTTGCTAAAGATGTCCAGGGGTGTCAGGTGAAACAGAATGTCCATTGCAGCAGAGGGGGTAGTGCGCAGTGCACCACTCATGCAGAGACAAGCTGTACGTTGGACTTTGCCTAGCTTATCGCGATTTATCGCTTTATCAAGGGCAGTCCACCAAACAACCACCCCGTACATAAGTATCGGTCTAATTACCGAGATGTATAGCCAGTTGGTAATGCGGGGTTGGAGCCCCCATTTGTTACCAATAGCTTTTTTGCAGGAGAAGAGTGCTGCTGTAGCTTTACGAACTCTTTCCTGAATGTTAGGTTTCCAGCTAAGCTTTCTATCCAGAATGAGACCCAAGTATTTTGCCTCGTCTGAAAAGACTAGACTTGTGCCCCTGATAGAGGGGGGATCAATGTATGGAACTTTATGTTTCCTAGTGAATAGAACAAGTTCGGTTTTGTGGGGGTTAACACCCAACCCACAACGATCTGCCCATGTAGTTAGCTTATTAAGAGCGTTTTGGAGAAGTTCTTTCAAGGTGTTTAGGTGCTTCCCTGAGGCGGCAATTGCAACGTCATCTGCATAGGCAATCACCCTGCAACCCTCCTTTTCTAGGCACATCAGCAGCTTGTTCACCACTAAGTTCCAAAGGAGGGGAGATAGGACTCCACCTTGTGGCGTGCCTCTACTGACAGATATATCGATGTAACAAAGCACATTTTCAATTTCGGCTAAAAAAACATCCCATGTTTTTGTTATCGATCTTATATTAAAACTCGCGCAACAGAAATTAATTTTTTCCAAATAATTTTTTTCGATGCCGCTAACACCATGTATTACCCTAAAGTCTACATCAGCTTCACTATATGTGTTTTCCATTTTGTTTTTTGTTGCTGACTATTCTATGATCCACTTCGAACTATCCCAGACAATAATATTAAAGAAAAAGTGATTCCGAAGTGCGAAAAGTTCAAATATATAGGATCCATGATGAAAAGCGAAGCAACCTGTGATAACGACATTGATCAACGCGGAGCGTAGGGTTGATGAAGTGGTGGGAAAACTCAGCCATCTTTTGTGACCAAAAATGCACCATAAGCTGAAAGGAAGGCTCTACACCACTTTAGGGGGCTTTGCGCTTACATACGCTTCGAAATGTTGGACAGGGAACAAAAATTATGCGCGCAAAATAAAGGCAGATGAGATGAAGTAGGAGTAATGAATATTAGGCATAAACGGCCAACATAAGGTCTTAAACCTAGCTTCTATACACATTTGTGTGTGCGAAGCTACATTTGTTAACATGAATGGAAGCGACCTACAATTTAACGCAGATACCGAATGGAAAATGTTTGTTTAATTTCTCATGACGTTTTACACTCCCGGATCTTGTTGGACTTTCTAAAGAGGAGGGGCAGGGGAAAAAATGTTAGATATTCCTGGGTGGGAATCGAACCTCAAGCCCCGATCAGCAGTTCAATGCACTTACCACTAAGCCACTGCGCCCACACAGTATCGACACAGCTGAACAAATAACAGTTTCAAAGATTCCGAGAAACCTTTCTTAACGAAAATGGAGCACAACCGGCTTACTTGGTACTGCCATTTCCAAAAGAGTGATCCTGTGAACACCGCCAAAAAGGCAACATCAATCAATGTTCCTATACAATCGCAAACAAGAAGCAGGCCTAAAAACTCTTAGATCACACAAATGCAACAACATCAGCATTTGCTAGCTTTTCCAACCATTTGCTTGAGCCAAATAGAAGGGACCTACATTTTTAAACCGAATCCGAACGGCAAATTTAAGAAGCTTCTCATGATAGTTGATACTCTTGGATGTTTATCAGACGTTCGCAAGAGGTTGTGCAGTGGAAAAAATGTTTAGGTGTTACTTAGCCCCGGCGGGATTTGAACCTGGGACCTTTAGATTAGTAGTCCAATACACTAACCTCTGCGCCACTGCGGCCTCAGTGAAAAAGTGATTCGAAACCGGGAGGCCTGTCAATACTTTTTGAGGTTAAATCGGCAAACCCTACAAGCGTTCCAGTAAGGATGCAGTGAGGAGGAATGGTCATGATTCGTCTAGTCAAGAAAAAAAAATGTCATACTAAAATTATTCAGTCGGATACGTGACGCACTGCGCGCGAGATTAAGCTAAAACATTTATGACCCAGAGCACCTGCTGGGCTATCCCTTTCACTTATTTAATTAAATATATTGAAGTAAAATCGCAGGATTCTGAGAGTGGTGCTTTTATAAAGCCGGATAACACTATATCGGTGGAGAAAAAACCTTACCCAATGCACCAACCTAACTTTCCTATCATTTTACTTCTTCCAAGCTCTACCACCTAATAGTAGGCAATGCAATACGTCCACAATGACATTGCATTTGTAGATGTCGAATTGAAAAATGCATCCGCTGTATATAGGTACACACTATAAGGGTACTACTGTATCAATTCAGAAAATAAACCGCCTAAGCGCACGCTAATTATAAAAAAAAACATAGGGACGGGCTACAGTCCACTTGTTAAGAACGCTCTACATACTTTGTTATATAATATTTAAATGATTTTATCGACAGTTAAAACTTGGGTGTTTCAATAAAATTGTTTTATTTAATTGTGGGCGTGTCAGTAGGCGGATTTAAAAAAAATTAACACATGAGCATAAAGGGCCCCTAGAGAGTATATATTATAAATTTCAGCTCCCTAGCTCAAATTTTGGTTTTTCAATATTTTTTTATTTATTTGTGGGCGTGTCAGTGGGCGGATTTTGAAAATTGTATATCCCGAGCAGTTTTAGGAGCCATAGATCATATATAAAAAATTTCAGCTTTCTAGCTCAAAATTCGATTTTTTCCAAAAAATTTTTTTTTTCCGTTTGTGGGCGTAACGGTAAATGTGAATGGGGAGCGATATCGTGATATGATTAAAAACTTTTTAACACGTGTCTGTGGGCGGATTTCAAAAATTCGTAAACTTGATTATTTCGGGACCCTAGAGAGTATATGGTTAAAATTTCAGCTCTCTAGGGCCAGTTTAAAGGCCTAATTTTTGCCGACGGACGGACGGACGGACATGGCTAGATCGACATTACTATCGATGCTGATCATAAATATAGTAACTTTTAGGGGTCTACGGGTAACATTAAGGTATGTTACAAACTATGCGTCAAAATTAATATACCCTTAGAATAGCGTATAAAAAATATCAGGATGTTGAATTAACGGCATTTTATAAGATTTTTTTTTTTTTTTGAAGGAAATCCAATTCCCAGAGCACTCGGACTCGTTACCGGTCAATTGTACTACGAGGCAGAAGTCCTGTTTTTGGTGTAGAGGCTGGAGAAAACAAGATGTCAGTCGTTTCTGTCCATTAATCTCCCTTTTTTTTATATAATTTGCCTACGCTAAAGGGATTTTTTTTCTGTTGTTACAGTACCCTTATAATGCTAGGAACACAGTGTAAGCTACTTGGTATTAGAAAGAATAGAGAGATAGATAAGAAGTGTTTGGGTGCAGTTGTAGGGTTTTTCTCCACGGGTGGTGTCTAAGTTACTTAGGGAGATAACGATTTCATGTATTCGGTATAAAGTAATGGACTTGGCCGGGATTCGAACGCACGACCTTCCATTCCGTAAGCGAATACACTACTACTGCACCATTGCCATCCGCTAAAGTAATTTAGGCGCCACCTGTTGAGAAAAAAATCCCATCGCACCAAACCTCTTTCCTATCCTTCTATTCTTTCATACAGTAGCACCCAGAAATAGGCAATGAATCATTTGCTGCGAGCTACTTACAGCAACAAACAAAAATGCCTGCGCTGTGGTTTCCACTATAAGGGAACTGTGTACTACAGAAAAAAAAACCCTTTAGCGCACGCAAATTATAAAAAAAAAAAAAATTAATGGGTGGCATATGTTGTTGTTCCCCATGGGGATTGAACCTGCACCTCACGGGTCACAAGCCGACACCGTTTTCACCTATATTTTATAAGGTAGAACAGTATTTTGCTTGTGCTCTCCCATCATCTCAACATCAACCTCCCCTCTTCTGGATTTTGTTGTAGTAAAAATCTCCCTTGTTAACCGTTCTCTCTTCGTAATATGCTTCTACATACGTCCGTCTCAACCCATCGAATCTTACCAACTCGTCGTGGATGCCATCGACCGTTTACTTGATACCTGCAAGCCCAACGATGAAATCATAATTTTTGGCTATTTGAATCTCCCTAATCTACAGTGGAGTTTGTCGGAAGATAAATTTTTCTTCGTCCCTCTAAATCCGATATCTAGTAAAGAATGTCTTTTTGTTGCCCGTATAACTGATTCTGGTTTTTGTCAAGTCACTGGTGTTAAAAATTATATGGGACGTCAGTTGGATCTTGTTTTCACAACTGACTCTGTAAACTTCTCAACCATTGAAAGATCTTTAAACCTTTCTACTATCTACGCTTCTCCTCCTCTGCTTCTTTCTTTCTTGTATCACTCCTCCTCCCAATCCCCACCTCCAACTAACCGTTACTCCTACGACTTCCACAAAGCTAACTTCGGAAAGATCAATGACTTTCTGAGCAGAATCGAACTCAACTTCTCGAACTTATCCGTTGATGAAGCTGCCACCCGTTTTTATGGAGAAATCTTTAAATGCATTTCCTTATTACCTCACCATCTTCCCCTCCGTAGTATAATAGGAAACTGGGTTCACTTCTTAATAAACGTAACAAACTATGGGCAATTTATCTTCTATCCAGAACTGCAGCAGATTATCCGAATTATCTCAGTTCGTACTTACAGTTCTCTAACCTTTTTCACTGTCTCTACCAACGGTATCTTTCTGATGCTCAAGCTAACCTTATCAAAGACCCAAGGTAATTTTTTCCTTTTGTTCATTATAAAAGGAAATTTGATGGATATCCGTCCTCACTCTTGTTAAAAGGTGAGTCCCCAACAGACCCATTTGTAATCGCAAATTTTTTCGCCACCGTGTTCAAGCAGTCCTTCGCTGACGACTGCACAGGACCGGATCACTCTTACTTCATTTATCTGAAAAACTATACCGTTGGGCTTTTCATTTTACCCACCTTTGACCACTCCATGGTGTGCGACAAACTTCTTCATCTCAATGATGATTTTTTACCCGGCCCAGACGGCCTTAAAGCCATCCTTCTTAAAAAGTGTTCTGCGGTTCTTTCACCTTTCATTTCTGATCTCTTTAAACATTCTCTATCTCTAAATTTCTTAAAATCTGGAAAACGTCCTTCATTTCACCAGTTCACAAAAAAGGACTAAAGAATGAGGTATCAAACTATCGACCAATTGCCAAGCTCTCGCATTTACCCAAGGTTTTGAAAGTATCATGTACGACTGATTATCTTTCCAATGCAAGTCTCTTATCTCCCCCATTCAGCAATTTTTTCCTCAGAGGTAGATTCACAACCACCAACCTGGTTGACTTTGTTTCCGTCACACTTTCTGCATTAGAAACTGGCAATGAAGTGGATTTAATCGCTACTGACTTCAGTAAGGCCTTTGACAAAATATCTCATCGTTTGATTCTTTACAAAATCTCCTTCATTGGTTTCAATCCCATACTATTGAATTGGTTTTCATCTTACCTTGAGAACCGATCGTATAACGTTCGTTTTCGCTCTGTTGTCTCTTTGCCTTTTATAGCCACCTCTGGTGTTCCCCAAGGTAGCCACCTTGAACCTCTGATTTTCATTCTGGCAATAAATGATATTGACAACGTCGTTAAGTTCTCCTCCATCTCGCTCTATACCGACGACGCTAAATTCTTTAAAATCATTTTTTCTCCACATGACTCTGATCTTCTTCAACATGACCTCAATAGTTTTTTGATCAAGAAAACTTTATGGAGCTGAATATTGCTAAATATGAATTTCTTACTTTTTCATGTAAGCGGACTCAGTCTCCCCCCAGATGCTATTTTTGAACAACCAACAAATTGTTACGGTTCTAACCATCCGCGACCTAGGTGTTCTGCGTGACAGAGAGCTTAACTTTAGGTCACATATTGACGATATAATCAATAAAGCTAACTCGGCCGTTGGTTTCGTTTAGTTGGTCTAAGGAATTTACCAATCCCTACGTGACAAAATCCCTCTTAGTCTAAGAGCCGGCAGAACATTTTGGGAGTGGAGGTATAACCAAAATTCATATGCATACTTGTATGTGTAGATATACACAATAATAATACAAATTCAAACATCTGGCAGGGTTGTTTTTCAACCGGGGCTGTGGGCGGGCGTTTGAAAACGGTAATTTTTCCGATTTTTGTGTCGGAGGTATAACCACTTCAATGCATACAATAGATAATTGCGTAATGATTTCAAACATTTAGGCCCAGACGTTTTACTTTCAGCTTTCCCTTTGCCAAAGGGGCGAAAAATCAACTTTTGGAGTCAGAGGTATAAATACATGAGCGATACATCAAAAAATCAGAATAAATCTCCTGATTACAAATATGTATGTCCCAGACGTTTTCTTTTCAGCCGTCACCCAGCCAGACGTCCTTATGTATCCTTAAAAGAATTTGTACTGAAAACTCCCAAGACCAAAATTTTCAAAAATATTAATTAGTTTTTGCCCCTTTAAGGGACATCTGGCAAAGGGAAAGCTGAAAGTAAAACGTCTGGGGCCTAAATATTTGAAATCAGTACGCAATTATATATTGTTTAAATATGCATTGAAGTCGTTATACCTCCGACACAAAAATCGGAAAAATTACCGTTCCCGCCCACAGCCCCGGCTGAAAAAACAACTCTGCCAGATGTTTGAATTTGTATTATTATTGTGTATATCTACACCAGCGTTGCCAGACGTCCCGATTTTGGCGGGACGTCCCGATTTTTAAATCGAAATTAAATGTCCCGCGCGTGACAGGCTCAGTCCCGCATTTCGGGGATAATTCGACCGTGCGCGCAGAGTGCTGAGGAAGCGTGGGTATGTGGCACAGACAAGTGTGTACTGGCCGCCCATCCGGCGCGTAATGAAGATAAGAGCGCGGGAGAGAGAGTAGGGATGCCAGACGTTGAGAGAGTAATCAAGGTTTGTCCTGCTTTGAAAAACTAGTTTGATAAGCAAGAATCATGTGCGCAAGCCATTGAAAACATTTTTTTTACTCTGAAGCAGAGGAAACAAAAACTCTAGCCTACTTGCATTTTGATCATAATGTGATGAGTGCTTTTGGTACATTAATAAAAGATGATGCATGTTTCATTGTGCCTCTTCCGCTCAAGGTAGACTCAAAGGCTAAAGGATGGATTTTTCGGCTACCAGACAAAACAGATTTAAAACAAATTGGTTGAATCTGAACGGATCAAAGCCATCGAAGACTTTAAAATTTTTTACACAAATTGCCAACGATATAATATAACAAACGTTATAATTTTTCAGATGAAAATATTTCTTAGACTTAAATTCATAAACATGGAAAGTGAAGTTAGTTTTGACATGATTGAAATGCTGTATCTTTAATAAAATTGACAGGCGATATTTCGGTAGATAACTGATATGAAGAATTTAACTTGTTAAATTCATCCTTGGACGTATTAGTAGGATATTGCAAAGACACCACTGCCACCACCGCACAGAAATGGCACCAGCTCTTTCAACAGTTTTCAAAAAAAGATACCAGGAATATATTTAAACTAGTGTCTTTCATATTAAGTATCCCAACAGCAAACTGCTTTTCTGAACACGTTTTTTTCCCGATAAATTTAAAATGGTCGGATGCCAGAAATAAATGCTCCGCAAATTTAATGAAAGCTGAATTACTCATCCAGTTTAATCTACAGCTATCCTGTGAAGAGTTCTTCATATTTATTAAAGAGAAAAAGGAAACTTTAAAAGAAGTTAAATCTTCACAGCAATATCATGAATAAGTAATTCTTATAAATAATTATTCTCTTATTGTAAGTGGCAATTTGTAACACTCACTCCACAGACCATTGTTTCAAACGCCATATTTTTCCAATGAATAAAACTTTTCTGGTTTTGATTTCTGTTTTTATACCCTATTCTAGGGGTATATTAATTTTGACGCATAGTTTGTAACATACCTTAATATTGCCCGTAGACCCCTAAAAGTTACTATATTTATGATCAGCATCGATAGTAATGTCGATCTAGCCATGTCCGTCCGTCCGTCCGTCCGTCCGTCGGCAAAAATTAGGCCTTTAAACTGGACCTAGGGAGCTGAAATTTATAATATATACTCTCTAGGGGCCCTTTAAGCTCATGTATAAATATTTTCAAAATCCGCCCACTGACACGCCCACAAATAAATAAAACATTTTTTTTGAAAATCCAAAGTTTGAGCTAGGGAGCTGAAATTTATAATATATACTCTCTAGGGGCCCTTTAAGCTCATGTATAAATATTTTCAAAATCCGCCCACTGACACGCCCACAAATAAATAAAACAATTTTTTTGAAAATCCAAAGTTTGAGCTAGGGAGCTGAAATTTATAATATATACTCTCTAGGGGCCCTTTATGCTCATGTGTTAATTTTTTTTTAAATCCGCCTACTGACACGCCCACAATTAAATAAAACAATTTTATTGAAACATCCAAGTTTGAGCTAGGGAGCGTTTTTTTTGATAAAATCCTTTAAATGTTATATAACAAAATATGTAGAGCGTTCTTAACAATTTAACCATACTTAGACTTTTGTCACGCCCACTTATGAGGGATAGGAATAAGAATAGGGTATCCAACAGTTCGCCCAAGCGGACTGTAGCCCGTCCCTATGTTTATTTTTTATTCTGAAGACGAATAAGACTCATCTACGAGTATTTAACGATATGGTGAATCTGATTTAAAATATTATATATTTATTAAAATACATTTTCTATGGCTATTTTTGCTATCTATTGTCACGTAAATAAATATTTGATAACTTCTGATTATGTACGTTTTTTTTACTATGTCCCGCTTTCGACAAAAGAATCCCGCTGTTTTCACTCAAAACCATACCACGTCGAGTTAATCGGTTCTCGTCAGATCACCGTAATTAAACGACGTTGGGCGCGGTTAGTACGTAGATGGGGGACCGTTTGAGAACAACCGCGTGTCGTTGGCCAGTCCCATCTACAAAGTTGAGGTAGATAATACATACGTGCTATCACAATGGACCTAAATTGGTCTAAGTGTGTCGGCTTCTGCCGACAGCCACATAAACCTAACCTAACCTAACCTTTCACTCAAAAAGTTCCAAAATCCCGACTTGGCAAACAAAAAAAATGGCAACGCTGGTCTACACATACAAGTATGGTCGTATCTGGATATAGTGAACCTTTTTTTTGCAATGCCTGTTCATAGTATCCAGTTTGTTCACTATAAAGAGGTTGACTTTTTTTTTTTAATAATTTTATTTACTCCAAGGAAAACACATATATATATATTCAATGTATGATTATTAAAAAAAAATCACGATTAGATGTTTGCCTCTTGCGTTCAGAAATTGACTTTCTGACCGCTTTTTCGCGTAGATTTTGTAATGCTAGTATTCCAGCATAATCAGTTGTGTTGGCTTCAGTCCATGCGATAGTAGTTTTTACAGTATTTGCGATTTGTGTTTCGTCTTGGTCGTCATCATCAGATTCTACAATACTTTCGGCATCTTTTTCAAAATGAATAAGTTCGTTCTCTTTGATTGCATTCCATTTTTATACCCTATTCTAGGGGTATATTAATTTTGACGCATAGTTTGTAACATACCTTAATATTGCCCGTAGACCCCTAAAAGTTACTATATTTATGATCAGCATCGATAGTAATGTCGATCTAGCCATGTCCGTCCGTCCGTCCGTCGGCAAAAATTAGGCCTTTAAAGTGGACCTAGAGAGCTGAAATTTTAACCATATACTCTCTAGGGTCCCAAAATAATCAAGTTTAAGAATTTTTGAAATCCGCCCACAGACACGCCCACAAACTCAAAAAAACAAAATTTTGGAAAAAATCGAATTTTGAGCTAGAGAGCTGAAATTTTTTATATATGATCTATGGCCCATAAAACTGATTGGGACATAAAATTTTCAAAATCGGCCCACTGACACGCCCACAATTAAATAAAACAAATTTTGGGAAAAATTGAATTTTGAGCTAGAAAGCTGAAATTTTTTATATATGATCTTTGGCCCATAAAACTGCTTGGGACATAAAATTTTCAAAATCCGCCCACTGACACGCCCACAATTAAATAAAATATTTTTTTTGAAAAACCAAAATTTGAGCTAGGGAGCTGAAATTTTTAATATATACTCTCTAGGGGCCCTTTATGCTCATGTGTAAATATTTTCAAAATCCGCCTACTGACACGCCCACAATTTTTATTTTTTTATTTTTGAAAGTCCAAAGTTTGAGCTAGGGAGCTGAAATTTATAGTATATACTCTCTAGGTGCCCTTTATGCTCATACTTAAATTTTTTTTAAATCCGCCTACTGACACGCCCACAATTAAATAAAACAATTTTATTGAGCTAGGGAGCGTTTTTATTTACAAAAGCTTAGTTTTTTCGATAAAATCCTTTAAATTTTTGTCACGCCCACTTATGAGATATATGAATAAGAATAGGGTATCCAACAGTTCGCCCAAGCGGACTGTAGCCCGCCCCTATGTTTCAATATCGGTTTCAGTGTATGTTTCCTAAAATGAATAAAGCAACAACAAAATGAAAATGTTGACGAGAACAAGGGTCAATATATTTGCTCACCTCCGGAATAGGAATTTGCAGTAAACTCTGTATGTCATGGACTTCTGCATTTTTTTCCTGCAATATTTGTTGTCGAATTAAACTCAAAGGAACATCACCGCTTTGAATTGTCTCAATTGTGTTAAAGCATTCTAATAAAGGCTTACAACATTTTGCTATGACATTTGCCTGCAGCTGATGCCAAGCGACCATTAAAAATAAAACAGCATCTTTTAGAGTCAAAGTTTTTTAAAAACTGTGTTATGTCATCCTTTCCCACAGTTAACAACAACAGGTGTTTTTTGTAGTTCAGCTTAGTTATGCGAATTTGCTGGTATATAGATCACAAATATGGAGCCATCATTAAGCTCATTATCTGGTGGATGACTAGGCGCGTTGTCAAGCAATTGAACAGCTTTGGTTGGTAAACCCTTTTGTTTCAAAAATTTTTGGACCTAAAAACAATTAAAAACGAAAAAACTTCTCTATCAAAATCTATAGAATTTTAAATGTGTTTTTATACCTGAGGGACGAAACAATTGTGAAACCATTCTCTGAAGAAGTCTGCAGTCATCCATGCACTCTTAGAGTTTCGGTAGTCTACTGGGATGTCATACATCTTAAAAGAGCGCGCCTTTTTTACGCGCCCTATTATTAAAGGTTTGACTTTATGATGCCCGCTTGCAGTAGTGCATGCGAGAAATATAATTCTAGCTTTTTTGCCTTTCTCCCCAGAGCTGTTTTCTCAGTTGGGCTGACATACGTTTTTTCAGGAAGCATCTTCCAAAACAAACCGGTCTCGTCAGCGTTGTATATTTGGTCCTTGCAAAGCTTCAATTCATAAATAATATTGCTGAGTTTATGCTTAAACGGTACAACTGCTTGGGTATCCGATGAAAGTTTTTCGCCGGACACTTTCAACAGTCGAATTCCGAAACGAGATTTAAATCCAGATAACCACCCCAAGCTGGCATGAAAGCTACCTTCTGTTTCCTTGACATCGGCGTGCAACTTTATTATACCCTATTCTAAGGGTATATTAATTTTGACGCATAGTTTGTAACATGCCTTAATATTGCCCGTAGACCCCTAAAAGTTACTATATTTATGATCAGCATCGATAGTAATGTCGATCTAGCCATGTCCGTCCGTCCGTCCGCCGGCAAAAATTTGGCCTTTAAACTGGGCCTAGAGAACTGAAATTTTAACCATATACTCTCTAGGGACCCGAAATAATCAAGTTCACTAATTTTTGAAATCCGCCCACAGACACGCCCACAAACTAAAAAAAAACAAAATTTTGGAAAAAATCGAATTTTGAGCTAGAAAGCTGAAATTTTTTAAATATGATCTATGACTCCTAAAACTGCTCGGGATATAAAATTTTCAAAATCCGCCCATTGACACGCCCACAAATAAATAAAACAATTTTATTGAAAAACCAAAATTTGAGCTAGTGAGCTGAAATTTATAATATATACTCTTTAGAGGCGCTTTAAGCTCATGTGTAAATATTTTCAAAATCCGCCCATAATTTAAAAAAAAAAACTTTTTTCGAAAATCAAAAGTTTGAGCTAGAGAGCTGAAATTTATAATATATACTTTCTAGGGGCCCTTTATGCTCATGTGTAAATATTTTCAAAATCCGGCCACTGACACGCCCACAATTTAATTTTTTATTTTTTTTTGAAAAATCAAAGTTTGAGCTAGGGAGCTGAAATTTATAATATATACTCTCTGAGCGATAGGAATAAGAATAGGGTATCCACCATGTGGCAATGGTGCGATGGTAGTGTATTCACTAAAGTGATTGGCAGGTCGTGCGTTCGAATCCCGACCAGGGCCATGATTTTTATAAATTGAATACACACAACAAAAACTGATCTCCCTAAAGCAATTTAGGCGCCACCTGTTGAGAAAAAAAAAATCCCATCGCACCAAACTCTTTCCTATCCTTCTATTCTTTCAGTAAGTAGCACCCAAAAATAGGCAATGAATTGCTGGGAGTTACTTGCGCAACAAACTAAATGCCTGCGCTGTGGTTTTACCATTATAAGGGTACTGTGTCACTACAGAAAAAAGAAATCCCTTTAGCGCACGCAAATTATAAAAAAAAAAAAAAAAAAAAAAAAAAACCAGTTCGCTCAAGTTGTTTGCCTTTTGTTTTAGCATTTCTCCACTTACTGGACAGTTCTTTTTGCGTTGTCCTACAAACCAGTGGTATAATGCCTTCTCCATGCGTGGATACTCACCTTTTCTAAGAGTCATCCTCTTAGTTGCTCCGATTGTCTGGTTACATAGAGTATTGCGTTTTTTTATTCCGGAAATTGTTGATTTTGCTACTCCATATGTTTTTGCCAAATATGAAACACTTACGCCTTTTCCGATTTTTTCAACAATTTCAGATATGTCCTTTAACGAAAGGAATTTCCTTGAAGACATGACCGCACTATCAATTCGTTAGCACTCAGAAACTTTTAATATCACGCTTTCGCACACAAACTGTCACACGACACAAACGCTATTGACTGCACACAAACGCACTCGACAAAAATGACAAACAAACATAAAGTAGGTAGGTAACGTTGAAGCAAACAAATGGGTATCCCCGTAAAAGTACAATTTACGGGGAATATCCGCTATGTTTGTAATTCTCTTGTGATTTTTTGTTGTTTTTAGCTTGAAGTTGCTGCGAAAATTTTGTTCACTATTTAGAGGTTTTCGATTGTTCACTATTTAGAGTACTCTAAGTAAAATTTTAGCTTTTCACTATATCGAGGTGTTCACTATTTGGGGTGTTCACTATATCCAGACACGACTGTTTATGAATTTTGGTAATACCTCCACTCCCAAAATTAGCTGTCGGCTCTTGGTCTATCTGCATTACCTACGTCCGCCCTATTCTAGAGTACGCTAGCCAAGTGTGGGCGCCATATTACCGGGTCCACATTAATAGAATCGAAAGCATTCAACGTCGATTTCTCCGTTTTGCTCTTCGTGGGCTCCCGTGGAATAATCACCTTATCCTATCACCATATCACGAACGCCTTAATTTAATAAACCTTGAGACCCTTCAAAAAAGAAGAGATGTAGCTGACATTCTGCTTATACATCGTATTCTCACTGGCTTCATTGATTGTTTCTATCTTTTAAATTGTATTGCCTTTAACACCAACCCTCGCAATTTAAGATCCCCTCCTCTGTTCTACCTACCCGCCCGCCGTACGTCGTACGGCTTGAACGAGCCAATATCCCGTATGTTGCTGAAGGTCAATTCTAACCATCTTCTCTTTGATTTTAATCGCTGCACCCCCTTAAATAAAAAAGAATTATTTTAGAAGGCGGATTTAAAATGCGGGATTTCGATACTCTCCAAAACACATTTTAGCCGCTGTCCTACAGAAGGGCCTAAGTACGAAATGGAATGTACCCACTACCCGAGGTTTCTCATCACTTTAGTGCAATAGACTTTTTAAAGCCTACCAACTCAAAGTGTTGTAATAGATTAACCATCAGCAGTTTAACTCCTGATCATATTCCGCCAAAATGATATACAACACTGCGTCGGGGGCAGTTAATACGGACAAGGCACCTGCAAACGCGTGGCTTGTGGGCAAAAGAAGTTTTGCCTTTAAAATGCAAAGTACACATAAACGCTTCAATTGCCGTCACCGCAGTCTGTCTATCAAACGCATCTGAAAATGATGCACAGCATATATCGTTGCAGCCGCAGTCTGCCATTGCAGGTAGGTTCAATTCAATACATCAGATACGGGTGCCTACCTACGGTACAGGAATGCAAATAAATCAGGAAACTTAAAACGCCGGCTATCAGCAACATCTTCTGAACACCGAATGCGTCAAATGAGATAAAAGCGTGTTTGTCGTAAAGGCAGCTGCCATATGCGAATTCTGTGATTATACCCTATTCTAGGGGTATATTAATTTTGACGCATAGTTTGTAACATACCTTAATATTGCCCGTAGACCCCTAAAAGTTACTATATTTATGATCAGCATCGATAGTAATGTCGATCTAGCCATGTCCGTCCGTCCGTCCGTCCGTCCGTCCGTCGGCAAAAATTAGGCCTTTAAACTGGACCTAGAGAGCTGAAATTTTAACCATATACTCTCTAGGGTCCCGAAATAATCAAGTTTAAGAATTTTTGAAATCCGCCCACAGACACGCCCACAAACTCAAAAAAACAAAATTTTGGAAAAAATCGAATTTTGAGCTAGAGAGCTGAAATTTTTTATATATGATCTATGGCCCATAAAACTGATGAAATATTTTCAAAATCCGCCTACTGACACGCCCACAATTATTTTATTTTTTATTTTTGAAAGTCCATAGTTTGAGCTAGGGAGCTGAAATTTATAGTATATACTCTCTAGGTGCCCTTTATGCTCATACTTAAATTTTTTTTAAATCCGCCTACTGACACGCCCACAATTAAATAAAACAATTTTATTGAAAAACCAAAGTTTGAGCTAGGGAGCGTTTTTATTTACAAAAGCTTAGTTTTTTCATTAAAATCCTTTAAATTTTTGTCACGCCCACTTATGAGATATAGGAATAAGAATAGGGTATCCAAGCGGACTGTAGCCCGCCCCTATGTTTTTTTTTTTAATTTAAATATTTTATTCATCATTATTTAAATATTTTATTTGTTGATGATGAAAGCGACACTGTGAAATGTCTTCCTCATTTGATTCGTGTAAAGTTGTTGCTGATATCTTTCAGTATTTGGGCCATGATATTGTTCGTAATAATGCCGCCAGAAATATCTCACCCCAGATCCAGAGGGCTTATTAGTATGTACTTTGAAACTGTTAATCAGTGACATAATTTTTTTATTGAAGACATTTTTGAACGGAAAATATTTATTTTATCATTTTGTGCTATATGTAAATTGCACAATTTTATTCAGTTACTTTTCTTAAAATGGGTCCAATGAGACACAGGGGCGGGCGGAGAGTAGTGCCACCTTTAATTAGTCACTTAACTCAGCAGCACCGCTGGAAGTTCAAGTATTCTAGAAGTGCCGCTTTCCTGAGATGGCCGATACAACGATCATTGCTTAAAACTTCCTATAACATCTCTACCTGTGCCCTATTCATATAAATCCCCTTTAAAACGACCTTTGACCTTCGGCAACACGAAAAAAAAACAATTCGTAATCACGTCATCCAAAATTGCCCTCAAAGTCCATCTTTATAGTGCAATCCCGCTTTCATCCTCAGTTTTTTGATTTCATATCGCGAGTATTGACCTGTCGGCTCCTCTCCAACCTCCGCTGCAAGTCTGACTGATTTCGGTGCACAGGTTACGGCCACAACCGTCATCAGCTATCAAAATAGGAAATCTCTGCATTTTCCCTTGCTCCAATAATCGGAACTTGGCGAATGCATCTCTATTCTGCATCCTCCTTATGGCACCTTGTCTGGCTACACTGCTGCTGCTATGAAAAGAGGGCACTTTGACTACAGCAATAACCTGCGCCATCCTATATATGATGGCCAAACCGATGCACATTATACAAGCGCTAGGATTTCAACGTGGCCGCGAATCAAAGTCACATTTAAGCCATTTGATTCCGGTCCACATCCTTTAGGCTGGGACTGCGGATGCATTCCGCATACATGCAGTACCTACATTATAGTGCAGTGCACCTAACAATGATTCTATCGTTGACTTGCGAGTGCATTAAGGATGAACCACAAGGTCAAAAGATCAATCTAACCTTTTCGTTGTGCCATCAGTTAGGCTCGACCAATTCTACTGCGGCAGCAGCAGCAACATCAGCGCACCAGCCATCATGGAAAACGTTTTTATTTTTCTTCGATGATGATCGTTCGTGCTCTTGTTTCATGCACGTGAACTTTGTTGCTACAGAAAAATATTGCACTACCACGAGCCAGAGTCAGAGTCAGAGTCAGAGTCAGAAGAAGTTATCGCGCAACAAGCACAATGATGACCACGATGATGAGGATGATGATTTGCCATTGATAAATCTGGGCTCTCCACAATGGTATGACTGTATGTGCTGAGTTAGCAGGAGTAATGCACGCCAGGGCTTCGTAATCCTCAATCGAGGGAGCATAACATTTAAGCGATTGTTCAACACAAGTTTCATGTCCGCAAATTAACTGTAGGATCAATTTTGCTAGCTTGTTTGGCTTTAACAACAACCACAGCAACAACGACTAAGACGAAAAAGAAGAACTTAACCACCAACCAGAATGGATTGCCAAGCAGAAGTGATGGCGGTTATTACTGTTATTACAGCTTCAACCATCGATAAGGTGCTTTATGGTGGATTTTTCATCAGCAGTCGGCCTTAAAGTGCTTCTAATTGAATACTCTTTGCTGGTCGGTGCGAACGAAAGAATGGATTCTTCACTGGAAAATCAAGGTGCGCCACGGTTAGGGTCAATAGTATCATTAAGCGAAAGGTAGTACATTGTCTTAGAAGATAGTAAGTTATATGTGGCTTCGCTTGGCTGACTGAGTTAGGGAGCTTGTCGGTGCTCATCGCTTACCCATTAGAAAGGTGATTGCATGAGGGAGCTAATAAAGTAAATTTGAATTACTAAGCTGGCAGATAGTTATTGATTGGTTGAAGCTCTCTGGAGACCTGCAATTCCATGGTTAAGGCCCTCCTCTCTAATGATTTTTTGAAATAACAGGTGTTGATTGGGTAGACTATAAGTTATTCTGACGATGTGTGTCCTACTGTACAATTGGCCAGAAGAGAGATAGAAACGCAGTTATTTGCAAATGTATCTTTTCAATATTCTTTGAATCAGTGAAGGGTATAGTTCTTTCTTTTTACCTCTTCCTTACAAGCTTCATTACAAATCTACCGACGATAGGTGTAGGTGTTGTGTATGCTTGATTTTTCTGGATAAATCGCAATTCATCCGGTCCATCCACATCTAAAAGAACATCCAAATGACGGATCAATAGACTCTCCTAATGGTCCATTGTACTACCACGCAGAAATTCTTTTTTTGGGCTAGAGGTTGGAGAAATTGGGTGTTATCAACAGCTACCTAAAGGTGTATTCTAGCACATGATAAACTTGACTGGAACATCCTCATTTCTTACAATAGAACTTGTTTAACTTTTCTCTTCTTTTTATACCCTATTCTAGGGGTATATTAATTTTGACGCATAGTTTGTAACATACCTTAATATTGCCCGTAGACCCCTAAAAGTTACTATATTTATGATCAGCATCGATAGTAATGTCGATCTAGCCATGTCCGTCCGTCCGTCCGTCCGTCGGCAAAAATTAGGCCTTTAAACTGGACCTAGAGAGCTGAAATTTTAACCATATACTCTCTAGGGTCCCGAAATAATCAAGTTTAAGAATTTTTGAAATCCGCCCACAGACACGCCCACAAACTCAAAAAAACAAAATTTTGGAAAAAATCGAATTTTGAGCTAGAGAGCTGAAATTTTTTATATATGATCTATGGCCCATAAAACTGATTGGGACATAAAATTTTCAAAATCCGCCCACTGACACGCCCACAATTAAATAAAACAAATTTTGGGAAAAATTGAATTTTGAGCTAGAAAGCTGAAATTTTTTATATATGATCTTTGGCCCATAAAACTGCTTGGGACATAAAATTTTCAAAATCCGCCCACTGACACGCCCACAATTAAATAAAATATTTTTTTTGAAAAACCAAAATTTGAGCTAGGGAGCTGAAATTTTTAATATATACTCTCTAGGGGCCCTTTATGCTCATGTGTAAATATTTTAAAAATCCGCCTACTGACACGCCCACAATTATTTATTTTTTATTTTTGAAAGTCCAAAGTTTGAGCTAGGGAGCTGAAATTTATAGTATATACTCTCTAGGTGCCCTTTATGCTCATACTTAATTTTTTTTTAAATCCGCCTACTGACACGCCCACAATTAAATAAAACAATTTTATTGAAAAACCAAAGTTTGAGCTAGGGAGCGTTTTTATTTACAAAAGCTTAGTTTTTTCGATAAAATCCTTTAAATTTTTGTCACGCCCACTTATGAGATATAGGAATAAGAATAGGGTATCCAACAGTTCGCCCAAGCGGACTGTAGCCCGCCCCTATGTTTTTTCATTATTATTATTTCAATTCTTTCATAACAATATTTCATTTTATAATCTCTACTCCTTTTTTTTATTCTTTAATTCTAACAATTTATATATTATAACTGTGGCAACAAGGAATAACGACATAAGTCAGTTTTTGCAACTTTTCAGGAGAGCGATTTAAATGTTTGGCTTCCGATTACAAATCAAGGACAAAACTTATGGACGAAGTGTAAACGCAAAAATAAGTAATATTACTAAAGGATTTTATTTTTAATTAATAATAATAACTTTTTTGTCCATTCATAGTTGATTTTGATAAAAATATGACTTATGTCGTTTTTACTTTTTTAAACATTTAGTCAAATCTCGGTTAAGTCGACTTATACCTTTTTTCCTAAATGAGTATGTTGAAATTATTATTTTTAAGTTGAGTTATGTTGTTTTTCCAAATAAAAATTAAAATAGTGGACTGTCATAGATTGACTAATGTCCTTTTTCCAAAGCAAATTCTTGAAATTTTCAAAAATAAGTCAAAATCGTTGAAAATATAAAAATAATACTTACTTTCAATGAATTCACTGAATGACACAATCTACTTTCTTTTTCATCATAATTACTAAAAAGCAACAATAAATAAAACAAATGTGATCAATTATAATTAAAAAAACAACCAACATTTTTATTTTATTACAAAAATTCACAGACATTGTTGTATATTTGTTGGTAGATAAAATAAACAAATTAAATTAAAGATAAGATAAAATTAACAAAAAAATATTTTTTAATCATAAGCATTATCATGTATCTACATCGCTATCACATACATTTGGATGAACGTTTTCGCAGTTAGTAATGGTATCAACAACCAAGCTTCTATAAAATGCATGAAATTGGGGATCTACAAAGTCCATCAAAAAAAGAAGATCTTGAGCTTTTTCTTTTGAAATAGGAGGGACATGTTGAATCATTTTAATGTCAGATTTGTTGATAGTATTTCCACCACGTTTTCTTAAATTAATTGTCTTGAATGGTTCATCCGCGTCTAAGGTGTTTTTGTACAATAATGAACCAAATTCATTTTTTTTATATCTGAGCCATTTAAATTCTCGCCATGAACACTTCTCTCCATCAATATTAACCTTTCGTCATGTGAATTTGTCCTTTTAGGTCGCAGCAAAGTCAAAGATATCTGGCTGCTGCATTTCCTAAACTTTAAAGGGATTTCTGTCCCTTATTCCGGAAATTAAGTTCCTTCCTCTTTTGTTAAGCATAGTAGTGGAAGGTGAACTTAATTTCTTACTTATTACGGATCTTACAAATTCATTTGATTCGCCAAAACAACCCAAAAAGCAAAATTTACATACTTTGATATTTTCACCTGCAAGTTGAATTATGTATTCCGGAGAAAATTGTCAATCCCTGTGCTTAATTCCACACTTTTTGATTTTTGAGGAAGTCTTTGGTTTAATACAAATCAGTGAGGAAATATAAAGGACTCTTTTATTCTAACTTCCTAAGGCCCAATAATTTGCAAATAATAGTTTTTGATTTTGAAGAGATATTTTGTTACAGCAATTATTTCGGCATGACGATAAGGGTTTTAATTTTTTGGCCAGAATGCTTTCCTATTTAAGAGTGTTGTAAGGTAAACCTCTGTTTCTGTGCTCCTGTCGGTATTTTTTAGCCCCTTTTATTTTGTTATTTAAAGTGTTAGCAATATTTTCATTTTCTTGAGTAGAAACTGTTCCATCAATATCAAAATGATTTACATATTCTGGTGAAATCTGCACCGAATCCTGACAAATTTTCTCAACAGAATTTTCAAGGACCTTACCCCAATGCTCTATACTTTCTTCGTTACTAGAACTTAATTCATAATCCGGATCCTTAACTGAATCATCTGAGTCTTCGAAAATTTTAATTTCTGAACTTTCTAATATAAAAGGATAGTCAACATTGGCAATACCAGCTAGAAATTAATGTTGTTTGAACTTAGCAGCTGCTTACTTTAATGTACATATATAAAAAATGATTGCCAATGAAATTCAATTTGCTGTTAATAAACAACTTATAACAATAATAATATTCCTATGATTATAAAGCTTAAGAACTTACCTTCTATATTTTCGCAAATGTTATCTCGCTGACTCGCTTTTTTTATGGATCTTAGAGCGGCAGCTCTTTCCAAGACCAAAGATAACATTCTGCTACCGCTTGACACAATTTTTATTAATTTAAAGGATTTTTACACTTTTTTTAAGTTTGTTAAAACAATGAACTTTATTTAACACAAATAACACTTTCGAAGACAATTCACAAATTAGGTGTATAGACAAAAATCGGAAAAAAACTGCTACACGACAACCTACCAGAAAAGAACGCTTATAAGAAGAAAACAGGATAAGTCCCAACTGAGTATGGGTTTGCTCTCAGAATAACGGCACATGTATACTTATTTCCAGGGATAAACAGTAATGGCTTTTGGAATAACAGCACAAGTTAACTTATGTTCGGTCTTTTTACAAAAAAGAGTAAGGAAAAACTACACAAGTTAACTTATCTTCTTATAACTAACAAATTTATTTTGGTAAAAGGACACAAGTAAACTTATGATCGCGAAATAAAATTTTATAGTTTTGGAAAAAGAGCATAGATGAACTTATGTGTGTGTTAATTTGGTTTTTTTTTTGGCATAAGAGCATAAGTAAAAAAATACAAATTAGAGGATTGTCCTTGTGCAAGCTGTGTAGAAATGGACTTATGTCATTTTTCTTTTGTGTGTAGTTCATAAACCGTAAGAGATAAAAATACGAAAAAAATATGATAGATAAAATCGCTT
Source organism: Portevinia maculata (assembly GCA_949715645.1). Taxonomy (NCBI): domain Eukaryota; kingdom Metazoa; phylum Arthropoda; class Insecta; order Diptera; family Syrphidae; genus Portevinia; species Portevinia maculata. Next base: position 360,805,550 of record OX454525.1, on the reverse strand, counting down.
ATTGCCGATCAGATTGTGTAAAAATCTCAATTTCGACATAAGTCGACTTATGATGTTATTCCTTGTTGTACTACGTAATACTCGTATCTCCATTTTTTGTCTCTCTTTTTTCTTATTATTGCATTTTAATAATTCCTCTAGTCAAAATGATCGAAAGTAAGTATGGGCTTTTGAAATTTGTGGAGCCTCTCACTCGAATATACGTGCTATTCACAATTTGTCTGCTGTTGTATGATAGCAATGAATCATGGCGATCATGATGAAGTTTCCGCGGTCGGTGGTGGTGTTAGAATTCTTCGCTCAATGGTATCAATTTTAAGCAAAAAAAGACGGGTCTACAAATTTGACATTTTAATGCACAGAGCTTGTATTGCAAGATCGATGAGTTTAGGGACGTGTTCGAGGAATCTAAGGTTGATATCATCTGTGTCTCTAAAACGTGGTTCTCTGATAAAAATAATGATTCGATGTGTCGATTGGGAGGCTATAGGCTTTTACGTGCGGATAGATACGGAAGGAGAGGCGGAGGAGTCGCGATTTATGTTCGTGAAGGTATAACCTGCAAAATCAACTGTAAATCGGCAGTGGGTAGTGAGATAGACTGTTTATTCATCGATATTATCGATAACGATGGTACTCTTCTAATTGGGACTGTCTACAGACCCAATAGTGATACTGATTTCTCGCCATTGTTTACACTGTTGGAAACAATCTCGTTGGGTCCTTCTTAGACCATTGTATGTGGCGACAGGAATAGCAATCTCTTAGCCCAGATATTTCTCATTGAAGGTATGAGAACATATAACTTATTTCCGGTTAACACGAATAATGCTACACATTTTTCTCGAGAATCGCAATCATGTCTTTTTCGTAAGCGATATCAATCAGTTGTCAGCACCAGCTTTCTCTAATCACGACCTCATATACCTGTCTCATAATACTATGATCAAAAGATCTGTTACCTCTTATGAATACAGAGATTTTAGACGTATAGATTATACTCGATTGGAGCATAGTGCTCGAAGCATTGAATGGGAACGAGTCTACTTTTTACCACCTCCCGATGACCAAATTGAATTTCTGAATAATAATAGTATCAACTTGTTTAATAGTAATGTTCCACTAAGATCTAAAACAGTTAAGCATGGTCCCTGGTTTTCCAATGAAATTCGGAGGCTTATATTTCAAAGTGATAAGGCCTATAAGGAATGGAAACGCTACAGTTTAGACATTCACCATCAAATGTATCGTAGCTTGCGTAACCCAGTTGTAAGCAAAATAAGAACTGCAAAAGTTCAACTGTTCAAACGCAAGTTTAGCCCTTCCATGAGCTGGCGTCAACTATGGAAGAACTTAAAGGAGTTAGGTATAGGGAAGCAAAACCAAGTTCTGGAAGCGAATTTTGACATCGATTCCTTAAATCACAACTTTGTTGGGTTACCTTTTCCCACCTTTTTGGCATTTCCCCAGTCATTGAAGAGCTTCCTAATGGGTCTTCCTCAGAAGTGATGTTCGAGTTTAAAAGTGTTGAAAGTACCGATGTTGTAGATAGTCTTCTGTCTATTAAGTCCAATGCAGTTGGCATCGACGGCATGCAACCCTTATTCCTTAAATCGATACTTCCTATTACCTTGCCTTACATCACGCATACTTTCAATATGATTTTAATGACAGGTTTATTTCCTTCTCAGTGGAAGTTAGCGAAAATCCTTCCAATCCCGAAAAATCGAAATGGAACTGAATACAAACCTATTTCTATGCTCCCTTTTTTATCCAAGGTATTTGAGAAAATCGTGCAAAAACAGATTAATGCCCACCTTGATGCACATAATATTCTCTCATCCAAGCAGTCTGGTTTCCGCCAAAAGCATAGTTGCACTACCGCCATCATTAATATAGTTGAAGATATCAGAAGTGCATTAGATGATGACCATGTCACGTGTCCTTGTTTTTCTTGATTTCTCTAAAGCGTTCGACACTGTGGACCACGACAACCTGTGTTATAAACTCTCGACGCTTTACGGGTTTTCACTCTCGGCGGTTTGCTTGCTGTCATCCTATCTTCGGAAAGAAAACAAGCAGTTTCAGTTGGAAATAGGACTTTATGTTTTCTTCCGACCAGAAGAGGTGTCCCTCAGGGCTCGATATTAGGACCTCTTATTTTTTCTCTGTTTATCAATGAGCTTCCCGCAATGATAACAACATTCTCAATCCAAATGTACGCTGATGATGTTCAACTTTACAAAAGTTGCCCTCTTAGGCTTATCGAAGATAAACGAAGAATTGGAAAAACTATCGCGCTTGTCGGAACGTAATGGTCTGTTCCTAAATCCCTTGAAGTTCAAATGCCTTATTATAAGCAGAAAAGTATTACAGTTAGAATATTTCCCAACCCTATTCTTAAATGGCTTACCCATTGCTTACGTTTCTACTGCAAGAAATCAGCAAGCAAGAAAGCCAACACACTAACCTCTACACCGTCGCCACCCTGCAAGAAATCTTGGTATATTATTTAACAGTACACTGTCTTGGGATATGCATATCAACGCTGCGGTGGGCAAAGTTTATGGTGTTCTTCGCATGTTATGGTCCTCACAGTATTTTACCCCACTGAAAACACGTTTGCTATTGGCCAAAACGCTTGTCGTACCAATACTCACCTACGGGTGCGAAATTTTTTGCAGCTGTGATGCGTTCAGCAGAAGAAAGCTCAATGTGACATTCAACAGTATCGCGCGTTACATTTTCGGGTTGCGTCGGTTTGATCTCAAGCTTTTCAATGCAAATATATATTTCCCTCGATAACCTTATGCGCTATAGAACACTTTTATTACTGTTCAATATAATACAGACACAGCAACCCAGTAGTCTATTTCAGAGGCTGCAGTTTGCTTCCTCAAACAGATCCCATCATCTAATTCATCCTCGTTATTCTTGCCTGACCTCGGAGCGACAGTTCTTCGTCAACGCCATCCGATTGTGGAACTCCCTGCCACGGCACGTAATGAGAGTGAGGGCTCCAGCACAGTTTCGTAGAGAGCTTAGTATTTACTTTGGTAATTAATTTTGATTTGTATTTTCTATTCTTTTTTTTCTTTTTTTGTTTGTTTTGTATAAGATAACTAATGGAGATATTATTTTTATTATAGAGATATTTTTTTTTTTATATATAACAGGTGGCGCAAAAGTCATCACCCAGTGGCATTCACCAATCCGACTGAAAACTACATAGGATAGATGTCAAATGTCGTGGATCATTTATAACATTGGCACACAGAATTGCCTAAGGCACACCCAAGGGCTGAAACCCCTATCGGAAGATGCTATAATTTTTGCAAAAGCGGCAAATGTCAATTTTACTTTGACATTTGTGAAGTAAACAGATGACAACTTTTGCGCCACCTTGTATATTATATTTACATTATTTTTCTTTTTTCTTTTTTAATTTTATTGTATCACACAACCATAATTAGCTTTACACTAATTTATAAGAAGTATTTTCTTAATGTGTAGACATACATTGAATAAAACATTGAAACATTGAAACATTCCCGATGATTAGCTTGTGCATATACAGGGTGGCGCACCAATTGTGCTACAATAAGAAATTCAACTAACTTCTTTTTTTTCATCAATGTATTTGTATACCCTACTCTAAGGGTATATTAATTTTGACGCATAGTTTGTAACATACCTTAATATTGCCCGTAGACCCCTAAAAGTTACTATATTTATGATCAGCATCGATATTAATGTCGATCTAGCCATGTCCGTCCGTCCGTCTGTCGGCAAAAATTAGGCCTTTAAACTGGACCTAGAGAGCTGAAATTTTGACCATATACTCTCTAGGGTCCCGAAATAATCAAGTTTACGAATTTTTGAAATCCGCCCACAGACACGCCCACAAACTAAAAAAAAACAAAATTTTGGAAAAAATCGAATTTTGAGCTTGAAAGCTGAAATTTTTTATATATGATCTATGACTCCTAAAACTGCTCGGGATAAAAAATTTTCAAAATCCGCCCACTGACACGCCCACAAATAAATAAAATAATTTTTTTATACCCTATTCTAAGGGTATATTAATTTTTGAAAATCCAAAGTTTGAGCTAGGGAGCTGAAATTTCTAATATATACTCTCTATGGGCCCTTTATGCTCATGTGTAAATATTTTCAAAATCCGCCCACTGACACGCCCACAATCAATTTTTTTTTTTTTTGAAAATTCAAAGTTTGAGCTAGGGAGCTGAAATTTATAGTATGTACTCTCTAGCGGCCCTTTATTCTCATGTGTTAATTTTTTGTAAATCCGCCTACTGACACGCCCACAATTAAATAAAACAATTTTATTGAAACACCCAAGTTTGAGCTAGGGAGCGTTTTTTTTTTGATAAAATCCTTTAAATGTTATATAACAAAATATGCGGGTGGCAATGGTGCAGTAGTAGTGTATTCGCTTACGGAATGGAAGGTCGTGCGTTCGAATCCCGGCCAAGTCCATTACTTTATACCGAATACATGAAATCGTAATCTCCCTAAGTAACTTAGATACCACCCGTGGAGAAAAACCCTACAACTGCACCCAAACACTTCTTTCCTATCTCTCTATTCTTTCTAATACCAAGTAGCTTACACTGTGTTCTTAGCATTATAAGGGTACTGTAACAACAGAAAAAAAAATCCCTTTAGCGTAACCAAATTATATAAAAAAAAAAAAAAAAATGTAGAGCGTTCTTAACAATTCAACCATACTTAGACTTTTGTCACGCCCACTTATGAGGGATAGGAATAAGAATAGGGTATCCAACAGTTCGCCCAAGCGGACTGTAGCCCGTCCCTATGTTTTTTATTGTATAGAAAATTCAATTTTATTTTATATAACTAATTGTTTTTAAAGATGATAGACCGTAAATGACCTCCATGCTCATCCATGCATATGCGACACCTGAGCAGAAAATTATTCATTACGACCTGAAGGGCTGAAGTCAGGATCGCCTCATTTATTGTTTTAATGGACTGCTTCAATTTAGTTAAATTCTTTGGTTTTTGTACACATCTTGCTTGACATAACCCCATAAATAAAGTCTGGTGAACTTGGGGGCCAGCGGAAAGAAGAGTTTCTGCATATTAATTTGTTTTGGAATTTTCGTTGGAGCTCCGCCATAACCGGTCTGGTTATGGGTGCAGTTGCTCCATCTTTCTGGCACCAGATGCTGTTGAAACGCATACTTCTTCTGCGCAGTTTTGGGTAAAAACTCCTTCAATATCTTTTAATAACGGTCCCCATTGACAGTTACTGTTACACCGCTTTCTTCAAAGATGTATGGCCCCACAATGCACCTTGATGAAACCGCGCACCACAGAGTAACTCGTTCTGGGTGCAGTAACGTCTCATGGAGTATTTCTGGATTAGATTCACTCCATATACGGCAATTTTGCTTATTTACATTGCCGTTTAGATCAAAATGGGCCTCATCAGACATAAGCAAGCAATTTATCAAGCTGTTGTCTTCTAGAGTTGTAAAAAAAAACAGTTAAGTTAGTACTGCAGTTAAATTAACTTAAAGTCTTATATTGACTTACTTAAAGAATTTAACTGCAAAACAACATTCAGCAGTCATTTTAAAGATTGTGAATGGGCAGTTAAAAAAGCAGTCAATTGACTGTAAGTTAAAAGAATGCAGTACTTTTTGACTTATTGCATTCTTTAAGTTTTAGTTTTAGTTGTAAGTCTTTTAAAAGTCTTTTTTTTGCAGTCAGTAAGTCTTTTGACTGCATTCATTTAACTGTAAGTCTTTTGACTGATTTTCGTTGGACTGCTTTAAGTCTTCTATAATATTGGATTCTTGCAAGTCCCTATTTTATATATGTATATACATAATGTTATTTTACTAAGAGGTCCTTGCAACAACAAAAATGGTCGTCTAATCCTTAAAAAAGGATATTTTTCCAAAATGTAAGTAGAAACCGCACGGTGGATAGAGTATAGCCGGAGTAATGTGCTCAACCTTTTGCAGCACACCAACTTGGCAAAATGGGCCCAACGTTGTCCGCACAAAGTTAATCGTGCGAGGCAAATAACGACATGGTAAGGCGGACGGCCTTAACCCTGAGTGCCCTCCAACGATACGGAGGGGCAGCAGATAAGTGCGGGTGGACGGCCTACACGGATATATCTGTAAAAAAAACACCACTGACACGGTGGGTCATTAGGTGCGATGAGGGAAGGGACGACGCTCCCTTTTGATCCAACTCCGTCGAGGGAGCACTGAAGGAGCAGCAGAGGCGTGTGGGCGGACGGCCACGTTATAATACACCCTCAAACACTAAATAATCGTAGACAGCTAATGCGAACACACGCGCACACTATAAAACGATGTGTAATGCCAGATGTCACATCAAGCTGACACCACCCAAGCGAATCCTGGAACCAGAATGGCCGAGAGATATGTCCCCAAATCGGCACGGAATTCCACCAGACTCAGGTAGTTGGCGCGGTAGGTGGCGTGCATTGTTCCCTCGTCCGCCCTCAATAGCTAGAGTTTAACTTGTCATAATGGGTGAGCCATTTATAGTCGGCCGATGTTCGTCTTTCTTCTTTACGGCGCGGCGTTTCCTGTGTTTCTTTTGTCATTCGCACTTTTAATTGTTACGTAGTGGGTTTTAGCTACGGTTGAGGACCGTTCAGCAAAATTGCTTTGCGATTTTTAGTATGAACGCGGGAAACACCAATCAGATTGGATTGGAAAGATTGTCCCAGCTCGGTCAGAGAAGTTATCGCAAATTGGATTTCCAGTCGTGCTGAATTCCGGGTTCAGAGTTAGTCAGAAGAGAGAATGGAAAGTCCGACCGAAAGGGTAACGGCAGGCATGCGCACACCATTGCAAGATAGCTTTGGAGGTGCTGGAATGTGCCGCGTTGGTTCGCCTTACAGTATTTGTGTGGACATTTGGATGGCGGATACACAGGTTGACGTCTATTGCACGCCATCAGTAGGATGGCACTGTGTGTGTGAAAAAGAGCCCAACTTTGACCGACTTTGGACAAGAGAAAAATCTGGAAAATCACTTCTTGGTTGACCAGTGGTTTTAACTAGTCATAGAGTAGTTTTGTCTCGAAGGCAATTTTGCTGAGCGAGTTGTTTTTTAAAAGAAAAGGAAAATAAGTTCAAGCAAGAGTAAAACGTTCAGGACAAAAGAAGAAAGGAAACTTAGGAGACGAAATTAAAAAGGTAGGCGAAAGGACCAAGGAAGTTTGAGGACGGAACAACAAACAGCAGAGTTATTAAGCTAAGTACAGTGGTATTTTTTCGTTTGATTACGTTGTTAAAGTGATAGTCTGGTAGAATTCTGTTCCGTGAAGGAAAAATCCCGAGAATAGACGGGACACGCGACCCATCGATTTTCGTATTTTTTTATTCAGGACAAGTGATAGCGGGTTATACCAACGGTCCATACGATCCGTTGTACCCGCCATTAAATTTTCAGCGGATTTCAACCACGTAATAAAGACCGTTCTCCAACTGAGCTTTATAACGTGTTTCAAATCCTTTGTCTTTTCCTTGTTTTCGGGTTTTACATTTTTCAGTGGTTCTGTACCACTTACTTACTTACTTAGGTGGCGCTATAGTCCGGAGTGGACCTGGGCCTCAACCAATACGTCTCTCCAGTTAGCATGATCTTTGGCTAACTGCCTCCAGTTGCGCACTCTAAGTTGGTTGAGATCCCTGTACCTCTGGGTTGGAATCGAAGACTCTTCGGGCCGGAGCATTGGTGTCAATTCGCTCTACATGCCCTAGCCATCTTAGTCGACTCATTCGCACTTTTTTGAACAGTTCGATGTCTCTGTACAGCTCGTAGAGTTCGCTGTTAAATCTCTTCCTCCAAAGCCCGTCAACGCAAACGGGACCGAAAATCACTCGAAGAATTTTGCGTTCGAAACGACCAAGGAGATCTTCATCCGCTTTTGCTAATGTCCACGCTTCTGCGCCGTACACCAGGACTGGGATGATGAGGGTCTTATACAAAGTCTCCTTAGTGTTTCTTGACAAGGCCTTACTAGTCAATTGCCGTCTTAGGCCAAAGAAACAGCGCTTGGCAAGTGTAATTCTTCGTTTGATTTCCGCTGTGGTGTCGTTTTCAGAATTTATAGCGGAGCCAAGGTAGATAAAGTCCCTAACTACCTCAAAATTATAGCTGTCTATCGTGACGTTCTGTCCTATTCGTCGATGTTGTGCGTCCCTTCTTGTTGACCGCATATATTTTGTTTTGCCCTCATTTACCACTATACCCATTTCTGCCGCTTCTGTGCTAACACTTGCAAACGCAGCAGTGACAGCTCGCTGTGATCTGCCAATTATATCAATGTCGTCATCGTCAGCATATGCAAGTAGTTGCACATTGTACAGACTTTTGGAAAATTGTGCCTCTAGTGTTGGCTTGCGAGTTTGGCACAATTTTTTCAAGTATGATGTTGAAGAAGTCACATGATAGCGCATCAACTTGTCTAAATTATTTTTTGACATCAAAGGTCTCGTTGATATTGTTTCCGGAGCAGCGGGCGTTCTCCATCGTCATTCTGCACAATCTGACAAGTTTGGCAGGGATGCGAAAACTAGACATGATTCTGTATAGCTCATCTCCATAGATGCTGTCATATGCGGCCTTAAACCCGATAAAAAGATGGTGAGCGTCGATTTGGACTTCTTGGGTTTTCTCCAGGATCTGCCGTAGTGTGAATATCTGATCGGTCGTGGACTTACCGGGCCTAAAACCGAACTCGTAGGGACCAATCAGGTCGTTGATAAATGGTTTCAGCCGTTCACACAGTACAGCAGACATGATCTTATAGGCAGTTTTCAGGAGAATGATGCCTCTATAGTTGGCGCAGTTTAGAGGGTCTCCTTTCTTGGGGATCGGGCATGGAAGTCATGGCTTTCATCGTCCAGGCTGAATGGTTCGTTCTGCCTGACAGCGTAATGTGTGTCGTCTTTGCCGTTTAACAGTCTGCAGAAATAGTTTTAAATGTCCTCAGTACCGACTGTGACTCTACTACAAGATTTCCTTCTTCGTCTCTACAGGTTTCTGTTCCGGTCTTGTTTCCGTGACACGTCCTTTTTACCTTTTGGTATAAAACTTCCGAACATTGTTCCTATAGTAGCGCATGGAGGTTCTGTACCAAGGTTTCATAATTTTCCGCAAAATTGTGTGGCGCCCATTTTTATACCCTATTCTAAGGGTATATTAATTTTGACGCATAGTTTGTAACATACCTTAATATTGCCCGTAGACCCCTAGTACCCTAGGTTAGGTTAGGTTAGGTTTATGTGGCTGTCGGCAAAAGCCGACACACTTAGACCAATTTAGTTCCATTGTGATACCACGTATGTATTATCTACCTCAACTCTGTAGATGGGACTGGCCAACGACACGCGGTTGTTCTCAAACGGTCCCCCATCTACGTACTAACCGAGCCCAGCGTAGTTTAATTACGGTGATCTGACGAGAACCGATTAACTCGACGTGGTATGGTCGTTGGTTCCGTAGACCCCTAAAAGTTACTATATTTATGATCAGCTTTGATAGTAATGTCGATCTAGCCATGTCCGTCCGTCCGTCGGCAAAAATTAGGTCTTTAAACTGGGCCTAGAGAGCGGAAATTTTAACCATATACTCTCTAGGGTCCCGAAATAATCAAGTTTACGAATTTTTGAAATCCGCCCACACACGCCCATAAACTCAAAAAAACAAAATTTTGGAAAAATCGAATTTTGAGCTAGAAAGCTGAAATTTTTTGTATATGATCTATGACTCCTAAAACTGCTCGGGATATAAAATTTTCAAAATCCGCCCACAAAAAAATAATACAATTTTATTGAAAAACCAAAATTTGAGCTAGGGAGCTGAAATTTATAATATATACTCTCTAGGGGCCCTTTAAGCTCATGTGTAAATATTTTCAAAATCCGCCTACTGACACGCCCACAATTTGCAATTTTTTAAAAATGAAATAAATCCGCTTACTGACACGCCCACAACTAAATAAAATAATTTTATTGAAAAACCAAAGTTTGAGCTAGGGAACGTTTGTTTTACAAAAGCTTCGTTTTTGTTTGATAAAATCTTTTAAATGTTATATAACAGAATATGTACAGCGTTTTTAACAATTCAACCATACTTAGACTTTTGTCACGCCCACTTATGAGGGATAGGAATAAGAATAGGGTATCCAACAGTTCGCCCAAGCGGACTGTAGCCCGCCCCTTATGTTTTTTTTATTTTTTTCTTACTTCATTCTCCGTGTTTGATTTTGGACGCAAACGTTTTCTGTCGTTCACGAAGGAAATTATTTTCAGCCAAACGATCGTTTTCGCTAAACCCACCCTGTCCCACTCAGCTACCGGGAAGTAGCAGCTACCGGGAAGAAGCAGCTACCTGCTATTTGTTGTGGATTATCTATGGTCTGTTGCTATTTGACAGCTTCGACTTTTCGACTTTTTTTGCTTTGGGCGGTGGCGGCCGCAAATTTTCTTATCATGTATTCCGCCGATTAAACTATTAATAAGTAGTTTGTTTCCGCGTTTCGTGACCTAAATAATTACACAACAAAATTTAATGAACATTTGAAATTTGGGTTATTGTGGGTTTCAATTGGCAGCTAACCAAATGTTTAGGTAAGTAGAAATGAATTCAATTTCTTGGTGACCTTCCATTTGGAACAAATTCCCAATTTCTCTTAAGACTGGGTTTGATTTTCGATGAAAACGTAGAATTAAGTAGCTCACTCAACTACGTATTCCTTGATTACAATTCATCGATGAAAACGACTTACTATATCGAAACGACTGAACCTAAAAATGTGTAGCCATTATAGCAAACAATCAAGCTCATTCTTTCTCGAAAAGATACATTTCCGACCACATCTTGTTCATCAATAACTCTGCCAAATATTGCATTTCCTGCACAGTCAGCCTATGCGGCAGTGAGAAAATTACGTCTTGACAGCTTAAGCCGACAACAAAGTACCTCGAACCGCGCTGAAAATTCCAACAAAGCATCTGGAAGAAAACGTTATTCCATTGCATGGGGTCAAACGCTATCGCCATCGCGCCACTGCTCATACAAATGACTCTATTCATATTGAGCCATTTTTTTCAGCTCCTCGCCAGGCAATATCATCCTACCAGCTACAACACACTTTACTGGCCACACTGTAAAATGTAAAAACGCTTCGCGTTCATCATACACACCAGGAACAGGTGTCAATTGAGTTGCCAGTGTCCGAAACGGCAACGCGGAGGCGCTTTTCACCATTAGTACCAATAATAAGATATTGACACGTATTAATGGCCATCGTTCGATGGATTCGCATATAACCGTAAAATATCACTTAAAAAAAATAAACAAGAGGGTGAGGGATCGCACCCAACTTCACTGTGCAACGACTTGAATGCACGGCTCACACACAACATGAAAATCGTGAGCTCATTAAAAGCAGTCACCTGACAAAGATAATATAGATGCCTATCTCTTGGGCAGATGGAGCTTTCTGAATCTCAGGGCGCTTAGCCCGATTCCGTTGGTGTCGCCAAGGATTACCTTGCCATCGCCACTGACAATCTTGAGAAATTTTATACAATATCGTTCGATAGCGACGAGCAAAATATAAATAACAAAACAACAATGCATTGTGTTTTCGATAGTGAAACGGGCAATAAATAATAATTATAATAGATACTTCAAGTAGACATGCTCACATGGGTGACTACGTAGCGACATGTCCACGTTCAGTCCAGGTCTGCTGTGCTCTCGATGGCCGAAAGTGAAACTTATATGTGGTGCTGGATGAGGAGGACCAGCACCTGGACGAGTTCCTAATTTAAAACATGACGAGGAATTAGTTTTGATTCGGTGGTTGTTTTTCTGGGACACGCCATCATCATCGTCATCAGAGAATGGGAGTGGGTGTGATGCGGATGATATCCTTAGGGTAACACAACATGTCGAACCGTTTCTTGGTGCCTTGCCCTATGCTTGAGCGGGGCCACATTCGTGACTAAAGAAAGAAGAAAATATTTCCTTGACCGCCGCCGTAACGACGACCACTGGTGTGGATTCGGAGGTAATGTCGTGTTTAGTGTGTCAGGGTTTTGTCAGTTTAATTCTGATACTGCTGCAGGGTATATGGGACAGACGGATTTTACAATACAAAAGGAGACGATTGTGTTTTGAATTATTCTAGCAACGACACATGAACGATAGTTTTATTACTGTAAATCAGAATTGAATCTGTAGGCTCTAGGAATGGCAGACGACACGTACGAGGGAGTGAACACAATAATAAAGGGTTCTTCATATTACCTGGCAGGTAACGAAGTGTCACAACTTGCTGGAATATACCGGCGGTAAAATAGCAACGGACATAGTATTCAACCAAAGACAAACAATTCTACACACAACTTCGCGAACAAATTTAACCCTCTATGGGGTAAGACCGTCTTCAGAAAGCCTTTGATTTTTGGCCTCCAGAGTTTAAATAAATTTTGTTTTTGCTCAAAGTAGTTAAAACATTGTTAGTGTAGTCTGATTGGCATTGTGACAACACAAATGATTGCAATTCGACTTCGTGTTTGGGTGTCATCATCCGTCAAGTGCAAACAGCCAACGAAATGGCACCAAAAATTGTTTCGCAAAAAATTGATAATAAATTATTAAATAAACATATTAAGTGACCAAATCTATAATTTTACCGTAAGTAGATATTCTATATTATATTTGAGTTATATGTAATAGTTGAAATGAAAAAATAATTTGAAGGGTGCTTTAGAAACGAAAAATGCAAGACCGTCTCAAGACGGCTTTGCCGGTTTGTGTGTAAAAATGTCCCCATCTGTTTCATTAGTGTTCACGTCTTTGGTCCTAAGAAACACCATTGTATACCAATTATTTTATCATTTTTCCCTTTTATTGAAATTTTTGTGTGGTAGATGGATCGTTGTAAGCGAAACCGATCATTGTATGACGTGCCTTTTTTTCCAGAAAATTTGGAAAAAACTACCTAACCGGTATATTCCCCTCCAACGTAATGAGCGAACAAACTTTAATAGCCTTAATTCTCGTTTACTTCTCGAAAATTGGTCTAGTGTATATAATGAAACTAATCACTCGTCTGCTTCTGATTGTTTTCTTAGTATCTTAAATAGACATATTGTGATGTGTACCGAAGCTCGTGATACTAGAAGACCTAAATTAAAAAGGCTTAAACCTTGGATGACCTTCAATTTGCTTAAAAAAATTGATTTTAAAAATAAACTACGTATTAAGTACAAAAAATTTCCCAACGATATCCGTCTAAAATCCAACTATCTAAAGATTTGTAAGGAAATTAGTATTGAAGTTCCTATATACAAGGATAATTTTTACATCAATAAATTTATTGAAGCGAAAGGTAATTTGAAAAAGGAGTGGGATGTGGTTAATGAGCTTTTTAATAAAAAGGGTTCTTCGGGATCACCTACTTGTATCATAGTTAATAACATTGAGGTAACCAGTTATGACACTATTGCAACCAGCTTTAATGAATTCTTCATTAATGCGCCCTCAGACGTCCTTAACAAAGCAGGATTTAATAACTACAGGGATTGTGATGATATTTGTTTTAGCAGTATCGGATTACAATCTAATAGTTTTTTCTTTGAGCCGATTAGTTCATTCGAACTTCATAAGGTAATAATGCATCTGAACAAATCCAAATCTTCTTCTCAATAATGCCTTCATTAAGAAGATATCGTTTAACATTGTCGATGCCTTAGCCCACATCTTTAATAAAAGTATATCTAGAGGTATTTTTCCATCAAGTTTAAAATTGGCTGAGGTTATACCCATTTTTAAAAAAGGTGATCGGAAAGATTTAAACAATTACTGACCCATTTCTCTCCTTTCGTCATTTTCAAAAATCTTTGAAAAGGTTACAAAAAGTCGGGTTATGAATTTTCTTGAGAAAAACTCGTTTTTGAGCTCCAACCAATATGGTTTTAGAGAATGCGAATCAACGGAAGATGCACTCTTAAATTTTTGCACCAAAGTATATGATAGTCTGAACCTCAAGAAATTAACAGCTTCCCTCTTTATTGATATAACAAAAGCGTTTGATAGTGTGGATCATAATATTCTCTTGTCTAAGTTGGGAAAAGGGGTTCTATTTTTGACTGGTTCGCGTCGTATCTTAAAGATAGAAAGCAAATGGTACAAATTGGTGGAACTTATAGTAAATGCCGTGATATTCTCACTGGCATACCCCAAGGCTCAGTTCTTGGGCCAGTGCTATTTCTCATCTTTATAAATTCTATTTTTGATCTACCACTGAGGGGCAAACAAACTGGTTTTGCAGATGATATTGCAGTTGTGTATTCCAATTCGTCCGTTTTAGACTTAATCGCCGACATTAACCATGATCTTGAAATCCTAAGGCACTGGTTCTCGATCCACAAGCTAGTGATTAGTGGTAAAACCAAGCTAATGTTCTTTAATCTTCCGTCTTTTGATCGTGATTCTCCTGACTTTGTCTTCCACAGTCGCGACTGTGAAAATATCTGCTTAAGCTCTGAAACTTGTCGTTCATCCAATATTATGTGCTCATTTAACGTTGCCGTGCCTTGCTCGATAAGGTGTTTCAAGATTGATAAGGTTCAGCATTTTAAATACCTTGGCCTTGTCATTGACAACAAAATGAACTCGAATATGCACACCGCGCTGCTTAAAAAATACATATCAACGGCTACTTATATGTTGTATCACCTGAGACGAGTCTGCTCCAGAATTCTGCTTGAAACAGTCTACTACGGTCTAGTCCAATCTAAGATGCAATACGGATTAGTTTATTGGGGTGGCACCTTCAACTATAATTTGCAAATTCTGATAGTGACTCAATAGCATATTCTAAGAATTATGTGGAGTAAACGAAGTCGTGAGCATAGTTTTCCGCTTTTTATTAATTCTGGCATTCTCCCCTTAAAACATCTTTACTTTTACAAAGTTATTAAGGTATTCTTTTTAAGGAGCGGTAATCTTTTAAACCAATCGTCTACTGTATATGAACTACGAAGTAGCGAGAGAAGGCTTGCTGTAGTTCCAAGCTATTTCACTCATCAGTTCCTAAATTTGTATTCTTCGGTAGCACCTAGGCTTTTTAATAAATTGCCTCCTGAATTAAGGAGTACTTATAGTCCCTCTTCATTCTATAAAAAAGTTAAAACGTGGCTTCTTAGTTTTGATTTTGAACAGATCAATAATTTAATTATTTTGGTTACATAATTAGTTATTTTGCTGTAATCCTGCATCTATTTGTACCTAACTCTTTCCTCTCTTTTATTTTTTTTTTTTATTTTTTCTTCCTTTTGCTTTTTACTTTTCCTATTGGTTTCTTTATCCAACTCCCTACAACCTTTTTTTTGAAATTTGTATAAAATTTGCCCCATATAATACATTCGTCACTAGTTTTTTTAACTAAAGAATGTATTTTAATTATTTTTCAACATACGAGTATTTATAGTATTGTAATCAACTTTGAAAGTTGTTATCATTGGAATGTTTATACGCAGTAAATTTGAATTTATGAATATCACAATGTATGTAATTCTACTTGTTTGAAAAATAATAAATAATCTAATCTAAAAAAAAAAAAATATAATAAAAATTCAACTTGGAAAAATTATCGGATGATCAATTGATCGAGTCCATCGATTCCGTGGAAAGCGAATATGAAATTTATAGCAGTGATGTCAGTGATCTGGACTATGTTATCGACAACATTGAGCCTGATAGCTTAACTGAGCTGCCAAAGAACGATGGACAGGCAATTGAAGAATGCATCCGGAAAATGAATGAAGCTGAGGCAACAGCATTTGTAGACGCCATAAATTTGTCTATAAATATTAGTGAAATCGAAAATCCAGCAGCTTCCATCCACATCAACTGCGATTATAACAAACTCACGCCTCAAACCACCCAAAAGTGCCCGCTCTCCCTTGCCAATATTCGAAGCTACTGCACCATCAGTTCAACCTACTGCTGATGGCTAGACTGGAGGAGGTATACCTTTTTTCACCAAGCTCTAAACGAAATTAGGAAAGACTCGAAAGAGCTATCCAAACTGATGTGGCGCAAACGCTCCATGCGTTTACATGTAAAAATGAAGTGGCTTTTCGTGGCGATTTATCACTTCCGTCAAAGAATGGGAGCAACAGACTCGTCTCAAACATTGGGAAAACGCCCCCGGTCTGAGACAATCCAAACGCCTAATTAAGCCTTACTCCTAAAGGGAAATCCTCACACTAAATAAGAAAAACATTAGAAGGCTGGTTGGCTTTCTCACTGGCCACTGCGGTCTGAGATATCATCCCAACAAAATAAATCTTAGTCCAACATCAGAATGTAGATTCTGCATGGAGGACCTCAGAACACAAACTCTGTGAATGCCCGGCTCTGCCCGGCATTTTTATTCCTATCCCTCATAAGTGGGCGTAACAAAAGTCTGAGTATTTTGAATTGTTAAGAACGCTCTACATATTTTGCTATAAAATATTTAAAGGATTTTATCGAGCTTTTGTAAAAAAAACGCTCCCTAGCTCAAACTTTGGATTTTCAAAAAAGTTGATTTTAAATTGCGGGCGTGTCAGTAAACGGATTTTGAAAATATTATCTCCCGAGCAGTTTTAGGAGTCATAGATATATACAAAATTTCAGCTTTATAGCTCAAAATTCGATATTTTCCAAAGTTTTTTTTTTTTTTATTTTGTGGGCGTGTCTGTGGGCGGTTTTCAAAGATTCGTAAACTTCATTATTTCGGGACCCTAGAGAGTACATGGTTAAAATTTCAGCTCTCTAGGCCCAGTTTAAAGGCCTAATTTTTGCCGACGGACTGACGGACGGACGGACGGACATGGCTAGATCGACATTACTATCGATGCTGATCATAAATATAGTAACTTTTATTGGTCTACGGGCAATATTAAGGTTTGTTACAAACTATGCGTCAAAATTAATATACCCTTATGGAAATAATAATAAACTAAACTAAATTTATTGATGCAGCCTTTCAGTTCGCAGTTACGGCCGAACAAGGATAAATTAAAAACATAGGGACGGGCTACAGTCCGCTCGGGCGAACTGTTGGATTCTTATTCCTATCCCTCATAAGTGGGCGTGATAAAAGTCTGAGTATGGTTGAATTGTTAAGAACGCTCTACATATTTTGTTATATAACATTTAAAGGATTTTATCGAAAAAAACGCTCACTAGCTCACACTTGGGTGTTTCAATAAAATTGTTTTATTTAATTGTGGGCGTGTCAGTAGGCGGATTTAAAAAATATTAACACATGAGCATAAAGGGCCCCTAGAGAGTATATATTATAAATTTCCGCTCCCCAGCTCAAACTTTGAATTTTCAAAAAAGTTTTTTTTTTTTAATTGTGGGCGTGTCAATGGGCGGATTTTGAAAATATTTACACATGAACATAAAGGGCCCCCTAGAGAGTATATATTATAAATTTCAGCTCCCTAGCTCAAATTTTGGTTTTTCAATAAAATTGTTTTATTTATTTGTGGGCGTGTCAGTGGGCGGATTTTGAAAATTGTATGTCCCGAGCAGTTTTAGGAGTCATAGATCATATAAAAAAAAAATCAGCTTTATAGCTCAAAATTCGATTTTTTCCAAAATTTTGTTTTTTTTTGAGTTTGCGGGCGTGTCTGTGGGCGGATTTCAAAAATTCGTAAACTTGATTATTTCGGGACCCTAGAGAGTATATGGTTAAAATTTCAGCTCTCTAGGCCCAGTTTAAAGGCCTAATTTTTGCCGACAAACGGACGGGCGGATATGGCTAGATCGACATTACTATCGATGCTGATCATAAATATAGTAACTTTTAAGGGTCTACGGGCAATATTAAGGTAAGTTACAAACTATGCGTCAAAATTAATATACCCTTAGAATAGGGTATAAAAATGCGCGATGGCTATGAAGTAAGAATTCCGTCTTTAAGAAAACCCACCGTATTAGTGAGTGGAGTGGGCGACAGTTACTCGGTCGATGAAATAGAAGAGAAAATAAAGAAACAAAACGATTTGCACAACAACTTCGTTAAACGTATTACTGTTTACAAATCAAAATACAATTCGGTAATAGAGATAGACAAGGACGGATATAGTGCAATTATGGAACAAAAACTAGTAAACATTGGATGGGGAAAGTACAGGTTGTTTGAGAACTTTAGAATTAAAAGATGTTACAATTGCAGCGGGTATAATCATAAAGCAAGTGACTGTCATTTAAAATAAGCTTGTCCTAAATGTGCCGAAGAACATGATTTAAAGGAATCTAATAATGAGAACGTTAAAAAGTGTATTAATTGATTTATACGAGTAGCTAAAAATAAATATAATTTAAAAGATATTTCATTTGACCACCACGCGCGAGGAGTGTAAAGTCTTTAAACGGCAACTTGATCGGTTGAAGGAGAGGACTGATTTCTAGCAACCAATTGAATTCGGAGGGGTTTTAATGAATATCCAAAGTATAGTGTCAAACTTTGCTGAGCTAGAGCATCTAGTCCCAGGAGAATAAATTTGATTTTATAGCATTGACAGAAACTCATACAACCAGTAAAATTAAAAAAAGTGAAATTAAGCTTAACTCTTATAATACTCTGAGATGTGATAGTAAATCAAGGCATACAGGGGGCGTGATTTTGTACTTAAAAAATGAATATCAATTTGATCAGCCGGAGATGATTTCGGACAATATGAACTTTTGGTACTTATCAGCACGCTTGTATTTAGGTTCAAAAACTATTATAGTAATGATAATTTATAGATCGCCTAGTTCGTCTAATTATTTTGCGAAAAATTTGCTGAATTGTTAGAAAATGTGGTGGAGAGGAAGGAACCCGTGTTGATTTTAGGTGACTTGAATATAAACTTTCTAGTAAAGTACTTATCAAAATAGAATGCAAAATATAATAAGTGATAAATTCTGTAAATTGTTGATTGATGAACCAAAATTAGTTAATTCGCTGCCACAATTTTGAAAAGTAATTAATAACTTTAAAAAAAGAATTAAAAAAACATTTAATTGAACTTTACTTTGTGAATTAGAAAGCTATAAAAAAAAAAAAAAAAAAAAAAAAAAAAATTGTATCCTAATTGTAAACAAAATCTTTTCAATTTAAATCATTTCAAAAGCTAACTTATTCAATTTATGCTTAACCACCTGCAGATAAGCACTCTGCTTTGCAGGTAATACATGTAAATGAAAACTTCTTTGGTGCAAATAAAATAAATTGAATTGAAAAAATTGACACGAAGGGCGTGTACAAGTGATTCTTTGAATGACTACGTCATAACAAATTTTGCTGAAATAAGTTCAAAGTATACAATGAACCATGAAACTATTGAAATTAAAATAAAAAATGAAGTGAGATGTCGGAATAATAAAGTGATTAGATACATAAAAGCACTAAAATATAGAAAAGATACATTTTATCAACATCTGTGTGATAATCCTATATGTACTTTGCAATATTTAGATATAAATATAGATTTATTGGCTCGGAGTTTTCAAATGGAATTAATGAAAACTACAGACTTTTTTGTTAATAAAGTTGAAATAAAGCAAGATATGTGTGGGTGGTTCATTAGGGAAGTTAACCAGTTAAAACGAGTAAAAATAACAAAATATAATAAAGCTAAATTTACAAATAATGAGTTAGACTGGGATGAATATCGACTAAGCAGAAATATATATAAACAAGCTCTGAGAAATGCCAGACATATATTCATTCAAAATAAAGTAGAAAACAGTACAAATCAGAAGTCAATGTGGCGAAATATAAAAACCTATGTACTCAATAAAGGGGAAACGCAAATAAATGCAATTACTTTTGGTCAAATAAAGTTTTCAAATAATCAAGAAATAGCTAATCAGTTTAATAAATATTTAATAGAAAGTGTGGAGCAAATTAGTGAATCGATACCAAACATTCGGTATTCAAATATCATCGACACGAGGACGGTATTATTTAAATTTACATTGATCGATACCGAGCAATTGAAGATGGCTTTAAAATCGATGAACAATAAAAAAGATCCGTTCTTATTATCAGTGAGAATTCTTATTGGCCAATTCGAAGTAATAGGACCGGTAATAGTAAGGATAGTTACTTTGAAATTCATTTTTTTATTCATTGATAAATATCTACTTACATACTAGACAAAAATGATTAAACCTAACTTAAAATTAACAGGATACTTATTCTTATTTATTGGTCCTTATGCGAACGCTCTAAACTTAACTATATCTTAGAATTATTGCCTTTCGGCCTACGAACTATTTTACGAACTAATCTTACATATATATTCCTCGAGAAAATTTACTAAAACTCGGTATCATTATTGAGATTTTATATAAAACAAATTACAAACTACCTATTCTACTTACTTAAACTACTTAACGTATTCTAACTATAATTAGGATTCCAGTAAGGATAGTTAATTTGTCTATGTATGCATGTCCCCGAAAGTTGGAAGCAATCTTTTGTGAACCCGATTCAGAAAGTATCTGGAACAACGAAAGGTGAAGAATTTCGTCCAGTGAATATGCTCATATTGTTGGTGGTCAAGATTTAGAGAAAAGCATTCCTGTGAAACTACACTAAACTTGGTTCTGGACGACTGGAGATGTTTGACTGACGCTAAGCAGAAAATTATAGCAACGTTCATTGACCTGCAACGAGCTTTTGAAACAGTTGACAGGAAAATCATGATGGACAAACAGTACCAATACGGAATCCGAGGGACTGAGTGGAACGGTAGGAGTACCGCAAGGCTCTGTTTAGGAACGCTTTTGTTTATATTGTATATTTAATGATATGAATAAGGTTGTGGAGTACTCGAATCTGTGTTTGTTTGCCGATGACGATTTATTATATGTTTCTGGTGTTGACGTTAATTCCTGATCGCATAAAATTAAAATTGACTTGGAATCGTTAAATAAGTGGCTGCAAATAAACAAGTTAAAACTAAATGCTAAAGAGACTAAAGGTATGATCTTAGGAGGATCACTAGATGAGGATTTATTTGTTGAAAATGAAAGAATTGAGATCGTAAATGAAGTTAAATACTTAGGCATAATAATAAACAAAAAACTTAAAGACAAGGAGCATATTGACTATTTGTGTAAAAAGGTGGCAACAAAAATCAGATTTTTTAGTAGAGTTCGGGATAAAATGACACTTATGAACGCAATCAGAGAGTGCAGATGAATCTTCTGCAATGTTCGACGGAAAGTATGTACAGATTCCGAAAACTGCAAAACAAAGCGATGCGTTGTATTTTAAAAACGTCCCGCTTAACGTCAACTTTACATATGTTGGAAACGCTAAAGTGGTTAAGTATCAGACAAAGATTCATATTTAATGTCTTAATTTTTGTATTCAAGAGTAAAACAGGTAGTTTGCCATCCTATATAACGGAGAACATGCAGTTTGTTGGGGAGCTACAACCTTATAGCCTGAGAAATAACCAGGGCTTCAGATTGGATCGCCATCGTTCTGTTAGCGGACAAAACAGAGCAATGTATAAGGGCACCTATATCTATGTACAACATGCTGCCGGCCAACATAAAAAATTGTGAAAATGTGTTTACGTACAAACACTTTTTATTAATTTATGTAAAGCAACATTTTTAAACATTTTTGTACATTATTTTTAATTGCCACATGTGCCAAATAAAAGAAAACAAATCAAATCAAAAAATCTTATGGACAGCCTTATGCGTCGATATCACATTCGAACTAAAAGTCGTGATATTATGATTAGACTCCTCTACCATTTTGTGGACATGGCTGCCATGAATGCATAAATTTTATACAAACGTATACATAGTGAGAAATCAAATAGTTCCAACCATATGTCCGAAGAAGAACACCTTCTGCAACTTCCACAATTCTGTGAGGAAATCGCTGCTGGACTTATTAACTGCAAAGAAAACCGGCCAGTAGGTCAACCATTATCGGCTCAAATTGTTGATCGGACAATATCACTCATGTCTTGCACATCAAGCGTTGGGAACAGAGCTGTTCATCAAGTTGCGGATATTCGGTTTGATATCGAAAATCATTTTCCAATTTGGGTTGATAGAAAAGCTAAAAAAAAAACTGCAAACATTCTAAAAAGTCGGATACACAAGTCATTTGTAGCAAATGGAACCTTCATTTATGTGGTACAGTCAATAAATATTGTTTCTGGGATTACCACCATAGAAAATAATATATGTTATACCTTATCCAACCCCTTTTATGAATAAAACTAGTTTGATACATAAATATTTACTTATGTTATTTATTTATCATTATTTACATACAAACCGGCAAGACGGTCTCAAGACGATCTTGACTATTTCTCAACTGGCGGTCGCTCCACACAAAACTTCTCTTTTTATTACCAAACATTTAATAGACGACAACCACAATTACAATAGCCTTGACTCAAATTTAATACCACTACATATAAAACAAAAAGGGAAACAACTCGACGCAGCAGAAGAGTTCGAGATATATAAAGCACACAAAACAGAACGAGACAAATTAACACTAAAAGTAAACCAACTGTTTGACACAGCCATTAACAATGCAAGACAAAAAGAGACAAACATAAATAACATTAATAGCCCCACACCAGAACAACAAGTGGCCCCACGCACATAGTACTCGCCCGAAGATGAAGCAGGAGCTTTGAAACGCGTCGCGAACGAAAAACAAAATTAAACATAGAGACGGACACAGTCCGCTTGGGCGAACTGTTGGATACCCTATTCTTATTCCTATCCCTCATAAGTGGGCGTGACAAAAGTCTTAGTATGGTTGTATTGTTAAGAACGCTCTACATATTTTGTTATATAACATTTAAAGGATTTTATAAAAAAAACGCTCCCTAGCTCAAATTTTGGTTTTTCAATAAAATTGTTTTATTTTTTTGTGGGCGTGGCAGTGGGCGGATTTTGAAAATGTTATATCCGGAGCAGTTTTAGGAGTCATAGATCATATATAAAAAATTTCAGCTTTCTAGCTCAAAATTCGATTTTTTCCAAAATTTTGTTTTTTTGAGTTTGTGGGCGTGTCTGTGGGCGGATTTCAAAAATTCGTAAACTTGATTATTTCGGGACCCTAGAGAGTATATGGTTAAAATTTCAGCTCTCTAGGTCCAGTTTAAAGGACTAATTTTTGCCGACGGACGGACGGAAGGACGGACGGACGGACGGACATGCCTAGATCGACATTACTATCGATGCTGATCATAAATATAGTAACTACGGGCAATATTAAGGTATGTTACAAACTATGCGTCAAAATTAATATACCCCTAGAATAGAGTATAAAAAATTGTGACATTTATAAAGCAAATAAAAATTTTAAGAACAATTAAAGTTAATATTTTATTCAAAAATAACATACATAACCGGAGACGAACAAAAATAACAAAAATGGAACAAAACTTCTGCCTGAAAATTTAAACTTAAGCTTCTTTTACCTATATTTACTTGGAAAATTTCAGTTTGATCTGAGCAATTTTTCGAGTTTGCCCGTTAGAGGGTTAATCATTAATGCCATCAAAGCCAAATCAAACAGCGGCAACAAGTGTGCAATGCCAAATGCCAGTAATAAAATGCATGCAGTTAATAGAAAGCAAAGTTGTGCCATTCAATCAACTTGCGAGATAGCTTCTCGAAGAACGCAGACGGCTCCTGGGCCGCTTCTGGCGAAGAATCGCTTAATCTGCTACTAGATACACATTTTCCAGGTAGCTCAAACGTTATTAGCAATGCAAACCGAAACAGGTCAATTGCACGAACAACTAACTACACAGGCCTGATTACTAGGGACAAACTGCTGTGGGCGCTACACAGCTTCAAACCACATAAATCAGCGGGGCCCGATGTCATTATAACAGTAGAGCTTCAAAACACCGCGGATATCATCTTGCCTCTGCTTGGGATAATCCTGATAAAATGCATGAGCTGGTCTTCATTCCGCTGTTATGGAGAGAATTTTAAGTGGCTTTTATACCCAAAGCCGGTAAATGCTCCCATGTAAATCCTAAGGATCTCAGACCCATAAGCCTATTATCATTCCTTCTAGAAATGTTAGAAAGGCTGATTGATATCCATCTACGCAGTACATTGATATAAGACTCCTGTCTACGGCTCAACATGCATATTACAAAGGCAAATCTGTTGAAACAGCATTGCATACGTTACTACGTTCAATCGAATATTCCCTTTACCATAAAGAATACAATATGGTTGCATTCCTGGACATTGAAAGCGCTTTTAACAACGTCAATACATCCGCGATCGCAAATGCACTGTCTGAACAGATCTTAAGGTAGATGGCTCACTTGGCGAGCTAATTAATCAACTAATCACAAGCTGGATATAAAACTCAAAATTGGGTGTGACATCTGTCAGTAGAAGAACCCTCCCTCCTCTGGAACTTAGTGGTGAACGAGCTGCTGATGTGTCTGAAAAGGGAAGGCTGCAGGGTGATTGCCTATGAAGTAGTCGACGTTGCAATCGCCGCCTCAGGGAAGCACCTAAACACCCTGAAAAAACTTCTACAAAACGCTCTTAACAAGCTAACAACACAGGCAGATCGTTCTGGGTTAGGTGTTACCCCCACAAAACCGAACTTGTTCTATTCACTAGAAAATATAAAATTCCACATTGAGGGAGGGTCACCTCAATCAGGGGCACAAGCTTAGTCTTCTCTGATGAAGCTAAATACTTGGGCCTCATTCTGGATTATAAGCTTAGCTGGAAACCTAACATACAAGAAAGAATTCGGAAAGCTAGGGTAGCACTCTTCTCTTGCAAAAAAAACCATCGGTAATAAATGGGGCCTTCAACCTCGCATTACCAACTGGCTATACATCTCGGTAATAAGACCGATACTTATGTACGTTGTGGTCGTCTGCTGGACTGCCTTAGACAAAGCGATACATTGCGATAAGCTAAGCAAAATCTAACGATCAGCGTGTCTCTGCGTGAGTGGTGCACTGCGCACTACTCCCTCTGGTGCAATGGACATTCTGTTTCACCTGACACCCCTTAACATCTTTGGTAAGCAAGCGGCTGCTAGTGCGGCTGTTCGCCTAAAAACAACGTTCCAGTGGCCCGAGAATGAAATAGGTCACTTCTCTATTCCAAACAAATTTAGAATCCTCCCTAGCAACATAGACTACACCATCCCTCCAGCTCCGTTCTGACAAAAACTTCAAAGTCAACCTCCCTCCCAGAACATTCTGGGAGGAAGGCCCCCTATCGAAGATGAATCGATCCACTTTTACACCGATGGATCCAAAACCGTCGAGGGGGTAGGTCTCTTTTCGTCTCCCTAATCACCGCAGCGTGTTCCAGGCAGAAATCATGGCTATTGAAGAAGTCCTATCGTGACTGAAAAGGAACAAGATATTCGCTATAGACATCTGAATCTCATCAGATAGGCAAGCTGCGATAAAATCTTTGGATTCTGTCTCCGCAAACTTCATGGTAGTCCCAGACTGCCGATCATCTCTCGTGGAGATGGCGGAGCTATTCAACATTCACCTATGTTGGGTGCCGGGACACAGATATATTCCAGAGAATTGTAGGGCTTATGAACTCGCCAGAAAAGGAACCATACTGCTCCTTCTACCTTAAAAAGGTCCCTTAGGCATTGCAATTGCTACATGCAAACTCCTGTTTATGAGGGAAGTCATTGAGAGAACTAACCTAAGGTGGACAAGTGGAAACACTTGTCCAGCGACAAAACAGATTTGTCTAAAGCTGGAGCTGAAACGCTATAAGTGTTTGATATCTCTGAACGGACTGCAAATTGGTGCTACAATTGGTGTAATCACCGGACAATGTCTCATATGCAAGCATGCAACAAGACTTGGCGTCTATAGAAATGACGAGGAGAAGGAGGAGACTATTCTCCACCTGGAAGCAGAATATTCGAGCCGAAACCCTTCCTCTGCAGGGAAGCGCTTTTAATATCAGTGCAGCGCCCCCCAAGAAAGAGCGCTTGTCGTTGTGCGCAGTGGATTTGACCTACAATTTAAAGCCGAACCCGAGCGTCAAAGTTGAGAAGCTTATCAGGACAATTGATACTCTTGGATGTTTGTCAGACGTTTGCAAGAGGTGGAACAGTGGAAAAAAGCCTTTTTTTATAACCTGAGACCTTTGGATTAGTAGTCCCACATACTAACATCTGCGCCACTGCGCTCACAAAACAAGATCAAATAATTTATATATTAATACGGAGTTGCCTATAACGTGTTTCCACCCATTTTTGCTATTATACGTCACAAAGATATGCCAACACTATACATATTTGGGTAGGGGACAATACATAGAAAAATTATCCAAATATATAACACACATTATGAATTACAGGTAAAATGAAGCGAATTGGATGAAATAACAGCAACAACAACATTGCTGTGTGAGGCAATAATCTGCCAATCGGAACGGAAAAATTTTATATCATGAAGTTACTTGAAAATGCTTGAAAATACTTGAAGTTACTTGGACATGCTTGAAGTTACCTGAAGTTATTTGAAAATGCTTGAAAATAATTGAAGTTACTTGAAAATGATTGAAGTTACTTGAAGTTACCTGAAAATACTTGAAATTACTGTAAGTTACTTGACATGCTTCAAGTTACTTGAAAACTTGAAAATGCTTGAAGTTAATTGAAGTTACTTGAAAATGCTTGAAAATACTTGAAGTTACTCAAAAATGCTTGAAGTTACTTGAAGTTACCTGAAAATGCTTGAAGTTGCTTTAAGTTACCTGAAAATGCTTGAAGTTACTTTAAGTTATTTGAAAATGTTTGAAAATTTGAAGTTACTTGATAATGCTTGAACATACTTGAAGTTACTTGGACATGCTTGAAGTTACTTGAAGTTACATGAAAATTCTTCAAGTTACTTTAAGTTACTTGAAAATGCTTGAAGTTACTTGAAAATGCTTGAAAACTTGAAGTTATTTGATAATGCTTGAACATACTTGAAGTTAGTTGAACATGCTTGAAGTTACTTGAAAATGCTTGAAGTTACTTGAAAATTCTTGAAGTTACTAAAATGCCGGAAAAATTTAAATCATTCATTTTCCGATTAATATATATAACAGTCGAATTTGTTTTTTTTTTTCAACTTATAGAATAAATTGGTCGAATTTCGACCATGGGGCGACCCCTAGTAATTAATAATGGAAGCATGTACGTATAAGAATGTGGTAAGAAACAGGCTTAAAAACTCTTGCATCACACATTCGCAACCACGACAGCATTTGACAGTCACAGCTATGAATCGATCCGAAGCCGGGAGACCTGCCAATATTCATTACGGTCGAACCGGCGAACGCCACAGATGGACCAGGAGGGATGCACTAACGTCAGAGGGTGATCATTCCTTTAATCCTGATCATAGCCTCACCGTTAGTCGAAGTTTGAGCGGAACTCCAGATGTCAGGGCAATACTCATTCCCTGACCACCTTGCGCTTTGTAAAAGGTGATTGTAGAACTTGAAGACTAAATAAAAAATATTCTTAAATGCAGACGCGAATAGTACCGCTTGCATTGAGTGGATGTTTAAAATAAGACAAATATTAATGGCATTGGATCCATATTCCAGACTTCGTCTAACAACCCTTTTAAAAATGCCTGGCAATACAGACAAAGGGACGAAAATATTTATGTAAATCCGATGCAGTCGGCACTCTTAAAACTGCAACCTTCGATTTAAGTATCATTTAGCCTTCGATGAGGAATGAAAACTCCCAGAGTTTCTTTAAGTCACAGGGAAATATGCATAAATGTTGTCTCAAAGCCATCAAATATCACAAACAAGCTGACCAGAGTCAATATTTGCAAAAGCCTCGTCCATATATTTAATTTCACTGCAAGGAGACCGTCAAATATAATTGATGAATCTCCCTAGATGGATAGTATTGGATATACCACCTCGTCCACCTATGGTCGAACGATGATCAGTTCCAGTGAGCCAATATTATTCCTCTTTACCTTAATCAAACACCAAAGACACACAAATTAACGTTCTTCCACTGGTTTGTTTCGCTCTCTTATAATGTCCATCTGCCGTGCTATGTGGTGAAGTGAAGACCTCCCCGGAGTGGCTAGAGATTGTCATATTTTATCATGAGAATACATCGAAAATCAATTGCTATACCCTCAGTGTACGGTAAGCGGCAAGGAGCTGATTGCGAATGGATCCCCGCCTGCCAATTGCCTGTCGCTATCGGTGATTGCAGTGAGTCCGTGTGTCCTCGTCTCGTCCCTCTTCAGTTTTGATTATTATTAATTAAACAGTATGTCAGTTGGCCAGTCCCCCATTGGTGTTAGCGCTCCATAATGAAATCACTAGGTACATACTCATCGTAGTACTCATGCCCACATAGCCATGAGTCGAGTGTGCCAATGAGTGTTTAACTGGTGCTTCAAAATAATGCACACGGCTAAGTGTTAATTTTTTCCACTTTGCCCATCATCCATGTGCGGCAGGTGGAGGACTCCGGCCATGAGAACGATGTCGCGGAATTAAAGTAAGAGCATGCTCGTTGGATGCCTGACAAAGTGAGATGAGTTCCGTTGAATTGTAACCCAATATGGCCATCAACTTATGGTGCACAAACAATGACGGTAAGTAAAGTGGTTGGATTGTAGGTACAAGACGTTAAAAAGTAGAGAAACCTTAGATCCTTGAAAGGGTTGCTTGCTGACGAAGACACAACACCAGTCGCTTTAGCTGAGACTAGTTTCCCACGTTTGTCAAACTAAAAGTCGACGTTTTGTTTTGCCCTGGTCAAGGACGAGGATGGCAGAAACCAAAGCTTAAATTTAAACAATCCTCACCCAACTAAGAGATCAAGTTCAACATCAATAGATCGTCACAAATCAATCGCCTTCAGGTACTGAGCAATCACGTGAACGTATCAATCTCATTGATTTAGATAAATTAACCGATGTGCAGATCCTTGACATTGTCTAGCCTATCAGTCAAAGTGCGGAGTAAATTGGTTACTGCTGGAGCATTGGTTGCTGACGATCAACCCACCCGGAGATATGCAGAGTCTTTTACTACCACACCATGCATTGATAGATGGCTCATCAGACATCCAATTGTATCGTCGGCGTCGGGTAGAGGCGAGTCGTGCTGCTCAATCTTTTGCTGTCTATCTGCTTCTATTTTCATCATTTAATTAACAGACAATGGGTAAAGGAAAGGCATCCAACTACAGTTGCCAATATGCAGATTGGATAGTCTTGAATGTATACACGGACGAAACCAGGTCAGTATTGGCGAAAGTTGTTCAATACTTTGACAGCAAAAAAAGGTATGATGAAAATGCAACTTTTCTAAGGAATTTGGGTTAGATAAATGTTCCCTGCTGCATCCTGTATCCAGTATCCTATATATATCCATTTGATATTTTGATATTTATTATTTGATATTTATTAATTCAGAAACGCTTTACATCAAGATAAACTTATAATTAGTGCAGGATATAAATGACACAATATAACATTTAATGGCAGGAATGCTTAGTTGAAATTAATGAGAACAAAAGAAAATACATGTATGTACAAGGTGGCGCAAAAGTCATCATCCTATCGGAAGAAGCTATAATTTTTGCAAATGGCGGCAAATGTAAATTCTACTTTGACATTTGTGAAGTTAACTATACAGAAAAAACTTAAGACACCAATTAACATAATCCAAAAGCAGAACTAAAGTTTTTCATTCATAAAAAAAATTACAGCGAAAGAACATCGGGTGACAACTTTTGCGCCACCTGACAACTTTTGCGCCACCTTGTATATAAGTAAAATTAAATTAAATTTAGAGTACACAGTACAACAAGATAAAAGCGCAACCAAGGAAGCGAAAAATAAAAAAGACCTATTAAAACAAGTTAAATCAGTTCAAATTGGAGAGGTGATCGAAACAAACTGTTAGGAGTTTACGGCGTTCGATTAAGAACTTCACAGGAATGGGTAGACCATTCCAGAATTTGACAGCATAAATGAAAAATTGCCTGCGTGATGTCAAGCAGGTAAATATGGCAGGACGTAAGACTATGTAGCGATTTGATGAGCAGAAATAAATGTTATCAAACAAATAGATGGTGCCGTGACATAACCCCAAGCGTCAAAAGGCCAAATTCTAGCATTTGGTATTATGTCACTTTCACAAAGCCAAATTGGCCTTATGACGCTTTTTCAAGGTGTCATAATACCAAATGCTAGAATTTGGCCTTATGTCACTTACACAATGCAACATAAGGTCAAAATTCGAGATTCGGGCTTATGACGCTTGGGGTTATGTCACGTCACCAAATAGATAGGTTCCTCCACATGAATTGTTTTGGAGAGTTAACCACAGCAACGATATTTGAAAACATAGGGACGGGCTACAGTCCGCTTGGGCGAACTGTTGGATACCCTATTCTTATTCCTATCCCTCATAAGTGGGCGTGACAAAAGTCTAAGTATGGTTGAATTGTTAAGAACGCTCTACATATTTTGTTATATAACATTTAAAGGATTTTATCGAAAAAAACGCTCCCTAGATCAAACTTGGGTGTTTCAATAAAATTGTTTTATTTAATTGTGGGCGTGTCAGTAGGCGGATTTAAAAAAAAAATTAACACATGAGCTTAAAGGGCCCCTAGAGAGTATATATTATAAATTTCAGCTCCTTAGCTCAAATTTTGGTTTTCAAATCCATATCTTAATACGGAGTTTATAATGTGTTTCCACCCATTTTTGCTTTTATCGTCACATAGATATGCTAACACTATACATATTTGGGTAGGGGACAATACATAGAAAAATTATCCACATATAAAACACACATTATGAATTACAGCAGGTAAAATGAAGCGAATTGGATGAAATTACAACAACAACAATATTGCTGTGTGAAGCAATAATCTGCCAATCGGAACGGAAAAATTTTATATCATGAAGTTACTTAAAAATGCTTGAAGTTACTTGAAAATGCTTGAAAATACTTGAAGTTACTCGAAGCTAAACTTTGAAAAAAAAAATAATAATAAAATCCCGAACAAAATATTCGGCGGGATGTACCAGTGGTCGGCGGGATGTCAAACTTTGACATTTCCTGAAAAATTCATCGCAACGATTCATCAGAAACGAAGAAAATGGGTTTTGGAAGCACTGTTTATCCCCGCTAAAGGACTTAGCGGCGATAGCTATCCCCGCTAAAGTTAGCGTGTATATAGGATAAGTTGTTGTTGCATTTTACATGCAAATTTCAAATTATCCCTATAGCCGTGTTTCTTTGCACGCGGATATAGGGATAATTTGAAATTTGCATGTAAAATACAACAACAACTTATCCTATATTCGCTAACTTTGGCGGGGATAGCTATCGCCGCTAAGTCAGTTAGCGGGTATAAACAGTGCTTCCAAAACAAATTTTCTTCGTTTCTGATGAACCGATGCGATAAATTTTTCAGGAAATGTCAAAGTTTGACATCCCTCCGACCACTAACACATATCGCCGAATATTTTGTTCGTGATTTTATTATTATTATTTTTTTCAAACTTCATTATAAAGGTAATTGAATTTAGCAAATCTGTTAATGTGATATTGTTTTTCACAATTTTAGAATATGCTTGGCATCAATTTCATTTGGCGGAAGTAAATATTTTTCAATTTCAGGATTTTCAATACAAATTTCTTAACTACAACTTACAGCTGTGTCACGGTGCATGTGTGCTGCCAAGTTTTTTTGATGAATTCTTAAGCGGCGATGGTCGTTTTCTGATGCCATCCCTATATCCGCGTGCAAAGAAACACGGCTTATATCCGCGTGCAAAGAAACACGGCTAATGTGTGTGTATCTATACCGATAATTGTTTGTAGAATGTTCACGCTTCACGCACCACGCGCTTGCTGTTACAGTTGCACAAATCCAGGCACGAATATGCAATGAAAACTAAATGAATGAACGTGTAAATAAAAGAACAGAAAATAACATTGTTATGTGAATAATGCATGTCCATTTAAGGCCGAAAACACACCGAATAAAGCAAAACGTTTTTGATTCGATAGTCAAAAAAACATTTTTTATTTCAACACACACCAAGGGAAACAGAATGTAACAAAACAAAACGTTTTGTTTTCTTGCTTCATTTGGTGTGTGTTGAAATAAAACAAAATTGAATTCGCGACTTGCTTTCAACATGTAGTCGGACTCAGACTATTTCTATGCACAGCTTATCAATAGTAACTTTATTAGCATGTTCCTTATCCTTATAATTATAGATAGGGTTTCTTGCCTCAATTAAAAAATCAATTTTTCTCCATCTACGTCCATATTTGTTAAAATTTGCGCACAGAGTAAACCAGAGTATATCCATATAATGAGTAGGCACACTTTCATATTTGTGGCTGAAGGGTTATTGTACAGGTTCATAATTAGGTGTAATCATTAACAAAAATAATCAGAAAAACCAATCATAAACCATTTTAAAAATAAAACAGGTATCTACCACTGCACGTAGTGAAAAGGATCAAGTCATGCGTCTTTAAAAAAGTATTAAGAAAAACCCCACAATATTTTGCAGAAAACAACAGGTCAGCTATCGGCAACGAAGCACGTTTTCTTGTTTTGCTTTTGTTTTTATGTTTCGTTTCATTTGGTGTGTGTTGCCCCATAAGAAAGTAGGCAATTATCGTCAACGACGCTGGGTCGAAACAGTTTTGTTGCATTCGGTGTGTTTTGCTCGTATACAATGGCATGCATTTTCGACAACCACCACCGAAACACTTCGAAACAAAAACCTGTTTTTTGTTTCGTTTTCTTTGGTGTGTGCGCTCTCATAAGGAACAATGTTCTCTTGTTTCACGAAACAAAAAAAATCGTTTTGCTTTATCCGGTGTGTTTTCAGCCTAAGAGAATATTTTTATCAAATGAACATGAAAATACTGTCCATGTCCACTTAATAGAATTGTTCACTTTAGAGGGAAAAAAACTCAAACAAAATCATAGCAGCCAACCATCACACTTTATATTGTCCGCTTAAGGGAATCGTCCACATAAGAGAGGTATCCGTGTCCGTTAAGAGGGAGTTCACTGTATATTATAAATAATAAAGGTTATTTTTCTGCAAACAGCATCAATTTCTCATTTGATCTGCATTTCGTCTTGTATATCATATTGTTCTATTGTTATTATGGTTTTGTATTAAAGATATATAATAATTAATTGCGCGTGCAGAGACAGGCTAAGAATATCACTGCAGCGTCCCCAAAAAAAAACGCGCTTGTCGTAAACGGCGTAGGGGACAAATCAAACCCAGGCAAATTTACCATTCATGTGAACCGAGTGACACATTTAACATCTCGAAACTGTCATCCAATCGTTCATGCAAGTCCGTGGAAATCACCGTTGCCGTAAAAGCAAGATCAAACTTTAATCAATAATGGGAGCATAAACGTGTCAATAGGAGGCTGGCCTACAAACTTCTGGCCCACACAAATGCCATTACACCAGCATTTGATTAACCTTAGCGATGAAGTTATCCGAAACCTGGGGCGCTTCCAGTATTTGCTGAGCGAACCTCACATACGTACTAGTAGGGATGGAGTTAAGTGGGAGGGTTACGTTCCCTTAAATCCTGATAATAGCCTCGCCACTAATAAAGAAGAAGATTGTTATTATAATTACGAGTAATATAGATTAAATTGTTTTGAAAGTCAGTGTTTTCTATAAAATAAAATAAGTGTTAGGTGTAAGCAGTCCATACAGGGTCTTGAACCTAGCTTCTCCAACCTTTTGCTTTTTCGAAGTGAAAGGGACGTACAATTTTAAGCCGAATCCGAACGGCAAATTTGAGAAGCTTCTCAGGACAATGGATGTTTGTCAGACGTGGGGCAGTGGAAAAAACGTTTAGGTGTTACTTGGCCCCGGAGGGACTTAATACTGAGACCTTTAGATTAGCAGTCCAACACACTAACCTCTGCTCCATTGCGCCCACAGTGTTTTCTAGAAGCATTATCAATGGACAGTCTATTTTTGCTCTTCTCTAATAACCAAGCGCCGCTTTGGTGGATTTTTTGTTTAGCTGACTGTGATTATTTCTCATTGTCGTTATTCTTTTAGTGTTCAGAATGGATCTCGAGCAGGGTTGTGACTATACTGCAATTGCAGTAGATCCTGTAGACTGCTTTTTTTCGAAAAAATAAATCTACTGCCTTAAATAAAATCGACTGCACGTAATCATGCAATATGTAAATGTAATCCACAAAATATTTGTTTAATTCTATCACTGAATGCAGTCAGTCTCATTCTTCCTGGTGAAATCCATTATAATGTTCATACGGCTTTCAAGTGGGGACTGGGGACACACTCTCTAATATGCATTTCCTACTACTACAAAGCAAAATGCAGAAAAAGCCTACAATATGTAGAAACAAGTTAAAAAGATGTGTTTAACCCTTATGGAACGACCGCTGTAGAAAACATAGGGACGTGCTACAGTCCGCTTAGGCGAACTGTTGGATACCCTATTCTTATTCCTATCCCTCATAAGTGGGCGTGACAAAAGTCTAAGTATGGTTGAATTGTTAAGAACGCTCTACATATTTTGTTATACAACATTTAAAGGAT
Source organism: Portevinia maculata (assembly GCA_949715645.1). NCBI lineage: Eukaryota > Metazoa > Arthropoda > Insecta > Diptera > Syrphidae > Portevinia > Portevinia maculata. The sequence continues at coordinate 360,770,795 of OX454525.1, read as the reverse complement.
TTTATAAAAAAAAACGCTCCCTAGCTCAAACTTGGGTGTTTCAATAAAATTGTTTTATTTAATTGTGGGCGTGTCAGTAGGCGGATTTAAAAAAAATTAACACATGAGCATAAAGGGCCCCTAGAGAGTATATATTATAAATTTCAGCTCCCTAGCTCAAACTTTGGATTTTCAAAGAAAATGTTTTATTTATTTGTGGGCGTGTCAGTGGGCGGATTTTGAAAATTTTTTATCCCGAGCAGTTTTAGGGGTCATAGATCATATATAAAAAATGCTTTCCAGCTCAAAATTCGATTTTTTCCAAAATTTTGTTTTTTTGAGTTTGTGGGCGTGTCTGTGGGCGGATTTCAAAAATTCGTAAACTTGATTATTTCGGGACCGTAGAGAGTATATGGTTAAAATTTCAGCTCTCTAGGTCCAGATTAAAGGCCTAATTTTTGCCGACAGACGGACGGACGGACGGACGGACGGATGGACGGACGGACATGGCTAGATCAACATTACTATCGATGCTAATCATAAATATAGTAACTTTTAGGGATCTACGGGCAATATTAAGGTATGTTACAAACTATGCGTCAAAATTAATATACCCTTAGAATAGGGTATAAAAACGGTACGCAATATATTTTGCTTGTATAGCCGTGTTGCTTTGCACGCGGATATAGGGATAATTTTAAATTTGCATGTAAAATACAACAACAACTTATCCTATATACGCTAACTTTAGCGGTGGATAGCTATCGCCGCTAAGTCCTTTATCGGGGATAAACAGTGCTTCCAAAATCCATTTTCTTCGTTTCTGATGAATCCTTCCCATGAATTTTTCAGGAAATGTCAAAGTTTGACAACCCACTGACCACTCACACATCTCGCCGAATATTTTATTCGTGATTTTATTATTATTATTTTTCAAACTTCATTTTAAGGGTAATTGAATTTAGCAAATCTGTTAATGTGAAAGTGTTTTTCATAATTTTAGAATATGTTTGGCATTAATTTCAATTGGCGGAAGTAAATATTTTTCAATTTCAGGATTTTCAATACAAATTTCTTAACTACAACTTACAGCTGTGTCACGGTGCATGTCATAGGTGCATGTGTGCTGCCAATTTTTTTTTTTTTTGATGAATTCTTAAGCGGCGATAGTTGTTTTCTGATACCATCCCTATATCTGCGTGCAAAGAAACACGGCTTATGTAACACTACATGCGGCGTGGTCATAAGACGAATGATTGGGAGTTTTTTCATAATGCTTTTTTAAAGGCTTATCGACTTGATCCTCGTCGTGTGTATATTTTCGCTCCGTGCAGTACTACCTGGTATCCTTTTTTTTTAAATGGTTTATGGCCGGTTTTCCTGATTATTTTTTTACTGATTACACCTAATTATGAACCTCTAAGCAGATATTTCACTAAAAATAATGCAATCCGGTGTTCGGCCTAGTAACAATAAAAATGATTTGACTCATTATTTGCTGTTTGTATGGTGGTTGGTCACACTGGTTTTGCAATAAGGTTGGGAAGTGCGGTGCTTATGTTTTTTCATAATGTATTTTCAAAGGCGTATTGACTTAAATTCTTGTCAGTCTTGCGAAACAAGTGAAGAAAACACAATACTGGGTGACGCGTGTTAGTTCTCAGAGCAAGCAAATAAGAGCGTACGTGTTGGTTAAAAGATAAAGGTCAACTGTTTTTTAATTTAAAAATATTGTAATATAATTATCAATACTGCTAAATTAATCGAAAGATTAGACAGGTTATACGACATTTTTAGTGCGTCTAAGTTTAAATACCCGAAAAAACCCAGAAGGCCAATTTTTGGAAATGAAGAGCAAGTCAATTTCTTAAATGAAATGAATATATTTTTCCAAAATATTACTTTTTTTTATCAGTCTGCCAATGTTACTAAAAAGATGCGATTTTTAAAAGGATGGCAATGGCAGCATAATATAAATGCTCTCACTGGCATTTCAAGTGATTTAAGGCAGATGCGCAACCGAGGAGGAAATAGCAAGTTACTGACTCCATTTGAATTCATTTGTTCATTTAAAAGATCATTTTCAGGAAAGTACACGGAGGATATAATCCATGGAAACTGTGAGTCAACTATGAATTTAGAGCTTCCCGACGTTAAAATACAGTTACAATTCCAATCACCAAAATAGAAGGACAATTTCAAAAACATTTTCAAAACCGAATCTGACTATAAAACTGTTGATTTCGGGGGCGAAAATTCGTTTTATTATTCTGCCGGCTACATTTAAAAAAAAACGTCAAAAACACAAGTGTGAGCTGAAATTAAGTCAGAAACCTAGTGTTTCCTTCATATTCACAGATTTCAAAGAATATGAGGGTACGCATTTAACACGCCCCTGTCAAGAGTTGTTAGATGCGATAGAGAGCCTGGAGCAAGAATTTATTCCTAGTTTTTCCAATTTGTACTATTGTAATAATGTTGAAAAGAAAGTTTTTAATATATTAAAGAATGAATTTGATTACTTTTGCTGTAAAAATCAAAACAAAGAATTATTAGAAATTAGAAAAACAATTATGACTCATATGAATATACAGTGTACTCTCTCCTAACGGACACCTCTCATAACCGGACAAATTTCAAAGAACGGAATAATCTACACAATTTTTAATGTAAATAATTCTCTCATAAACAGACTCTTTTATAACCGGACGCGGACACCAGTTTTCATAGCCGCAATAGAATTTCACTTTCTCTTAAACGGACAAAACGCATTTGGCACACGTCGTTGTCTTTTATTTTGTTTGCTTTTTTTCCTTTTCTTTGCGCTTTGCCCTTGATACCCAGCAAAAAAATTAAAAAAAAAAAACCGTAAAGAATGTAAACATAGTTGGCTGCGGCGACGGCGGCTCGTGGCGCAGCGCAATACGTAGGTTTGTGTGTAAGTGTATGCATAATTTGAAGCATAAATACAGTTTCAAGTATGTAATGCAAAAATGAATTTTTAAAGGCTTTGTTCTTGTTTATGTTTTGTTATTATCCTTTTTATTACCTACAATTAATGTTTATCACAAAAAATGCATTCCATTTTAAAATAAAATGTTATAGGTGCCATAAATGCATATATGTCTTGTTTCTTTTTTCAAGGTTGTCAATGAAATATTTTTTCTCATAACCGGACACCTCTAATAAGCGGACAAATTTCTTGGTACCGTCAGTGTCCGCTTATGAGAGAGTTCACTGTATATGAATTTCAGTTTTGTTCTGTTTTTGTTATATTTTAAAGAAAAACAAATGTTTATTTTATTTTTTTAAATTATTCATGTGTATACATAATGTAATGTCTTATTTATATTTTGAAAATTTAAAAATCTACTGCAAAACAGTCGAATCTACAGCGTTTTTTTTTACAAATCCACTTCGCACATGTTTTCAAAAAGTCCTATCGCTTTCTCGAGTTGTCAAGAAAAAGTTTCTCATTTCTTTTTACATCAGACACGCCAGGTCTTAATCCCAGCGCAATCTATGAGATTTGATTAAATGGACATAAAAACCAACGACGCCTTGACAGGAAGGAAAATAAAGGAAAACCCATTCTTAATGCCCATTTAGACAATCATTTCAGTTTTAGTTTCAGTTAAGCATTCTGTTACTGATAGGTAAATGCAAAAACTGAAGCGTTTAACTCAAACAGAAACTGAGACTGAAACTGATGAAATTCCCATAACTTTTCAGTTCAGTTGTCAGTTAAACTGATTTGTAGATGAGTTTCATTTCAGTTATCATTTCCAAACGCAGTTGCCGGTGACCCAAAGCCTTAGAGAATTTTTCTTTTATTCTGTCGTTATTGTCATTTAAATTCTGATTTTTTTTTTTGTGTTGGGAATTGGCTGGAAGTAAAAAATCATCGAAAGACATTGCAGAGCTAGTACGCGAGGGATGCTTCTGCAATAGTGAGAGACTTTAACTCATCTAAAAAAAACTGCCCGGGGACTGACATTCGCCATCCCGAATGAGATTGCACTTAGTCGACGACTAATGGGAAATTTGTTTTTGAACTACATATTTGTTGAATTTAACAGATAAATCCGCCGTTTGTCGGATTTCTAAACTTTTTTCTTGTTTGAAATCAATACCTGATTTCTTAGCCCTAGCTAACTCTTATAGATCAAGAGGTTTTACCCGTCTCAATCTCCTGATTGCATTGCCATTATTTAATAGTTCTGTTATTTCTGTGTTAACGTGGTTGAGAAGCCTACTTCTATGCCTTTGAGCAAATTTTTTAACTTCATCTTCAACCATTTCAACATATAGATTTTTATGCAGGTCGGCATTGCGTATGTACCAAGTTGCATTAACTATGTTCCTTAGTACTTTATTTTGGAAAACCTGAATTGTTTGTAAATTTGTTTGGCATGTGCATGCCCAAAACTGGAGCCCGTAGGTCCATACTGGTTTCAGAACTTGCGTGTATAGCAATAACTTATTATAGTTAGACAGGGATGAGTATCTCCCAATAAGCCAATACATTTTACTGTATCGCATGTTCAACTCATCTTTTTTTTTCTTTACGTGCGCTTTCCAACGCAGTTTAGCATCTAGAGTCATGCCTAGATATTTGGCTGTGTTTGAATATTCCACTACATTGTTGTTAATGTACACTGGAATGTGTGGTACGTTTTCATACGTAAAATTAATATGGACTTAAGGTCATTTAATCTAATCTGCCATTTCTTAGTCCATTCTGAAATATTGTTTATTGCTGTTTGAACCTTTTTTGTTGCTATTTCGACAGTTGCTCCCACAGCAAGGACAGCTGTGTCATCTGCAAAAGTAGCTATGGTGGTTTCTTCACTTTCAGGCAGATCGCTAGTGAAAAGTAGGTATAGAACTGGACCTAGCACAATGCCTTGCGGTACACCAGCTTTAATCTCTCTTAATGTTGAGTACTCTGCATCTTGATTAATTCTGAAGAATCTATCTGATATATAAGACTCCAGAATTCTGATTGCTCACGAGTAAAATTAAAACTAAACTGAATGCTGGCTGTCGTCTGATTTCACTGCATTTTTACTGAACTGATAAATTATCATCTAAGAGCGCTTTAAAACGTTGCTGATTATGTGGCAGCTAAGTGCTCAAGTGTGTTTCAATAGCAAAATGTCCATTTGATTGTTTTTCCTCGTCGCTAGTTACTCTATTTTTAGACTGACTTATGTATGTATGTGTATAACAAAATTGTTTCTTGCTTACTAGTGTTTGTCTGCTACTTTAAACTTTACATCACCACCCCATTGATCATCCACTTAATGCACTTCATGCCAATGATCAGCTCTGCATTAACACATTCATAGTCCTGCGTGACATTCAGTCTGCAGCTGCTGGAAAATTTGTAGCCATATGCAGATGAGTACATACCTTTTCGGTTAACGAACGTGATCGCGAGACATGAAAATGAATCAACCTTCCATGCCGGCAGTGCTAATGAAACCAATGAAACCCATTGGCATGCTTAATCCAGCTTCGATGACGTCTCATTGCGACTCGCATGGTGGCGGCAGTCACTTGAGTAATTTACACTTAAATCTCGGCTGCCCGCTGCTACCTAGGTGGTCATAGCCCTAGGTTGGAGGTGTTAAATTCCAAGCCTCATATGACCATGACATTGAGGATGCATTATGGTTCCGCTTGTTGTGTCTGCTCGCACAGTACACATCAGCTAATGGCTGGTAAGTGCTTTAAGCGGGCGGGACAATGATTGTAGTGGACGGAGCCCGTCAGTTGCCTTAAAGGTCATTAGAGTTCAGTAATTATGCATCCACATGCAAGCCTTGGGGCCTGAAGAACTCATATTATAATCCCATTAAGTTGTGGAACTATCAAATTTATTTGCGCGCGATAAGCGCTACACGTTGGACAATTATTTTCAACGCGCAGGATTAAGCGATGAATGGAAAGGGCTTAACTGTTCGTCGTGTCGGATAAATTCCCATGATGATGACTCATCCAGAATGGGAGACAGCTTCAAGTGGTTATTCTTCGGCTGCGCGATAAAGTTTAATTATAATGTTGAGCTTGTTGTAAATTTTCGCAACAGTGGCAACAGGAAAACGGTCATAACATCCTCTTTTTGCTTATTTGCTGGGGGCAATAATTAACTTCTAATCTCATTTATGGAACGGCGGAGTTTATGGCGGGCATACCTCCAGCAGCGCAGTAGAGACCATTTTTACGATGGGATGATGGAAAATCATTACCCTGGCTAGACGCCGGAGGAATTTTTTTTTTTATTGTTTTCTAATTGGATCCTGGAAATTGGTAGATCAATTTTTATGACGCCCCTCGAAGAGGCCATGTTATATTGTCGATGAAATGTTCAAATAGTGAAAGGATATCAGCATGGAATGGTATCGCTCTAGGTAGGGTGATAGAGAACATTTCAACTATAACCTGCTTGTGGAAAATCGGGAGAAGTAATAGAAAATTAAAGGAGGAAATTAATAGCCCGGTTAACGACTGACAGCTGATTGATTTTTAGTACATTCATGTGCACCATGGCCATTGGCCCATTGCCATTGGCGAACGTTTTAGGTGCAATGCTATAAACAATAAGAAAATATATCATTTTCATTACGTGTAGTTACTTACATAAATCCTATCACCACTCTAGGCGCACAAAGCGTCAATATGTGCTGTGCAGTTATGACTGCAGATAATTCGAGCAATCATTTACTGGTGTTCCTTATTTTCCTGAGATTTTGTTAAGTGCGGACAGTCCTAACTCCGATTTGTGACATCAAACATAAATGAGTAAAATATGGAAAATTGGAATAAGCATTTTATCGAAACTCAGGAAGAAGGAAATATGGGCATGAACTTTTCGTTTCCAAATCATTTCATGTTTTCGAAATGAAACGTCCACGCTCACACCGAGAATTATTTCTGAAAGCTGATTTTCTTTATATTTTCGGTGCAATCAACCCTTCTCTTTTCTACTAACTTAAAATGTACCTATCTCGCTGGACATTACGTTTATGGGAATGAATTAATGCTTAATTTTCTGCTGATTTTTGACACTTTCGTTTTTGTTCCTCCTGTCGTGCTCGTGGTTTCTGATCTGTCATTAATTTGTTCACCATTACGCGTTGAGCAACCATGCAGTCCGCATTCAAAATGTCTCGTATTTACTTTATACCGCTCACCACGAAAATTCGCATCTGAACTGTTTCTTTCTTTTGCAGGCAGCTTGAATTTGTTGTTTCAATCATCAGTGGTATAAGTTGTCAATAATAAGTGGGAATAGAGAAAACAGAAATGTTCCGAGTATTTCTTCTTTCAAGTAGACATCCATTTAAAGGGTGTGAAATTTGACGTATCATTTTAAATTGGCGGCCACTTTTTTTTACAGCTATTAGATTATATTTTTGGACTTCTTTAAGTCTCTACCCAGAAACATAGACTACACCATACCCCATCTGCAGTTCGGAAAAAACTTCCAAATCACCATTCCTTCCAGATCATTCTGGGATGATGATGCATTTGCGGAAGATAAATCGATCCACTTCTACACCGACGGATCTAAAACCAGCGATGGGGTAGGTGGGGGCGTTTTCTCAAAAAAGCTAAATCTAAGCCTCTCTTTCCGTCTTCCAGATTATTGTAGCGTGTTCCAGGCGGAAATTTTAGCGATAAAAGAAGCCCTGTCGTGGCTAAAGAGGAATGTGATATCCTCAAAGGATATCCGTATCTTCTCGGATAGTCAGGCAGCGATTAAGTCCCTGGACTCAGTCTCTTCAAATTCCATCGTAGCCCAAGATTGCTGCTCATCTCTTTCGGAGATGGCAGAGCAGTTCAACATTCACCTCTGTTGGGTGCCGGGCCATAGAGACATTCCAGGTAACTGTAGGGCAGACGATCTCGCCAAAAAAGGAACCACTTTACCTCTTTTACCTGATAAAGGTTCATTAGGAATACCAATCGCTACATGCAAACTCTTGTTCAAGCTATCAGCAATCGAGAGAACAAACCTTAGGTGGGCATGTAGCAATACTTGTCTAGCGACTAAGCGGATCTGGTCAAAGCTGGATCTGCGACGCTCTAAGTGTCTAATCTCTTTAAACCGACTGCATATTAGCTCGACCATAAGTGTTATCACAGGACACTGCTTAATAGGCAGACACGCCTCCAGACTTGGCGTGCACTCAAACGACTTCTGCAGAAGCTGCATGGACGAGGAGGAGGAGGAGACTATACCTCACCTTCTCTGCACATGTCCTGCGCTCTCCCACAAAAGAAATCTTCATCTAGGGGACTTCTTGTTTAATGACACAAACGACTTAGCCAACACTGGCGTCAGAAGTCTTTCGCGCTTCATAAGAAGCTCCCATTGGTTCAACGAGCAGTGAGGGAATCCCCAGATCTGTGTGGTACCACAATGGACCTAATTTTGGTCTAAGTGTGTCGGCCTTAGCTGACAGCCACGTCAACCTAACCTAACCTAACATATTAGATTACACCGAACTTTTTTCAGGTATGAAGTAAATACATTCCCGTTATCTAAAATGGATCGGTACACTACCGAGCAAAGTGTTTTTATTATTAAAACTTATTTTACGAGTAAGTATGGTGAAAGTTTTGTAGAAGTTCAAAGAAAATTTCGTTCAAAATACTGTAGAGAAAATGTTCCGCCAAACCGTGCTATTAAACTTATCGTTCATAAACTTGAATAAACGGTTCAAGATCAGTGGCAGTTGCAGTAGTTGTTCGAGTGGAAAATTGCAGCTGTTAGCAGAAGTGTTGCTGAAGAGCAAATGACGTCAATTCGTCGTCGTTCACAGGAATTAAACCTCAAACCAACAACTTTGTTTAACATTTTGCACAAAGATCTGCATGTAAGGGCTTACAAAATACAGTTCACACAAGAATTAAAGCCAACTGACCATGCAGTGCGTCGGCAATTCGTTAATTGGGCTATAGAGAAGCAACAACAAAATGACATTTTTTTAAGCAAATTATCTTCACCGATGAGGCTCATTTTGAAATTGGCGGTTATGTCAATAAACAAAACTGTTGCATTTGGGCTGAAGAAAATCCTGGAGGATTGTTTGAGCGGCCAATGAAACCAACAAAAATTTTACTGTATGGTGTGTATTTTGGTGTGGTGGCGTAATTGGTCCATTTTCTTCGAAGATGAAAATGGCAATGCAGTTACTGTGGATGGAGCTCGATATCAAGCGAAGATAAGAATCTTTTTGTGGAGTCAATTGGATGATATTGATGTGCAGAATATGTGGTTTCAACAGGATGGTGCAACACGCTACACAGCAACGAACTCAATCGATCTTTTGAAAGAGAAATTTAACAATCGCATAATTTCCCGAAGAACATACGTGAATTGGCCACCAAGATCATGCGATTTAACACCACTGGATTTTTCTTATAGGGTTTGCTGAAAAGTAAAGTTTATGCCGAAAATCCTCAAACTGTTCAAAACCTCAAAGACAACATTATCGAGTAAATATCACTTATTGAACCATCATTATGCGGAAAAGTGATTCAAAATGTTGGTAAAAGGTTGACAGTCTGCCGAGCTAGCAGAGGAGGTCACTTGGACGACATGCTTTTTCATTATCAACCGGAACCAATGTAGGTACATTAAATTTCAATAAAAATAAATACAGATTTCACACAATTTATGTCTTCCATTCAAAATTTATAATGATACCTCAAATTTGAACACCCTTTATAATGAAGCACCTTACTAAATTAACGGCACACGTGTGGCCTAAGACCTCCTCCAACCATGTGTGTGTGTAAAGCTATATTTTTCACATGAGTTATAGGGTACTATAATTTAAAGCCAACTCCTAACTGGCAATTTTGAGAAGCTTCTCATGACAATTTATACTCTTGGATTTTTGTCAGACTTTAGCAAGAGATGGGGCAATGAAGAAAATGGTAGGTGATCCCGGATAGAATTCGAGCGTCGAACCCCTCTCTTAGCAGCTCAACGCTCTAACAATTATGATTTAATTTTGTATAAAATACTAAACTCTTGAAGAACTAGACACATTTTAATCTAAACCTAATCTTAGTTTAAAGGTAGTTAATAATTTTAATTTAACAAACAAATGCAAATACCATTATTTACTGATAAAATAAAAAGAAAAGCTTGGGCGAACATTTGGATACCCTTTCCATTTTCTTATCCCCAAAAGTGAGCGTAGTATTCAGAGAATTTAAAAATCTGGTCAAAACGACTCCAAAAATGGGCATGGCAAAGAACTTTATGTTGTCGCGTTGCTAATATAACACTGCCTACAAATTCTGTATTGAAATTAATCAAAAAATTACGGTTTTGTCTCGTAAAACCAATTTGTACAGGCGAATTGTTAGGAACAATATGGTAAACATTATTTTTTATTAAGTACTGATTATATATTTTTTCTTACAAAAATGTTTTTGTCAAAAACTCCTAAAGAAATGGACGTAGATAACTTTTATATAAAGGCGAATTGTTAAGAAAAACTTTGTCTACACACTTTGCGAAAAATACAATTCTCGTTTCCATCGATTTCTTCGATTAAATGGGTGTGAGCGTGTCAGTGGGCGGATTCGAAAAATGTTTACATCTGATAGTTCCTGGCTCCTATATGTACAAAAATTCAGCTTCCTAGCTCGAACTAATGACGGGCGGAAGAACACAACTTTCAATGCTGATTACATATGTAAATTATATCTTAAAGAGGTATTTCACCAATATTAGGGCATATTACAAACTATGAGTAAAAACTAATATATTTTTATAGTACGTTTACATTGAACCGGAATTCAACATTCCGCTTCGGAAATACAAAATTTCATTCCCACTGAATGGCGAACATATGAATTAGCTCTTTTTATTTTTTGAAATTAGAAGAGGTTGCACCAAAATATATAATTCTCCAATAAAATTAACTCAAATATGCATTGAGTGACTTGGTTAGAGTCCATTTCTGTCCACTTTCTCCTTCATTTTTTGAAGTTTCACTTCTTTTGGCCCATTTAGGGTTAAATTTTAATTGTAACGGAAGCATTGTAGCGGAACCAATTGGATATCGGAATCTACTTCAAGTTATCCGACTTCGGAACCCAATTAATTCGTAGCTATTTGTCCGGTTTTCGAATTTTGAATTTCCGCTGTCGCCATTTGCCGCATTTCGAAACCGCTTATTTCCGTTATCAAAATAAAATTAAGTTCGGTGTAAATTAACCGGGATTGTATATGGAAATTGACAGAATAAAGTCCGCGCATATTCGTATTGATTGGAATTGAAATATACGTTATTTGTTATATTGTTTTTTAAATAAAATGCAAACTACTCAAAAAAAAATATCTCAAAAAAATGTATTGGCTTGAATTACTATCAAAACATTTATTCGACTTTGTTCAACGGTTACGCATGCAGCGGTCGATACCTTGAAACCGATTTTCGATGACTTGGCCGCACATTTCGACCGATACGGTCGCTATTTTTCGTTCAACATTGACTTTGAACTCCTCTACCGTGGCCGGCTTGTTGGCATAGACCAATGATTTAATGCAGCCCCATACAAAAAAGTCTAGGGGCGTTAAATCACACGATATCGGCGACCAATAGACGGGTCCGTTTCTCGAGATAACAAGTTCAACGAACTCAGAGTTCAATAACTCGATTGTTGCACCCGCTGTGTGACTTGTGGCTACGTATTGTTGGAACCACATATCACTGATGTCCAATTCATGCAAATGCTTAACGAAATAATGTTCCAACATGTCTGATGATTTTGTTATGAAATTCTTAATTTTCTTTTATCAAGTCCAGAGCCCAATTCGAGAAGTACGTCGCTTCATAATGATCAAGTGGCTTTAGTTCACTCAGTGAAATTGACTGATTTGGCTGGCTTGCGACGGACGCCTCTACGGCAGCAATATTCTCCACACCTCAGGCAAAACGTAGTCACACTGGCACGGCAACAACAAGCAGTGAATATTCCTACCCAAAGTTGTTCACTAGAGCATGAATTGCTTGTCTACTCGGACGAGAATTACGAACGAAAATTGCGTTAACGCTCTTAAAGTTGCGACCACCGACTCGGAATTTCGGTAGTAAATTTCAAATATTTGTAAACGTTGTTCCTTCGTGCCCTTCACCATGATTTGATAGTCGGTTTACAGGTGGCAATGATGCGATGGTAGTGTATTCAATAAGTGATTGGCAGGTCGTGCGTTCGAATCCCGACCAGGGGCATGATTTTTATAAATTGAATACACACAACAAAAACAGATTTTCCTAAAGCAATTTAGGCGCCACCAGTGGAGAAAAAAATCCCATCGCACCAAACTTCTTTCCTATCCTTCTATTCTTTCATACGGTAAGTAGCACCCAAAAATAGACAATGAATCATTTGCTGGGAGCTATTTACAGCAGCAAACAAAATTCCTGCGCTGTAGTTTCCACTATAAGGGTACTGTGTCACAGAAAAAAAGAAATCCCTTTAGCGCACGCAAATTAAAAAAAAAACATAGGGACGGGCTACAGTCCGCTTGGGCGAACTGTTGGATATCCTATTCTTATTCCTATCCCTCATAAGTGGGCATGACAAAAGTCTAAATATGGTTAAATTGTTAAGAACGCTCTACATATTTTGTTATATAACATTTAAAGGATTTTATAAAAAAAAAACGCTCCCTAGCTCAAACTTGGGTGTTTCAATAAAATTGCTTTATTTATTGTGGGCGTGTCAGTAGGCGGATTTAAAAAAACACATGAGCATAAAGGGCCCCTAGAGAGTATATATTATAAATTTCAGCTCCCTAGCTCAGTTTGAATTTTCAAAAAAAAAAAAAAAAAAAATTGTGGCACGCCCAGTGGGCGGATTTTGAAAATATTTACACTTGAGCATAAAGGGCCCATAGAGAGTATATATTATAAATTTCAGCTCCCTAGCTCAAACTTTAGATTTTCAAAAAAATTGTTTTATTTATTTGTGGGCGTGTCAGTGGGCGGATTTTGAAAAATTTTTATTCCGAGCAGTTTTAGGAGTCATAGATCATATATACAAAATTTCAGCTTTCTAGCTCAAAATTCGATTTTTTCCAAAATTTTGTTTTTTTGAGTTTGTGGGCGTGTCTGTGGGCGGATTTCAAAAATTCGTAAACTTGATTATTTCGGGACCCTAGAGAGTATATGGTTAAAATTTCAGCTCTCTAGGTCCAGTTTAAAGGCCTAATTTTTGCCGACGGACGGACGGACGGACGGACATGCCTAGATCGACATTACTATCGATGCTGATCATAAATATAGTAACTTTTACGGGTCTACGGGCAATATTAAGGTATGTTACAAACTATGCGTCAAAATTAATATACACCTAGAATAGGGTATAAAAAGGGTGCGTACACAGTGAAAGTTTGAAGTTGTCAAGTCGCGAAGACTCTATATACGAGTATTCTCATATTCTCATACTCAGTTTGAGGTCAACATTTCAGCACGATTGCAGTTTATTTCTATTTAGTGTTGTACATATGTACATACAGTATATAATACGGAACAAGTTCATAATAAAATTGAATTAAATGGATGGTTCACTGGATCGATCACGTGCATCGTTTGACTATTTCTAACATTGGGTGCTGTCGTTTGATGACCAAGGGCTCACATTCTCAAGATACATCTGCCCTTTTAACTTACCTTTAGAGTGTTTGCATTGATGTGGTCAGTTTCGATGAGAGGAACTCCCACAGGTATATACTATTGAACCTGTGCTCTTTTTACCTCCAATGCAGCTCTTTCTTGAAAATGAAGCCAGTCAAAAACGGCTAATGAAGCAGAGGTGCTGAAGTTAGAGCTCCTTTTGATATCCATCGGGTATTCGGGTGGACCACTGGACTCTGTATGTCCAAAACAGAGTTTTCAGCGCCATTTCATATATGTATCCCTTTAAAAAGAAGTCTACTCATAAAATAGGCTTCCTCATACTTTTATTCAGATAGCCAAGTCTTACCAAAGCCTACGCTATTACCACTTCCGAAATTATAGAGAATTCCATTCTATCCAGGGTGATAAAAGAACGGATTTTCTCATGTTCTGTATTTTCTTGTCCAATTCTTCATACAGCTCATTAAATTCTTGGTTGTATCTTCTCCTACATTCGCCCTCCCATATTTCTTGGTTTTGGTGAGAATGTCGAAAAATGTTTTTGAGCGAAGCGGCTCTCGCTTAACCCGCGAAGCAACTTCACCCATTTAATTTCGGGATTTTCGATTTTCACTATTATGATTTTCGGAATTCTGTACGACTCCCATTTTTCTTTTAAATGAACCCAATTTAGCTCCCCTTTACTACTGAATGTTCAGCACTCATCGGCATAAAGCCGAACTGGCAGAATGGTAGTTCGATACACCATGCATTTTGTTCTTCGATTCAGGGGTTTTGCTAAGCCGAAGAAGCAGCGGTTTCCTAAGGCAATTCTAGGTCAGATTTCATTTTCAAGCCAACCCACCTGAGGAAAGCCGAAACAAGGTTAAACAAGCCAGAAATGACTACAATGCCCATATTAATCGTGTCAAATTCTCCTATGACCAAAAGTTGAGGTCAAAAATACTACAAGTCTACAAAGTACAAAGTTTTGGTCGTTTGTTAAAAACATTAAGAATTCGGCCTCATCATCTATCCCGACACTCATTTACAATACCATTCACAGCTGTCAGCTCTACAGATAAGGCCAATCGGCTTGCTGCTTACTTTGCAGTCAGCTCAATGGTCGCAGATTGTGCTTTGTCTCCCCCTGAGCGTAGAATACTCCATGGGACCAATAGAGTACTTCAAGATCTTGACGTTCACAAATCCGCTGGTCCAGATGGTATTTCCCGTATCGTTCTGAAGGGGTGTACTTCCTCGCTGGCAAAACGATTGCGCAAGCTTTTCTATCTATCCTTTCTTCAGGGCTCTTCCCGAAAAGACGGAAACAGCATTTGTCCAGCCTGTCCCCAAAAAAGGCGAATCTTCATCTCCCTCCTCCTACCGACCAATTACAAGGTCATGGGAACGCTGATAAACCGTCAGCTCATGAAATATCTTGAACCCAGAAAACTTCTTAATTACCGGCAGTACCGTTTTCGCAGCAATAGGTCCACTGGTGATTTGATGACTTATCTAAGCGAAAAGTGGAACCAATCTCTTCACCAAGGTGGTGGAAGTAAGATCGTTGCGCTTGATATTTCAAAGGCATTTGACAGAGTTTTGCATCAAGCTCTCTTGTCGAAAATACTCAATTCAAGTTGTTTTGGAAGGTTTCAAGTCTGCAACTCCCCAAATAAATGCTGGTGTTCCCCAAGGCTCTGTTTTGTCTCCGACTCTTTTTCTCATTTTTATAAATGATCTCCTGTCTATAACCTGTAATCCAATCCACTCCTTTGCTGATGACAGTACCCTCAGCTTCTCATATTCGTTCCTTGGTTCACGCTCTCATCTTCGGGTGTGGAACTGGAACGGCAACGTATGTTAAACCCATAAAAGGTGTCATTCGCTCGCGGAAATGATGTTTACTCTAGGTAGATGAACTCTTTAACTACCGAAGTTATGTCTATCAACAGTGACATTTTTTTCCTAGGCGGTGGACAGATATTTGTTTGTTTGTTTGTTGACAGCATGTAAGTGTTCGTGTCCAAATAATTTATTTATTTTTGTTTATTGTTTTCTTTTAATCTATTTCGGAACCAAAAAGAAATAAATCGTTTCATAACTGTTCACCCAAGAAGCATTCCAACGAATCACTCAGCTGTCCGCTGAAGCCAGCCATCATCAACCCAGTAAGGCATATGAATGGGCTATTCTTACGCCAGAAACTGTGGAAGTGACTCGTAACAAGGTGCGCTTCAGTATTGGGTGGCATTTCCAAAAGGAGGATAACTTTCTCAACAGCTTGCTTAGATAGGCATTCTCTTGTGGAATTTCCTGTCCCGACCATCAGCATCATCATTAACCTTGACTACATTCGTTCCTGGATTCAGATCAATAGCCTCCTACGTTCTGCTCCCTATGCACCGCCACATATATGCATGCACAAATACAATTACTCTGTAATTTATTGGAGCATTTTGCATTTTGCAAAACCAATTCACAACCACCACCGAATGCTTCCTGATGATAATACCACTCGCCGAATGCCAGCCGATTTGTGGTTCAGTCGGTTCTCCTGCTGAAGTTGATCGCTTAAAACACACAGACTCTGCTGGCCCGCATTCACAACTGCACGATATTCCTATTAAAATGTTTACCTAAATGCCACACATTTCACGGAATCCATTCGAAGGATGGTTCAAATCATCTGCGCGCGGGACGAGTGTTCCAAATGCCAAAGATGCGTCCAATTAATTTCCGATTCTGGAATTTCTTTACCAAAAAAACAAAAACGATACAAAGTGCAGCACAATTGATGGAATGGTGCAGGAAGGCTGTAAATGGACAAGACCACGCGATAAATCTCTATGTGACCGCATTCACAACAGGCGAAATGTTTATCATGCCTACAGAGGTACAAAAAGGCAATGAAGCACACCGACACACGCTGGCGAAAAGGACTAAACTAAGTGCGATAGCTTGCTGTACGTGCTAAGTAGATTGGCAAGGTGGGTTTTTGTTGTCCCTCCTGCACTGTTCGGATCCGTTCAAAGTAGACACGCGAGTAATTTATGTAATTTATATTTATTCGAGAAATTACCGTGGTTCATGCAAATTAATTAATAAATAAGCATGCGATCGGAATCTGGTATACAGACGGGCTCTGCGACTGAAAGAAATTCCCATGATAACTTTTCAATCGAATCTAAATCAGTGCAAGATATTCTTTATATTGCTCAATTGGATATCATCATCTTGAAAAGCATACACAAGAGCATCTTCTTAGCTATGCTTTAATAAGACAAAACCTTGATTAAGCTTTTCCTTCAAAATGCAATATTTTAAGCCACCGGTTTCTCCTCCTTCCTTCTTCCTCTTTTCCTTAATTCCCATGCTGTTTAATTATGTACATTATACGGGTGCTCAAAATCCCTTTTTATTAAAATCATTTTTTATTTATTTACTCAGATCTCTTGTATTGTCTAACAATATTTATGACAGCCATCATTCCAAAGTCATTAATTCTGAGGTTTTGTTTTTAAAACCAAAATTATCAACACAACTCGTAGGTATAAATAGAAGACTAAGGTTTGCATGCATTTATATCCTTTCCTCCATCATCCGCCAACGACCTTGCCACGTCGAATCAATCGGTTCTCGTTTAAGCCGAAAGGCAATAATTATAAGGTTATAGTTAAGTTTAGAACGTCTGGATAAGGACAATTTATTAAGAATAAGTTTCCTGTTAATTTTAAGTTAGATTTAATCATTTTATATACTACTAGCTGACCCCGCAAACGTTGTTTTGCCTTCAAATTTTATTTATTTTTAAATAACTGAGCCGGCAAACGTTGTGTTGTCTTCGAATTTTATTTATATTTAAATAGCGGATCCCGGCGTGCTTCGCTAAGCTTGCATATTAACATTGAATCAAATTCATGGTTTTTTTTTATTTATTTTTTATTTGGAAATAATGAAATAAAAGTAAATCAATTCAATACAATAGTGTATACAATATTTTTTGTTTGATTGTGTGGTGCATGAATAAATAAATTTGTTGGCGCTCCCACTCTGGAACATGCGACGTATAATTGTCCGTGAGAAAAGGACGGTTCCTCCAAATTCACATCACACACTTGAAGCGTTTGTCCTTGAGCTTTATTAACGGTTATAGCAAAGGATACACGTACGGGAAATTGAAGACGTTTGAATTGAAATGGCATGTCTGTTGGTATTAATGGGATCCGTGGTATCAGTACAATTTCTCCTTTTGCTTTGCCAGTGAGAATTGTTGCTTCGATCAAATTGGGCGGTAATTTTTTCACGGAAAGTCTCGTTCCATTGCAGAGTTTTGGAGAATTGAGATTTCGAAAAAGTATGATCGATGAACCAATTTTCCAATTCAAAAGATGCGGTGACATACCGGGTGGTTCCAAAGAATTCAAAAATTCAACCGGATAATTTACTGCGTTTTCTTCATTCGTAGCAGTATCAATGGATTTGTATGATACCAAGTCACCAGGTAATTTCTGTTGAATTTGAAAATTTATTTCATTAACATTTGCATTTTTTGCAAGATTTTTATAGTTTTGAACAATGTTTGGAAAAACGCGATCAATTAGTTCTTCTTTTGATGGCATAATTGTGCAGAAGTTGTTTGATAACGTTATAAAGCCATTTAAATCACTTGCAATTTTGCCATCGCCAATCTGCAGCAGTTGCTTCGTAAACTCACGTGTTGATGGATCATTTTGAAGACGCACACGCATATTTATGTTACACGATAACTTCTGTACATTTCCCCAAAGAAACGAACTTTTTAAACATGCATTAATTTCATCAGCTGGAATCATACATTTGCAAAAACTGATGGTCAGCATCTGGGAATGGCAACAATGGCCCAGCTCTATGGTATATCTGTCCTTGAATCTGTAATGTTTTTGAAATAGATTTAGATGACGAATCTGAATTTTTGAAGACATCAAATACAGAGACAGCACAAAAATCAAATTTTATATCATCTATGCCATGCGAAGTAATTACCTTAAACGTCGGCATAAATCCATCTCTTATAATATTTGTAGCTCCAAAAGATGTCATTTGGAAGCATGAATTGTACTTTTGAATATTTGTTAAGAAATGCTTTGACGCTGGTGAATTGCCATAAATTAATGAGTGCAAAGAGTCTGGTGGAGGTTCTAATACAGGCAATTTAACTTGCCCACCAGTACAGCACATGCCAGCCGTTTCGTTCATAAATTTGACTGCTTTACAATGCACACATTGTTTATTCATTTGTCCAATATAAGAATGCATACTGTAATCAATTGTGCTATCATAATTATATGCCGCCAATTCCATTAGGCGTATGATTTGAATTGAGGGCGTACGTCGATTTATTGACCTTGCACTGGCAACCATGTTTGCACTATCAACCGATTGATTTATACGTCTACGTCGTTCCCTCTGTGATGCATTTTGTTGATTACGATCTTGTTCACTTTGTGATCTTCGATTGATTGAAACAACTGTCGAATGACGTGTACGTCTACCAATATTTGAACGCCTTGGACGTGGCATTTCAAATGTGTTCTATTTATAAAAAGTGTAATCATTTAACTTAATTTCAAGAGTTTAAAAAAAATAAAAATGAGGAAAAAGAACTATACAAAGTGACACTGACGCGTATATAAATAACATGAAATCCGATAGCAAATCAACCAGCAAATGCAAGTGGAAAGTGTATATACACCGCTGTCTGTTTGTATTCAAACGATTAAAAAAAAAACAAATGAATTGTTTGATGATGTATGGCTGAAAATACGAAAAAACAAAAAAAATCAAATGCGACTCTTACCGTTACGTCTGTCCAAAATGCGAGTTCGATGAAAAAGAACCTTACAATGATCACTCACTGACAGCTGCCAATGTGTATGCGTGTATGCGCTACAATGTGTATTTACCGTGTGTATTAAGTCAGCACACAATATACATACATACACATGTTGACATGAAAAGTCATATCTCACGAACGCGTCGACCGATTTCGTGCAAACTTTAGATAAACCATCTACACGACCGTACGAACAAACCCCTTAAAATTTAATCGAATTCGGTTTGACCGTTCGTGAGTTATAAAGTCACAAAACACTTGTAACAATTTTTTATATATAGAGATAAGTTGATAATTAGTAAGCAATAAAAATGAATTTCAAAGTAAAAAAAAAAATCGGTTCTCGTTCGATCACCACAATTAAACGACGTAGGGCGTGGTTAGTACTTAGATGGAGTACCACTTGGGAATACCGCTTGTTGGCATCTCTTGCGAACGTCTGATAAACATCCAAGAGCATCAAATTGTCATGAGAAGCTTCTCAAATTTGCCGTTCGGATTCGCCGTAAAACTGTAGGTCCCCTCCACTTTGCATGAAAGTGGTTGGAGAAGCTAGGTTCTATGCCATGTATGGGCCGTTAAGACCTAAAATGTATGTATGCATCATCCCGGTTCTTTTTTTCCATTTAAGTCTTTGGCCTTCCTCCTTAGAACATTGAATCAATTTTAACTTTTCGATAAGCGGTTAAATAAATCTTCTTTTGCGTTCCATGAAACACGTTAAATTTGAGATTGAATTAAGAATCAATTAAGATACTTTTTGGTTTTTAACTTAATTTCTTAAGAAACGCGAACCTATTAAACTGTTGTTCATTGTTTCTTTCTGGAAAAATGCTCACGTAACCGAATTCTTAAAGCTGTTTTTTCTTTAAAAAAAAATGTTTTTTTTGTAGAGAGATGTCATGGTCATGGGTGTCTGCCTTCTTCTTCTTCTTTTTAATGGACCCCGGAGTCCCTGCCTTCCATCCTCCGCGATCCCGGATACGCTGCTTCCAGTTGTCCAGACCAACCGTTCTAACATCCTCGATGGCTTGGTCTTTAAATGCCAATGTAGTCGACGTATTTCAGCTTTTTGGACTACATCCACATCTTGGTACAGCTCATAAAATTCGCGGTTGTAGCTTCTCCTCCATTCGCCCTCCTCGCACACAGGACCAAATATCCGACGGAGTATTTTTCTTTCAAAAGAACCCAATATTCACCCCTATCGATGTATCCGTTCGGACAAAATTCCGATACGAAAGTCAAACCCGATCGGAACTGAAATTCCGTTCGAAGTATGCGTTTTGGAACAAAATGCGGCGCATAAACGCGTTCATTTATGTACATGTATAAAAATATTCCGCAACAATTGGTTGTTGGAGAGCTTCGAGGAATATTTGCCGTGTAGCTGTCAAAAGTAAGTGACATAAACGCGGTACAACGCAATGCGACAAGGTGCGCTATATGCCATCGGAGAATTGTTCCGAAAGTTGTATCGGAACGGATACCTCGAATGAAATTTCTCCCATTTCTTACCAATCGGAGAAAATTCCCTTCCGAACGGATACCTTGATAGGAGTGATTAGCTCCCCTTTTCTACATATCGTCCAGCACTCGGCGCCATAAAGCAGGACTGGTAGAATTAAGGTTCGATAGGGCATGCATATAGTCCTTCGAATGAGGAGTTTGGACCCATTTGTTTCGCTAAACCGAAGTAGCAGCGGTTTCCAAGGCTAATTCTCCGCCGGATCTCCACTAAGGTGTAATTCGTGGAGTTAATTTTTACTCTACCTCGAAGTTATTGCTATCAACAGCGAGGCTTTGTCCTAGGCGGTGAACAGATGTTTGTTTGTTTGTTGATAGCATGTGCCTTTGATTTTGAATTTTGAATGGAATTGGTGGCCATTTGCAGCATTATTTTTAACTATTTCTGTTGCTCCGAACGATGTCATTTGGAAACATGAATTAAATGTTGACTTCAGGAACAGGTTAGAATCTGGATCCGTACCGATAAGTAAGCCGTTCAATCCAATTGTATTTGTTGATTTCGTTCAGCTCGTGCCTCTTGTGATTGTGATTCACGAAATTGTGCCATGCTCATACGCACATCTGCATTATCTTGTTGGGCTCGTTCGTCTGATCTTTGGGCTCTTCTATTTCGCATGTATGTCGTTCTATTCGTAAGACGGTCCAAATTGCTCCCTTTGCGTCTTGCTGGCATTGTTTACTACACACATAAATAGATTAAATTGAAGTACTTAATGATGGAAAACAGTATACTGACAATGTATTCGTTCTTTTATTATTTTACCTTCCTTTCACAATCATAAAACACGTATATATTTCTCTTTTATTTTAAATTGTTCCCCTCAAGATTTTGCACGCACTGAATAATAAACAAACTAATAAATGATAAGCCAGTTATCGATCACTGAGAGTTGAAGATTATTACAGTACTAATATTGCTATTAAAAAATGGAGGTTGGTGGTAGAAGTTTGATAATTAAGGGTTATATGTATTTTTGAATGGTAAATCATAAAAAAATAAAAATAAAAAATTTTGTGCAAAAAATAAAAAAAAAATGTTTGTGGTAGACCACCATTATCACTTAGGGGTATACAAATTAGTTATAAACCTATTCTCATACCTACGGAATATGCATATAAAATTTCATCAAAATCGGTCAAGCGGTTTCGGAGGAGTATAAACACTAAAACTGTGACACAAGAATTTTATATATTAGAAGAAGATATATGAAACTAGGCCGGTAAAAGTGCCGATCATTGCGGCACTCCTGCAGTAATAGTAAAATAGTCCGAAGACACTCCATCGGCGATCGATCACAACTAGAATTGATCCTAATTGGGAATTCACTATTTAACCCCAGATTTCATCTTGTGTTCCTTCAGAAGTCTGTATGCTCAGCTCGGCTTTATACTGGGGTTGATCGAAAGCTCTTGAGATGTCCAAAGCTACAGCTCTTTATTCGTTGATCATGTCGTCTTCTAAAGCAATATTGCCGATCACTTTATACTCGGTACTTGCTAATATATTTACTGCCTATTCTGTTACTTCCGACACATGGACAGTTAATCTGTTGAGCAATAGTTCTTTGGCAGGCACTATTTTCTTTTTTTGGAAACTGGTTAAATTCGGATAGTTTTCTAGCTGGAGGATAACATATTCGTTCACGCGTCATTATGAATTGACAGCTATGCAGAACACACGTATTCTCTATTAAGTTCGCCCGAATTTACGGATGTATGAGCGTATGACAGATAAAGTAGGTATACTTTTATGCTGCCCAACCGATACAATTCGCTGCGTAAACGCATTTATGATAACCAAAGTCATATTGGCCGCATTCGGTATACGTCTTGCCTAACCTATAATTACCTAAATACCACTGAATGATCCCACTCCCTAAGATCTTTGGAAATGTTAGTACAGCTAAATGTTTGACATTTTTCACTTAACTACCTAGCCAAAATGTCAAAAACAATCCTACAAATTGAAGACATTTCAAGTTTGGCTGCATTCTGAACTGTCTGTCAAACGGCCATGATAGTTTTCTCTCATATCCCTTCAAGCAAGAGACTCCGTTTTACGTCCGCAAACGGAGGCAATGACATATGGACTACTCCGCATACGGCTTCGCATACGGGTCCGAAAAACGATGTTTTCGGATCCAATTAGTATGGAATTTGTAATAGCCCCGGACTCACATGTGTAAGCATATTCTAAGAATTATGTGGAGTAAAAGAAGTCGTGAGCATAGCTTTCCGCTTTTTATTAATTCTGGCATTCTCCCCCTTAAAACATCTTTACTTTTACAAAGTTCTTAAGGTATTCTTTTTAAGGAGCGGTAATCTTTTAAACCAATCGTCTACTGTATATGAGCGCGAAAAGGCTTGCTGTAGTTCCAAGCTATTTTACTCATCAGTTCCTAAATTTTTATTCTTCGGTAGCACCTAGGCTTTTTAATAAATTGCCTCCTGATTTAAGGAGTACTTATAGTCCCTCTTCATTCTATAAAAAAATTAAAACGTGGCTTCTTAGTTTTGATTTTGAACAGATCAATAATTTAATTATTTTGGTTACATAATTAGTTATTTTGCTGTAATCCTGCATCTAATTGTACCTAACTCTTTCCTCTCTTTTATTTTTCTTTTTTTATTTTTTCTTCCTTTTGCTTTTTACTTTTCCTATTGGTTTCTTTATCCAACACCCTACAACCTTTTTTTTTTAAATCTGTATAAAATTTGCCCCATATAATACATTCGTCACTAGTTTTTTTTAACTAAAGAATGTATTTTAATTATTTTTCAACATATTTATAGTATTGTAATCAACTTAGAAAGTTGTTATCATTGGAATGTTTATACGCAGTAAATTTGAATTTATGAATATCACAATGTATGTAATTCTACTTGTTTGAAAAATAATAAACAATCTAATCTAAAAAAAATCGAATGTATTGTGATAGATTGATTTCGCTGTGCTCAGCAAAAAAGGAATCCAAAACTGATCCAAAAAAAGGTACAAATCGAGGCTAGATAAGAAGAGAAACGAGAATCGAGTATCGCTAAAATAAAAATCAGAAATGTTTGTTCATGTTTATTTTATTTCTTAAAAACAATACATTTTTCCATTTGGTATACCTGCTACCATTTCTCCTTCTCCTGCAAAATAAATGAATCAAATAAATGTGTATGTTACTTACTTTCGGCATGAGTTTGTGCCATCATCAAAATTCGGCCCACGATTCGTAGTTTCGCCTTCATCGGTTGCTATTTTTGTAATTTTGATAAATCTTCAAACAAAGTTTAATTAAGCAATTAATTGTGTAGAATAATAAATTAAATTTTTGGTTTACCTTTCAAAGAAAATGATATCTGCAGCCAAAGACAGTGTCAGTGACAGATGAACAAATCCACCATTACAAATAACTACTCTCGGCTCTCGATCTTCTTCCTATTAGTAATGTCGTGATAGTTAATTTACAAATGTGTGCGTGGAACGCCTCATATCCGTCAACAATGACGGGAAAAGTTGGGTCAGCGTTTTTGCTTGAAGGGATTTCTAATGTTTCCACCATTGAAATGAACAATTTGGTAACGCGTAAATTTCAATGTATGAATGTGTCCGTACGTAAACAGACTGAAAAGTAAAAAGTAGTTAAAATTAATCCTCCCGTCGACGCACATAGGTACATCTGTTGGTAATGGGCCCCCTAAATAGAAAATGCGTGTATTTTATATAGCTGTCAGTTGAAATCGTGGCGTCGACGGATCCACGGATTGCATGGGTTGAGGCCTTTTGTTCGTATTCCGGTGAAGTACCGTGTTGTGATTTTGGAAGAGGAGGTCCATATTTGTTTATTCAACCAACAATTTCCAAAATTCTCCTGAAAGTGGTGCTAGTAATAATCCACTTCTGATATGTGAGTGCTGCCGTTCAGAGCTCATCCGATACTACCTCTATTTCACTACCCTGACTAGCATTGAAAATTCTTCAAAATAAAACATTATTTTTGGGTATTTTGTACATGATATTAGGTTTTTTATTACTCGTTCAGTCTTGTAACGTTGAAATTCCTCGATTTCCATTTGAAACAAAAGTTAATCGGGTTTAAACCGTAATCTGTCTGTCAAAGTCCTAAAAAACAAAACTACGAATCTTAGCCCAAAATAAGTTAAGTGTATCCATATAATTCGTCGCTTGAAAAGCAAAGTGACATAAGTCAAAATTTAACGATTTTGAGTTAACTATATCTACAGAACGAATCTCAAAAAAAAATATAATTTTTCTATCAAACCGAACGATAACTCTTAAACTGACAGCATGAGGGCACAAGTGTCGTTTTGAATTTAAGGAAACATCCCTGTTATTTTCCCAGCTAAATGACTTCTTTTCATTTGTAATACTTTGCTTCTAAAAAAATTATGAAATCGTGATAAATAAGTTTCTTGAAAAGTGACACTTTTCGTGTTGTGTCATTTTACCTTCGAACAAAACTAGTTAATGAGCTTCAAAGTTCTTTTGATTATTTTAAGAAGTTTCGTTTTACCAATAAGCTAGGTTTTATTTTATATAATATTATTATAATCGGTTTTTTCATTAAAGTTCCTATATTTTTTTATTATAACTTAATACTATTTAAAGCGGGTTGTTTCTACAAAATACGCAAAAAAAATACAAATGGTTTTATTTCAAAACAAAAAGACACTTTTTCACACTTTTTTTTTAAATTAGTAGCAATTTGGATGTAAAACGACATAAGTCAACATTTTTTTTTTTTTGAAAAACGGCTTTTTGTAGTAACTTGAATATACCACTTGAAAGAAAAAAAAATAATACTTTTTTACTTTACAACTTTTTGGTATTCATTGAAATTCAAAACTAAAATGATTTTTTTAAGTTATGAAAAACTTCAAATGGCGTTTCTGAAAATATATGAATTTTGACTTATGTATGTCAGTTTACTTTTCAAGCGACGAATTGTTCGTGTTCATTCTTTTCCAAGATTTGCCAACTTTCAATTTCAAATTCTCGCCATTTTGTATGGTTTGTACACCAAGGTTTTACTGAAGAGAATGAAGATGGGGTCGTCCACTGCCCACAAATACCTACATCGTTTACCTCGCTTTCTGGGAACATATCTGAACTTGTATCAATTCGGAAATCTGCATATTTTAAACCCACTGCTGACCAAAATCGGTATATTTGTCCTAGGTTAAGTAAGTTTATTCAATGTGCTGTTATGCACACAATTATGGACCGGAAGTGAGCTGAGACATGGCTGCAATAAACTGTTTATGATGTTTCGATTATACTTTCGCTTATGACCTTGTGCTTTCCATTTTCTCTACATGTGACCAACGAGGATGATTCAACCGCCCAAAGATTCGCCCGAATAAAAGGATTTCACTTTCTAATGCCATTCGCCTGTCCGGATCGATTCGGTTTGCTTGGTATGAAACTTTTACGACAATTTTCAATACAGGTGGTGCAAATATGGCGCCTTCATTTATTAGTTTATGCCAATATAACAGTCCGATAATGCTTAACAAATAAATGCGCAACATTAGCATATGTCAGAGAAAATAAAGGAATAAATGTATTCCCAATCGAAGCACGGACCAAAACCAACTGAAGACGCGACCAAGTCAGGGCAGAGCGTTGCTGTCGGTCGTCGGCGCGCGAGCAATTGAGCGTGGATATTGCTCTGTACCACCGAATAAACGTACATGAAAGTCGTGAGCTCATTAAAAGTGCACTCACCTGTACGGAAGCTCAATTAGTGTCGTATGATAAATACGCTTGCCAAAGAAACCTCGAAATCTTCTCCAGCGTCGGCCAGATAACCTGGCTAATGGCCACTTACTACCAATATTTGCGTCCGATATCTCGCGGACAACTCTCACACTAATTCATAAACAGAAAGTGGAGGAACAAAGCAAAAAAGTGTAAACGGTTTCCCTGTGCGGACTAGTGCCCGAGCTACTGCCCCACCAGACGCTGGTCGAGAGAGCTACTGCGTCGCACTGTTTTACATAACTTCCATGATTTATACAAGCCATAAATA
This sequence comes from Portevinia maculata, assembly GCA_949715645.1. Taxonomy (NCBI): domain Eukaryota; kingdom Metazoa; phylum Arthropoda; class Insecta; order Diptera; family Syrphidae; genus Portevinia; species Portevinia maculata. The sequence goes on along the minus strand of OX454525.1, from coordinate 360,743,712 downwards.
ACAACCTAATCCTCCATCCTCTGTCTGTGGCAAATTGCTCGAGTTCTTTTTTTATTTGTATTCGTTGCATTGAGGCGGCAAGATCGCGTGAAATATTCGTTTCTAACGTGCCCATATCGATCATGCGACCGACTTAATTGTCTGCGAAATTTGGCGGCTGGAAATATCGAACATCTGGCTGACTAGGACACATGCGTAAGACAGTAGTCGGCTTAGAGATGTTGTAATCCCTTTGGGTAGAAATGCAAAGGTTAGTGGAACAGCCTCATCCTGATGTCCATCAGCATCCGATTTGTGGCAGCTAAACAATGCGCATACGAGTACAATGCCGATCTAAATTATGACTGTTACTGGCTGGATAATTGGTTTGCACATAGCACTGGGTGAGACGAATGTCGGCTGCTGCTAATGTGGTGTAACTACAAGACTTTGGTGAGGTAATTAACTTCGTGCAGATGGAAACGCTACGATGGCGACAAGGCGAAGAAGCTTGGTGGAACCAGCAAAGCAGGCGATTCGTTGATTGTTATCCGAGCTGGAATGGAATTCGTGTACGCAGCGTTGGAATTGTTGTCTTTGGATTGCAGCAGACGAAGTTTATGGTTCTATTGTTTTGATTGCACAGTAGCGAGTTGGCTGGATAGCATCAGGAGACCAAGTTAGTATACCAATGGCAGTGTAGGTGATGAGAGCAGGCGAGATTCATAACCATATGGTTGGCTTTTAATTAGACACGATTTTCAATTTACTGAGCTAATAAGCGATACATACTTACCAATGTTTTCCCTAGGCGGAGTTGGGACATTTCACTTAAACGCCAAAAAATAGCAAAATATTAAGCTTAATAAGAAAGTACACTTTTTATATTGATCAGGGCTGGAATCGGCTAAGGTGATAGTTGATTGTCGCTTTTTGATTGTCGTTTTTGATTATCAACTCCTCTTTGCTCTGCGTAAAGCGATCACTAAAAAAGGATTGATTATTGGCAGCACTTTGAGTTTTAAACGTCACTTCCTTGCCGACGCTGTCATTCCGAGCAGCTGATGTGTGTTTATTTTTCATGATTTATATTTCAAATATGATTTTGTTGAGTCCTTAGGCAAAAACTTTATCATAAATGGACAAAGTATTGACTGCATTTTCTTAATGACTGCAGCAGTAATTTCAGCCACCGTACTTTGACCCATTGGTGCAGCCCAGTCAGCCCCAACTTGTCTTTGATAGCCACCACCCCCAAGAAGATTTTAAGTTGCAGCCAATTGAAGGATGGGTCGAACATGCGTTGACCTTATTCCAGTTGATAAATTAAGCAGTCCCAAAACAAACACAAACGCTTCTTTTGATAAGCGAAAGTTTTTTAAAAATCTAAAATACACAATAATAAATGATAGCAATCAACAATGAATATTTATAATTCTATGAATTCTTTCATCGGTTTTGAAAGTTCCAAGATATTTGCTTTATTTCTCATTTTTCTTCTTAATAGTTGGACATTTGTGTAATTATTTTCTTCATTTGTGTAGAAAAGTTCTAATGAAGTAAAAATTGCACTTCACGAATTTTCCAATTTCACTTTTTTATTTGAATTTATTTAATATAAATTCTTTTCTTACTAAAGCATTTAATTTATTTGGAGTTGAAGCCGAGATGCATACCTATGAAAATAACAAAAATGTATGAAAGCGACACCTAAATAGCTGTCACATGAAATTGGTGGCAAAAAGGTGATTGTCAATTTAATAATCACCTTATGTCGACGTAAAGGTATGATTTTGATTGTCAACTATCAACTTAGCGGATTCCACCCCAGTATCATTTTATTAATCTTATTCAAAACGGTGTTACTCACAACTTCATTTGCAAAAAAAGTAAAAAGCTTTTTTATAAAAACCGAAATCTGTATCAAACTGCCCCAGACGTGAGGCACATTGATACATATCATGGGGCACTTTGATTCATAGCAAAACAATAGTATTTATTGAGTATTTTCAGTGAAAAAATGTTTTAATTATTTTTATATCGTTTATTAGTAGAATAAATAATAAATTATTTCATCATCATCATAGTTAAAGTAAGAAACCCATCATCATCCCCGTCGCAACTGCGTGTTTATTTCCAAAATGCTGGTGGTATGAGAACAAAATCTCGTCAATTATTCATTTCGTCATCAATTCATGAGTTCGATGTCATCGTCATTGTGGAGACATGGTTGAATCCACACTTTCACTCATCAGAATTTTTCGATACTTCTTACCAAATCTTCCGGAAAGACCGACCCCCATCAACAGGTATGGTGCGAGGTGGAGGTGTGCTGATTGCTGTTAGCTCGAAGTTCACCAGCAAGCAATGCAAACTATCAAACGACTCAGATGACATCGATCAGATTTGTGTCTGCGTCAGTTATAAAGGTTTTTGTTCTAAAGATATTTACTTTATTGTAAGCTATATAAGACCACGTAGTCCAACAGAATTATATTCTGTTCACATTTCAAATATTATTTCTATAGTCAAAGAACTGACAACTGAACAGTATCCTTGTATACTAGGCGACTTCAATCTTGGTGAGATCGACTGGTGTTTCATAGAAAGCGAACAAAAGTTAGTTCCATTTAACGTAAATAGTGAAATCGAAAGTTTAGTTGTCGATTCATTAGCTGCTCTTGCACTCTTTCAAATTAATAACATAAACAACTATCTGGGCAGAATTCTTGATCTTGTTTTTATTAATAATGATTTAAAACATCAAATAGAAATTGTTCAATTCCCATTGTTAAAAAATTCTGTTCACCATACTGCAATTGAGGTAAATCTTGAATTTTATGAGTATGCAAATATTTCACCTATTGAAAAAAAAAAAAAAATTTAACTTTGAGAAGGCCGACTTCATTGCATTAAATAACTTTTATAATACATTTGATTGGGTAAATATATTTCAAAATGGTTCACTTACAGATATGTACACAAGGTTTAAAAGTATTCTTTTCGAAGGTATAGAACTATTCGTCCCAACTTCTAAAAATAAGAGAACATTTAAGCTACCATGGCATAATAGCAGAATAAAAAATTTGGAAAATGCCAAAAACAAAGCCTTTAAGCGTTTTAAATCTACGGGTCTAAATGAAGATAAAATTCGGTTCCTTCAACTCAGAAGAGAATATGATTTTCTTAATTGCTTTTTATATAAGCAGTATATAAGTACAACTGAGTCAAACATAAAGGCAAATAGCAAATCTTTCTGGATTTTTATTAATTCGAAGCGCATTAATGTGTCACAGTTCCCACAGTCAATGGAATATGAAGATGAAAAATCTAATGATTTACAGTCTTCTTGTCATCTTTTCGCACAATTTTTTAAATCATCATATAATACAGACTCAATCGGAGATCTAAGATCAATGTATTCAAATTTTGAACCTAATATTAATTGTATGCTTCCGCAGTTATCTGCAGATGAAGTTTTAGATGCCTTATGTAAAATAGATGTTTCTAAAAAAGCAGGCTATGATACAATTCCGCCCCTTCTCTTATCAAGATGTTCCTCATCTATTTGTTTTCCTCTCACTTTCCTCTATAATAAATCTCTCTGGTCAGGAGAGTTTCTAGATGAATGGAAAGTATCATTTATTAATCCTATATATAAAAGTGGGTCGAAGCAGTTAATCAAAAATTATAGACCCATTTCGAAGATTTCGGCTATACCAAAACTTTTGGAAAAAATCATAACTGATAAGTTCTACTACTCTGTGAAACAACTTTTATCACCGGGACAACACGGCTTCATAAAAGGTCGCTCAACGGCTACAAATCTCTGTATTTTCACTAATTTTTGCTTGAATGAAATGGAAAAGGGATACCAAGTTGATGTACTCTACACAGATTTTATTAAAGCATTTGACCGAGTCCATCACGGTTTACTACTTCATAAGCTGAAGATGCTAGGTTGTGATAGTCGTTTTCTTATATGGCTAGAGTCATACCTATCTAATAGAAGACAAATTGTCGATATAGGTGGGCTTTACTCTATACCAATTAAAGTTGACTCAGGTCTTCCTCAAGGAAGTCATCTAGGTCCATTGCTCTTCCTTCTTTTTATAAATGATTTGCCATTGATCTTTCATAAGTCGATTTGTCTAATGTTTGCTGACGATGTTAAAATCTTATATTCTATCCGATCGATAATTGATTGTTCCATTTTTCAATTGGGGATAGATCTTTTTCTAGGCTGGTGTAAGTATAATCACCTAGAATTGAATTTTTCTAAATGTAAGATTCTTAGTGCAACTAGATCACTGAACGCTATCAATTATTCTTATAAATTCAATCAAGACCCACTATTAAGAGTTAAACTGGTGAAGGATCTTGGTGTGCTTGTGGATTCGAAGTTGGATTTCCGGCAGCATATCGATTTCATTACTTCTAAAGGTAATTCAATGCTTGGTTTTCTAAAACGTAATTCAAAAGACTTCAAAGATGCTTACACACTTAAAACCTTATACAATTCTTTAGTACTTCCTTATCTTGAATACTGTTCTATAGTTTGGTGCCCATTTTACGCTAATGGGATCCAAAGAATTGAACGAATTCAGAAAAGATTTACAAGATTCGCACTTCGAAATTTAAATTGGACTGGTGATATGCCGAACTATTCTTCAAGATGTGCTTTAATTGATTTAAAAACGCTTGAAGTTAGAAGAAACGCACAAAGTATAATTTTTATTAGAGATATTCCAATAAAATAGATTCCATCGATTTATTGTGTTTGGTTACGTTCTATGTTCCGGAAAGACTACTTCGAAACAGAAATGTACTATTTTATATACCTATTCATAGAACTAACTACGGTCTAAATGAGCCCATCTCGCGGTCTTTAACAATGTACAACACCGTTTGCAATAAAGTCGACATTGTAACAAATAGAGATACATTTAAACGAGAAGTCTTACAGTTTTTAAGTCTTCGTCTGTAAATTTTCTTGTATGTATGCAAGTAACAGAAAATTGTCATAATTTATGTAAATATATTAAGTATTGTATATAATATAAATTGTTAATGTAGTCAGCAGATTTAATCCATTGATGAAATAAATAAAAAAAAAAAAAAAAAAAAAAAAAAAAAAAAAAAAAAATTAAATGCTTCCCTAAGCAAAAAAAAAAATAAGCGTTTAAAAATGAACGGTCTTCATATTGTTTTAATCAAAGTAAATAAATAAAATATAAAAAAATAAATAAAAATGCTCTTCTTAGCTTTAAAAGCAAGGAATTTAAAGTATAAACAAAATCAGACTTCAGATTGATACAATAATGTTTTTTTTTCGCTTTGGCAAACATTAACCTACCAGGAAATGTTGTAAGGAGACAAATCTGGCTTAAATTTAAAAAGTGAAGCTGTTCTGTTAGTGCCTTTCTTGACTACGGGCTCTGGTAGCTTAAGAATAATGTCGGATATATTTACAGAAGCTTCATCTCTCACATCAGGAAATACAAAAGTTCCCGTAGGCTTGCGCTTAAGGAAACAAACATTAAAATCGTTGGCTTCGTACTTTGATCAATTTTCGCAACATAACTTTTGAAGGGTTGTTTCTTTTCCAAATTCATTATTTTTGCTATAATAAAATCTCCTTCCTTGATATCACTGGCCAGAGGTGCTGCTATATTAAAGGTTTCATATTCAGAAGAGAAGATTTCTTCGGAATGGAATGATTCTTGCAATATAACTTCAACAGAACAGTCTGAAGAATCTGATTCCATAGCCTTTTTACATTTTTTTCTTGCATTTTTTATAGGTTTTACAGCTTCTAGGCCTAGCAATTTCTTAGCATTCTTAAGATCAGTTGCTCGTTTTCTTTGTTCTTTTTTTAAAGCCGCTTCGTACTTAGAGCTCTGTAGTTCTTCCAATCTTCTCTTTTCGGGAGTATCTGTATAAATTCTTGATATACCTTTTGCTCTTCCTTTCTTTAGTGTCAATTTTTGGGTAATTTTTGGGTAGCGCCTCACAGATTCCAGTGTTATGCTTTGTCGAAATTGGCTGAAAAGCCCTTGATGTGGAAGGCATGTTGTCCAATTCAACTTCATTTGTAGCATTTGAGAGGCGGGTAGAGGAAGGAGGTGTTACACATCGCTGACTGATTATCATTTCTTCGATTTCGGTTAAACTTGCAGAGCTTGGATTGCCTTCTGGCACGACAACAGAAGTAGCAGAATTCAAATTTTCCTCAGATTCATCTTGTGGGTGTTGGTTGCTATAAATCTCACAAGGAGTAAAATCTTCACTTGAAAATGCTAGTCTATTGAATGGTAGAATTCCAGGTTTAGCGAAAGCACTCACTAGGTATATTTTTTTGGAGTGAATGATTCAAGAAAAGCAATCTTAGCTAGCTTCGGAATTTCGTAAATAATTAACGCTTTCACAGGATTATTTACGTGCCAGTCATTAAATGCAATCTTTAGCTTTCCTTTAAACGGGCCGAAAACACCAACATCAAGAGATTGTAGTTTATGGGACGTATGTGGAGGAAAACATAGGTAAATTATTCCATTGTCACGGGAATAATTAATTGCATCAACGGAAATATGGGACTCGTGGTTATCACAAATAAAAATAATTGGCATTTCTTTTGTACAGCTTGTATGTTTTTTGATGTGTTTAAGGACTTCCAGAAATAGTTCAGCATAAATCCATCCAGACCGAGATGCAAGACCTAAGGATCCCTCTGAAGCACCATTTAAAAAATGATTTTTATAGTGAACTCTGGGAAAAACGTAAACTGGTGGAATGGTATTGCCACAAGCTGTTATAACTCCGCCAAATGTAACTAACTCTCCTCTCTCCGCTGAAACAACTTGACCCACTTGTCGCTGTGATTTGTCGGCCAATATTTTTGGGGTACTCAAGACCGTTGTAATGCCCGTTTCATCGAAATTAATTATTCGATTTGGTGAGAAAATAAATACCATAAGAACATCTTCAAGATTTTTGAAGAATATGTCTACAGAAGTCTTATTAAATGAAAAAGAACAAGCCACTTTCCGGTTTTCTCAAGCTTATGTATATTTGGATTCCTTTTACGGTAACCATGCATCCAATCGAAACCAGCACATTTATTGTCATCCCAGGCTTTTGGATATCTAAGACTTAGTTTCTTTGCGTACTGGTATGCCGACTCTCGTACTTGATTCATCGTTAGTCCGTGATGCATTTTACTGCATTTTATTATGTAGTTGTTTTACTCCTGCTCTTGTTCATTTGTGAAAACTTAGCTGTGGTAGTATATTTTGATTTAAAACTTCTGTGATCAGCTTCTGTTTTCTTCTTTTTCTCAACTCTGTGCTGAAGAGTAGCATATTTGAAATTATATTTTTCTGCTGCTTTTCTAATGGACAATCTCCCCTACAGTACATTGGATATTGCAGCAGCCACAGGAACTTCATTAATATTGTTTCTTTCCGTTTTTTGCTTGTTTGTTCGCACTATTTTCCTATACCTACAAGAAAAAAAACATTAGTGGGGCACATTGATACGCATCAAACTACCCCGTCGGGGCACATTGATATGCACCAAACTACCCCGTGGTTTTGTGTATCAATGCACCCCAACTGTCTTCACTGAATGAAACAAAAAAAAATAAAGTTAAACAATTTATTTTTAGATACAAAACACATTCTCAATAACAATATCTTACAATTTAACTTGAAATGAAATGTATGACACGAAATTAATATTCAAGGCGAAAAATCACTCAAAAGAAATATAAAAACATAGGGACGGGCTACAGTCCGCTTGGGCTAACTGTTGGATACCCTATTCTTATTCCTATCCCTCATAAGTGGGCGTGACAAAAGTCTAAGTATGGTTGAATTGTTAAGAACGCTCTACATATTTTGTTATATAACATTTAAAGGATTTTATCAAAAAAAAAAAGAAACTTTTGTAAAAAAACGCTCCCTAGCTCAAACTTTGGTTTTTCAATAAAAAAAAATTATTTAATTGTGGGCGTGTCAGTAAGCGGATTAAAAAAAGCTTAACACATGAGCATAAAGGGCCCCTAGAGAGTATATATTATAAATTTCAGCTCCCTAGCTTAAACTTTGGATTTTCAAAAAAAGTTTTTTTTTAAATTGTGGGCGTGTCAATAGGCGGATTTTGAAAATATTTACACATGAGCATAAAGGGCCCCCTAGAGAATATATATTATAAATTTCAGGTCCCTAGCTCAATCTTTGGATTTTCAAAAAAAGTTTTTTTTTTTTAAATTGTGGGCGGATTTTGAAAATATTTACACATGAGATTAAAGAGGCCCTAGGGAGTATATATTATAAATTTCAGCTCCCTAGCTCAAATTTTGGTTTTTCAATTAAATTGTTTTATTTAATTGGGGGCGTGTCAGTGGGCGGATTTTGAAAATCGTTTCTCCCGAGCAGTTTTAGGAGTTATAGATCATATATAAAAAAGTTCAGCTTTCTAGCTCAATTACTGCTAAATGATATTGTTTGTTTACCCTCCATTTTTTTCTGACATTTGTCAGGGGAAAAACAAAAAATTTGACAGTCAAATCTGAATCTCTATTAGATAAAATTTGTTTCTCCAGTTATTTAAGTAGATGATCTGTACATTTTTGAAGGCACTGAAGCCACAAGGCGATGTTGAAACTTACAATCTGCTAAGAAACGACCTGTAAACTCCTCTCCACCTGTGGACAAACACATTCAAACAGCAAAAACCAACTTTGACAAGCTAGCTGGTGACCTACATATGCACGCAATGCATTTCCAGGGAAATTGCAAAGGCTTTCTTAAGCTGCAGAAACTCAGTCCCAACAGTTTTGTCTAAATGGCTCTTTAATATGAGTTCGATTGCGATAAGTAAGTATTTTTCTTCTGAAAAGGACTGATAATAAATAATCATAAATAATAGTAAATAATCATTTATAATCTATAGTTCTACTATATTTGAAAGAAATACATTGAAAGACGCATCAAGAGTAATAATAGGAAATCAGTAAAACCTATAACAAAGCTGCGATCTACTTCAATTTTCAAATGGTATTCGTAAACCCAAAACCTTATGTTTTTTAATGTTGCTGTCAAGTGTTGTATGTCAACGCGAAGGCAGAGAACAGTATTGACTGTCAAACTTTTTTTTGGATTAGGACTTGTATGTTTTGTAATATTTGACATAGGTTGTTTTTCACTCTGTTATGAATGATCATTAATTGTGTCACACTCATATGTTTCAACAAAATCATAAACAAAATAAATTTAACTTTTATATATACGATCGTCAATCAACACATAATACTCGTAACTATCCAATTATTGTAAGCCATAAATTCAAAATCATTTTCACCGATCATATGACCTGCATTTATAATGTCATTGATATTTGTAGTGTTGGTGTAACGAAAAGATTAGTAATGACAAACTTATTTCAGATGTTTGGACACATAAAACTCATTTCGTACGAACTACTGAAAATAATAATTGCGTTAGTAAGTAATCAGGCTTTAGGTTGACCGTGGTGAGTGGAGAGTTTCATCATTACTAGTAACAACATTATTTTTGACCATGTAGGAACAGCCAGTACAAGCTTTTTTATACATTCGACCTATATACGACAAACGATCCTACTTGCTACTGATTTAGGGGGTACATAGCGGACAAAATTAAACTATTTTTGTTTATGCTGTGATTTATATTTAAGTTTTCTAATTATTATTTCTCAAAAAAAAAAGTATTATAAATGATTTAAAACATTATGTGCAATTTATACTATATTTTACACTTATTACTAATTCACGACGGAACGAAGAAGTTTGCAGGTACTTTATTAAAATTCTAGAAATCCACCTCGAAACGAAGTAGGTTTGTTAACACAGCGCATTTTCCATCATTTTGAGAGGGGATTTCGATATTTTGCTCAGTTGCTCCCAACTTCACGCCTGACTCCACTAAATATCCTATCTGTGTGCAAGCTTCGCATTTGATTTGCATGCAAACACTAATACAGATAAGTCATTTAGTGGAGTTTTTCAGCTTTTAGGCAATCCGAAAAAAATTCTCAGTTGGCTGTCTATAGTAAGTTGCTCTTTTAGACCACTGTTAATACCTCAGAAACATTTAATCAGGATTATTTGTAACAAAAATCGTATTCGCGTATTCTACCAATGAGACACCTGTACGTTTTTAAAGCACTAAAAGTTTTTTTTTTTTTTTTTATATTTTTATTTTAAGTAGCAATATAGATTATTTCTTTTACATTTAGTAAGAACATGCTATTTTTAGAGATTTAGGATAAACATTTTCCTTTTCAACTATAGATTTAAACTAGCATATAATAATAATAAGTTGTATAATGAATTTTAATATTAATTATTCAAGGGAAAGCTACAATTAAATTCCTTATTCAACTCTTAAAAAACTAATATTGCAAAGTACTAAAAGAATTTGTAAAGCAAAGCAGTAATATTCCCAGCAGAGGTACACTTTTTTATGGTCTTCGTATAAATAGCATGCATTTTGTCAATGTACCAATAGCTAACAGTAGGTACCCATTTGTCACATTTTTATACTGCTACAGCCCCTTTAATGTTTAATAAGTTACCATTATCTGTCCGGACAGTTATACATTTCAATTTGTATTTAAAAAAAGGTTTAAGACGGGTTATTCACTATAAATTATGACGTCCTTGAATTGTTATTAAAAAGTAACAGTACAAATCAATGTCTAAGTTTACTGTCAGTTTTTTTTTAAATTGTTTATCTAATGAATTTCGACTTGTTATATTAAAATTTGAATTGTTTCCTTATCAGTTATTAATTTTTTTATCTTTTCTTTAATTTTTTGAAGTTCATGAGCTATATTTTGTAACCCCGCATCTTATTTATTTGTTAATTAAATCGCTGTGTCATTCCACACAGTGGCGGACTAACCAGGGGGCGGAAGGGGTGGCCCGCCCCGGGCCACCGGTGTTGGGGGCCCCGAAATTCTTCAATTTAAAATAAAATGGGCCTTCAGTGAATCGTTACCCTGTATATCGCTCATACCTTAATATTTCGTGACCATTTGCATCTCGGTTGCATCATGCGAGAGGAGTTTTTCGAAACTTATACTAATTAAAAATTATCTTCGATCTACAATGGATCAAGAGCGACTGGTTAATCTAGCCGTGCTTTTAATAGAAAGAACAATTTCCAAAGAAATCGATTTCACAGAAATTATTGAGGAGTTCAGTAAATTGAAGGCACTAAAACACATAAAACACGCTACAAAAAATAAAAAACTATCTTTGATTTATTTTATCTAATTTTTTTTGTCATTGTTTTTTTGTTTTTTCCTCACCCATATCCATTCTATTGTGAAGGCAACGTAAAACTCGTTGTTTCTCTTTCTCTTCTTTTTTGCTATATTACCAAAACATCGGAGGACTTCGTACTAAGTTAAATCAAATGCTTCACTTCTCTTCCTCTTCGTACTACGATTTCATAGCTCTGACTGAATCGTAGCTAACAAATAATCCTCATAATTCTGAACTCTTGAATACTTCCGAGTTTATTGTATTTCGGAAGGATAGATGCTCTACCAAAACCAACTTATCGAGAGGCGGGGGAGTAGTGATCGCTGTGCGGACATTTTTGCCCTGCCTTGAAATCCCACTCTCTTCATCTCTAATGCTATACAGCCAATTTATACATCGTTCTAAGTTATATACCTCCAGGTAGTTCCATTGAATTATATAGATTACATAACATAAAATCCGATTGTGAAATAGAATTGATTGATTCTCCCTTAGAGTTCGACCTAATTCAAATTAATCACTTAAATAATGCCCTAAATCGATGGCTTGATCTATTTTTTCGATAACGACGCAAGTGTCTTTTTGTACCTTTGCTAACGCCCAAAATAGGGCACTTTTTTGTTTGCCACAAAAGCCGAAGCGGCAAACCTTTTCAACACAAGAAAGCCATAATAGTCTGTTGCGCACCACAAAAGCTCAAGCAATAAACCTTTTCAATACAAAAAAGTCATAATTGTCAGTTGCGCGCGGTATTTCATTAGTAGTGGTTGCCTGCAAAAACTTAAAAAGCCGTAACTTACGATACGTCGGAGAAAACTTTAAACGTGATTCCTCAACATTTAGGAAAATAGCACTTACGTCGTTGTTGCACCGGAGGTGCGATTTTTTGATAAGGAGTTTTCTAGAGATGTCAATAAATGTGTTAATCCTTTTGTTCCTAACTCAATGCATCATTTAGCTTTATACATTCAGTTTAATTTGTTTGGTTTTTTTAAGCCTCAATCTAAAAGTTCACTTAGCTATGACTATAAGAAAGCAAATTTTACTGCCATTATAGAAAAATTGAATTCTTTTTCTTGCAGTTCTGTTTTTGCTTCGAATGAGCTTTCATATGCTTATAATTTATTCATGATAACGCTGAAGGAGGCAATTGATCAGTTTGTTCCGAAGGTGGTTAGGCCTCGCAGCTCAAAGCCACCGTGGTTTAATAAAAGGCTTTGCAACTTGAACAACCGTAAAAATAAAGCGTACAAACTTTTTCGTAAATCACTTAATAATTATGAATTATTAAATAAATATTTACATATTCAAAATGAATTTGACGTTTTCAGAAGGTTCCTGTACAAGGACTATTTGTCTCGTACTGAATCTAATTTAAAAAAAAATAGTAGATATTTTTGGAAATACAAAAACTCGAAAAAACATTCGAACGGTATTCCCAACTGCAAGCAAAATTCCGGTGTACCATCCTCTGGCATTCCATCTGTTTGCAATTTGTTTGTCAAATTTTTTCAGTCGGTGTATACTACATTCTCATCTCCCACTACTAGCCACAATTCCTTAAAATATCCAGAAAATTCGGTCAATATCGGTTGCTACCATATAAACTTCACAGATGTTGAGCTTGCCCTCCACTCTTTGAAAGATGATTTCCAAGCTGGACCGGATGGCTTTCCTTCCATCGTTTTAAAAAACTGTGTTGCTGCTCTTTCGGAACCATTAACACTTTTATTCAATGTTTCACTTGAGAAGGGTACTTTTTTAAACGATTGGAAATTTTCTTTTATCAGCCCAATCCATAAATCTGGACCGAAACAAGATGTTTCAAACTACCGGCTTATATCAAAAACGTCTGCTATTCCCAAATTATTTGAAAGAATAATTTATAATAAATTGGTATTTCACCTTAAAAATATAATTTCACCTACTCAACATGGTTTCATGGTTGGAAAGTCTGCTACGTCGAATCAAACGATTTGCTGTAACCATGCTACGAAAACAATTGAAGAGGTACACCAGTGTGATGTAATTTACACGGACTTTGCTAAAGCATTCGACAGAGTCAGTCATGAAATTCTTCTAAGAAAAAGGGAATCTTATGGATTTCATTGTAATACGCTTCAATGGTGTAGGTCGTATTTATTTGAAAGAACTCAGTTCGTTCGGATTGGTAATATTATGTCAGATCCCATTCATGCCACGTCAGGTTTTCCACAGGGTAGCCAGCTTGGTCCACTTTTATTCTTAATTTTCATTAATGAAATTCCAAAATTAATTCGGAACTCCCAATGCCTGATGTTTGCGGACGACCTTGAGCTGTTCCGGACTATAAAGTCAGTAAATGATTGTATTCTTCTCCAGAATGATCTTCATAATCTATCCGAATGGTGTAATACTAACAATTTATATTTAAATATTTCTAAATGCCAAGTTATGTCATATTATCGCAGTCATGTTCCTGTCTTTTATGGTTACAATATCGACAACCTTCCTTTAACAAAGGTAAACTCTAAAAAAGACCTAGGTGTAATGTTTGATGCTAAACTCAGCTTTTCCCTTCACATTGACTCCAGAGTGGCTAAAGCTAACTCCATGCTTGGTTTTGTTTTGCGTAACTCAAATGAGTTCACAGACCCATACACCCTCAAGTCGTTGTTTTGTTCCTATGTCAGATCAGTGCTCGATTATTGCTGCGTTGTTTTGAATCCCTTCTACAATATTGCTTCTATAAGAATGGAACAAATTCAAAAAAAAATTACGACAGCTGTCATATATAGGCTGCATTGGAATACACAAATGCCTTCATACAGTTCTAGATGCCAATTACTAAGCCTTCGGAGTCTCAATTTACGCCGTAAATATTTTTTTATTATTTTCATTCGTGATTTGTTAAACTCACATATAAATTGCCCCCTTCTCTTATCATTAATAGATACAGTGTACTCTCACCTAACGGACACCCCTCATAATTTCAAAGAACGGAATAATCTACACAATTTTTAATGTAAATACTCCAAATTCTCTCATAAACGGACTCTTTTATAACCGGACGCGGACACCAGTTTTCATAACCGCAATAAAATTTCACTCTCTCTTAAACGGACAAAACGCATTTGGCTGGCACACTTCATTGTCTTTTATTTTGTTTGCTTTTTTCCTTTTCTTTGCGCTTTGCCATTGATATCCAGCAAAAAATTTAAAAAAAAACGGTAAAGAAAGTAAACATATTAGGCTGCGGCGCCGGAGGCCGTCTGTCGACTATCGGACTAAAATTCTCGTGGCGCAATCAATGAATAAAGAGACAAGGAAGCGGTGTTCTGTGAGAAAAGTGAAGCATCTGTTTAAGTGGTGTGAGTGTTTACTAACACAAGAGTGTTTTTCTTAAACCGACCAGATATGGCATGAGGTAATCTGCAGTTTTGAATGAGATCCCATATGAAAGTGTTAAACATTTCACTTAACTTTTTAACATTATTTGCAGCATCTTTCAAAGATTCAAACATTTATTTATTATTCGAATATAATTTATTTATTTATATTTTATCGATTTCCATGAAGTGTATTAAATTGTTTGCAGAATTTATATACTTACTCAAATGTCTACCTACACTTCTTTATCTATTGTAGCCTATCTTGTGAAAAATGTCTACCTTTTCGAGTACGCCCGTTTAATTGAACGAGACATTTTTTTTATCAATTTTTCCATAAATTTTGCTTCCTGGGTATTTTTGGAAATTATTGCTGAACTCATAATCTTTTACCATTGGTCCATTTGATTGATAACCAAATGATTTCGCATATTTTATTTGTAGCTAAATTCATTTTTTTTTTTTAAGATTTCTATAAACCCGGAACAATCCTTTCCCATTGCAAATTAACATTGATGAAACACGAAATTTTTTCAATTAGAATTTGTTATTTTATAAATGGTTTCAAAAAAAAAAAAACAATCACATCCCCTTAAAATGAACAATCTTATTTAATTTGGATCTTACTGAATTATTTTCATTTTCTCAAACTCAAACTTTTTCGATTTTCCATTCCCTTTCATTTTTTCATTTTTCTTTCAAAAAGATCTGCATTCATACCAGCAATTCCTTTCAAAATTTCAGAAGTTTCTTCATTGATTAGATTATTCTGCTTTATTTTAAGCAAAACTTCTTTTAATGAAGCTATTTTTTCGTCTTTATCTTTCATCAACTTTCTTAAAATATCCCCTTTTTTCATCTTTTTGCTTCTTGGTGAAGTATTTAAAGATGATGCCCCATCAGAAGAGACCATTGCTCTTTTTGAAGTTATTTTCCGATTCTTCGTAGATTTTAAATACATAAGTTAATAAATTTTAAATAATATATTAGCACTTGACTTACAACCAGAGCTGGATCATGAGTTATTCCAACTGTTGATGGGAAAATAGAAACGCACTCTGGGACTATTTCTTCTACTATAAGATTAGCGGTATCTTCTACAGCCGGTCTAACCCAGAGATCCTCAAAATGTACTACTATCTGCGCAATAAGCGAAACTTCCTCCACACCATGGTGGTCCATATTACTGCTGCTTGAAATGTCTTGGCTAATGAAAAAAAGTTAAAATGTAATGGCACACCATGTTTTAAACACACAACATTTTTGGTTTTGCACTTTGAAGACTTTGAACGAGGAAATCCACCACAACAAGAAACAGAAAAAGGTACACACGAAGTGGAATAAGACATCACACAATTACTCAATCACTTAACTGTCACGAGGATCAACCAACAAGGAAGTTAACGCGAAAAGATCAAAACGCATAACACAAATTTTGATTAGCAATAATACCTTTCATAGGCCGAGGTTCCATCGAGAGATGGTACTGTAGACGGCATTAGTCTTTTTCTTACAACACCCATTTGTTTACGTTTTTTAAAGAAATTTTAAAATTTCTGGTGAATAAAACCTTTAGCAAAAACACTACATTAAAAATTTGAAAATCCTCAGGTTACATCCCTGCCAATTATAACATAACTGTAAATTTGCATTACTGTTTATAACATCCTTGAGTGTCACTGAGTTAAAGTGACATTAGTTCCCCATTTGTTTTGGCGCGATTTTCTACACATAGTTTTTTAGCATACCCTGTGGGGGATTAATGTCAAAAATTTGTAAGAAAAATGCTTGACTCACACATACTGTGTGTGTGAAAAAGAGGTATTCCTTGTCTCCTTATTCAATGGGCGCAACACGTAGGTTTGTGTGTAACTGTATGCATAAGTGTATGTTTTAAAAGCTTTGTTCTTGTTTATGTTTTGTTATTATCCTTTTTATTACCTACAATTAATGTTTATCACAAAAAATGCATTTCACTTTAAAATAAAATGTTTTAGGTACCATTAATGCATATGTCTTGTTTCTTTTTTCAAGGTTGTCAATGAAATATTTTTTCTCATAACCGGACACCTCTAATAAGCGGACAAATTTTTTGGTACCGTCAGTTTCCGCTTATGAGAGAGTTTACTGTATTTGCATTCCTGGTAGAGATCTCAGGTCTCGCAATTCATTTCGTGAACTATTTCACAGAGCGAATTATGGGCTTAATGAACCTATTACCAGATGCTTGCGAGAATCAAATTCAGTTTGCAACCATATTGATTTTCACCATAATATCAGTCGAAATACTTTTAAAAGCCAGTTGATGTTTATACTAGTTCAAAATACATATGTCTTAATGTAGTATAAGCAAATGAATGTACGTAAGTATTAATATTAACTTCAAATAATTAGATGCTAATCTTATTCAGTAGTCGTTTAGATAATATGTTACTGTATAACCTGTTTGATGAAATAAATGAAATAAATATGAAAATATTGTAGGTACCTATGTATGTTTATTTAGCCTAAATAATTTAATTCGAATTTAAATTCCACTTGCCAGATTTTAACGAAATAAACATTAACACTTATTTATACATACAAATGTGAACTGAATAAAAAGCTTCTAAAACTACATTTTTTTAAAGCTGGGGGCCTTATTCAGCTTTGCCTCCCCGGGCCTCTGACGGACTTAGTCCGCCACTGATTCCACACTAACTTTTAAGTTACGGATTGATCAACATTATTTTCCGCTATATACCTTCAGAAGAATAGCTTTAAGTTATGAAGAAAATAAATAAATCAAATAAAAAAAAGAGTGTGTGTGGTATGAAAATATTGCTCTCAACGTGAGATTTTTCCAAAGGCATCAGCACTGTTTTTTACATGCACTCATGTGGGCGGATGATTCACATGTCTACTTGTCCCTGCAATTGTAAGTTAACTCGGTATAGTACGAATGCACCCACACATCACAGAAACGCATTTATTAAATGTGATGAATTCCTTTTTGAGAAAGTTGTTAAACGATCAGCACTCAACTGTCACGACATTTATGACAAAACCATTGGCAACACACAACGGTTAGTGTATCAAATTTCTTGACCCAAATTTCAACCGAGCAAACTGGCACCTTACAAAATGCGTTTTATCTCGGTTGCCAAAAGACTGACACGCAAATGTAGCATTCCTGCATCTCTGCGCAAAGTTATTTTATTCCCGATCCGATCTTTCACTTTCGCATCTGCGAATGCGAGTCGCATGTAAATTCAAATTATTCTTGCGATAAATTTTCATATTTTTCGCGGCAAAAAAAAATATTATCCACATAACGTGCACAAGGTGTGTACGCGCATGGCAAACGCTCGTATCTCACGCTGAAAACTTATCCGACTCACTTTCGCATGATTTGTGTTGTGAAATATTTACGCGAAATAAAAACAACGGAGAAAAGTGTAATTTTCCTGTTGAAAGTGAAATCGCCATGGACACAATGGCTCCCGGGGCGCAACACTTTGCTGCATCCTCCGGGAGCTTCAGCGCCGTACGACATCCTTATGCAAAGTCAACGCACGGCTTATTCAATAAATTTCCAAATTAAATTCCCACTAGCGCATGGCGACCGATGGGTGTATAGCACCTGGACGAGAAATCAGAGTTTTTACAAATACATCTAGCGATTGGGATAGTAATAGTATTCAGTGATCAGCTGCTAAGCATCGACGATTTTTATTTGTTATGCGTCACTGCACGCACGAGACTGGTGTAACCTTTGTCCGTGGCTTGTTAAACCAAGAAGCAGGCCGTTTTCTTTCCGCATACGAAAGCGAAATTAATTGAATTTGCAATAAATTACTGCAGCTTATCCGTTACGCAGCGACGCTAAACGGAAGTTTGGTCCGGACCTCTTCTCTCTTCAAATCAATTTGGATTATTTGCAGTGTAACGGTGGGATTGGTTTTAATTTTATTTCGCGTTGATTGTCAATTTGTGGCATGGTGCCGCTTGTCCCGCCTGAACAGGCGGTGGTTATGTAGCTTGGGACTCCTTGGTGGTACTTCTTTTGGGCCAGTCAGTGCACGAGGTGTGAGATTAATTGGAAGTCATTTGTAATTTGGTGTAATCTGTGTTACGTGATGTAATTGCATCAGTTTCCGAATATAAGTGATGACTTATTCAGGTTCCTTTTGACCCAACATCAAGAGTACAAGATTTTGTAACCAATGACGCGATTTCATCGGAAGTAATGAAGGAGAGTTGTTTATTGGTATTATATTCCATAAATTGTACAATTGGAGAGGGCTTGGAGCACGTAGGAATACTGACTTGCTGAACGGGCTCCCATCCGGTGGAGAGTCTTAGCCTGAAATGAGACACCGCAGCCTTCTAATCACTGCGATCCCGAGCGCGCCGATTCCTGGGCCCTGTAACACAATGCTACAAGTACTTGTAATACACGTGAATTCATACAAGTGTAGCACATTTGTGTAACACAAAACTACAAGTCGACTGGCAGCTCTACAAGTGTAAACTGCCACTGCTACAATTGGGAAATTGTGTTATTATCCTAGGCGGCGTCCTTTCCCCCCTTTCGGGAACTTGATGGTGAAAAAACTACTGATATACCTGGAAGGGGAGGGCTGCAGGGTGATTGCATATGCGGATGATATTGCTATTGCCGTCTCCGGAAAACACTTCAACACTATAAAGGAACTCTTGCAAAACGCTTTCAAGAAGCTCAAGGTATGGGCTAATCGTTGTGGCTTGGGCATTAACCCCTACAAAACCGAACTTCTCCTCTTCTCCAGGAAAAACAAAATCCCGCATATTGAATTATTGACCCACCCTCTATTGAGGGTATAAGCTTAGTATTTTCCGACGAAGCTAAGTTCTTGGGTCTTTTCTTCGATAGGAAGTTAAGCTGGAAACCCAACATACAAGAAAGAGTCAAAAAAGCTACAGTAGCACTTTTCTCTTGCAAAAAGGCCATTGGCAACAATTGGGGTCTACAACCCGGCATCCCTCATTGGCTATATGTATCGGTCGTAAGACCGATTCTTACATACGGGGTTGCTGTATGGTGGTCTGCCCTAGGTAAAGCTACATATTGTGATAAGCTGGGCAAAGTCCAACGCATAGCATGTATGTGCATAAGCGGAGCACTCCGAACCACCCCCTTCACAGCACTAGATATTCTGCTACATCTGTTACC
This sequence comes from Portevinia maculata, assembly GCA_949715645.1. Classification (NCBI taxonomy): domain Eukaryota; kingdom Metazoa; phylum Arthropoda; class Insecta; order Diptera; family Syrphidae; genus Portevinia; species Portevinia maculata. The sequence goes on along the minus strand of OX454525.1, from coordinate 360,723,860 downwards.
CTTTGACATTTTTAGAAGGCAAACAGCGGCCTGTTCTGCTGCCTTAAAGCTACCTCGCAGTGGGCTAACAGTAATATTGGCCACTCCATCATTCTGGGATCATTTAAGTCTCTACCAGGAAACATAGACTACACCATACCCCAATTCCAGTTCGCAAAGAACTTTCAAATCACTATTCCTTTCAGATCATTCTGGGATGACGCTGAATTTGCGGAAGATAAATCGATCCATTTCTACACCGATGGATCAATAACTAGTAACGGGGTTGGTGATGGCGTTTTCTCCGGAAGGCCAAATCTTAGTCTCTCCTTCCGTCTTCCTAATCATTGTAGCATATTTCAGGCGGAAATAATGGCGATAAAGGAAGCCCTGACGTGGCTGAAGAGAAATGTGATATCCACAAAGGACATCCGTATCTTTACGGAAAGTCAAGCCACGATCAAGTCCTTGGATTCAGTCTCTTTAAATTCCATCGTAGCCCTTGACTGCCGTTCATCTCTTAAGGAGATGGCGGAGCAGTTTAACATTCACCTCTGTTGGGTGCCGATGCATAGAGACATTCCAGGAAACTGCAGGGCAGATGAAGTCGCCAAAACTACCTTTTTTACCTGAAAAGGGTTCTCTGGGTATACCAATCGCTACTTGCAAACTTTTATTCAAGCTATCCGCAATCGAAAGAACAAACCTTAGGTGGACAAGTAGTAATACGTGTCCAGCGACTAAGCACATCTGGCCAAAGCTGGACCTGCGACGCTCTAAGAGTCTGATCTCACTAAACCGATTGCATATTAGCTATAGGTGCCACTACAGGGCACTGTCTGATAGGCGGGCACGGACAATGAGGAGGAGGAGACTACACTTCACCTTCTGTGCACATGTCCTGCTCTCTCTCATAAAAGAAATCTCCATCCGGGAGATTTCTTGCTTAATGATCTTAATGACTTGGCTAACGCTGACGTTAGAAGTCTATCGCGCTTCATAAGAAGCTCCAAATGGTTTAACGAGTAGAGAAAGATCCCCGGCACGCTGCTTCTAATTGCCCAGACCAAGCGCTCTGGCATCCGCGATGGCTTGGTATTTAAAACGGAGGTTCGGTCTTCCTTGTCTTCTCGAACCTGGGGGCTGGGATTCGAAGATCCTCTTAGCTAGAGCATTATTGTCCATTCGCTCGATGTGGCCGAGCCAATGTAGTCGACGTATTTTTGCTTTTTGGACTAAATCCACATCTTGGTACAGCTCATAGAGTTCGCGATTGTAGCTTCTCCTCCATTCGCCCTCCTCGTACACAGGACCAAAACTCCGCTGAAGAATTTTCCTTTCGAAGGAGCCCAGTATCAGCTCTCCCTTCCTGCTTATCGTCCAGCACTCGGCGCCATAAAGCAGAACTGCCACAATAAGTGTTTTGTAAAGCATACATTTCGTCATCCGAGTTAGGAGTTTTGAACCCAGTTGTTTTGCAAAACAGAAGTAGCAGCGGTTTCTTATGGTAATTCTTCGCCGAATCTCCACTAAGGTGTCATTCGTGGAGTTAATGTTTACTCCGAGCTAGATGAACTCCTTAACTACATCGAAATTGTTGCTATCAATAGTGACGTTTTGTCCTAGGCGGTGGACAGATGTTTGCTTGTTTGTTGATAGCATGTATTTGGTCTTGTCCTCATTTACTACAAGCCCAACAGATTTCGCCTGTTATTCAATCGCAATGAAATCTTCTATCACGGAGCGCTGTGATCGAGCATCGACCGATGATGTCAATATCGTCCGCATAACCCAGCAGCTGGACGGACATGTTGAAGATAGTGCCTTCCGTGTTGACACCTGCCCTGCGCACTATCCGCTCCAAAACGAGATTATATTTATATTTGTTAAATGGAATTCAGCACAAAATATTGGCACCATAATGTTTTGGGTTGAAGTAAACTCGTATAAAAATGCAGTGAATGAAAATCCTTATCAGGAATTGGCATTTTTCGTAATTTCGTTAATGGTCTTACCATTTTCTAATGCAGCAGTGGAAAGGCTCTTTAGCAAAATGAATGTTATAAAATGCAAGCTTCGAAATAGAATGAAATCAAAGCTTCTCAATAGTATTTTATATATTAGAGAAGGTTTGAAATTAGACGATAAATGTCCTACGAAATTCCGGAAGATGTCAGTGATAAGATAAAAGACTCGGCAAAATATCAGGACAATAACGAAGACGGGGAAGATGATGAACTTAGTTCTATAATTGCTGAGCTTTTCAATAATTAAATGTAGTTTTCATTGCAAAAGACTAAATTCTTTTTGTTCCTTATTATTATGTATTAGATAGAAGTCATTTTGTGTTTATATTTGTTACTTATTTTTTGTTGTTTTTTTGTAATAAAGTCGTTGTTTTTAAACTTTGGCATATTTTGTTTTATTACCCATATACCCATATAATTTAGCATCTTTTTTTCTTAATTTGGCATATTCCGCTGAAAAATTTCTGAATTGATAGAGTCACGCATACTTGTTTGATAACATGCGTGACTCGGTCAATTTTAGGGAAATTTAACTTAAGGGAAAGCGTTTTTCGCTGGAAAGTTTGGTATCTCTATCATGTAATTGTTTCTGGTGCACATATTAGATTGATGTTGGAAAACGTGTCTTCGATGAGTAGGTACGGCAGCCAGTCGATCACTTATCGACCTTTATTTTTGTTTGGAAATCAATTAATTTAAACAATTTTCTAAAAATACCTACATTTTAAATTAATAAACACAAATGAACAACAACAATTAATTTTTAACAAAATTGAACAAACAAAATGAAAATATTTGTAAATGGCTGCATCAAGAGTTGCACAAGCGTTTTTGGTCAACATGTTCACTGTTTTTATTTTTTTATTTTTTTCTTGCTTTAATATATACAAGGTGGCGCAAAAGTTGTCACCCGATGTTCTTTCGCTGTAATTTTTTTTATGAATGAAAAACTTTGGTTCTGCTTTTGGATTATGTTAATTGGTGTCTTAAGTTTTTTCTGTATAGTTAACTTAACAAATGTCAAAGTAGAATTTACATTTGCCGCCATTTGCAAAAATTATAGCTTCTTCCGATAGGATGATGACTTTTGCGCCACCTTGTACTTACTCAGGTTTTTTCTCTATAATTTGGTACGTTTTGCTCTGTTTTCACTTAAATATATTCTTTAGTAACAATCACATTGAGTTTTCCATACGATTTGTGCAATTTCCTGAAATTTTATTATTCAATTTTTTTCTGACATTTAAGAAAGGGATTCGGCACTTCAGAAAGAGATAGCTTCGCGAAGTGGTCTATCCTCAATTTGTCTTATTGAGAAAAATGTTTATGCCCTGGACTTTTGCTGATGCATTTGTACTGTGTGATGTAGATGCGTTACTTTTTTTGTTAAATTTGGGGTCGAACGAAAAAAGCTTTAAAAATTAAATGCAGAAATTAGTTGTTGATGTGGACATGTGTCGTATATAGATATTTGTCAAAATGAGATGTCGTGATTGAATCTTTTTGTTTTTTTTTTATAACTGGGAACAGGTTATTTCTTGCTGATGCATTTGTATAATTACATTGTTGGACACGGATAAAGCCGGGCAGGTTCAAATAGATTTCATACATTTGCATGTTGATAAGATGTGCTTGTGGTAATCCACTGATGCATGATCCTACACCAACACATCTGGGTGAAACGCCATTTTGAAAAAGTCAATCGTGCTACCAAACATTGAAACTGTTTCCTAACAGATATAGTCAGGCTAATATAGCTAACTATATACATTTTTGTTTTAATATCATATTTTGTATGTTATTTCGTTATGTTAACGACCAACGACCTTGCCACGTCGAATCTATCGGTTCTCGTTCGATCACCGCAATTAAACGACATAGGGTTAGTACTTAGATGGGGGACCACTTGGGAATAATGCGTGTTGTTGGCATCTCTTGCGAACGTCTGACAAACACCAAGAGTATTAAATTGTCATGAGAAGCTTCTGAAATTTGCCGTTCGGATTCGGCGTAAAACGGTAGGTCCCCTCCACTTCGCATGAAAGTGGTTGGAGAAGCTAAATTCTAGGCCCTGCATGGGACGTTAAGGCCTAATATGTTTGTATGTACGAGTATGTATGTTATGTTAATAAAAGGTAAGAAGTTGATGCATATAATGGAAAATTTTGGTTTTTTGTTTGGGAAATAAAAAGAGGAAAAGAAAAGGTTTATGGGAAACAAAATTGAATTTTCGGCTTGGTTGATGGGAATTCTAAAAAACATGCGATCCAGAACTACAAAGAGAAATTGTCTCTTGATAACATTATATTGTTAGCATTATCTAGCAGCGATTGCTAAAACAACAACCACTGTCGATAAATTCCTGTACCTAGTGCAGAGGTATGCGGAGGGATCAAACATCAAAGATGCCAAATAACCATCTAGCAGCTATCTGCTAAAACAACAACCACCGTCGATCCATTCCTGTATCCAGAGCAGACATAAGGATTTTTAAATAACAAACAACCGTTTGTAAAAACGATAAGAACCGTCGATCCTTTCTTATACCTAGAGCAGAGGTATTCGAAGGATTTTAAAAATAACAAACAACTGATAAGGCAGATGTATTCGAGGGGGATGTTTACCATATGGCCCTAGGAAACGATGAAGGAGAAAAAACACTTCTTGTCGAGAGTTCATTTGGAACGGTTGTGTTATTGAGAAAAGAGCAATTAAAAAGAAATTAAAAGAAATGAAGTGAATTGATACAAAATTGAGTTGTAGTGTTTTTGTTTTAAAAACTTTACTTATACGAATTATTTATAATAATTCTAACAATATAAAGAAGTAGACCTGTTTTTAAGATCGTGTAATTTGATTCGAGTGCGTTTTGTTTCAGGTCCACATCCCACAGATCATACAAAAACATCCCCTGTACTTTTTTATATCATGAACCTTTTTGACTTTGTGAAAACAAACTAAGAAATATGCGAATCTAGATGATGCAATCATACCTCATTAGTTGGTATATCTCGCACCTTTTTATACCCTATTCTAGGGGTATATTAATTTTGACGCATAGTTTGTAACATACCTTAATATTGCCCGTAGACCCCTAAAAGTTACTATATTTATGATCAGCATCGATAGTAATGTCGATCTAGCCATGTCCGTCCGTCCGTCCGTCCGTCGGCAAAAATTAGGCCTTTAAACTGGACCTAGAGAGCTGAAATTTTAACCATATGCTCTCTAGGGTCCCGAAATAATCAAGTTTACGAATTTTTGAAATCCGCCCACAGACACGCCCACAAACTCAAAAAAACAAAATTTTGGAAAAAATCGAATTTTGAGCTAGAGAGCTGAAATTTTTTATATATGATCTATGGCCCATAAAACTGATTGGGACATAAAATTTTCAAAATCCGCCCACTGACACGCCCACAATTAAATAAAACAAATTTAGGGAAAAATTGAATTTTGAGCTAGAAAGCTGAAATTTTTTATATATGATCTTTGGCCCATAAAACTGCTTGGGACATAAAATTTTCAAAATCCGCCCACTGACACGCCCACAATTAAATAAAATATTTTTTTTGAAAAACCAAAATTTGAGCTAGGGAGCTGAAATTTTTAATATATACTCTCTAGGGGCCCTTTATGCTCATGTGTAAATATTTTCAAAATCCGCCTACTGACACGCCCACAATTATTTTTTTTTTTATTTTTGAAAGTCCAAAGTTTGAGCTAGGGAGCTGAAATTTATAGTATATACTCTCTAGGTGCCCTTTATGCTCATACTTAAATTTTTTTTAAAACCGCCTACTGACACGCCCACAATTAAATAAAACAATTTTATTGAAAAACCAAAGTTTGAGCTAGGGAGCGTTTTTATTTACAAAAGCTTAGTTTTTTCGATAAAATCCTTTAAATTTTTGTCACGCCCACTTATGAGATATAGGAATAAGAATAGGGTATCCAACAGTTCGCCCAAGCGGACTGTAGCCCGCCCCTATGTTTTTACCATACTTTATAGCTTGGTGGCTTACACCAACTCCATACAAAAAAAAACAATTAAAATTTATTTCTATTGTGCAATGATTCACACCGTTAAAGCACGCTCTCAAATAATGACTAATGTTTTTTCAATCCTTCAAAGGTCAACATCTTTGGGGCTTATAAAATCATTAGCTTACTCACAAGTCAGAAGTAAATACAACAAGAGAAAGACATCCCCAGTGGATGAAACAAATGTAAAACGGAATCCTGCATTGGATTCATGGATCCGCACTCCACACAACAAGCGCACATAATAGACTTTCTGGCAGCGGCCCATGAAACTGAAAATTTTATAATTTATCACCTCACGCCCATTCTTGGAGTTCTGTTCTTGGGATTACCTGCACCATAAGTTGGGTGCGCACCATAGGGTGCATTCCATCCTCAAGAGATTGATCGATCGTTCACAGGCACGCTTGAAAAGGAAATACACACATATATACAAGCACACTGACGATGAGATCCCTAAACTTGATGAGCTGCTGAAGACCTTAGATCTAATCGGCTTATTTACCACCGTGAAGACAACAAGTTGACTCAAATATCGCCGCCAAAGATCCTTTAGCTGAGCGGGATCATCTCTCATGCAGCCATCACTGTCGTCATCACCATCAGCAGAGAGTCTTGTCTCTCGTCAGTGTTCGTTGAGCATCTCAAATTGATTACAGCCATCACCGTACTGGAATTTTAGTAAATTTTAATTGCAAATCTAATCGCAGTGGCTACAGCAGCTCAGAATTAGATGTCCATCCAACGAATCTTCTACACCGCCAGGAGATCTCAGCGTGTTTCCATCGCGCCATATCGGACGTTTTAAATTAACCGGCAAATCGCCGAAGATTAGAAGTGCATCTGATTAGAGAGCATTTCAACGAACGCTAGAAGCAACAAATGTCTATAATAGGATCTCGATGCTTGGATAATAAACCAGTCATAGGGATGAGTGTGGTTGTAAAGTGATCCTGAATTGGTTTATAGTCAAAGTCAATATGTCCGCAGAACAGAACTGCCACTTTGTTACAATAGTATTTTAATGATTTTTTTAAGCTTATATGACATCACTCATTTGCTTGTCTTGTGTCTTCGCCGGCCCCAGCGATATATATGTTTTTCAATTACCTCTCTCACTGGTTTACAATATTTTTCTATATTTTTGATTTAAATTCGAGTCAGTACGAATCGGGAGTAAACCATTCTGGAATATCGTTAAGATAATTAAAAAGAAAAACGGTCACATTCCTCCGTTCAGGGATGGAAATTCTATTTTGCTCACAAATACAGAAAAAGCAAATGCATTAGCGAACAACATTTCTAGCAGTAATAACACAAATTCTGCAGTTGAGCGTTCTATGGAACTTGTGTATTCAAGTCCAGTAAATGCAGAGGACAACTTTGTGTCTATTACTGAGATGGAGACGGTATTGTCAAGCTTGAAAACGAATAAATCTGCTGGGCCAGATCAAATAAAGAACTTGTACCTAAAGAAACTTCCAATTATAGGTAAAAAATTTCTTCAATATCTGTTCAATGGTTGCATCAAACTGGCATACTTTCCTAAAGAATGGAAATCAGCAAAAGTTATCTCAATTTTGAAGCCGGGCAAAAGTGCTATAACAGCTTCTAGCTATAGACCGAGCCTGAGCAAATGCTTTGAAAAAAGTATATTGCTAGCTCATGTATATTCCCGTAATATCCTTCCACCAGAACAGTTTGGTTTTAGGACTCACCACAACACGAGTCAACAAGTTCATCGAATTACGCATCTCATCAAAATTAACTTGGACTCGAGAAGAGGTACAGGTATGGTTTTACTTGATGTTGACACCGTATGGCACAATGGTTTGCTGCACAAACTTATCAGTTTTAATTTCCCGATTTGTCTAATCAAAATTATCGAGTCCTTTTTAACTGGGCGTACTTTTAAAGTGTCAGTTAACAACTGGTTTTCAGAAAACTACTCCATTGTTGCTGGCGTACCCCAAGGCTGGGTGATTGGTACCATATTATTCATCATCTACACCCCTGACTTTCCACAACTTAGAAATTGCGATACCGCTATGTTTGCAGACGATACATGTATTCTGTCATCTGATGCAATGCATGGAGGAATACCTTCAGTTAGATCAGATGGAGGAAGTAGATGTCCGTGACGATGAGGTTTTCAAAACTCCGTATTACTATTATGTCCCACATCATGCACTGATTAAGGAAGCCAGCTCCACGACCAAGCTCCGTGTTATGTTCGACGCAGCTGCGTCTTCAGACGGTATCTCCTTAAACGAGTGCTTGTTGATTGGGCCTAAGACACAAAACAGTATAAGTGACATTCTTTTAAGATGGAGGACTTACCAATACTCGTTCACAGGAAACATCGAAAAAATGTATAGGCAGATACGGATAAATCAAGATGATGCCTATTATCAACTCATCTATTGGCGTAGCAGTGTTCTGGACCCAATCAAGGTGTATCGATTAGATACGGTGACATTCGGCACAGCCAGTGCGCCATATCTCGCTATTCGTACAGTGAACCAGGTAGCAGCTGACGAAGAACCTCATGTTTCTGTGGGCGCAAGTACTGTACGCGAAGAGATGTATATTGATGACTTGATCTCTGGAGCTGATTCGTTGGAGGAAGCTTTGCAGAAACGTGATGAAGTTCGATCTTTGCTGGCATCAGTGGGATTCACGCTTCAGATATGGACTAGCAACTCTCAGGAGGATCTTCAAGGGATTCCAATGGACCAGAGAGAGGTAGGATTTGCGTTGCCGTTCGAGACCTCAGAGCAAATCAAGGCGTTGGGAATAATATGGTTCCCAAGCGAAGATTCCTTTTCTTTTCAAAACGTATCCTTCGATACTTCTCGATTTGCGACAAAACGATCGATGCTATCCACGATAGCGCGACAGTACAATCGGCTAGGGTGGATTTCGCCATGCATCGTCAAGGCAAAATTACTGATGCAGCAACTTTGGTATCGCGGATTAGCATGGGATGATCAAGTTCCAGTGGAACTCCAGGACGACTGGGATAGCTTTTGTAAAGAACTCCCACTCGTCGAAGTCATCCGGATACCCCGGTGGATTCATCTGCAAAGGAGAGTAAGGGATATAGAGCTACATGGATTTACTGATGCATCAGAGAGGGCGTATAGTGGGGAAACCCCTATAAGCCCGAATTTGAAAAGCCCGCGTAACAAAAGCCCGCACGCCAAATTATGAAAAAGCCCGCAGCACAAAAACCCGCATGCCATAATTTACACAATTAATTTTCAGATTTAGCCCGCATATGATGCGGGCTTATTGTTTTGTTATTCACCTCATCACTTTAATTTAAAAAATTTTAAAGCCAATCAAATCACTTGAAAGAAATATTTGTTCCCAGTAATATGGAGGGGGATGTAGTTATTCACCACACTCACCTCTTCCCCTCTTTTTTTGAAAACGTGTAAAATCTCTTAAAAAATTTTTGCTCGTCCTAAAAAGAACGGATTTATTCACCATATCCACCCCTTCCCCTCATTTCTCCCCTCAATTGAAATTGGTCAATATCTCTCATTGAATATTTAGTCGTCCTAAAAAGAACGATTTTGGTTCATAGAACCACCAATACAACAAATCACTTCACTTTCACTATTTTGGGAGCAACCGCACTGATCCAGGCATCGACGAAGAATGCGGCAATTCAGAAAAATACCACTTCTTATATACACTTTGTCGAAGACATTTCTTACGGTAAATCTGTTCTCCGTGATTCTTAAACAATCGAGAATTTTAACTTTTGAAATTGAAAGAAGCCACTCCCCCTCGATTTGATAATATTTTTGACAACCAATCAAAACTCATGCAAGATATATTCTCCTTACAAATGTTTACCATTTTAGGAACTTTTTTCTCTTTTAGAGACTTGAGCTGTGTGGAGCAGTGATGTTGGCCACGCTCTTAGGTTATACAACTAAGGTCTTGCGGTTGCACAATAGAAGAACGTATGCGTGGTCAGATTCTACGATTATGCTGGCGTGGATCACTGCACAGCTGGCCGTCGAAATGGAAAAAGTTCGTCAGCAACAGAGTCGCCTAAGTGCAACGGCTCACCAACTGCAGTATTTGGCGACACGTGCCCACGAACCAAAGTCCTGCCGATCTGACGTCACGCGGAATCCTACCAACGGACTTAGGGAAATGTTCTCTTTGGTGGAATGGACCAGAATTTCTCAGAGACGAATGGATGTTCACATGTCCAACCCAGCAATCAATTTCAGCCACGAAAGAGGAGGAGCGCAAGGTAAGGTTTAACTGCATAACAAGGACGGATAACGAAGTCAACATGATGATATAAAGGCACTCGAGTCTTCAAAGAGTGCTGAGGGTCTTAGCCTTTTGCATGAGATTCAACTCCAATCTGCGGAAGCTAGAAGGAGATAGACAATTGGCGACCCTTTCACCAACGGAGATAGATGTGGCATTAAAACTTGCAGTGAAGGTAGTGCAAGGCATAATGTTTGTCGATGATCACGGAGACTGTGGCAAAACCCAACCGAAGGTAAGAGGGCTTAAATCGTTGAACGCATTTATCGACGGTGAAGGGATTCTACGCGTGGGAAGAAGATTAGAAAATGCAGAATTAAGCAACGATCAGCGACAAACTATAATTTTAAAATTTAGTCACCATTTTAGTCGACTTCTTATACGGAATGCACATGAGGAGACTTTTCATGGAGGCATTCAACAAATGATTGCATATTTACGATTGAAATACTGGGTCTTGGGGTTTAAAAATAGTGTAAAGAAATGCATCCACGACTGCACGATCTGTTTTAGATACAGAGCAAGGCCGTCACAACAGCTCATGGGGACCCTGAAGTCACCACGGGTGCAAAATTCTCGTCCCTTTACCTACACCGGAGTGGACTATGCAGGTCCAGTCGACATCAAGGCGTGGAAAGGACGATCCGCCAAAACGTACAAGGCATATTTTGCCATTTTCGTGTGCCTGGCTACTAAGGCAATACACATTGAGCTAGTCAGTGACATGAACTCAAGCCTTTATGGCTGCCTTGCGAAGATTTTCCGCCAGGAGAGGAATTTGTAAGCATATGTTCAGCGACTGCGGGAAAAACTTCGTCGGGGTCAGCTAAGGTTGCCAGATGGCCGGGACTCGCCGGGATTGCCCAGATATTTTAAGCGGTGTCCAGATTCCCGGTGAATAATGAGTTGTCCAGTCAAAAGTCCCGGCATTTCAAATCTCATCATTTATTGAAAAATGTGTATGTAATATTTTTTCCAATTTCATCAAATTAAAAAATAAAAAAAATTCAATCACTGTGAAATATATATACAATTATACATATATATAAATGTTGTGCTTTGCAAGCATTGATTATAAAAATCTTCTGCGCCATATACCGACTAGATGGTTATACCTTTTGACTGCAATTGATCGCCTGATTTACTGCTGGCCGGCCGTAAAGATGTATTTCCCTTCGAAATGAGAAGACTATTGTCGAAAAGAATTATGGACTTTTATTTTTAGAGGGATAAATGCCAATGTAGAGTTAGACATACATTACGAAAGCAAAAAATACAATTTTATACAAAACGTCATGCCAGAGTTTAATACAGCAGTAGGTAGTTGCCCTAGAAAATAATAACTGTACAATTTTGGAAATAGATGGTGTGATGACAAAGTTAGTGGGGAATCTTAGAAGTAGATTTATAGATAATTCTATGGAAGCAAAGTTAGATCCATAATAAAGCACATTTGTGACACTGACAAATGCAGTTTCCTCTCCGAGGTTGACCAGTTTCTTAAAAAAGCGGTACATTATTTGGAAAAACGCTTTGATCTTTCTCCGAGCAATCAAATTTCGGTTCTTTCCCTTAAATCAAAAGCTGAACTTTTTAAATGGGAAGAGCTGGTAGACTTGCCTCGGTTGTTGACCATCACAGATAGAATCGATAATGACGGTTTGTTCAGCGGTTATTGCTGTCTGCGAGAAGCTTTTATTCATCTTCCGAAAATATTCATAATATGAAAATGTCAATATGTAGCTGAAGAGAAATGTGATTGAAAATTTAGTTTTTTTTGTTTTTGTGATTCTTTTTTGTTTTTTTATTCAAATAAATACGCTTATTTGCACTTTAATAAAACGAATTATTTCCCTTTTTTTATTAATAAACAAAAATAAAATAGTCGGACTTTGAATTGTCCAGACGAGTCCCGGAATTTCAGCATAATGTCCAGATATGTACTGATTTCGAACTGGCAACCATAGGGCCAGCAGGGAGCTGAAAAGGTTACTCAAGGCAGCGAACTATGACGGAAAGGAGATCGCAGAGACGTTGGCCAACTTTGGGACGAATTGAAATTTTATTCCACCGGCATCACCTCACTTCGGAGGATTGTTTGAAGCCGGAGTAAAATCTATTAAGTTCCACTTAAAACGAGTCGTAGGAAATGCGAATCTCACCTTCGAGGAGCTGAACACACTGCTGACTCAGATAGAAGCTTGTTTAAATTCGAGGCCTTTGTGTCCACTCACAAACAACCCAGACGACTTCTCAACACTAACGCCAGCATACTTTCTCATTGAATAGTGTGCATCAACCAGACACTTTGGATGAAAGTGTAGGCTACAACAATCGTTGGCAAAGACTTCAGAAAATGTATCAAACATTTTGGAGACAATGGAGCTCGGAATATTTAGCGCGTCTTCAACAGCGCCCCAAATGGCAAAGAACAAATGAGCAACCGGAATTAGGGCATCTCGTTTTAATAAAGGATGAACGTCTACCACCATGTAAATGAATTTTAGCGCGGATAGTTAACTTACACCCAGGAGCAGATAATATTGTTCGCGTAGTTACGTTAAAAACCTCATATGGAAAACTCAAAACGACAAAATAAACTTAACAATGACTACACAAATTTACAATGGTATAAAATTTTTATTTTTCTATACCCACCCGTCATTGAACACTGCACTGCACATTCCTAATCAAAGTGTTATACAGTCCACTAGACATGCTCTTATTTTAAAAAAAAAAACATAGGGGCGGGCTACAGTCCGCTTGGGCGAACTGTTGGATACCCTTTTCTTATTCCTATATCTCATAAGTGGGCGTGACAAAAATTTAAAGGATTTTATCGAAAAACTAAGCTTTTGTAAATAAAAACGCTCCCTAGCTCAAACTTTGGTTTTTCAATAAAATTGTTTTATTTAATTGTGGGCGTGTCAGTAGGCGGATTTAAAAAAAATTTAAGTATGAGCATAAAGGGCACCTAGAGAGTATATACTATAAATTTCAGCTCCCTAGCTCAAACTTTGGACTTTCAAAAATAAAAAAAAAAATAATTGTGGGCGTGTCAGTAGGCGGATTTTGAAAATATTTACACATGAGCATAAAGGGCCCCTAGAGAGTATATATTAAAAATTTCAGCTCCCTAGCTCAAATTTTGGTTTTTCAAAATAAATATTTTATTTAATTGTGGGCGTGTCAGTGGGCGGATTTTGAAAATTTTATGTCACAAGCAGTTTTATGGGCCAAAGATCATATATAAAAAATTTCAGCTTTCTAGCTCAAAATTCAATTTTTCCCAAAATTTGTTTTATTTAATTGTGGGCGTGTCAGTGGGCGGATTTTGAAAATTTTATGTCCCAATCAGTTTTATGGGCCATAGATCATATATAAAAAATTTCAGCTCTCTAGCTCAAAATTCGATTTTTTCCAAAATTTTGTTTTTTTGAGTTTGTGGGCGTGTCTGTGGGCGGATTCCAAAAATTCTTAAACTTGATTATTTCGGGACCCTAGAGAGTATATGGTTAAAATTTCAGCTCTCTAGGTCCAGTTTAAAGGCCTAATTTTTGCCGACGGACGGACGGACGGACGGACGGACGGACGGACGGACGGACGGACGGACATGGCTAGATCGACATTACTATCGATGCTGATCATAAATATAGTAACTTTTAGGGGTCTACGGGCAATATTAAGGTATGTTACAAACTATGCGTCAAAATTAATATACCCCTAGAATAGGGTATAAACAACCAAATTAAAATCTTTCACAGTTAATTCCACGCGAGAAAGGAGGACGGCAATAGGGCATGCTATTACTCACTATCTTTAAGCGGCCCTTACACGGTTAATCGGTTGACATCATGCATCATGTATGTGTGTATTGCACAGTTCAATCGATTGATGTGAAATTTTTAGTTTTTGTTAGTTTTCGTGGTGTACGGATGTGCGATGAGTGAAACGGACGATTGTCTTGCATATATTGCTCTTGCACATTGCATAAAGAGGAACGTATTTACTTTTCTGATGACATCCGTTTTTTGTGCATCAGGATACTTTTCTTTATACTTTTGCAGTAAAACTTCATATTGTTGCATTTTTTGTTTCGGTCGCTATAATTTTTCCCTTTGACATCCCATAAACTCGATAATGACCGATACGTTTCAATTAATTCCGATACAAATGCTCGGTCTTCATCGTCCTTCAATTTTCCGCTGGCGTCAGACATGTTTTCGCTTCCGTGACACAAAACACAATGAAGTAATTAAGTCAATCCAACCCTTACACATATCAATCAGCATGACGTTCATCATGCAAAATCAAACTTGCTTTGATTTTCGTCAATCAGACTTCACTAAATGTGTGTGAGTCATACAGATACGTTTTCACAAACACATGCTAGTGATTGATGTCATTCGATTGACCGTGTAAGGTCCGCTTTAGGATAGGTTATCACTTGCTGTTTGTCCGATACATGTTCAATTGTTTATATTGTTTCTTTCTCTGTTCCACTAATATGTTTGCTTCGCAGCGAAGGAGAATAGACGATACGAAGGAGAATATGCAAACTACGAGTATCATGTATCAATCATACCATCCATCAGAGATGCCACTTTCCGCTGAATTTGGAGTATTTCTTGCGAACGAAGTTCACCGCCGGGGAGAATGTTCCGAATTATAAAATGGAATTTAAGTTCTGTAATTTTATTGTGTCTTAAGCTTAGGCATTATACATGCAACGCATTTCATTGATAGTAAATTAGAAATTATACCTGTCATGCGAAGATTTTCCTGTCAGTAATTTTTTTGGTAATTGAAGTTTTGTTTTCATTTTGAATAAAGAAGAGAATTTTACAACGTTGTAAAAGGCAGAGGTTTTTTTGATTTTCTCAAGAAAAAAAAAAGCGAAACGACGAAGGTCGAGCGAAGATCACGATGAAAACGACGAAGCTGTCGAAACACCAACATTTAAACCAATTTGCAATCTGCCTTGAATGCAATTTAAATATATTTCAATAATTGAAAAGTAAAAATAAATGCTTTAAAGACTCAGGCTGTCTTTTTTACCAGAAAAAGAAAACCCTGTTTATTACCAAGAAACAGACTGCAAATAAGTGGTATTCACACAGAATGGAAGCACAGTGCAATGTACCTAAGGGTGCATCTCGATTAAATTTTGACCTTCGGGCCACATATACAGCAAATGAAAATGAAGGTAAACATAACAATAAAGACGCTTTATCCATTCATTAGGCGTAAGTCACAATTGAGCCTTGAAAACAAAATGATCGTATTTAAGGTTATCCTTCAGGCGATAATGTTTTATGGATCCCCTGTTTGAGGAAAGTGTGCAAAAAGCCATATTCGTCGGTTGCAAATAACCCAAAACAAACTTTTAAAAATGATTTTTGATCTACCGTGGCATTTTTCCACCGAAGAGCTGCATGTATTGGCAAATATTGAAAAAGTATCAGAAAGAATTTTAAAATTACATGATCGATACAAAGTTGCATGTATTTCTTCCGACAACATCCTGATTTCAAATCTAGCTATTTTATATTTTAGCTATAATAATTATTTATTTATTTTTATATATTTATTTATTATTTATTTATATATTTATTTATTTATTCATTTATTTATTCAATTATTTATTTATTTATTTATATATCATTTATTTATTTGTTAACCAAATCATTTATTTATTTAACTTTTGCTTATATATTTATCTATTCATTTGTTAATTTATTTATCTGTTGATTAGTTCATTTGCTTACTCTTACACCTCTTCTTCTCTCCAGCGTACGTTCCTAGAATCATAAATTGATAGGGTTTTTAAAGTAGCTTTTCCTTCTTACATAGTTTGAATAAAAATTCTTTAAAACATTTATAATAAATATTTCAGTAGTAAGGTAGAGTATACCACATCTCTGTAAATTGTGCAATATAGTCTTAAGAACAATGTAATATTTCCGCTAAATTAAAAATACAAATACAAAATGCAGTCCGCTCCATAATCGACGACGTTTATTCAAGGAACCCACTTTTCTAGCTTTGCACGTGCTGGCAAA
The DNA here is from genome assembly GCA_949715645.1 of Portevinia maculata. NCBI lineage: Eukaryota > Metazoa > Arthropoda > Insecta > Diptera > Syrphidae > Portevinia > Portevinia maculata. The sequence continues at coordinate 360,707,449 of OX454525.1, read as the reverse complement.
AAGAAAGTAACATTTTAATGGCACCGCTGGTCTCACAGGATAAGGCTCAAGGCTTTGATCTCTACCATTCGTGGAAATGGTTTTGTATGTTTTTAGGATGGATAACTTTATCGTACAACTGAAGAAACATGAAACTAAATATGTACTTAATCAAATAAAGACCGCATTTATCGACATAATCAAATCTACTCAGATGTTATTTCCGCTTTACATGCGCCCGAAAAAATAACAAAACCTTCATTGGAAAAAAAAGTGGCATCCCCTACCTCATTGACTCGCAATCACCCAGGATATGACTGATGACTTTTACCTCTGTAATTCGTTTAATGGATTTTCTCTATTTTTAGACCCGACTAGTTAAGGGCTCTACTAAATCAATGAATCATTCTTGAACTGAAATAATTGAAAAGCAGTAGGAAGCCTTTTCTGGCTGCCCAATCGCAACACTCGTGCGTGCTTGTTTGTAAATAAATAAACATCCCAACAACAGAACCGAACACACAATTGCATCTATGATATACGAGCTCACTCCAGGGAGTTATTGAAACCCAATAAGATCTATTGTTTGACTTTTTATGGCAGTAAGGTTGCAGTGCAGTACATACATGCGTGTGCATTGTTATACTCGTGCCGCGTTTCTATATATGGTTACAGAGGCACTCTCGCTGGTGGAATCTATATTCGGAAAATAACTAACAAGGCCGAGATAGGAATTCGCATGAAGGAGAATCCGAAAAGGGAATTGTGGTATTTAGTGCCAGACGGAATAGTTGCAACACAAAATGACCAGCATACCAGTGCTAGTCATAGGGAATGAATATTTCGAAGAACTCCGCACAAGGACGGTGACGCTTTGCAGTATTGCAATTAGCATTTAATAGTTAAAGAGGGCATTTTCATCTTTTTGATTGAGGGAGGTCCAGTTTTTGGCAGGTTGGCGCCATTCGAACTATGATCAACTTTATCTTCCGTAAATCAATCATATACTAACGCCTTGTGACTGACTATGAGTATTGTTAGTGCAGTAATGTTTTCATAAATTTTAAGCTACTTTATGCATAATTGTTTAAGCCTTCGAGACGTCAATGCAATGCATTGATATTTCCTTTTCAAACTTTTTCCAGGCCATATTCCTGCCTATAAATACTTTCTTATCCAGTTACCACATTACTTCGCCATTATAGCCGGTCAGAGTATGAATTAAGTACAAGACTCCTTTCACTCTTTGAAAGAGAGAGAATATCGCTTTGTGGTAATATTTCGTGTACGCGATGGCCGGCTGTCCATAGAGATCGAAGGCTGATTTATAGCGTCTGTTTCCGTATGTAAATTAACGTCACTTAGATTGGTTTATGGATACATGTGTCGTTTAATCGGCTTAGACTGAGTGATAAATAATACACAAGTGGAAATTCAAAAGAAATGTTGTCCTAGATAAGTCTGATGGCGCTTGCTTAAGGGCAGTCTTGTTACATAGAATTTTATTGACCGCATTTGAACTTGATTTCACTGGAAAAATATCATCATTGTGGCTGCCATTGAGCGTTGGTAGTAGATATTTGTACGCGAGAATTGAGTGAAATCTAATAAAATTTAATAATGGAAAAGCTTAGCAAACAAGAAATATATTATAGCCTTGGTGTTTTATCTATAACTCATCCTAAGGGTTTATTAATTCTGATACATATTAGTCGGAGTGTACGTTAAACATCGATAGTTTAACTTTTCGATACTATCGATGTTTTCCTAAAAACTATCGCTAGTATCGATAGTCTTCAACATTTAAGAAACTGGAGAAACGTTATTGAAGTCCCTCAAAACAAATTCTAATATTATAGTCATATACGGCAAAGAATATTAGTTGATTTTCTTGTCGAAATATTTTGAATTTTGCTTCAAAAAGAGGAGCATGTTAAGATTTGTTGCTTTTAAACGATTCCGTTTTTCATTGTGTATGATCCCAGCCTTTGAAAATAGCCGTTCACTTGGAACGGAAGTCGCAGGTATGCATAAATAGATTTCCGCAAACTTCTTAAGCCCGTGTAAATCGGAATTCGCCCAATATTCCGCGGCATATTTATCACTGTCTATAGGCATTTTTTCAATATATTGACGGATATCAATACTCGTAATTGCATCTGTAAGCGGCGTTCGGTTTCGGCATTTTTCTGTCACAACTACAGACGGAAACAACAGCTCTTTTGATTTTTTTTTTCTTAAGCTTCGCTTCAGATGCAGCGTTTTGTTCACTTTGAGTGGTTGTTGTGCTAGTGGATGCTCTGCATTCATCGATAATAAAATACTCCACTGTTTTGGTTTCTTTTAAAAACGCTGCATAGGTACTCCTTTTGCAAGCAATGTGCCGCATTAAACCTTGGATCTAAAATGCTGGCTAAAATTGTTGGAGTTTTTCTTTCGTATGGCTTCGGTCGTTCTCCAATTGATTTTCTTAGGCAGTCATGAATTTCTTTCCCTATTGCCGTTAAAACACATCTTTGATAATTTAAGCATTATTCCTCGAATTAAGGGAATAGCACACGAGAGCGTTACATAATTTTCATCCGAAATTGTACCTTTCACACTGATTTATAGCTAAGGTAAGTTCTTGCTTAATGCAGTGTATTCGATTGATCATGGCGTACACGCTATTCCAACGAGTAGGGCAATGTTGAATCAACTTGAGTTCAGTTTTGTTAAGCTGTCGCTGAATATTTTGAAGTTTATCTGAAGCTACTGAGCTTGAATGAAAACAAGCCGCAATATCTTTGCACTTCTTGAGGATAGTATGAAAATTTAGCGAAAATGTCAAAAATGATTAAATTCAATGTGTGGGCAAAACAACGAATGTGACGAATCTGAAGAAGTTTTTTTTTTTATAATTTGCTTACGCTAAAGGGATTTTTTTCTGTTGTTACAGTACCCTTATAATGCTAAGAACACAGTGTAAGCTACTTGGTATTAGAAAGAATAGAGAGATAGGAAAGAAGTGTTTGGGTGCAGTTGTAGGGTTTTTCTCCACGGGTGGTGTCTAAGTTACTTAGGGAGTTTACGATTTCATGTATTCGGTATAAAGTAATGGACTTGGCCGGGATTCGAACGCACGACCTTCCATTCCGTAAGCGAATACACTACTACTGCACCATTGCCACCCGTTGCACAGTTTTTATCATAGATGCTGCATTATCGGTCACGACTGCTACAACGAATTTTCCAATCTGTTAGTGTGATATCTATGGCCTATTTCGACAAAAAAAATGAGCTTGAGGAAAATGCTAAAACGAAAGCTAAGGAACAAGTGTTTTGTTTATTTGAGCATTGCAAACAAAAAAATTTTAGGTATAATTAAATTAACTTGTATCTTATAGAAAAATGTAAATTTACCCCTTCAGCTGTGTGCCTGCCTTCAATCTTAACTGCTGTTAGCAATGGAGCAGTTAATTTTCTTCCATAAGAAAATGAGATGTAACGGCAAGTATCCCTTCATTATTTATATTGGTCCACATGTCAGTAGTTTTTGATATGTACTGAGTATACAATCAAGAGCAGTTTGAAGTTGCATTTTTAAATTTTCAAAATAATGGCAAAAGAGAGGTCAACCTTTCGGAACTGGACATAGAATTGCTTTAAAGAAAAAATAATGGTTGTGTAATTTTTGTTTCCAATGTGTAAACTAAGCAAAACGCAAAAAAAAAACATTTATTTTTGGGATACGACTTTTAGGACTTGTGCACTATACTGCACATCGGGTGTTAATGGTATAACATTATGTAAATTAAAAAAAAAAAACATTTTTTTCTTATTTTAAGTTTAACATTAAGAAGACAATTCAAAAATTTAATGAAAAAATCCTTCACCAGAATATATCCAAAAAAAAAATGCGATTGCCATAGTAACACTTATACATTTCTGTTCATTGGAAATTACTTTTATTTTGCAAATGAAGGGGATTCCCCAACTATCTTTACCTATAGGATATGTCCATTTCCATTTTATTGGAAAGTTGAAATGAAATTTCTTTAGCAGATACATAAAAAAAAAACTATCGAATACACATGTTTTCGATAGTTTATAACTATCGATACTATCGATGGTACTATCGATGTTTAACGTACACTTGTTCGGCTTAATATTGGTCGTAGACTGCTAAACCTTATTACATTTGTGCTCAGTATCAAAAAATATATGGAACTAGCCATGTCCTACAATGCGTCCATCCATCCGTCGCCAATTTTGAGGCTCTAGACTTCGAGCTAGGAGCTGAAATCTTGAATATATACTCTCTAGGGGCCTTGGGGAAATGATTAATTTTAAATGTTTTCGAAATACGCGTGTACTATATTGAAAAAAAAAACTTTTTATTAAAAAAGTCGATGAAAATGAAGGTCGTATTCTTCACAAAGAATGTAATCAAAGTCTTGCTTTACAATTTACCGATACAAAGTTTTTTCCCGCGCCCACTTTTAAGGGACGTTTTTGACATAAATATTGTTTCGTCGATGAAATCCTAACAAGCGTAAAAAGAGTAATAACAAAATATCTAGACAACATCTTTCTTAGCCAGTATTAAGAAAGCCGGTATTAATATATTATCACTGTTCCCAGAAAATCGGCATTGAGGCTTAAGCCTTGGATAACCAGAGTTCTTCTTAGGAAAATTAGACAAAATCACAAATTGAGTAAAAAATGCCGAAAACATCCACGGAATTCTGGCTTTAAGAGTCGCTATAACCGGATGAGTCAAATTATATACAATGAAGTCCGGAAATGTCGTGATAATTACTACCATAATCGGATAGGGGCTATACAAGAAAATTAAACATGAATGGAAAGGGGTTAATGGCATCACTAATCAAAATATAACCAAGCAAAATACTATACTATTATGTTAAAAAACGGTAACATTAATATTTTGGAACCTACTGATTCATTAGCACGAATTTAATAAATTCATTGCATCAGTTGGACAACAGGATCTACAAAGAGATAGTCTTGTTATTGTAGTTGTCCTGAACCCAGACTCCCAGACAATAGTTTTGTAAGAAATAGCTTATTTTTTGAACCAATTTCTGGGTCTGAGAATTTAAAGACTATTCATTCTTTAAATTCCTCTTACTCCTGTGGTAACGATTGTATTTCAAATGGGTACCATGAACTAAGCCCATATGAATAAACGAAATATTGGCGTTAATTCACTTTCAAATGGGAATTTACGCCATAATCCACTTATGGCCTTAATTCACTTTCAAATGAGAACTACAGCCATCACTTAAATGTGAACTAACGGCATATGGTGTTAGTTCACATTCGAATGTGAACTAACGGGTGCCGGGAAATAACTCACCTATGGTGGACAATAACTTCACTTTTTCTAAGTGAAGTTATTTCCCACTCGAGGTGAAGGTATTTCAAATGTGAAGTTATTACCCGTGAAGTTATTTCCCTGCACCGTTGGACTTTGCTTAGCTTATCGCGATTTATCGCTTTGTCTAAGGCAGTCCACCAAACAATTACCCCGTATCGGTCTCATTTGCAGGTGGCAATGGTGCGATGATTGGCAGGTCGTGCGTTCGAATCCCGACCAGGGCCATGATTTTTATAAATTGTATACACACAACAAAAACAGGTCACCCTAAAGCTATTTAGGCGCCACCTGTGGAGAAAAAAATTCTATCACACCAAACTTCTTTCCTATCCTTCTATTCTTTCATGCAGTAAGTAGCACCCAAAAATAGGCAATGAATTATTTACTGGGAGCTACTTACAGCAACAAACAAAATGCCTGCGCTGTGGTTTCCACTATAAGGGTACTGTGTACGCAAATTAAAAAAAAAAAAATTACCGAGATGTATAGCCAGTTGGCAATGCGGGGTTGAAGGCCCCATTTATTACCGATGGCTTTTTTCCAAGAGAAGAGTGCTATCGTAGCTTTTCGAACTCTTTCTTATATGTTAGACTTCTAGCTAAGCTTTTTATCCAGAATGAGACCTAAGTATTTAGCTTCATCAGAGAAGACTAAGCTTGTGCCCCTGATTGAGGTGACCCTCGCTCAATGTGGAATTTTATATTTTCTAGTGAATAGAACAAGTTCGGTTTTGTGGCGGTTGACACCTAACCCAAACTTTCGTAGATAGGAGCCTTATATCAATGGATATCATGATGATCAGGATAATGATGATCGCAGGACTACCTACAAAAGATTTATATTTCAAACCTTGCAAAATTCCATAAGAAATCACGAATCTATTAATTCGCACACTTTAAAAATAGAAATAAAAAGATTCTGGGAAAACGTCAAAAGTTTCAAAACCATTCTAATCTCAAGCTTACCAAAGAATGAATAAAATTTTATGGCCAATTTAAAATAATAGAAACTATCCGAAAACTGTCCATTCTAAATCACAGCTGATAAGAACTTCTGCTTTAAACCAACAATGGACTTCTTCTGTATATGGTTCCATCATTTACTACGCGCATTCCTCACAAATCGTCGCATCTATGGTATAAGTAACTAAGTTTTCGCAAAACACAGATACTCACACAATGTAAACACAATAAACCCATAAACTTTCCATTTCGATATCTCGCATGGGCAAATAGCCACCACTAACTACGCTCTTCGCAGGAATTCTGCTGGCTATTCTATCTGCGAAGCCACAATTGTCCACACTATAAGCTGCTGCGAGTCTGTGACATAAAATCGAATTTCCCGATAAGAGAGCAGTTTAATGATGTCATTCAGTGGAACCCCTATACCATCTAATGAAAGAGAAAAACCCAGTAAAGCGAATTCAAAAAATCGATTTAAGAATATTGTCCAGTGGATTGGAATTTTTCAAATAGTTAGGCGATATCTTTAATGAACAGTCGGGTGAGAAAGTAATCTTAAAGTAAGCTTAAAGAAACTTAAAGAATCCATTAACTGTAAACTATTTGTGGTATACCTACTACGATCTTATTGATAGGTTTTCGTAGCTTTTCTGGCAGCTCATTATCACAACAAAAATAAAAGCAGACAAGAGTCGCCAATTATAACAAAATTTCAACTAACGGCGCAATATGTCGTTAAGTGACTTATATTCGATGCTTATATCATAACATTTGAACGAATAAAGGTGTTGTACCGAAATTCTCAAGACCATGAAGTTAGCAAATTTAAAAAAAACGCTTTCCTCTCTCTTTAGAATCTTTTGTTTGGAAAATACTGCCTCAGACAAATTAGTAAACAGAATAGTTAATAACAGTAAAAAATACTGTTGATCTTTTAATATGTCAATTTTGTTATATATACATATACGAGTATGTCAGTTGAGCTCATGACTGAAGTTATAACAGGTTGTCCTAATGAAAACCCAAGCAGAACAGTGAAAGGACAAAGTAACCGAACCATTGTTTTTTACGTGTATTTATTATTCATTATTTCACGATCAACAGTGGAGGGCACAAGTGAACAGGTTACAATTTTTTAACTTAAAGCTTTTTATGTTCGGAATCGGAAAAATCATTGGTTTAAGAAACGTATTCAACAATTTAATTGACTTATAAGCTCTGAGCAATAACTTTTCTTCAGTTCATCATAAGATCTGATAGGCCTTAGAAATGCAACATTGCGGCTATTGGAAAAATCTTCATTTTGTCGTTTCCATGAAACCTTGCATGTATTTTGGTATCGATATCACTTGTAGTCATTATTCCTTGCTTCCTGTGCTTCTTCCGAAATGTCTCCTGTGGGGGAAATTTGATGCATCATAAGTTGTCCAGTTACTGTTTTGCAGATCCGAAATTTGTTAGCATACTCTTCGAAACTATCCACAAAATTGTAGGTCCCTTCCACTTCGCACAATAACGTGGTTGGAGAAGCTAGGTTTTAGTTTAAGCTTAATATTTATTAACTTCCCAGTGGAAGTTCTTGTAATGGGGCCGATTTTGTGAATCGCGGATTTTGACATATCTCCACGTTGCAAGATCACCAGAATCCAAATACAACGTCTGTCCGTGTGTATGTTCGTATGTACGTATGTGCGTATGTACGTATGTGCGTTCGGAATTATCTTTCGCCACGATTATCTCGAGAACCAAAGATGATATTGACATCGGACCGGGTTTAGTCGAAGCGTAATTACGTAACTCAGAACTGATTAAGTTTCCAGCGAAATCGGCACATCCGTTTTTTGTTAGTAAATAAATAACTAAAATAATTTACCTTTATTTGTACTATTTATTGTCATTGAGCAAATCGTTGTGCTGCGTTATTTCGTATACATGTAAACATACATGTCTCCGTGTTCATAATAATGGTTGCATTAATATATATCACACTTCGCTGTTATTAACAACATTTACAACAACATTTAATTTCCATGAACAATATTAAATAATTCTTAACCATATCTTATGGTTAACCACATTTCAAAATTTCCCACTAATCGCATAAATCATATTGATCCCACTGGAAAGCTAGTCGTGTGGACCTTGCGGGTCGCACGCAGACCCCTTTTTTAATTTTTATATTTCCCCTGCTCTTTATCACTAAAAATATCGCACTATCCGTCATATTTTATCAGTTGACACTCATTTCTGTGCATACCGTTCAATCACTATGATACTACTATGTCCAAATGGGATGACAGTTCTGTTTAATCCTCTCTATGTTTTCACAATGCATGTGCATCCTCTCAATTTGTGAATGTATGAACTACTATCTTAGTGTGAGAAGTTATCCGTTCCTCATAGGCAGAGTTCGGTAAGTTAAATTTTCCGCTTGTTATCACATGTCAGTTAAAGCTAACTCACATTTATTAATAAGAATTATAAGTTAACAGATGTTTAAGTGCTATCTCGCTGCTATTTGGTTTTTTACTAATGTCGGGGTATATCTACGAGGGCGGGTCAATAAGTCCGTGACTTTTGGAATAAAACACAGATTTTTTGATAAAAATTTTTTTTATTTTTCACCGTCGTCTCCCTTGAGCTCTATAAACTTTGTCCAACGCTTCTCCAATTTTTTTATCCCTTCCAAAAAAAATGATTTGTCGTGGTCCTCAAAATAGGCCTTTATTTGCGAGATGACTTCATCATTGGAGTCAAATCTTTTTCCACCAAGCCATTTCTTCAGGTTTGGGAACAAGAAGTAGTCGCTCGAAGCGGGTGGATGAGGGAGCAATTCATAGCCCAATTCATGGTTTTTTGCCATGGCAACTGCACATGTGTGCACCCTTGCATTGTCTTGGTGGAAAAGAACTTTTTTCTTGGCCAAATGAGGTCGGTTTTTTTTTCAAATCGTCATTGAATCGGTCCAATAAGTTGGCATAATATTCCCCATTGATTGTTCTTCCCTTTTGAAGGTAGTCAATGTGGATTATCCCGCGTGCATCCCAAAAAACAGTCGCCATAACTTTATTGGCTGACAAACCCACCTTGGCCTTCTTTGGCGCCGATTCACCCTTAGAAACCCACTGTTTTGACTGTTGTTTGGTCTCTGGTGTGTTGTGATGGATCCATGTTTCGTCCACGGTTACAAAACGGCGCAAAAACTCCTCCATATTGCGATTAAACAACGCCAAACCTTCCTGTGAAGTTGTTACACGATTGCGTTTGTGGTCGACTGTGAGCAAACGCGGCACCCATCTTGCGGAAAGTTTTCTCAAGCCCAAGTGATCATTCAAAATTGAAACCACTGAGCCATGCGAGATCCCTACGGCTTCCACAATCTCTCGCACTTTCAATCTTCGGTCGGCCAACACCATTTCGTGAATTTTTTCGATTGTTTCGGGTGTAGAGACCTCAACTGGGCGTCCAGGACGTTCGGCATCTTCAGTGCTTGTACGGCCACAACGAAATTCAGTAAACCACTTTTTTACCATTGAAATCGATGGTGCAGAGTCCCCATAGTATTTTTCAAGCTTAGCCTTGGTCTCGGTAATGGTTTTTTTTCGCAAGAAATAATGCTAAATAAGCACACGAAATTCACTTTTTTCCATTTTCTCCTCAAATTAGTGAGTAGTCTGATAAAAATAGCTGTCAAACACAAACTAACTGACGCAGCAAGTTTAAATTTTGACAGGAGTCAACTGACAGATGCCTGACAGGAGCAGTGTTGCCGTTTCAGTAAAGAGGTCAGAAATTCAAAAAGTCACGGACTTATTGACCCGCCCTCGTATCTTTATCTTGTAAAGAATCCTTTTTCTTTTATTCTTCTTTTATCTACTTCAAATAAAAGATGGTGACTGTCAGACACGCCAGTAAGTTAATATGATTAAAATTATATTTCTTTTCGATTTCAAAATTATTGATTCTAATGACGACAGGTTATAGCTGAGCTCACGTCTGGTTTTATAAAAAATGGTCATGAAATATTTCCATCATTTATATTAGCAAACCCTCGTATTGGCATATTCATATTTTTTTTGTATAAAAAGGTAATCCAAATCCCAGAGCACGCAGACTCGGTAACGGTCCATCGTCCATTGTACTACCAGGCAGTAATCTTCGTTTTGGTGTAGAGGTTGGAGAAAACAAGGTGTCATTCGTTTCTCCCCATTAATGGGTGGCGTATATTGTTGTTCCAAATGGGGATTTAACCTACACCGCCCGGGTCACAAGCCAACACACTAACCTCCACGCCGTTTCCAACCCACAATACATACACGCGCATGGAAATGAAGGTATTGTTCTTCGTCGACTGCGTAGACAAAGTCTTTCTTAACAATTCGCCCATATAAAGTTTTTTCCACGTCCACTTTTTTGGGCGATTTTGGCATCAACATTTTTTTCTCGATAAATCGTTAAGAAACGTAATATGGCAGGTACCTATAACAAATATGTAGACGTTATCCTTCTTCACAGTTCGCTTATACATCGTGGTTTGCCACACCCATTGTTTGGGGCGTTTCTGCCTTGATTGGCGATAAATTGTTTAAAAAACAAAAATAATAGTATAAACAATATAAAGGCAAAGATCTTCAAAAGTCGCTTAAACAAAAAGGTTTGCCATGCCCACTAATGAGGGCGCTTTGTTATTTTGTTGTTTTTGTTATTTTGCTTGAAACGAAAAATGTTACAAAACGGACCAGGACTCTTAAGTTAATGTCACGCCTACCTTAGGGGAAATAAATATGGATAGGTGTATCTTTAAGACATAAACGGCCCGAACAGCATCTAAAACCTATCCTCTGCAACCATTTGTGTGTGCGAAGTTATAATTTCGGCACGAATGAAAGGCCCCAACCGGCAAATTTCAGATACTTCTTATGAAAATTGCATTTTTAATGTTTGTCAGACTTTTGCAAGAGGTGGACAAACTTTAGGTGTTGCTGGACCCGGCGAGTTTTGAAATTGAGACCAATCGCTCCATTGCATAACCAAGGAGATTGAGCCTCTGCGCCCAGCTTACGTTCTTCGCAAATTTGGTTTAGCTACAGTTTCTTCAATGTATTTTCGAAAAGCCCATCGTTTTTGAGATGTTGCCAAAATCAACAGGAAAAGGGTTAAGGCTTTTTTTTTTGTTCCGTGACAAAACGCCAGAAACCAAATCGGACAAAAAACAATGTCAGATCGCCCATAAATTTTTTCGTAACGACAACCGTTCATTTTCGAAACTCTTTATCTCAGGAATAAATTATTTTTGAGGCGTCATATCGCGCAAACTGTTATCCGTTTGAAATAACTTTGCAGAAAAATGAAAACTGTCAAATCTATAAAATCGAGAGAGAATCCTCTCATTTCAAAGAAAAGTACGCGAACGCTTTTGTGTAAAAAGATGATAATTGTCTAAGTTTGGCTTGAAAAGAAGCAACCGCTGTTTTCTTTTTGCTGGCAAACTCATAGGATTTCATCATTTGACAGTTTTCATTTTTTTACCCGCTGAAATTCGGTGTGAAGAAAAATGAACAAAAGTACATTTTTACCATTTTCTCAGTACGCGAACGCGTTTGTGTAGTTTTGCACGAAAGTTTCTATAAATTTACGTTTGCATATTAGTTCGCGAACAGACCTATTATCATTTTTGGTTGCCCACGCTGTCAACAAACAAACAATCATCAGTTCGCTGACTAGGACGAAACGCCACTTCTAAAGGCAGCAAATTTCAGACCGTCGCGTCGGTAGACCTATTAAGTAGTACTCCTTTTCATACTTGAATCACTTTCGTAAAGAAAATGTAGAAAATAAACTTTTTGATTCATCTATACCTATCCATCCATCGCAGTACTTACCAGCTCCACTGTACCTAAACTCGTATACTGTGCCACCTTGTCCAGCTATGTTGGTAATTTGAATTCCTCCTCGACATGGAATATGCAAATTGTGTACGTACGTTAAGCCGCCTTAAGGTAGAGAGAAGCCAAAAGACTCATTCGGTCAGGAAACGTGCCATGCATAATTTGTTGCGTTAACTGATTCAGAAATAAGCGATTCGCAAAATGGCAATTAGGAATCGATAAAGGTCTTATTAAAAATTCATTAGCTAGCAGCAGCAGCAACTGCCAGCTGAGGTGCCAGTTCAGGGAGTATGCTTGGCTTACTGATGCTGCTGTTGATGGTGGACGACGAGGAGGCGATGTCGTCGTTGTGACACTTTCAGACTTTAGTGCCTTCGATTTAAATGCCTGATTTCCATTTCAATTCATTGTTCTGCATTTACTTTTGTTGCTATATTATCTAACATAAAAAAGAATAGAAACTGTTCCAATTGTTTAGTAAGCCCCCCAGCGGACTTTGACTTGATGTTAGGCTTTAAGATGCTATAAACAGAGTCGTGATGCCACAATGTGTGGCTTTAATTGTATTCCCCTTCACGGCGATTTCGTTTTATCAAATTAAATCATCAGTCGTTGGCTAGCGAGCAAAGGAACGGAATACTTTTGGGAATAAGTATATATCGTGTGAAGGAGCTTGGTTCTGGGGCAAAACACAAAAGGCATACCCTACATCGCTTTGGCAAGTGTCAACTAAGATAAAACGAGGAAAACGGAAAATTTTTAATTAACCACGATTTGTTACCTGGTGCAGATGGCTAAGTAGTGCTGCTGGAGGTGGCATAGGTGGAAAAGGTTTATGTTGTAATCGCCTCGGCAGATTAGAATGGTAATTTGGAGTTGTTTGCTTGGCTGAAGCCAAAGTGCAGTCGCAAGTGTTTTGTCAGTCCCCGCAAGTCATGAAATGTTACAAGTCACCTGCAAAGTTGACATACATAAATTTGTTGTCGCTAATGACTCAAGTAATGCATTTCCGTGCGGCGCACACAGGAACATTTTCCCAAGAACATGGCCAAAATTATGTTTTGGGTTTTTTTCAATTTATGAGAATATCAAAAACAGATAGTTCTAATAAAAAGCTCCATTTTCAAATAAATTTATACGAAAATTCGTTAAAAAAAGAAAAAAACATAGGGACGGGATACAGTCCGCTTGGGCGAACTGTTGGATACCCTATTCTTATTTCCATCCCTCATAAGTGGACGTGACAAAAGTCTAAGTATGGTTGAATTGATAAGAACGCTCTACATATTTTTTTATATATAACATTTAAATTATTTAATCGAAAAAAACGAAGCTTTTGTAAAAAAACGCTACCAGCTCAGCTATTCTAAGGGTATATTAATTTTGACGCATAGTTTGTAACAAACCTTAATATTACCCGTAGACCCCTAAAAGTTACTATATTTATGATCAGCATCGATAGTAATGTCGATCTAGCCATGTCCGTCCGTCCGTCCGTCCGTCCGTTTGTCGGCAAAAATTAGACCTTTAAACTGGACCTAGAGAGCTGAAATTTTAACCATATACTCTCTAGGGTCCCGAAATAATCAAGTTTACGAATTTTTGAAATCCGCCCACAGACACGCCCACAAACTCAAAAAAAAAATTTTTTGGAAAAAATCGAATTTTGAGCTAGAAAGCTGAAGCTTTTATATATGATCTATGACTCCTAAAACTGCTCGGGATAAAAAATTTTCAAAATCCGCCCACTGACACGCCCACAAATAAATAAAATATTTTTTTTATCCCCTATTCTAAGGGTATATTAATTTTTGAAAATCCAAAGTTTGAGCTAGGGAGCTGAAATTTATAATATATACTCTATATGGGCCCTTTTTACTCATGTGTAAATATTTTCAAAATCCGCCCACTGACACGCCCACAATTAATTTTTTTTTTTTTTTTAAATTCAAAGTTTGAGCTAGGAAGCTGAAATTTATAATATATACTCTCTAGGGGCCCTTTATTCTCATGTGTTAATTTTTTTTAAATCCGCCTACTGACACGCCCACAATTAAATAAAACAATTTTATTGAAACACACAAGTTTGAGCTAGGGAGCGTTTTTTTTTATAAAATCCTTTAAATGTTATATAATAAAATATGTAGAGCGTTCTTAACAATTCAACCATACTTAGACTTTTGTCACGCCCACTTATGAGGGATAGGAATAAGAATAGGGTATCCAACAGTTCGCCCAAGCGGACTGTAGCCCGTCCCTATGTTTTTTTAATAAAATTGTTTTATTTAATTGTGAGCGTGTCAAAAGGCGGATTTAAAAAATATTTAAAGATAAGTGTAATGGGCACCTAAAGAGTCTATATTATAAATTTCAGTGCCCTATCTCAAACTTTGACTTTTCAATAAAATTGTTTTATTTAATTGTGGGCGTGCCCAGTGGGCGGATTTTAGAAATTTTATCTCCCGAGCAGTTTTAGGAGTCAAAGATCATATCTATATATAATTTCAGCTTTCTAGCTCAAGTGGGAGTGTCTGTGGTTAAAATTTCAGATCTTTAGGTCCAGTTTAAGGCCGAATTTTTGGCGACAGGCGGACGGACGGACGGACATGGCTAGATGCACATTACTATCGATGCTGATAATAAATATAGTAACTTTTAGGGATATTGCCCGTAATATTAAGATTTGTTACAAACTATGAGTCAAAACTATACCCTTCGAGGTAGGCATGCCGGTCGTAAGAGGCGACTAAAATCCATACTGGGGGTGGTTCCCCACCATGCACTACCCCAGGTGGTTCATAGGGGAGCCTCGGTACGATACGCTCGCTATCCGAGGTTGTAGGGTTATAGCAGAGATGTAAGCGATGTCTGTATGTGAATAGACTATGGTGTACGGTCTTCGCCCATGCAGGCTGCGCTTTACTCGCTGTGAATGCCCTGCCGCGAACCAAACCAAAAAGAAAAGTATGAAGGAACAACCTAAGGTTATGTCTACTCCAGGTGGCACTCGCAACAAGGAAAATCCACCCGTGGTCTTAACGACCGCGGTCGGGGCAAGGATTTTAGAGGCCCCAACCAACATACTACCAACGCCCCCCGTCTGTACAGGCGTTGACTTAGGAGCTGTAAGAACGCTTGCTTCCGAAGACTCCTGGAAAAATGGAGAAAGTAGCGGAGAGGTTCAACCTGATTCGCTTAATTTTCATTCCAAAAGACAGGTAGCTGATTGTTGCGTCGTTGCTGATGAGACCCAGGAAACCGGACAGGTTGAACGGGCTGCAGAAGCGGTACGCACCGGTGGGCTTCTGTCTAAGAGCCAGCGGAAGAGGAAACAGAGGAAGGCAGCAATCGCGCGGCGCAAAGAAACTGAACCAGTTGAAGGCGCAAGCGCTGAGAGCTGCACTACCTCGGCGGCGACGGCTGAGAGATGCAGGTGGGCAGAGGTTACCCCAACCGAAACGCACCAGCGGATTGAAACCAACGGTGCCTCCTCTTCCAAAATCTGGGTGAAACATTTTCTGCAACCAGCAATGCTTGCAGCACCAGTGGACAGAAATTGGCTGTCGCGAAGAAAAACACGGTAATTATATTTACTCAGATTAACCTTCAACATTCGACGGCTGCTACTGCTCTAATCAGCAAGAAGCTTTCCGGGTAGAGTACAAAACCCCACATAACATCCATACAGGAGCCATGGGTGTGGAAAAATCGCATCTGTGGCTTTGGAGGTGTTCGTGGCACCACGATACTCTGTGACGAGCGTTTGAAAGGTCCAGGGCTTGTCTTGCTTTGTCGAACCTTCTCTCAGCGACTAAGCTTTGACAATTTTGTGGCCAAGATTTGGTATGGTCATAAGCTACGAAACGAATGGAGATTGGAAGACCATCGTCGTGGCGTCAGCTTATCTCCCCTATGATTAGGTAGTACCTCCACCACCAAGGGCAATTGCTGAACTCATAGACTATTGCGACACCAGGAAGATGGGCCTAGTCATATGTTGCGATGCCAATGCTCAGAACATTGTTTGGGGGAGCAGCAAATGCAACATTCCTGGATTTCATTCTATCTTACCATCAAAAATGTTGGTTCAGAGCCAACTTTTGTGATGTCAAGAAGACAGGAGGTAATTAACCTAACTTTATCTAATAGATACTTTAACAGTTACCAACTGGAGGGTTTCTTCGGAGGCGTCCTTCTCAGACTATAGATATATCGAATTCCGAATCGAATGCGAAGCCATAACTTTGCAGGAGAGAAGAAATCTCAGAGAAACAAACTGGATACGCTTCAGGAGATTTCCAAGCAGACCACCCGCGCTCTCATGATATGTAGGAGCGATGGATGTACACTGCAATCGTGAGACCAATGATCACATACGGAGCGGTAGCATGGGTGAAACGAAGCAGTCTAGTCACAACGCGAGAGACACTCGGCAAAGTGCAAAGACTGGCGTGCCTGTGCATTACCGGAGCAATGCGTAGCTGCCCCACCGCAGCCATGGAGGTGTTATTGGAATTGACCCATCTATACATCATGGTGATGAACGAGGCAGACAAAACAATCCTTAGGATGGGAAAGGAGGGAATTGGGAGAGGGAAATGCATCGGTTCGAAAGAACACGGTGACTTACTCAAAAAATTCCCATACTTATTGGCATACCTAGGGACGATAGCATCAGGAAATTCAACTTCGAGAAGAATTTCCAGATAAAGCTCAGCAATAAGGAGAACTGGAGCAATGAATCCACAACTTATGGACCGAGCAACCACACAACAAAGTGGTACACGCA
The DNA here is from genome assembly GCA_949715645.1 of Portevinia maculata. Taxonomy (NCBI): domain Eukaryota; kingdom Metazoa; phylum Arthropoda; class Insecta; order Diptera; family Syrphidae; genus Portevinia; species Portevinia maculata. Next base: position 360,690,445 of record OX454525.1, on the reverse strand, counting down.
CGGCTCGAGGACCGAGGAGGGGAACTGTTGCAGGAGTGTTTGGGCCAGGAACTAAGCACTACGAATCCATGGGCAAATGTACCAGCATCTTCCAGGTAGAAATATGTGCCATAGACAGGTGCGCTCGATTCAACCTCGAGAAAAACTACAGGAATTGCAACATAGCAATAATGTCTGACAGCCAAGCAGCCATAAAGGCTTTTGACGCCTACGTTATCAAGTCAAAACTCGTGTGGGAATGCCTACACGGACTGAATAGACTAGGAAAGAATAACAGAATCTCCATCTGCTGGGTACCTGGCCATGTTGGCATTACAGGCAATGAGGCAGCGGACTCTCTGGCAAGAAAAGGGGCAGAGGAACCCTTCATAGGACCTGAACCGTTCTGCGGGATAGGAGAACACACTATACGCGAAGAGTTCAGAAGACTTTAAGAAGAAACAAGGTCCAAAACCTTTCTCAACTTCCAAGGTCTGAGGCAAGCAAAGAAACTCTTAGGAAACTACCACCAAAAGAGATTCAAAGCTTGTATCGGCCTTAACAAAAACAACCTAAGAATACTAACAGGCCTCCTCACGGGGCACTGCAGACTCAAGGAGCACCTCAGGAAAATGGGCATATCGGAGGACGGGCTCTGCAGATTCTGAAGTGAAACCGCCGAAACTCCAGACCACATACTGGAATCCTGTGGGGCACTGGCATACAAAAGGATGAAATATTTGGGCGGGCACCAAATAACAGACAAGGACATACAAACCATGGACCCACAGCTCATTCTCAGATTCATCAAAGAAACTGGACTGGACGCTGTGCTCTAAGGAGTGTGACCTGCCAAGGAAAAAATCAGAGCAATTCCTCGATACGCTTCACAAAAGAAGTATAGAGAGGGCTCTGAAAGAGGTCACGAACCTCTCCGAGGTACAAGCAGGGGACACAATAGACCAATAGGTCGCAGTGTAACATACCCTAACCAATATTATTAGTATTATTATTATTATGTCAATATCATCTTTGGTTCTCGAGATAATCGTAGCGAAACATATTTCCGAACGCACATACAGACATACGCACATACGTATTTGGTATATTTTCTTGAATTTTGGTGTAAAATTGAGAAAACTGAAGAAGATTTTAATATTTTGGTGTATTTGATAAAATATAACGGTATAAAAATTACACCATTGCCTTTTCTGTGCAAAATTTCAACATTTCTGTTCCAATTCAGTGCAAAAAATAAACCGATTAGCAGCTGTGTTTTTTAATATTCCATTAGTGGAGCATAAAAAATCCAATTTTGAAATCAACCAACATGAGATATTTTGTACACCAAATTTTGTAGATAAAATACACTATTTTAAATGAGCAACCATTTTTCGGTGTAAGATTTAAATCCTGTGGAGAATAAATACACTAAACTATACCAATGTCAAATCATATGGCAGCAAAATATTCAGTTCAGCTGCCATTTGCTTACAGTCACCGCGCTTTTTTTTCTTTAGCAAATAAAAAAATGGGTAACTCGAAGTTTAATAATTATTTGAAGTAGTATCGTAGGAAAAAAAAACTTTTTAAAAACATTAAAGAACAGTGTGAAACCCAGCATTCAGCAAAATCGTCAAAATTTGTTTGAAACGACGAACATCAACTTTTATATTCCGGACAAAAACTCAATTGTTCAATATCGCGAGAAAATATTATTTTAAATGAACCTAATATTAAAGTAGAGCCAAATGAAATATTATTAGACTCAATTTCGAACAACGATTTGGATGATAATGATGAAGTTGTGGAAAATATAAATCGGGAAGTGGGACCGTCTTCGGAAGATTGCGTCATTGATGATTTGGACGAACACATTGATTAAATGTCTAAATTGGCTGATTGGGCTGTTAATTATAAAATAACATATTGTGCTTTATCTGAGCTACTTCTTTTATTGCGAAATGAAGGAAAAGCTGAACTGCCGAAAGATGCACGTACGTTGCTCCATACACCACGGAGTGTTGATATACAAACAATGGGATCCGGTTCATTTTGGTACTATGGCATCGAAAACTGTTTACGCATTGCATTTCGTCAATTAAATCAAAATATGGAAGTTCTTCTTAATTTCAATGTTGACGATTATCTCTGTTCCGAAGTAGCAAATTCCAATTTTGGCCAGTTTTAATGAACATAGCCAATATATCTGAAATTAGACCAATGGCCAATGCAAATTTATTTCGATGATGCGAAGCCACCATCTAGCGAGGAGTTTTTGAGACAACATGTTAATGAAATTAATGCTCTAATTTCGAATGGAATCGATTTAGCAAACGGCTCAAAAATATTGATCAAGGTCACTGCGTTTATTGTAGACACACCAGCTCGGGCATTTATCAAATGTAAGTACAAAAGCCAGTTCAACTTCAATTAAATTAATATTGTTGAACTTTGCAGGTATCGATCAGGAAACCATATGAGCTTTTCTAGATTAGATTGTCGACGAAGAACTCATTCTGATTTTATAACAAAACCGATGAGGACCATCATTTATTAAATCCCAGAACGAAGCTATTCTACCACACCCCTCTAAGGAAATTCAAGGCATTGACATGATAAAAAACTTCCCTAGTTTGTTTTGTTTATTAAAATTTTTTTTCAAAATATAAGTTTATATAAAAGAACATCTAGTCCATTGTGTATTTTATTTGGTGTACTTAATACACTCATTGGTTGAATATGCGCCATACTATACACCACGCGCTCAGTTTGGTGTACTTAATACACTCATTGGTTGAATATGCGCCATTCTATACACCACGCGCTCAGTTTGGTGTTCTTAATACACTTTATTTATTGAATATTAGTACCTAAATATATTTATTTTCTTGAATTCCAATGTTAATTATAATTTTGTTTTTGTTTTGAACATTTCTTACACTATTTACAGCAAATTATAAACATACTACAACAAATTACTGGATATATTTTTCACAATGGTGCATTTTTTTATTGCTTGGGGTATATTTTGCACTGTTTCCGGCATAATAAATTTACCAAAACCAGAATATTGGTTATATTTTGTACAATGGTGCATTTCTTTTCTTGTTCTTTGAAATTGGTGGAATATTTTGAACATTTTCCCGCATAATAAATGTACCGAAAGCGGAATTTTGGATATATTTCATACAATGGTGTATTTTTCTTCTTGTTCTTTAAAACGGGTGCATTTTTTCCAAATTCAGGAGTTAGAGTATACGTATACAGGGTGTCCCACAGTGACCGCCGCAGACAAAAGCCATTTTAATTTAACAAAATAATACGTTCGATAGTTAATTTTGGGAAAATCGTTAATCGCATAGAAAAAAGCTGCATGGGGGAAAGAAAATCTTACCTGTTCTTGTTTTAATAAAAAAGAACCAAAAAATTAAGAATAGTCGGCTTCAGTTTTGCCAAGTTAAAGCCAGTTAAAATATCGGTCTCAAAAATGGACGACATTTTTAAATAGAGGATTAACCTGCAAATATTCGTATGATTTTTTTTTCACCAGTTAGGTATTTTCTAAGAGCACGTCCTTAACGGGGAATCGAAAAAGAGCATCGACTTTAGATATGCCTTTTTTTTGCGAACTGCTTTGTCGTATCATTTACCATCTTCAGTTTATAGGTATTAGGTACTCAATGTAATCTGTTGCCTTTTCGATGTAAATATTTCTATGCGATTAAAGATTATCCCACAATTTACTATCAAAAGTATTATACATATATTGCTAAATTAAAATGAATTCCTTGTTTGTAGCTAAATAAGCTACAACCTAAAAATTGGAAAAATGGGTTTAAATGAAATAATTGTAAAAATCATAAAAATTGTTTTAATTCAAAAAGGAAATAAACCCGAATAAATTACCTACTTCATAAGTTGCGGCGGTTACTTTGAGACACAATGTATTTTGGACGACGGCCATATTTTTCAAGAAATATTAACCCTTACAGGTCCATAGGGTTACCAAAGATAAATGAAAGCATTTAGTTAGTTTAAATAGTTTATTTGAACATGAAAAAAATATAAAATACAAAAAAATAACACAAAATTTAGTAGTTTCTTAGAATTTTTTTGGGAAATATTTTTCCCTATAGTCGTTATAGGTAACCTTTAATTTTTAAACATGATATTCAGCAAAACAATTTAGATTGCTTGTAAAAGAAAGGTGAACATTACATATAACACATATATTGTGTGTACGATTTTCTATGCGTTTCTTAGCACAATTTACGCATCTTTTAAGCCTGTCGCTCTTTTGCATATTATGTGCAGGTAGACTGATCTTCAAACCTATGCGGTTTTTCGTCTTCGCTACAACAGTGGGTCTAAATCGTTGTCTGCAGGTGAAATCACTTATCAAACTTCGAGCTACATGTTGGCGGAACTCTAGGCTGCTAAGCAAAGTTCCCTCGGGCCGTTGAGCACAATGCAGTTTTACATAAACTGTATAGGCATTATTCATTGCTATGTCCATTAGATCAAAAAACAAACGCAAATAGTATTTGACTTTTTCCTTTCGATTCAGTTCGTAGCACACTATGCGTTGGTCCATGAGATCGACACCTCCCATGTTTTTATTATAGAAAATAACAACTTCAGGGCAAGTTACCTTCAACTTGTGTACTGATCCAGCTTGCCTTCTTTACACGTTTGATGTTGTTATAGGAGACAAAAAGTTTGTCAACATGTGAACAGGTTTATTTTCCATCCACTTGATGAAAGATATTCCTTGAAAGCTCACATGGTCTATGTCCGCTTTTTTCATATTTCTATCTGATTATAATGATTTTGGAACATTTTTCCTGTTAGTGCGAACAGTTCCACATGCTTTTACGTTGCGTTTTTTCAGTTCGTGTTGTAAAAGAGGTGAATTAAAAAAGTTGTCAAAATATTTTCCGCAGCCTAGCCCGTTCAGTGATTCGGCCAATGAAGCACGACAGATTCATCTAAACCCACTTCGGTGTTTGTCTTCTTTCCTGTATATAAATCGAACTGAAACAGGTATCCAGTCGATGATTCGGTCCGACACCACATTTTGAACCCCCACTTTATAGGCTTATTTTTTATATATTGCTTCATAGCAATATGACCCTTAAATTTTACCATATGTTCGTCAATAGCCTGTGTTTTCGAATTGTTCATACAGTCTTGAAAAACGGAGTTGAAATGTATCATAACGGGTCTGATTTTGTAGGCTCTATCAAAAAATACAGTCGATCTCTGAGCCACATTATTATTATCACAAAAGTGTAGGTTTTGTCGTATGTCCTCAAATCTTGTCCTTGGCATGACATTTGCTATAAAGGGGACACCCATATCTTGGTCAGTTGACCAATAACTTCTAAACGTTGGCAGCACATAGTATCCCATTACGTAATTCATGCCTAAAAACGCTTTCATTTCCTCTCGGTAGTCAATAAAACATCTCCCATTCTGTTCCGCGTAACGTATTGATTCGGGAATAATAATATTAGACACCATATCATCTAACTTTGTAGCTTTCATGAAAATGTCCATTGGAGTTAGCATTCTACCTTGTTCGTTCAAAATATATTTATGCGTCCAAATTCATACTCACTTTCTGAAAATGTATGAGATACATAACGTTTAGCCCATTTGAAATCAGGAATATCTATGGCTTGTATATCAACATATGAATTTGAAGTGTCATTCTGGCTAATTCCCGGCCTGGAGTCTTCAATTTCCACCGTAGAAACTCCGCTTTCAATATCCTGGGCTATAAATTCCTGGTCCTCTTTATCTAATTGCATGTCATCCCCAAGTATTTGAACTATTTCATCTTCTTGCAAAATGAATTCTCTGCATCTTCTTCTAGCCATTTTTGTGAATGTTGACGACCACTGGGAAAAATATTTCCCTTTCAGTATTTTGTTCGATTTCAATACTTATTTAGGTTTTTATGTAAAACATTTTTTGTTATATTATAATTTACTTACCAAATTGAATAAAGAAACTACAAAAACACACTAATAGCAACAACAAAATTAAATACCAAACTTTAAGCTTTCATAGAAATACTCGCAAAAACCTTTGTTATAACTATCTATAATTTTGACAGCTACACTAGTCGATGGCTACTATATTATATTCAAAAACACGGTAAATGCGCTTGAATTAAACTGTGTTACTTAAAAACCAAGCAATCGGTATTTTTTATTCAAACTTAATAAAAAGAAAATTGGGGAAATATATTTCCCATGGACCTGAAAGGGTTGAACAAATTAAATATTAAATGAAAACAATGATTAAATATTTTAATTTTATAGCGACTTAATTATATACCGTATTTGGTTAATAATAAAAAAGTTAAAAACGACCCAACAAATTTTAGGTTTCGAATAAATAATTTTCACGAATCGTTTTAGAAATTATTAATTAATGGATATTTACGAGGCGCTCAATTTTTAGACGGGGTAGGACCAAAAATCATTCGGCAGAATATGCTTCGTTTTTAAATTAGGTACTCGCATTCATACTAATTCATGATTTTCTTGCGTCCATATCATGCAGGTGAATAATTAGAATCATAGAAACAATTACAAATCATTCAGATACATTTCCGATCAGAAAGTAAACTTCGGTGTAAAATTTAAATCTTTCCAATTTAAAAAAATAAACCTCGGTGTAAATATTATTTCAAAATAAATTCTATGTTTCAGATTTTGGCACGCTAATAGTATATTTTATTCATCGAATCAACGTGTATTTTTCACACTCATGGGAATAATTTTACACCAAAATGTGGTGTAAATTATTTACCATCGAGGTGTATGATTTAAACCAATTATTCGTTTATTATTTACACTTCCGGAGGATATTATGTTCTAGTAACCACACCGAAAAAAACGACATACCAATTTTATTATTTTATTAATATCCAATAGCATATCATATCAATTTCTCAAAAAATGATATGAAAGATTGTATTCATGAAAATTAAAATATTAGATCAATATGTATATGGTAAGGTAGATATTAAAATATAAAAAAATTAAAATTATTTTCTATATTGTAATATCAAATAATAATATCAAAATTTTGTTTGTATTTAACCATATTTCTACAATTTTAATATCATATTAACGCTATTACAATATTAACTTGATGTACAAAAGGCTGTGAATTAAGATTATTTTGATATCTTAAAATATCAACATGATTGCGTTCTCTAAACTATATTATTCTAAATTATATTATCAGTCGGGCGCAGTGGCTCAATGGTTAGTGTGTCGGACTGCTAATCGAAAGGTCCCCGGTTCAATTCCCGCCGGGGCCAAGTAACATCTTGAGTTTTTTTCAAATGCCCCACCTCTTGCGAACGTCTGACAAACATCCAAGAGTATCAATTGTTATGAGAAGCTTCTCAAATTTGCCGTTCGGACTCGGCGTAAAATTGTAGATCCCTTCCACTTCGCAAAGAAAAAAAAAGAAAAAATTAGCATCAACAATATCAGTTTTTGCGTATCAGTTTGGCATTTATATATGTAAAATTTAAATTAAGAAATGTTAAAACGACTAGCACAATTTATGTACCGAAAATCGGTATAATTTGTGAATATCCGGTGTAAATTATAAACGACAACGCGGTATTATATACACCGAATTGAAATTAATTCTACAAAAACTGCACTCAAAAGTGGCATATTTTTTATATTTAAAATGTATATCACGAAAGTGCAAAAAATACACCAAATATTTTGGTGTATTTTGGACGTTTGTGCTACTTGAGTAACCACCATCAACTGTAAGTGGCGTTGTTTCTGCTCTTTTCTAAAACATCTGGTTTTCGGTTAAAATGGAAATTGTTTTTAGACGTATACATATATATTCAAGAAAGTAAACCTCGAATTTATTATTCGCGTACAATCAATCTAATTTCTACTTTTCAAATCTTTTTCCCTTTCTAATATCCATCCACCGTGAGCGAATGAGTGTGGGGGTGGTAAATTTATTTAATTTCCGCACCTTAGCTTTGACATTGGTTCGGACACCCACTGGTTGTCGTTTCATTAAAGACTTCGAATTTCGAAGACTTTATCTTCACTCTTTATGTTCACTCTTCTGCTGACATATTTATCTTCACATGTAGTTTGCTATTGTTTAAGGTTTTAAATTTTGCTGAGATGGGTATATACTTCCCAATAAGACGCGTCTATTATTTCGTATCTTGACACCCCGCTTAGCTTATTAAAGCGTTTCTGACCAATTAATATATTCGCTTTATTGCTCTAAAGTTGGTTTTGCAAATGAAAATTCGCCTTCTAAATGGTGGGATCATTCTTAGCTACGGACCCTATAAAGATTCAACATTTATCGTTAGTTTCAAGCCTATTGGCAAGATTTCAATGTCCACCCATTGCTTTTCATGTTACAACTTAACCTGTCATCTTCTCAATCGAACAGAATATCAACTCTTCCTTGAGGAAGAAACAAATCCCGAAACCCACTTGCTGGGTGTAACATTCAATCACTACTCAACTTATGTCGTATACATCAAGTTGCATGGAAACCCTCAAAAGGCGGAAGCAAGATGCGGCGCTAGATAAACCTCAAACATCCCTCATCCAAGAACCAGGCCAGTATTTAAAAATGTCCACATTTTACCCATGAATGACTTCAAGCGTTCACAGTCAAATGTAGATATTTCTCGTGTCCCCTTCAGACAAAACCCATGTTCAGAGCTACCCAAAACGGTTTTGTCATTTCGCTTACATGGCGGGCAAGTTCAAGACTTTTGCTATCTTCCGTGGCACGGCAAACAAAGAAAAATAAGAAATAAAAAATCAATTTTCAACGACAACAACCCAACCATAGAGGGGCGCATCGATTAAATGGCGCGGTAATTAATGTCTCATAATTAGACATAATGTTCAACATGAGTCCTTTCCATTTTGGCCAGAAGCAAGCAGGAACAAAAAACAACACAAACATAATCACAACCTCCGGCACAGGATTTTGCACTGCAATGTCACATATAGATGCAGCAGCAACTCACACATGCTCCACCGTCAATAGGTAGATGCACCACCAAACCAAATGAACAACGCCACCGTCGCGTTCATGTCCAGCACGTTACTTTGTCCGATAAGCATCTTGACAACTTGTAATAGTCATTAAGATCGTGGAGCCCGATAATGTTTGTATCTATTAATTTCGTTGTGCTGCTCTAGCATCTGCAAGGAGGCGAAGCGGTGCTGCCTGCGACGATCGGCCATCGTTGGACTTGGAACTGCTGCTGCTGCATGGAGGCACCTCATATAAATTTGTGCTGCTTGCACCTGTCCAATGCGAGAAATTGTGACACATTGATCGCAACGGACACTTATGCGGTGTAAGTGCTGTGCATATAGCATAGGTACACACATACGGCAAGAAAAAAGAAGAAGAGAATACCCTCTTGGGGCACCCAAGTTTGGATCAAAGCTTCCAGCGCTACCACCTGGAAGCTGCGAAAGTGATTCCTATCCGATTACGACGTAAGCGCAGCGGTGCAATTTTAATGTGAAGGCTCTCTTATAAATAACCATCAGTGCGAAGCACATTATGCCGTTACAGGAGTAATTAATATTTAACGACGTTTGTTTAGGCTCGTAAATCTATCCTAATGGCCCCCACCCGCGACACGGAGTGGGGTAATGTGTGAGTGTGACACGATACCAGGCCTCAAGGCCAATATTCAGATCTCAGACAAAAGTGAAATGAGGTCCTATAAGAGGGGGTTTCTAGTTTTGAATGCACGACCGCATATGGCTTCTTGAATTAATGACAGCCGGGCAGCAGCAGTAGCCTGCTGTTTTCGCTGCAACGTAATTCGAGAATTTTAATGTCGTATTCGCATTCGATAAAGATGGTGATATACTTCCAATATACTATTGCTGTGGACCAATTTAACTGCAGATCTGAGGAGCGCTTAAGAGAAGCAAGTTCCGCTTCCTGAATAATTATATACCTATTTCAAAAGAAGGCCGGTGGTAGTTGATCAAAGAATTTAAATTCTTTGTATTCCACTGTACGCCCGACTATAGGCTTGAGGTTGAACTAATGCGCATTCCTAGCATGACGGGTATTGCGGTTTGAAACGTTCTAAGGATCGTTCTGTCTATTTTGTTTGAGCACTTATGGTGGAAATACCGATAGAACAACGAAAGGCAGGAGACATTGCGACGATGATTAAGAGAGTCGAGTTTTATCGCGCGATTTTTAATTCTGTCGAGTAGCTCCAAATATGTTATCGGTGCATGGGACCAGATATGAGCGTTATACTCAAGCTTTGGGCGGATAAACGCTCTATAAAATGTAGCCAGATCAGAGGAGGTGAAATATGTCCAGCATCGCTTAAGGAAGCCTAGACATATCGCAGCGTTTTTGGCAACATCGATCTATCGACCGGAGGTTGTAATTAACGCACATACCGAGAATGGAAAGCCCTTCGGTTTTAGCCCTGCAAGTACCATTCATGGATTATAGCAAAATATTCGGTCTTCGCTTTACTGACAAAAGACAGCATTGCGTTTTGGAGCCATTGAATTCCACGCTATTGGTTGTACCCCACTAAAGTATGCTATCAAGGTCGGAATTCAATGAGCTGAACATATGTTGCCGCTCCAGTTCCACGCAAGATGACGAGGGACGTGAGCCTAGAAAAGCATATGAAAAGCTGAAGGTACTGTCAGCAGCGAAGAAATGAATTAGATTAGAAGTAACAGACAGGAGATCATTAATAAAAACGAGAAAGAGAGTCCGACACAAAATAGAGCCTTGGGGAACACCAGCATTTATTTGGTTGATTGAAGACTTGAAGCCATCCAAAATACCTTGAATTGAATCATTGAAGAATAGTTCCATCGATTCCAAATGCACGCATTTTCGACAAAAGAGCTTGATGACAAACTCTGTCAATAATATCTGTGAAATATCAAGCGCAACAATCTTTCTTTCACCACCATGGTGAAGAGATTGGTTCCACTTTTTCGTTAGATATGTCATCAAATCACCAGTAGAACTGATGCTGCGAAAACCGTACTGCCGGTCACTAAGAAGTTTTCGGGATTCCATATATTTCATAACCTGACGGTTACAGGGGGAAGATAAAGCACAACCTGGGAGCGTTGAGCTAGCTGCAAGGTGAGCAGCAAGCATGTTGACATTTTTCTAATGAGCTGACAGCTGGAGGGCCATTATAAATGAGTATCGGGATAGAAACGAATCCGAATTTTATGTTTATGTTTTTAACAAACGACCAAAAGTTTTTACTACCCGTGGGAATTTGCATTATTTTTTGCCTCAACTTTTCGTCGTAGGAGGATTTGGCACAAGTATTGTGGGCATGCAGTAATTTCTGAATCTATTGAACTTTTTTCGCCTTTCCTCAGATGTCCTTATATGACCGAAAGCTTACCTCTTTCAACCTGTTAGTCTCTTTGCAGCCCGAGTCTCACCGCGCGTTTACCTTGGGTTTGATACTTTTTATCCTATTAGGGATGAAAGATTTCATGCCCAGATGAATTATATTTGTAACCATATCGCAGCAGCATCCACGTCGCTGTTGCGGAAGCGCAGCGACCAGTTAAAACTCTTAAAGAAACCGTTTAGTTTATCCCAATTGGCGTTCTTGTATTGCCATACGGTTCTTTTGGGAGTTTGCTCTTTAACTATGTAGTTGGAGTACGAGAAATTCGCTTATATGACACAATGGTCTGACGAACCTCATTTCCAAGCTCAGTCAAATTATTTGCCTCAGCAAAGATCTCAACATACATTATATCCGGTATTGTCTGACCAGAATGTCGAAGCCAACTTGAATTGTGTATATTGAAATCGCCCTTAATGACGATTTCAGTACGAGGATGAAGGGTCACAATTCTTCTAATTTAATCAGAAAACTCATTAAAATTAGAATTGGGACCCAGATTAGGGCTTCTGTAAATGAAACAGAGGGTGACTAATCGCCTACGGACGTGCAATTTCAACCAATAAAATTAAATTCCAGATTGGAACATTGGCCGTTTTGTGGTTGAAGCTGGTAGGCTACATCACTACGGAATAAATGGCGAGATCGCGATGAGAAACGAATAATGGCACCAAGTTATAACCAGGAAGACCAAATCTGTTGAATCAGAATCAACGCCTACCTGTGTTTCACTTGGTAAGACGTGGACGTGGACAAAAAGATTTGCCCTTAGCCTATGAATCCTACTCATTGACATTAAAAAAGACCGAGCGGTGAAATGGAGATCATACATTAGTTTTCCAAAACAAATCACCGCAGGTGCTATACACATATTTCAATTTTTCAATTTCAATTTATTCTTATTAAACAAAGAGGTTTGTACATTAAGATTTGTATCTTTTATAGCACTTATAACTTTACAGTCAGAGAGATTTTGATAACTACTTAAAACTAAAAACAATATAACATAACCTGCAACGGAAGAAATAGATGGAAAATAGAAGGGAATGGGTGTAAATAGAATAGGAAATGGGGAGAAATGGGAGAGATCGGCAAAAGGAATTTATTGACGTGATGAGGTTGTGGAGAAGTAGAGGAGGACTGCATTTTTAAAGTTAGAAGTACTATAGATTGTCTTGATTCGTGAGGACAATGAGTTCCATAGTTTAACAGTGTGAATGAAAAATAAACGAGACGAGTTTAAATAACGGTAGATTTATGTTAAAAGTCCTTCCAGAGCGAGAAAAGTTAAGTTTATTGAATAAATACGAAGGTGATTGATTTTTAATGATTTTATGTAAGAATACACAGTTTCTCGCATTCATGTATTGTTGAAGAGTGCAACCAAGTAGGCTTCTGGAGTGTTCGGAAATATGATCGTATCTACGAATGTCATAAATGTATCGCACAGCAGCATTGAAGGCTACTTGAAGCTTCCTCTGGGATAAAGAGTCGAGGGAGCAATAAACCACCTCAGCGTATGTTAGCATGAGCAATATTAAGGTTAAGACCAGCCTTCGTCGAACTTCGGGCGGCGTGAAGCTAGCACTAAGCCAAAGCTTGCGAAGCCATTCGTAGATACGTCCAATCACGACATTGGTGTGATTGTATCCGCATAATTTTCTATTGATTACATAGCCCAGACTAGTAGCTGTTACTGCAGAATTCAGCTTACAGTTCGAGAGCCATAAATCAGGTAGATTATTGGTGTCAATGGTCTTATAGTAGGAGAGCTAGTGGACCATCCGAGTAACGGTATGTCTGTAAGGCTAGAAATTCTTATGGTGATAAGTCATAGCTTGCTAAGTACAATAACCATCACCTGGCACGCGTCAACCCTGCACGTCAACCCCTATATTTTTGAAAGTGTAGCAAATATTTGAAAAAAAAACTTTTTCCTGTAAGCTTGAAATTTTTATAATATTTTGTTTATTCGTTATAAAATTTGAAAAAAAAATTGACAGGCGTTTTCGATAAGCACAAGTACCTGACAGGTGAACCTAAAGGTGTATTATGTATAGATTAAAATAAACTTTATTCTGTAAAGTTGAAATTTATAGACGTGTTTCTTTAAGCGATTTAAAGTTAGTTGGTACAATGACAGGCGGTTCTGGCTAGCATAAGTCTTTGACAGGCGAGGGGAAAGATGCTATGGGAGTGCGAGTAAGAGGCGTAGCATGAAAACTCATATCGTTGATGCAAATTACATTAAGTAAAAATAGAAATTATGGGTAAAATGTATTTTATTAGTTGTAACATAATGTACATAAGACTTTTAAATTAATCTTCATCATCATCTGATATGTCATCATTACTTTCTTGGTCATCATATGATTCTTCATTGCTGATCTTATCATCTAAAAAGAAAAAAAGTTTTAATACGTTAACAATAACATTAAATCTCGGATCTTAAGAATTTGTGTATTACCTTTAATGTGTTCTTCAGATTGACTTGACTCATTCTCAGCAGTATCATTAGGCTGTTGTAATAATATATCGTAGATGGAAGAAGGAACTGTATTCCACTCAAACCAATTAAAATCATAGCTTCCATCGATTAAGTTCCAACCATTATCTTCAGGTTTAAGAATAGTTGGCACTTTAAAGTGACTATTTCTCCAAATATTTGTAATATATACAGACCGCAATAATTGTTGTTGCAGTTCCCGTTGGCATGGAGGTAAATTTGAGGAATCATATCTAATCAGTTTTTTCTTCAACACCTCAGTACCACTTGTTTTATATGTGGCAATAAACTTTTCATATCGTGCTTCATTTAAATTGGCAGATCTCATCCCGTACAGTTCACAGACGAACTTTTTGAGTATTGGAAAAACTTCATATTTTTTCTCTATTATTTCAGCATTTCCTAATGCTGCAAATGCCTTCTGAAATCGAATATTTTTTTGTAATAATCGACCAGGTTTCTTTTTGCCTCTTTTCACAAAACATGGATTAAAATCACATCCGGTTAATGCATGAAAACCAGGTAAACTTTGGCATAAAAGGGGTCCTAATTTTATATATAATTGTGAAATTTTAATCCATTTTTATAAATTGATCTTGCCATATACCATAAAGATTTTTAAATTATTGTTGCAGAGGTGACCCATGTTTCTAAGCATTATTATTAAAATGTCTGTGTCGGATGCTTTTATTAAAACATTGGATATATCGTTGTCCATTTGGCATATGTGATGTATCTACTATTTTCGTATCAGCTTCTTCATGATGCTGGCACGGTAAGTTATCATTAATATTTGAGATCACACAGTTGTTATGGGCTCTATAAATATGACATTCTCTATAATCTAAATTGATAATGGTATTCCCAATAAATTCAGCCATTTCGCTTGTCCTCCAATGCATAATCAAAAAATCTACAAACGCTTTTTGAATTACGGCGTTCTTTAATAAAATCAACTGGTGTTCTGGACCAGTAATCAAATATTGGTTGTTACGTACCTACTTCGTGTCTTTGGTTTCGTTCATAATCTGAGACGGCGAAAAATACTGATCGAAAATTATATCTACTCGTGGAGCATGTGTTGCCTTTAAAACGCACATGATTTTTTTAGAAATATTACCAAATGTTTTTGGAATGTTTTTCATTGTATGCAGTAAATAAAACGCATCAAAAATAACAGCATCGAACCGTTCTGGTATTTCGTCATTAGGAGTATTTGCTTGTAAAGCTTCAATCATTGCTGATTTTGCAGTTTTATCTAATTAAACACGACTTCACGTAAATAAATCGTTGTTAAAACTGACGAAATTTTTCGTTTCAAATCTTCCAACAAACGCAAGTACACGACCCTCCAATTTTATCGTTAGACTGCGTTCACGTAACGACTCTTACCCTCACTCCCATAGCATCTTTCCTCTCGCCTGTCAAGAACTTATGCTAGCCAGAACCGCCTGTCATTGTACGAGTACCAACTTACTTTAAATCGCTTAAAGAAAAACGTCTATAAATTTCAAATTTACAGAATAAAGTTTATTTTAATCTATACATAATACACCTTTAGGTTCACCTGTCAGGTACTTGTGCTTATCGAAAACGCCTGTCAATTTTTTTTCAAATTTTATAACGAATAAACAAAATGTTATAAAAATTTCAAACTTACAGGAAAAAGTTTTTTTTTTCAAATATTTGCTACACTTTCAAAAATATAGGGGTTGATGACGTGCAGGGCTGAGGCGTGCCAGGTGATGGTTCTTGTACTTAGCAAGCTATGACTCATCACCATAAGAATTTCTAGCCTTTCTATACCGTTACTCGGATGGTCCACTAGCTCTTGGACTATTATTAGAGATCGGAATGAACTGCAGGTGGCAATGGGGCAGTAGTAGTGTATTCGCTTACGGAATGGAAGGTCGTGCGTTCGAATCCCGGCCAAGTCCATTACTTTATACCGAATACATGAAATCGTAATCTCCCTAAGTAACTTAGACACCACCCGAGGAGAAAAACCCTACAACTGCACCCAAACACTTCTTTCCTATCTCTCTATTCTTTCTAAAACCAAGTAGCTTACAATGTGTTCTTAGCATTATAAGGGTACTGTAACAACAGAAAAAATCCTTTTAGCTTAAGCTAAATTATTAAAAAAAAAAAAAAAAAAAAACTGCGATTTAGCTGGATTGAGTGATAGACCATTCACCTCAGCCCAATTGTGGATTTTCTCTAGATCCTCGTTCAGTCGGGAACCAAGGACATTAAACCATTCATTGATAGAGCTAAATGGAGCTGCACATCATCTGCATAGAGTTGCACAGCTGCATGATTACATACGGACGGTAGGTCATTTATAAATAAACAAAACAAAATCGGTCCTAGTATCGATACAAGAAAGAACTCGTTGCAGCCTGCCAGAAAGGAAGCTACGAATGAGTTGCCCAGCCCTATAACTAAAACCAAACAGATTTTTTAACTTCCAGCAGAGGACATCATGATTAACCTTGTCAAATGCTTTCGAAAAGTATAGCAAGCATAGAATAGTGACGTATCCTTTGTCAAAATCTTTTCCTATTTCATCAATAATGTTAACCATTGCCGTAGAGCAACTATGGTTGGCCCGAAAACCGGACTGGTGTGGGTTAGGCAGCCGATGAAGCGACAGGTGTTTTTGTATTTGGTTTGCAATCAGTTTCTCGAAGACCTTAGATAAGCACGGTAAAATACTAATTGGCCTAAAATCGCCAACAGAGCGCGGATTGGTAAAACTCTTGCTATTTTCCACGGATGGGGCAAGGTCGAAGTTGTTATACAGTGGTTAATAATATGAGTTAAATGAGTAACAATCTGGGGTAAAATTAGTTTGATAAAACGGATTGGTATCAGTGGCGTGGCGTGGATAATCTTTTAAAATTAGACGTTGAAAAATTTAGTCACCTATAAAAATAAAAATCTTTAAAACCTGAAATAAAATAATTTTTAATGGGGATATTGTATCTACATAATATGCATTCCACATTGACTTAGCAAAAATATTCTAGCCACATTTTTTATACTTCAAGACATTAATATTTCAATCAACAATGAGCTTAAAGCATAACAAAAGTGGCTTCAAAAGATGCCGGTCTTGACAGACGCATGATACAATAACTTAAAAAAATTCAGCATAATGTGGATAGTAATTTTAAAATAAGAAAATTCAGAAGAATTATATGGATAATTCTTTATATTTGTTAAAATATAAAAACGATACAAATAATAATGTCAGCAATAAAAATAAATCAAAATTAAAAACAGCTAAAATTCACACACTTAAAAAAAAAAAGTGAAAAGTTTTGTTAAAATATTAGTTCTTTATAATTATTTGTATTCTAATGCTATTCGACGATCTTTTTTGATAAACTCTGCCAATACCCTTTCATAGAAGTTTGGTCTATTTTTAATTTTAAAAAGAAGTCTTCTTTCTATCGATATGAGGGCTAAATCAGAGAGCCTATCCTCGCCCTGTGAGTTTCTTAAATAAGTATGAATTCTTTTTAAAGCAGAAAAAGACCTCTCAACGGAGGCGACGGAAATGGGAAGTGTTAAAAGTAAACTACTTAAGTTTAAGACTTGAGGGAACACTTCTTTCAATGCTTCACTATTCAAATGGTTGTGAAGGTCGAGAACCTCAAACTGCCGAAGTGACGACGAAGAATATAAAACATTAAGTTCATTTTTTAATGCCGTGAAGTCAAAAATTCTAGGAAAAAACTTAATTAGGGAAGATATTTTTACATCTGGACTGGAACGAGAAAAAGTGTCATACTTCAAATTATTTAGTAAATCCAAAAATGTAAGATTACTAAATGATTTATATCTGGCATTTATTTGGCTAACTATATTGTCTTTAATTTCAACAAAAAGGCGCTTATAATTCGTCTTCAAATCGAAGTCAAGCAACCTGCGTTTACGTGGAGGTTCGATGCAATCATTTACGCTGTCATAAATAACTTCAAACATATTTAAAAAGTCAGAGCTTATCCATGACTCAAAACGTTCAATTTCTTGCTTGGCATAACTAACGTCTATTTGTTTTTTTTGAATTAAATTAAATAATACATCGGTCTTTGCAAATATTTCAGAAAGGGTATGAAGCAAAAAACAGAATTCCTTGCTCTCTAATTTATTTAATAAACTTTCTGCCATCGAAAGTGTGTCAGTATCCCATTCCCTAGAGTCATTAATTATTTTACTAAAAGTTTCAATTATATCTATTCTACAGTTAAAGATTACGTTTATTATACTTGAATGATAATGCCATCGAGTTTCCGATACTCCTGGCATGCGTCGATTGGAAATTTGTTTTAAAAGATTGGACCGCTTTGTGGATTTATTAAAAAATCGAACGATGCTATTAGTATAGCCAAAAAATAGTTTAAGTTCTGCTATGTTTTCTAGAGATCGGGATAGTACTAAATTTAAAACATGTGCATAACAAGGAATAAAATTTGCCATCGGGCATTCATCAAGGACCTTCTTTTGAACACCACCCCCCTCGCCGGACATAACTGCGGCACCATCGTAGGATTGTCCTATTAACTTTTCCTTGCAGTCGTATGTTTCAAGAATTTTAAATATATGATTGGATAACTCATTTGCATTACGACTTGCGCTAACGTCAAAAAATCCAAGAAATCTTTCTTGTATACCATCCTCTGACAAGTACCGAAATATGGCACTCAGTTGTTCCCTATGTCTCAAATCTGGTGTTTCGTCGATCATAATCGACACGAACCGAGCATCCTTGATTTCCGTTTTAATTTCGGATTTAATAACCGCCGCGATACTATGTATCAAATCGTTTTGAATATCGTTGGATAAACCTGAAAAAATTGGATTGTGTGTACTTGAACACTGCTCTCAATGGGATTCCAATAAAGTGTCATATTTAGATAAAAAATAAACCGCTTCGACATAATTGCCACGATTATCTGAGCTAGACCTTTCATCATGACCGCGAAATGCTAACTCCTGTCTGCCTAATAAAATGACCGTGTCAATAAAACGTTCCATTAGTTTCCGATTTTTATCTACTTTTTTATTATGAACAACGAAAGAATTTCCTAAAGAAGTTTCAATGCGATTCGTGCCGAATTCGTGTAGGGATAAACAACAACGAATATGTTTTTCTGTCTTAATATGTTTCTTCGAAGAATTAACTAAATTATTTATATCAGTGAAACCCGTTCGGCTCCAAACACTGGCGGAGTTTGAAAAAAGAAGACAAGGAAAACAAAACATTTTATTAAGCTTGCAACTCCCAGTTAGCCACTTATATTTTTGGTATAAGGAAACATTAAAATGTGTCACAAAACCATCTCTCCTTTGGTAATTAATATTTATAAAAGGCATAGAGCGCCCTACGTCTATAACTTTTTTTTTATCAAGAAAAGATAGCTTACTAAAACTATTTGAATCCTCCAGGAGGAAATCAGTTAAACAGCAATCTACACTAATCAAAGACATTTCCAAAAAAAAATATAAAACTGCACTAAAATTAAGAAGCTAAAATGTTTTTATCAGTAAGTTGGTAATAAAAGAAACTAAAAAATTACACATTAACCTTCACTTTCACTTTCACATCTAACTTTTCACTATTTTAATTTAAGATTTTATCAAATTGGCTTTACAAAACACTAGATTTTTTCAAGTTATTGCACTTGTGCAACGCAGTCTGTCAACTTCCAACTGATTCTAAATTAAAATTTGAATTCCGGCTTAAAAAAAAAACAAGTGTCGGTATTTTATTTGACATGAACTTCTCTTAAGCGATATGCTGAATTTACTCTGCTGACAAATTGCCATAATATTCTACCATATTTTATTTCATAAGACAAAAGTATAACAATAAATTTGTAAAAACATCGAAGCATTAACTATCACAAGAGAGAAAAATGAAAGCTCAACTTCTTACATCAACACGCATATCAATATCAACATCAAATTCAAAATCAAGAATCAACCCACATAACACATTCAGATATTATGTCATAAGAAAAAAGAAATAAGTCAAAGAACACCGTGGTATTAGACACAATGTTGCAAAAAAAACGAGTCAAACGTAGCACCTGCATTCCTGCAACATGTTGATATCTTCCGATTGAAACGCAATGCTAATCGCAAAAGGGAGAATGAAATGAAACAATTCCAAGTATTCAGCGTGAGATTTGGTTTATAAGACGAAATGTAGCGTCTTTTTCTTTGAATATAAAAGCGGGTGTTGAACAAAGAGGATCGGAACCGCAATGCTTGTAGAAGAAAGGGATATAAAAGAAGTAAATAAGACGGAAAAATATTTTTTATTCTATTATAGAGAGCAGCGGTAGTTGAAAACTTTTTACTAAGAGTATTTTTGTGACTCTTCGTTGGTTTGTTGTTTGTGATTTGTGGATTGTGGAATGTGGTTGAATCTTGATTCTTGAATGAAGTATGAAGATACAGACGAGAGGTAGAATGAAAATATTAAACTTATTCGATAGCTTATGTGTGAGTGTGTGTGTAGATTTTATTTTATAATTAAAATACGGGACGGGTTTCATTTTTCATATATTTATTTGGCAGGTAGTGCTTACTTTTGGTGGATTTTTAAAAGGGAAGACGGTAGGAATCGTGTTATATGGACGCCACGCCACTGATTGGTATACCATCCTCACCAGAAGAGTTAGACTTGATGGCAGTTACACAAGCAGTGACATCATTTTCTGTTACCACCTCACAGTCATCGAAAGTTGGAACCGACTCCACAGAGTTTACACCCAAATCGAAGTTTACTATACTAGTACCAGAGTCAAGGAAAAAATCATTGAGCACATCAGGATCAAAGTTGCACTTTGCATCATTCCGATACCTGGATTTAGTCTACAAACAAAACGACACGACCCACACGACCCACTTGCCTGTAGGCGATGGCTATCCCCGCTAAAGTTACCGTATATAGGATAAATTGTTGTTGTATTTTACATGCAAATTTCAAATTATCCCTATATCCGCGTGCAAAAGAACACGGCTAATAATCATCCAAATCGAGCCCGTACCGTGCGTACAGAAGAAGCCATCGTCGCTGTAGACGTGAGTATGAGAGAGCACCCGAACTCGGTCCCCACCTCTTGCCCCACCACTGTCCCACCTCTTGCGAACGTCTGACAAACATCCAAGAGTATCAATTGTCATGAGAAGCTTCTCAAATTTGCCGGTCGGATTCGGCGTAAAATTGAAGGTCTCTTCCACTTCGCAAAGAAAGTGGTTGGAGAAGCTAGGATTTAGGCCCTCTATGGGCCGTTAATGCCTAATATTTATCTTTTTAATTCATTAGTGTTAAAATATTGCAGGGTTAAAATGTATGCCGATGACGCTCAGCTGCACTTAAGCTATCCATTTTGTCTAGTTCAGGACGCCACTCGGCGAATGAATGAAGACCTCAATTCTGTAGTCAAATGGTCGAGAAAAAATAAGCTCGGGCTTAATTCCAGCAAAAGTCAAGCGATTGCAATCAGCCATTTAAGTATCGATACACGAAGCTTACCTCAACTTTTTGTTGATAGATCAGAGTTGCCGTCACCAGCGTAAAAAATCTCGTTGTCACGTTTAACCAAAATCTCACTTGGGAGAATCATTTAATAAATGCCGTCTCTAAAGTGCTCGCTCTGTATCACAAGTAGGAAAAGATCTTCCGTTTAGGGTCAAAACGATGTTGGTTAAATCACTTCTGCTGCCCATTCTTTTTTACGCACATCCAGTTTTTTGTTGTCATAGCTCTGGCAAGTTGAAGGTAGCCGTAAATTGTACACAACTTGGGTCGAAGGGAACACATTTCTTGGTCATGTAAGGAATTTTCTTGGACTTACAACAATATCTCGAGTTTAAAGTATTGACTTTCCTATTCACTCTTAGAGAAAAACAGGAACCAAAATATCTTTTCCAAAAGTTACAATTTGCATCTTCTTCGGCCAGAAGTAGAAGTTTTGTTCCGCCAGCATTTATAACTATAATGTTACACAAAAACAATTTTTTGTATACGCCATAGGACTGTAGAATCTCCGTATCATATCAGGAGATCTACAGGAATGAGCGACTTTCAAAGACAAATCAAACAACAGTTTTGAATCTAATTTTATTTATTTTACTGTTGTAGGGTTTTATGGAATTTTTGCTTATTTTTGTTTTTTATTTGTTCTCTTTTTTAGTTAAAGAAGAAGAAGAAGAAAGAAATTCATTTATTTAACATGTTCTTATTACATTTTACAAGTAAGAATAAATTTTAAAGCTATGGCTTAGCCGTCAGCTTGGTTAGCAAAATGCTTATACATGTACATTTGTAACTTAAACAATATAGTTTTTTTTTTTTTTTTTGTTAATAAACTTAATCAATCATACTCTGCTATTAATAGCGACCTGTATTTGTAGATGGATTTAATATAATGAAATAACTTTTTCCAATCGCACTCGTTCAGAATTTGTATTGTCTCCTGCATGGTAAGGAATTTTTTTCTGAAGTAAGCTAGTCTCTGTGGTTTGTAGATTGGACAAACACTAATAATGTGAAAGCAGTCTTCTTTCGCTTTTAAGTTGCAAATATTACAAAACTGGTTGAAGCTTCCATTATATGGGCTGCCATTTAAACCAATCAACTCACATCTTGCTTTGAAAATAAGAGATATTTCACTATAGTTGAGTGAGTCATTGAAATAGTTCTTATCCTTTAGATTGAAGTTCAACTGAGAATACA
The DNA here is from genome assembly GCA_949715645.1 of Portevinia maculata. NCBI lineage: Eukaryota > Metazoa > Arthropoda > Insecta > Diptera > Syrphidae > Portevinia > Portevinia maculata. The sequence continues at coordinate 360,667,726 of OX454525.1, read as the reverse complement.
ATACTCTGCTATCTGATTCACGAGCCTTCTTTATAAATCGCACACGAATAGCATCTTCATTTTTATTTATTATTCGATAAAGTTGGTTCTTTAAGTTGTCCAGGTTGTTTAGATCGAATGAAATAGTTTCTCGTTCTTAACCATCTTGACGCCCACCAGTCCTTGTTTCTTAATTCATAAGATAGCATTTTTTTGGTTATTCGGGAGTCTGGATACGAACCTAATTTAATGATGTAATCCGCTTGCGATTTGAGAGTGCTTGTAAAAAGCATTGGAAGACCCGTTTCCAAATAGATTGTGTAGTTCGGGGATTTCATTGGTAAGTTGAATAATTTTTTCAAGAAGTTCCTGTGAAATTTCTCGATTACTTCGTACTCATTTGATCCCCAAACTTGAGAGGCGTAACAAAGAGTTGATTTAACAACTGAATCGAATATTTTGTATTTCGTTGAAAGGAGAATCCGTTTGTTTGCAAAAACATTTTTCCATGATAGATTCACTAAGCTTTGGGAAGACTTGGCCTTATCCGTTAGATGATTATCAAATTCTAAGGTTGGGTTCAGTTTTACTCCTAAATATTTGAGTTCCTTCACAATCTCTAATCGGTTTCCATTGTAAAACCATCTATTTCCACTTTGCACTCGTGGTGAACGGGAAAAGACCATAATTTTAGATTTTTCGGTATTGATGGTTAGTCCCCATTTTTTGCAGTAGCTGGCTAGACGATTTATCATCAATTGGAGATTTTCAGGAGATTCAGAGAGTAGAACAAGATCATCGGCATATAACAAGACATTGACCACGATATTAGCGATTCGTACTCCACCAGGTAAATCTTTTTCTATGTCGTTTATAAATAGAGAAAACAATAAGGCACTAAGAGGACATCCTTGCTTTACACCAGTCTGTATTTTAAACCATTCTGAGAAATCCTTTCCATCCCAGACTGCTGCACTTGTTTCGGCATACATTTTTTTAATGGTCTTAAGAAATTGTGTAGAGATACCCAACTGAGACAGTTTATATAAGAGTGCGCTTCGGCTAACAAGATCAAAAGCTGCCTTGAAATCTACAAAAAAGCTATACATTTTCTTGTTTCTGGCTTGAAAGGCTCTTATAATCGAAGATAATGTGAATATTTGGTCAACGGTTGAAAAGTTATTTCTGAATCCAGCTTGACGCTCTGTCAGAATATTTTTTTTATCTACCCATTTTTCTAATCGTCCTACAAGTATGCCACAAAATATCTTGGCTGACACATTCATGAATGAGATTCCCCTGTAGTTTTCTACGTTTTCCAGCGAACCCTTTTTGTGGATGGGGAATATTACAAACCTCTTAAACGATGAAGGGATGTCTGCACTCGAGAACACACTGTTGAAGAGAACTTTCAAATAGTTGATTAAGGTTGGACTAGCATTTTTGTAGAATTCGTACGGAATCCCATCTTCGCCTGGCGCCTTTCCACTTTTGGATTTCATGATAACAGCATTAATTTCGTCAGTTGTTACCTCACCATCTAGGGAATCGTCGAAAATGAGCGAGTCTGCATACGAGAAAAAAAGGTTTGAGTTATCCAGTAGAAGATGTTTAAAATATATGGATAGATCATCAGCAGATACTCCTGTACCTATTTGATAAACTGTACCATTAATCTCCCTTGTTATTCTCGAGAACTCCTTCGAAGACTTTGTTTGACTAAGTAAGAGAGCTTGCCGATTATCGAAATCAGTTGTCTTAGCTAGGCATAGATTTTTGTAGTGGGTATTCACTTGGTTATAACACTTTTTAACATCAGGGTCATTACAAGTTCTCCAGACACGCAAAAGGGCAAATGATTTCTTCCTAGCATTTATGCATTCTCTATCAAACCATTTTTGTTTGAATGGTGACCTTATATCTGAAATATTGTTCGATGCAGCACTTCTTATACAACAAGTTATTTGATTTGCAAGTGTTTCTGTTTCTTCAGCTATCGAATTATTTGCTGAGAGCAACCGGTGGTAGGTATTTGTTTTTTCCGATTTTCATTTAAGTCTAGGTAGCAGGGGCATTTTTAGTTAAATATCCAATTTAAATATGTATACGTTTTTGCCATTCAAATCAATATCAAATTGTAAAATATACGTATACTTTAATGTACCAACCTTTTCAATACTGTAACACACTTAAAAGATTGCATAGTATCTATGTGTTAACATGAATTATAAATAAAATACAATACAAATACAAATACATAATGTACGAGTATGTGCTCAAAATTAATAACAAGTTCAAGTACATATTTGCTATCAAGGGTTCATACTTTCACATCTCTGCTCTTATGTGGTAATAAATGGATCTTTCCACCTGGAAAAAGTCGCAATGAAATGTCCACATCAACGTCAAACACTGGTTACGATTGGACCAAATTCTTCCAAAAATCTTCCACTACTCGTTCCACTTTCATCCTCTTTTAAAGTAACACTTCGGTTTGGCAAATAATAAATCTTCACATCTTTGTTTATATTTCAGTGCGCGAAAAAACTCAGAAAAAAGCAAAAACAAATTGCCATCAGTTGCCTGACTTAATGACCCCGAAAAGATGTCAGAAAAAATAATGTCCGTTTTTTTTTTTAAAGTCATTATCGGGCGCTTGCACTTCCGAGTCATTTGGAAAAGTGAAATCGATGAGACGGTCGTATGGCAACAGGTGCAACTCCATTTCAAAAGATTCCTTTTGTGTACTCAAGAGCATGCTGATGGTCAAATTCGATAAATGTAATGAAAATATTGACTAACCAACGTAAGGTGTCCGCAAAGCTGGGTCATTTTGGCATCTCTCGCGCAATCAGAGATTACTAAGTGCAACATAATTTTGGCCAACCTAGTATTGCGTGCTGTTGCCGTTGTTGGTGCTGGGAATTAATATGTTGGCCTCCATGTCCCGGTGTAATTAAGATAAATGAAAAAATGTTGAAATCTGGGAAATTGAGAGGCGGTCACAGAATTGATGTCCAACCGTCGGGAAGCAATGTGAAATCGATATTTCATCGAAAATTAAACAAGGGACAGTTCGTTGCGACTACGCTTCCTCTTCTGATGCTGTAAAATGTTTACCACTGCTTCATTAGCATACCTCACAGGAGTAACTTTGGCGAGCTCCTTTACTTAACCATTCACAGGAGTTAATACTAATGGTGATGGTGTTGTTGTGGGTTTTTCGTAAATGCAATACTTAATAAGGCCATTCCGTTGCCAGATATCATATCTGTAGAAAACATTAATCATGTTGTTCGATGCTGTGGCAGATGTCTTGTAGTTTTTTTGTTCAAGAAGATAAAAAATGAAGCTGTTAAGTTTCCTTGAATTAAGGAACCCTATTCGACTTAAGGTGAATGGAAACTAAGCATTGTTTCCCCGATCCTCAGGAAAGGAGACCCTCTGAACTGCGCCAACTACAGAGGTATTAGTCTTCTTAACATCGCCTACAAGATCTTATCTGCCGTGCTGTGTGAACGCCAGGAAAGTCTACCATTGACCAAATATTCACACTGCGGCAGATCTTGGAGAAAACCCAGGAAGTCCAAATTGATACCCAGCATCTTTTCATCGATTTTAAGGCCGCCTATGACAGCATTGTCGGGCGCAGGTGCTCAATGGTTAGTGTGTCGTACTACAAATCGAAAAGTCACCGGTCTTTGTATATGTATGAGGGAGTAAAGACAAGAGTAAGATGTATCGTTGGCATCACCGAGGATTTCGCAATCAAAGAGCTGTACACCAGAGAAGCGTCTAAAGGCCAATCATATTGCCCTTGATTATCTACTTGAAGGAAAAGTGACGGATCCTAATTGGTATTAGTTATTTTTTGCTGCCGATGGATTATCGAGGTTCAAACGTCCCTGCAACGAGCAAGATGCGTCGCTGGGCTCACTTGGATGTTTAAATTGCATAGTTGTGATTTTCCCCCTTAGTACTTATACTTTTACGCTGTTAGGAGGGCGCTGTATTGATTTTCTAAGCTGGTCCCTGCATGGGCAGATGTACTCCCCCGCCTATTTCTGGCATTTCTATTCTGTCAGAAATAACTCCCATTTCTTGTTCTTCATTCAACGTGCTATTAGGCTTCGAGCTATTTCATCGTCAAATTCTTTGGGAACGGCAGACGTTCGCCCAGCTCCAATTGTCATAAGAAGTGTTTTCTGGCATTTTAAAAATATATAAATAACGAAATTTGAATAAAATAAATATTGATCGTAAAGGTAGAAAAAAAAGGTCCACTGAGGGACTTAGTTCCCACTCAGTGGGAAATAAAACCACTTTCGCGAAGTGGACTTAGTTCCCATGTAAGGTGGGAAATAAATTCCCAAAACTTTGAGTGGTTTTAGTTCCCTTTTAATGTGAAGTAAATTCTCACTGTCGACTAAGAACAAAATAAAATTAAAGAGTCAAGTAGGTACTTTGCAATTTTTATTAACAAAATAGAAATTAACTTCTAACTGAGACAGAGTAATATAGGTACCGTGACCTCGCACCTACTCCAAATCAAACAGTGACCCCAAGAAGGGGGGTTGCAGTCCCTCAGTGGACTTAGTTCCCGTGGACTTATTTCCCTGCACCGTCATTTCTTTATAAATTAGTTAGAATATTTCGGAATCAATCACAAAAGAAATGATACAAATCGGAACATTTTTCGACAAGATATAGCCAAAATAGTAACAGTCTAAAAAGCGATAAACTTATAATTTCTTATTTGAGGAAAAAGACTGAAATCAGATTTTATTAAATTTTTCATTTCAAAACGTTTCGGCCCGTCCATTATCCCCCTCTCATCATGCATGCTACTTGCCGAGGCGACGACGATGCGATGTTAACCCCCACAGCATTTTGGGCACCTTAAGACAATATATTCAACATTTCAGCTTTCTAACTCACAAATTTGTAAGATACCAAACAATTTGCATCTTGTCTAATACGAAAGCATTTCAATATCTCAGCGTAATGGCAACCCTAGTTAAACGTTTTTGGATCTTCTCAATTCTATTGGAATGAACATGGATTCCATACTATCTACAATATTCGAGATTAGACCTGGCAAATGCAAAGAATAGACGTTTGAGAGTAAGTGGATCATGAAAGTCTTGAGAATTCCGCAATATAAAGCCCAACATTGAATTGCCTTTAGCAAGCAAGAAGTCAATATGCTGACAGAAATTTAGTTTTTTGTCAAATATGACTCCTAGGTCTTTCTTAGAGGATATAATGGACAATGGGGAATTATCGATCACGTACGTAAATGCAACTGGGGAGAGGTTATGACAAAAAGATAGGCTTTGACATTTGGAGACATTGAGTCGAAGGTCATTGTTATGACATCACATAGAAATTCGCTCAAGGTCTTCCTCCAAAAGAATGCAATCATGCACAGACTTTATAGGTCGGAACACTTTTAAATCATCGGCAAGCATTAGACATTGGGAATTCAAAAACAAATCAGGAATTGCATTAATAAACAGGAGGAAGAGCAAACGGCTCAAATGACTTCCCTGAGGGACTCCAGACGTTACATACACTGGTGATGAAAGAACGTCCTTAATGCAATCAGTATGTTCTGTAAGATGGGAGCGAATCCACTCTAGAAAATTGGAGTGAAATCCAAATCTGTTTAGTTTGGACATCAATGTAATGTGATTAACCATGTCAAACGCCTTAGCAAAGTCAGTATAAATCACATCACACGGTAACCCTTTCTCAAGGTCATTCAAGACAGTGTGACAAAAGACTGAGAGATTTGTAATGGTATTTCTACCAGCCACAAATCCATGTTGAAACAAATCTCTTTAAGAGAGGTGTAAGTTTCCCATAAATATGTTTTTCAAATATCTTGGGTATGGTCCAAATTTTGCATATTGGACGATAATTATTATAAATTACTATATATAAATTAATATATATAAATTACTGTTATAAACGAGTTCTTCCACCCGCTTCCATGAAAGCTTTAACATTTCCTCTACTAATGTGGCTAAGGATCTATCTGCTTTTGCTTCTCATATTAACTCCAAACGTATCTCATATCTTCAACGTAACCGAGTTGATCACAATAATTTTTTTCGTCCCTAAAACACCTTTGGCCGCCTCAGATCTGAAATTGCCTCTATCCTTCTACTATCAAAACGTAAGAGGACTACGCACCAAAACTCACGCAGTTTTCCGTCGTACTCACACTCTTCCTTTTGATGTTTATGTTCTTACCGAAACTAATCTTTCCCCGAATATCTTAAACCAAGAGTTGTTTCCAGCATCTTTCAACGTCTTTCGTGATGATAACGTCACTTCTTCTAGACATACTTCCCTGCCGTGGCGTTCTCATTGCAGTTCATAACAGCTTGAACTCTTCCATCATCTCAACATCAACCTCCCCTCTTCTAGATTTTGTTGTAGTAAAAATCTCGCTCGTTAACCGTTCTCTCTACGTAATGTGCTTCTACATACGTCCGTCTCAACCCATCGAATCCTACCAACTCGTCGTGGATGCCATCGACCATTTACTTGATACTTGTAAGCCAAACGATGAAATCATAATTTTCGGCGATTTTAATCTCCCTAATCTACAGTGGAGCTTATCGGAAGATCAATCTTTCTTCGTCCCAATAAACCCGATATCTAGTGAGGAATGCCTTTTTGTCGACCGCGTAACTGATTCTGGGCTTTGTCAAGTCAGTGGTGTTAAAAATTATATGGGACGACAGTTGGATCTTGTTTTCACAACTGACCCTGTAAACTCCTCAACCATTGAAAGTTCTTTACACCTTTCTACTATTGACGCTTACCACCCTCCTCTGCTCCTTTCTTTCTTTTATCACCCCTCTTCCCAATCCCTGCCTCCAACTAACCTGTACTCCTACGACTTCCACAAAGCTAACTTCCGAAAGATCAATGACTTTCTGAGCAGAATCGAACTCAACTTCTCGAACTTATCCGTTGATGAAGCTGCCACCCGTTTTTATGACGAAATCTTTAAATGCATTTCCTTATTCGTTCCTTATTCGCGCCATAAAATCTCACCATCTTCCCCTCCGTGGTATAATAGGAAACTGCGTTCACTTCGTAATAAACGTAACAAACTATGGGCGATCTATCTTCTAACCAGAACTACTACAGATTATTCGAATTATCTCGGTTCGTACTTACAGTTCTCTAACCTTTTTCACTGTCTCTATCAACGCTATCTTTCTGATGCTCAAGCTAACCTCATCAAGGACCCACGGTCATTTTTTCATTTTGTTAATTATAAAAGGAAATCTGATGGATATCCCTCCTCACTCTTGTTTGAAGGCGAGTCCTTAACGGACCCATTTGTAATCGCAAACTCTTTTGCCACCGTGTTCAAGCAGTCCTTCACTGACGACTGCCCCGAACCGGATCACTCCTACTTCAGTTATCTGAAAAACTATACCGTTGGCCCATTCATTTTACCCACCTTTGACCATTCCACGGTGTGCGACAGACTTCTTCATCTCAATGATGAATGCCAAAGAATGACGTATCTAACTATCGACCTATTGCCAAGCTGTCGCATTTACCCAAGGTTTTCGAAAGTATGATGTACGATTCATTATCCTTTCAGTGCAAGTCTCTTATCTCCCCCCTTCAGCACGGTTTCCTTAAAGGTAGATCCACAACCACCAACCTTGTTGACTTTGTCTCCGTTACACTTTCTGCTTTAGAAAGTGGCAATGAAGTGGATTTAATCGCTACTGACTTCAGTAAGGCGTTTGACAAAATATCTCATCGTTTGATTCTTTTCAAACTCTCCTTCCTTGGCTTCGATCCCCCACTATTGAATTGGTTTTCTTCTTACCTTGAGAACCGATCTTATAATGTTCGTTTTCGTTCTGTTCTCTCTTTGCCTTTTAAAGCCACCTCTGGTGTTCCACAAGGTAGCCACCTTGGACCTTTGATTTTTATTCTGGCTATAAATGATATTGACAACGTCATCAACTTCTCCTCCATCTCCCTCTATGCCGATGACGCTAAATTCTTCAAAATCATTTCTTCTCCACACGACTCTGATCTTCTTCAACAAGACCTCAATAGTTTTTCGGTCTGGTGTCAAAAAAACTTTATGGAGCTGAATATTGCTAAATGTGAATCTCTTACTTTTTCACGTAAACGGATTCAGTCTCCCCCCAGATGTTACTATTTGAACAACCAACCCATTGTTACCGTTCTAACCATTCGCGACCTAGGCGTTTTGTGTGACAGAGAGCTTAACTTTCGGTCACATATTGACGAGATAATCAATAAAGCTAACTCAGCCCTTGGTTTCGTCAAACGGTGGTCTAAAGAATTTACCAATCCCTACGTGACAAAATCCCTTTACATTACCTACGTCCGCCCACTCCTAGAGTACGCTAGCCAAGTGTGGGCACCATACTACCAGGTCCACATTACAAGAATCGAAAGCATTCAACGTCGATTTCTCCGTTTTGCTCTTCGTGGGCTCCCGTGGAATAATCACCTTATCCTTCCACCATATCACGAACGCCTTAATTTAATAAACCTTCAGACCCTTGAAAAAAGAAGAGATGTGGCTGACATTCTGTTTATACATCGTCTTCTCACTGGCTCCGTTGATTGTTCCTATCTTTTGAACTACATTGCCTTTAACACTAACCCTCGGAATTTAAGATCCCCTCCTCTTTTCTATCTTCCCACCCGTCGCACGTTGTACGGCTTGAACGAGCCGATATCCCGTATGTTGCAGAAGGTCAATTCTAACTACCTCCTCTTTGATTTTAATCACTGCACTTCCTCCCTCAAATCTACCCTCCTCCATCCCTCACCATCCACCTAATTTAGTCTTAAGTAGTTTTTAAGCCCTAGCTGTAAGTCTTAGTGTAATTAGTTTTTTAAGACCTAAATAGCTTGTATTAAGCTGAATAAATGGGGGTGTATGCCCCCACCAAAATTAAAATTAAATTAAATTAAATTCCAAACTTCCAAAAAATGTCCAGTCTGTAGAGACAAGTTAAACATTAAATATAAAGGCACGTAAAACGCATAAGAACACTTTTGAAGTAAAATTGGCGGGATGCCCTCGAAACCAGGATTTTGTTGCGTTAAAATTAACGAACAAAACCTAAACCTTAGCCCCCCCCCCCCCCCCATCCCATACCTCCTCCATATGTTTTTCGCCATTACACCTTTTTTCTGTTGTCTGACTCGAGCGATGGTACCGTGGGGAGTTCCTGGATCAGTTTTAGCTCTTCCGCCATATCATAAGCTCTTGAAAGATGACGAAAGCAAGTTCAGCATAGAGCCCAGACGGACGGTCGGGAATCTCTGAAGGACGGACTGTACCAACTTTAACCTCAACCGACGGCCGGGCACTCTACCACCCTACATGGCCCTGGCTCCGGGCCCACCCTTACTTAATTATTGGTTGTTTGCAAACTCTTTGTACAAGTAGTGTCTTAATTTAAGTCTAAAGTGTAAAGGACAGCTTAAAACTATCTGGGTTCCTTTAGTCTCCCTCTAATCAGTATGAAAGCTCACTCGATAAGTACGGATCGCGCATATAGTTTGTGCTTATTCTTTGTCTTCTAGGACGGTTGAGTGAATTGACTGAAAATATGTTGGACGGGGATACAAAAGCAGACTCAAGCAATCACTGGGGTCTTACAAACAAACAGAGCGTGAACATGCCGGGAATGACTCAGGTATGGTTGTGAATCATAGCCGAAGGAGAAGTTGTCGGAGCGCTAGATGTGATTCCCTTCGCTCTGACAACTACCGCATTGGCAAGATGTGGGGGCGAAATCAGCACTAATACTACTAGGACTTCTCCCGCCAAAAATGACAAGGCGGCAAGAACGTCGAATTTTAAACTAAAGATAATGAAAAAACGATTCAAAATATCATAAAGAACAATATTAAAATAGGTGTGCAGTAAAAACTGACATCTGATTACAACCAGCTGAGTAAAAGCTCTCTGAAGAAAGAAAAGATGGCTGAATTCGCCCCAGACCGGTGTGTCTGCATGTGTGTGTGTGTGATAGGAGATAATCTTGCAGTGCGGCTACAATAGAAGCCGACAATAGAAAGTTTAAAAAAAAGAAGTGAGATAAAATACCCGTGGAAAAATCAGAGTGATTGCGGCGGAAAGTTCCAACCCCCCCATCCCCAGGACATTGGTATCGTTGGCAGGAAGCCAACAGAGGAAGAGTAATCAGATAAGTGATTGTGTAGAAGACTTATTTTTTTATTCCGGGTAATTGTTTAATAATTCGATCGGGTTAGCTTTCACTTTGTCTTTTTTTTTCTGGTCGTAAGCGAAACGTTACATGACGCCCCCTCCTTTCAAACAGACAATTAACCCGTTAAATTCTAGAACCGTTAGGTAGTTACAAGGTATCCTCCGGCCCAAAATTCGCAAGGTTCCATATTAACATAACGTTTTAAAGTAATAAGTAATTTGGCTTAATTTCCTTTTTTTTTATTTTTTCTTGCTTTGTTGTTATAAGTGTTTGCTCGTTTAGAGAACAGAGGAGAAACTAAGTCGCGCCGTAAACATCTACGGTGTAAAGCGATCTTGAGAGCTCCCCAGCTCTGTGATATTTTTCCCAGTGGCCACCATTTGTTACTTTGTTTAAATTCTAATAAATTGTTGAATTCCCCATTAGGGAAATAACACTTTTCTTTTATTTCACCACTTTCCAAATCTACAGCCAAATAAAGGTTTCGCAATCTTCCCTTTAAAAGACTGCGTGGCGCCCATTTCCTCTTTTTTAATTTTCAGCAAAAATTAGTTCCGTCTTCACCGTGCTGCCCGTTGCACTTTTAACTTGCTTCTCTCTTTCCCTGTTATATTCGCCTGACATTCGACAAGAAAAATAGAGGTCGACTTAAAATCCTCGGTGGCGACTGCCTTTTGTTCGGTTTCTTTTTTTTGCACCTAGAATCGCCCGCGGTTTTCCAGTGTCATCTTCCGAAGCAGTTAAAGTGCAACAATTTTTATCTAGTTTTAACAAAGAAAGAGCAATTTGAACTTCGTGGATTGAACACTCTAGATTACCAACATTTAAATAATTACCTGACACTAAGCTATCACTTGAGGGTGGCGACGGTGTAGGGGTTAGTGTGTTGGATTGTGACCCGTGCGGTGCAGGTTCAATCCCCATGGGGAGCAGCAACACACGCCACCCATTCTAAAGCCTCTACACCAAAAAGGAGGATTTTTGACTGTTAGTACGTTACCGAGAGGGGTGTGCTCTGGGATTTAGATTTCCTTTAAAAAAAAAAATCTATCACGTGAGTTTACAGGTGGAATAATACCGCTTGAATATACAGACTGAAAGCGGTTACCAAACATATTACAAATAGTTAAAAAGTCGGAAGATGAAACATCATTATGACGCATACATTAGGAATACCATAACATTGCTTTTTGCTATTCATAAAGCTCCAAAAAAGTTTTTTTTTTATAATAAACACGTACTAAAGGGGATGGGACCCTTGTAATGTATTAGCTACACAGCGCGGGCGTTAAGGAAATTAGGGTGAGAAGAAAAGGAGAGATGCCGATGCACGTTGGTTTTAAACGTTTGTAGGTTATAATGTAGAGGAAAAATAGAGCGTGGAAGAGCATTCCACATTCGTGTTGTACGGCAGAGGAAAGATTCTTTGTACTTCACGGTACGTCCGAATACAGGCTTGAGGGTGAACTGATGGGCATTCCTTGCATGGCGGGTATTGCGGTTGAAATGTTCAAGGGGTGGAATGCAACTGGCTACTTAGTTAGAGCACTTATGATGGAAATATCGATAAAATAAGGAGAGACAGGAGACATTGCGACTATGACTAAGAGAGTCAATCGATCTCGCGATGTCTCGGTCGCCAATGAGTTTTATCGCTCGTTTTTTGATCCTGTCAAGTAGCTTCAAATAAGTTATTGGTGCACCGGACCAGATATGAGCGTTGTACTCGAGTTTCGGGCGAATAAACGCCTTATAAATTGTAGCCAGATCAGAAGGGGTGAAATATTTCTTACATCGCTTAAGGAAGCCTAGACATTTCGCAGCTTTCTTGGCGACATCGGATATGTGGTCATAACAACGAAGGTTGTCATTGGCAAACATACCGAGAATGGAAAGTCTTTCGGTTTCAGCGATGCAAGTGCCATTCATGGATAATGGCAGTGTATGTGGGTTTTGCTTTAATGACAGGAGACAGCATTGTGTTTTGGAAGCATTAAATTCCACTCTATTGGTTGTACCCCACTGAGTTATACTGTTAAGATCGTAATTTAATGAGCTTAACATACGTTGCCGTTCCAGTTCCACATCCGAAGATGAGGGGCGTGACCCAAAAAACTAATATAAGAAGCTGAGGGTACTGCAATCAGCAAAGGAATGGATTGGATTAGACGTAACAGACAGGAGATCATTTATAAAAATGAGAAAGAGAGTCGGGGACAGAACAGAGCCTTGGAGACACCAGCATTTATTTGGTGAGTTGCAGACTTGAAACCGTCCAAAACAACTTGAATTGGACCGTTCAAAGGTAATTTCTAATGTATTGAAGAAGAGTGTCATCGATTCCAAATGCACGCATTTTCGACAAGAGAACTTGATGCCAAACTCTGTCAAATGCCTTTGAAATATCAAGCGCAACAATCTTACTTTCACCACCTTGATGAAGAGATTGGTTCCACTTTTCAGTTAGATATGTCATCAAATCACCAGTGGACCTGTTGCTGCGAAAACCATACTGCCGGTCATTAAGAAGTTTTCGCGATTCAAGATATTTTATTAGCTGACAGTTTATCAGCGTTTCCATGACCTTAGAAGTAAGTTCAATTGGTCGGTAGGAGGAGGGAGAAGAAGATCCGCCTTTTTTGGTACAGGCTGGACAAACGCTGTTTTCCATCTTCCCGGGAAGAGTCCTGAAGAATAGCACAGATGGAAAAGCTTACGCAATGGTTTTACCAGCGAGGAAGAACACCTCTTCAGAACGATAGGGGAAATACCATCTGGACCAGTGGATTGGTCCCATGGAGTATTCTACGCGCTCGATTACAGGGCGAGACAAAGCACAATCTGGGAGCGTTGAGCTGACTGCAAAGTGAGCAGCAAGCAGGTTGGCCTTATCTATAGAGCTGACAGCTGGAATGTCATTGTAAATGAGTGTCGGGATAGATGACGAGGCCGAATTCTTGATGTTGTTAACAAATGACCAAAAGTTTTTACTACCAGTGAGACTTTGTAGTATTTGTTGCCTCAACTTTTGGTCATAGGAGAATTTGACACGATTAATGTGGGCATTGCAGTCATTTCTGGTTCGTTTAAACTTTTTACGGCTTTCCTCAGATGGTTTGGCTTTGAATAGCCGAAAACTTACCTCTTTTAACCTGATAGCCTCTTTGCAGCTCGAGTCACACCATGCGTTAACCTTTTTTTTTCCTTTTGGGGTAAGGAGGCCTTTTTGGCGTTGACCATCCCCGTGTGTCCGACTCTCTCCGCATGCTTTCGGGCCATACGGACTAAAACTCCTCCCAACCCTGAGGTTTCTGACACACCCCCCTGGGACCGCTCTTCGCATTACTTCAAGGGGGCTGTTATCATACACCCTTTCGGGCTCACGTGCTTTCCCGGTATTGTTCTTCTTCTCTTTTCTTTCTTCTGAGAATATCTTCCACAAACTGGTAAATTATTCCCCAGTTCAAGTCGCTCATCAGCATTTTGTCAACAATGTTTTCTGGGTTGAAGGCACCGATGCTGCTCTCCAGGGCTGTGCGTTGGGCTTCCCATCTTCTGCAGGCAAAAAACGTATGTTGTGCATCGTCTGTTGGAGAATCGCCGTACTGGCAGGCTGGGGTGTTCGTTTTGCCAATCTTATGGAGAAAGGCATTAAAATTTCCGTGTTCGGTGAGGAATTGAGTGACGAAGTAGTTGACCTCACCGTGTTTCCGGTCATTCCATTTAGCCACATTTCTGATCAGCCTCGCTGTCCACCTTCCTCTACTTTCCGAGCTCCAGCGTTCTTGCCACTTCCGTATCGTTTGCTGCTCTGCTTGATCGATTGCCGCTTCCAAACCAATTTCCGCCTTGTTGTCGAGGACGTACTTCCTTTGTGCCGCTAGGAGATCGATGGGAGTCACTGGGAGTCACTCCGACACCGTTCGGTAAGAGCTAGCCACGCGAAGAGCTCCACGTCTTTGCACTGCCGCCATCAGCTTCCGGTATTTTTCTTGTCGGAGCGCGTCTGCCTAAATCTCACTTCCATATAGGAGAATGGCATGAGTTGTCGACATTAGTAACCTGCGCTTGCTTGAAGTTGGGCCGCCTATGTTTGCCAATAATCTGCTGAGTGATGCTGTTACTCTAGAGGCTCGTTCCGTTGCGAACTTTATCTGTTGCCAGAAAGTCAATTTTGTGTCGAGACTCAATCCCAGATACCTCACCGCGTCCTTGCTCTTAATGACTTCAAAGCCAATTTGGAAGTTGATTTGCGTGGGGATTCTCTTCTTCGTCAGAAGGACTACCTCAGTTTTCTCAGCTGTCAAACAAAAGCCGTGCTCATCCATCCAGAAGGTTGTTCGTCGCATGACTTGGTTCAACTTTCTTTGCGCGTTTTCAGAGTCTCTTGCCGTTATCACTGCCGCGATGTTTTCTGCGTACCCAACGAGGAAGGTGTCTTCGGGCATCTCCATCCGCAGTATGTCGTCATAGGAGATATTCCAGAGGTCTGGTCCCAAAATTGATCCCTGTGCTGCTCCAGATGTTACTTCCTTCCTTCGCGGGCCTTCTGTGGTCTCGTAGATCAGTTCCCTATCCCTGAGGTAGTTTTTCAACATATTTAATAGATAAGCTGGGATGTTAAATCTATTTTCTAGCGCATTTAGTATATCGCTCCACCTAGCTGAATTGAATGCATTTCTTACGTCCAGGGTTGCCAGCAAAACGATCTGCTTAGAGCGGTGGCTTCTCTGTTGGGCGGTTTGGGCAGCCTTTACCACTTCTTCAATAGCTCCAACCGTAGACCGTCCTTTCGTGAACCCATACTGCCGTCTTGCCAAGTCTCCTGCTCTTTGTACTGCATCTGTCAGTCGTGATTTCAGCAATCTTTCCATAAGCTTTTCCGCAGTGTCCAGCATACATAAGGGCCTGTACGCAGATGGGGAGTCTGGGTGTCCTTTTCCTTTGCTGATTAGTACCAGTCCTTGTTTTTTCCAGTACTTTGGGAAGGCTCCTTCTTCTAGACAGCTGTTGCACATGTTGAGCAGCAGGTTAGGGCATGTTTGGGCAGTCACTTTTATTACTTCAGCTGGAATTCCGTCTGGGCCGGGTGCTCTTCTGTTTTGCATTGTCTGCACGGCTAATCCCAGTTCTTCTTCACTAAAACCTGGAGTTTCCTGTCGTCGGGCTGGTGTGTTGTCGGAAGGCCTGACCGGATGAGTTGGAAAAAGAGTGTTTACAATGCGCTCCATCTTATCTTCGTTTAGAATAGGAGGTGCCGATTGGGCTCCCAGTTTCCGCATTACTACCTTGTAGCCTAGCCCCCAGAGTTACGTGCAAACCCATATGGTTGCACTTAAACATAATATTATCAGATGCTTTGTCCTTGAAATAGTCAACGGCATTACACAAAACAAGTGCAGATGTTTTGCACTTGCCAAAAGTAGTAAACAACATGCAGGTGTTTTGCACTCGCCGAAATCTGGTAAACAACACGCAGATGTTTTGCACTTGAAATGGAGCAAGCGCATTTATACAAAATAAGCGCAGATGTTTTGCACTTAGGCGGACCAACGGAATCAGACAAGCGCAGATGTTTTGCACTTGATGCTTTCGGGAGCCGTGCGCCTTGTTTTTGCTCGCAAGTGCATGCACGTAAACAAGTGCAGGTGTTTTGCACTTGGACATAGAAAACGTTAGAGAGAGGTTTCCTTTTAAGTTAAGTTCAAACTAAAAGCAGTCTTAGAAAAAACATTGTTAAATAAAGAACCCAAAGTGGATAAGTAAATCAAATTTATAATGTGTTTTTATTTTGAGTAAAGTTAAACACGTAACTCCAGGGGTCGCTGTTTATGTCTCGGCGGAGATCCTCCCACTTCCGTCTTTTGCTCATATTGATGGCCCTCTTGAGCTCGGATCTTTTGGTTCTGAACTCCGCTAGAGCTTCCTCTATATTTTCAGCGTGTCTTCTCCTTCCCCTGGTCACTATGCGCCTAAGTTGTAGGCATCTCATGCGGAGCTCAGCTATCTCGTCTGTCCACCAGTACACTGGATTTCTGGTTCTGTTGTTGCAGCTTTTCCTGGGCATTGAAGCATCGCATGCGAGCTGTATCAGTTGCATCGTGGCTTCAGCTTTCATTTCCGCGGGTCCTTGTACTTGGAGCACAGCACTTTCTCCTTCTTCAATGACGGATTTGAAAAGCCCTTCGTTTAGCCTGTTGATGTTCCATCTCGGTGTTTGTGTACGATTCCTGATAGGAGTTCGCCGGTTTTCTTCTAAATCAAAAACAATGTATTGCTGATCGCTGCCGTGTAATCCTCGATTACCCGCCAGTTTTTTGGTATGGTGCCTCTTTGCCCTGGCCTACTGAAGGTCGGGGTGTTTCCTACATTTGCTATGTTTAGGCCTTGTCTCGCAGCCATCTCAAGTATTTGCCTTCCTTGAGAGTCTGTAGTTGGCATTCCCCACTCTTGTGCTCTGGCGTTAAAGTCGCCAGCAACCAGGATCTCGCCTGTCGTTTCATTTAGGAAGTCCTCCAGGTCATCCAGTTTTTGGCGGAAATCATCGATCCTGTCTTTTGAGCTGAGATAGATGCTTATAACCGTGAGTCCATCGGTTTTAACCCACGCGAAACCTCTTTGTGAACCTTGGCTATTCAGGGAGAATACCCTTGTGTCTGGTATCCAGATTTCAGCGGTTCCTAACGTGTCCCCTATCCAGTTTGTCTCTTTGTCTGTGTACTGTTCGCTGATGATGGCGACATCAATCTGTAATTCCCTCAGTAATTTAGTCAGTAGGTTGTCAGCTGTTCGACTCCTGTGGATATTTCCCTGTAAAATTCTGGTCATTGTAGAGCCTTTTTCTTCGCGTTTTCAAGTGCGTCTCGGAAAATTTGACACTTACCGGACCCCGGCATGTGATCCAATGCACACGCTGGAGTTTGCAGATCTGCACATAGACAGCACTTTGGTGGTTTTCTGCAGTCGCTCTTTTTATGGCCCTCTTCTCCACAGTTGAAACAAAGCCCTTGTCGTTTTCTGTCCGTGCCTTTACAGGTTGCCTGATGGTGTCCGTATCCAAAACACTTGAATCATCTAGGAACTTCTACTCTGCGGCGCATTCTGCACTGAACCCATCCTATTTTGATTCGAGGAATCTTTAGCATCTCATGAGCTACTCGAGCATTCATGTAGACTATAGCCATTTTCAGTGAGCTTCTGTTTATCCCAGTCACTGCCACCTGTATTTCCAGATTTTTGTTCGATGTTTTTTTCTTGATGGCTTCCTCAACCTCTTCTGCTGTGGTCATTTCATCCAGATCCCTGATTTCGAGTGCAACTTTATCTTCAAGGCTTGTCTTTCTCCTAGCTCTTTCTCCTAGAATGTCTCTGAGCGATTTCCCAAAAGCCTCTTTGCCTTTTGTCCCTAGTCCCAGTTCTAAAAGGACTTCCCCTTGTTTTGTTTCTCGCACCGATTTGATGACAGTTTGCGTTTCGTCGGGATTGGCTTTTTTCCGGATTTCCCGCAGGATATCACTGTATTTTTCCTTGCCTTTTGGTTTGATAAGGATGCCTGGGTTTCCGATGTCTACTTTTATTTCGCCTTGTTTTGTTTCTGGGAATTTCTCGCGTTTCTTACTAGTAGGTTTGGGTGTAATTACTGTTTTCCCTGTCTTCTTCTTGAGAACTTTTGCAAAGCTTTCCTGTTCTATGTTTGTTGCTTCAGTGTCTACACCTTGCGTCTCCAGCATTTTCTCCTGTTTTGATTGGTTTACTGGAATTGGGGAAATTCTAGTTTTCTTGTCCGTTTGTTTTACAAGAGGGCTAGAAGGAGGTCTCTTGTTTCCGACTGGCTTTTCGAGATAATTTATTTTTTGATTTGGAGTTGTCTCTTCTCCTGGTTTTTCGTTCCCGTTTGTTGGCGGTATCTTCAGGGTTGGCTTCAGAGTAGTTAGGACTTTTGCGTCCCACTTCATTTTGTCCAACGATTCCTCTAATGCAGCAATTCCGTTTCTGATGTCCATGCTGACATTTTTTTGCCTCGCACAGGCATTTTTCATCATTTTTAAAATGTCGCAGCATTTCTGTACCTCTTTGGACATTTTGTCTTCGGGTTTTTGTTCTTCGGAGACCGAGGAGGGAGGCTGCGTTTCTGTAGGACTCAAATCTACAAGATCTTGGGTAGATTTTTGGGCTTCAACTAGTCTGCTCCATTTCTCTTCAGTCAAAATTCTTGGAGCCTCTTCGGTCTGGAATATATCCGGTGCAGCTGAAGGCTTTCCTGCTGGAGGTTTTTATGCAGCCGGCTCATGCGGTCGTACATGGGTGTTCACTGCCGACGCCGACGGTGATGTGCTTTTCACCCGTGCACCTCTCATAAAGGGATCTCTTCTGGGTTCACTTGTAGCTTTCTTTTCCGCGGGGGCCAAGTGTTCCACTCCCGGGGTTACGATCTCTAGTTTTTTGGTTTTGCGGTCGATGGATGACGACGTCCCGGGGCCCGCTTGCTCACCCCTGACAGACGCCGGTACTGGGGATCCGACTCCCTGCACCGTAAGATTTCTCCTTTTCTCTTTACTTTCCATGTTTTGGTTTAGATTCTGTGTTCCTTCACATAGTTGTTTTTGTTGGTCCACGGGTGGTATTTTATTTCCCACCTACCCTGCATTAATAGCAAGTATTAATACCGAGCGTTCCTCCATCCGCCACCTGAGGACGCGACCTCTAGGGGAAAAACAACAAAACCCCCGAGGGATGCGTTAACCTTGGGTTTGATACTTTTAGTTTTAATCCTGTAAGGGATAAAAGAGTTCATGCCCAGGTGAATTATGTTTGTGACCATATCAGCAGCAGCATCCATGTCGCTGTCGAGGAAGCACAGCGACCAGTTAAAACTCTTAAAGAAACCGTTTAGTTTTTCCCAATTGGCTTTCTCGTATTGCCATACGGTTCTTTAAGGAGTTTGTTCTTTAACTATGTGGTTGGAGTACGAGAAATTTGCTGATATGATACAATGGTCTGACGAACCTAGGGGTGATAATACTCGTACGTTCAAAGCGTATTTATCGGGGTGGGAGGTAGGAAACAAGTCCAATGTGTTGGCAGTTTGGCTGCTAATGTCCGGTATTCGTGTCGGCTCATTTACAAGCTGAGTCAGGTTGTTTACCTCAGCAAAGATCCCGACGTACCTTCCTTCGGGATTACTATTAGTCTTTAAATTAGATTCTACAGAAAGGACATACTGTCTATAAAGAAACTTGTTTAAAACATCAAATTCTTTTTGTAGCCTCCGATAAACAAACAAAAGTTCAGGATCATTGTTTCTTTTTCGGAACTGCTTATAGAAGTTGTTTTTTCTATTATTTAAATTCACGATTCTATTATTGAACCAAATAGGTTTTGCGCCTGAATCCAAAAACCAAAACTCATGAATCCAGATCCTACCAATCCGCCAAACGGATACAATAAAATGTCCGGGATCTTCCTCCTTCCTATAGCGTGAAAATCGTCTCTTCTTATATATATATAGATTTTTTTTAACTATGTATATTCTATAGATCTTATTTTTGAGTTGTCCATGTCGATAACCTTTCAATTATTAATTCTTTGCAACAGTAGATACTCAACTGAAGTAAAACGAAACATGAACGACTGAGAGCCACCACCCAATCCTCGACTTAAAGCCCCATATTCTAAACATATCCCCCTTTTTTATATAGACAACAGGGATGCAAGGGCAAGTCATCTTTTCTAACCAGCACACATATTTACCTTAAATATATATAACGTACTATTCGACAATAGTTGTTGACATCCGTATCTGAGACAGAAATGGGTAGACATACGAGTACATATATTATGTATAAATATTATCTGTCGCACAGGAAGACATACCAAATCACAAGGCACAATCAGAAAGCCTTCTTCATACTGTCCAATTTCCTTGTCACATCATAAATTAATTGGACGTTTGGGTTTGGCCGTCTTCGATTAAGATGTCAGCAGTCCTTTCATCTTGGCAACACACCTCGATGAAAGTGAAAAGCTGCAGTTTCCCAGTTTATTCGAAATCACCATGTCAACAAGGCCCGTAACACAATAATTCCCACTGTCATATAACTCACAATCAGGATTACAGAGAGCAGTTACTCGTGCATATGTCCCCCAAAAAAGTTGGGAATTTTCGCGATATACGCACGCTGAAATTGAACTTATCGACCTTTCCAACACAGATGGCTACGATCTCCTCCATAGGGTCGACAAATTTATGGGCTCTTCGCATTGCGTAAAGGATGCGAATCGAAAACGCTGTGTATGAATATCCAGCCAATTTTTTTCACTTTCGTGTGTGGCGATTTATGGATGCCTGCGATGTAGGAAACTCCTGTTTTTATCATTTAATTGCATAATTTGAAGATGTCAACGGGTTGTTGGATCAGATGGAGCGAAAACCAAAAAATAAACAGCAAAAGACTCCCTCAGGAGCCCTTGTTTTTACGTAATCAGCCCAAAGTACAATGGTACCACAAAAAGAGGAGAAAAACCGCCAACAAATCTGTAATACGAATTCCGCCGCGACATGCCAGATAGTTTCACCATGTTCAGCGATTGTGCTGAACATGTAACGCTACAAATTTCCTTTCAATTGTTGTACGGATAACGATTCTGCGGGACGCTGTGCCATTTTTTTTGTCTGTTCGTCATTCCCTGGCCTGGTAGATATATCTTGTTGTCTAATCGCTTCTCCTGCATCACACTTTTCTATCAGCAAGCGAATTTGAAGGAAAATCAATTCCCAAGAGATGGAGAACTGCGATAAGTTTTAGAGGACTGCACCACCACAAATGGCACGGAAACAAGAGCACGAAGAAGAAAGAGTTTTCTAGCGTACGATGCAGCGGTGGCAGGAGAAAGAGCGAACATTTCATTTGGTTTTGTGTGAGGTGAACTGAATGTCAGCGAACTCCCTGCGAAATGCATGTTCGAGCCCCTTTTGACCTCTTCATTTTTAATGCGGTGTTCCTGGTGTTGGGCTAGAAGATAGCGATAACCATCTGTGGTGGTTGTCGCAGTCAGTTGTTGTTGTGATGCCCGGTCTGGCTAAGAATAGGAAGCCTAATACGTAAGTGCATGGTTGGAGTTGGATGTGAGTCTTGTTCTTGTTATTACCTTTGGAAAATGGGTTTTTGTTACTCCTGTGCAATGACATGCTGGTGGCTGAGATTGGATTGGAGATTTGTTTGCCGTGCTGAAGCTCCTTAAAGGTGGTCGTGGCCGTATAAATAGTAGAACAAATGGCACCTGTTCTACTGCTGAGCAATGTTAGCTGAAAATTACACCGCACAGGAATCTTGTAGCTATGTCCATGGACACTGAATTTAGAATGTGTTGTAGTGTTTGTTGTCCTTTTTCGAGTAGCTGCAGTTGGGATGAGGTGGGGAAATATTAAAAAGCCTTGCTTGGGCATTTTGACACTCAAATTCTTCGTTGTGTGTTTTGTCCTGCGAGTAGGAAGAATGGAGAAGAAAATATAACCGCGGATTCTATTAGCTTTAGCCTTGAAAATCTCCTATTCGAGCCCTCATAATGCGACGGCAAGAAAGACCGAACCTCAGTCTAGGTTAGGTTAGGTTAGGTTAGGTGCTTGTCAGGGCACACTTCGACTCCCGAATAATGGCCTAGGATCAGGCTGAGGTGATTGATGCAATCGAACCTTGGATTGATCCCATTTCACTGGACAGCGGAGGCAGAGCTACTGCTTTCTGATCCAAGGAAAGAAGAGCCTTTTGAGATGACTTTTTCAATCGAACCTCAAACTGCTCTTTTTTATATTTGCAGTTTATTGCGAGTCGGGTGACTGATACAATCGAATCCCGAGTAAGTTATTATATATCATGAAGGAGGGATCGATTTGAATCGGCTGCACAGCCGAGTAGTAGGTTTCAAACTGTTCTATCGGGAGGGACTGAAGCAGCCGAACCTTGAGTTCTACGCAAATCGCGGAGGGAGTTCAGCTTGGAGTGACTGTTGCAATACGAGCCACAAGCTACACTGGCCCGCGGAAAGGGATAAGCGAGGGGCGGCTGTCATAGTCGAGTTGGGGGTCCATCCTCATGTTAATTGAGGCATTTTGGATTTAAGGTTGATACTTATGATGAATGAATTCAGGGGGCATGTAATTCGGGTTTTAAGACACACGTCAACCTCAAAAACATTGGGAGAGGAGCAGAGTGGCGGTGACTGTAACAGTCGAGCCCGAACTCGGGTCCCTCTTTGTCTGCTCAGCGGGAAAGCAGCAAAACCTGGGATAACTGTATCAATCAAATTCCCGGGCTTCCTGTCTCGCCCTCAGAGTGGAGTGCTGACTGAAGTGACTGTTACAATCTAATCCAGTCCGACCTCTATTCCTTGACAGGAGTATAGGTTGGGTTGACTGAACTCAATCGAACCCCAACCCGTCGCTCAAATCCCTGGTGGGTATCAGTATGTTTACAGGAACTACAGTATACTGAGAGTGACTAGTGTAGTCGAGCTTTGGCCGACCCCCAAAACCATGGGTTAGGATCAGGGTGAGGTGACTGATACAATCAAACCTTACGTTGATCCAAATTCACTACACAGCGGAGGAAGAGCTATTGCTTCCTAATCCACGGAAATGAGAGCCGCTTCAGATGATTGTTTCAATCGAACCTCAAACTGCTCTCTATTCTCTTGCAGGCAATTTCCGAGTCGGGTGACTGATACAGTCGAGCCTCGAGTACGTCATTACTTTCCATGGGAAGGGGCGCCGGGAAGAGTCGGCCGCGCATTCGAATTGTTGGTTGAGAACTTAGCTTGAGTGGTTGACTGAAGCAGGTGCACCCTGAATGCTACGCGCATCGCGGAGGGAGTGCAGCTGGTAGTGACTGTTTGGATACGAATCACAAGCTTACGCTGGTCCGCGGGAAGGGATCAGTGAGGCGTTCTTGACACAGTCATAGATCGGAGGGGTGTCCATCCTCAAGATAAGTTCAACCACTTGGATTTTGTGATGAATAACGTCTGTCTCGCTTAGATCTTCGAAAAAATAGTCGTCAAGAATTCTTTGCCTTAAGTTGGCTAGTGCAGGGCAGTTGAATAACTATCAAAACATTTATTAATGGAATTCGATTTCGTTCATATGTCCACCACGGGAACGTATGCAGCGATCGATACCTTGAACCCAATTTTCGATGACTCGGCCGCACATTCCGACCGATACGGCCGCTATTTCTCGTTCAATATTGGCTCTGAGCTCCTCTAACGCCGTCGGCTTTTTGGCATAGAAAAATGATTTGATGTAGCCCCATAAAAAAAAAAGTTGTGAGCCACGCTGCACTCACGGTATAGTTGATGTGTATAGTCCGTACCAAAACAGTTGGCCAACGGTCGATTGCGCAGAGAGAGGATTTAAGAGAACAAAAATGACGCGAAAGAGATTTAATCACTAAGCGTTTTTGCCTGTAATTTACAATGCGTAACCCAACTTTACAGTGCTTAGAACTAAAATGCTGTTGAATATCTAAATAAACTTAATTTTTTATTATGAGGTCGACTTTTCTACATTTCTACCTAGAAGTCCGATTATATTTGAAAGGGTTCCCAACCCTTTTTATGGTTGAACATTTCGTGGTTTAGCGCTAGGTACCTGTATGGGTGGTGTGCTTGGTTAGCATAAATTTTATGATGTTTGATTTTACCTGTTTGACTTAAGTGTACAAGTTTTACGACATGATTAGTGTTTGCATTTGGTTACCTGTAGGGGCAAGGAATAAATTTGTTGCTTGGTTTTTAGAGTTTTTTATTTTAAGATAACGCATATATATTATGGATTTCCTATTTGGAATTCACTTTCACGAAAACAAAAGCATTGCTAGGACATAAGTTTATTAAAATAAAATAAATTGTCATGGATCTTTCAAGAAAAGGGAAACCAATAGGAAGTCTAGGACGTAAGATCGTTGTTAGGATATATTACAAAAAAATTGAAGAAGCTAGGAATTTATGTATAGATAATCCCATCACATACGCAAATTCACAGACAGAGGAGTTTACGGGAATTTCGGCCCGAACAATAAGAAGGATAATTAAAGAATATGAGAAGAAAGGCGCTATTGAATCTCCAACTAAAAGAGTACCACATACAAAATGGAAAACTGGATTGGACGAATTTGGTATCACAGCTGTTCGGCGAATTATATACAACTTCCACATTGAAGAAAAAATGATGATAACATTAAAAATGTTAAGACAACGGGTGCAGGAAGATTTGGAGCTGAACCTAAGCAATATGTCGCTACATAGGATTTTAAAAAGAAATGGATTTTCTTATAGGAAAACGGAGAACAAACGTAAATTTCTTTGCGAAAGAAATGAAATCAAACTTTTACGAGTGAAATATCTGAGGAAGGTGCGGGAGTACAGGTCAGAAGGATATGAGATTATTTATTTGGACGAGAGCTATATTCACAGCTCTCACACAAGGCCAAGGACATGGACTGACGGCACCAGTCAAGGTTTAAAGGCGCCAATTTCAAAAGGCCAAAGGCTGATAATGGCGCATGCAGGTGGAGCGAAGGGCTTCGTGAATAATGCCTTGCTTTTATTTAAATCTGGGTCGAAAACAGGAGATTATCACGATGAGATGAATTTTGAAAATTTCTCCAAATGGATGAAGGATCAAGTTTTAAATAACCTAGAGGAACCATTGGTTATTGCAATGGACAACGCATCATATCACAACAAATGGGAACACAAGCAAATCACTTCTGCTTCCGTTAAATCGGAGATGTTAGAATGGCTTTCCGTCAACAATATACCGCATTCTTCAAAAATGCTCAAAGTCGAACTTTATGACCTTATAAAGCGACATCGGACTAATCACCACCCCAAGCATAAGATTGACGATATGATTCACGGCGCGGGACACGAAGTACTACGATTGCCACCCTATCATCCAGATCTCAACCCTATTGAAAAGATCTGGGCAACAGTCAAGGGAAGAGTCGGAAGCCGAAATACAACGTTTAGATTATCGGATGTTCAGAAACTAGCTGAAGAAGAATTTTCAAAAATAACAGTTGAAGATTGGCGCAAAGTTTGTGAAAAAATTATAAGGACAGAGGAGGAATACATTTCACACGAGCAGATGTGGGACACAATGTCGGATGCAATAATTATCAATCCAGGAGATGATTCTTCAACCGATTATGAAACTGACAGTTCTTCGAATTCAATTTAATATACATTAATATTAACTATTTCATATATAGGTAGCAAAATCAATAAATATTTTTATCTTAGTACTAAAACGTGTGTGTTTTTACATCTTAATTCAAACCAAACCGAACCACCCATTTGATATACTGGTGTTTTGTTTTGCTGCTCGCTGTAAATCTGTTTTATATTTGCAATTCATCGTCAATTTTATCTCGCTATAATTTACACTTTTAATCAAGGTTACAAATTTAAAAGTGGTGGGTAGTTCAATAAGTTTTAAAAACTGCATTTCTTAAAA
Source organism: Portevinia maculata (assembly GCA_949715645.1). Classification (NCBI taxonomy): domain Eukaryota; kingdom Metazoa; phylum Arthropoda; class Insecta; order Diptera; family Syrphidae; genus Portevinia; species Portevinia maculata. Next base: position 360,641,968 of record OX454525.1, on the reverse strand, counting down.
AAAATTATTGAAGAATCAAGAACGTTCACCATTTTGTCTTTAACGAACCGTTTAATACCCCATCCTCTTTTTTGTGACAGAAAATCGTGCCTATTGTTATTGGGCATAAAATCGTTTACGTTTCCAAAAAATTCCCAAATTGTAAATTTTTTATTAAATTTACCTACCTCGCCCAAATTCAATGATATAAACAAAAAAAATTTGGTGTGACACTGCAATTTACTTTACTTTGCGTGCCAATATCAGTACCTACATGATCAATATGCACGACACAATTAATAATGATCAACGAAAGCATAATGAGCAAATAGGGTTTAAATCTAAAACCGTACACCTTCATACAGACACAGTCACACAATCAATTCATGTGCAATGTTTTGCTTAATCTATCCGACCGTGATCACATCATACTCCTACAAAGAACCGACAAGACAAAAAACGAAACAATATATTTGCCTCCAAGTAAAGTTGACATATAATGGTCTATATTTTTCCTCCGCTCCTAATTTCAGTATAAAAGAAGGAAAATTAAGAAACCACCCTCAGAACACAAGGCAGGGTATACGTCGTTTTTTATTATGGCTCCGCCCATTTTCGTCTCTTTATGCTTGTTTTTGCAATTTAAGAGATTGTAAAACACATTTTAAGAGACCTGCGCAGTAGAATGGCCAACTGTTTTGGTACGCACTATAAACATGTAGGCACAGTTGTGCGTTAGCTACCCAATTTGTTATCTAGCTAACGCCATAACGAAGTCACTAACGTAGTTAAATTATCTGCGCTAAAAATGCAATCGATTTGGTGGATAGCTATCATAATGACAACTAATTTTTGCTATTAGCTATTAGTTTCGACTTTTTTTCGACTTTTAAGGACCTTTTTGTTCTTCCAAAGACCTCTTAGTCAAATAACATTCAACGCAGATATACCGTGTGGATTCTAATGGCATTTTGGAAAAATATCCTTTTTTTCTACTTTTAAGGACCTTTTTGTTGTTCCAATGATCTGTTAGGCAAATGACATTGAACACAATATACTGCGCGGTTTTCTAGGAGTTTTTGAAAAAAATGTTTTTTTCGGGCTTAAGGACCTTATTTGGTTCTCTAAGGACCACTTGGTAAATAACCTTATTACAACTAAAAGTGACATTCTTAAATCGGCCATCGATTACCGAAGTACAAATCGATATTTTTCCTCTTACCTTCAACTGATGTACAACAAACTTCAAGCTATACAACCTCAATTATTCAAAACAAATCTACTTCCACACAACTTCCCGGTGTTTCGTAAGGACATAATAATTTCTAAAATTGAACATAATTTAAACTGGAAAATGTATAACGAAATAAAAGAATTGCTCCTGTGCCTTTTTTCGTTAAATTGTTGGAAAAAATATTTACACATGTGCATCAAGGGCCCCTGTAGAGTATATATTATAAATTTCAGCTCCCTAGGTCAAACTTTGGTTTTTTGCCGTCCGACCTGACAATCTGACGATGACGGTGACGCTGAAAATCTGACGATGACGGTCACACGATCTCGGCGGCCAATAGACAGGTCCGTTCCTCGAGATAACACGTTCACCAAACTGAGACTTCAATAACTCGATTGTTGCACCCGCTGTGTGGCTTGTTGCACCGTCTTGTTGGAACCACATATCACTGATATCCAATTCATGCAATTGCAAAGGAATAACGTCCCAACATGTCTCTGTAGCGGATGCCATTTACCGGAATGTGACGGCCATTTGTATCGACGAAAAAAACAGCCCAATGACGCCATCGGCATGAAAACCGCACCATACAGTGACTTTTTGTGGGTGAAGTGGTGTTTCATGAAGCACATGAGGGTTCCCACCTGTCCAGCAACGCATATTTTGTTATTACAAAAATGCGCTTCATCGCTGAAGATGATTTGCGATTAAATTCTTTACTTAATTCCATCATGTCCAGAGCCCAATTCGAGAACGTACGTCGCTTCATATGATCAAGTGGTTTTAGTTCTTGAGTCAGCTTGATCTTGTAAGCGTGTAGGCCAAGATCCTTACGCAAATGTGGTCTCAGAGAGGTTTGCGACGGACGCCTCTACTACCGCAGCAATATTCTCCACACCTCGGGCGAAACGTAGTCTCACTGGCAGGGCAACATCAAGCAGCGAATATTCTGACTCAAATTTGTTCACTAGACTATGAATTGCTTGTCTACTGGGACGAGAATTACATCCAAAAATTGGAGTTAACGCTCTTAAAGTTGCGACCACTGACTCAAAGTTTTGGTAGTAAATTTTAATTATTTGTAGACGTTGTTCCTTTGCGTACTTCACCATGATGAAAATGTTGATTTCACTGAATATTTTGACATTGACAGTTTGGTAATCGGTTTAAGGTTGCGTTCACACTGAAAGTTGAAGTTGTCAGGTCGCTAATGAAAGACCCTTTATTAAATAAACATGCGAACTAGCAGGGATGCAAAGATGATAGACTCACCGCTATTAAAGGAGGAAGACAAATCATATCATAATATGGGAACTGTTAAGGTATTGGTTTGGACTTTATTACATTCTCCAAAGTGCAGTTATGCACAAGAATTGGGTAAAGAATTAATTGAAATGAACATGGCACTTACATGCGGCCCATCTTATATTCAATACAAAATACATACATGCACCGCCACAACTAAAAAGTAGCAAATGGAAGGCGTAAAAAATGCAAGAAGTACAATTGCAAATATAATAGATACGATTTCAATACAATATCTATATGCTTTTAATTCAGTCGAAATTGCAGTAAAGCAGCCCATAAAATAGTAAAAATTGTAGCCATTTTATAGTCAATAATAGTTCACAAAGTATTTTAAATTTTGAGTATTTCTCGGTTTTAACTCATCTTACCCTGGGGCTTATGATTCCCTTACTTAGGAACCAATGAAAAACCTATGACAAACCTAGCGGGCTTACAATCCATCCCGATGCATGTATGAAATTGTGCAAGTCGTCACAGACTTGCGGGAGAGTTCTAATAAGTCCTGGAAGACATTGTTTCTAATATGACAGAGTGCAGGGCAGTGACAGAAGAAATGAGTGGTATCCTCATTCACCTCCTTCTCCCCGCATCCTCTACAGAGGTTATCTGTGCTGAGTTTCAATTTCTTTGCATGGTGGCCCAGCATGTTGTGTCCGGTGAATAACACCTGTGAGAGAGGACAAAGATTTTTTATTCGTTTGAAGGAATTTCTCGGTCTTTGGTTTTTTTTTTATAATTAGCGTGCGCTAAAGGGATTTTTTTTTCTGTAATTGATACAGTACCCTTAGAGTGTTGCCACAGCAGCGCCCAGATTTGTTGCCTGTTTTTGGGTGCTGCTTACTACTGAAAGAATAGGAGTAGGAAAGAAGTTTTTGGTGCGTTTTTTTATCTCCACAGGTGGCGCCGTAATTGCATAAGGGAGATTTGCTTTGTTGTGTATATTCAATTTTACAAAGCATGGCTCTGGTCGGGATTCGAACACACGACCTGCGAATCACTTTGCGAATACACTACCATCGCACCATTGCCACCTGCAACGTTTGTCATATAGTGGCCACATTTTCCTGGTTGTGATACAAGAGTCAAGGGCACTCGCATCTTTCGTTTGCTGCCATCAGTGTTTTATCCCCGATCACATGTCAAAGGTAACTGGGTGGGGTTTTTACTGTAGTGTCAGCCTGCCTTAATTCAATATACGAGTATGATCCTTTTCTTGCCAGTTCATTGGCTCTTTCATTTCCTGGGACACCACTGTGTCCAGGGACCCAACAGAGTCTTACAATGTGCTCCGTGCCAAGAACCCGCAGTTCCTTGCGACAGCGACCTACAAGCTTCGATTTTATTTCTGTGGCGGAAAGCGATTTTATTGCCGCTTGGCTGTCAATGAAGAAGGTTATCAGCCTGTGGTATTTCCATCATTGCAACCCGTTTAGCGGCTGTTGTCACCGCCAGAACCTCAGCTTGGAGGAGTCGGGGAGTCTGATCGAGCCAGATATTCCGAGTATTTCGGAATAAAAAACCGCGCCTAAGCCAGTATCCATCTTGGAGCCATCTGTATAGATGGGGATCGTTGCTGCATGGACTGGTAATTGATTTTCGTGCAATTCTTCCCTGCAGGAAAAGAGACAGTGCATGGTCTTATAAAATCTAGTTGGGAAGTAATGTAGTCTGTGCATACGTTACCACCCGTAAATTTCTAAAGAATCTGTGCATGTCTTGTTGTACTGGGCTTCTAGTTTTCTGTTTGGCTTAGACGCAGGGCAGTGTTCGCGGCAGATTCTTATAAAGGGTTTTTCAATAAGAGCGCTAGAAAAGTTTTTTTTAAATAAAACAAAAACGGTTTTGGATATCAATGAAATTAATTTTTTATTCCTGTGAAAGTACGTTTGATGCCATTATGTATGGAACTCGATTTCTTTTGCATGGCCACCACGGGCACGCTTTCAGAAGTCCAGACGCTGATTCCAATTTTCGACAGTTTTCAAGCATAAACCGGCCGATACTGCTGCAAGTTCACGTTCGATATTCGTACGAAGTTCATCAATCGTCGCTGGCTTGTTGGCATAGACCATAGACTTGACGTAGCCCCACAGGAAATAGTCTAACGGCGTCAAATCGCACGACCCAGGCGGCCAAGCGACTGGACCATTTCGTGAGATAACACGGTTTCCAAACTTGGTTTCCAATAAATTGATTGTGGCATTCGCTGTTTCGATTCCCATTCACAGTAACGTGCCGGTCTTGATCATCACGGAAGAAGTACGGCCCAATGACGACGCCGGCCCATAAACCACACCAAGCAATATTCTCGACACTACGGGTACTTTTTTGTCTCACTGGCACGGGAACATTTTGTACTGTGCTTGTGGATTAAAATTTTTCCACTAGACGCTCAATTGTTGATCTGCTAGGACGATTATGACGACCATAAATTGGACGTAGCGCTCTTAACGTTGAGGCCACTGACTCCGAATTTCGGTAGTAAATTTTAATAATTTCGACTCGTTGTTGGCTCGTATATCTTTCCATCATGAAATGGCAAACCTTACTGAAGAGAAATGTCAAAAGAGCGGCAAGAAATTCGGCGTCGTTTGCTGTCCCTTTCACTCTACTTTTGTAGCGTCCCTGTTGAAAAACCCTTTATTACCTCCAGCCCCGCTGTAGGGGTGGTTCTCATAGCCCCAGCAGTACCAATACAGGCGATTCTTTGGACTCTAGTCATAGCCTTAAGGTTAGTGACCTTACACAACCCCTGCCACCAGACTAAATTACCATATGTGAGTATAGGTCTTGCCACTGGCGTATAGAGCCATAAGGATAAACGGTATTTGCGAACCTAGGAAAACGATGTCCAACCAACTGCAAGTCCTTTGTGATCAAAAGTCCTCCTTGTTCGCCGTTCAAGCAAAAATTAAAAAAAGTACAAAAAGTAAAAAACAGATTTACGGTGTAAAATCCTGGCAAACATGTTCCGCATAATTCTCGCTCTCAAGTGGATAATGCTTCCTTCGCTTACATACTACCACTTTTAAGCGGCTTCACTGAAACCCAGACCAAAGAAACAAATTGCGTTTGGTCCATAGTCACATGCTATATATTCCCGGCAGCAGGAAGTGAGTGCGCGCACTTGAAAAATGTGACTATCATTAGGAGAGGAACACCGGCCACACAGCAGCAACAACAATTGCTCAGTATACGAGGATCTAAATCTGGCAATGAAGATGCATCTAATTCATTGATACTTCTATCTTCCTCTCAGTGTGTGTCTCTACATTCAGCCGCCCACATAGGACCTCAGACTAGGATAAGTCTTACATAACATTCAGCATCCTCCACCTGTAGCAGGCGATTGTTGCGAGTGCGCATGCAACGGGCTGCTGCTGCAGGTGGGAGTCTAATGCCGCACGTGCGCCTCCTTAGTGTAGGACTTGCGATCACTGTGTGCACAATCGCTTTTTAGTTGCACATGCGAACAGTGTTCTGATTAAACGGCTCAAACCCACACACAGAGCAATGCTAACGCTTAGCCACAAATCGAGTTGCGATTAATCTCGAAATGGTTCAGTGCTAACAAGATTACAATTAACACCTGAAATGAATGTGCAGCATATCACCAGGTGATGATCTTTTGTGAAGGCTATACTAACGCTAAACATTGCCTCTGCGCACCATTCATCGTGACGGCGGCGAGCGCATTCCAAGATATCGCTTGGCGCGAATCTACTGTGTTGCATCCGTTGTGGTGCTTTGTCTTTTGCGCCTTTGACTGAGCATAGATGTCACCGCCAGCCGCCTTGTGTAGTCTATACCAGAAACTGACGGCGACAGGAGTGAAAACGTTGCGTAGGCGTTCGATTGAGAAACAGTTGATAGTGCAATCGACTGCAGTGGTGAAAAAAGTGCGCCATTATACCGAGATATAATTTAGTTTTTTTGCGGCAATTAATGCTCGCAAAAAAACGACTTTTTGAACATGCGTTTATGTTGTTGTCTTACTACGATTTGCGATTTATTTCCGAAATGGTGTATACCAGTTGTGATTCTGTTGCGGGAATGATTAATTCAGCAAAAATGTTTTTAATATCAATAAGCAACATCTTATACAAACATCTTTTTAAATCACCTATCAGACTAACTTTTAACGCTATAAGCAAGCGCTCAGAAATGCTGTGAAGCGAGTTAAGAGTCATGCTGTTTCCAGTTGTACTGACCATGCGCTCTGGTATCCGAGATGGCGTGGTCTTTAAAACGGAGGTAAGGTTTCCCTTGTCGTGTCGAAAGTCTGGGCCGGGAGTCTCTAAGCTGGAGCATTATTGTTCAATCGCTCGATCTGGCCGAGCCAATGCTGTCGACGTTCTTTACCTTTTCGGACTACATCTACGACTTGGAACAGCTCATAGAGTTTCCGGTTGTACTATCTCCTCAATTCGTCCTCCTCGCATGCAGCACCAAACATCCTGTGGAATATCTTCTCTCGACTTGAAATTCATTGGGTAGAATTTTTCTAGGATGTGCCTTAATGTAAAGATTTAGTCTGTTGTCGATCTAACGTTCCAGAAGCCGCAGAAGTATGTACTGATAAGAGTGCTGCGGGTTCAGACGTTCATACAGTAGGTTGGAAATGATATTAAGCATTAAGGTGGGATATGACTCGATAGTTAGCCATCGAAGCCGGTGACTATGTTGATTTTAAGCATTTTTTTCAGCAATGTTAAACTCTTCAATACTGGCGGTAGAACCGGGGCTTCGTTGACTGGATGAGACTGTCTTCTTGCCCTTTCACTCTCTCTATATGCCACCCAATATCCATGGGAGCAATACTCAATCCCTGGTCTAACGTATGCTTTATAAATACTAGGGGTCGCCCCATGGTCGAAATTCGACGAATTTTTTCTATAAGTTGAAAAAAAACAAAGTCGACTGTTATACATATTAATCGGAAAATTAAATTGTTCGACATGGCATTCTCTGATTTCACATGATATAAAATTTTTGCGGCATTTTCAAGTAACTTAAAGCATTTTCAAGTAACTTCAAGCATTATCAAGTAACCATACAGCAATGTTGTTGTTGTTGCAATTTCATCCAATTCGCTTCATTTTACCTGTTGTAATTCATAATGTGTGTTATACTCGTATATGTCGATAATTTTTGTATTGTGCACCTCTATGTATTGTCCCCTACCCAGATATATATTGTGTTGGCATATCTATGTGGCGTATAATTGCAAAAATGGGTGGAAACACGTTATAGGCAACTCCGTATTAATATATAGATTACTGATGAAATTCCTAATGAGACACCCTAAACTAACGCAGCATTTCCTTCTCCATGCGATCCCAATCCTGCACCACAATATTGATTTCAAATTATACCTTTACTTTCGTTAAAATTTCTCAAACTATTTTCGGTTTTAAAATCCGGAAAAGTAAATAAAAGTCAAACCAAAAACAATTTAATAATCGCAGTCAAAGTGCGTTTTTTAACCAACCTGCCAAGAGTGTTTGTTCGACATTTCTTAAAGGTACGTTGTAAAAAAAAACAGTTAGCGGAAGGTTAAAAAGCGTGTGTAAATATGAAAATTTAAATTATTAACTTGGCTTTAGCTAGTGCCGAAGTTAAGCCTTAAACAGAGGTTCACTACAAAATTGCGCAAATGTGCGTTGTCATTTATTTCGTCCTTCTAATTGTCCTCATCATAAACCACCTATTCTCTATTCCAGCCATAATGAGATGTACATAATCAATATCTTCCAATTGTCGTATAATAAATAATTGCATGCATTTTCCCCTTCGGGTGCAGCAGCGTCATTAAAACATCATGTAATTCTCGTTGTAATCCCACAGTTAGGCATTATTTGCTGTCTGTTTGGCCGTTTTCCTGCTTCGATAAAACCAACACAAATTGATCATCATGCCACAAGTCCTCAATTATGTAATTTTTATTGGGCTACATTATTGGCGATTATTATGGGTTTGTGCACCATCAGAAAAAAACAAACAGCATAAAAACGAAGAAGGCTGCAAGGACTGGATACCGAGCCATTATAACTGATCGAACAATAAACAAATCCGACTGCCGAAATTATCTATGGGGAAGCATCTTTGGCACATCTACAACATGGAACGCTGGCTGACATGAAGAGGGGTTCTCTGGTTCATCGCGACCCTAGTTCAGGTCGAGAAAGAGAATGGCTTTTGCTCGTCTCTCGCTCCACAAACAAAGTCGTTAAATCAATTACAAATCGATTGAAACCTACAGTACATTTTGGCGAACGATGAACAATGTAATCTAACCCTTAAAGGTCAACAGGCTTCATCTATTTGTTGCAATATGATTGTGCACCTACAACTACAGACAACTTGTCCATTGTAAGTTGCGTGGCCATAACATTGGTTCGGTAGTAACGAATGCAGCGGGTACACCATCGAATGGAGTCGCCGCGACGAGGAAGTTTTACCTCGCACCAGAAATCTTGATTAATGAGAAAAATTATAAATGATTGAACTTTCAATGGATCTTTTGTTGCTCGGATTGGCATCACACCGTCATACTTTCCTCCTTTTCGTGGCTTTAAGATCTTTTACTTTCACCGGAACCACAATTTGATCGGGTAGTTAAAAGGGTTGTTACGTATTGAACGATGCAGTCATCCTGAATATGACCAATACTCCTTGGAACCAAAATAGAGATTGTTATTTGGGATGTGGGTTATTTGCTAAAGTGATAAGGAACAAAAATTTCAAATTTCAAAGAGTGCGGATGAAATTCTGTGAAAAAGAGAAAAATAAAATAATAACAAAAAGTAACCCAATTTCTATACGTCAAAAATATATATATTGCTACTTTTCCACCAGAATACAAACCGAGATTAAGAGCAAAAGATTAAAAATTAATCTTTAACAGCCACATAAATAAAAAATACTTAGTTTGACACTAATTCATAATTTAACTAAAATGTTGATTAAAAGTTAATTCACGAATTGAAACCTCTTATTAAATAAAAAGAAATGCCTATACAATAGCTTATTGTCGATAAGTAAAAATTTGGTTCAGTTATTGGATTAAATTACTTTATTATATACGTAACTTCCTGCAAATCGCTGCATGACAATATCCAACCTGAATTTAATTTTTTTAATTTAATTTAATTTATTTCATCAATAGAGTACATTTCTCGTATAGACTAATAACAATATGATTTGTTGAATATTAATAGATAATTCATATATAGACGAAAAAGAGAAAAAAAAACAAAAACAAAAATAAAGAAAAAAAGGAACAATAAGCAATAAGATTTCAATAGTGCAATTATACTAAATTCAGATTCAAATCTTTATTTAATAGTCATACACAGTAAGATACATTAACTTATTTGGTAGTGAATGCTTCAGCAAAGTGCTATATGTACTTAATTTTAAGTGTTACAAGAAGAAGAGTAGGTACTGTATAATTTACAAGATCAAATGCGAGTACACCAATATAAAAATAAAAATAAAAATAAAAAAATAGTTAAATCCAAATTCAAATTAAAACAATTATTCAATTGATACTTTAGTTTACCTTTTTTCCGGCTTAATGGTCTTATTTGTTTCCGATGCAATTAAAATACTTTAATCCATCCTTGCACCCTACGTTTCGTCGGTTTCTTGCCAACTTCCTCAGCGGTTTTTTGTTTTCTTTTATTTAAAACCTTAAATAACAAACCAAACATACATATAATATCAATAATGTGTCAATCTGATGGAAACGAAATTAATTAATTAATCAATTAATTAATTATTGCTAATAAATTAATTTACAGGTAGTAATAAGTAAAGAAAAACATTGGGACGGGCTACAGTCCGCTTGGGCGAACTGTTGGATACCCTATTCTTATTCCTATCCCTCGTAAGTGGGCGTGACAAAAGCCTAAGTATGGTTGAATTGTTAAGAACGCTCTACATATTTTGTTATATAACATTTAAAGGATTTTATCAAAAAAAAACGCTCCCTAGCTCAAACTTGGATGTTTCAATAAAATTGTTGTATTTAATTGTGGGCGTTTCAGTAGGCGGATTTAAAAAAAATTAACACATGAGAATAAAGGGCCCCTAGAGAGTATATATTATAAATTTCAGCTCCCTAGCTCAAACTTTGGATTTTCAAAAATTAATATAGGTACCCTTAGAATAGGCTATAAAAAAATTATTTTATTTATTTGTGGGCGTGTCAGTGGGCGGATTTTGAAAATGTTGTATCCCGAGCAGTTTTAGGAGTCATAGATCATGTATAAAAAATTTCAGCTTTCTAGCTCAAAATTCGATTTTTTCCAAAATTTTGTTTTTTTGAGTTTGTGGGCGGATTTCAAAAATTCGTAAACTTGATTATTTCGGGACCCTAGAGAGTATATGGTTACAATTTCAGCTCTCTAGGTCCAGTTTAAAGGCCTAATTTTTGCCGACAGACGGACGGACGGACATGGCTAGATCGACATTACTATCGATGCTGATCATAAATATAGTAACTTTTAGGGGTCTACGGGCAATATTAAGGTATGTTACAAACTATGCGTCAAAATTAATATACCCTTAGAATAGGGTATAAAAAAAGTAGAAAAGAAAAGAGAGGAAGAGGGAAGAAGAGGACTTAAATAACCAATCATCATCATCAAAGTGTTTTAAAGTATTGTTGCAGTTTTGCCTTGAACAGTGTTTTGCAATTTATCAATCTTAAGGGTCGGGGAAGGGAGTTCCATAGCCGAATAGCATAGACAAAGAATTGACGTTCAGAAATCAAGAAACGGGAACGAATTGGTATGAGATCAAAAGTTCTACTCGAACGCGTAAAACGGAATCTTTTTTATAAAGGTAAGGTGGTTGGCGTCTCTGGAGTATATTGTGAAGCAATGCCAACGTTCTGAGCTTGAAAATGTCTTCGAGAGAGATGCCATAAATCGATTTGGAATACGAAGAAATGTGGTCATATCTTTTTATTCCAAAAATATATCGCGCAATACTGTTGTATGCCACATTTAGTTTCCACCTGTGCTCATAATCGCAATTGCTGAAAAGCTCACATCCATATAGCATAATAGGAATGAGCAGCGTTTTGGAAAGAATTACTCTTGTATTTAAAGGTGTGACTTTCTGCGTAGCCCAGAGCATACGAAGTCCTCTATATACCCTACCTAGAGTAATTCTGATGTGGTTATTCCAAGTTAGCGTTTTGTTGAAAGTTAAACCGAGATTTTTTGTAGACTTAACAAATTCAATAGGGTTACTTTCCAGTAAAATATTTGGAAAATAGGAAGTATCAATCGGCTTCCTAGAGATAACCAAACATTTTGATTTAGAAGGGTTCAGGTGAAGGCGATTAGCCTGAGACCAGCGTGAAATCATATTCATGTCTTCATTTATTTCACATGCAGCAGTTTCCACAAGGCCCAAAGGAAAACTTCTCCGCACTTGCACATCATCAGCATACATATCAACTGAGGAACTTAATAAGCACTCGGCAAGATCATTTACATACATTGAGAAAAGAAGGGGGCCCAGTATCGAACCTTGTGGAACACTTGAACTAAGTGGAAGGAAGTCTGACGATGAGTTTTTCACTACAACTGTTTGAAATCTATGATTTAAATAAGAGGCTATCAAGTTTGTAAACGGAACTGAACAACTTACTACAGAGAATGTTGTTGTTAACCGTATCGAATGTTTTAGAGAAATCAAGTAGTATAAGGAAAGTAACTTCATCATTATCTATCGCTTGTCTGACGCCTTCTGTGACATTTATTAAGGCAGTAGTACAACTATATACTAAGTCTATCTCAACATTAGAAGAAGTTTTAAAATCCAACCAGCTACAACTCCTGAACAAATCGATCGAAGTCATTATTGAGTTTGCCTATTTGATGCAGCGGGCAATAGGCTCATTACGAGAAAAATTGGTAGTAAGAAGATCTTCACGAAAGTTATAATAACTGCGAAGACGACGAGAGCACAGAGGGAAATTGATCATACTAAGCAATTCAGGGCACTATGTTTGATAATGAATTAAATCTCTCATAAACATGACCGGGAAATATTTACGTCGAATACGAAGAGAGTTCAAGTTAATCAAAGAACATCAAGGTTCATAAATAGGTCAATTCTCCAATTTAACTTGAATATTACGAACCTAGTGAAATTTCTTTGAAGCCTTTCAATCCTTTTAGAGTAAATATCGTAATACGTGTTCCATATTACACTGCAATATTAGAGGTGGGGTCTAACTAAAGATACGTAGACGGATTTCAGGGTGTAAGGATCAGTAAAATCTTTAGAATTACGTTTGACCAGGCCTAACATGGAGTTGGCTTTGGGGATAATGTAATCAATGTGGTCTTTAAATGTAAGGCGAGTCCAGAATAATGCCTAAGTCTTCTTTGAATACACTCTTTCAAGTTGTGTAGATTTTATGGAGTATCTATACGGAATAGGTACCTCCGATCTAGTAAGAGTGAAGCACTGGCATTTGGAAATATTCAAAAATAGATTGTTCAGGTCACACCACTCAACAACCGCAGCAACATCGGTTTGCAGTAATTCACAGTCATATTCAGAATTTATAGAACGAAATTATTTAAGGTCGTCCACAAACAGTAGACATTCGGAATGTTTTATCACACTGGGTAGATCATTAATAAATAAGAGGAATAAAAGAGGTCCTGCCTTGTGGAACCCCCGATGTTACCTTTATAGGCACTGAAAGAATATCATCAATTTTTACTAACTGAGTGCGATTCATTAGATAAAATTCAATCCATAACAAAATATTGGAGGAAAATCCAAGACACAAGTGTGCTATGTCGAAGGCTTTAGCGAAATCAGTAAAAATCGCCTCCATTTGATAGCCACGACTGAAATTCTTTACAACAAAATTGAAAAAAAGAGCTAAGTTAGTAGTAGTGGGTCTACCAGATATAAAAAACCGTGTTTGTGATCCGATACCACAGTCCGGATTGAGAATGTAATTTTATTGCAACAATCTTCTCAAATAATTTGGGGATTACAGATATCTTGCATATAGGCCTATAATTGCAGACCTTCTGCTGAGGACCATATTTATGGATTGGTATAATATGGGAAAGTTTCCAAGCATTCGGAAACATCCCGGAGGCGATAGACTTTCTGAAGATAATACATGATAGAGGTTTAGAGAGAATTCTAACACAATTTAAACAAAAAAATGGAGGCAATGGGGCCCCGATGGGCCTCATTTTTACTAGCTGTAAGACTAAGAAGAGCTTCCTCAACATCGGTCCTGTAGATACTAACATCAGTAATGTCAATAATTGGGTGGATATTTGAGATGTTGAAGGGAACGACATTAACTGGGGAATAGACAGACTTAAAAAAAGAAGCGAAGAAGTTGCACAAGGTTTTTCTATCATCAGATGAAGAGTCTAAGGAGAACATAAGACTAGGGAGACCATTTGTCTTTCTCTTGGAGTTTATAAACTTCCAAAAATACTTACTATTAGACTTTAGATTAGTTTCTTGCGGAAATAATATAAGATTGATATAGAAATTTATTTAAGATATTATATTCCCGTTCGCAACGCAGATATCATGACTTAAGTAACGGATTAGCTACTCGTATATTTGCTCTGAAACGTTTGTAAGCCTTATTCTTTTTATTTTTTAGATTCGATAACCTCTTGTTAAACCAGGGAGGGTTCGAGTTACGGTTTATATGTTTTTTGGGCACAAAAAGACTAATTACATTTTGGAAAAAAAAATTATACATCACATTTAAGTCATGAGATGATAAAACGGATGATAAAACGGAAGATACATTTTGTAGAAAAATGCTCATTGCATCGAAGTCAGCCTTATCATAAAATCATTAAATACTTGAATACTCGGGTAAGTTATTTGGTATTGTAGTGCTGAAAATTCAGCCATAATAGCACTGTGGTGCATAGAATGGTCAAAGAAGGGAGAAGCAGGAACGTCGATTTTAACAACAAACTCTTTGTCAACAAATACGAGCGCATACGATTTAAACTATTAGTAATATGGTTAATTTGAATACAGTCATATTGACTGAAAAAGTCCGTGAATAATACTTTAATATTCGTTGATACGTTAAATGTTACAAACTGGTTATCATAAAAGATTATCTAAACAAATGTCGTCAGTTAAATTTCAACTTAATTACTCGTTAATGTACCAGCTTTGGTGAATTAGGTAATTAACGTCAATTAATTTCAAAGAATGTTTACACACACACACATATTAGGTCTTTAACGGAATACCGCGTGTTGTTGGCATCTCTTGCCAGCGTCAAAGAATGTTTATTCATAAGATTTTTTATTTAACTTATTGATTAAAGATAATTCACCCTTCATTTGCGTTTGTTAAATAAGTAATTCCACCGAAGAAAAATTGACTAACCTGACGATTGGCTCTCTATCTCTAATTTTGACTCTCAAATTGGGAGCATGCTGCATGGCATCAAATAAAAATGGTGATACAATGCAGTTCTCCGGGATTATGGTAAAAGTCCGATCTTGTAGGACCTCAAACGGTATAAGGGAAAACTTACTTCTTTCGTGGAAATTAGTCAGCTTCCGAAATTATATTAACAACTGGGGTGAGCGCGACCCAGGAGGTCCACAAGATAAACTTCCCAGCGTGATATGAGCATGAAAATCAATAAAAAAAAATAAGAGAAGGGGGATGAATTGGTTTGAAAAAGAAAATATACATGCATTTTCTTTAGCTTTAAACATTATAAATAATAAAAAAAAGGAGAGTATGAGAAAACTAAATCAAATCAGTATTTATGCATTAGTTATATTGATTATTTGTTATGTTTAGATGTTTTTTAATATTATTAAAACTGCTAACTGCTCTTTGATAAAAAGTATATGATATTTTAAAGCAAATAAACATTTTTTATGCGTGGATATAACGTGAACGTACGTACGCACACACGCACACACGCGCATCTTCTTAAAAAAAACATTTCAAAAAGATATTGTGAACCTTCAAATTGTAAAATATGTTGTAAAGCACGAGTTTCATTTTCAGACCAATTACTTTAACTTACCCAGTAACTGGGAAGTTAAGAATTGTTGTTCTTTATTTTCCCAAAATGTTCATACTGAATTGGTGGTGGTGTTGCACCAATTGTGCTACAATAAGAAATTCGAAAAGCCATTTTTTTAATCGATGTATTTAATTTTTTTTTATTGTATCGAAAATTCGTTTTTATTTTATACTAGCTGTACCCGCCTGGCCTTGCCCATGCCCAAGTTGGTACCTATCCGGGGTACGCTGCGTCTAACAAAAACAAATACATGTCTTTGTTTAGTAAGAAACAGAATTGCAAGTCAAACTCGGTGGGCCGATTTTGACCAAACTTCAATACCAATGATGGCCTGATTTGCGCTCAATCGGTTCGGTGGTTTAAGGGACTTGCTTAGACCGTTCACGCAAATTCGTTGCTCCACCAAGGGTAGGTACTAGTTGTCTGGCAGGCGCCTATGTCACCTTACTTTTTTGAATTCAACAGCAACACGAAACGAAGAAACTTCGATTTTTATTTTCTTTCAATCAATTTGTTTATGCGCACGGTTTAACTACATGCGTTGTTGTTGCATTCTAATTGAATGTCAACAACGAAATCGACCAACATATACAAAAGTGGGAATACAACGCCACCTATCAGAATCCGACATGATTATACATATTTCGAATTTTACAACATAAGCTCCCATTAGTGTAAAGATATGGCGAGTTGAATGATTTTATTCTATGGGTGGTGCCACGCCCCGTTGTTGAACTACGGTCACATTTTTCTATGTGCATTGCCCAAACTATACACATCAAAATTTCCAAATTTTACATAAGCTCCTATAAGTGCCGAGAAATGGTGACTTGAATGATTTTTTGTATGGGAGGTGCCACGCCCCTTTATCCAATTTCGACTAAATTTCACAGGAACACTGCCTGGCTTATTCCAAAGAATTGACACAAATTTGAGCTGAATCCGAAAAAAAATTCTAGAACCCGATCGCAGCGCCACCTACTGGGTCCCATTGTGAAGTTTTCTAATACAGTCAGGTCAGGTGACCTTGGTGGCCAGCGTAAAGTGGTGTTTCTGGATATTAATTTATTTGGGAATAACCGGTCTGGCTATGGTCGCAGTTGCTCCATCTTGCTGAAACAAAATGCTGTTAAAACGGATACTTCTTCGGCGCAGTTCTGGGTAAAAATACTAATCCAACATCTATGCTTACACTACCTGGACGGACACTGTCAAATAGGGCATTACATTGGATAAAAAGATTACTTACAATAAACATATAACGAACACCATAGACAAAATAAATTAAACTATATGAATAGTGTATCCTCTTATAAACAGAAAATCTATGCTAAGCCAAGAAAATAAATTAATAATTTTTAAAGTCTTTTTTCGGGCCTTTATGTTTTATGGTTGTCCAGTTTGGGGAAAATGTGCAATAACGCACATCAAAAAATTACAAATATCGCAAAATAAGCTATTAAAACTAATGCTTAAGCTCGCTTGGCACTTTATAACACTTGAACTCCACGAAATAGCCAATGTCGATTTGGTTTCTGCTAGAATCGAAAGACTTACAGCTAGTTGTGGGATGTCCGATAACCAAAGATGATATTGACATGGGACCGGGTTTATTCGAAGCGTTATTACGTAACTCAGAACTGATTAAGTTTCCAGCGAAATCGGTCCAGCCGTTTTTTGTTAGTAAATAAATAACTAAAATAATTTGGCTTTGTTTGTACTATTTATTGTCATTTTTCATTGAGCAAATCACTATTACATTGTGCTCCGTTATTTCGTATACATGTAAATTTACAGGTCTCCGTGTTGATAACAATTTTTGCATTAATATACTCGTATATCACACTTCGCTGTTATGAACAACATTTAATTTCCATGAACAATATTAAAGAGCAGTTTTTAATATTAATTAATTCTTAACCATATCTTATGGTTAACCACATTTCAAAATTTCCCACTAATCGCATAAATCATATTGATCCCACTGGGAAGTTAGTCGTGTGGACCTTGCGGATCGCACCAGACCACTTTTTATTTGTTATTTATTTATTTTCTTTTTGTACAATTTATTTATTTCTGTACTATCTACTATTACTTATTTGTTATTTACATATTAAATTATTAAATATTTATTTATACTATATTGGTTCATTTTTTTTATTATTTACATATTTTTTGTACTAGGCAATTATTTATTTTGTATATATTTGTTATTTATTTATTTATTTATTAGATACTATCTATTAATTAAATTTCAAAACCTTCCTACTGTGATATTAGTTTTAAGAATTTGCTTGCTTATACATATTTGTATTCTTATTTATGTTATTTATTAACTTCCCAGTGGAAGTTCTTGTAATGGGGCCGATTTTGCGAATCGCGGATTTTAACATACGAGTATCTTCACGTTTCAAGGTAAACAGAATCCAAATCCAACGTTTTTATAGAGATGTCTGGGTGTGTGTATGTACGTATGTGCGTATGTGCGTTCGGAATTATCCTTCGCCCCGATTATCTGGAGAACCAATGATGCTATTGACATGGAACTGGGTTTATTCGAAGCGTAATAACGTAACTCAGAACTGATTAAGTTTCTAGCGAAATCGGCCCAGCCGTTTTTTGTTAGTAAATAAATAACTAAAAAAATAAAGGCAAACTAGCTGAATTTTGAAATTGATGATTTGTACTATTTTTAACTTCCCACTGGAAGTTCTTGTGATGGGCCCGATTTTGTAAATCGCGGATTTTGACATATCTACACGTTTCAAGGTCACCAGAATCCAAATCCAACGTTTTTATAGATATGTCTCTGTTTGTGTATGTAAGTATGTGCGTATGTTCGTATGTGCGTTCGAAATTATCTTTCGCCGCGATTATCTCAAGAACCAAAGATGATATTGACATGCGACCAGGTTTATTCGAAGTGTAATTACGTAACTCAGAACTGATTAAGTTTCCAGCGAAATCGGTCCAGCCATTTTTTGTTAGTAAATAAATAACTAAAAAAATTCAGCTAGTTTGCCTTTATTAACTTCCCAGTGGAAGTTGTTGTAATGGGTCCGATTTTGTGAATCGCGAGTTTTGACATATCTCCACGTTTCAAGGTCACCTTAACTTAATCAGTTCTGAGTTACGTAATTACGCTTCGAATAAATCCGGTCCCATGTCAATATCATCTTTGGTTCTCCAGATAATCGTGGCGAAAGATAAATACACACGGACAGACATCTCTATAAAAACGTCGAATTTGGATTCTGGTGACCTTGAAACGTGGAGATATGTCAAAATCCGCGATTCACAAAATCGGCCCCATTACAAGAACTTCCACTGGGAAGTTAAAATTTGCTTTATTTGTACTATTTATTGTCATTTGTTATTGAGCAAATCATTATTACATTGTGCTCCGTTATTTCGCATAAATATAAATTTACAGGTCTCCGTGTTCATAACAATGGTTGCATTAATATATGTATGTATATAACACTTTGCTGTTATTAACAACATTTAATTTCCATGAACAATATTAAAGAGCATTTTTTAATATTAAATAATTCTTAACCATATCTTATGGTTAATCACATTTCAAAATTTCCCACTAATCGCATAAATCATATTGATCCCACTGGGAAGTTAGTCGTGTGGACCTTTCGGGTCGCACCCAGACCACTTTTTTATTATTATTATTGTTTTTTTTTTTTTTGTGTGAAAGGTTTTCCTAATCTCGTTCCTTTCAACTAGATTATTTTCTAACCAAGCTGATTTCCTTTTGACATCATAATATAACATTATTCACAATTAGGATTATATCATAACTCTGTGTGAATTGTGCGATTACACTCAAATGTAATAAAATATAAGAAAATGTGATAGATTTAAAACAATAAATAATAATAAATAATATGCGTTGTTCGACTGTGTACGTGTTCACGGGTCAATTTGTAATTAACTCACGATGGGAAATGTCAAAACAAGCTAAAAAATGGTTGACGTTAGGGGCATTTCTTCTTCCCTACCGAAAAAACTATTTTGCAGAGATCATAACCGTTCCACTTTACTGAATCTATACTGGTATGCATGTGGGGTCAAGGCCGTAGCCCTAGCCAGTGGGTGGATCACAGGGGTTTGAACGCCCCCCCCCCCCGGATTTTTTTAAAAATGCATCTGTAAATCATACTTTTCCGCATCAGTATGAAATTTGTACTCAAATAATTATTGATAAAAATAAATGGACAAACTTAGCAGAAATGTGTGAAACACGCTGGGTGGAAAACCAGGTTTAAGGAAATTTTTAAAGCGATAATTGATGCGTCGGAAAAGTTGTGTAGTGATAAGGACTCTGATACGTCATCGAAGGCGAGTTGCTTTTTAAGATCTATTTCAGCTAGTGATTTTGCAGTAAGTTTGTGTTGTTTGAGTGTTTTGTTTACATATACATTGCCACTTTGTAAGATCTTACAATCCCCTTCATGCGACTTATTGTCTGGATTGAAACATGTGGAATTAATAACAAACACATTCCAAGGAATACGCAAAAATATCATTCCGGAATTCAAAACAATTTTTGAGACTGCACAAAACTTAGTAAATGTTGTGGATGAAAAACTTAAAATTTCACGAATTGTGTCAAGGCAGCAGCACAGACAAAACATGAACACAACAGATCCTGAAAGGTTGGGGACACAATCACGAAAACCGAAATCCCGAAAATCCAAAATCCCGAAAACCCAAAATATAGAAAATCCAAAATCCCGAAAATCCAATATACCAAAAAACCAAAAATCCCGAAAAAAGAATCCCGAAAAATTATATAAAATGGAAAATTTGGTAAATTTTTAATTTTATATAATTTTTCGGGATTTCGGTTTTCGGGATTCTTTATTTTATTTTGAATGTAAAATAGACAAGTGTTTGTCCATTCCATTTTGCAATTTGTTGCGTTGTAATGTTTTGCTATTCGCAATGTGCATTCAGTTGTGCTGATCTCATATAGCTAGTGAGATCCAGTGAACTTCGTAATATTTACGCGAAACGTAGCGAGCGTTCTGAAATAAGTTTTCTCACAGGATCTGCATTCAATATGAACTTGTATTAGATATTGTTTTGTCATGGATCGTTTTTGATTTGTTTTTATAAATAAGACTTGAACTGTTTTTGTTTTATTTTATTTATTTAAAGTTTTTTATTTTGTTTATTTCGTTAAATAAATTTGCCTAATTTTTTTGTTGCTACAATAAAACTTTTAGTTTCATTTTCGGCATTTTGGTCTTTCGGAATTTTGGATTTTCGAGATTGTGGCTTTTCGGGATTGTGGGTTTTCGGGATTTTAGGTTTTCGGGATTTAAGGTTTTCGGGATTTTGGATTTTCGGTATTTTGGATTTTTGGGGTTTTTGGCTTTCGGGATTACGTTTTTCGGGATTCTGTCCGACTCCCGATCCTGAAACCTATTTTAGGATAAGTATAATGATTCCTCGTTTAGATGACTTTTTAAGTCAGCTTAAAATGAGATTTGAAAACCATAAGTCCACACTTTCCTCTTTGTGCATTTTGATTCCATCGATCCTTGGCAAAAACGAACAAAATTAGAACAAAGAATACTTCAAAATTTATAAATCTTTTTTGGATTGGGACACTCTAAAAGCTGAATTTACGCTATGGAAGACAAAATGCCATACACAAAAAGATACAGAGCGTTCAAAAAGTGCAATAACAGCTCTTGGGGAATGCAATAAGGATCTGTTTCCTAACATCCACAAGCCCCTTAAAATTTTGGCGACACTATCGGTTTCAACATGTACACCTTAAAGACCATTTCCGACAATGAAACGTCTAAAAACTTATCTTAGAAATTCTACCGGTGAAGAAAGATTACCAGGATTGGCGCTAATGTCAATTCATCGACAAATTGAGATTGACACTGAGGAAGTTTTAGATATATTTGCAGCGCAGAAGGCCAGAAGATTAAATTTAATTTTATAAAAATGATTCCTACCTACATGTTATGTAATACTTTTTGTAATAACAAAATCTTAAAGAATGATTATATGTACCTAATAAATAATAACTTAAAATTATTTAAAAAAAAATATTGGAAAAATCTTTTAGTTTTTCTTTGTTTGAGAGTTTTCTTAGAAAAACTAAGTATGCAAGAGTATTTTATTATCAATTTTTTTTTTTAACTTCTGGCTCGCCAAGGCGATTTAATAGGGGCACTTCGACCTAAAAGATCTTTTGTACCGTATGGGCCAGACAAATTTTAGACTAGTAGAATTTCTACTTTCCGTGTAAAGCGGACAATTTTACCAGTAGAAGAATTCTCGGGGCTCATTTGTTCCCTGAAAAGGATCTTCTTTCTAATTCCATTAAGGGCTGCACATTCACATAAAATGTGTTCAGCTGACTCGTCCTCTTCGAGACAGAATCGGCACTCAGGGTAGTCTGCTATTATCATTTTGTTTAGGTGATATCTTAAACCATGGTGACCAGTAAGGTACCCTACTAAGTTTTTGATATCATGCCTGCCTGAAGGGGCGAATGGCTCGGTTGGCCTGTTCTAGACCTGGGATGTTTTCGCAAAGATAGATACATTTTCTATGTTTTCAGCTTTTTATAGCTGCCGTTGCTGCTGATCTAGGAGTGCAGCAGAAAGGTGCTGGACCTATTAATGGTGTTTTTGAACATTTTCTGGCCAGTTCGTCGGCCTTTTCGTAGCATTAAAGCAGTACATGACTGATTTGGAGTCAATGGTTTACGCTAAGAGCGTTTATAGCTGCTTGACTATCCGTGAATATATGAATGATTTCGCCTTTCATGCCAGATGAATAAATGTGGCTGGCGCCTTGTTGAATGGCCTGGAGCTCTGCTTGAAATACGCTGGGACTTTTTCCCATGGGTATCGTAAAGCGTTTATTTGGTCCTACCCCCATTTCCATTTTAGAACCATCCATATACCACTTTATGCCGTTGTGGCTGCTAGGTGGGTTATTGCTAACCCATGCTTCTCTCTTGGGGATCGCCGTGGAGAAACGTTTATTGAAGCATAGTGTTTTTTGCATGCGGTCTGTGACCGCGCAGTTCATGTTAAGTTCTGACAGTTCCTCGAGAAGGGTTTGAAGTTCCGGATGGTCGTTAAGCCTTATCTCGTTTAACTGTATTCAACTTGTTGCACTGCGGATCGCCACTTTTTGAATATATATGTGGAGAGGTGTTGGTCCTGTTATTGCCTCTATGGCAGCTGTTGGACACGTTCACATGGCTCCGGAGATACCTAGGCACGCAAGCCGTTGTACCTTTTTGAGTTTCTCTATTGCGATCTTTTATGTGGATTTTTTCCACTATACTATGGAAGCGTATGTTATAATAGGTCTTATCATCACTGTGTAGATCCAGTGAACAATCTTTGGAGAGATTCCCCAGGTTCTTCAATATGTGCGGCGACAGCCCCATAAAGCTCTATTAGCTTTAGTAATTTTGTTATTAATGTGTGAGTTCCAGTTAAGTCTCTTGTCTAGGAATACTCCAAGATACTTGACTTCTTCGGAATACTCTACGACCGTGTCGTTAATTGTGATTAGATCTAGGTCTTCTTCTTTTAGTGAAATGAACGATGACGGCTTTACTGGGATTTATGGAAAGATTTTCCTTGATGCACCAGTCTATGGCTGTCTTTAGTGCATTTTTCATTTTATATGTGACTCCAATTGAGTCTTTGATCCTGAAAATGATGACAATATCATCGGCGTACAAAATTGTGGTGCAGCCCAGATTGCTCATCTTGTGTAGCAGGTCATCGATGACCAAGGACCACAAGAGGGGTGAATGTACTCCCCCTTGTGGGCAGCCCCTTACGGCTGTAACTAATACTGAGGTCGTTCCTGATGAGGCAGTAATTTTGCGACTTCCCAGCATCGGTTTGATCCATTTTATAGTTGGATTGTCTATATTTCTCTGGTACAAAGCATTTGATATGGATTCATATCCAGTATTGTCAAAAGCACCTTCTATGTCCAGAAAGGCACATAGTGCAATCTCTTTGCATCGGTAGGCGTTTTTTATCTCTGTTGTTAGTTTTAACAGAGCGCCTTTTTGATATGTATTCTCTAATATGAATGTCAATAATCTTTTCCATTGTTTTCAGAAAAAACGATGTCAAGCTTATCGGACGATATGAATTAGGTAATTCGGTCGGTTGATTTCCCGGTTTAGGTATGAATACCACGTTTACCTCCCTCCAGGTAACTGGTATATACTCCCAGTTGAAGCTTAACCTAAATAAGGCAATCATGGATGGTAATAAAACGTCCTTTCCATTTTGTACGAGAGCTCGAAAAATACCGTCTGATGCCTTGAATGGTTTAAATGAGTTAATTGCCCATTTAACCTTATCCGGAGTAAATGCCTTTTGATTGATCCTTTGACAGAGCATTTTATTAGCAATAGTCAACCTTGGAAAAAAATATTGAAAATCGTTAAAGCAGTTTTTTTTTAAACGGGTTTTTTATTTAATTTTTGAAAAATATTTTGCAATTTTTTGAGTTTATCAATAAAATAAAATCTGTTATGTTATGTATGAATTTGATCATAAAAGGCTTCCTAAATTTAAAACTTAATTGAAATCGGTTTTGTTGTTAGCGAGAAATTCTGATGTTAAAAAATCGGTTCTATAGGAGGTTGCCGACTGCCTTTCGCAAGTTTTATTTGGTATCATCCTGTCGGTTATTTAATAAGCTCCCTCAATGCATAAGAGCTGCAACATTTTCTGGTAAGCTTGGAAATTTCTTAAAGCAATGGGTATTAAATTTCAAATATGCTCAAATAGAATCCATCCTCTCTGACATTTTGGTGTAACGTTATGTTCTGTTTATGAAATTTTACTTTGTATTTTTCTTTTTCCTTTTCTTTTATTGATTTTTCATTTTGCATACCTAATGTTTTTTTTTAAATGGGGCACCCCACCCGTAATCATTATTTTCTATGGTAAAGAATATCGAAGTGGCATTTGACACTGTTTTCAATACTTAAAGTATAAAAAAATAAAAAAATGTCACTAATTATTTTATTGAATTCTATATTTAAATAGGTATATATATTGTTAAAACTTATTGCTTCTATTGTTATATTTTAATTCATATGAAATAAAAATTGAATTAAATTGAAATTGAATTGAATTAAAGGTACCATTTTAAGATAAATCTCGCAAAATCCATTCTTACCAAAAGATAGACTGTTTTATCTAAATCGTTAAGGCCGTTTTTAGAAAAAATAAGTTTTAACAAACCGTTATATGACATACACCATTGTTTTAGAGCTAAAATTCCAATTTCAATAACGTCTAGTGCGAGACTACTAAATAAACACTATGAACCAAGTTTGCAAATGGGCCCATCCGCTTAGGCTGTAGATCTGCAAACAGGCAGACGGACGAACAGAATTTTCCAACACATTTTTTTCTACTCCCCTATCATCGCAATGTCATGTTTAATTTTGATCTCAATTTTTTTTGCACCAATCCATAAAGTGCCTTATATATAGTATAGTACCATAATCCCAATTAAAAATCGTGTTTGATCGATTTTCGGCTGAAATGGGCTATATTAATTTTATTTATTACATCTACCATTCACTACATTGACAAGGAAAAGACAACTACAAAGACTTAAGGACATTAGCCTATCAGGCGCGACACTGATACCAGTCAAAGAAGTAAAGTATATAGGACTTCATCTAGATAGTAAACTCCTCTGGCGAAAACATACAGAGAAGATATCCAAGAAAGCCACCCGCGCTCTCATGATATGCGGGAGCCTGGCGGGGAAGGCATGTTGATGCAGCCCAAACATCCTGCGATGGATGTACATTGCAATTGTGAGACCAATGATCCCATACGAAGCCGTAGCTTGGGCGAAACAAACCAGTCTAGCCACAACAAGAGAGACACTCGGCAAAGTGCAAAGACTGGCGTGCCTGTGCATTACCGGAGCAATGCGTAGCTGCCTAACCGCTGTTATTGGAATTGACCCCTCAACACATCATGGTGGTGAACGCGGCAGACAAAACAATCCTATGGATGGCAAAGGAGGGAATTGGAAGAGGAAAATGCATCGGTTCGAAAGAAGACGGTGACTTACTCAAAAAAGTTCCACTTATTGGCATACCTAGGGACGCCAGCATCAGGAAATTCAACTTCGAGAAGAATTTCCAGATAAAGCTCAGCAATAAGGAGAACTGGAGCAATGAATCCATAACTTATGGACTGAGCAACCACACAACAAAGTGGTACACGGACGGCTCGAGGACCGATGAGGGAACTGGTGCAGGAGCGTTTGGGCCAGGACCTAAGCACTACGAATCCATGGGCAAATGTACCAGCATCTTCCAGGCAGAAATATGTGCCATAGACAGGTGCGTTCGAATCAACCTCGAGAAAAACTACAGGAATTGCAACATAGCAATAATGTCTGACAGCCAAGCAGCTATAAAGGCTCTTGACGCCTACGTTATCAAATCAAAACTCATGTGGGAATGCCTACAGGGACTGAATAGATTAGGCAAGAATAACAGAATTTCCATCTGCTGGGTACCTGGCCATGTTGGCATTACAAGCAATGAGGCAGCGGACTCTCTGGCAAGAAAAGGGGCAGATGAACCCTTCATAGGACCTGAACCGTTCTGCGGGATAGGAGAACACACTATACGCGAAGAGTTCAGAAGACTTTAAGAAGAAACAAGGTCCAAAACCTTTCTCAACTTCCAAGGTCTGAGGCAAGCAAAGAAACTCTTAGGAAACTACCACCAAAAGAGATTCAAAGCTTGTATCAGCCTTAACAAAAACAACCTAAAAATCCTAACAGGCCTCCTCGCGAAGCACTGCAGACTCAAGGAGCACCTCAGGAAAATGGGCATATCGGAGGACGGGCTCTGCAGATTCTGAAGCGAAACCGCCGAAACTCCAGACCACATACTGGAATCCTGTGGGGCACTGGCATACAAAACGATGAAATATTTGGGCAGGCACCAAATAACAGACAAGGACATACAAACCATGGACCCACAGCTCATTCTCAGATTCATCAAAGAAACTGGACTGGACGCTGTGCTCTGAGGAGTGTGACCTGCCAAGGATAAATCAGAGCAATATCACGACACTCCTCACAATGAAGTGAGAGGGCTCTGAAAGAGGGCATGAACCTCTCCGAGGCACAAGCAAGGGGACACAATAGACAAATAGGTCGCAGTGTAATATACCCTAACTAAATACTAAGCAACAAAACTTCTTTCCTATCCTCCTATTCTTTTGAATAGTAAATAGCGCCTAAAATCATGCAATACAATACTTCATTACTAGGTGCTGCTTACTGTTCAACAAAAAATGCATGCGCTGTGTTTAACACTATAAGGGTACTGTACACTACAGAAAAACAAATCCCCTTTGGCGTAAGCGAATTATAAAAAAAAAATAAAAAATATTATTATTATTATTCACTACAGTACTGTTACTATTACATCTACCATTCACTACAGTAGTACACACTGATTGGTGTATGGAAAAAATGATCATTATTTAGAGACAGTTGGTGGCACATGTAAATGGTGCTTTATGCCATCCAACCGTTCACAACATCAATAGGTTGCGCTCAAGTTTTAAGCACAGTACGTAAGAGCCAAGTGAATTAGCAATTTGGCAAAAAAAATATTTCTTAACCGGGCACATTCTCCACGGATGCGTTATCACGAAGAGTTTGCCAAGTCTGGGACTGGGAAAATCTTAGAGAGGTTCGTGAGAGGTCGACACATTATCTAGAGTTTTTTTTTACTGGCCGGTGCCAATCACAAAACTAGTGTGAAACTTAAATCTGAAGTCCCTTTCACGCATATTCACAAGAAAGTTTAAATGAACGGGACCACTTATTTAAGCTCCACATTAAATTTGATATACGGCTTAATCCAACTAAGTACATCTTTAAATTTTATTTTAACCTTGGAACTGATATTTGAACCCATTTTCATCAAGGCAAAGCTATTGGAAGTGACGTAGGGTAGAATTCAAATGAGTTGAATGGACAGAAACCACTTAGTGTCCATAAACATGAAGAATATAACCTATTTTATATCCGTTAACATTCTTAAACAATAATTGGACCAGAAATTAGAATACATTTCCCATTCCTATTCAACTGTCAAATGAATTCCTCCCATTTACTCTGCTACAGGCCAAATAGGAAACTAGAGCACTTCATTCCATCACAGAGTATTCGTGCGCTGCAACAGCAAAGCGATTTGAATGTAATGTCATTTGGGGGTCTAATTACAAATTACCATCTAAGTCGGCAATAAATTTCTCATGCCCCAATCTGACATCGTTCCTGTCCGTCGGATCTACCTGGTAGTCATGTTTGCCCGCCTGCCGCGCTTGACACTACCAAAACAAAAACAACCATATTTTCGCGGAGCGTATTCAATTTCTTTATACTTTCGATTCGGCGACGTCAGAGAAGGAGTTCTCTGCGTTCACGTCGGTCGCCCCGCTTTGCCAGTATATTTTCGCAAATCTCGTGTGCAACATCGTGTAGTTAGTGTAAACTCCGTGGAACAATGATCGCAGCCAGGTGAGCAATTATAAAGTCATAGCATACATATGACCGAGCTGGAGTAACGACGATAATTACCCACTGTTTCGGGCACGGATTGCATCTGGTGATTGGTACTGGAAGCCAACTAGCCAACTACTATTTGGCGATGGCACGAACCGAGCCGAGGTGACCATTAAAATGTTGAATATGAAGATAAAGTTACTATTTTGTAGTCCAGCATCTCGCGGCTTACTTCCATATGGCTGATGCTGCTGCTGTGGCTAAAGAGTTGCCTCGCAATGTTCCGCGCAAATGGGCAAGGCAAACAAACACTTACGCTATCTTAATTGAACCGAAATATCACACATTACAGTCTCTGCGTCTGGGGAAAAATGTTATTGGTATTTATTAATGCTTAATTACCTGGCCGAGCTATCGGCGCGCATGTTACATTGCAGAAGGTAGTGGACCTGTAAGGTAGCGGCAGTTCCCAGAAATGTTACGGAGGCGAAGTGCATCTTCGTGTGGTTTAGTTCCGTACACTTGTTGAGGTGGTTTTTGGTTGTTGTTGTTGGCGATGGATTTTATTTCAGACACACATGTGCGTGTGTATTAAAACTAATAAATACTTTCAGATGATTTCTGGTTCAACCTTCAACGGAGAGGTGCTAATAAAAATCTGGTTTTATCTGGTCAACAGATATGTAAAGGGTCTTTCATTAAGGAAGGACTCGACAACTTCTTTTTTAAATAAAATGCAAACTAGTTGAGATATCTCAAAAACAAATTTATTGGCTTGAATCAATATCAAAACATTTAAGCATGGAATTCGATTTCGTTCATATGTCCAACACGGTGACGCATTCTGCGGTCGATACGTTGAACCCAATTTTCGATGACTCGGCCGCACATTTCGACCGATACGGCCGCTATTTCTCATTCAATATTGCCTCTGAGCTCCTCTAATGTCAACGGGTTGATGTCATAGACCAATGATTTAATGTAGTCGCATAAAAAAACGCTAGAGGCGTTAAATCACACGATCTCGGCGGCCAATAGACGGGTCCGTTTCTCGAGATAACACGTTCACCGAAGTGAGACTTCAATAACTCGATTGTTGCACCCGCTGTGTGGCTTGTTGCACCGTCTTGTGGGAACGACATATCACTGATGTCTAATTCATGCAATTGCTCAAAGATATAATGTTCCAACATGTCTCTGTATCGAATACCATTTACCGTAATGTGACGGTCATTTTCATCATCGAAAAAAAACGGCCTATTGAAGCCACCGGCATGAAAATCGCACCAAACAGTGACTTTTTGCGGATGAAGTCCTGTTTCATGAAGCACATGAGGGTTCTCATCTGTCCAGTAACGCATATTTTGCTTATTGACGAAGCCGTTTAATGAAAGTCTTCGTTTGCGATGAAAGTCTTTATTTTCTTCCATCATATCCAGATCCCAATTCGAGAACGTACGGTCGCTTCATATGGTCAAGTGGCTTTAGTCCTTGAGTCAGCTTGATCTTGTCAGGGTGTAGGCCAAGATCCTTACGCAAAATTCGCCATAATGTGGTCTGAGAGAGGCCCACTTCTTGAGAACGCCGTGAAATTAACTGATTTGCTGATTTGCGACGGACGCCTCTACGGCAGCAACATTCTCTACACTTCGGGTAAAACGTAGTCTCACTGGCACGGCAACATCAAGCACCGAATATTCGGTCTCAATTTTTTCACTAGACTATGGATTGCTTGTCTACTGGGACGAGAATTACGGCCGAAAATTGGCGTTAACGCTCTTAAAGTTGCGACCACCGATTCGGAATTTCGGTAGTAAGTTTTAACTATTTGCAAACATTGTTCCTTCGTGTCCTTCACTCTAATAAAAATGTTGATTTCACTCAATATTTTCAATTTGACAGTTCGGTAATCGGTTTAAGGGTGCGTTCACACTGAAAGCTTGAATTTGTCAAGTCGCTAATGAAAGACCCCTTATTATTGAATAAGAAATTTAAAAAAAGTTGCAACGATTTAACTTATAACTTACTGCAAATCAAATCGAGAGTATGGTCCAAATCCACCCGTATAGAATCACTTAATCTTAAGCACGGTTGGAATCAGCGTTTTCGGTGCGGTGCACTCGAGCCATTATGGCACATATTCTCTAAAGTGGTACTGTCGCATGAAAATTGCATAAATAACACTTAGGCCAAAACAAAATATTTTTTCAACCGACTCACTCTTTGATTTTCATATGCGTTTTCTGTTTTTAAAAATAAGCCAGAATCAAGAAAGTTTCAGGTTCGCACATACTCCGGGAACGGGAAAATACTTTTTGTTGTCCAATTTTCTATCAAAATGTCAAGATCTTGGTACATAAGCATATTATACCTTCGCTACAACTTTCGTGTTCAAAAATATAAGACCATAAATTGATTGTGGTAGCTACCCAACTTTTCCAATGGCATGATATACTAGGGGCGTTCAATATATTCTCGGTATCGATATGAAGGAAAATGCGAATTCAATTTAAAGTCTTTATTTTTCAATATAATTTCCCCCAACATCAATGCATTTGTTACATCTTGAGATAAGCTTTTTTAAACCCTCAAAAAAATAAATTTCCTCTTTCTCTGCAAAATACCCATTTATTGCCGACTTGAGTTCTTCATCATCCGAAAATCTTTTTCCACGAAGACATTTTGTCAAATCCGGAAACAGGAAATAATCACTAGCGGCAAGGTCTGGACTATAGAGTGGGTGTTGGATTTCTTCGAAACCACAATCTCGCGCAGCAGCCTTGGAAACTCGCGCCGTGTTAACAGGAGCGTTGTCATGAAGAAGCAACACACCCGCTGCGAGTTTACCCCGTCTTTTCTTTTTAATTTCCTCCCGCAAATTATGCCAAGTGGAAGCGTAGGATGTGGCGTTGATGGTTTCACCTTTTTTTTGTACTTAATGAGCAGGATTCCCTTTGAGTCCCAAAAAACTGTGGCCATGAGCTTCCCGGCAGGAGTGACTTTGAACTTCTTCGGGTGGTCTGTTCCTTTTTTATGCCATTGCATGGACTCTTGTTTGCTTTCAGGGTCATAGTGGTGGATCCATGTTTCGTCTCCAGTAACAATTCGATCCATAACACCGTCCGCGTTCTCACTACACATCTCCAAAAGCTCTCTACACCATGCGATTCTCACTTTTTTCTGGGGCGCTATGAGCCTTCGTGGCACCCACCTTGCACTGACCTTTGAAAGGTTAAGATGGTCATGAAGAATGGTGTGAATGGTACCAATTGAAAGCTTGGTGATCTCTGCCATCATTTTCACCTTTATTCGGGCATCCTCAAGAACAAGTTTTTCGACTTCTTTGATGCTTTCTCCCGTACAAGCAGTAGCCGGGGCGTCGGAGCGGGGGTCGTCTTCAATGCTCTCTCTGCCTCTCTTGAACTCACTTGACCACTTTTGCACAGTTGATAATGAAGGTGCGGAACCCTGGTAAACAGCCACCATCTCTTCATGAATAGTTTTTTTGACTTTTTCCTTGCTTAGTGAGAAATTTAATTACAGCGCGATGCTCAATTTTCACCATCATCGTCTCAGTTGCCATTATGATTCTGTTTAACTAGAGATAAAACGCGAATTAATAATCACATTTATATGAAATTTTACATGAATGCACTAAAATAATAGTATTACTTGATAAATAAGTCAATTTATATATACAACCACAGCTTCACCCCGATACCGAGAATATATTGAACGCCCCGTATATACGATACACGAGTACATACGAAACATTTTTTTTGACGCGGCGACGCTTGCTGGAACTGACTATTTTAGTCATGTTGGGCAAAAATACCTAAGATCAACATAAAAAATGGAAAAATAATTAGGAACACTCGCAATAAATAGAGCACTGGTATGTTACTGACTATGGGGATATTTGGAGTGCCAGTGAATCAAAATTCTGGTTTAAAATACAATTTTTTGACAGTTGAAGAAATTGCTCCGGGTTGAAGAATTACTCCTTTCAAATTTGTTTGTGTTTGGGTGAACATTATCAAGCGTAACAACAGTGCAATAGTGTGAAGTACAAAACAGTGTATTCCGCAATTTCATTCGTCAGATCGTACTTCCGTTTGTCACCCTGCCCTAATGGGGAAACGGATTTTCCTTAAACATCGTATGAGGTGTTTTCAGGCTAATATCTGACAGCGATTTTTCGTTTCTTTGTGCTACCATTTTACGTAACGGTACATATAAGCATGGGTGAGTTCATAATTGCAAATAATGTTGCCCAAACCATGCAACAAATGTTCATTGAATACATTTCTGAACGCAAACGTAGCTGCATGAATGTGGTCATCATGCATTGACAAAAGTGAGTTCATAATTGCATATATAAAGAAAGTCATAAATGACAGAATTAAAGACCATTTTGTCAAGGACAACTTGTATAAAAAATATTTTTAATGAGTTTAAGACTGATAAAAAATTGATATTAAGACTCTCATAACGGGATCACGGGAAATGAGATCTCCGATGAACTTGCTAGACAAGGGTCAGAGGGGGGCTTCTCAGGACCTGAACCAGCGATTTGTCTGCCTGCGTCCTCGGTCAGGGCTTCCATTGACGGTTGGGTTTCCTATGAACACAATCGCCGTTGGCATGACTCTCCAGGGTGTAGACAGACTAAGCTAATTCTCCCCGACGTCTGTGGGAAATCCGCGGCATTCTTGTTGTCTCTCAACAGAAAAGACTGCAGACAGACCACTGGCGATCTTACGGGACAATACGTTTTTGACAAGCACCTTAAGGTGCTAGGCCTAAGCGATACCACCAACTGCGAAGCCTGTGAAGAAAGCTGCCAACATAGACTCGGACCACTACCTTGTTGTAGAAAAGGTACGAATGCGGATATCCTGCACGTCACAACAATGAGGACATACTGTGAGGAGATTTAACGTTGAACTGTTACAATCGCAACAAACCGCCAGAACCTTTGCCGATCGCGTATCCCTCAACCTCTCGAGAAGTCCAATGCTACCAGCATCAAGTGACGAAGACCAGTGGCATCGATGCCAAGAAGCCATCAGAAGCGCCGCAACTGATGTGCTCGGTATTACCAGGCAACCACCACGAAACCCCTGGTTTGACGAGGATTGCCGGCAAGCGCATGCAACAAAACAAAGCGCCTACGAAGCGGCACTACATAGAAGGACGAGAGCAGCTCGTCAGCTCTACGAGCAAAAGAAGAGGGAATAATATCGGCTTCTCCACAGAAAAAAGAAAGAGCATGAGATGCGCGCGATCGAGGAAATAGAGAGGTGCTACTCCAGGAACAGTGTTCGGAAGTTTTACCAAAAGGTAAATACCCGAACAGAGACCTGTAGAGACGAACAAGGAAATCTTTTATTGTAGTAAAATTACAGTCGGTGCTTAGGACATGGAAAAATCATTTCTGTAGACTGCTAAACGGCGTAGACGACACAAATTATGCTGTCAGGCAGATCGAACCATTCGGCCTGGACGATGAAAGCCAAGACTTCCGTCCACCTGACCAAAACGAAGTGAGGGTAGCGATATCCCAGCTTAAGTCCAACAAAGCTGCTGGACCAGCCGGTTTAAATGCCGAGCTTTTTAAGGCAGCGCGAGATGACCTGGTGGAGAGCATACACCAACTCGTTTCCAAGATTTGGTCAGAAGAAAGTATGCCTGATGAATGGAACCTCAGCATCGTTTGCCTGATCCGCAAGAAAGGAGACACTCTAAACTGCGTCAATTATAGAGGCATCGGTCTCCTGAATATTGCCTATAAGATCATGTCTGCTGTAATGTGTGAACGTCTAAAAACGTTCGTCAACGACCTGATTGGTCCCTACCAGTGCGGTTTTAGGCCCGGTAAGTCCACGGCCTATCAGAGATTCACACTACAGCAGATCCTGGAGAAAACCCAAGAAGTTTAAATCGACACTCACCATTTTTTTATCGGTTTTAAGCCCGCATATGACAGCATCTATGGAGACGAGCTATACAGAGTCATGTCTAGTTTTCGCATTCCTGCCAAACTTGTCAGATCGTGCAGAATGACGATGGAGAACGCCCCTTGCTCCATAAAGGTCGGAAACAAATCTCACCGAGACCTTTGATATCAAAAAAGGATTTAGACAAGGTGATGCGGTGTCATGTGACTTGTTCAACATCATACCTGAGAAAATTGTGCGAAACTCGCAAGCCAACACTAGAGGCACAATTTTCCAAAAGTCTGTGCAACTACTTGCATATGCTGACGATATTGACATAATTGGCAGAACACAGCGAGCTGTCACTGTTGCATTTACAAGTATTAGCACAGAAGCGGCAAAAATGGGTTTTGTGGTGAATGAGGGCAAAACAAAATATATGCTGTCAACAAGCAAAAAAAAGCTGGCGTAATCTCTGTGAGCCCAAAGGTAACACATTTCTGCCAAAAAATTTGCAGGATTTCTTTAATTTTTAATTTTTTCCAAGAACTTCTATTGATTTTCTGGCCCAATTTCAGTTTCATTTTCATACAAAATTCTTCCAATATTCAAATGCTACTACCCAAAAGATATCTGGCGTTTTCTCCACGTGCTGAAGAAATTTCTCCAGCGAGAAACATACGGCGAGGCGCTTATTCTCTAGCACAAGGAATTCTAACACATTAAAACTCTAAACCAAACCCATTCCTGTATTATAATCGAAATTGCAAAATCTCATTCGCCTTCGAATGCATACGAGTCCAACTCGCCCATTAATCTTGCGAATCGCCACAACATCACTGATTATTATTATTGCTGATTAGGATCACACAGCATCGTCACAGCATCGCAATAGAACAACATACATAAATTCACGAGCCATTCGTTAATCTAAAAATAGTATCTAACAAATGATATCAAATGCTTTAGTCATTTCTCAGAATGTTGGCTCCCTACCTTCGAGCTATTTAAAGAGTGCACCATAGCGCACCATTCCCAACTGCATGCGGCATGGCATCTATTGCGGCCGTAAACTATTGTTAATCAAATCTCTCATTTGTCCAGTTGTCCAGCGATCGACTGTAACCACCACCACCTGGAGTTTGAAACTCACCACCCTGCTGTTGAATGGCGCGCTCTGTCAAATCCATGGCGTTATTTGCTGACCCTCTGCTCGACCCTCGAGGAATTTTTCAAACGCAAATGCGCTGTAATGAATACCACAAATCAAAGCTTCCATGTTGCTGGGGAGATATCTTCCTGCATAGACCTGGTCCTAGTTCTGTCCTGTGGCTTACCAGCATCGTTTTACGTTTTCGTTGATCTCACAACAGTTGCTGTGTTGATTTTTCGATCAACAGGCCAATGAAATATTTAGAACCCCTCACGCTCTCTGTACTTGGAGTTCACATTCAGCTGTGGCATCAGACCGAAGTGCGGATTGCTGGAGATTTATCATGCTCCGCGTGGGTATACTAAACAGAACACACAGTGGAGAAACAAAGTGCCAGGTAATGACATCAGAATCAATAACCACAAATCATAGTTTGATTATCGTGGTTTGCGGGCTGATAATAGCCCGGGCATTATGTACGTCCCAATGATGATGATGATGTGTGATACTCGTAGATACGCCATTCAGTTCCTCGACGCATTTGGGCCTGAACTGCAACGGTCGGTGTTTGGTTGATGCTGAATACTGATATGTATGTCTGCCTGACACGTTGTGCCGGTAATTGATGATGGGACGTGCAGTGGATTTATTTATATTCGATCAAAAGATTTCATAAAACACTGCAATGTAGCTGAACGCGCTGGGAAAATTGAGTAGTTAGTCCTAGTCTCGTCCAATTCCAGCAGGTATTTCGCTGGATGTTCGTGACTACACGCCACCTTACAAAAAGGTAAAGATGTGCCTTCTTCAAACTGATATTGAACTTTTGGGGCTGAATTGAAAGACATACCATCTCCCCATACACTTATTCGTTTTATACATGCATTAGTGTCAACCACTATGGTCTCGGGACTCTCTTCGCATACATAATTTAAGCACTTCCAATCACTTAACACACCTTTTCGATTCCATGCATTCGGAGGCTGCATCAATTCATGGAATACCGGGAAGCACCGTCAATCACATCCTCAACGATGATGCGATTTCTATGTACCACCATCATGTTCAAAATAGAACGCTACCCAGACACGACATCTACCGGGTAGTGATGGCTATGCAATGTGGCCAATAGACACACTGCATCTCGCACAGAACATCTCATACACGACTCGTCCGATAGCCAATTAAGGAATGTTTAACTTGGAAAGTGTTTAAGTGTGTCTATCCAGCGCCTGCTTAGTTGCCTCCAGAACATACTAAGCTTCGATTAGCAGTCAGTCTGTCTATTTCGGACACGTATGGCCGGGTGGGTATACACTCGTACACCGGCCCAGTCCGTATGAGTGTGATGTCTACACCCATTTAAATTGTGCAATAAACATAAATTTAAACAGAACATATGTTTCCGTGGTGAAATTTATGATGTACATCCGTGAAACATGGAGGTTTGTGCAATTAAAACCAAGTGCAGCGAGCCCAGCTCTGCTAAACAGGAAGGAGTTGTGAAGATCTTTGGTTAAAAATCTTCTCCTCATCACGGCTTTTTGCCGTACATAGTCCTCCGTTGCATTGCCATACATTTGCTTGTGATTTGCTTGAAGTGTTAACACTTCTTGGCGAAATCTTCTGAGCGGTTAGTTGTTGGTTTAACTTAGTAAATGGTGGTTTGCGTATAGAAAATGCCAATCCACTGAAGGTGCTCCTCACTACCTTGTTAAAAGGATAGAGGAGGCATTTCAATCCAAGGAAATGGCCCTTTGTGACATCTCAGACGTTGAGGGTGCTTTCGATAATACCGGGTACGACTCGATTTCCAGGGCGATAAATAATAAAGGTATCGAAGATTTGACGAATCAATGGATCATATCCACGTTGGAAAGTGGTAAATCGGGCGCAACCTTTACTGAGGGCATCCAGAACGCTTTGCTGCACATTTCGGAATGGTGCACTTCTGAGGAAGGACCTTCCATCAATCCTCACAAAACCATCCTGGTGCTTTTTACGAGAAGAAGATTTTGATTTTTTTGATTTTGAACCTATCGCCATAAAAGTTACCACCTTGAGTTACACCAATGAAGTCAACTACTCGTATCTGGGAATCATCCTGGATAAGAAACTTCACTGGAACTCGCACGCCAAGTCCGCCACCGAATGTACTACTAGAGTCATTTGGGCCTTTAGACGCCTGTACGGCAGAACTTGGGGTTTGAACCCCAAAATCGTACACTGGTTGTATAATATGATGGTTAGACCCATTATCACGAACGCCGCCATCGTGGGGTGGCCGAAGGTACTTGAACGAACAAAGGCCAACAAGCTCCAGAAGCTTCAATGCATTGCCTGCCTCGGTGTAACAGGTACTATGCGCCCAACGGTAGCACTTAAAGCTATTATTGGGCTTTCACCTTTACAAATCTGCAATAGGAAGACGGCTGCTAGATGCGCTATTAAGGTGCAGCTTGAATATGGGTACACTCCGTTCCACGTGTTTACGAACAGGCAGTTTCTTGATTTAATTTTACGATTTTTTTTAAATCCTTCGATAATATGGGAAACATCAAATGCAATTTACAACAAGGTTATATTATGTTTATGTTGTAGAAAAAAAATTGGGATTAGGTAGGTAAATTAAACTTTTACGATGCTTTTCCCAATAAGGCCATAAAATTAGTATGCATGTTTACGAATAGTTTTTTTTTGTGTTGGGAATTCGCTGGAAGTAAAAAATCATCGAAAGACATTGCAGAGCTCGCGAGGGATGCTTCTGCAATAGTGATGGACTTTAACTCATCTAAAAAAAACTCCCGGGGGACTGACATTCACCATCCCGAATGAGATTGCAACTAGTCGACGACTAATGGCAATTTGTTTTTGAACTATTTGTTGAATTTAAGAGATAAATCCGCCGTTTGTCGGATTTCTAAACTTTTTTTTGTTTGAAAACAATACCTGATTTCTTAGCCCTAGATAACTCTTATAGATCAAGAGGTTTTACCCGTCTTAATCTCCTGATTACATTGTCATCATTTAAAAGTTCTGTTATTTCTGTGTTTACGTGGTCGAAAAGCCTACTTCTGCGCCTTTGAGCAACTTTTTAACTTCATCTTCAACCTTCCTAAGTCCATTCCAAAATATTCTTTACTGCTGTTTGAAGCTTTTTTGTTGCTATTTTGACAGTTGCTCCCACAGCAAGGACAGCTGTGTCATCTGCAAAAGTGGTTATGGTGGTTTCTTCACTTTCAGGCAGGTCGCTAGTGAAAAGTAGGTATAGAACTGGACCTAGCACACTTCCTTGCGGTACACCAGTTTTAATTTGTTTCTCTCTTAATGTTGAGTACTCTGCATCTGGTTTAATTCTGAGGAATCTATCCGATATATAAGACTCCAGAATGCTCGCATACTGCTTCGGCAGTTGCTTTTGTAATTTGTGTATCAGTCCTTTGTGAAATAGGGCACACATTTTTCTCTTCAAATGCTTTTTCGATTCTATCTGTGATTCTATGCAACTGATCAATTGTAGAGTGCTTATTTCTAAATCCAAATTGGTGAATTGGGACTAGCGACTTTTCATCTATTATTTTTTGTAGACGTTTTTCCAGCACTTTTTCTAATAACTTGGACAACATTGGTAGAATAGATATTATGTAGGTGGTTTGCCTGGTTTAGGTATCATTATTACCTCCGCGACTTTCCACATGCATGGCACATATCTTAATTTAAAGGCAGTATTTATAATCTGCGCCAGTTTCTTTAAACATTTTCGTGGAAATTGTTTCAAAATGTCTCCTGTAATCAAATCAAACCCTTCGGTCTTGTTTTATATTTTTTATGCTTTCTTTAATTTCTTTGGCAAGTTATTTAGCTGTTACCGACCGAATAGGTCTATCTTCTTCGCACCTTATTTCGAGTCCGTGTTCCGTGATAACCTTTATCTTCATAAGGTTCGAATACGTCTTTAAGATACTCAGCGAAAGTGTTTGCTTTCTCTTGGCTGTTTTTCGCCCAGTTACCTTCTCTGGTATTTACTGGCGGAATGTGAGCTATTGGCCTGTTCATTTTCTTTGTTGCCTTCCAGAGCGAGTAGTCGGTACTAGCATCATTTGTAAGACTTGTGAGGTAAGATTTTCTAATCTTATAATTTAAGTTGTTCAGTGTGGTCTTGTCGCTTATCGCACTTGTCTGTTGCCATCGTTTTCTAGCTTTCCTCTATTCTGTAATAATTTCACATATTTCGGAAGGATAAGCGTTTTGTTTGTTCTTTTTTGTTGTTTTGGGAGTGCGGCCCACGCAGCTTTTTGTATACTGAACATCAATATTTGGACTGCTTCTTCTAGTTGATCTTCTGTTTGAATAGCTGGTAATAGTTGGATACTTTCTTCCAACTTCTGTTTGAAGTAGTTCCAATC
The DNA here is from genome assembly GCA_949715645.1 of Portevinia maculata. NCBI lineage: Eukaryota > Metazoa > Arthropoda > Insecta > Diptera > Syrphidae > Portevinia > Portevinia maculata. The sequence goes on along the minus strand of OX454525.1, from coordinate 360,602,280 downwards.
AGTCAGTCTATTACCCAGTTTTGGGCTATGATCTTTTATTATTATTTTATCGCCAAGTGTTAAAAGTATAGAGGAATGATCTGATTGAAGATCAGTTCCTTCCTCTATGCTTATTTTATTTGAAGATATATTTCTGGATAGAAGGAAGTCGACAAGATCTGAACAGTAGCTAACTACGAGTATCTTATAAACAGAAGCTTAAAAGTCAATAAAACAAACCAATTTTTTTTGGAATAAATTAATTTTGGTTTTATTAAGATTATAACAATAGTTTTTAGTAATATATATACTACCTCTCGATCACTGTATCACTTGAAGAAGCCTGCTATGAAGAGTAATTTAGTGACATTTCGGACCAGGCTCGTTTTATGGCTTTAATTATTTCTTCTGGGTTGGAGTATTGATTTCCTCCTTCGTAGATCATCAGTTCACCAACAAGCCATCCCCACACGTTTTGCATGATGTTTAGATCCCGTGAATATGGCGGTCATGCCATCAGGTCAAGATTTTGATTCTGAATCCAAGTTTTGGTTATTCTTGCGGTATGTACCGGTGCATTATCCTGTTGGAAAATCCATCGTTGTCCACCAAACTATTCGGAAAAAGCATAAGGACGGGCTACAGTCCGCTTGGGCGAACTGTTGGATACCCTATTCTTATTCCTATCCCTCATAAGTGGGCGTGACAAAAGTCTAAGTATGGTTGACTTGTTAAGAACGCTCTACATATTTTGTTATATAACATTTAAAAGATTTTTTCGAAAAATTTGTTTTTTTGAGTTTGTGGGCGTGTCTGTGGGCGGATTTCAAAAATTCGTAAACTTGATTATTTCGTTACCTTAGAGAGTATATGTTTAAAATTTCAGCTCTCTAGGTCCAGTTTAAAGGCGTGATTTTTGCCGACAGACCGACGGACGGACATGGCTAGATCGACATTACTATCGATGCTGATCATAAATATAGTAACTTTTAGGGGTCAACGGGCAATATTAAGGTATGTTACAAACTATGCGTCAAAATTAATATACCCTTAGAATAGGGTATAAATATAGTAAATGGTGTGTCCAGCCACTAGGTAAATATAGAATCAAATGGCAGCATGCAGGTTTGTATGGCTACGGAGATAACCTAGGCGTGCAAGCCATTGTATCCTTTTGAGCTTTACGATACCTATTTTTTGTATGGCTTTAGTCCACTATATTACCGAAGTTTAAGTTATAATGGGCCTGATATTCATTGTTTAAAACCAATGGGTGATCTTTGGAGAGAATCCCTTTTGCGTGGGATTACTCCAAAATATTTGAATTCCTCGGAATACTCGGTGGCCGTGTCTTTAAGTGAAATTCGACTGAGGTTTACATTCATTGATATTGAGATTGAGGGTGCTTTCGACAATGCGACTTTTGACAGCATTTGTAGCTCTGCCAGACAAGACGGCGTAGACGAATCATTGTTGCTGTGGATTAAAGCAATGCTAATGAATAGAACGTTGGTTGCGGATGTGGATTGTGGCGGCTATGTTATGGCGGGGGTATACAGAGGCTGCCCGCAAGGCGGCGTTCTGTCTCCACTGCGATGGTGCACGCTGGTCGACTCTCTGTTGAACGTAATTAGCAGTTCTAACGTATACGCTCAGGCATACGCGGATGATGTTGCCCTTTCTGTTGGATCATGCCTAGCAACTGTCTGCGCCAAAGCGCAGGCGGCCCTTGACGTGAGCGATGAATGGTGCACTAGGAATGGGCTCTCGGTAAATCCTCCTAAAACTGAGGTTGTTCTCTTTACGAGAAGAAGGAAACTGATCGGGTTGACTCAACCAGTGCTAAAAGTCGTCACAATCCAACTCTCCAATGAAGCAAAGTATCTGGGAGTGATCCTGGATATCAAACTTCCTTGGTCAAAACATGTTGAGCTGAAGACTGCCAAGGTGCTGTCGGTTTTCTGGTACTGCAAGGGCATTTTCGGCAAGACATGGGGCTTATCACCGAAAAGAGTCCTATGGATTAATACGGCTATGATAAGACCATTTCTATCATGCGCATCGGTTGTTTGGTGGAATAAGCTTTCACGTAAATACGTTACTGCTGCTTCCGCCAAACTCCAAAGGAAGGTATGTCTCAGATGCACGGGGGCCTTCCCCAGCACGCCTGGCTCCTTCCTAGATGCATTATTCAACCTCCAGCCCCTTGATGTTTACACCATGGGTTGCACAATCAAAGCTATCTCACGTTTATGAAGAGGTGGCTTTTGGTATAACTCGCACTGTTGTCCTTCGACTCCTGTCTTATGGATATGCCTTACGATGCAATGACACCGGAACTGCGGCTGAAGCGCAACTACAAAGTCGACTTTTCTCGTCTTCAGGACTGGCTATGGCCAGAGTTTGAGCCTGGAAAGGAATGCAGTCAAATCTTCACGGATGGCTCCAACACCGGTCAAGGATCTGGTGCTGGTGTCTTCTTGGAGAGACTTGTGCTATCCTAGTGGCCATATTCCGAGGAACAGGTGGAGTGGGCGAAGTATCTGCGTCTGTAGCGACAGTCAGGCTGCGCTTAAGGTCTTGCTTAGGCACTTAACCACCTCCAAAATGCCAGATCTCTCTGAATTCGGTCAGAAGGCTGAATTCACTTAGACTAGTCTGGGTCCTGGGTCATAACGGGATCACTGGAAATGAGATCTCCGATGAACTTGCTAGACAGGGATCAGAGGAGGACTTTTCAGGACAGGTGGCAATGGTACGATGGTAGTGTATTCACTAAGTGATTGGCAGGTCGTGCGTTCGAATCCCGACCAGGGCCATGATTTTTATAAATTGAATACACACAACAAAAACTGATCTCCCTAAAGCAATTTAGGCGCCACCTGTTCAGAAAAAAAAATCCCATCGCACCAAACTTCTTTCCTATCCGTCTATTCTTTCAGTAAGTAGCACCCAAAAATAGGCAATGAATTGCTAGGAGCTACTTGCGCAACAAACTAAATGCCTGCGCTGTGGTTTTACCATTATAAGGGTACTGTGTCACTACAGAAAAAAGAAATCCCTTTAGCGCACGCAAATTATAAAAAAAAAAAAAAAGAACCAGCGATATGTCGGCCTGCGTCCTCGGTCAGGGCTTCCATTGACGGTTGGGTTTCATATGTACACAATCGCCGATGGCATGACTCTCCGGGGCGCAGACAGACTAAGCAAATTCTCCCCGACGCGACGTCTGTAGAAAATCGGTGGCATTCTTGTTGTCTCTCAACAGAAAAGACTTTAAACAGACTACCGGCGTTCTTACGGGCCACTACGCTTTTGCCAAATACCTTAAGGTGCTAGGCTTAAGCGATACCACCAACTGCGAAGCCTGTGGAGAAAGCGACGACACTGCGGAACATTTCCTCTGTGATTGTCCTGCTTTTGCTCGTATCAGGTGGCAGGTATTTGGTGCCTATATGGTGAGTGCTGTAAACCTATGCTCCTTATCATTGATGCGCCTCCTCGTTTTGCTTAGGAAAACGAGTAAATTCTCACAGTAAAATGTGGTGTGTCTGCCTGGTAGTACAATGGACCAGTAATGAGTCTGAGTGCTCCAGTGTAGAAAGTCTCGCACCCCGACAAAATAAAAATAAAAGGTTTGCATTTCTTCTTTTGGTAAATGGAACTACGTCAGCCTATACGGGATTAATCGAACTAATTTCCCTGTTGCACCAGTCTACAGCTGTCTTAAGGTTGTATGGCGTGTTTTGAATTCATTTGCTCCTAATGACGATGACTATGTCATCGGCGTACCCAATTGTGTTGCAGCCAGATTTGCTTACATATATGGAGCAGGAGTCGTCCATGATCTACGACCATAGGAGGGTGATGTTCATGATTTGGTTTACGAATAATAGGGCAATGAAGGATCGTGGCAACCCGATTCATTATGGTTAGTGGCCGTCAGCAGGAGCCAATGCACTTAGACCAATATCAGGTCCCTTGTGGATCCACGCGAATCTGGAAGTTAATTATACTTCCAGTCTTACCAAATCACAAATATAAATGTAACTGATGATTCTTGCATTGCTATCGACTTCGAATTTTATAACTCAAGCTTTCACTTGCATCTCCTAGAACTCCCAATTTTAGGTGCGAAAGAAAAAAGATAAAAACTCCTTTAAACTCTTCGCGACACGATTTTCATTAAATCTTCACCAAAAACATGCTTCACAACAACACACACCAAAGGCCAAATATAGATCGAGCAGAAAAGAGCCAAATTCCTTGCATGGAACAAGTTCGAGCTCCAAGCAAGAAACAACGGGCAAACATTCTATGAAGCGATTGATTTAAATTTTCAGCATATTGACATGCATTGCATGTTCTCATTTAACACCGTACTCTCCGATAAGCAATGTATCTGCAGGAATGAGCCTCACGTCCATTGGAGGAGGCTCCAGATGCGCCTTGCATAGTTTCTGCCGTCATCTAACCCCATCTGCCTTGATTACTGGCATGTAATTTCCATTTCGTGTTAATTTGAATCGACTTATGTAGCTGTTAAAAGTATTGCAAAATGGAAATCATTTCAATAAGCAGTCGAGATTTTGTGCTAGGAATTTTGTGTCCGAGTCTAAGATTCTTTGCTGTGTCCCAAGGTACGAGTATACTATGGACTTTCGGTTCAATGAAGCAAACACCCATCAAATGAGTGCAATAAAACGAAGCGTAACGTGTTTACTAAGTCTGCATATATTTGATGATTATCATCGAAGACGTTGGGAGGATTGGGATAAAACTTTATAGACCCATTAGGAATAGATTAATGAATTCTCGATTAAATAGTGACATTTAAGATATATGCGAAATCGATATAGTATTTCTCCTTTCAGGAACCATTAAATTTAGGCACGAAGTCCATATGTATCCATCTTCATTGCAAAAGCCGAATGAGTATTTGCAAGTATCTCATTCTGGGCATTCCCAAAATAGGAATCATCTTTAAACTTTCATCTTTCAAAACTAATTGGCTTTAAAGTTTCATTGCCGGCTCCGGGAAGTAACACCCCAATGAAATAACCCACCAAATGAAAAATGAAATAACTCCCCAAATCAAGGATGACATAAGTCCCCAAAATGGTATGAAATAAGTCCCCAAATAAGTATGAAATAATTCCCCAAAATACATTTCAAGTGTTCAAGGTGTTATGACTCCTTATGGCTTTCTGAAGGTGAAATAGGGCCATACGAATTCATTTACCGAAAGTGCAATAAGGCTAAGTGCTAAAATAAAACCTCGCACCCACTCCAAATCAAACAGTGACCCCAAGCGGAGGGGTTGCAGGGGGGCAGCATGCCGTAACGACGACATTGAGGATAGGGGTCTATTGAGCCACTTCTATCTGCGCACCGAACTTGAGAATTGGCGATCTGAGCATAAAGGATTCACCGTATTCAATGACGAAAACTATGCTAATGCAGTTGTCGCCAATGGCCGAGATGCATCGCACTTGTCCGTATCGAAGGATAATCTGCTGTTCATCTTCGAGTTATTAAAGAATAAAAAGTAGGCGGGATGGATGGTGCAAACGTCGTGTTGAGACACCTACCTTTGGAGGCTGTACATATTTTCGCCACGCAATTTATCAATGCGCTGAATAAGTCCCATTGTCCCGAAAAAGGGTAAAGATAGGACGAACCTTCCGAATATAAGCAATGAGTTTGAAAAAGTTGTCAATAGAGCCTAGTTTGGTTTCAGGGCGAGGCATCTCACTATTTATGCGCGTCAAATACAAAAATGAATTTAATAGTTAAAGTTTTTAAGTTTTACAGCTGAGAGGTGAACGTCCGGCTCTCAATCCGTAAACCGGCGTCGGGGTTTTCGCAAGAGAACGTAACATTTTTGGAAGTAATTTGTTTGGGAGAAGTTGGTGTGGTTGACTTCGGTGCGATTCGCCGGCCAGACAGTGTAAGAAGTTGGTGTTGTTGACTGTTTTTAAACGCCGACCGTTGACTGTGTCCGACCCGCCGACTGGATGCTACGAGGGGTTGGTGTTGTTGACTTCGGTCCGACCAGCCTAGTTCTGGGAGGAGTAAGGGGGAGTAAGGAGGTAAAGTTGTTGACTTTGTCCGACCCACCGCTAAGATTCGGGCATTGTTGGATCTTGTCCGACTCACTTGACGCGTACCCGTCATAGCTATACAGAATGTCGTCCATCACGCTCTTCCGACGCCGTATTTTTAGTCCTCTGTGGCCTAAGACGTCTGTTCACATGGACCGTATTGAGATCTCTCTCTCTCTGTTTCGGTCTTCTTCCATCTTATTTTATCGGAGAATAGTTTCTACAAAAAAAAAATTGATTTTCCCCTCGATGTTATCCGGAGTGATGACGGCAATGCTTCTTTCCAGATCCTGTCGCAGCGCTCCCCATCTACTGCAGGCGAAGAAGGTGTGGTGTGCGTTCTCTGCTAGAGAGTATCTCTTTTCTGAGAGTTCTGTTTTTCCTACCTTGTTGAGGAAAGCGTTAAAGTAACCTTGTCCGGTGAGAGACTGGGTGACGTAGAAGTTTACTTCACTGTGCTTACGTGCGTTTCACTCGGAAACAGTTTTGATCAGCTTTGCTTTCCTTCGTCCTCTGCTTTTCTAGTTCCAACTCTTTTGTCACTGCTAGTTTGTGAACTCTTTTGCCTCACCAGTCTCTCCTTTTTGTTATGAACGTGTCTCCTCTCTGCCGCTAGTAGAGCTAAAGGCGTCAGTCCTGCGATCACAAGGACGACTGGTTCCGAAACCGTTCTATACCAGCTAGTCAGTTGTTGAGCTCCTCGTCTCTGAACTGATGCCATCTGCTTTCTGTACTTCTCTTGTCGAAGTTCATTTACACACATGATTATCACGGCTATGTCGTCTATATGACCTACCAGGAAAGTATTCTGTGGCATCTTCATACGAAGTATGCCATTCTAGGAGATGTTCCAGAGATCAGGTCCCAGGATCGATCATATAGCGGATTTCTTCTCGTTTAGGGCCGTCTATGGTGTTGTATAACAGCTCCCGGCCTCTTATATAGTTCTTCACTATCCACAAGAGACAAGAGGCACTTTGAAAGTGATTTCTAGCGCTCTTACTATATCAATCCACCTGAATGAATTAAAAGCGTTTCTTGCATCCAGCGTTACAAGCAATACTATATTTTTTGCGTAGTGGTTTCCCTGTTCGGCGGCCTTCACAATTTCTTCAATAGCTTCGATCGTTGAATGACCCTTTGTGAAGCGATGTTGTCTTACTGCCAAGTCTCCTGCCATTTGTATTGCCGCCATGAGTCGCGGTTTCAGCATCTTTCAGGAGCTTCCCTGTCGTGTCTAGCATACACAGCGGTCTGTTTGCCGATGGAGAGCCGGGGTCTCTTATTCCTTTGCTAATCAGCACCAAACGTGCCGTTTTCGAGCTCTTAAGGAAGAGTAATTCCTTGAGGCAGCTTCCTCAGCAATAGCTGGGTCATGTATTGGAAACAGCCCTCAACAATTCCGTCGGTATTTCGTCAGGTCCGGGACACCTTTTGTTTTCCATGGTTTTCACCGCTAAGCTCCTCCTACTTCAAAGCAGGGGCATCCTGCCTTTGGCCCGATGCAGTGCCAGGAGTCTGATAGAATGAGTTGGAAAGAGGGCGTTAACTGTGCACTCCATCTGAACAGCACAGGGCTGGTAGCCTGAGCTCCAAGCTTTTGCGATACGACCTCATAGCCAAGTTCCCAGGGGTTGGTGGAGTTATTCATTTTTCATTTGGGGGGTTATTTCATTGGGGGGTTATTGCCCGGAGCCGTCTTCTCCTTCCCCTGGTGACTTTTCGCCCATTATGTAGGCATTTACTTCGAAGCAGAACAATTTTATCCGTTTATTAGTACACTGGATCCCTGATTCGCGTTGAGCTGCTCACTTTGGAGATCGAAGTGTCACATAGGCTAGCTAAGGTTAGTTAAGTCAGCGCAGAACACTAGGCGATCACTGGGTGAATCAACTAATTACAAATTCGTCATCCTAAACCTATTTCTCAAATCATTTGTTTCCACTAAAAAAAAACACTAATTCCTTGCAGTCAATCGACGCTACCTCTCCTAGACTCTCAAAAAAATAGTTGCTCCACAGGCGTATTCTTTCGTGTCGATCGATACCCTCGCACTCACAAAGCATGTGCGTGATGTCTTCCGTGACACAAATATCATTGCAGTATTTGCACGCCTCCGTTTCTGAGAGCCCTAATCTTTTGGCGTGCTTTCTCAAAAGAAAATACCCGGAAAGGATGCTGATTTTATTCTAAGCTGACATCTACTTAGTTTCAGAATCGCCCCAGTTTTCTTTTTGTTCAAGTTGGGCCACAGAGCCTTGGATACCTTGTGCTTCACTTTGTGCCTCCATTTGTGACTAGTCATTCTTATGGCCGCCTCCGATAACTTCCCTTTGACTAGACAAAGGGGAGGTTATCTGTCCACTCCCGCGCTTTGCAGACGCATTTCACTCCCTTTTATTGTTAGTTCTTCCGTGAGCTCATTGCTCACTATTTCGCAGAGCCCGTGCACCCAACACAACCCTACATGGTGCTGTTCGCATAATACCTTAACTATTGTGCGACAATACCAGACTATTTCGGATCTGATGACACATCGGTATATTCCAGCACATTAAGTGCGGCCTGACTGTCAATGTAAAGGGTGATACCCCGGTCGGATATCGACTTCATTATCAGTAATTCCACAGCCTTGAGTACTGCCAAAACCCTTGACCGGAAGACACTGCAACTGCTTGGAAGCCGCGGGTTTATTTCACCTCTGTTTCCGTAGAATAAATTCCGGATCCAGTGCCATCATCGGTTTTGGAGCCATCCGTAAATACTGCAATGTCACATGAATTAATGACTGCATTATTCTGCCTCTCCGCACTACCGGGATTCACCACTTTGTAGGGTATCTCGAAATTAAGCTTAGAAGGTATATCATGCGATTTTACTGAATTTCCGATATTGAAAATGTCTCAAATATGGCATTGTCCAATTAGACTGCTTTTGAGCAGGACGAAATCGGTGAGACGTATCGCACTATTTTCTGCTTAGAATTTAACCTGTGTACCTACAGGCCCCTTCGAAGTCCTTACTTATTCGCTTCCTTTGAGTCGAAGTACCCCATCTTTTCCTTCATCGATCACAGCTTTGAGACGCTGTATCGTTTGGTCGATCCGTGTTCAACCGCTGGATGTTCCTTGAGTTGGATATGGAGTTCGTCGCGTTCGTCGATCACTTCGTAGGTCATACAGGATGTACTCGTGGTCGCTGCCCGTGTAGTCTTCGACGACTCTTCAATTTCCTATTCTTTCCGATGTTGACTCTTTCGCAAAGGTTATGTCTGGAATTGATCCTAGATCTTCTGAAAGTAGAGGTGTTTCCTGCATTTACTACGGCGAACGCACATCTCGCAGCCATTTCAAGTATTTGACTTCCTCGTGAATCTGTAGAAAGCATTCCGCACTCCTCGGCTCTGGGGTTGAAATCTCCGGCGACCACAACCTCCCCCTCAATTTCTATGAAGTCCTCCAAGTTAATCATTTTCTCTCGGAACACGCTGATCCTCTCATCTGAGGCAGATGCTTAGACATAATACATAACATGAGTTTCAGGGAACAGCACGCAATCGTATCGCGGAAATAGTTGAATTGGGCGGTACAGACTGCAGAAAGCTGGTCAAATTCTGCATCGATATTTGATGTTCTGCGAGAGAAAGTGTCCCTTTTGCAGTTTAGATTCATTCGGTTCCCCAGTGATCGCGTTGGGTGCGTTTTTGGTTCTTAGTTATGTTTGCAATTGCATACCTCTTTTTTTTTTTAACTTAACCCAACCTAAGTCATGGCCGAACATGTCAGAAGCTTTTGTCATATTAACAAACAGGGCCACTGTAGCTTTGTTGCAGTGACTACCCTCAAACCACTAACCACAAGCTCTTAGGATAACAATTTCTGTTGATATTCCCGCTGGGTCTAATCTTCGATAAGAAGTTAAGCTGGAAATCCAACTTACAAGAAAGAGTCAAAAAAGCTACAGTAGCACTTTTCTCTTGCAAAAAAGCTATCGGTAATAAGTGGGGCCTACAGCTCCGCATATCTCACTGGCTATACGTATCGGTACTGAGACCGATTCTGACATACGGGGTGGTTGTCTGGTGGACTGCTCTAGACGAAGCAGTAAACCGTGATAAGCTGAGCAAGGTTTAACGTACAGCTTGTCTATGCAGCAGCGAAGCACTCCGAACGACCCCTCCGCTGCACTGGACATTTTACTGCATCTGACACCCCTCGATAATTTTAGCAGGTAAATAGCTGCCTGTTCCGCTGTCTGCTTAAAAGCTACATCACAGTGGATCGACACGAATATTGGCCACTCCATCTGTTGCGGCGTGAAGGCAGTGCAACTACTATTTTCTTCCCAGCCGTCCCAGAGAAACAAGTTGGTTTCAATTTAATGTTGAACGACTTTAAAATCCTTTATTGAACAAACTTTTTGTAATTCATCCTACCTATTACTACTTACAATAGTTTCCTTAATTTACAGCTTCTGGTATATAAATGGTGTGTAAAATTTGCAATTCCGACTTTAACAATACAAATGCAAATTCCAACTTTAATACAATGCAAATACAAAAAAATAAAAAGAAAAGAATGGTTAGGTTCGACCATCCTACACGATGCGGAGAATTGACGTTTAGCCACTAGCCGAATGGGAGATCCTACAGACGTCATCAACCTAAAAACCTGTTTGCATCTCACGTGCAGGGTTGTCAACACTATCATTCTGGAGTATAGTATACTATACCATACCCCAATTACAGTTCGAGAAGAATTTCCAAATCACTATCCCCACCACATCATTCTGGGAGGATTTTGGATTCACAGAGTATAAATCGATCCACTTCTACACCGGCGGATCAAAAACTAGTGATGGGGTAGGTGGGGGTGTTTTCTCAGAAAGACTAAATATTAAGGCCCTTTCAGACGATCAGTTATTAGTTCAGTTATCAGTTCAGTTATCAGTTCAGTTGTCAGTTCAGTTAAAAAAAACTTGCGTTTAGACTTCAGTCCGATGTTCAGTTCAGCTTCCATTTTACTTGTGAGCCTGAGCAGTCGAAAGTCAGAAGAAAGACATTGCATAATGGACGATGAAAGCCTAATTGCAATAGCTATAGTTTTGTCGCTTAATAAATCAAAAAGAAGAAGAAAGAAATGGAGCAAAGATTGGTACTTAAAAAGACGAACCCTATCACACGTAAATTTAATGAGGGAATTGAGGTTTGAACATGGTGATTGGTCAAACTATTTACGTATGAGTGAAAGCGTATATTTGGAGCTACTGCAACTAGTGACTCCAATTATAAAAAAACAAGATATCAATCTGAGAGAAGCCATATCACCTCGCGAAAGTTTAAGTGCAACCCTCCGATTTTTAGCAACTGGAAATACTAAAATTTCCTAAAATTTCTTACTGCAATATCGGCACCATGTCTAACTGCCTAAAACCCACCTCTTTTAGTTTTTGCAGCAACATATTGTATGCTGCTTCCCTTTTCACTGAATTGTAATATAAAGGGTCACTTTTCGTCCACAAACATGGACAAGCGCGATAAATTTCAATGAAATCGACCATGTTATCATTCCGTTTCGACATATCGATTCAACGCCAACTGCGATTAAAATGACGACTGAACTGACGACTGATAACTCAACTGAGAACTTATGGGAATTCCATCAGTTTCAGTTTCAGTTTCAGTTTCAGTTAAACGCTTAAATTTTTGCATTTAGACATCAGTTTAACTGAAATCTGGACTGATAGCTCAACTGAAACTGAAACTGAAATGATCGTCTAGATGGGTCTCTCTTTCCGTCTTCATGATCATTGTAACGTGTTCCAGGCGGAAATCATGGCGATTAAGAAAATCTTGTCGTGGCTGAAGAGAAATGTGATATCCGCTAAGGACATCCGAATATTCTCGGATCAAGCCGCGCTAAAGTCCCTGGACTCAGTCTGTTCATCTCTTGAGAAGATGGCAGAGCAGTTCAATATTCACCTCTATTGGGTGCCGGGGCATAAAGACATCACAGGGAACTGTAGGGCAGATGAACTCGCCAAAAATGGAACCGCATTACCTCTACTACCTGATAAAGGTTTTCTAGGTATGCCTATCGCTAATTGTAAACTTATGTTCGAGAGTACAAACCTCAGGTGGACAAGTAGTAATACGTGTCTAGCGACCAAGCATATCTGGCCAAAGCTGGCTCGCAGATCTTTGGGTTTGATCTCACTTAACCAAATGCACATTGGCTCTGCTATAGGTGTCATAACAGGACACTGTCTAATAGGCAAGCACGCATCAAGGCTTGGCGTCTATTCAAATGACTTCTGTAGAGGCTGCAGGGACGAGGAGGAGACTACACTTCATCTCCTCTGTACATGTCCTCCACTCTCCCATAAAAGAAATCTCTATCTAGGAGCATTCTTCCTTAATGAACTCAGTGACTTAGCTAACACAGATGTTAGAAGTCTATCGCGCTTCATTAGAATCTCCAAATGGTTTAGCGAATAGAGGTCGAAACTCCCGGTCCACGTGGTATCACAACGGACCTCATTGGTCTAAGTGTGTTGACTATTAGCTAACAGCTACCTTAACCTAACCTAACCTAACCCGCTCGGAATCCAAACTGGTTACTACTGAGCAACTTGATAAGTTTTTTTTTTAAATGTTTAGAGATAGTTGGCAGCAGGAAATTGGTGTATATATAGATAATCTTGGTTTGTTACCTTTTCAAAAACTGGTATAATTTTAACTCTACGATTAAAAAAGTAACATAACATAAGAAACAAGAAGGAAGATACATATTACGCTGTTAAATCTGCAAAACATCCACAAAATATTAGATTAAAAATGTACTACAAAAAACTATGCAAAAAGACTCAAAAAATGGTTACAGAAACACGTCATAATTATTATTTTGATATGTTTGAAAGAGCTAATGGTTATTGCAGAAAGGAATGGAGAGTAGTAGACAGTATTTTGGGGGAAAGAACAGATCCTATGGAGATATATGATCTAGAAGTTGATGGGGTCAAAATATCCGAAAGTATTGCAAATAAATTCAATGAACATTTTACTGAAATTTCGGAACAATTACAGCCATCTTTTGAACTCTATAGCTCCTGCAACTGCAACTTGTCATTAGATATTTTTGTTGATAGAGTAGGTACAAGTAAATAGTTTTGTATCTAAAAATCTTAATTCGGGTGAGCTTCATAAGGTTATAATGTCTTTAAGCAATAAAAATTCTCTTTTATTAAAAAACATCTGTTGGCAAGTGGCAGATGTGTTGAGTTTCATATTCAATATAAGCATCAGTAATTGATGTTTTCTTCAATCCCTTCAATGTGCTGAGGTAATTGCTCTTTTCAAAAAATGCAATAGAAGAAACGTATCGAACTATAGACCTATATCTCTTTTACCAACTTTTGCGAAGCTTTTTGACAAATTGATTAAGGTTACAATGATACATTTTTTGGAAAGTAATGAGTTCTTTTCGATGAATCAGTTTGGGTTTAGGCGGGGGTTATCAACAGAGGACGCTATTCTCAGGGTGTGCACTCAGTTATATGAAGGTTTAAATAATAATCAATCCGCAATGGTTTTGTTCACTGATATGACTAAGGCATTTGATATGGTTGATCACCAGATTTTACTAAATAAGCTGTATAATGCTGGATTCATGGGAATTACTTACGGTGGGCTTAAGACATACTTAACTAATAGGCAACATAAAGTTAAAGTTCATGGAATCATTAGTGAACCTCGGGTTTTGAAAAATGGAGTCCCCAAGGTTCTGTTCAGATACCGCTTTTATTTTTGATATATGTGAACTCGCTTTTTAGTCAACAATTTAGTGGTTGAGTAACTGCTTTTGCTGATGACATAACATTCACGTACTCATTTCAAAGCGATTTTGAATGTATTGCAAGAATTGCATCGGACCTAGAAAAATTAAGGTCGTGGTTTGCAGCACATAAATTAATTATTAGCGAAAAAATAAAATTAGTAAACTTTAAAATATCTAATAATGTTTTATTTGATTATAATCTTTTTTTTTTCATGGGCATGACTGTAAACAATTTAGTCTACCGCTTCATACTTATGGTAAAATTAATTTTTACAGTACCACTTCATGCTCTGATAATTGTTTTAAAATTGAGTCAGTTAAAAACTTCAAATATCTTGGAGTCTTAATAGACTATTCAAACTATAAAATCGAATATGAATTTAGTTCTGTATCTTACTAAACCTTATTGCTCCAATAAAGAATTATAAAGATGTTATAACGGTCTGGCACAGTCGAAGTTGCAATATGGAATAATCAGTTGGGGAGGATCGTATTTTAGTGCTCTTAGACCTGTTTTGATTGCTCAGAACCATTTAGTCCGTATTATCTTTAGGTGTAATCGTCGCTCTCATATTTGGCCCTTGTTTAAAAAAAAACTTCACATACTACCAATAAGGCATTTGTATGTTTTTAAAGTTAGGTTAGGCTAGGTTATAGTGGCTGTCAGACTAAGGCTAACACAGTTAGACCAATGTTAGGTCCATTTTGATACCATTTTGATTTACCGCGACAGACTTCTCACGTCAGCGTTAGCCAGGCATGTTTTTAAGGTACTCAAGGAATTTATTAGACAAAGTGGAAATATTCCAAGTAGAAGTAATCAAACTTACAATTTACGAATTAATATTAGGGCTCTTGTCAACATACCAATTGCATTTTGCTAATTTTTATAAAGTTAAAGCACCTCTGCTATTTAAAAAAATAACCATATTCCATCCGAATGATTCACAAACATGTTTTTGCACGAAAAATTAAGGACTGGTTACTTACTATTGATCATTGAGTCTTTAATAAGAATCTTATCTTAAAAAGGCTGCATAGTAGCCCTCTTTTGCGTCCTTTTTATTTCATTCTCTTACTTAACTTTATGACTCTTCATGGAATTTTGATTGTTTATAGCAAATAGATTGAATTAATTTTATTTTTATTCTCTTATAGTTTAGTTACTGATTGTCACCCCGCATCAGAACTTTAGATGTTTTATTACTTTACTTCATCTGTCGTTTAACACTAATTTAAGACTTTGTCCCTTAAATTAAAGAGCAACATCTAAAAATGTTTTATTCATATTACTTTATTATTGAAAATATTGTTATGTTAGTTTAAGCTAATGAAATGAAAAAAAAAATTAATAAAATCAGATTTAATATAATAATATTTTGTTTAAAAAACACTAGATTTAGTTGCCATCCTCCTCAAAAAAGAAACAAAACATATTTTACTACCGCGAATTAATACTACGAGTATTATTATTGAAGCAATCGGAATCGAATTAGTTTTAAAAAACTCGAATAAACTCAAGATTTATTCTATCTATTTTCCCGGCGGGAGATTCAATAATAATAAAAAACGCTATTTTAAAAAAAGAGACTTAAACAAATTAATAAGTGATGACCAATTTATAATAGGCGGAAACTTTAATTGTAAACGCCGAGAATATGGTTGCCTCAGGGCAAACTCATGAGGTAACGATGATGAGATATCCCATCACACTTATGTACCCTAACGGTCCGACGTATATCCCTGCCTCTAGGAGATCTTCACCATCTACAATTGATCTATTTCTTTCAAATGTTCCTCACTGCTTTACGACCCCTACTACTGCAAATGCGCTTAGTTAGGATCATCTTCCTGTCTGCTGTGATACTTTATGGGTACTTCGACCTAAAAGATCTGTTGTACCGTATGGGCCAGAAAAGTTTAAACTAGTAGAATTTCCACTTTCCGTGTAAAGCGGACAATTTTACCAGTAGAAGAATTCTTTATGTCCTCGGGGCTCATTTGCTCCCTGAAAAAGATCTTCTTTCTAATTCCATTAAGGGCTGGACATTCACATAAAATGTGTTCAGCTGACTCGTCCTCTTCAAGACAGAGTCGGCACTCAGGAGAGTCTGATATTCTCATTTTGTGTAGATGGTATCTTAAACCATGGTGACCAGTAAGATAACCTACTAGGTTTTTGATATCATGCCTGCTTAGGTTTAGACATTTGCTGGCATGTTTATTGAAGGGCCGAATGGCTCGTTTGGCCTGTCTTAGACCTGGGATGCTTTCCCAAAGATAGATACAGTTTCTATGTTCCCAGCTTTTAATTGCTGCCGTTGCTGCTGATCTAGGAGTGCAGCAGAAAGGTTCGGGACCTATGAAAGGTGTTTCTGAACCTTTTCTGGCCAGTTCGTCGGCCTTTTCGTTACCTTCTACCCCGACATGACCCGGAACCCACCATAATTTGGTCTTGTTTCTTATTCCGCGTGTTTGTAGGGTATTGAAGCAGTACATGACTGATTTGGAGTCAATGGTATACGAGCTAAGGGCGTTTATAGCTGCTTGACTATCCGTGAAAATATGGATGGTTGCACCTTTTATGCCAGATAAAATAATGTGGCTAGCGCATTCTTGAATGGCGTGGATCTCTGCTTGAAATACGCTGTCCGTATATTCCCGCTCCTACCCCCTTTTCCATTTTAGAACCATCCGTATACCACCTTATGCGTTGTGGCTCTTTGGTGGGTTATTACTAACCCATGCTTCTCTCTTGGGGATCTCCATGGAGAACCGTTTGTTGAAGCATAGTGTTTTTTGAATGCGGTCTGTGACCGCGCAGTTCATGTTAAGTTCTGGCAGTTCATCGATAAGGGCTGTGATACTACTATAAGTCCAAATTTATTAAACCTGCAATATTTAGATTTTAAGAACGCTAATTGGCTTTTGTATCGTTCTCACTTTAACTTAAGTATTCATCAATCTCTAAATCGTATTGAAATAGTTACATGTAGTCAAGATATAGATGTTTGTGTTGATGATTTCGAAAAAAAACATTTTAGATAGTATACGTGTATCAGTCTCTAAAAAATCAATTTACAAACGAGCCATTGTCCTTCCTCGTTCAATCTTAGATCTTATTAAAGTGAGAAATATGTTCAGACGAAAATGGCAAAGATTTCGACAGAAACATGATTTTCAAGAAATGAACCATCTTAACAAATTGATTACTGAGTCAATTTCAAAATTCAGAAATAAAGAGTGGAATAGAAAACTTTCCTGCTTACACCCTAGTTCGAAACCGTTTTGGAAGATTTTTAAAATAATTAAAAAGAAAAATATGCATATACCACCCCTTGAGTCATCAGGGATAGTCTTCACTTCTAACGAGGCTAAAGCAAGTGCACTTGCTAATACCTTTGCTAATAATCATATAGCTTCTATAAATCTTAACAACGATCCAGTTTTGACTAGCCTCGTAGATACATCTACCGGTGAATTAAATAGGAATCCAATAAGCTTCCACGTTGACGAACAAATTACTGTAGAAGATATAGAGTTTTTGATACATGATCTGCAAAATCAAAAATCTCCGGGAATCGATGGCATAAAAAATCAATATCTTAAACAACTTCCCATGAATGGATTTGTTTTTTTAGCTGGTTTAATAAATGCGTGTCTCAGATGTCAATATTTCCCACTAAAATGTAAGATGAATAAAGTTGTTCCAATACTGAAACAGGGAAAACCCCGAAGTGATCCATTGAGTACAGGCCAATACGCCTTCTGAGTAGTATAAGTAAGATTTTCGAGAAGCTAATTTGAAGCAAATTAGACATTTTTCTGAACGATAAGAAAGTTATACCAATGCAGCAATTTGGTTTCAGGAAAGAGCACAATACGTCGCACCAGGTTCTAAGAATCAGCAGACATGTTAAAGAAAAACTGAATGAGAACAAATCTACAAGATTAGTTTTGCTAGATGTAGAAAAAGCTTTTGATAGTGTATGGCACAATGCATTTATACACAAGCTTGTTGTAAATGAATGTCCAGCTTATTTAATAAAGGGTATACAAAGTTTTTTGAGTGACAGGCAGTTCATAGTTTCACTTAACGGAATAAATTCCATCTCCAAACTTGTTCCCGCTTACGTTCCTCATGGATCAGTTTTATCTCCTACCCTATTTAATATTTTTACGTCGGATTTTCCAGTCTTACAAAGTTGTGACTTTGGTATGTATGCTGATGACATCGCCATATACTCATCCGATGAACACCCTGCAAATATAATAAGCAACATTCAAAACGCCGCCGTAGTTATTTTTGAGTACTATAAACACTGGAGGATTAAAATAAGTGCTGGAAAGAGTCAAGCTATCTTTTCTACCAGAAAAAGAAAGGATTGTTTCTTACCCTGCCATAATTTAAATATAAATAACTGTGATATTTCATGGGTCAACTCTGTCAAGTACTTAGGTGTCTACTTAGACAAGACGCTGACCTTTAAGGAACACACACAAATGACATCAAATAAAATAAATATTGGTATTAAATTGTTATACCCGCTTATAAACCGGAAGTCATTACTCAGTAAGCACAATAAATTAATAATTTTTAAAGTAGTTTTTCAAGCGATATTATTGTTTGGATCACCTGTTTGGGGAAATTGTGCCGGAATGCATAGGAAAAAACTACAGATATTTCAAAACAAAATTTTAAAAATGATCCTTAAAGTCCCCTGGCATTTTTCAACCCAGGAGTTAACAGAATCAGGCAAAAGTCATTAATAGTAGATAGAAAAATTGATGTTCTCAATGAAATTTTTTTTAGAAAATGTGAATCAAGTGAAAAGCCTCTCATAAAAAACCTTTTTAAAAATAAAAAAAAAATAAAAATATATATTTATTTTTGCCCTATTTATTCCTTTTGTTACTTCAGTAATTTTGTTATTAAATTTGTTATTCAATTGTTATTTATTATTCCAGTCATACTTACTTTTCTTTTGTACTTATTTATAATTAATGCATTTACAATACATACATATATTATAACCCACACATATCTTTTTATTTATTAGTATATTTATTTTGTTTATCTCCTTATTTATTTATTTATTTATTTATTTATTTATTTATTTATTTATTTATTTATTTGTTTATGTATTTATTTATTTATTTATTTATTTATTTATCTATGAAATAATATAAGTATTTGTTTTCATTCCATTAGATTTAAGCCATATCTGTGATATAATTATACACAAAATTTAAATGAAGGTTTTTCTTTCTTATTTTCCTTCAAACCTATTAATTTTGAAATACAAGCTTATAGGAAACCTAATATTGATTTTGAGTAGTAAGATACAATTTGTTATCAAATGTCTGTGCTGTGCAACGTCTTATAAATATTGTAAACTATGTAATTTTTCCTTGAAACAATAAAATTATCTATCTATCTATCACTAGATTTATGAATCATACGGAGTTTTGATAGAGGCAAGGCACAGCCCATTTGCGGGTTTTAGGAGACGGCTGATGTGTACCTATATTCAAAGGGAATGCAATACTCTTGCTAACGCCAATCAATTCTAAAAATAACTCAACCAATGTCCTCATTGAAATGTTGAGCCATACGCATCGTCTCAAATCTCTGACACCGCATAAAAATGGGAACCAAAAAAATTGAGAACCATCTAAAAACAACACAGTGCCCCTTCAGTAGGGCAACTTAATCCACTCGAACAAGCGAAGTATCCGCACTATCTTCATCAACACGTATCTAATCGCGTCCATATAGCCAGTTCATAAACAATTCCCTCAAATGCATAGGAAATCCAACCGAACTAGAGGACGATTGATATCGACCAGGAAAATAACAACAATAAGAAAACCAAGAGACGCACCACAAAATATAAAATGATACCGCACTTACTGTGGACCTCATCCGGCAGAGTTCCCATAAATTTCAAAATTTAACTTGACCACCGGATCGTCGGCCGCGCCGGCACTCAAGTGTGCGGTGTGGGGCCATATAATAAAGACGTCATTGTCTTCCAGGATAATATTCTGCGAATTATTTGTGTGTCCATGTGAATGTGTTCACTCACAACAGCCTTGAATAGCCACAACATAAACCACCGCTCATGGGAACATTTCCACTACTTAATCGCGCAAATACGTTGTCGCCGCCACTATGGTTCAGCGAAGCGTCGTCGTCGTCGTCGTCGGCGCGATGCACATAGTCACTCTATCATCACAGCCACCATGACTTGGGTATTTATTTGGTGGTTGCAAGAGATATGAGGCACAGACAAAACAATAAAAAATGATAGTTTCCACACACAATAACTCTATTTATCTATGTCGTCCGTCCATTAGGAGAGCAACCACGGCTGAGATTGTTTATGTTTCACTCTGGAGACTCCCGACAGGGTCAAGATGGACTCGCGCGCAAGGGGTACAATAAGTGTGCGTGTATGTTTGGCTATGCTATATCTTATAATAACATCATTATTTATCCGAATATATCCGGCGTATCTTTTATCGAATAGGTCCTTGTTATCGGTATTGATCTTCATTGTGAGCGGATCGCGCAGTCGCAGCTCGCAGCCTGATACAACAGAATTGTTGTCGTAGGTGAAACACAATAAGAGAAGACGCGATTTCAGCGCGAATTTTATTTTGGCATTTGTGTTAGGTCGGCTTTTTTATGACGGCATCAACGGGTGACACCATGCGACAATATGCGGATTCATTATTTATGTTTAACTAATATGTTGGCGAAGTAGTTTTTAGTTGGGTTGGTGAGCCATGAACTACATAAGGGAGTCAAGTTACGATCGGGAAAAGACGAAGTGTTGGTAATTTCGAAGTTTATGTTTTTGTCGCAAACCAAAGGGACCAACGTAAAGTTGAACGCCGATTCCGAAAGTCAAATTTCAGATGACTCTTATATGACGATTTAGGTATACAATTTGATGTCTGTCAGACTTCTACAAGACAGTTAAAAAATTATAGGGACGGACTACAGTCCACTTGGGCGAACTATTGGATACCCTATTCGTATTCCTATCCCTCATAAGTGGGCGTGACAAAAGTCTAAGTATGGTTGATTGATTAAGAACGCTCTACATATTTTTGAAATTTAAAAGAAAAACAAAGTTGAGTTAGGTATTGTGAAATTTTGGAGATAACCTTCACTCATTAAATCTCTTAAGCACCATTTTTGTTCTCTTAAGTTCTCTCTCTGCGCAGCCGAACGTTGGCCAAAGCCAAAGGCCAAGTAATTTGGTTCGAGCTACGGCAGAGGATTGAAATCATCACAACAATCACCTTAATGCGGATAACTCAGGGTTCCCTCGCAGGCTGTGGTCTGTCCATTTGTTTGTTGGTTTTTAGTGGCGCTTATATTGCTTGGAGTTTTTATTTCCATTTGTATTTTGGTCAACAAATTTTAAAACAAAAATTTAAATCTTCTTATATCTTTGTCAGCGCGGAGCAACAATAATAATGAATGTGGCATTGGTGCGGCGGTAGTATATTCACTTAATGATTGGCAGGTCGTGCGTTCGAATCCCGGCAAGGGCCATGATTTTTAATTGAATTCACACATATAGAGATCTCCCTAAACAATTAAGGCACCACCCGTGGAGAAAAAAATACTAAACACCAAAAACTTCTTTCATATCCTCCTATTCTTTCGAATAATAAGTAGCAGATAAAATCATGCAATACAATACTTCATTGGTAGGTGCTGCTAACTGTTCAACAAAAATGCATGCGCTGTGTGACACTATAAGGGTACTGTACATATACAGAAAAACAAAGCCCCTTTAGCCGAAGCGAATTATAAAATAAAAAAAAAATGTGGTGAGCGGACAAAAACACATCAACACTTCAACTTCGACTTTGAACTGTTGGACTTTAAACCTTAAATGCAAGATTTTTCAAAAATTGAAAAAAAAGGTTTCATGGTAACAAACAAGTCGTACAACATTCTGTTATTAATAATTTTCGACAAAAACTATTTTAAATAATAAAAAATTGTTAAAATGTGATTGTGCCATATATGGCACACCATGCATTAAGCACGTTTGAAATTAATAAAACATATTTCAAATTTAAATTGCGAAATTAACATTTATTGTTACATAAATAATTAATTTTAATAAAACTTACATTTAACAATAACCATAACAACTCAAATAAGTTAAAAATATAGTTTCCAATGGTGCTTGACCTTTGTTGCAGAAATTTGTTCATCAATGTTCATCAATAGAAAGATGTTCTTCAATCGGAATAGACAAACTCTTCCTTCTGAAACCTTCAACGATTGGGCGAATTTTGAAGAGCTTGTCGAATTGAGGTGCAGTTTTGTCTGTTATCATCTTTGAATTATCATTGAAATGCAGTGCAGATCGAAGTTTTCCAAAATGATTCACTGTCATTGTGTTTTTCACTAATTCTATTCCGATGTTTGCGTCCCAATAAAGTCTTATGTTTGAAAACTTACCGACTGATGATAGAATAAGAATCCCGAGATAGTTTAGGATATCATATTTCGTAACGGAGAATGAATCACCTATATTTTTGGATTGTGCGTATAGATTTGTTTCTTCCACAATTTTAGATATTGCTTCGTCGTCCATCAAATATCTAAAAAAAAACTCGTAAGGTGTCTCAAGATTTGTTACTGATGATGGTAATTCAGATGAGCCATTAAATTTAAACTGTTTAGCAGGAATATTTATGTTTTTCTTTTCCGACGAAGTTATTTTTTATTCAATTCATAGTTTTCACTTTCTTTTTCATCAGATGCATTGGATGTAGCAGCATTAGGCTTATTCTCTAATAAAGGGCATTCTATTTCCATAGACCCTCATCTCCCAGAAGTGCTTCTAGCAATTCCTCGTTAAAAACATCGCCCGAACTTTCCAAAGACTCATCTTCTTCACACTCATTGCTTTCAATATCATCTTCACTGCCGGTAGGTATTTCTGCTGGAATTTGAAGAACTTCTTCCTCAGAAACCATTTTCCTACTACACTATGGTGACCATACGTCCCGCTTTCGGCGGGATAGTCCCGCTGTCCGCAGCGCGTGCCAAAATGGCCCGCTCTAGCAAAAAGACCAAAATATGTTATTAGATGCGAACCTCGACTTACCTACATATTCCATCAAAGTCAGAAAACGATGACATCATTAAAAATGGAATCAAACGTAACAAAGCAAGTCATTATCACGAAAAAGAAAAGCTGGTCACAAAAAGTTAATCAGCATTACAACAAAATTATAGAAGTCCGGACAACTTTATAAAATCATTATGAAAGAAACGTTGTATCTTACGATTGAAGTTGTATGTAGATGTGGTGTAAAACCTATGGTGCATGTGTTATGTGTATAGCCGATTTCAAAACAACGGTCGCCTGCTCGGAGAGAGGGTTTAAGAAAACTTAAATTTTGCGTAAAGTTAAGATTAGACTGTATGCCGAGTTGGCATTCAAATGACCACAGCCAAATGACAAGATTATCTGTCAAATGACCAAAAGTTTCGCGCTGTCAAGGTAGTAAATTAGACTACGTGACCACAATGGTCATTTTGGTAATTTTTGCCCTGCTGGTCATTAAAGGTATTTGTTGTTATATTTTCAGAGTGAGATGTGGTAACGCCGTACATGTTAAAGCGAAACTTAATTTTTCAACAAAATAAATAGAACAGATAATCGGAAACATTAAAGTAATACCTAGGTATTACACAACAAATACTAAATCATGCACATAAAAATAACAAGAAAACCACTAATTAACACTGAACAAAAGTACAATAAAAATGTAATTATTAAAACAATTTATGGCAAATGTTATCCAAAAATATTATTATTATCATGCAAAAATGTTATTATTGAAATATTAAATAACTGCACGCTTGGAAAAGATGACAATTTTGAGATGACAAAAATGACAGCAATGCCATAACCAAATTTCAATAAATTGCATATGGTCATTAGGTCATTATACTGGCATTCGTGCTTATTGTCCGATTACACTGCATGCAATTATGTCATTTTTATCTGTCAAAATCAGCATGGTCATTTGTGGTCATTTGGTCATTAGGTCATTTGAGATATGCCGATTTCACTGCATGACCCTATTTTGACAGCGAGAACTGTCAAAAATGGTCATTAAATGCCAACAGATAATCGGAAACAGTCTACAGGAATACAGTCTATTCTTACCTTTACAGACTAAATGAGTAAATGTGATATCTATTTTTCTGCAATTGAAACAACAAATAAAATCCTCCCTTAGGCTGAAAACACACCGGATAAAGCAAAACGTTTTTGATTCGATAGTCAAGAAAACATTTTTTATTTCAACACACACCAAGCGAAACAGAATGTAACAAAACAAAACGTTTTGTTTTCTTGCTTCATTTGGTGTGTGTTGAAATAAAACAAAATTGAATTAGTGACTTGCTTTTAGTGTTGTTCAACATGTGGTCGGACTCAGACGATGAAGTTGTGCCAATCTTATATGACATTTTTGAAGCAATTGAGGAAAAGGACGCAAATAGTAAAGAGTGGTGGGTGCATCCATATAATCTAAAACGAAATGCTGAGGATGTGATTATAGACTTAATAGCAGAGTTAAGAACTTATCCTGAAAAATTTCATAATTTCACCAGAATGCGGATTGAAACTTTTGATTATTTGCTGGGATTAATCGAAAATGCTATCAGAAAACAAGATACGAACTATCGTAAAAGCATAACTCCGGCTGAAAGATTATTTATCTTTATAATTATAGATCGGGCTTCTTGCCTCAATTAAAAAAATTAACTTTTCTCCATCTACGTCCATATTTGTTAAAATTTGCGCACAGAGTAAACCAGAGTATATTCATATAATGAGTAGGGAAACTTATATTTACGACTGAATGGTTATTGTAGAGGTTCATAATTTGGTGTACCTAATCATTAACAAAAATAATCAGAAAAACCAGCCATAAACTATTTGAAAAATAAATCAGGTACCACTGCACGTAGTGAAAACTTATACACAACGAGGATCAAGTGGATGCGTCTAAAAGTAAGAAAAACCCCACAATGTTTTACAGAAAACAACAGGTCAGCTATCGGCAACGAAGCACGTTTTCTTGTTTTTCTTTTGTTTTTATGTTTCGTTGCATTTGGTGTGTGTTGCCCCATAAGAAAGTAGGCAATTATCGTCAACGACGCTGGGTCGAAACAGTTTTGTTGCATTCGGTGTGTGTTGCTCGTATACAATGGCATGTATTTTCGACAACCACCACCGAAACACTTCGAAACAAAAACCGGTTTTTTGTTTCGTTTTCTTTGGTGTGTGCGCTCTCATAAGAAACAATATTCCCTTGTTTCCCGAAACAAAAAAAAACGTTTTGCCTTATCCGGTGTGTGTTCAACCTTAAACTCGTCGTCATCGCAGCAGCGATGATGGAAACATCGCTCGAGTAGACCTTGTCACGACAATGTCAGTGTCAAAATAGAAAAAAAAACAACAATGTCAGTGCCAAAAGAAAAAAAAAACAAACAGCTGAATGAAATGAAGGAAAACAATGGCGAATTTGCATGGCGGGAAATAAGTTCTTCACGAATAGTTACTAAAAGTTTATAACAAAGCCAATTTTAACAAAAAAAAAAGTTACGGAACTAAGAAGTAGTATCCAAACCACGTTTCGGATAATTAAAAAGTTAAGTTATAATGTGATTGTGTTCAAAAAATAAAAGTGAAAAAGTCAGAATCACGTAGTTGTGGCAAAAAATGTTTTCGTTGCGAATATCTCGTAATTATTTTATATTGAAGTGAATTATAACAAAAACAAATTTCCAGAACTAAAAAGGAGTATCCAAACACTATTTTGGTATACTCAAAAGATAACAATACATTAAAATTCTGTACAAAAAATAAAAGTGAAACCGTGACAATCACCTTGTGGCAAAAAAATATTTCTGTTTCAAAGCAAATAAGTTGAAAAGTTCTCAAAAAAAAAGTCAAAGTGCCTGTTTTTTTACTTTAACTTACTTCCTGACGTTTTTTCTCTATAAGCTGGTACTTTTTAATCTTCAATTATTGCTTCTGTTTTCACTTAAATATACACTTTATTAATAATTACAATGTTTATTCATTTCATTCAGTTGTGTTTGTTTTTTTGTTTGCTCTTTTGACACTGACTTTGTTATCATTCAATTTGCTTTTGACGTTTAAGAAAGGGATGCGGCACTGCAGAAAGAGATAGCTTGGTGAAAAGTTCTATGTACTTTTTTTTTATTTTTTCAAAAAAAATTGTGTGTAACTGGCAAACATAAAGAGATGCGCAAAGAAATTTTAAGTGAATTCAAATAGACTACATATCTTTTCCTTTCTAGCGCTTGCGATGGCCCGAAATGATTATAGTCCATTTGAATTCACCTGACTAACGGTAGCCTGCTCAGAAAGAGTTTTTAAGAGATCCAAAATAGTAGTCAACAGAATATAATGAGATTTAGTTGAATATTATCTCTATTTTACTGCAATGGAAAAAAAAGAAAAACCACCCATAAACGCAGAGCGATGATGGAAACAACGTTCAAGCGAAAATCTTTGTTTTAGTTTTTGATGCGATAAGAGATGCGCAGAGATTGTTTCAATTTGGGTTACAATGTTCGAGTGCACGTGAACAATCAAAGACCTCTTTCAACATATTGTCTTTGAAGATTTGTAAAATTGAAGAAATGCCGAAACGCAAGTGTACCTTTAATATTGCTTTGCAAAATAAGCATCCATTTATAAAACAAAGGAGTGGTGAATCAGATGTTACATGTGAAAAGTGTCGTAGTGATTTTAGTGTTAGCCATGATGGCGTCTGTGATATTGAGAAACATTTAAAAGGTTTAAACACAGGCTCTTCGATCAAGCTTCTTCAAGCTCGTCAGTGCTTGCTTTTTTAAAAAGAACCGAATTGCCATCTTCCAAAGATTTAGATGTAGCTGCAGCGGAAGGTGGTGTATCACACGTTCCAAGAAAATCACAGGCTATTGTTGTAAAAGTGCTGGCACCTATGGCAATGAATGAATTAAAACAGCATCTTGTCGAAGCCCACTGCATATCTATATTAACAGATGCCTCAAATCACGGCTCAATAAAACAATTTCCTGTTTTGATTCGATATTTTTTACCTTATGAAGGTGTGAAAGTCAAGATTTTAGAGTTTCGAGAGCAGCCAGGTGAAACATCGGATATAATTGTCGATTATTTAAAGGAGGTAATATCGTGCAACAATTTAACAAAGAAATTTGTGGCATTTTGTGGAGATAATACAAACTGTAACTTCGGAGGAAAGAATAGAAAAGGAAGTAATAATGTTTACGCGAAATTGAGCCAATCACTTGGAAGACAACTCATTGGGAATGGATGTGGGGCCCACATAGTTCACAACGCGATCAAAGCAGCTTCAGATTGTCTCCCTGTGGACTTCGAATGTATTGTTGTAAAAATTTACTCCTTTTTACATCTACAGCGCTCGAATAAAAGCTCTGAAAGAGTTCTGCGATTCCACTAACACAGAGTATCATAAACTACTGGGCTACAACAAAACCCGGTGGATCGCGTTAATGACAGCGCTTGAAAGAATTTTAAAAATGTTTGACCCCTTAAAAAGATATTTTCTAATCATTGATAAATGCCCAAATATTTTAAAAACATTTTTCGAAAATCCCACCTCTGAGTTATGGCTATATTTTATGCATGCACAGGCAGCGACTTTCCATCAAACGGTGTTGAAAATTGAAGGGCAAATCGTATCTGCCATAGAATCTACAAAAGAAATAAGTCAACTCTGGGATTACTTGGCTAGTAAAGAGAGTTCGCTATTTCTTCCTCACACGGTCCGTAATCTTATGGCCAAATTACAAGAAACTGACGCTGACGTCGTTCAGGAAATAAAAACTGCTGCAGTAGAATTTAATAAAACTAGCAAAGAATACTTGGATCAATGGAGCCAGTTCAATGCAGAACTACGTAGAAGTTTTTGAGTGGGCGAATTTAAAAAAAAAGTCCTCAAGTGGGAAGAAGTACAAAATGTGACCGATCTGCTGATTACACAAGGATTCCTTAGCATCGACCAAGACACGGATGTGTTTAATGAGTTTTCGCTTATTTCTAACTATGTGGCAAATGCAAAAATATCAATCTGGAACACCGAGAATTTTGATACTGAATACCGTTGGGTAGAGTTGTTAACACATTTCAACAATCTCAACTGTACGAATTTTTCAGTAATTATGGAATACATTTTATGTCTGCCTGGAAGTAACGCACCTGTCGAAAGAGTTTTATATCTTATGAATAAGATATGGACAAGTGATAAAACACAGCTAAGTGTCGCAGTTCTGAAAGCCATTCTGATTACCAAGACTAACATCAACAAATCATGCGATGAACTCTATTCTAACTTGAAAACTAAACCCAACATTTTGAAAGTGATGTGCTCCGCTGACAAATATAAGATTTAGTCGAATGATGATTCTTTGCACCTACTTATTATAAACACGTAGTTTTTATTTTCTTGTTTTTTTTAGTAAATCATTGAATAATATTGTTTTTTTTTAGTTACTACTTTTTTACGAATAACAATTTGAAACTAATTTTTTCCGCTGACATATTATATTTCTTGTTTTTTTAATAAATCGTTGAATAATATTGTTTTTCTTTTTGCTTAATTCCACAAGCGTCCCGCTTTGACATAAAAAAAATATGGTCACGTTATACTACACAGAACATTTAAAATCAAATTGTGGTATACATAATTGCATGGTATGCCATATATAGCACAAACGGTTTTGTTCTCATTATAACTAATTGCCAACATACTGTGGAATAGTTTATTCTTTTTACTAATTTATACATTATTATTTTAGTTGAAAAGAATTTTTAAATTCACCAAATGATAATATTAAATGTACACGATGCACTTCACTGAATCGATTTCTACTGACAGTGACAGACTGAACCTGATATCACTGTAACGCAAAGGTGTTTTCATTTCAATATTCTAACGGGACCAAAACAAAAATAGCATCAATGTATTAATTGAATGTGGCATATTATGTATATGTATGTATATCAGTGGCGTGGCGTCCATATAACACGATTCCTACCGTCTTCCCTTTTAAAAATCCACCAAAAGTAAGCACTATCTGCCAAATAAATATATGAAAAATGAAACCCGTCCCGTATTTTAATTATAAAATAAAATACACACACACTCACACATAAGCTATCGAATAAGTTTAATATTTTCATTCTACCTCTCGTCTGTATCTTCATACTTCATTCAAGAATCAAGATTCAACCACATTCCACAATCCACAAATCACAAACAACAAACCAACGAAGAGTCACAAAAATACTCTTAGTAAAAAGTTTTCAACTACCGCTGCTCTCTATAATAGAATAAAAAATATTTTTCCGTCTTATTTACTTCTTTTATATCCCTTTCTTCTACAAGCATTGCGGTTCCGATCCTCTTTGTTCAACACCCGCTTTTATATTCAAAGAAAAAGACGCTACATTTCGTCTTATAAACCAAATCTCACGCTGAATACTTGGAATTGTTTCATTTCATTCTCCCTTTTGCGATTAGCATTGCGTTTCAATCGGAAGATATCAACATGTTGCAGGAATGCAGGTGCTACGTTTGACTCGTTTTTTTTGCAACATTGTGTCTAATAACACGGTGTTCTTTGACTTATTTCTTTTTTCTTATGACATAATATCTGAATGTGTTATGTGGGTTGATTCTTGGTTTTGAATTTGATGTTGATATTGATATGCGTGTTGATGTAAGAAGTTGAGCTTTCATTTTTCTCTCTTGTGATAGTTAATGCTTCGATGTTTTTACAAATTTATTGTTATACTTTTGTCTTATGAAATAAAATATGGTAGAATATTATGGCAATTTGTCAGCAGAGTAAATTCAGCATATCGCTTAAGAGAAGCTCATGTCAAATAAAATACCGACACTTGTTTTTTTTTTAAGCAGGAATTCAAATTTTAATTTAGAATCAGTTGGAATTTATTGACAGACTGCGTTGCACAAGTGCAATAACTTGAAAAAATCTAGTGTTTTGTAAAGCCAATTTGATAAAATCTTAAATTAAAATAGTGAAAAGTTAGATGTGAAAGTGAAAGTGAAGGTTAATGTGTAATTTTTTAGTTTCTTTTATTACCAACTTACTGATAAAAACATTTTAGGTTCTTAATTTTAGGGCAGTTTTATATTTTTTTTTGGAAATGTCTTTGATTAGTGTAGATTGCTGTTTAACTGATATCCTCCTGGAGGATTCAAATAGTTTTAGTAAGCTATCTTTTCTTGATAAAAAAAAAGTTATAGACGTAGGGCGCTCTATGCCTTTTATAAATATTAATTACCAAAGGAGAGATGGTTTTGTGACACATTTTAATGTTTCCTTATACCAAAAATATAAGTGGCTAACTGGGAGTTGCAAGTTTAATAAAATGTTTTGTTTTCCTTGTCTTCTTTTTTCAAACTCCGCCAGTGTTTGGAGCCGAACGGGTTTCACTGATATAAATAATTTAGTTAATTCTTCGAAAAAACATATTAAGACAGAAAAACATATTCGTTGTTGTTTATCCCTACACGAATTCGGCACGAATCGCATTGAAACTTCTTTAGGAAATTCTTTCGTTGTTCATAATAAAAAAGTAGATAAAAATCGGAAACTAATGGAACGTTTTATTGACACGGTCATTTTATTAGGCAGACAGGAGTTAGCATTTCGCGGTCATGATGAAAGGTCTAGTTCAGATAATCGTGGCAATTATGTCGAAGCGGTTTATTTTTTATCTAAATATGACACTTTATTGGAATCCCATTTAGAGCAGTGTTCAAGTACACACAATCCAATTTTTTCAGGTTTATCCAACGATATTCAAAACGATTTGATACATAGTATCGCGGCGGTTATTAAATCCGAAATTAAAACGGAAATCAAGGATGCTCGGTTCGTGTCGATTATGATCGACGAAACACCAGATTTGAGTCATAGGGAACAACTGAGTGCCATATTTCGGTACTTGTCAGAGGATGGTATACAAGAAAGATTTCTTGGATTTTTTGACGTTAGCGCAAGTCGTAATGCAAATGAGTTATCCAATCATATATTTAAAATTCTTGAAACATACGACTGCAAGGAAAAGTTAATAGGACAATCCTACGATGGTGCCGCAGTTATGTCTGGCGAGGGAGGTGGTGTTCAAAAGAAGGTCCTTGATGAATGCCCGATGGCAAATTTTATTCCTTGTTATGCACATGTTTTAAATTTAGTACTATCCCGATCTCTAGAAAACATAGCAGAACTTAAACTATTTTTTGGCTATACTTATAGCATCGTTCGATTTTTTAATAAATCCACAAAGCGGTCCAATCTTTTAAAACAAATTTCCAATCGACGCATGCCAGGAGTATCGGAAACTCGATGGCATTATCATTCAAGAATAATAAACGTAATCTTTAACTGTAGAATAGATATAATTGAAACTTTTAGTAAAATAATTAATGACTCTAGGGAATGGGATACTGACACACTTTCGATGGCATAAAGTTTATTAAATAAATTAGAGAGCAAGGAATTCTGTTTTTTGCTTCATACCCTTTCTGAAATATTTGCAAAGACCGATGTATTATTTAATTTAATTCAAAAAAACAAACAGACGTTAGTTATGCCAAGCAAGAAATCGAACGTTTTGAGTCATGGATAGGCTCTGACTTTTTAAATATGTTTGAAGTTATTT
Source organism: Portevinia maculata (assembly GCA_949715645.1). NCBI lineage: Eukaryota > Metazoa > Arthropoda > Insecta > Diptera > Syrphidae > Portevinia > Portevinia maculata. The sequence continues at coordinate 360,570,552 of OX454525.1, read as the reverse complement.
ATGACAGCGTAAATGATTGCATCGAACCTCCACGTAAACGCAGGTTGCTTGACTTCGATTTGAAGACGAATTATAAGCGCCTTTTTGTTGAAATTAAAGACAATATAGTTAGCCAAATAAATGCCAGATATAAATCTTACATTTTTGGATTTACTAAATAATTTGAAGTATGACACTTTTTCTCGTTCCAGTCCAGATGTAAAAATATCTTCCCTAATTAAGTTTTTTCCTAGAATTTTTGACTTCACGGCATTAAAAAATGAACTTAATGTTTTATATTCTTCGTCGTCACTTCGGCAGTTTGAGGTTCTCGACCTTCACAACCATTTGAATAGTGAAGCATTGAAAGAAGTGTTCCCTCAAGTCTTAAACTTAAGTAGTTTACTTTTAACGCTTCCCATTTCCGTCGCCTCCGTTGAGAGGTCTTTTTCTGCTTTAAAAAGAATTCATACTTATTTAAGAAACTCACAGGGCGAGGATAGGCTCTCTGATTTAGCCCTCATATCGATAGAAAGAAGACTTCTTCTTAAAATTAAAAATAGACAAAACTTCTATGAAAGGGTATTGGCAGAGTTTATCAAAAAAGATCGTCGAATAGCATTAGAATACAAATAATTATAAAGAACTAATATTTTAACAAAACTTTTCACTTTTTTTTTTTAAGTGTGTGAATTTTAGCTGTTTTTAATTTTGATTTATTTTTATTGCTGACATTATTATTTGTATCGTTTTTATATTTTAACAAATATAAAGAATTATCCATATAATTCTTCTGAATTTTCTTATTTTAAAATTACTATCCACATTATGCTGAATTTTTTTAAGTTATTGTATCATGCGTCTGTCAAGACCGGCTTCTTTTGAAGCCACTTTTGTTATGCTTTAAGCTCATTGTTGATTGAAATATTAATGTCTTGAAGTAAAAAAAATGTGGCTAGAATATTTTTGCTAAGTCAATGTGGAATGCATATTATGTAGATACAATATCCCCATTAAAAATTATTTTATTTCAGGTTTTAAAGATTTTTATTTTTATAGGTGACTAAATTTTTCAACGTCTTCCCTTTTAAAATTATCCACGCCACGCCACTGATGTATATGTGCCAGATATGGCCCACAATGCATTTATGGATTAGACTCGAGTCAAACACATTGAAAAACATAGGGACGGGCTACAGTCCGCTTGGGCGAACTGTTGGATACCCTATTCTTATTCCTATCCCTCATAAGTGGGCGTGACAAAAGTCTAAGTATGGTTGAATTGTTAAGAACGCTCTACATATTGTGTGCGTTCTGAGGATTTTATCAAAAAAACGTGGGCGTGTCAGTAGGCGGATTTAAAAAAATTAACACATGAGCATAAAGGGCCCCTAGAGAGTATATATTATAAATTTCAGCTCCCTAGCTCACTTTGAATTTTCAAAAAAAAAAAAAAATAATAATTGTGGGGACGCCCACAGTGGGCGAATTTTGAAAATATTTACACATGAGCATAAAGGGCCCATAGAGAGTATATATTATAAATTTCAGCTCCCTAGCTCAAACTTTGGATTTTCAAAAAAAATGTTTTATTTATTTGTGGGCGGATTTTGAAATTTGATTATCCCGAGCAGTTTTAGGGGTCATAGATCATATATAAAAAATTTCAGCTTTCTAGCTCAAAATTCGATTTTTTCCAAAATTTTGTTTTTTTGAGTTTGTGGGCGTGTCTGTAGGCGGATTTCAAAAATTCGTAAACTTTATTATTTCGGGACCCTAGAGAGTATATGGTGAAAATTTCAGCTCTCTAGGTCCAGTTTAAAGGCCTAATTTTTGCCGACGGACGGACGGACGGACGGACGGACATGGCTAGATCGACATTACTATCGATGCTGATCATAAATATAGTAACTTTTAGGGGTCTACGGGCAATATTAAGGTATGTTACAAACTATGCGTCAAAATTAATATACCCCTAGAATAGGGTATAAACACAACTTCTAGAGCGAAACAAAAAGTTGTTGTGAAATGGATGCCCTTGTAACGGGTGTCACCGCTCACTTAGACCAACAGTTGGGTAATTTGTGTCCATTTTGGGATTCCTTAAAATTTTCTGGGAACCTGAAAAGAGAGATAAAAAAACCGCTGTTTAACAGCTCCGTAATTCGCATTAGCAGAACCACCCGGATTCATATGTGAATCTCAGGAGTTTCTTTAGCTCTAAAGCAGCCAGATCCTCCAGCTCCTCAAAGAAGTAGCTGCCAAGAATTTTCAATCTTTTTGTTCTAAGGGCGGGGCATTCGCATAGCACGTGACGTATAGATTCTATTTCTTCAACGTCCCGGCAACTCGTGCAGTAGTCGTTGTGCAGTATGCCCAGCCGCTCCGCGTGTAGGCCCACTCCACAGTGTCCTGTGAGGACCCCCCGTCAGTGTTCGAATGTCTTTGCGATTAAACCCGATCATGGTTTTAGATTTCATTTGGTTGACCGCTGGCCAGAGCTCTCTTGTGTGTCTGCATGTATGTATCAAGATTGATCCAACGTAAGTTTGCTTTACTCATGGATTCGGTGTCGATACTTAGCATTAATGTGCTAAGCGGTGTTCTTATGGATGTTACGATTCATTCATCTCCGATACGTTCCTTGCTAGTTCGTCCGCTTTCTCATTGCCCGAGATGTCATTGTGCGCTGGTACCCAGCATAGGGTTATCTTATTGATATCTCGTCTAGGTATTTTTTGCCTTTCAACACCGCCCTTAACCTGATTACTACTGACTCCATAGCTCTTATAGCCGCTTGGCTGGCGGAGTAAACGGTGATGTGTTTGTCGGCTATTATTCGTCTCTGCACCTCCTTGGCCGCCTGAGTGATCGCAGCTGTCTCTGCCTGGAACACACTGCATTTATTGCTGAGTCTAAATGATTCGCTCAGGTCTGGAAGCTCACAGAAGATGCCTGCACCTGTGCCCACGTCCATCTTGGATCCGTCGGTGTAGATAGCTATCTCCTCTTCTTTCGTGACCATTTTACTACTCCATTCGCTTCTTTTTTGAGACGAGGGTTTTGGGTAAGTATAGTTAGTGGCTACTTTCTTTTTCGATGCACTCCATTGTGTCTCTAGGGAGGCATGTCCGTATGGTTTAAAATACCACAGGCCCAACTCTCTGAGCCTGATGGCCCTTTTAACCGCTTTACTGCTACAGTACATGTAGCCAGGGGTGCGGGATTAAGTAGAACCTCCATAGGTGCAGTGGGTGTAGTCCTTAAGGGCCCCGTTATCCCGATGCAGGCTTTCCTTTGGATTTTGGTGAGGCTTGAGAAATATCACTTCTTTTCAGTAGCCTTCCGCCATACCGCTGCGCCGTATGTGAGAATGGGCCTCACCACCGTTGTGTATAACCAGTGTACCACATATGGTTTGAATCCCCATATATTACCGAACGTTCGTCTGCATGCATATAGTGCCACGTACGCTTTCCTAGCCTGATCCTCTATGTTTTCCTTCCAGATGAGTTTGGAGTCCAGGTACCTTGCTGCCTCGGATATTTGCAGGTCCAGTCCACCCACACTTTTTAGTGTAAAGACAGGTATTGTCCTTCTTTTTGGGAACAGCAAGACTTCTGTCTTCGCTGGGTTAACCCCAGTCCTCTGCCCGCAACCCAGTTGTTAACTAGTAAGAGTGCGTAGCTGAATCGTTCACTGAGAACTGGGATGAATTTGCCTGGGACTAGGATTGCTACATCGTCGGCATAAGCGCTCACAATGAAGCCTTCCCTCTCCAGTATCTTTAAAAGCTCGTCTATTACCAGTAGCCATATGAGTGGAGTGAGGACGCCACCTTGCGGTGTTCCCCTGCAAACTTTCCTCTCAATGCACATATCTCCTAGGTAAGACTTAATCCATTGTGTGCCTAACATACTCGTAAGACCAATCCAGTCGCAGAGACTGCAATTGACATGAGCCCTTCTTAGGCTGTGCAGAATCGCGTCAGCCTCGATGTTGTTGAAGGCACCCTCTATGTCTAGAAACGCGCTCAAAGTGTCAAAATGCAAGCAAGAGAGAAAATTCGTTCAAAATATAAGTATGTACTTCCATGTTGGGAAAACTGAAAACATCGCTGCAAGTTTGGTGGGATTTGCACTGTAACTTTGAATTTTGTATTTTTCTGTTGCAATAGGGTTGGGGTATAAATAAAGTCCGAAGCTGTTGTAACATTTAAATCCGTGTATTTTGTTGTTGTGGTTGATACAAGACCAGTTGCAACGCATCGTGAATACCCGTAACATTGTAGGAAATGTTTGCACACGCGTACCTTGTGATTGAAGGCAACCGAGATGGAAATAAAAATAAAATCCACCTCTAATGTGGCCATGAGAAATTATTGTAGAAGTTATTTTAGGTAACATGAGTCCAAATTGAAAAGGACCCCTTTCAGACTTATTCGTTCCGTGACTGAAAATTGTTCGCTTGATTTATTTCTGTGGCCCCTTTAAGCAACCACACGTAATAGGATCTGCGAAATCGGGCTAATCTTGTTGGTTGTTTTTTGTTTTTTTATTTTGGGAACATCAAACGTTAGTTGGCCCATCAGTGATGATGATTACGCTCCGCACGCGGGTGGCATCCTCCATTTTCTTTGTTTATTTGATCCATCTCTGAATAAGGTTTCTTGTTCTTGATTGATCATATGTTCAAGGAATAAAAGTCCAATTATTTACCTTGATTCCTGGAATTCGTTCTAATTGCTTCTGGTCAAGACTTAACTGAAGCAAAATGCCAAACAAGATATGAAATTTGCTGTAGTTCGTTATGGTGCCTAATGTGCCTATCCATTTAATGTAACTCTTCTAGTCCATTGCTGTAAGTCAACAAGTATTGATGCCGTTGATTCTTGTATTATTGTTCCCTGGTGCAGATTACCGATGCCCTAGGGCGATGCGAATGTGATGCATTAGCTGGACCGACAAATCTGAAGATGATTGATGCAAAAACACATCGCATGCTGCAAATGGATTGCGTTGCGTTTGCGAGATCGATTTGTAATTGATTTCTGTGCAATGAAGACGAAGGATGATACTTTAGCCCAGCGGTTTTTTCTTTGTAGAGAAAATAGATTTCATAAGTAAAGTGGACGTTTTAAAATAATTAGATTTAAGGAGATGGTAAACACGCAATGCCGAATTGTTTGAATGGCCTACTGTTGGATGTTGAGGGCCGATGAAAATAGAACGGCTTAATTTGCATTGAATACTGACGTAAGTGATGGCTTAAATGTTGCAATTAGTGTTGTTTGAGGAATATATAAGAGATGTGGTCATGCATGGCTGAAGCTATTCGATATAATGACTAGGTACTACTTACTTACTTAACGGGCTTCCAACCCGTGAAAAGTCTCTGCCTGAGACACTGCAGCCTTCCATCCTCTGTGATCCCGGGCACGCTGCTTCTAGTTCTCCAGACTAAGCGCTCTGGCATCCGCGAGGGCTTGGTCTTTAAAACGGAGGTTCAGTCTTCTTTGCCTTCTCAAAACCAGGGGGCTAGGAGTCGTAGATCCTCTTGGGTGGAGCATTATTTTGTGGCATGTGGCCGAACCAATGTAATTGACGTGATTTTTATGGACTACATCCACATCTTGGTACAGCTCATAGAGTTCGAGGAGTTCGCGGTTGTATCTTCCCTCCTCGCATACAGGACAAAATAGCCGACGAAATATTTGTCTTTCCAAAGAACCCCTTTTCTACTTATCGTCCAGCACTCGGCACCATAAAGCAGGATTAAGGTTGGGAACAACAACATACGCCACCCATTCACATGCCTCTACACCAAAAAGAAGGATTTCTGCCTGGTAGTACAATGGACCGTTACCGAGTCTGAGTGCTCTGGGATTTGGATTTCCTTTGAAAAAAAAAAGGTTCGAAAGAGCATGCACTATGTCCTTCTACTGAGGAGTTTTGAACCCGTTTGTTTAGCTAAACCGAAGTAGCAGCGGTTTCCTAAGGTAATTCTCCGTCGGATCTGCACTAAGGTGTCATTCGTGGAGTTCATGTTTACTCCTAGGTAGATGAACTCCTTAACTACCTCGAAGTTATTGCTATTAGCAATGACATTTTGTCCTAAGCGGTGGAAAGATCTTTGTTTGTTTGTTGATAGCATGTACTTGGACTTGTCCTCATTTACTTCAAGACCAACGAATTTCGCCTTTTCTTCAAAGCCTCCAACACGGCACGTTGGGAATGGCCGATTATGTCGATATCGTCCGCATACCCCAGTAGCTGGACGGATCTACGAGTATTAAAGATAGTGCCTTCCGTGTTGACACCTGCCCTTCGCACTATTTTCCCCAGAACAAGATTGAAAAAGTCACATGATAGCGCATCTCCTTGCCGACATCCGGTACAAGTTTGAAATAATTCGGAACAGCTGCTTCCAAACTGCACGTTACACCGCGTGTTTTCAATTGTCACGCGACACAACTGAATCAGTTTTGCCTGGATCCAAGATTCGGCCATCGCCACGTAGAACTCCTGAGTTCCTGACGATGAATACTATCATATGCGGCTTTAAAGTCGATGAAAAGGTATTGAGTCTCGACTTGAAATTCATTGGTCTTTTTCAGGACTTGCCTTAGTGTGAAGATTTGGTCTATTGTGATTTGAGTGACTGCTTAAGGATTTTCTTCGAAACCTTTTTCATGCGCAATCCTCAATATGCTAACTGTAGCCCGTGCAGGAAACTGGGAGGCCTGCAAATATTCATAGAGGTCGAACCGGCGGTAACCACAGGTGTGCCAATTTGGATGTAGTAAAGTGGAAGGGTAATGATCCCTTTAATTCTGATCATGGCTTCTTGGTTAAGGAGGAAGACGCGATTTTTCTTCTATTTATTACATTAAATGGCAGAATTTAAAATTCGGAATTATGGAAAAGTTTTCTGTACATTGCATTGTAAATGACAGTGATATTCATACCATAGTAATTTCCTGAAGTTCAATGGCAGCTGCATGCCAATTTGTTTTTATACCCTTCTAATGTTGTTTTCCATTGGTAATCCGGAAGAACTCTTCGATTTGGGATGAAAATGGAACCAATGAATAAAGAGACAAGGAAGCGGTGTTCTGGGAGAAAAGTGAAGCATGTGTTTAAGTGGTGTGAGTGTTTACTAACACAAGAGCGTTTTTCTCAATCCGACCAGATGTGGCATGAGGTAATCTGTAGTTTTGAATGAGGACCCATATGAAAGTGTTAAACATTTCACCTAACTTTTTAACATTATTTGCAGCATCTTCCAAAGATTCGAACATTTATTTATTATTCGAATAAAATTTATTTATTTATATTTTATCGATTTCCATGAGGTGTATGGAATTGTTTGCAGAATTCATATACTTACTCAAATGTCTACCTACACTTCTTTATCTAGTGCAGCCTATCTTGTGAAAAAGGTCTACTTTTTGAGTACGCCCGACTAATTTGACCGAGACATTTATTTTTATCAATTTGTCCATAACTTTTGTTTCCTGGGTCTTTTTGGAAATTATTGCTGAACTCATATTCTTTTGCCCATAACCAAATGATTTCGTATATTTTATTTATAGCTAAATTAATTTTTTTTAAATTTCTATAAACTTACCCGAAACAATCCTTTCCCATTGCAAATTAACATTAATGAAACACGAAATTTTTTCAAATATCTATCTTATCTTTAATCAACTTTCATAAAATACTTATTTTTGTTTTTATATTTTTGCTTCTTGGTGAAGTATTTAAAGATGATGCCCCATCAGAAGAGACCATTGCTCTTTTTAAAGTCATTCTCCAATTCTTCGTAAATTTTAAATATATAAGTTAATAAATTTTAAATAATATATTAGCACTTGACTTACAACCAGAGCTGGATCATGAGTTGTTCCAACTGTTGGTGGGAAAATAGAAACGCATTCTGGGACTATTTCGTCTACTATAAGATTAGCGGTATCTTCTACAGCCGGTCTAACACAGTGATCCCCAAAATGTACTACTCTGGGTGCAATAATCGAAACTTCCTCCACACCATGGTGGTCCATATTACTGCAGCTTAGAATGTCTTGGCTAAAGAAAAAAATATAAAAAGTAATGTTTGTTTAAAACACAAAACATTTACCTGGTTTTGCACTTATAAGACTTTGAACGAGAAAATCCACCACAACAACAAACAGAAAAAGGTACACACGAAGTGGAATAAGACATCACACATCACACAATTACTCAACCACTTTACTGTCACGAGGATCAACCAACAAGGAAGTTGACGCGAAAAGATCAAAACGCATAACACAAATTTTGATGGACACAACATTAGCAATAATACCTTTCATAGGCCGAGGTTCCATCAAGAGATAATCCTGCAGACGGCATTAGTCTTTTCCTCTTCACATTGAAAATAAAATCGCTGGCATTAACGTGTTTCGAACACACAACATTACGGATCGTTATGTCTTTATTTTTAAGGTTCAGGGTAGATATCCAAAGATTTCTTTTGAATGCACACTGAGGAAACCTTAAACACGAACGGAAAAGTAAAAGCCATAAATGACTGAATAACTAGATAATTACTTGCGTCCCCTTTGCCCTACAACACCCATTTGTTTACCACCCCTATCGTGGAATCCGTCCGGGGGAACGATCCGCTAATAGTGAACAATTTGCATCGTGCAATCCGCAGACGTGAACCATCCACATGTCGGTAACGTGAATGAGATAATTTTTACAAAACATATGTGTTCGAAATGAGCTGTCACAATTGAATTTTGAATTTCCTATTCACCAATAGTGGTCGGTAAGGGAGAGTATCCGACGGATCCCACGATAGCAATTTTCTGTTCACGTGAATCGAATAAGTGAAGTGAATCTCAGATCCGACGGATTCCACGATAGGGGTGTACGTTTTTTAAAGAATTTTTAAAATGTCTGATGAATAAAACCTTTAGCAAAAACACTACATTAAAAATTTGAAAATCCTCAGGTTACATCCCTGCCAATTATAACATCACTGTAAAGTTGTATTACTGTTTATAAAATCTCTGAGTGTCACTGAGTTAAAGTGACATTGGTCCCCCATTTGTTTTGGCGCGATTTTCTACACATAGTTTTTTAGCATAGTTTTCTGTAACCCTGTGGGGATTAATGTCAAAAATTTGTAAGAAAAATGCTTCACTCACAAATACTGTGTGTGTGAAAAAGAGCTATTCCTTGTCTCTTTATTCAATGAATGGAACAAGCAAACACATCATATTTGAGTTTGAAGTTTATGTGTCGTTGTATTTGTGAGTATGTCAAACACAGATCCATCTACCTCTGAATATTAGGTCTGTTCGCAAACTAATATGCAAACGTAAATTTATGTAAACTTTCGTGCAAAACTACACAAACGCGTTCGCGTACTGAGAAAATGGTAAAAAGATGAACGAAAGAAAAATGTACTTTCGTTCATTTTTCTTCCCACAGAATTTCAGCTGGTAAGAAAATGAAAACTGTCAAATGATGAAATCCTATGAGTTTGCCAGCAAAAAAAACAGCTGTTTCTTCTTTTCAAGCCAGACTAAGACGTTTTTCACCTATTAACACAAAAGCGTTCGCGTACTTTTCTTAGAAATGAGAGGATTCTCTCTCGATTTTGGAGATTTGACACTTTTCATTTTTCTACACATAAAGTACGCAAACGGACCTATTTTTATACATTATCAACGAAGTTCTGTAGTGTGTTTTTTTCCAAATCCATTAAGAGTTGAACGACAGCCGCATCATCATCATCAGCTGACTAAGTTAATGGCGAGGATGAACAAATTTATATAAGCCATCGGATTATCCATTGTAAAATTAGTTGTTCGTTTGTTGTATTAAAATTGTTCATAACTGTGTGAGTGCTTCTGGCTTTGATTCTAAATCCAAAACAAGAAGCAATTTCTCTTCTTTTCAGGAGAAGAACTGTCATTCGAGTGCCAACGTAAAACTTTCAGAAGAGTCCGGAAGCATTCCGGATTACCAATGGAAAACCACATAAGGTTATTATAATTTGCACTCATAGATTGTAACATACCTTAATATTGCTCGTAGAAACCTAAAAGTTACTATATTATTTGTGATCGGAATCGAAAGTTCATGTAGATCTAGCCATGTTCGTCCATCCATCCGCTGCTAATTTTGGAGACCTAAAATGCAATCTAGAAAGTTGAAATTCGGAACGTGTACTCTCTTTGGGCCCGAAAACAGTTGCTGGTGCCAATGGTGCAGTGGTAGTATATTCATTTACAAGTAAAAAAGTTGTTCAGAATTAAGGATCACAATGATATTCCTTGTGGTGGAATCTCCCAGACAACAGACAGTACTGACTGCTGGAATAACTACGGAAAGTGTCACTTCAAAGGACGGCTTTTTCGTGGTCGAGGACCCACATGATAAAGTGGATTTGCTAGGCGTTTGTTTCGAGTCCCTGTATACGGTAAACAATGCTGTTCGTGGTAACCACAACATTGAGAATAGGGCTGTGGTGAGTCACTTCTAATAATGTACATTGGAAGGTAGCTGTGGTACACCCAATCCCAAAAAAGCGTAAAGATAAAACGAACCTCGCCAATCTCCGGTCGATTAGTTTGCTTCCGAATTAACATTGAATGGAATAAATGGAAGAAGGGTTGCGATTCCGTACGGTTAGAGCGACTTTTCTACAAGTTGACCAGGCGGGGGATGCACAAACCATTTCTATATGTAATTCATAATATGCTTATGGGAGAGAAGTTCGTTGTCAAATATGGTAAGGTGACTTCAGAGCAGAGCTGTGTCAATCGTTCAAATTTAATGATCGAATCGTTCAAGTATTGGTTGGAAAAATGATTCGGTAATTTCAATCAATCATTCAATCAATCAATGACAGATGGGACATGGGAGTATTGTATTGCTCCATTCAATTTCAATACAATCAAAAACCCCAATCATCATTCGTTCAATTTAGTTTCGATAGAGACAGATACATTCAAATGGATTGTAAGAGTAAATACACTCACTAACAACAGCCCAGAAGCGGTATTTTTGTAGAACAAATATGTGTTGGTAAAACGAAATAAGCCGAAATAAATAAAAATATTTTGATTAGTATTGACTCGATGAGCGATTGACTTCGGGCATTGTGATTGCAATCACCAATACTTTATTGTGATCGGGTCAAAAAGATCGAATCAATCACGATTGACACAGTTCCACTTCAGAGTCTTTGCAATTAAAATAGGTTTACAGCAGGGGGCGGTGATTGTGTTAGCTAAGGTGTTTATGGCAGAGGCCGGGCTTAGTTCATTAAATAGTTTTAAGGCCGAAAGGCAAACATTATAAGGTAATAGTTAAGTTTAGAGCTTCCGCTTTAAAACCAATAATTTGGATAAGTACACGGAGGAAAATAACAAACTAAAAACAAATAGAATCTGCATGAATTCAAATAGATTTCTCCATGGTTTTTTGCCAAGCCGAGTACAAGTATTAGTTTAAAATAAGTAGAAACATCTATTTAATTTATTGTATGTGCCTTAAGTTTATTTTTAAGAGATTCCGTTTCGTTTTAAAAGGAGTTCATTTTCTTTTTAGACTTACCAGCAGTTAGTATTAAGATGGGTCCCTATTGATTAAAATATGCATTCGTATAAAATTAAGATGCTAAGCCACTTAAAATCGTACGTATCTGGTTATAAGAAAATGATGACACGTTTGAAATTAAGACGAACTTCTCATAATTTGTACTTGAAACATTTAAATTTAAGACTTTCCAACTATTAAAATTAAGCACTAGTCTGTGTTGATTTAAGTGTACTTTCTCATGAAATTAAATTGCTCAGCATCTTAAAGGTGCACATATCTCTTTAAATAAAAATGGTGAAGCGTGTCAAACTAAGGCGAATCAACCTATGAGTTTAGCTTGAAGCACTTATGTAAGTACCTATAGCACACATACGTTGAAAAAGAACATAAATGCGTTATTGTGGTATAGTATATAGTTTTCAATGTATACGTTTAATGTTTTATGTATGTATTTATGTGTTTAATGTTTATGTATTCAGTCTTTACATTTAATTTTTTTTTATTTTAACATTTTTTGGTTACAATATTTTTATTTATTTAAAAAAAATGTTTTGGTCGAATAACTTTCAAGCCATTATTTAAGACATAAAACTTAATAGGTGCGCCATCAACATTTTTAATGTTCATTGCACAGTAATGTAAATCTACATCTACAATTTCATATGACAAAAAATGAGCAGAATATTTAATTAATTTCCATCTCACAAAAATCATTCGTAATGTCCCAACAAACTATTCGATTTGTTTAGATAAATGTTTTAAAAGTCGACGTCAACCTGTACACAAAAACGAACAACTCTCCATCTTTTATAAATACTTATTACGATAAAAACAATTACCAATGCGTATCCTAGGTCGTCATTGTATCGGGGTCAATCCTTTAACAGCTCGCTTAAAGTTTTTTCCTGGTTTTTAAAGCTTTCAATATGCAGTTTATTTGTCTTTCTCCAGTACTCTAAAACTAGGTGATAAACAAAATAATCAAATAATGCGTATCTAACGTAAAGACATGCATACCTCCTTCATCATAGCTAGTTCTGTCCGACTCTGATATTTGACTGTCATAAGACTTTTTTTTTTATAATACTACTGCACTTGTTGCCACCACTTGTTGCATGCAGAACGTTTGTTAATTTGCAGCCTTAGTTTACTGTTGCACCATTTTCAGTGCAGCTTTCCTGTTGGGTTCTTAGCTCTTTTTTTCCTTTTCATATAATGAGTTTACTAGTTTTTAAAGTTTAATTTGCATTACCGTGTTTGGATGTAGGTGAAAATAAGAACAATACCTTTTTCTCTGCTGGAAAATATTTAACAATATTTTCTGATATCTGCTGCATTAAATTGTAGCTCGAAACAACTTTTTTGTTAAGGCATTCTTCGACTATACACTGCACCAGATCTTTTTGAGATCTATTGTCCAAAATATTATTCCTCTTATAAAAATCGATGACCATTTGTCCCTTTATCGTCTTTTCTAAGACACTTCTGATGTTTATATATAATAATAACTTTTCACAGAAATAAAACCCTTTGACGCGACACACGCACTTTGACACGACTTACGCAACTTTACTTACACTTTGAACTTTAAATGTACTTTCTTAAAATTTTCACAAAGAAAACCCTTTGACGCGATACAACATTTCACTAACGACTGCGATCAACGATTGCAAATTTGTATTACGCAATGTTTTGTCTACTGCGCAATCGAACCGAGCTTAACGAAGAGAATCAACGTGAATATCATCTGCTTAATTCTGTCCTCAGTTCCTGATTTAAAGAGACACTGTTGAGAACAAAGAAACTTCGCTTTAAAACTATGAGAAATCAGTTTGTCGATAAAGTCAGATAAACTTAAAGAGAAATTTCTTTTGAAAATAAAATGAAGTTCATTTTAAATTCTGTTGAATTTGAATAGAATCTATTTATTTTGTGATGAAATCTCGTAGTTTTAAGAAAGTTGGTGTTGAGATGAGCTCCAAGTTATTTTGAGGTAACCCTTTTTTCCGTGTATCCTATTAGTTTTACGTTAGATACATATAACCATTTTTCCGATGTGTGATTTGTTGACAAAATTAAATGTTTGGTACCAAACAGTCGAAGAACACAATATAACCATTTTTGTTTGAAACATAATTTGATATGTAGCACATAATAAAAAATGGATTTAAAAGTCCATTTAATAGTAGCGTATTCATTTGCCAATTCGAAGGTGGCGAGTTCAAATCTTGGCAGCCTAACTGCAAGTGTGTTTTTATAATCACACAAAAAACCAGTGGAAAAAACAAAACGTCGCTTCAATGCAGAAGTTAGGAAGTCCAAAATTCAAAAACTTTTATATCATAAAAAAAATGCCAATCCATCGCCAATCGTTTCAGTGTAAGAACCACAATGTTTATGCTCAGTGATATTCTTTCAACGCCATTTTCATTTCTCTTTTTTTATAGAGCTGAACTAATCTATGCCAATTAACTACCCATCAGCAGAAATAGAAACCAATTTTGTCAAATGCATTAAAAAAATGCGCTTTTTTATGCGATAACGTGTCATTGATTAGTTTTGATGTAATAGTGTCTTAAAACTTCAAATCACTCTACCGCAAAATTATACTTTTGTGACTTAGGCTAGTTCTGTATTGTAGCGAAGAAAAAGTGTTTGCATTTAATTGCTTTTGGGTGTTTGGTAGAGGAAGAGGAGCGAATATCTCGCGCAGAACGTCTGAAGTTGACACGAAAAGTACGTAGAATTTGGGGGAAGGGATGGGTGGAAAAACACCACTGCTGATTGTTCCGCCAATAAACTGCATGGCGTCAAAAACTCGACATTGAACTTTGACCACCTCATCCGTGCCCTGCCCAGATTTCATGTTTACAATTTTGGCAAAGTCCGTGTTGTATGTGACTCGAGAAGTTTGCCACTTTATCCTGCAATCGAACCAGTGAACGCCGTGAACCAGCTCAAGCGCCACGTCCTGCCATACTTGCGGTTTAAAAACCTTATAATTTGGGGATAGCACCTCTTACAGCTCCGGTTGCAGCTCCATATATAAAATGAGTGGACTTACTTTATTGTCATACCCTTTTTTGTGGTTTTTCGTTGAACTAGACAAAAATCTATTTCTGAAATTAACGTAAAGTTATTTACGTTTAAGATCATCTGCAAATGTCAAGAAAATGTCAACAACAAAAAATGGCATGTTTGTATGTGATTTTACCATATAACGTAATCTTAGCTTTACTATCGCAGTGCCAGGTAGAGGCAAAGATTTTTTCAACGATTCTAGAATCCCGATATTTATTCTTGTTGATTTTAAAGCTTTTTCAATGTGGCACATGCAAAGGGTCTTTCATTAGCCACTTGACAACTTCAAATTTTCAGTATGAACGCACCCTTAAACCGCTCACCGAACTGTCAATGTCAAAATATTCAGTAAAATCAACATCATGGTGAACGAAGTACCAACGTTTAGTAATAATTACAATTCAATTCTCGTCCCAGTAGACAAGCAATTGTCTAGTCTAGTGAAAAAATTTGAGTCAGAATATTCGCTGCTTGATGTTGCCGTGCTAGTGAGACTACGTTTTGCCGGAAGTGTGGAGAATATTGCTGCCATAGGGGCGTCCGTCGCAAACCAGCCAAATCAGTCAAATTTACGGCGTTCTCAAGAATTGGGCATCTCCCTGACCACATTATGGCGAATTTTGCGTAAGGATCTTGGCCTACACCCTTAAAAAATGAAACTGACTCAAGAACTAAAGCCACTTGATCATATGAAGCGACGTACGTTATCGAATTGGGCTCTGGACATGATGGAAGAAAATGAAGAATTTCATTGCAAAATCATCTTCAGCGATGAAGCGCATTTTTGGTTAAACGGCGTCGCCAATAACAAAATATGCGTTACTGGGTAGGTGAGAACCGTCATGTGCTTCATGAAACAGCACTTCATCCGCAAAAAGTCACTGTTTGGTGCTGTTTTCATGCTGGTGGCGTCATTGGGCCATTTTTTTTCGTCGATGAAAATGGCCGTCACGTTACTGTAAATGATATTAGGTACAGAGACATGTTGGAACGTTATTTTCTTAAGCAATTGCATGAATTGAACATCAGTGATATATGTGGTTCCAACAAGATGATGCCACAAGCCAGAAAGTGGAGCTCAGAGAAAATTTTGAACGAGAAATAGCGGCCGTATCTGTCGGGTTCAACGTATCGACCGCTGCATACGTTTCCGTGGTGGACATATGAACGAAGTCGAATTCCATTCATAAATGTTTTGATAGTAAGTCAAGTCCTGGGGGGGTAGGTCCCCTACCAGGCGCGTCCCTGGGTGGCGGATAAGGGGATGCCCCGGTACGATGAAGTGTAAGTTTCACCGTGATTCGTGATCCGGGGTAATGAGGTAATAGCAGTGAAGATGACAAGAATCCCACTGTAAGACCCATCGTGGACCAAAACCAACTCTGGGTTAGAGTGTTTAGTGGGAGTAAACCCCAGAAAATCACATCCCACCCTGTCTTTCCCATCCCTTCCTCCCTCCTCCATTCCTTCTTCACCCTGGGCTGGATTAAGGTGTGAACCGTACCGTGCCGAGAATCAGCCTGGCTGAGGGCCCAGGGAAAACAAAAATAGCTCAGTCGCAAGCGGTGTATCCAGAGAAACTGGCACACTCTGGATCAGCTTGCCTTGTCCGTACATGCGGGGCTCTGTGCGGATGGACCACCCCTTCCCTTGCTACTCGTGGGATCCAAATCTTAAAATGCAACAAAACAACCAAAATATTGAAAAAACACAAAAAACAAAAAAAATCAAAAAAAAACAAAATTCTGAGGCCGGACCTCAACAAAAACCGGATACAGCTGGCACCGCCAGCAGCTCCAAAAGCACTACACGTGTGGAGGAGCACCTGCAGAACCTCTGCATTGAAGACGCTACAAGCGAGTGTTCGATGCTCTCTGACGAGCTGAACGACACGACACCGTCGTGCAACGAACTGATTAAGCTGCAGCCTCTACGGCATTTCAAAACCGGGCGCCCAGGTACCCATGGCGTACGACGCCCCCCCTCTAGTGGCAAACGCCACCCCTCCACCCGGGACCCACACCAACCCACCATTCGTGGCATTAGTCACCCCACCACTCAAGGAGCGAATCCCTCTCATCGGAAGAGGAGCACCCAAGCTAAAGACTCAACGAGTCGCAATGGTTCAACGAACCAAGCTGGGAGCCGATCCGTCGTTGCGACAGGAACTGCGCCCAAACGGCGTAGATCCGTAGACGAGGAGTCCAACGCCTCAAAGAAGACCAAGAGCTCAACGAGCTCCAAACCCTTCTCTGAGACGGTCAAGGATAGCCTCGTCGTTGCGATAGTGGATCTGTCTGACGATGAAGGGAGAATCTCATACGAGAAATGGAGGCTCATTGAAGGCAGAGTGATGAACTGCCTTTGCGAGCGTATCATCACCCATCCCAACTCACCTCCCACCTTTAAGGACGCTGGATGGCACCAGGGCTACGTGAAGATGCTAGCCTGTGACGACCAAACTTCGGTCGATTTCATCACCACCGCCATTGCAGGTATTGGTGAAATCTGGCCAGGTGCTAAGCTTAAGGCGGTGGACCGGAGCAAAATCCCCCACAGGCCAAGAGCTAGAATCTGGGTTCCAACTGAACCCAGCGAGCCAGCCAAACTACATGGTCTAGTCAAGTACCAAAATCCGGATCTTCCAGTCAAAGACTGGAAGTTTATCGAAGAGACACCGAGCTCCAAGAAACCGGAAGAAGCGAAGAAAACTGGCCGTTCGCTGGTCGTATCGCTCACCACTGAGTCTCTCCCCTTGCTCCGGGCTAAGGACTTTAAGATCCGATGCGGTCTTAAAGAGGTGGAAGTAAGACTCTTTGCTTCGGACCGCAACACCGTTGCTGGCCCCTCTGAATCGGCGACACCCGCGACACCCGCCTCCCCCCGCGACCAGATCCCCGATGATGATCCATCATCGCCAGAGAACCTGGACGCTACCGTTGTGGAGAGGTCTGTATCAGTTAGCAATGATGCTGAAACTGATTAACCTCCATCACTCCACCTTAGCATCCGCTAACCTACTACTCCGCCTCAATGAAGGAGGCTTCGACATCGCCCTCATCCAAGAACGTTGGATTAGAAATGACATCGTCATGGGACTGAGGGACCCACACTACACGCTATACCACACCAAGAACGCAGGTAACATTCGAGTTTGCATTCTCGCTAGATCTACACTAAACTTAACCTTTCTTCCTCACCGCAGCACGAATGACCTGGCAGTAACACTGCTAAAATCTGCAGAAGCCCACATCTGGCTAGCTTCAGGATACCTACCCTACGATGACCCCAACTCAGCTCCATCAGAGGGAGTGAGAGTAGTGGTAGAAGAAGCCAGGAAGAGAGGAGAAGACATTTTGCTGGGATGCGACACAAATGCGCATCACGAATTATGGGGTAGTACCGACACTAACCCCCGAGGTGAGTCCCTATTTGAATTCTTAGTAGGCACCGACCTAATAGTGTGCAATAGGGGACATAGTCCCACCTTTATAACCAGAACCCGACAAGAGGTACTAGATGTTACCTTCGCCTCTATTAACTTGTACCCTGCGATTTCTAAGTGGACTGTATCTGACAGCCACTCCTTTTCCGATCACCGCTATCTGGAATATGAACTAGAAATACGCCATAACACCTCACCAGCAATTTTTCGCAATCGTCAAAGCACTGACTGGTGTAAACACAATGAAAATGAAATCCTCTCTGCTGAACTGTCCAATCGTGTGCCTAAGACTCCAGAAACACAATTGGAACTAGATGAGCTTAACGCTGTTCTAACTTCCGCCTTAAACGTAGCATTCGACGAATCCTGTCCAATTACTACGAGGAAGGCAGACAATCGTCCACCGTGGTGGAATGCAGCACTTAACAAGCTTCGCCACACAAGCAGGAAGCAATTCAACAAAGCCAAAACAACGAGGCTACCTCTGGACTGGGATATTTACAAAGCAAGCCTTAAGAGCTTCAAAGCGGAAGTTCGTAAGGCCAGGCGTAGATCCTGGCGCAGTTTCTGTCAGAGTATTGACAATACGTCTCAATCCTCTAGGCTACGCAAAGTCCTTTCCAAAAACCCAACCATACCAAGTGTCCTCATGAATCCCAACGGATCATGGACAGAATCAGATGAAGCATCGCTTGGTCTGCTTATGGACACCCACTTCCCCGGCTGCACGCCTATACCTAGCGAAAACCCTGCCCTGGTAAACGATGCACGCCTACCATCACCTCCGGACCTCATAAGCGAGGAAAAACTGAAATGGGCAGTGAACAGCTTTGAGCCATTCAAGTCCCCGGGGCCAGACGGCATTTTTCCGGCGCAAATTCAAGCGGGCCTCAGCATAACGGGGCAGCACCTGTCCCGTATTATGAGTGGCTGCTTGATGCTAGGAACAATGCCGGCCGCCTGGACTGAAGTAAGAGTGGTATTCATAGCCAAGGCAGGAAAAACATCGCACACTTCCCCGAAGGACCTTAGACCCATAAGCCTAACATCCTTCCTCCTCAAGATTCTAGAAAGAATTCTAGATCTTCACATCAAGGCCACCATTGATAGCAACTTGCTATCCACATCACAACACGCTTACCAAAAAGGTAAATCTGTTGAAACGGCCCTGCACTCCATCGTCTACCACGTCGAAAAATCCCTATCTATCAAAGAACTTGCCTTAGTGACATTTCCCGACATAGAGGGAGCTTTCAACAACGTTGAAACCTATTCGATTACCAACGCCCTACGCGGGCTCAACATCGACGACTCAATCTGCTGCTTTGTGGAATACATGCTCAAAAGCAGGGTAATAACCGCATCCTTCGGAAGTAGCACTGTCAAACGACGTGCACACAGGGGCACTCCCCAAGGGGGAGTATTGTCTCCGCTACTGTGGAACCTAGTGCTCAACGAAGCCCTTCTGAACATTGAACACACTGGATGTAAAGTTATCGCCTATGCAGACGATGTCGCAATACTTGTAACAGGCAAATACCCGCAGACGCTGGCCGATGTCATGCAATCTGCTATCAACATACTGACAGGTTGGACCGAAAGATGCGGCCTGTCCGTCAATCCAACAAAGACTGAGCTGGTCCTGTTCACACGAAGACATAAACGCCCTGAGTTCACCACCCCGAAGATTAGAGGCACTCCTCTGGCACTCTCAAATAGCGCTAGCTATTTAGGCCTGAAGCTTGATCGCAAGCTACTTTGGAGGGAAAATGTAGTCGAACGTGCCAGGAAATCCCTAGCTGCTCTTTACATTTGCAAAAAGGCGGTAGGCTCCACGTGGGGCCTACAACCAAAAATTATGCACTGGTTATACATGTCGGTAGTTAAACCGATTCTCTTCTATGGAGTACTGGTCTGGTGGCCCGCCTTGAAGAAGAAGTACAACCTAACCTTGCTGGACAAAACTCAACGAGTTGCATGCCTCAGCATCACCGGTGCGCTGAGAACCTCTCCCACTGCGGCGCTCAAAGCCATGCTCCACCTTCTTCCGACCGACATCGTCGGCAAACAATTGGCTGCCAGCTCAGCAATAAGACTGAGAAGCTCCAAACAATGGAAAGAGCAACACACTGGACATGCCAATGTACTATCGATGTATCGACATCTCCCTAAGGTCACCGACCACCTGCCCACTGAATACAAATTCAACCTGGGCTACAAACATCTAATCCCAGACAGAACCGAGTGGACACAACGTCATGCCCTACACCACGAATCGCTGTCAATTTTTACGGATGGGTCCAAAACGGAGGACGGAGTCGGTGCCGGAGTCTTCTCTGAAGACCTGGACATTCACCTCTCCTTTAACCTTCCAGAACACTGCAGCGTTTTTCAGGCCGAAGTCACCGCCGTCCGCCAAGCCGCTGCCTGGCTGTCGGTTAATACGATATCGAAATCAGATATTGTAATATACATCGACAGTCAGGCGGCCATCAAATCCCTTGCATCCAGCACTACAAGATCCAAGGCAGTGAAAGACTGCCGTGCATCTCTTAACGAGATAGCCGGTCAGTATAGCCTCACCCTTTGCTGGGTGCCGGGTCACTGTGACATACCAGGGAATTGTGAAGCTGACGAACTGGCCCGACGAGGCTCTTCTGGTTTAAATAGCATAAGCGTCACCGACATCGAGGCGCCAACGTCTTATGCTAAAAACCTCATAGACACCAACGCGGTGAACGAAGCCAACCGTCGTTGGCACCAACTCGACCAGTGCAACACCGCAAGGCTACTCTGGCCGACATTTAACAAATCCAGGTCCATCGGACTTCTGAGGCATAAGAGAGGAACCCTTTCGAAATTAGTAAATGCCCTCACCGGGCACTGTGCTATAGGAAGACATGCCCAAAGGCTGGGCATCCCCTACAATGACTTCTGTAGAAGCTGTAGGGACGAGGAAGAAGAGGAGACCCTCAGTCACTTCCTTTGCACGTGTCCTGCACTCGCCAACATTAGGAAGGCTACATTGGGTGAATACCTTTTCAATGATCTAAACGATCTTAACAACGCCTGCACAGCAAGGATTAGCTCCTTCATTCAGAGGAGCAAATGGTTCCCTGAGTAAGAGGGTGACCCACCCACCTTACACATCGGCAGCACAATGGACCTACTTCTGGTCTAAGTGCATCCTCACCGAGGGTCGTTTTCAACCAACCAACCAACCAAGTCAAGCAAATCTTTTTTTTTTTTTTGAGATATCTCAAGTAGTTTTCATTTTATAAAAAAACATAGGGACGGGCTACAGTCCGCTTGGGCGAACTGTTGGATACCCTATTCTTATTCCTATACCTAATAAGTGGGCGTGACAAAAGTCTAAGTATGGTTGAATTGTTAAGAACGCTCTACATATTTTGTTATATAACATTTAAAGGATTTTATCAAAAAAAAAAAAACGCTCCCTAGCTCAAACTTGTGTGTTTCAATAAAATTGTTTTATTTAATTGTGGGCGTTTCAGTAGGCGTATTTAAAAAAAATTAACACATGAGAATAAAGGGCCCATAGAGAGTATATATTATAAATTTCAGCTCCCTAGCTCAAACTTTGAATTTTCAAAAAAAAAAAAAAATTAATTGTGGGCGTGTCAGTGGGCGGATTTTGAAAATATTTACACATGAGCATAAAGGGCCCATAGAGAGTATATACTATAAATTTCAGCTCCCTAGCTGAAACTTTGGATTTTCAAAAATTAATATACCCTTAGAATAGGGTATAAAAAAATTATTTTATTTATTTGTGGGCGTGTCAGTGGGCGGATTTTGAATTTTTTTTTATCCCGAGCAGTTTTAGGAGTCATAGATCATATATAAAAAATTTCAGCTATCTAGCTCAAAATTCGATTTTTTCCAAAATTAGTTTTTTTTGAGTTTATGGGCGTGTCTGTGGGCGGATTTCAAAAATTCGTAAACTTGATTATTTCGGGACCCTAGAGAGTATATGGTTAAAATTTCAGCTCTCTAGGTCCAGTTTAAAGGCCTAATTTTTGCCGACAGACATACGGACGGACGGACGGACATGGCTAGATCGACATTACTATCGATGCTGATCATAAATATAGTAACTTTTAGGGGTCTACGGGCAATATTAAGGTATGTTACAAACTATGCGTCAAAATTAATATACCCTTAGAATAGGGTATAAAAAGTTGTGGATTCCTTAATGAAAGACCCTTTATATAGCAATGACAATTGCTGTTTTCAAATTATGTACTCGCTAAATCTGGTGTGTCAGAAAAGTCATCAACCTATCAAGAGATACCGTTCGCGAACTAATATGCAAACGTAAATTTATCTAAACTTTCGTGCAAAACTACACAAACGCGTTCGCGTACTGAGCCTTGGGAATAAATTAATATTATACAAAGTGATATTTCAAGCAATACTATTGTATGGTTGTCAAGTATGGGATGATTGTGCAATGTGTCACAAGAAAAAGCTGCAAGTAACGCAAAACAAATTGCTCAAGATGATGCTTAATCTTCTTCGATACCATTCCACAATAAACTTGCACCTTCAGGCTGTACAAACTAAAAAAACCTTTTTTGAATAACTGTGATATACCAGATAATCCACAAATTAACCAGCTAAAGGTGTAACTATAATCAATGTACGTATCTATGTATCTATATGTTATTTATTTTTTACTATATATTATATTCTACATGTTATTTATTATTATATGTTATTATTTATTACTATTTGTTAGTATTTATTATTATTTGTTAACATTTATTATTATTTATTTTTATTAAATGTTATTGTTTATTTTTATTCATTTTTATTTATTATTATTAATTGTTATTGTTTTTTTTTAACTTATTATTAGTTTTTTACTTATTGTTATTTATTTTCTTTATAATTATTTATTACCTTTTTTGGTTTTTTTTTCGTAAAGGTTTTTCTCGTTGGTTTCCTTTAAAATAAAGTTTCAAGAAAAATTGTAAAAACGTAAAATGTATAAAAGACAATGCTTCAGTAGAAAGATAAAATAAGTACTATATCAAATCTCTGTGCTTTTATTTGTAAATTGGGCGATAACCTATGTAAATTTTATAACGAATAAATGATCTATCTATCAAAAGCTATGAGTTTGCCAGCAAAAAAAAAACAGCGGTCGCTTCTTTTCAAGCCAAACTTTGACGTTTTTCATCTTTTTACACAAAAGCGTTCGCGTACTTTTCTTTGAAATGAGAGGATTCTCTCTAGATTTTGAATATTTAACAGTTTTCATTTTTCTACACATAAAGTACGCTAACGGACCTACTGTCATTTTTGTTCATGTTTTCTTATGTCATCGCAACTTTAGCATTGAAAATTCATAATTGTATAAACAGATAAACACTTCTCCGACTTCCACGTTGACAAGAGCGAGAACTTCAGCGTTTGAAGTTAAGTCAAACAAATTGAAAAATGCAACTCCGAGAGCGAAACAAAAAAGAAGATTATTTCAAAATAGCAAGAGAGAAAATTCGCTCAAGTGTTTCTACAATAAAACTTGGTCGTTATTCCTTTCAAGTACGCAAAATCTGCGTGGTGCTGCGCTTACGGAGGAAAGTTGAGGACACTGTTACTGTGACTGGTGAGCGCTACAGAACAACGTTGTTGTTGGCTTAGGTCGGTACAACCGCAAATACAGCACGAGCGACAGTGAACATTCTGCAGCTACGATTCTGTAGTCCGCTTGATCTGCTCTTTCTGTCGATTTGCACTAGCCTGAAAGATCAGCAAGTTTAAAAGTTACAGACTTCTTTCGTTGATTTTTGAAGTTCGGGTCGATACGAATATGCCACAGACCTTGGCACATGAAACATCCGACAAGAAATCGAGAATTTATCGCCAGAATATAAAAAAAAATCGCGATCTATTGCAGGTGCAACCCGAGCGATATTATCTTAGCGACTAATTAAAGAAATATTTAACCCTTTGTATCGCAATGAGTCCAAATTAAACAAAAATTGATTTACAGCCTTCTTTTGTATTATATATAATAATCTCATAAATGAAAATGCAATGATTTAAATTTTTTGAATTTTATTTATAAAAAAAAACTTTGTTGCATATGTGCAACATTGCGTTATAAGGTTTTTATTTACTCTAAATGAAAGTTTTTAAAACAATTATTGGTTTTAATGTAGCAGAGTCCAACGCCACATTTTTCACACGATGTTTGTGTGAATCCTTTGCAGTTCGGATATTTGCACCTCATCCGTTTGTCAGCCCATACAGGCCAATGTCCAATTTGATCTTGTCGAACTGGTTTTGGGTGAATATGTTGCGTGGGTCCTTTATGCTTTTTGGCTTGTATTTCTTCCTCCAAACCACTCTTGCGTTTTCTGGTCTCTGGAGGTTTAGTGCCTACTTTGCACAGAACTTCAGCAATTTCAAGGCGAAGATCAGCCGAATTTGTAATCTTCTCATTCGACGAAATGTCTTTTCGCACGCGCTTATATAATAGCCAAGCGTTAGCTATTGTCAAATCAAGCAGATGGTAAAACATTCTCACTTGCCATCTTTTACTTCGCAGCAAAATTTTGTATCTCCCCATAATGCTGTCAATTAAGTCAACGCCACCCATGTGTCTGTTATATTCTCCAACGGAAAACTGTCGGTCAATGGAGATATATCTTTTGTTACGTTTGTCATATCTTTGGACTTTTATCTTCGGATTTTCGCCGGCAAATGTTGACGCTAAGTTGACAATTTTGTTATCGCGCCAAGACGTAACAGAAATATCGACGCTGTTTACATTAGCAGAAGACCCACGAGGCTGTTTTTTTTTAATTTTCTCATCCGGTAGTTTGGAATTCGGTATACGATTTCGTCTTACTGTTCCCAAGCAGAGAATGCCTTCCTTTGCCATATATTCCAATAATGGAATCGAAGTAAAATAATTGTCGAAGTAAAGCCGAAAATTCTGATTCCTAGGAATTATTCTTGCTAACGTTAGATGAGGCTCCGAGGTCTGGTTCTCCTGGATTGACAACTTTTTCTTTGCCCGTTTCAGGTTCTACCATATAAGCGAATCCAGATACACCACTCAGTACTTGCAATTTGTAACCCCATTTATGAGGTTTATTAGGGTTGTAAGGACATTGTCTCTTGAATAGCCGGAATTATTATTGAACTTTTCCAATAGCTCCTAACTCTTGGCAGATGAGCTATGGACATAAAAAAAACGATCCCAATAAATTGACGTACGTCTAAGGTTGAGACGCTGAATGTGGTGTTAGGGTCTTTCTGAACGGCTTATAAATTTGTTTCGTTCTTGATCATATCGACAAGATCGTTTGCAAACAAATATGTAAAGTACTGAATGGGGGTCTCTAATTGCAATATTTCAGATGATAAGGATATGTCACCGAGAAAGGAAAGCTGACTGTTACTCAAAACCAAGTTCTTCTTTTTCCATATAACGTTTTTTCCTTTTTTGCTGGTTGAGGACGGAGTAACGGCAGTCAATTCAGGTTGTGGTATACTTACTTCTTGATGTATCTCCTCTTCTAAGTTGTCATTTACTTCAAGATTCTCCACGTTCTCTTCGTCTTCATCTTCAGAATCAAGTTCTGGTATATAATTTGGGTCGTCCAAGAATTCGTCATCAGAGAAATCCACACCATCTTCACTGTTTTCGTTCATGTTTTCCAACATTTCGGTGATATCTTGCTGAAGTAATCTCCGCGATGCCATTCTAAAACATAAAATTCAAATCCAAATGTCCGTTACAAAGTAGCTTTAGATAAGGTCTCATATCACAATGTTGCATAAGTGCAACAAACAAAAAACCTTCATTTTCTACTCTGCTAGCAATATTTTTTCATATTGTTTCACAGAAATAGAAAATATTCATACTTACTTGGTTAGTAAATCACTAACACTATTTTTAATTATATAAAACAAAATACAGTCGAGTCCGCTTAACTGAAACGCCTGTTTGCCAAAAGTTTTTTTTCAGTTAAGCGGTATTTTCACTTAAACGATCGGTCTTCGAATAACTGAAAAAAATACTTTACTGGAATTTAGTTAACTAAAATACAATTTCACCAATCCAATCTAGGAATCCAAACACATACAGACAAAATCAACATCAGTGTTTTAAAATAAGTTAACTATTTTTATTAAAAAACGTTTTAAACTAACAAAAAAAGGAAATAAAGAAAAAAAAAATGGTTTTGTACTAATTCACAGGTCAGTTTTTAATATGTAATTTGGTACTTAATGGATTTATTGCACCAACTGTTTAGTTATACGGCTTATAAAAGTCGCATATCTGCGTTTGCTTATAGTTCCGGATATTGGTCAAAGATAATTTGTCTTCAAGGTTGTCAATTGAATCGGCGACTTCACAGTTTCCGAGAAAAAAGTTCTTCAGAACTGCAAGAGAATTAAAAGCATCATTCACTGAGGGTTTTTGAAGAGGAAGGACTCTGTTGGAATCTTCACCATCAGAATCGGCTTCCTCGGAATTAATTTCTAATGCATTATGTGACTTCGTCTATAATTTGTGCATCCGTCATATCCCCGAAACAAGGCAAATCTGCATCTATGCCTACAAGAAATTCAATTTCCTGTCTGAGATTTATCGGTAAATCGGCCTCTTCCTGATCGCCTTTTGAAAACAATTTTTTACTGTCTCGGGGCTGACCATCCACCAGGCTCTTTTTACCATTTTCAAACCCGAAAGTAGGTCCAAATTTTTGGCAAAATCCGTTAAAGATTGCCCATTATCGAGATGAAGAATTTGTCGTCTTAGTATGCACCTTCGATAATGCGATTGGAAAGACCGACTTATCGCTAGGTCCAAAGGTTGAATAATATAAGTTGTATTTGGTGGCAGAAATTCTATTTTGATGTTGTCTAAAATAGCCTGATCATCTAATTTGTGACAAGCCGCATTGTCAACAAAGAGTAACACTTTATTATCGTTCGCTCTGATTTTGCGTTGAGCTCCTTCATTATTTCGCTCCAGATTGATCCAGTCATCCAAGCATTTTTGTTGGACAAATATTTAACAGGGACAACAGTAGAGTTACGAAAACACCTAGGGTTTCTGGATTTTCCTATGCAGAAAATCATTTTATCATTACCATTTGAATTTACCACGAAAAGATTCGTGTTCTATCTTTCTTTCCTTTTCCATGTGATGGTTTTTCTAGCCTGTTTGCTAATGTCCCAGTGGGTAAAGCTTTGAAAAACAATGCAGATTCATCCGCATTGTAAATATTTTCTCACTATATTCTTGGAGATGTAAGATGTTGGACAAATATTCTTCAGCACCGTGCGTATCCGGCGAATTTTTCTCTCCGTGCGTGTTTTTAAAATGTATATTTTCCCCGACTTTCCAACGCTCCGCTTCCAGCCTTTGGAAGGTTCAAAATCCACGTTCAGCATAACAGCAAATTGTTTTACTTTTTCCATCAAAAGAGGACCACTAATTAATGCATTTTTCTTTCGCATGTCCTTAAACCAAGTTAGTGGATTCTCCCGAATCGATTCTCTCAGAACTTCTAATTTTTTTTGTGATGTGTGAAGTTTATTGGGCGCTTTCAATTAAAGAAAGAAATAATCTAAGTGGTGGGCGTATTCAGCTTTTTATACCCTATTCTAAGGGTATATTAATTTTGACGCATAGTTTGTAACATACCTTAATATTGCCCGTAGACCCCTAAAAGTTACTATATTTATGATCAGCATCGATAGTAATGTCGATCTAGCCATGTCCGTCCGTCCGTCCGTCTGTAGCCAAAAATTAGGCCTTTAAACTGGACCTAGAGAGCTGAAATTTTAACCATATACTCTCTAGGGTCCCGAAATAATCAAGTTTACGAATTTTTGAAATCCGCCTACAGACACGCCCACAAACTCAAAAAAACCAAATTTTGGAAAAAATCGAATTTTGAGCTAGAAAGCTGAAATTTTTTATATATGATCTATGACTCCTAAAACTGCTCGGGATAAAAAAATTTCAAAATCCGCCCACTGACACGCCCACAAATAAATAAAATAATTTTTTTATACCCTATTCTAAGGGTATATTAATTTTTGAAAATCCAAAGTTTCAGCTAGGGAGCTGAAATTTATAGTATATACTCTCTAAGGGCCCTTTATGCTCATGTGTAAATATTTTCAAAATCCGCCCACTGACACGCCCACAATTAATTTTTTTTTTTTTTAAATTCAAAGTTTGAGCTAGGGAGCTGAAATTTATAATATATACTCTCTAGGGGCCCTTTATTCTCATGTGTTAATTTTTTTTAAATCCGCCTACTGACACGCCCACAATTAAATAAAACAATTTTATTGAAACACCCAAGTTTGAGCTAGGGAGCGTTGTTTTTTTGATAAAATCCTTTAAATGTTATATAACAAAATATGTAGAGCGTTCTTAACAATTCAACCATACTTAGACTTTTGTCACGCCCACTTATGAGGGATAGGAATAAGAATAGGGTATCCAACAGTTCGCCCAAGCGGACTGTAGCCCGTCCCTATGTTTTATTTCACTTATGCGGAGCAGTATCAGTACAAGTGAATGATTTTTCCAGTAATTATTTTTTCATTTAACAGAATTTTTCAATTAAGCGGGTTTCAGTTAAGCGAAGTTGTTTGTATGAAGGTTGTGAAAAAATGCAGTGTGACAAATTTTGTGTTTCAACTAACCGAATTTGTCAGTTAAGCGTATTTCAGATATCCGGACTCGACTGTACTCAAATTGCAAACCTCACGTAATTGTTGGCTGAATAGTAAAGAATGAACAAAAGGGGAAACTCCCGTATAAAAGCCTTTTCTGTCAATCATGAGTGTGTATTTCATGAAAAGAAGAGAAGTAAATATGCGAAAACTCTTAAATTGCTCTCTTAAATGATATCGATTCATTTAAAAGAAACTTTTGCAGTATGTTGCATTTCTGCTACATGGCGATACAAAGGGTTAAACAGCTATTTATTTGCAAACAAAGTTAATGCCTTAGGAAAGCGAGTGAGGACTTTAACCCCACCATGTATTTTATCATCGCGATCGGATTTCTGCAAAAATTCCATTTTAATTACTGTCTGCCAATTCTCACCTCACCTTTGCCGCAAAAGTTTGACAGGTCAAGTTTGACCGTTTCGAAATTTATTTCATAAGCAAGCCTTCAACTTGTTGTCGTTGCTTCCTCTTTAAAGTGAAATATAATTTTGCCAATGTCCATCGCTGCCAAAAAATTTCTCCAATTTGTTAAATAAATTCAATTAAAAAAGCCATTGAGAAATGACTCATGGACGTCTCTTGCGATGTACTCCGATCAACAATTTTTTATTACATCTCACTTCGGGTGAACAAAATAAAACTCAAAGCCGCCATGGCTTCATTAATCATTGTGCGTTCATGTTGGACTCGCACACTCTCGTGGCGTTTTTTTTCCGTTAAGGCGTCAGAAGCGCCAAAATAATATTTCAGCTTGAAGCACAATACATCTTATATTTTCCGGTGTCTATCATCTGCCAACACTTCTAATGGTATGGACAAGTGGGAATCATCAAAGTTTGCCACCCGCTGCGCTGACAAATTGACTATTTACCAAAGCTCACTGCAAGCTACGAGTACCAGACGTTCCCAGCTGCATATGTTGATATTCTCCTTCTCCTGATATTTCCTCGCTGAATATGTTCATCATGATACGGTTTGGTTGAGAGGTAGAGAAACGTGAGTGTCTTTAAAGCCCGCAGTTGGCATTCTTCACCTTTTGCTGCAACTAGCGATGCGGACAATTCAACATGCGCAACCAACGCCGGCCGGCTGGAGCGACGATAAATCGAATCTCCTCGAATACTGAAGACGTTTGTTTGTCTCCATTGTGGCCATGGTGTTTCTTTGACACGAGAAATCCCCTAAGAAATCTCCCTCATTGACCTTGCGGACAGAAGTTGACAGATATCAAATTGCACACATTCGCTTTTCGTTAGCGGTTCGTTCCTTCGGGGGGCGTACAAATAAATTTCTTCTAATTGTTCTATGGCGCCACATGGAAAATGCGCCAACTCTGGGATTAGATCTCGGAGCCGGATATTTGCCTTGTAATACAAATTCTTGATGCTTAAATATAGACAGCGTTTGGGAGAGAAGAAAAGGCCAGGAGCAGCCAGCTGCACATTGAAGTAACGCCCCATCGCGGAGCGTTAGCAGATAGAAATGCTGTGCTCTGTGATTTATGCGGGATTGTTCAAGTTTCTTGGGCTTCTTAGGTTGTAAGCGGTGCGCGCAGATTATTCTTAAGGCTTTTATCTGATTCTTATTCACGTGGCAGAGATCTGGTGAACGATCTGACAATCGGTTTGAGATGTTACATGCGCTTGGATGCGCATTAAACACTGTAGTATATATAGGCGAACCATTTAGCTGGGCAAGCATATAAGTCATTTTAATTGTAGCCTTCTTGAGTGCACTCGTATCCCTGGAAAGGTTAAGTGCTTCACATGCTCAGTTAAATTTTTGATTTATAGCAAGACTGAGTGCGTATCTCGGGGGTGAATTTGTGTTCTGCTAAGGTCTACCGAAAACTGAGCACGGTTGTGAGTTCCGTCCTTTGGATGTGGAAAGTCATGTGTTTCTGTTGTAATGC
The DNA here is from genome assembly GCA_949715645.1 of Portevinia maculata. Lineage (NCBI taxonomy): Eukaryota > Metazoa > Arthropoda > Insecta > Diptera > Syrphidae > Portevinia > Portevinia maculata. Next base: position 360,539,792 of record OX454525.1, on the reverse strand, counting down.
AAGTGCAGCGTGATTGCCGTAAGAACGGCAGACATATCCATTTCCACGAATCTGAAGTAAAAGGGTATATTTATTGTGAAGCATGTTGTGCATGTAACACTAGCATGCATAAAAACTGTACGCAACTGTAATATTTTCATGAAATTGGGGTTCTTATATAAAAATGCTTTAAATAGGACTGAGCGTATTTCGTGATCCATTAAAATAAACAAAAATCACGCAGCATTAACCAAAATGGCTCTGCATCAATCCCAAGGAACCAGAGGCGTAGTTTATCCATAGGGACCCTTTATAGAACAATAAAGAAAGACACTTGGACAACCGAAATGTAGAAAACAAATGACATACCCAAAAACTTAATTCTTACATTAACTTGAAATGTTTGTTTCAAGTATGTCAACTAAGTACGTTAACTAGTGTGCAATAGGGCAGATAGTCCCACCTTCATAACTAGAACCCGCAGGAGGTACTAGATGTTACCTTCGCATATATGAACAAATACCCTGCGATTTCTAAGTGGACTGTTTTTTTTTTCAGTTTAATGATTCATCTTAATTCAATGATTCATCTATTGCTAGTTTTTCATTATGTTTACAAAAGTTTTTTTATGGATATGAATGAGTATAAGCATTCGCTAAGCCGTCAGCTCTTGCGTTAGCCCAACAAAGACTGAGCTGGTCCTGTTCACACAAAGCTATAAACTCCCTGAGTTCACTCCCCCGAAGATAAGAGCACAGACTACCTATACTAGACAGTCAACTCTCACTACCCCCGTCCGCTGCGTCCCTCAAATGGGAGAGCGGAATCCTGAAATGAAGTTTGCCCCCGGTAAATGTTATTCTTCTGTCTGATTGTCAAATATGACAAGATTGTGTGGTGAGTTTAATTTTGTGTCATTTGACAGAACTTTGTGATTGTTTTATTCCAAAGTTTAAATAGTGTATTTGTTACTATTTTTATAAGTTTGTTTGTTTGTATAGTTAAAGAACAGTGTGTAAGCACACAAAAAAACTTTAGCTTAAAAGTGCAAATGAAAAAAATGTTCGACTTATTCTGCCCTAGCGAGGTATCCGTCGGAACGGAAAATTCTCCGATTTTATACGATTCGGAGGATTTTTGCTGCGAGGTATTCTTCGGAACAACTTTTCGGAGAATTGTTCCGACATTTTGTAACGCATATCGTCGAATTACGTTGAAGTGCGATGAAGTGCAGTTTCTTGTTAAATTTTTGACAGCTAGGTTCCGATATCCTCCGACAGAAATTGGTTGCGGAATTTGTTTACGATTTGGAGTGTTGGAAAAAATGTAATCAAATAAATCTTTTTTATTAAACATTTCTTACTTATTTCTTCAATTTGTTTTTCCAGGGCAAGATCAAACGAAAAAACAACCAATCAACAATATGAGCGTATGGTCAATATGATGCAGGAAAAACCAGACATTGCGCAAAACTATACCAAAAGGCCGGCAGAAGTTGTTGCTAAGTTTTGGGAGGACCTGACGGACCAACTGAACCAACTAGGACCACGACAAAGAGATGTTGCTGGTTGGAAAAAGGTAGGCACATGATCTTAATATTGCTTCAAACAAATATATACATATATGTACTTTAGGTTTGGAGTGACTTCAAAACCTATATTAAAAAAAAACTTAACATAAATAAAAAGGAAAACACGGGTACAGGTGGAGGTCCATACCGACAAAAATCATTTACGCCTTTGGAGGAAGCCGTAATCGCTTTGGTTAGCATTACAGAGTCAGTTGATGGCACTGCGGCGATGGTGTTTGGAACGCAAGAAGCAGAAATGCAACCATCAACGTCAACAGCAACAGCAACAAAAACAAGCCGACCACACTCGCCAAACGCAGCAGCAGCAGACGAGGATAAGGAAAATGCAGAAGTGATAGCAACAATATCAACGAAACGCTCGAACCGAGGAGCTCTTTCTTCTATTCAGCTTCTACAAATACAAGTAGAAAGTCAAATGACTTTTTTTAATGAAATGAAAAAATCCATGATAAAGACTACAAAAGTCTTAGAAAACACATCAAACATTTTGAAGGACTCAGCGACTAGTCTGAAAAGAGTTTATCGCTCCGTAGAAAGTGTATGTGAAGTTGAAAAAAAAAATTAAAAGAAATGCAAGTTCACATTGCTGAAATGCGAAGAATAGCATTACAAAAACTTGAGATAAAAGCGAAAATTCTAAACCTTGAACTTTCCAGAGTCAACGACAGGTTGGAATAATGTAAATAACTATCAATAACATTCGATGTTCCTATTAATCAAATGCCAAGGAGGCTAGTCTTTTTTTTTATACATGAATTTTTTATTTATTTGTTACGTTATGAATTTTTGAATAAACGATTTTTTGAGTTCAAGAAAAGTACTGTTAAACTATTTCATTTCTTTTTACAGCTGCCTGGTTACGAAGTAAGCTTGATGCAATTGTCTCGGATTCCTGATCCTCTTCTCGTTCTATAATCATAGTTTCCATATTGCTGTAATCACCATCAAAGGACAAGCATATATTGTGCAAGGCGCAACACACATTCACTATTTGTGCCGCTTTTATTGGGTCATAGTGTAGTTGTCGAGCACTCAATAAACAACGGAACCTGCTTTTTAATAAGCCTATGGTCCGTTCAACTATATTTCTGGCGCTTTTGTGTGCCCTATTATAGCAGCTCTCAACGCTATGTGTGCTGGGAGTCCTGAATGGTGTCATAAGCCACGGCTCCAACGGATATCCCGAATCACCTTGTGAAAATAAAATTGAAATGACTAAAGTATGTAATTAAAAAAAAAATGACTCACCAAGCAACCAGATATCTCTTGCACCACTTGAATATCTTTGTTCAAAATAGGAACGTTTCGGACTCAAGGACCAAACATGGGAGTCGTGGTTGGCCCCTTGATATTTGGCATTTACACCTCTAATGCTCATCTTATAGTCGCAAATCTGTAAGGAAACAAAAGAAATGGTTGAGTAACTACATTTCATTTCTGCTTGAAATAATTATAGGTACCTACAATCATAACGTTAAGACTAAAATGTCCCTTCCGATTTAAAAACAGATGCTTATTGTCTACGGGCGCAATTATTTGGACATGAGTGCCATCCACACATCCAACCACTCCCGGGAATCCCGTTTTTTCATAGAATGAAATTTTGGATTGGTGAATTTCTTCCTCTGACATCGTTAAGGATATCCATTTGTTGCATAGAGCCCGTTCCATTATATCCAGTGTTTCCTTTAGAACACTCGAAAATATCGTTTGGCCAATAGCGGACTGGTAGTCTTTTCCTACCCCATGCTGGTAATTTCCTTCAGCAAAGAATCTTAAGCACGCTGCCAGTTTGTGCTCTGGTGTTACGGCATCAGAGCGACGACCATCTTTAAATAAATCCTTTATGTTTTGAAGGACGTAATCAAATGCCGGTTTATTGAGGCGAAAGTTCTTTTTAAATCTGTAAGGGATTATTGAATAAGGTGCTCAAAAAGTATGTAGATCTAACTTACGCTGCATCAGTCAAATCGTTCAATTTGCTATCTTTTCTTAAAGTCCTCCTTTTTTCTTTGTTTTGTGTCCTTTTTTCTCTGGACTTGGCTTCCAAAAATAGGGCCACACTATCCATAGTTAATTTTTTTTTTTTAAAGGAAGTATGTAGTAGTAAATTTACTAAGGTCCACTCAACCACTTTAGAAAATGAATTTTGACTTGAATTAAATTGTTTTCATCTTTTGACAACTCGGTAATAACATATGTATGAATTATAGAGATGGTATTTTCGAAAATATATCGATATTTAACTGAATCGATATATTTTAAATAGAAATTGATTTTTGTTCTAGTTAACGCTAGCGTAGAATTAATTGGCAAAATGACATCCTTCCTTGTTACAAACTATGAAATTAAACTCCCTTTATTAATATATGATAATTTAAAGCTCATTAAGTCTTCATTATATATAAGTATCGAAAGACATATTGACTTATCGATATTTAAATGTACTTTGCACATCTCTTTTAGAGATGTGCGCCATGGCAATTATATATAATTTTCTTCCGAAGTAAGACACCTCGAATGCAATTTGAGTCTCCGAAGGAGTATGCGTTGCGGAAAATTTTCCGTTCCGACGGATACCTCGCTAGGGCAGATTATTCATGGCTGTGTGTTCAGAAGTGCGGTGGTAATCGATTGTTCGATAAGACGATTCAAGTAAGAAACTTCTTTCTAAAGTTTACAAACTGTTAGTTAAAATTTATTTCCGCATTTATTTTTCAGTCGAATTGGATTCCATGGATATAGCTATGAACATTCTCCGGCCGAGGGTGAACCTATTGCACTCATGATGGACTACATTGTAAAACAAATTGTGTAAGTATTTATTTTCATATCTTTCTTTTCGTGTAATTTAATTTTTCTCTTTTAAATAGTTACGACCTGTAAACTCCTCTCCAGCTGTGGACAAGCACATTGAGACAGCAAAAACCAACCTTGACAAGCTAGCTGATGACCTACATATGCACGCAATGCAATTCCAGGGATATTCCAAAGGCTTTATTAAGCAGCAAAAACTCGGTCCCGACAGTTTTGTCTAAATGTCTCTTTAATATGAGTTCGATTATGATAAGTAAGTATTTTCTATCTGAAAAGGACTGATAATGAATAATCATAAATAATAGTAAATAATCATTTCTATTCTTTACTTCTACAAAGTTCCTGTTTGCTCTCAAGCACTGAAACCCCTCCACCGGGACATTGTCTTTGAACAAGGAGTTACTAGCCGTAAAATGAAACTAAGAATTGGTAGAGGAGAGCCAAAAATCACTATTCACCGTCTCATTGGGGTCTAGGTAGTCTGTGGATAAGAGGCACTCCTCTGGCACTCTCAAATAGCGCTAGCTATTTACGCCTGAAGCTTGATCGTAAGCTACTTCGGAGCAAAAATGTAGTCAAACGTGCCAGAAAATTCCTTGTTTATACATGCAAAAAGGCGGTAGGCTCCACGTGGGGCCTACAACCAAAAATTATGCACTGGTTATACATGTCGGTAGTTAAACCGACTCTCCTCTATGGAGTACTTGTCTGGTGGCCCACCTTGGTGAAAAAGCCCAACCTAACCTTGCAGAACAAAACTCAACGAGTTGCATGCCTCAGTATCACCGGTGCACTGAGAACATCTCCACCCAAGGCCTCAGCCAGGGGGGGGGGGATCACAGGTTTTGAAATTTTTTTAAAAATGCATCTGTAAATCATACTTTTCCGCATCAGTATGAAATTTGTACTCAAATAATTATTGATTATGTTAAAAATTTCTGATTTTAGTTTTAAGCTATGAAAGGCAGTTTTAACGGAGTTTAGCCTGTAGTACGCGAGTCTGATCCAGAAGCCTTATACGTGCATTGTATCGCACACTCTCTAAACCTGGCATTAGGGCATTCTTGTCAAATTCAGCCTATTCGCAACACTATTGGTACCAAAAAATCCGTTGGAATTTTTTTTAAATTATCGGCAAAGCGCACACATTTGTTGCAGGAAATGATTAAACAAAATTATCCTCAAAATAAATGGATAAATTTAACAGCAACGTGTGAAACACGATGGGTGGAAAACCATTATGGGTTGATGAGGTTTAAGGAAATTTTTGAAGCGATAATTGATGCTTTGGAAGAGTTGTGTAGTGATAAGGACTATGATGCGTCATCAAAGGCGAGTTGCTTTTTAAGATCTATTTCAGCTAGTAATTTTGCAGTAAGTTTGTGCTGTATGAGTGTTTTGTTTACATTGCCACTTTGTAAGATCTTACAATCCCCTTCAAGCGACTTAATGTCTGGATTGGAACATGTGGAATTAATAACAAACACATTTCAAGGAATATCATTCCGGAGTTCAAAAAAATTTTTGAGACTGCACAAAACTTAGTAAATGTTGTGGATGAAAAACTTAAAATTTCACGAATTTTGTCAAGGCAGCAGCACAGACAAAACATGAGCACAACAGATCCTGAATCCTATTTTAAGATAAGTATAATGATTCCTCTTTTAGATGACTTTTTAAGTCAGCTTAAAATGAGATTTGAAAATCATAAGTCCATACTTTCCTCTTTGTGCATTTTGATTCCATCGATTCTTGGCAAAAACGAACAAAATTATAACAAAGAAAACTTGAAATTTTATAAATATTTTTTGGATTAGGATACTTTAAAAGCTGAATTTACGCTATGGAAGAAAAAATGCCATTCACAAAAGATATAGAGCGTTCAAAGAGTGCAATAACAGATATTGGGGAATGCAGTAATGATCTGTTTCTTGACATCCACAAGCTTCTTAAAATTTTGGCGACACTACCGGTTTCAACATGTACACCGGAAAGAACATTTTCGACAATGAAACGTCTAAAAACTTATCTAAGAAATTCTAACGGTGAAAAAAGATTAACAGGATTGGCGGTAATGTGAATTCATCAACAAATTGAGATTGACACTGAGGAAGTTTTAGATATATTTGCAGCGCAGAAGGCCAGAAGATTAAATTTGATTTTATAAAAATGATTCCTACCTACATGTTATGTAATACTTTTTGTAGTAATAAAATCTTAAAGAATGCTGATATATACCTAATAATATTAACTTAAAATTATTTAAAAAAATATTGGAAAAGTCTTTTAGTTTTTCAAATTTGTTTGAGAGTTTTCTTGGAAAATCTAAATATGCAATAGTATTTTATTAGCAATAGTCTACCTAGGAAAAAAAAATTCAAAATCGTTAAAGCAGTTTTTTTAGACCGGTTTTTTTTTAATTTTTGAAAAATATTTTGCAATTTTTTGAGACATATTTCAATACAAGGAAATCTGTAGTTTTCATCTGGAAAAAAATCTGTAAAAATTCAATATATGTACCCGTTTCCAGAATATTCAAAAAACCAAAAAAGTTATGTATGAATTTGATCATAAAAGCCTTCCTAAATTTTAAATTTAATTGAAATCGGTTTTGTTGTTAGCGAGAAATTCTGAAATTCAATTCTTGCCAATAGATATACTGTTTTATCTAAATCGTTAAGGCCGTTTTTAGATAAATTAAGTTTTAACAGACGAACGAACAGAATTTTCCAACACATTTTATTCTTCTTCCCTATCATCGTAATGTCATGTTTAATTTTTATCTCAATTTTTTTTTGCACCAATCCATAAACAGCCTTATAAGTATAGTACCATAATCCCAATTAAAAATCGTGTTTGGTCGATTTTCGGCTAAAATGGGCTGTATTAATTTTATTTCTTACATCTAGCTACTATTCAGAAAGATACACACTGATTGGTGTATGGAAAAAATATCCCCCCCCCCCCCCCCCCCCCGAAATAATTGTCTGGCTACGGCCTTGTCTCTACCTCCACCTTCTCCCGACTGACATCGTCAGCAAACAGTTGGCTACCAGCTCAGCAATAAGACTGAGAAGCTCCAAACAATGGAAATAGCAACACACTGGACATGCCAAAATACTATCGATGTATCGACATCTTCCTAAGGTCGCGGACCACCTGCCCACTAAATACAATTTCAACCTGGGCTGCCAACACCTAATCCCAGAGAGAACCGAGTGGACACAACGTCACGTGCTACACCACGAATCGCTGTCAATTTTTACGGATGGGTTCAAAACGGAGGACGTAGTCGGTGCCGGAGTCTTCTCTGAAGACCTGGACATTCACCTCTCCTTTAACCTTCCAGATATTGCAACACCGCTAGGCTACTCTGGCCGACATTAAATAAATCCAGGTCCATCGGACTTCTGAAGCTCAAAAGCTGGGCATTCCCTACAATGACTTCTGCTTTCTGCAGAAACTGTAGGGACGAGGAGGAAGAGGAGACTATCAGTCACTTCCTTTGGTGCACAATGGTGAACACCTTTTCAATGATCTGAATGATCTCAACAACGCCTGCACAACAAAGATAAGCTCCTTCATTCAGAGGAGCAAGTAGTTCCCTGAGTAAGATAGTGACACACCGATCTTACACATCGGTAGCACAATGGACCTACCTCTGGTCTAAGTGCATCCTCATCGAGGGCCGGTTCCAACCATCCACCCAACCAAGCCGTCAGCTCGTAATGAAACTCTTAACCGAAAGGCGAATAAAAACATAGGGACGGGCTACGGTCCGCTTGGGCTGTTGGATACCCTATTCTTATTCCTATCCCTCATAAGTGGGCGTGACAAAAGTCTAAGTATGGTTGAATTGTTAAGAACGCTCTACATATTTTGTTATATAACATTTAAAGGATTTTATCAAAAAAAAACGCTCCCTAGCTCAAACTTTTAGGGGTCTACGGGCAATATTAAGGTATGTTACAAACTATGCGCCAAAATTAATATAACCTTAGAATAGGGTATAATCACTAAACGAATTAAAAACCGGTCTAACCACCACAACTGCCATAGTTCGTGTACGATCTGAAGAAATAGTGTGGCACGAGTTGCCATCAAATATTTTATTTAAAAACTAACCGCCCTTCTGTAATAGCGAAAGTCAAAAGTGCCCCATCGTCGAAAGTACCCCACCCTACCCTAACATCAAGATATTTAAAACTATCAACACCTTCAATTGTGAAGCCGTTAATACTGCAATCAGTGTTTCTATTAAAAGATGGTGCATTTTGAAAACTGCATATGTTGTTCAACAGCTCATGACTTCCTCAATCATGGGAATGAAATACTATATCTGAGTCGGGGTACTCATGCCCAGTACGAACTGAAATACATCAGTTTTTTTTTTGTTACTAACAATAAGCCTGTTTTGTGCAAACCAGCATCTTAGTAAAACAAAAACGTCATGGTTTATTTTAGCTGTTAAATCTAAGGAACTGACTGAACAATAAGCAATACCAAGGTCGTCGGCAAAGGCTTTAATTTTACCCAAGAATGGAAGTGAAAATATGGAATTTATATATATTAGGAATAAAATTGGTACAGAACCTTGGGGCACATCCAAGGGGTATCACAAAGACAAATCGTCTTCATTGACCTAAATGTGACGGGCGCAGGACTCTCTCGCCCCGTCAACCTAGTAGCCTATTTGTTTTAGAACTGCTTAAACTGTTTCCAATTTTTACATGTTGAGTTATATCTTTAAGATATGACTCAAACCATTTGTAAATGAACCCTCTGAAGCCGGCCTTATACAATTTATCATAAAAGTTTGTCATCTAAACAATTATGCAAAATAGAGCAGAAGACTAAAAGAGCATCCTTCGTGGAATGGCCAGTCCTAAAACCAAAATGTATAGGACTAAAAAAATTTACATCATTAAGATTCTTGTTGTAACAACTATTTCAAATACTTTGGAAATTGCCAACAACAACAAAATTGGTCTATAATTGGATATGCCTGTCTTATTACCCTTTTTAAATAGAGGAATCACTATGGCACTTTTTAGTTCAGTTAGAAAAGTTCCACTCATAATGCTCAGATTAAAAAGGTAAGATAAATGTCTAGTAAATTGGGACCATTTTTTTTTTTTTTTATACACACTATCAGCTCTGTGTCGTGGAGTGCTTAAAGCAAGCAACTATCACGAGCAGAAATTTGCCAGCACTAAAAGTGCTCTCACAGTCTCATTATTTAGTGCAGGTGTTAGTAAGGACAAAACAATTAAAAATACGATAAATAAATACCTATAAAATACTGACAGAGACACAAATCAGGCAAATAATTTAAGACATTAAAGCATTATTATATTACACAAAATATTTTTCAGCTTAATTTTACTAACATGCAAGTCAATCACATGATCATTTAGATTATAGATTCTACTCATGCGACTAATAGGCTCATGCCTCCCATAATAATTCATTCTATGATGGGGGCTAAACAATAATTCAACACTGCGTAAATTATGGGCACCACCACGAAAATTAAAGCCAATAGACGACAGCAAGTCAGGTGCATCTATTTGACGGGATATACGAGTAAGCCGCTGTAAAAAAATTATATCGCTATTAAGCCTTCGTTAAGAAAGGGGTAACATTTGAAGAAGCTTAATATGCTGACTGTAAGGAGGGATTTTAAATGGATCATTCCATGGGAGTCCTCTAAGTGTAAATCGAATAAATTTACGTTGAATGGCTTCTATTCGATTTGAATGGATGTTGTACAACGGTGTCCAAACTTGTGAGGCATATTCTAAAATCGGACGGACAAAGCAGTTGTACAATGACATAGAAACGTATGGGTCATTAAATTCTTTCGCCCACCTTTTTACGAAGCCCAGCATAGAATTAGATTTATTAACAATAAAATTGATATGCTTAGCAAAAACAAGTTTGGGATCGAAATAAACCCCAAGATCCTTAAAATTATCAACATTACAAAGAATATGTTGAGACAAAGAATATTGAAAGGTGGAAGGGATATTCTTTCTAGAGAAAGTCATATGTTGACATTTCCTAGGGTTCAGGGTAAACCGTTTTTATCACAAAAATTGGCCAAGCTATTAATGTCAGATTGAAGAAAAATTCTGTCTTGCTGACTAGTGATAGATTAATATATTTTCATATCAATAGCGTAGATCAGGATATTACTGTGATTTATACATGCCTTAACATCATTAATGGCAAGTATAAATTGAATTGGTCTCAGATGACTTCCTTGGGGAACTCCAGACTGAGCTGTGAAAGATACAGATAGCGATCCTCTAAATTTCACTTGATAAACCCTGATCTAAGGTATGAATTAACCCATTTTATGAAACATGGTGGGAAACCAAAAGCCCCTGAGCTTAAATTCGATTATTTCATGGGACAGCTGGTCGAAAGGGGTTGGGGACACAATCCCGAAAACCAAAATCCCGAAAATCCAAAATCCCGAAAATCCAAAATCCCGAAAACCCAAAATCCACAAAAAACCAAAATCCCGAAAAGCCAAAATCCCGAAAAAAGAATGCGTTTTCGGGCTTCTTTATTTTATTTTGAATGTATAATCTTTGTTCCATTTTCCCGTAATAATGTTTTGCAATTGTTTGCGTTGTAATGTTTTGCAATTAGCAAATTCAGTTGTGTTGATTTCAAATAGTGTGATAGCTGACCGACTAGATTTTTGTTAGACTGTGAACATTTATAATTAAAAACTTTATATTATCAGTGACATTTTGCGTTTGAAGTCTTAAGTAGGAATGAACCAACAAACAGCGCGAGAAACTGCTTATTGACGGCTACAGTTACCATGTCAACAAAAAATGCAAGGATAGATTTTACTATGAGTGTGAACAGCGAAAGCGTTCTGAAATAAGTTATCTCAGAGGAATTGCGTACAACATGAACTTGTATTAAATATTGTTTTGTCAAGTATCGTTTTTGATATTTTTTGTAAGACTTGAACTGTTTTTGTTATGTTTTATTTATTTGAAGTTTTTTATTTTGTTTATTTTGTAAAATAAATTTGCCAAATTTTTTTGTTGCTACAATAAAATTTTTAGTTTCATTTTCGGGATTTTGGTCTTTCGGAATTTTGGATTTTCGGGATTGTGGCTTTTCGGGATTGTGGGTTTTCGGGATTTTAGGTTTTCGGGATTGTGACTTTTCGGGATTTTGGATTTTCGGGATTTTGGGCTTTCGGGATTACGTTTTTCGGGATTCTGTCCGACTCCCGGTCGAAAGCCTTAGAGAAGTCAGTGTATATGCATTTAGAACCAGATTCGAGATCTCATCAATACCATACGAATTAGAGTTAGGTAGGGAATTAATCGTTTAAAGCAATTCCAATCCTGTAATAGGCTCAAAAGCGAAGCTGTTTTTGCAGCCAATGCCTATTACGACTTGGTGCAACAATTACAAGAAGTTTGCGAACAACCTGACAACTCTGCAATGGATGCGAAGTAGTTGCTGAAGACGTTAGATTGTTCTAAGGGATTCGAAATGTTTATACCATCAACTCTAATTACGATAGGATCTGTGTTAGCAAAAACTTTTCGACTAATAATACTGTTTACGACTTGCCACTCCTTGTCAATGGCAATACCTATACCGTGCAATTATCACTTCCTTATTCACTTTTTTTGCAAAACTGTCTAAAACTGAACTAAACTAAACTCCTTAAGCTGTTATTTAACGGATGTTTCCAAAAAATTTTCCTTAATTTGTGTTTAATATTTATTTTTTTGATTAGGAATCCGGTTATCCAAGGCTTAAGGCGATACTCCGATTTTTTTCGCGATAAAGTTAAAGTAGAGGAACCAATGTAATTTCTTAAAATCCTGTGAAATGTATCATATGCTACAGAAGCATTTTATTTAACATAAACAATGTCCCAATTTTCATAACGAAGTCTAACATGTACACGGTTAAAAATCCTGGCGTTAAATTTAATTGAAAATTAAATTTAATGGAAAAATATTGAAATTTAATATTTTGAATATATTTCATTTGAAAAATTAATAAAAGATTTATTGATATCAAATAATATCTGTTATTAAAAAATATATCCATTATATTACATTTTAACCTAGTTTAAGATTGTTTTCTACACCTCAAGTATTCAAACCAAACCCATTTTAAGTATTGAATTCTAATGTTTTTGCTTTAAGTTCAATATTTCTTTGACTTATTATTAACCCAAAAAATATTAGAATATAATACAACACTATTATATTTTAATACTAATGCAGATTTGATTTGAATAAAGATGATATTTAATTTAACTCCAAAAATACTATGTTTTAATACAAAATTGTATTACTTTTAAGTAAAGCGGGGTTATTATATAATACAAATTGTATTACATTTAAACACAAAATTGGATTAGTTTTAAGTAATAAATTGTAATATTAAATACACAACGTGGTACATTTGAATATAAAGTTTTATTAAATTTGAGTATAAAAAGGTTATTAAATGATAGGTTTATATTAATTCAAAATAATATTATTTTGAATTAAATAATTCCATCTATTTATATTCGAAATGTTTTGTTATGTATTTGTTAAGGCAAAATAACATACTACTGAGTTTATATCCCTTCATGATGCCTTTATCTATTCAAAAGCTAAATTTTCCAAAGTAAAAAATGGTACGGTTCTTTTTCAAATATGTATGTAAATACATTTTATTAAAAATAAACACTTAAACAAGAAACTCAAAAAAATCTTAAACTTAAACTTTAAATTTTTTAATGTTCAACGAAACAATATATTTTTCACTAAAGTAAGGCTGTAATATGCACATTTTGTGCTTTATTTTATAATGCTCAAACGATTTTTTGAAAACAAGATCATCATATTTAAAAAACAAATTGTTGTCATTTTACTGAACGTACTCGTAAGTAGTCCGTTGCTGTTGTCACTAATGCCCTTCGAAAAGAATCCTTCAGAGTATTTGTGCTGGAGTATTCCTCTAAAATATACGCCACTGGTCTGGCTTAAATGAATGCTTCTAGACACTTTTAAAGAAGAAAATACTCATGTACCTATACCTATATTATATTTATTATGAAACAAGTTTCTTACTACTTTGTATAAGTATATGAAGACTACTTCCGATAGCTGCATCTTGCTTTTGTAGATTTTCTCCGACAAGATCAACCGGATTTTCTCACTAAATTGGTGAGACAATCAACTGGAATCTCCACACCGTCCCGATCTTTTACAATGAATCCACCTTTAACTTCTTCGCCTTCTAAACTAAATAAAACAAGAAATTGCATTGGTAAATACAAGTTAAAATAAGAAAACTTTGACACTAAAAGTTACTATTTCTCAAAAAAGCTTTGATCTTATGTAGTTACTTACTTAATAAAAATATATCCTCGTTAGTTATTGGTTCTTCAATATCGTTAGTTTGTTTTTTCACTTTTATAAATTTTATAGCGTTTCTTTCAGCATTTTTCACTTTTAAAAATACTTCGACTAAATTGTCAAGTAAGAACTCCATTGCACAAGACACGCTGAAACTAACTGGCAAATCAATGGAAACCAACCGACAAAATAATATCCATTGGGCTAAAATGTAATACCGAAATATTAAAATCTAGTACTGAAGGGTTGAAAAGTAATTCTAGAGTATTAAAATGCAATACTGAAATATTTAAATCTAATACTGAAGGGTTATAAAGTAATTCTAGACTATAACCTAAAAAGTAGTACTGAAATATTTAAAACTAATGCTGAAGGGTTAATTTTTTTTCTCTATATTTTTTATATTAATTACATCAACTCAAGTAATACTGAATTGCTAAAAAGTAATTCTCGTTCGTTACGAAGTAATACTGAAGGATTAAACATTATAGTTGCAAAGGGCTCAAAATATTTTATTCAATATTTTTTTTTTGCCAAGATCTTGTATTAAAACCTAATACAGAAGTGTTAAAATGGAAGGCATTGTAATAAATACGTATTAAAATGCAATTAGACTGGGTGTTACAGTTTAATTCATTTATAATTTAATTGTAATAAGTTCTTGGTTGAAATATAGTTTTAATAAAGATTGGATTAGATTGTAGACCTAAAAAATTAGATTTTAATGATTTCAGGTTAAAGTTCAGGAAACCTGTATTAAAATGAGCAATTTAATGACAAAAATATTGAACTTTAATACAAAATTATTACGAAAAAAATTCAATAAATTGAAAATATTAAAAACAAATTTTTCTTGTATTGCATACACCTGTAATATTGAGGCAGTATTAAAAAACACACCCAGATTTTTAACCGTGTATATGTAAAGATATAGGTACCACAATTATTTTGCTTTCCAAGCTTCCAAATTTTTCCAGACAACATTATTTTGTTCTTCAAACTAAATAACAACTGTTTTCTGATTAAAGCCATATTTTCAAATTAATTAAAAAATGTGTCCGGTTTTGCTTGTCACTGTAGATGAACATGAAGTTAATTGTACATTTATAATGTTTTGTATTAAAATATTGTCGATTTGTAGCTTATGTTAGAGTATGGAGTTTAACTGGCTTTTGTGTTTCCTTATACCTTGTTCAATAAGTCGTCCTTTTTGCGAAAAAGCTAAGCGATTGATATATCAAACCTAAACACAATCAATATGTATATGGATGCCCTAAGGTCTCGTGATAATGCAACACCACGCAGCACGCACCATGATTGACACTAAACTGTTGCTGGCTTACTTAAAACAAGAGATCAATAAACAACAAAACAAGTGCATGCAATTTTTTTAACAACGGTTAACTGAACATCTATTTAAATCGTTATAGCCCAACTTATTTGCATCCCATAGAGAGTAGTCCAACTATTATGCTCTTATCTTTGTTTAAGAGAATGCAACCTGCAGCCGTGTCTGTTTTCTCAAATTAAGTTCTGTTTGGTCTTATTTACTCATTAAATGTAATTTATTACATTGACAAGAAAAAAATTAATCAACAACTGCTTGCGACAGAAAATGAAGGTATATAAAAAGGATTAATGTGTTAATTCATGAGTAGGCCATCTATTTTGCGTTTGGGTCGTACTTGCTTAACGGGCTCCCGACCCGTAAAGAGTCTCTGCCTGAGACACAGCAGCCTTCCATCCTCTACGATCCCGGGCACGCTGGTTCCAGTTGTGCAGACCAAGTGCTCTGGCATCCGCGATGACTTGGTCTTTGAAACGGAGGTTCGGTCTTCCTTGTCTTCTCGAACCTGGGAGCTGGAATTCGAAGATCCTCTTAGCTGGAGCATTATTGTCTATTCGCTCGATGTGGCCGAGCCAATGTAGTCGACATATTTCGGCTTTATGGACTACATCAACATCTTGGTACAGCTCAGTTCGCGGTTGTATCTTCTCCTCCATTCGCACTCCTCGCACACAGGACCAAAAATCCACCGAAGAATTTTTCTTTCGAAGGAGCCCAGTTTCAGCTCTTCCTTCCTGCTTATCGTCCAGCACTCGGCGTCATAAAGCAGAACTGGCAGGATAAGGGTTTTGTAAAGCAAACATTTCGTCCTCCGAGTTAAGAGTTTTGAACCCAGTTGTTTTGCCAAAACGAAGTAGCAGCGGTTTCCTAGGATAATTCTTCGCCGGATCTCCACTTAGGTGTCATTCGTGGATTTCATGTTTACTCCGAGGTAGTTGAACTCCTTAAATACCTCGAAATTGTTGCTATCAATAGTGACGTTTTGTCGTAGGCGGTGGACAGATGTTTGTTTGTTTGTTGGTAGCATGTATTTAGTTTTGTCCTCATTTACAACAAGGCCAACAGATTTCGCCTGTTCTTCAATCGCCGTGGAAGCTTCTATCACGGAGCGCTGTGATCGACCGATGATGTCAATATCGTCCGCATAATATAGCAGCTGGACGGACCTGTTGAAGATAGTGCCTTCCGTGTTGACACCTGCCCTGCGCACTATCTGCTCCAGTACGAGATCCCCTTGCCGAAATCCGTTTGAAATAGTTCGGAGGAGCTACTTCCAAACTGCACGTTGCACCGCGTGTTTTCCGGGATTCCGAAATCGGCCATCGCCATATAGAGCTCCTGACGATGTATACTATCATACGCGGCTTTGAAGTCGATGAATATGTGGTGTGTCTCGACTTGAAATTCGTTGGTCTTTTCCAGGATTTGCCTCTGTGTGAAAATTTGGTTTATAGTCGATCTGCCTGGCCGGAAGCCACACTGGGACGTGCCGATAAGTGTATTGCAAAACGTTCACATAGTACGTTGGATAGGATCGTATATGCGACATTAAGCAGGGATTGGGATATGCCTCGATAGTTCTTGCAAGACATAGGATCGCCTTTTTCGTAGATGGGGCATATAGAGCTGATACTCCAGTCATCAGGCATGTTTTCTTCCACCCATACTTGGCTGATGATTTGGTGCATATGCGCCCTACCAAAACATCACCACCGTATTTAAAGAGCTCCGCTGGTAAGCCATCAGAGCCTGCGGCTTTATTGTTCTTAAGCTTTTTTTATAGCTAAGCCAACTTCTTCTATACTGGGTAGTGGAACTGGTTCTTCATTGACTGGACGTGGGCTCTCTTCTTGCCCTATCACTCTCTCTACATGATGCCCATTAAGCAGCTGCTGGAAATGCTGCTTAAACACATCTACTATTCCCTACCCTTCGGTGACTAGGTTTCCTTTGCTGTCTCGAAGAGCATGCGTTCCGGTTTTGAAGATTGCGAGACTCTTCGATCTCATTGAGCTGGGACTGGGATACGCAGGATCTTTTTGTATGAAGTTATTACCCTCTCCTGGCTCGATACTCTTCACTCGCTGCCCTTGTTTTGCGCTGCAGCGTTTTCTTGTGTGCATCTTCTGTCACCTTTTTCCTGTTCACGCATTCATCATCATACCACTGGCTCTTTCTCTGGTGTGACTGTTGCCCTACAGTGGTTTCGGCTACCTCCTTGATGATGTCGCGATACTGGCACCACTGATTGTTGGTGTCTGTGGTAGGTGAATGCACAGTGGAAAGTTTCATTCTCATGCGCTCCATGTAGACTCTGGCTACTCCAGGTGTGCTAAGGTGTCCAATGACGTTTCTTTTCTTTTGGGCGGTTCGCAGCTTTTTAGCCGCAACAAGAAAATGGTCAGAGTCGACGTTTGCCTCAAGTTTTTGAGTAGCACCTGGGGTGTAGAGCGTTCGTACTTTCCAGGTACATACTCTCATGTCATAGTCCATTGACGTTCCTGGTCTTTTTTTTTTTTTTTTATAATAAGCGCGCACTAAAGGGATTTGTTGTGACCCTTATAATGTATTTAGCTACACAGCGCGGGCGTTAAGGAAGTTAGGGTGAGAAGAAAAGGTCTTGTTGCCATTTAAGGAGTCCCATTATCCGAGGCTGGTGCGTGCCTAACTGTTTATTTTCCATGGTCTGGGAGGTACCCCGACGGCACAACCCCCAACCTGGAGGGCCAGGCCCTTGTTTTGACTCTAGGAGAGCGGGCCGGATATTCCGATGTCAGTAACCCATTCTGGGAATTGAGCGCTGCCGCTGACCCATTAAGGGCTCATCCGCCACCAACTCTTTTCCAACACCCTGGCTCAGTATTGGAGATCCCGATAGACCTGGTATCCAAATATATCGAAGCCGCTCATATAGGGATTACACTTAGTAGTTCGACCTGACTGGAACTGTAGACACCACCGTTGATTCCATATAGAGAATTCATCCGCTGCCGCCCGAGACAAGGGGAAATGCCTAAGTGAGGAGACACTCTCCTCCCCCCCTTCTCACGTCTGCCACCACCAACGACCATCCACAGGGGTTGGTTACCCCATCTCCAGTCGACGTACTAGGCGCCCGGCAGTCACAAACGCGGAGGTGAGAGTAGGAGTTGATAGTAAGAGGCTAGAGTGAGAACGCTTGTGTTCTCATGTAATCGCATCACTACCCTTTCAACTGCCAATAAATATGTACGAGTATGACGATTAAACAACTTTATAGAGAAAATGTAATACTTTTCCGAAAGTTATCCTACGACGTCCGATGTCTAATCAATCTTAAACAACAATTATGTAATTATGGAATGTCATGGAATCCTATTACCATTTATTGCCCATATCCCGAGACAGAAGTTATTAGTTGTTAAAAAATTATGATGCAAGTTCGACAGTAGTACTAGCTGTCCAATGTAGAGTGGCAGTGCTCTGATTAACATAGGAGACACATCGTCCCGCCTTTGTCCACATGTGCGGATGCATTATTCAATTTAGTAATCGTGAGCTTATCCGTTGTCGGACGGACGTTCCGCTGCTTTTCGACGACGTTCTACACAAAACCCACGTACCGCTACCGGTAATCTCAATGCACTTCTCTTTGTAAATGCACTTTTCCTTGGGCACACATTCTGTTTTACATTTACGATTGCATCGAAGTTTATTGTTTGTTGTTTTTTTTATTATTATTTTTGAATTATATCCAATTGTGGTGCATTAACCAACATTGAGAGTGGAGAAATGGTTTTATGTTCGACTTTCGAGGAGGTCTTCAGTGCTAAGGCTCTCGATAAAAATACTACGACGCTGCCAACTCATATCAAAAGGTTACGATAAGGTTAGAGAAGTCGTAAAATGCATTGCGCCTGATGATATAATATATTTATAGATGCATACGGTGTGGAGAGCGCTTTGATAATGTAATCATGAAAAAAATAATAATAATTGCTTAATAGGAAGTGAGTTCACGCCATTATTTGATCTCTTAATACTCGTATAAACAAATAGACTGACTTGTTTGCAATGTAGGAGCGGGTGGTCTTAATGTTATCTGTGCATTTATGTCTTCCTTGTAGGTTTTGATTTAGTTTTTTTTTTGAATTTACAGCACGAAATTTGTGTCACTTCTGGATCAGGATGTAGATTAAGTTTCACTTTTTTACTCACACAAACAATTGGCTGCGAACTATTTTATCCTGCAGCTTCTATACTGAACACGATTTATAACCTAATAACCAGAGGCACGTTTAAATACTGATTCACGGTCATTGCCAAAGCGATTTCTCCGATCACACAACCCCCATGACTACCTACATCTTCATCGTTACCAAAAGTATCTACAGAGATATCATGGTGGAAAAATGGCTTCTTCGTCTAAATCAAACAAATTGGTTTCAAAGTACAGTAATGTCTCGCTAATCTGAATCACAGTTAATCCGAATATCGCGCTAATCCGAATCAATATTTTTCCTCATTATTTACTCTACAGTCCGAATCAGCCCCAATTCTTGTACGCTTCAATCCGAATTCCTACTAAAAACATACAAACGCTTTGGTTTTTACAGTAATTTTAGTTTTAACAGTAATCTTGTCGTTTTGCGACCCAGTAGTAGTTATCGATGTATGTAGGTATTTACGAATTTTTCGTTCTTCCTTCGCTCCTTTGGTAGCAGTAGAATCTTATTTCTGTCCTCTGTCGGCTTAGCACGTGCTCAGGAGTTTATTTAAAGTGGTTACCTTATAAGTTTTTTATTGTTTCGTTTATCTATTTGATTTTGTTTGGGAATGGCAAATAAAAAGAGGCACATAACGCTAACATTAAAGCAAAAATGTGAAATTATTGAAAAAATGTGAAATTATTAAAAAAACCCTAGCTAGGGACTACGGTGTTGGCGCGTCCACAATATCTGATATTAAACGCAATAAGAGAAGCATTTTGAGGTTAGGGTTTAATGCGTAAACTGGATACTTTCTGATGAAGTGAGATGCCGTTTCATCCGCCTCTAGGCAGCTCTATAATTTTTAGACCGTCCACTAGCTTCTTCGAATACCTACATGAGACCAGGTCATGCCAGTATTCGGAATGTTGTTGGCGTAGAGCCAAAGCCATTTCACGTTTGCTGACGGATGAGCAGCATCCTATGGATGGATGGGCCAATGAAGGCTGTTGAAGAGCCCTTCCTGGCCAGAGCATCCGCTCTTTCATTACCCTGGATACCTGTATGCCCAGGAACCCAGGTAAGTGATACCGATTTACATCTACCCAGACGGTTAAGCTTAACTATGGTTTCCTCAACTATTTTTGAGTTGGCTATCTGAGCAGATGTATAAGGTTTTACCCTTAATCCTTCTCCTTAACAGGATATTGGCGGCAGTGGCAATCGCAAAGATTTCTGCCTGAAAAACAGTTGTTTGTCTTCCCAAGGCTGCAGATAGATTTATCCGACAGTCACTAGAGTAGGTCCCGGCTCCGGAGATACCGTTAATGAGTGAACCATCCGTATAGACAATGACATCACCCGGCCTAAAGCCATTCCACCCCTCACTGTTCCATTCCTGCCGTTCAGGAAGGATGACCTGAAAACGGCGCTCAAAGACTTGCTTCGTGCACACAGTGTCAAGTGCTCCTCCCCGATGGCCAGGTAGGTTGTCATAGAGAGCTCTGTACCTAGCACCTCTGGCCCCGTCGCCGAAATTAACCTGCCGTCCAAGTACTTCACACATACGGTATAGTGAATCTGGCCTCACTCTCAGCAAGGAACTGCAAGGGAGGTAAACAGAGCAGCACTTCTATAGCAGCAGTGGGAGTTCCTCTCATCGCACTTGTAATGCATAAGCACGCAAGGTGCTGTAGCTTCGTGAGTTGACGTTTGAGGATATGACCTCTAGCCCACCATACAATCGCACCATATATAAGGTATAGCCTAACGATGCACGTGTAAATCCAGTGAACCAGCCTGGGACTAAGTCCCCAGGTTCTACTGAACATCCTACGGCACTGCCAGAGAATGTTAGTTGCATTCGAAATTCTAGCAACCAAATGTTCAGAAAAGTTAAGCTTTGGGTCTAGAACAATACCCAGATACTTAACCTTTCTTGATAGCTTTAGTTGAGTGCCCTGGAAGTAAGGCCACCTCACTTGAGGTATTGCCCTTCTATTCGTGAACAGCATCATCTTAGTCTTCGCGGGGTTGACTGACAGAGCCTGCTCGCGGCACCAACTCCCAACACTATTGAGCGCTGTTTCCATCCGCTCGCAAAGAGTTGGTAAACTCCTGCCGCTGACAATGATACACACATCGTCAGCGTACCCAATAACAGGGGGACCTTCCCCATCAAGTCTTCTCAGCAAGGAGTCGACCAACAGGTTCCACAATGTAGTGGAGAGTACACCGCCCTGTGCAAAGCCTTTAACAGCGCGCACAGTTCTGACACAGCCGCCAACAGCAGCTGTAACTTCTCTGCTCCTAAGCATTTCCAGGATCCATTCCACAGTTGTAGAATCGACGCCCTTCAGTGTTAAGGCAGAATCAATTCTGCAAAAGGTGGGATTGTCAAAGGCACCCTCAATATCCATGAAGACAGCAATAGCATAGTTCTTGCGGTCGAGCGCCCTACGCACTCTGGCCGTCAGATCCGTTAATGCCGTCTCAGTGGACTTGCCTTTTTGATAGGCGTGTTGGCTATCATGAATACTCAGCGAAGCTGGAATGCTGTTAAGCCTTACGTCAATCAATTTTTCAAGGCCCTTTAACAGAAATGATGAAAGGCTAATAGTCCTGAAGCTTTTGGGAAGATCATTGGCGGCCTTTCCTGGTTTGGGAATGAAAACCGCCCTAGCTCTTCTCCAGGCCAAAGGAATATGTCGCAGAGACATGCTAGCTCTGTAGATTCTAGTAAGCAGTGTGAGCAAAAAATGGGTGTTGCAAGAGTATGGGATAGATGCCATCAGGTGCAGGAGCCTTGAAAGGAGAAATGGACAGGATAATAGCTCTCGCCCTCTCCCTCGTAACAATACTCGCCGCGACCTGCCACTGCTCAGTGGTAGCTCTGCTTTTGCTTGGCCACACGCAACTATCCACGGCTTTGAAGCCAGGAAAGTGGGTGTCCATTAGCAGTTGAAGTGCCTCCTGGTAGGAGTTGGTCGAGGTGCCATCAGGCTTCCGAAGGACGTCAAGCCTGGCTCTCGGATAAGCTGAGAGGACTCTCTGCAATCTCGAAACCCCGCTAACGTCCTTCAGTTCTCCGCAGAACCTCTGCCAAGATACCTTCTTAACGCTCTTAATTTGCCTCTTGTACCCCTTCTGCGCATCCGCATGAGAAGACCAATCGGCTACCAGCTTAGACTTCCTAGCCCTGTTAAACAGCCTCCCCACTCTTTTCCTGAGAAGGGATAACTTAGCGTTCCACCATCGGGTTGGTTGTAGCGTGTCGGTCGCCTTATCCAAGTCATCGCTGCAAAGGATCCTGATAGGCAGGGAACCTATCTGACCCCGCAACTCCGTGGAATAGACGTCCCAATCAGTGCGTCGCACATTCCTGATTTTGCTTCTGATCGGTCGATCTGCACTTAACTTAAAAATAACATACCGATGATCAGATGCAGTTTCTTCCCTTGAAACCCTCCAGCTCGAAACGATGACTGCATCATTGCTAGTGCAAGACCTCTTTGTGACTTTGGCTGCTTTACCAGCTACCTTAGGTGGCCCCTTAACCACTCTTATCTCCGTCACCTTCACAGACTTCTCTGTTTCAGTGACCGTCTCTAAGAGATTGGGAGCGGTCAGATCAGAGGCAGTAGGTACGAGGCCAGCAGGTTTGGGGTCGGCATTTACTGCAACCCTACTCTCCACGTCCACCATTCCTCCTCGCTTCTTCCTCTTAACACGCTTCCGTTTCCTTCGCTTCCTACAGCCTGATTGCTTGGTGGTTTCAACGCTAGCCGATTCGCAGAGCTCATCAGACGCGGAATCCTCCGAGGAGCAGCCGGAAGGAGCCTTCTCACGTTCCTCAATTTTTTCCTGAGGGCCGCCTGCTTCCCGCGTCATTCACAGGAGTAGTAGTTCACACTGTTACTAGCCTGGGATTTGTTATCGACTCTAACTTATCAGGATACGACCATATAAATAATGTAATAAGAAGGATTTATGGATGCCTTAGGAAACTGTGGCTAAGTGCAGATTTTACTCCTATTGCCACAAGACGGAAACTTGTAATAAGTCTCATCCTACCCTTAATTACGTATTCTGAGCTTGTATACTGTAATGTCGATTCCTTATCCCAGCGCAAGCTTCAAGTTGCATTCAACGATACCGTAAGATATATTCATGGTCTACGAAGATATGACCATATTTCACAACAGGCAAAAAGCCTATTGGGTGCAACGCTTAAGCACTATATTGACGCTACAAACTGTATATTCCTATATAACTTAATAACAACTAAGACTCCTAATTTTTCTCGTTCCCTTAGAACGCTTTGTTTAATTCCACCACGTTACAACTATCTAAATTCGTCTCGTTTATTCTTTATTTATGCTGTAAAATTATGGAACTCCCTGCCAACAAATATCAGAACCATCTCCATTGCCAATCGTTTTAAAAACACAGTCTTTTTACATTTCTCAAACCTCAAACCTATTCTAACTTTCCTCCTAACTTGAACTGTCATCTAATCCATTCCATTTGCTTATAAATTTGATAATCTTTTATAGCATTCGTCAAGGCAAATACTTCTGATACAGGACGAAGGAATGCACTCCAAAGAGTTTTAGAACATCCACTTGCAGAGGACTAAGCCAGAAATTGTTCCACCAATTGATAGTCCCATGTGAGTATTTGGTTAAATCTTAGGAGTGTTCTTTAATGTTGTTATTACAGGAACGACTTTATAAATGACAATTTCATGAACATGGATAGGTCACAGCTGCTAAAATTCGGTGTAATTGGTTTTGTCATCGCAACTATATTTGCTCTTCTATGCAGGAGTTCGGGATCTAAAAAGGTTCCTACTGACAAAAAGAAGAAAGCTAAATAGGAAACAGATTCAGAGTGCTGGAAACGTTACAACAAGCCGTGATATTTTCTACTGTTTTCTGCGAGTTTATACATTTTTTCGAAAATATATTTAATATTCTTTAAAATTATACAGTACCTACCGATTTTCTTAAAACTTTTTCTTAAAACTTTTTCTTTGCTTTACATATTTTTGCTGGCATTCGTTCTTAACTCAAACCTAGTGAATGGTATGGACCGGATCACGCAACATCCGGTCCATACCATTATGTATTATAAAAGATTAATCAGCAGAAACAATTAATTCTAGTCTGTTTACAGAGTAAGATCTTTATTCTATCTGAATTTTTTACAAACTGACTTAAAACTAATAGTTAACATAATTTGGAAAAATAAAAGTAACATAGTAGTAAAGTAACAAGTAATAAAGTAACATAGTAACAAAGATTTCATATGATGATGTTTTGTTGTTTGAGAGCGTTGAGTGTAGCCATTGTAGCGTTGGTGGAATAGCTAGTTGTGTAGAGATGAACCATATCGTAACTCCTCCCGCCGAAGTATGAACTGAAGGAATCGAAGGTCATAAAGATGCATGGTGATGGTGATGTTGATTTGGATTCAGAATTTTGCCCTTAGTATCTGAGGTTATTCGGATCCGATTTTTTGATCAACATTATGTCTGGATTGCTCTTGAATCACCGTTTTGAGATTCGTCCATATTTCTCATTGGTTTAAGGATAATAGGATAGGATAGGATAATATGAAAATTGGCTGTTTTTTTTAAATGATATCGAATTAAAACTAAACTAAAGTGTGATTCACCTTCATATCTAAATGCAGTAAGAAATTAATAAAGTAAGTTTAATTCTAAAGCAACTTTGATATTTTCTTATTATTGTTAATTAATGTTAATGCGTTTCTGGTTTTCCTCATTTACGTTACGGAAAATCTTTTAGTTTCTATTGACGAATTTTCTTTTTTTTCTTGACTTTTTGCTTATGGACTTTGCGTTTGTTTGTGTCGACTGTGATTTTGTTATTGTTTACAACTACATGTTCATTAAATCGAGGAGCTAGTTTGTTTCTTCTGTCGTCTTGCTCGTATATCTTTTCATTTGGTCTAAATTCTGGTGGCTCGTTTCGTTTGGTTATAATATTGGTTTTGTATTTTAAGTTTCGTTCGTGAAAAAGCTCATAGTTTTTTCTATGTTCCTTTAAATAGTCTTGTTCTGTGCCATGTAGGTTTTTTTTGGAAACAAATAAGTTCATTTTCTTAATGTGACCAGTTAAAATTTCAAATGGAGATAATTTCGTAACGGAATGAATCGAGTTATTATAAGTAAGGACAGCCTCATCAACGATTTCGGATATGGACTTATAAGGACATAGGGCTTTAATTATTCTTGTTAACTCAGTCAGTGTTGAATGGAACCTCTCTACTGTTGAATTTCCGGTTGATGTTTTTGCACATATGGGATGTAATTCTATGTCGTATATGTTTAAAAATTCTCTAAAAACTGTAGACAAGAACTCACTTTCATTATCAGTTACGATTTTTTGAGGAATTCCGTGGTGGGCGAAAAAATGTTTTAAAGATTTGACAAGGCTAATGCTATTTCTAGATGGAAGTAAATATACGCTGGAAAATTTTACTAAATTTATCCACTATTGTTAAAAAATTTTCCTTATATACTGAGTAAACGTCTAAGTGTAGTATTTCAAGGGGCTTGGAAGGAGTTTCTGTGAGCTCAAACTTCAAGGGTTCCCTTAACCGATCATACTTATACTTATGACATGTCTCACAGTTGTTTAAAATCCGAGTGATAACATTTTTTATGTTTGGAAAGTAATACTTTCTCTTTAGATGTCCCAGAGTTTCAAGAATTCCCCTGTGGTTCGACTTATGGTGATAATTTTGAACTAAGTTTTCCTGTTCGTCGGATTCAATTACATTTTCTAGAAGCACTGTACATCTTACTAGTTTAAGACGGCTGTGGTTAAAAAATTTAGAGTATGTGGACTGGATCTCTTTGAAAGTGTCATCGTCGGTTAGAATGGCTGTTTGTCTCTTTGTATTTGCATAGTCCTTAAGAATGTTAACTATAATAGATTCGTTCCTTATGTCATTGCTTTCTATCAGATACCTTTTCTTCCTTTTGAACAAAATTTTTAAATTTGTATGTAGCTTTGGTCTTTTTGCATTATGTCTTATTATAATCTGATTGGAAAATTCGTTAAGTGCACGTTCCGAAATCGGGATTCCATCATTATCGTTTTCTTTCGCTGAATGAATTGTGGTCAAGATATCGGTACGATCTACATTGTTTTGAAGAGAAAAGCTGCCATTATTATTTTCTGACTGGACTTCAAGTATCTCATTTGCGTGAAGCTCAATTCGATACAGAGCGTCTGCGTTTGAGTTCAACTTACCTTTCTTCTGGTAGTCGTTTTCAATATTCTCGCGAGATGGAATCGTAATCGAATGGTTTGTGTTATACTCTAGCGTGTTGTAACTTGTTTGCTGGTTATAATTTTCTGATTCCGTGGTTCCAGGAGTATAGATATCGTAATAGTTGTTGTTGCCCTCCATATTGTATAATTGATTATGTCTAGGATATTGTGTGCTATTGTGGTGATTAGGGAAACTACTAAAAGTTCTGTTAGTGTTCCCGCTGAAAGTATCCATTGGTTCGGGCGGGGGAAGCTGTCTGTGCGCTGAATACCTATTACTATTATTACTATTGTAAGATGGGTGTTGTCTGTTTAGGGGATATGAGTTATTATAGTTTTTGTTATGGTACGTTGGCTGGAAATTGTTTAAATGGTTTGGAGGAGGTGTAGGTTGTACAATACTATTTATTGGAGTATATTTTGAAGGTGACGGTTGATTGGTGGGTATGAAAGGATGACGAATATTGTTGTGAGCAGATCTATTTTGGTAGCTATTGGTAAGTGGTTTATTTGAAACTTTATTATGTGAGAGTATTTGTGGTTCACTTTGGGGATCTTGAAAATAGTGACAATTTTGTTCTTGGAGACAAAAATATTACGCTTCAGAGAGTTGTTTAGGTCTCATTGACCTTACAGTGGAACCTAATGGTTCCCTAAGCCCTGATAAAAATGTGTTTAAGGACATTTCCTCGAACAAATTAAGTTTGGCTGTTATAACATTTCTATCGGTTTCATGCACCTTAACATGGTTAGTCATTGCTGACAAAATGTCAATAATTTTTGAATAAAAATGTTCGAGAGTGTTCTGCTTTTGCCTTATTTGGTGAAGGTCGCGAATTAGACTTGTTTCGTTTCTCTTGGCCGAGTAGTGTATTATTAAATTATTTTTAATCTCATTCCAGTTTATTGCTGTCTCATATAAATTGAGAACTTCATTCGCCTGTCCAATGATTTTGTTGCGAATGGCTCTTAAAATATTTTCTGATATTCTGTTTAATTATTCTAACTGAGGCATAAAACTAAGTATTTCATCAACATTAGTCAAAAAGTCAAAAAGTAATATAGGATTTCCGTCGAATAATGGTAAATCCTTAACGGCATCAGGAATCCGTAATGAGTTAAAAATATCTACCGCTATCGAAGCTTGATCGTACGCCATCTTATCTGGCAGATACGTTTTTTTTTTTTTTGGAAAACAAAAAACGTGCATTGGAGTCTTTGCTTTCACTACTATTAATTAATCTACAATCTAAACTAGAATTTGAATCACTTAATAATCTATTCACAATGCTATTTAAATGTATAGTAACCTTTCTCCAACTAGTATTATTTAAGTAACCAACTTTCACTTTTTTTTTTATTTTTATAGATGGGGGACATATAGGAAAACCAATGAGTAGATTCGCAAAAACAGGACTTACCTTGCCAAAACAATCCGTTAACAGTTACCAGCGCGTCAGGTTCGGGATTTATAGTTGGCTGTTGCAATATTCCCTCGACGTTTTCTCTATGCCACGTG
Source organism: Portevinia maculata (assembly GCA_949715645.1). Taxonomy (NCBI): domain Eukaryota; kingdom Metazoa; phylum Arthropoda; class Insecta; order Diptera; family Syrphidae; genus Portevinia; species Portevinia maculata. The sequence continues at coordinate 360,511,640 of OX454525.1, read as the reverse complement.
ATGAGTTTCATGCTGACATCAGGTCCGTTTTTAAGCTTGAGGATTTTAATCCTTCACCTCGAAGTATGCTTTTTCTGCTTTTTTGTCCACCAAGTTTATTTAGCTACTCGTACTTATTAAATGTCACTATGGATTTGGGGAAAAGCAACCGACTGCGCCAGTTATGTATTATAAAAGATTAATCAGCAAAAACAATTAATTCTAGTCTGTTTACAGAGTAAGATCTTTGTTCTATCTGAATTTTTTACAATCTGACTTAAAACTAATAGTTAAGATAATTTGGAAAAATAAAAGTAGCATAGTAGTAAAGTAACAAGTAATAAAGTAACATAGTAACAGAGATTTCATATGATGATGTTTTGTTGTTTGAGAGCGTTGAGTGTAGCCATTGCAGCGTTGGTGGAATAGCTAGTTGTGTAGAGATGAACCATATTGTAACTCGTGCGCTTATGTATATCTAAAAAAGAACATAAACATATTTCTTGATTTGAAGTTCGCCCAATCAAAAACAGAAATGAGAAAAAAAAAATCTGACATTTGACGTAAAATCCCAAGTTTGCTCTACAACTTCTACTATTTCGGGGAGTTGAGCCAATCCAAAGTTGATCAACTTGCATTTTTCTCAACTTCGGAATATCCAAAGTTCAGCGTGTCAACTTTAAGTGAATAAAAGCAATTTCTCAAGTTGAAAAGAAAAATCCCCGAGTTGTGTTCAACTTCGAGTGAATAAAATGGGTATTAGTCTATTTTCCTATTCTCTCCTTTCTTCTTTATCTTATCTCTTATCTTATTATATTGTAAACTTAATTGTAATTTTAAGATTAACTTATTGTATTATTAAAATTACTTTCTTATTGTCTTAACTCTAAGTACTATGAAAGATATTTATCTTAATGTACCTTAATTTTGTATAATAATAATAATAAATTGAATTAAATTGAATTGAATTAAAGTCAATCAATAGCATACGGCTTTTAGCCAAAGCTTTTTTTTTCTTTAACGTAATTTAATAATTGTCATTATAAGTTAAAATAAAGAATTTATCTAATTTAATCTAATCTAGAGAGTATATGTTTAAAGTTTCAGCTCTCTAGGTCCAGTTTAAAGGCCTGATTTTTGCCGGCAGACGGACGGACGGACGGACATCGCTAGATCGACATTACTATCGATGCTGATCATAAATATAATAGCTTTTAGGGGTCTACGGCAAATATTAAGGTATGTTACAAACTTCGCGTCAAAATTAATATACCTACCCTTAGAATAGGGTATATAAGATGCCCTCTCTTCCAAAAAAAAAATTAACATGCTGATAGCACAGATAAATTAGATATTTAAAATATTCTTTCTTTTCTTTTTACTCTACATGAACATTACTCAAGGCAATTGTACCCGAACGTGGATGGAGACGCACATCCAAATCAATACCACTGGGTTTTATCATTTTCTTCTTTGAGTTCGAATGAGATAAAAAAAATGGTTGCGGTGTACCTATATACGAATTTAGTAAACACAACACTGAGATTTTGTCGATATGCAGTCTAGCCTTATTCAGTAAATTTCGATAAAACACCTCCTAGCCGTTGCATGTATTATTCATTATATTATATTATCATTAGCTGGTACAAATAAATTTAAAAACATAGGGACGGGCTACAGTCCGCTTGGGCGAACTGTTGGATACCCTATTCTTATGGTTGAATTGTTAAGAACGCTCTACATATTTTGTTATGTAACATTTAAAGGATTTTATCAAAAAAAAACGAAGCTTTTGTAAAAAAACGCTAACTAGCTCAAACTTTGGTTTTTCAATAAAATGTTTTATTTAATTGTGGGCGTGTCAGTAGGCGGATTTAAAAAAAATTAACACATGAACATAAAGGGCCCCTAGAGAGTATATATTATAAATTTCAACTCCCTAGCTCAAGCTTTGAATTTTCAAAAAAAAAAAAAAAAAATTCTGGGCATGTCAGTAGGCGGATTTTGAAAATATTAACACATGAGCATAAAGGGCCGCCTAGAGAGTATATATTATAAATTTCAGCTCCCTAGCTCAAATTTTGGTTTTTCAATAAAATTATTTTATTTAATTGTGGGCGGATTTTGAAAATTTTATATCCCGAGCAGGTTTAGGAGTCATAGATCATATATAATGGCTTTTTAGCTCAAAATTCGATTTTTTCCAAAATTTTGTTTTTTTGAGTTTATGGGCGTGTCTCTGGGCGGATTTCAAAAATTCGTAAACGTGTTACTGTTATGGTTAAAATTTCAGCTCTCTTGGCCCAGTTTAAAGGCCTAATTTTTGCCGACAGACGGACGGACGGACGGACGGATGGACGGACATGGCTAGATCGACATTAATATCGATGCTGATCATAAATATAGTAACTATTAGGGGTCTACAGGCAATATTTAGGTATGTTACAAACTATGCGTCAAAATTAATATACCCTTAGAATAGGGTATACAAAGTAAAATGGTTTTGCTTGAACATAGTGTCGCTTCTGTTCTACGGATGTGCCTTGCCTATAGTGCGCGAAAGGTACCTCCTCATCGTATGGGTGCCTATGAGGATTTTCCTTAATAATTTAATTTAATAATTGTGCCTCAAACGAAGCATTTTTACTTTTTACAGCCGACCTTTAAGTTCAATCTTTACGAATGAATTGTATCAACGGTTCAGTTATATCAAAAACAATTTGTTTGATTAAAGCTTATCATCGAATTAATTTTTTAACCAAAAACGCATTCGAACAAAAGCTAATATAATTTGCCAAAAAACAAATCGGAAATATCAATACATCTATTTTTTGGAAAAACTGCCTACCTCTTTTCTCGATTTCGACGCGTACGGATAGCCATGATTTAAGTTTGATCATCCTTTTATTACATCGGAAATCTCCAGTCGCGTCAACCCACGTCACCTATTGGATTACCTCTTCCTATCACCCAAAAAGTGGGAGCGGCAAAAATCTAAGTATGGGTGAGTTGTTAAGAGGCGGATTTTAAAAATCTTTACACTCGATCATTTCGGGCCCCTAGAGAGTATATATTTCAAATTTCAGCTTCCTAGCTTGAATTTTAGGGCCTTGAAATTGACAACGGATGGACAATGGACATGGCTAGATCGAAATAACTTTCGATGCTGATCAGGATCACAAACACAGTAACTTTTAGTGGTCTACGAGCAAACTAATAATTCCCTTAGAATAGGGTATAGCAAGAGAACCTAAACAACGGTAATCTCTCCTGTGAATACAAGACTTTTTATTTCTCATAGTAATTTTTTTTTTATGCGGTTGCTAATTCTCACAGACATGTTTTGAAATTCAATCCCAAAAAGTCGGACAAGAAGTGGAAGAGCATTGTCATTGTGCATCTCAAGAGCCAGCGAAGGTAGGTTCTAAGTTACATCAAACAAACTAATGAATTCGTTTTTTTTTGTTTAAGGTATAAGGTACATAAATTCATCCGTTTGGTTTAGTCACCGCTGTCGGTTAGTGATCCATTTTTAGATCACCGCAAACCGCCCGAATCCCCCTGTCTTTCGCAGACGACGATGACTCAGATTTCTTTTAGCAGGAAATTCATCTTCAACTTCGTTAATTACGTTCTTTTGTCAAATTTTTCTGACCAGCGTCGAACCAACCGGACTCCTCTTAGTTTGAAAGACAGTTTCATTTTCTGTTGCAACTTTTTTATATGATGAAGATGCATCGATCCTTCTGATTTAATTATGCAATCGGTTTTAGTTGTTCGTAAAAAAAAAAGACTGATCACGTCCGGCAGCAGAAAGACTTATTTTGACAGTTTGTTGTTACCACACTATGGAATGAAAATGAAGTTAAACGGAACGAAGTGCCTGCTGCCTGTTTTACAATGAACATGAGATGCAATTAGTTCGGTAATTAGATGTGCAATTTATTTGACAGTAGCTTGTTCGGGAAGTGATTTTTCCATTGTTTGGGACGTTTACTTTGAGCGACGTGAGTAAGTGAACAGTTAATCAACTTTAAGCGCCAAAAGGACAATTTATTAAGCAACATTAATTATTGTCACTGAGAGGTTTGTTATTTTTAAATTTTTGTGTGAGTATGAGTAGGCAAGGCATGCTGACTACAAATATAGGAAAATTAAAAATCTACGATCAATTATTATAGTTACAAACTATAAATCAAAATTATAACACCCTTAGGATAGTGTGAAGTTATTGTGGACAAGAACAAGTACATGTTTCCGCCGCCTAGGACAAAACGTCACCGGTGATAGCAATAACTTCGACGTAGTTAAGGAGTTCATCTACCTTGGAGTAAACATCAACTCCACGAATGACAGCTTAGTGGAGATCCGACGGAGAATTACCTTAGGAAACCGCTGCTATTTCGGTTTGGCTAAACAAATGGGTTCAAATCTCCTCGCTCGAAGGACAAAATGCATGCTCTATCGAACCTTAATCCTGTCAGTCCTGCTTTATGGTGCCAAGTGCTGAACGATAAGTAGGAAAGAGAACCTCATATTGGGTTCTTTTTAAAAAAAAAATCTCCGTCGGATATTTGGTCCTGTTTGGAGGGCGATGGGCTGTACAGAGAGATGTGGAATTGTGGATGTACCCCAAAAAGCTGAATCACACCGACAATAATGCTCCATCGAAGAGGATGTTCGACTCCCAGTCCCCAGTTTCGAACAGGCAATGACCGAATCTCGGTTTTAAAGACCGAGCCATTCATCGCGGATTGGTCTGGACAACCGGAAACAGCTGGAAACAGCGTGCATGGGGTCGCAGAGGCTGATAAAGACAAAGCTAATGCACTTGCCGGAAACTTCTTAAGCAATCAGACTGTGTCACAACATCTAGGCGATACTGACACAAACGCTTTGGTAAATAACAGAATCCAGGCATTTATGGCGGACAATGATAGTCATTCATTCTCAACCACTCATATTACCGGGGAAGATATAGAATTTATAACAAAGAACCTGCAAATTAAGAAAACTGGTGGCCTGGACTTGATTAGAAACGTTTATATAAAGCAATTACCTAGAGCAGATACAGTATACTCTCGATAATTCGTACCCCGTTAATTCGTAAACCCCTCTTATTCGAAATAAACTGCAGGTCCCCTGAAAAAACCCCGGTTATTCGTAAAAAAACAGTGCATTTCGGTCCCCTCGGTAATTCGCAATAATTTCCATATGCAAAGTCATATAAAACGTCTTATAATTCGTAAGTCTCTGTTGATAACCCCGTTTATTCGAAAAAAAAGTCTCATTCCTTATCTTAAATACTCTGAATCACGTTTGTTACAATATGTTTATGTTTAATCACAAAGAAAGGACTTGGAGTAACATCTGGGGACGAAAGGGGATTTGCTCACCCTTGCAAATGTGTGCAGCTGCAGAGGTAATGGCAGCTGTTTCTGTTTCAATGTAAGCACGTGCATTCACAGAATTTTTGGCAAAAACGGTTACCGTTATGTTAACGTAAATTTCCTATGATATTGCAAACTTCAAACCGTATACATAAGTGTCTGTCCATTTGTGAACATTTTTTTTTTTTATTTTTTTTTGTACATAGGTACATGTTATGCAAGTACCTATGTAGAAAAATTGGTTTTTTGTGCATAATACATCCAATATATTGTGTTAAATATTGAATTTGAATTTAAAACATAAAATCCCTTTAAATCGTATTTTTATTTCTTAAACCTTCAATAATTCGTAATCTCGCTAATTCGAAAACCCCTATAATTCGCAATAAACTCTAGGTCCTTTGACACTACGATTTATCGGAATTATACTGTATTAAATTTATTGCATTCATGATAAACGCATGTCTAAAGGTACAATACTTTCCGGATGCTTGGAAGATAGCCAAAGTGGTGCCAATATTAAAACCGGGTATGTAAGCCAGCAGTAAGACCGGAAAGTTATAGGCCAATCAGCCTACTAAGTAACTTAAGCAAAATATATGAAAAAGTATTAAAAGAACAAATCCTAAAGTTCATAGATATTCACAATATCTATCCTAACGTGCAATTTGGGTTTAGGCGGCATCATAGTACTTCCCACCAGGTGCTTAGAATATGCAATTCCGTGAAATTAAATCGTACACAAGCAAAATCCACCGGCATGGTTTTACTTGATATTGTTTGGCATGAGCAGTGCTGGATTTACGCCTAGGCCCGTAAGGCCCGGGCCTGGGGCGGCATGATTTTAGGGGCGGCAAAATTTTGATAACCCTGAAAATCAAGAACCGTAAAATGTTAGAATACAGTCAAAATTCGATAACTCAAACTACTATTATCCACAATAAAAGCTCGACTTATCAAGACTTCGATTTATCCAAATTGTTCCTCAAAATTAAAATAATCAAACAATTCAATATGTATCTGAAATACATATGCACACACATTTTGTGCTTTTATTAAGTCTAACACATTTTACATTAATGTAGTACATAAGTATTTACAACATACATAAAATTATTGCCTGTATTTACATATATGTATGTACTTACAACTTCCAACCAGCAACGAAACATGTCGGTAATAAAAAAGTCAAATTTCTTAAACCTACATAATTATTTTTGTGTGTATGTAGGTAAGTATCTCGTTTTCTTTTCAAATGAAAATTCGCTTCAAAAATTCGAATTTAAAATGCATACGTGATGCTGTTATTTCTTCTCACTAAATGGGAATTCCCCTAAAAAAGTTCGACTTGCTTGATGCATATGCGATTTTTTTGTTCGAGTTATCAGGGAAAAAAATGTATGGGATTTGAACTCTAAACGTTGTTGCCACATAATTTTGTTCGAGTTATAAAAAAATAAGGTTGTCCAAGTTTGACTGTAATTTGAAATTGATAATTTTTGTGGATTAGTTTACCTTTATATCTATGAAAAATTTTGAATATAGGTAATTCCGACTTTACCCTTTAATTTGCCGGTGCAATACAATTTTTTTTTAGATCAATATTATTGGCCGTTGAAAATAATACACTAAAAAATCGGCAGTGAATTTCTCAGTTTTTTTCAGTGAAGTGATTGCGGAATGCAAAATTTTTGTTCATCAGTTTAAAACAAATTCAAATTTACAAGTAAAATTGTGGCAATTCTGATATAAATTTATAATCAAATATGAGTGCATATCGAAATAAACTCAGTGGTGCTGAATATCGTAAAAGAAAGGCAGAAGAATCTACGAAAAAATGTAATTTACTAAAGAAAATCCCAAAAATATCTAATTTTTTAACAAGTTCGTCAAAAACTTCTAATAATGATCAACAGCCATTATGTTCATCTACTGTAAGTATTTTACTATAATTATCAAAATTTTTTTTTAAATTGAATGTAACGTTGTTCTTAATCTAAGGGCGGAATCACATTTGTAACGTGTGGTTTGTTGCTATCACTCCAATGAATTTCATATGCGTAGAAACATGTTTTTGTCGTGTGGTGCAGTGTGGCGCGTTGAGTCGATATCGCTCCTATTACGACTGCGCCACACCACAACGATCTATGGAGCAATAAAACGAGACAAATATACTATCTGAAATTGGGTATGTGAAAGATCTAGAAATCAGAATTCATTTAAATAAAAACCACAGCACACAATCCAAGTGTGCACAGAACGCGACAGGACACACCACACGTTACCTTTCAAGCGTGGTTCCGGCTTAAGAAAATAAGAGAATAAGAAAAAGAGTTATCAGTTGTTTAAAAATAATGTATTTTTCTTCAGCAGAAAATAGACGAGATTTCAACACCAAATATCGAAGAAAGACAGTTAAGCCCTCCTTCACCAAAAGATACTGAAGAAATACAGTCAAGTTCTCCTTCAACTAATTTATTAGGTGACAGTTCAATTGCAGGTAATGTTTTAGGAATCAGTAGTGATCCCTTCTTATGGAATTTAAACGAAGAAACTCAAGAATATATCATTTTAAACGGTGCACCACAAAATAATATTCATATTATTGATTTTAAAAATTCTAAAAATGTTTATAGTGATAAAACAAGATATTGCTCGAAAAATTTATTTCAACGAACTTTGAAGAATGGAGAGATTCAACGCCGTGAGTGGTTGATGTATTCAGAAACTAAAGGATCCGTATTTTGTATTCCATGCTTACTATTTAGTAGATGTGGTGAAACAAATGCTTTCACCTGCGAAGGGTTCCGAGACTGGAAAAACTCAAAAGCACGCGTTGAAGGTCACGAAAACTCTGACGTTCATAAAACTAATGTTAGTAACTTAAAAGCTCGAGCGGTAGCTCAAGGACGTGTTGATCAACATTTATTAAAACAGCTCGACGAAGAAATTTCGTAGTGGAAAAAAATATTGTATCGGATAATTGCAATCGTTAAATCACTTGCAATAAGAGGACTGCCGTTTCGAGGGCATTCAGAGAGAATTGGAGATCCCCGTAATGGAAACTTCTTAGCATCAGTAGAACTTGTTGCTGAATTCGATCCATTTCTATCTCAACATTTAAAGTCGTGTGCGCATCCTGGTAGTGGCAACATATCGTACTTATCAAAAACAATCTACGAAGAAATTATATTACTGATTCAAAGTCAAGTATTAAAGCACATTTCTACTGAAGTGCAATCCGCTAAGTACTTTGGTATTATTGTAGATTCTACGCCTGATATTGCTCATGTGGACGAGCTAACTATAATTATTAGATGTACGTGCAAATGGTGAACCCGTTGAAAGATTTTTAGAATTTATACCTAGTACTGGTCATAAAGCAAAGGATATTGAAGATGCTGTATTAAACTCATTAAAAAAAAATGGTTTGGACATTATGAACTGTCGTGGTCAATCGTACGACAATGCAAGTAATATGTCAGGGATATATTCAGCAGTTCAAGCACGAATGAAAACAATCAATCCATTAGCAGATTACGTTCCTTGCGCTGCCCATTCGCTAAATTTAGTAGGCATTTGTGCAGCTGAATCTGTACCTGAAGCAGTTGATTTTTTTTCTACTTTGCAAGAACTGTATAATTTTTTTACGATATCTACACATCGTTGGGAGGTCCTGGCGCAACAGACAAATTTAAGACTCAAAAGCCTTTCTCAAACTCGATGGTCTGCTCGACATGATGCATGCTATGATTTAGAAAAAGAGTGGTGTGCAATAATTGAAGCATTGGACTTTATTGGAGAAAGCAATGACGAGAAACCGAGTACACGATCTGAAGCTATTGGATTAAAACGGAAATTACAGCATTTAGAAACAGCAATACTAGTCATAGTTTGGAATGTAATTTTAGATCGTTTTAATGCTGTTAGTAAGAAACTTCAGGGTTCCCAAATTGATTTATCATCCGTAGTCCGACTCTACGGTTCGTTGGCCTCTTTTCTTCAGGATATGAGACATAAACAATTTTTAGAATATGAAGAAAAAGCTAAAGCGCTGTCTGGAGTTCAAGATTATTATCGCTATGGTACTCGCCGCAGAAAAATCAGAAAACTTCAGCCAGACGAGTCACGGGTAAATGAAAGAGCACCTATTTCTGGCGAAGAAAATTTTCGTACAAATATTTACTACCCTATTTTGGATACTCTAAGTACACAACTAGCTGAACGTAAAAATGTATATGATAAGCTTTATGCACAGTTCAATTTATTTGATAATCTATCTGAAATTGATACGAATGAGTTGAAAAATGAATCAAATAAACTAGTCAATAAGTATCCTGACGATTTAGAAGAAACATTAGGAAATGAATGTATTCACTTTCATTATCAACTTAAAGATTCATTGGCAAATTCTGAAAATGTAAGTTCTGCGAAAAATATATGCAATATATTGCATTCACAAAATCTTTGTGATGTTTACCCTAATTTAGATATTGCTCTACGAATTTTTTTGAGCATCCCAGCAATAAATTGTTCTGGAGAAAGATCTTTTTCAACTCTGAAAAGGGTAAAAAATTATTTACGTGCAAGTATAGGCCAAGACCGACTTAATGCCCTTGCATTATTATCTATTGAAGCTCAGTTGGTACAAGAACTGGATTACGATGATATAATTGACGTTTTCGCACGAACTAAAGCCAGAAAGAAGAAAATGTGAACTCAAAAAAGCTATATTCAAATTAATAATTTATATTTAAGACTTTATACGAAAAGTTGTACCTATGTTAACTAATTAAATGTTGTATTGAAGTTAATAAATTTGAATTCATAATAATTTAAATATTTAAAAATTTTATATTTATTGTTAATAATTTTTTCTCCATACAGCAAAAAGGGCGGCATATCTCACGGGGCCTAGGGCGACATCGAACATAAATCCGCCACTGGGCATGAGGGTCTTATATACAAAATGATTAACCTTAACTTAACACCGTATATCTGTAAAGTTGTCCAAAGTTTTTTGTCCCGTCGTAAATTTAAAGTCCATGTCAACAGTGGTGTTTCAGATTTAAAATTTGTCCATGCAGGTGTTCCGCATCTGACCTGCCAAAAATAAACAACTGTGATCTGGCTGTATTTACGACACCGCAATATTGAGAGGAATATTGAGAGATAGTGTTGATCAAATTTTATCACAGATGGAAAATAAAACTTAATGAAGGGAAAACGCAAGCCATCTTTTTCACTCGAAAACGAAAGTCTTGTTTTTCCCCAGCAGCCCGTTGCAGTTCCAGAATGGAAATTATATTGATTGGGAGCGCTCTGTAAAATATCTTGGGATTTATTTGTACTCTAAACTCACATTTAGGGACCACATAAACAAGACAATAAAAAAAGTAGGGATAGCAATAAAAATGTTGTACCCATCAGCGCTACCAAGCGTACGATAATTATGCTACATGTAAGATAATCGTAGGTTGTGTATGATGTAAGATTGGAAATCATTATCATACGCCAAATGCATGATAGTTTTCATATTTAAAAAAAAAAATCTTTTTACTAAGGCAACGTTAAAAAATTACTACTCGCTTTTCTAAAATAGTTATTTGGCATCATAATGTAATCTAGTACTTTCGTTTTTGGCAGCTACTCAGGGTCTCCACACATCTATCACACACACACTCACTCTATTTCAGCGCAAAAACATGGTGTATTTGTTCATTCGTTGCTTTGAAAAATAATTTGTAGATTTACCGTTGATCGATCTGCTAACTGTCATAATAATTGTAATGTAACTGCATTAAGCAATCAAATCATCGAAAATTAAAAATAAAATAAAGTCGTCTCAAACCATTAAGTGACAGTGAAAAATAATTTTTTGTAGCAGTGCTATTTGGAATTGTAAGTATTTACATAAATGATACTCGTATATTTTTAAAACTGTTTCTTTTTTTTAAAATTTAAATACATATATGTAAAGGGCCTTTCATTAAGGACTTGATAACTTATTTTTTAAATAAAATGCAAACTAGTTGAGATATCTCAATAAAAATGTTATTGGCTTAAATTACTAGCAAAACATTTATGAATGAAATTCGACTTCGTTCATATGTCCACCACGGGAAAGTAAGCAGCGGTCGATACGTTGAACCCAATTTTCTATAGGTAGGTAGGTAGGTGTGGCGGTTTGATAAGACAAACCCAATTAGCACTGAGTGCCGTTTTGTTACCACAAACTCACGTAAACCTGGGTATTATCGATTGGTGGGGGAGGCTAAATCCAACCTGCGGAGTTCAGGAAAGTTATCAGTTCCTTGATACTTTTCTCGGAGACTTCCTCAAGTGTATTGAAGAAAGGGCTTCCCAATGTACGTAGTCTGGTCCTAGCTAAAGCCGGACAGGTACATAAAAAGTGAATTAGGGTTTTCGTTTTCAGTTGTCACTTTGCAACTGCGGCAGTGTGTATTGTATGGGATGCCCAGCTTGGCCGCATGGTCACCTATAGGCCAGTGTCCCGTGAAGATCGCTGTAAGTCTTGCGATGTCTTTTCGGGTTCTACCTAGAAGGTCGGTTGTTTTTGCCTTGTTGTAGTTTGGACACGTTTTTCTGGATATGACGCATGCAGTCAGCCTGCTCCATCTGAGGTTGGCTTTCTTAAGGTATTCTGCGGTGATGTTTGCCTTAACTGCTCCGAGCGGAATGTGGACTAGTTCTGCCAGAGAGCAGTGGAGAGCTGAGCCTTGCCTGGCCCGTTCGTCGGCATGTTCGTTTCCATAAACGTTACTATGCGCTGGAACCCAGATCAGGGTAACCTTGAACTTATCAAGCAGGGCCAGCTCATTACGGCATTCTAGTACTAACTTAGAGGATATAGTGACCGAAGCGATCGCTTTAATGGCTGCCTGGCTGTCAATAAGTATGGCGATCCTTTGCCTCGGTGTTATATTTGAGTGAAGTTTGATCTGGCGACAGGCTTCACGGATAGCCAGTAGCTCCGCCTGGAAGACGCTTGCAGTATCCGGAAGTCTGTATGATTTTGTGATGTTTAAGGATTCCGAAAAAACTCCCGCACCCACGCCGCAGTCCATTTTTGAACCGTCGGTGTAGATTGTTTGATCGAAATCCCTTGTCACTTCTCCATTTTGCCATTCCGATCTAGTAGGGATTTGAACGACGAAATGTTTTGTAAAAGACATTCTGGGAATGATGTAGTCTGTTGAAGGCGGAACTAGTTTTCTAGGTAGAGAGTCTAGAATACTACTGTGGCCGTAGGGTTTTGCAGTCCAGCAGCCAGACTCTCTGAGTCTGATCGGCCTGTGTGCTGTGATGTTTGTTATATGTAGATCAAGAGGTAAAAGATGCAGTAAGACTGTGAGTCCGTCTGACGGTGTTGACCGTAGAGCTCCCGTTGTTCCTATGCATGCCGTTCTTTGTACCTTATTAAGTTTGGTAATATTGTACTTTTTCTTTAGAGCCGGCCACCATACTATTGACCCATACATGAGGATTGGTCGTACCACAGCTGTGTACATCCACAGGGTCAATTTTGGTTGCAGGCCCCACTTTTTTCCGAAGGTTCTGCTGCAGGCATAAAAGGCTATACATGCCTTCTTTACCCGTTGTTCTATGTTTATTTTCCAGTTGAGTTTAGGATCTAGGATAACTCCTAAATACCTGGCACTGTTTGAAAGGGGTAGGGGTGTGCCGTTTAGGCGAGGAAGCGTAAAGTCAGGTATGTTGGTTTTGGTGGTGAAGAGCATCAGCACAGTTTTCCCCGGGTTGACTCCCAGACCGCACTTTTTTGCCCAAGTGCTAACTTTGCTTAGAGCATTCTCCATGATTTCACTAATCACGGAGGGAAACATTCCTGACACCAATATCACCATATCGTCCGCATATCCGACTACTTTGATTCCTACTCTGTCTAAACGTATGAGGATTTTGTTCATTACTAGGAGCCAGAGTAGGGGTGAGATGACTCCTCCTTGAGGTGTTCCCCTCCTGGCATATTTGGTTATATTGCTATTTCCTAAAACTGCTTGAATGATTCTAGTGCTGAGCATGGAAACAATCCATTGACTTAGATGGATTGCTATTCCCAGCTCCCTCAGGGACTCTAGAATTGCTTCAGTGTGTACATTGTTGAAGGCTCCTTCTATGTCTAGGAAGGTAGCCAAGGTGTATTCTTTGTAGTATAGGGATTTTTCTATCGTACGCACTACCTCGTGAAGAGCTCTTTCTGTAGATCTTCCCTTGAGGTAGGCGTGTTGAGATTTGGAGAGGAGTGAAGCTTCTATTGCCCCTCTCAGGTGGTTGTCTAGGAGACGTTCGAGCGTCTTCAGTACGAAGGAGGTCAAACTAATTGGTCTGAAATCTTTCGCAGTTTCATGACCGCGTCTACCCGCTTTTGGAATGAAAACAACTCGCACTCGTCTCCATGAATAGGCTACATGATTGTAGAGTATACAGTTCCTGTAAATCGATGTGAGCCATGGAATTGCCAGTTCCAGAGATTTCTGGAGCATGATGGGCAGAATGCCGTCCAGGCCAGGCGATTTAAAGGGAGCGAAGCTGTTTATTGCCCAGGAAATTTTTTCCTCGGTAATAATGGATGTTATATTTTCCCAGGCGTCGGGTTGTGTGCGTTGTGAGCTGGATGGCTCTGCACCGTAATCATTGCATCCGGGAAAATGGGTGTTTATTAATAGTTCTAGGGATTCTGCAGTTGACTCAGCCCATTCTCCGTCCTCCTTTCTCAGAAGAGATGGGTTGGAGTGTTCTTTGGACAATATTTTGCTGAGTCTTGCGGAGTCCATGAGGGTTTCGATGGATTTGCAGTACTCTATCCACGACTGTGTCTTAGCCGTTCTGATAGAGTTCTTGTAGATTTTAAGGCAATCTCGGTAGGGTTGCCAGTAGTTGCATTTATGGCAGATGTTAAAGGTTTCTCTAGTCAATTTTCTGAGAGCAGAGAGTTCCTTGTTCCACCAAGGGGGGAATGATTTTTTGCTATATTTGATCGGACACGAGACTTTGTACGCTACGTTGAAAGCTTTTCCAAAAGTCTCAACCTTTGTGTCGAGTTCTGAAGTGGAGGTAAATTTTTGATTGGGGGTTTTGTGTAACTTAGTCTTAATGACTTGGTTAAACTTTGCCCAATCGGTTCTTTTGGGGTTTCGGAAAGGTTTCGGGCTCTCTACAGCGAGATCTATGTCGAAGAGTATCCAGTTGTGGTCTGAAAAAGATTTTTTACTGGATACCCTCCAATTTTCAACCTTCATAATATTGTTATTATTACAGAGAGTAACATCTATAACGTCTTCCCAGCCGTTAAAACTGTCCGTACTCGGAAAGATGAAGGTCGGGGTGTTACCTTTGTTGCATATTATTAGGTTATTTTCAATAATGTAATCAAAAAGAGACTCACCGCGTTCGTTTGACTCCGAGCTGCCCCACAGCACATGCCTGGAATTTGCATCGCAGCCCAGCAGCAGGTTGGTCCTTGTTGATGTTATGGCGGTTATCATTGCCTGGACTTCTTCCGGCGGTACTTGCCGGTCGTGTGCCATGTAGGCGGATACGATTAGCAGGTCGCCTCCTGCGTTCTCCATCTTAACAACTGTTAGATCGGCCGAGCTAAAATTTGGGCATAGAAAAATTTTAATATGCTTTTTAGCTAGAATGCAGGTTCTTGGCTTACCATGGTTATTATTGCTGCGGTTATAGTAGAGGATATATCCGGTGTCGTTAAGGCCTCTTATATTGGGCCCGTTCACCCAAGGTTTTTGGACAATGCCGATGTCGATGTTTTCCTCTTTGAGGAAAATCATCAGGTTATCTGACGCACAGACTGAGTGCTTCAGATTAATCTGTACGACTTTCAGCATTGATTGGTTTCGGGTGTTTGTTCGGTTAGGGTGGTAGTACGGTTCACCTCGATCCTCATGTCCTCCAACAGCTTGTTGGCATCGTCAACTTCATCTAAGTCGTCGACCTGACACGGGGATCTGAATATTTTAACTTTGGCATGCCTTATGCCAAAGCGGAGCTTGCAGCCGATCTTTTCAATGTGATCCGCGCTCTCTTCCGTCACCATTATAAGGAAGGATAGGGTGTTGTTGTGAGGTTCCTCAGCCTTGATGACTTTCCAGTCATCCATGGGAACCGCAGGGTTGTGGAGCTTGAGACAATTGATCAACTTATCACTGTCGATGGTCATATTTGGCAGCCAAATGCGAATTCTCTTTCTCCTCGGAATCTCTCTGGCCAGGATCAGCTTAAGCTTTAAGCCGGTCCAGTCGTCACGGATCTTATGAACGCAGCCGCTTAGGAATTCCTTGGAGAAAGCGTCTTCACACTTGATTACCCTGTAACCTCTTATGACTTCAGCTGAGTCAAAGCAGGGGAGGGGTCCGCCTTGGTTGTTTAAGAGATGGTCCATCACCATCTCGGAAAGTTTATTTTCAATGGCACCCCAAACGTCAGCCACTGTCTTGCCGCTGGTGGAGAGTTCATCCACCAAAGCGACTTGTAGGTCGTCTCTGACAACCTCGCTGACTGTTCGTGTCATCTGGGGTGCTGAGATTGGGTTGTGGTGCTTGGCGGTAGCCAACTTTGCAACTTTGCTTCTTTGAGGGTCAGACTTGACCTCCTCTTGTGAGCGGTTGCGTTTAGTTGCTTCCGTCTTGCGTGGTGGTGGCTCCCTGCGATTCTTGATGAACTCATCAATAATCTGCTGGTGCTTGAGTTTTTCAGCTAGGTCCTGCGGAGTAGCCGTGCCGGCCTCTTCCTTCTTGGTAATCTTACCCAGAATGAAGATGGCCCTCTGGTACGCGCTCTTTCTGCGATTACTAGCTGATTTGTGGCTGGCTGATTTGTGGGTGTTTACCGCACGCTTTTGGGCACTAGGTCGAGTGTCCTGCGCAGCGGGTGTAGAGGAAGTAGATGGTTTGTGGATAGCAGGTGTACTTTGAGTGGAGCTCCGCTCAGAGTCCCGGCTTCCCACGATTGTCTCCTGACTGGAGGCGAGCAGTTCATCTTCGGATGAAGTGCCTGGGTCTTTTTTTATTTTTTTTTTGTTTTATTTTATTTTTTTTATTTTTTTTTCTGTTATTTGTTTGTCCATTTTTTTCAATTTTAGGTCCCACGAGTATGTCCGGAAGGGTTGGTCCGTCCCGGCAGAGCCGACTTACCGGGATAAGGCACTTAGATACAACCGGCCTTGCCTGGGCGCCGGAGGGGACCGTAAACGACCAGTTCTCTTTAACCACTATCTGACCATGCAGCCCTCGGCACGGGTCGACACCTTGGCTTAAAAGTGGGATTTAGCTAGGGTTTACTCCCTTCCAACACTCTGACCCAGAGTTGGTTTTGGTCCACGATGGGTTTTACAGTGGAATTTTTTGTCATCTTCACTGCTATGACCTCATTACCCCGGATCACGAATCAAAGTGGAACTTACATTGAATCGTACCGGGGCATCCCCTTATCCGCCACCCAAGGGACGCGCCTGGTAGAGGACCTACCCCCGTTCAATATTGGCTCTGAGCTCCTCTAAAGGCTTGTTGGCATAGACCAATGATTTAATGTAGCCCCATGAAAAGAAGTCTAGAAGCGTTAAATCTCACGCTCTCGGCGGCCAATAGACGGGTCCGTTTCTCGATATAAAACGTTCACCGAACTGAGAGTTCAATAACTCAATTGATGCACCCGCTGTGTGGCTTGTGGCACCGTCTTGTTGGAACCACATATTACTGATATCCAATTCATGCAATTGCTCAAATAAATAACGTTCCAACATGTCTCTGTATAGCGTGACGGTCATTTTCATGGGCGAAAAAAAACCGCCATCCGCATCAAAACCGCACCAAACAGTAACAGAGCGGATGAAGTATCTACTGTTTCATGAAGCACATGAGGGTTCTCACCTGTCCAATAATGCATATTTTGCTTATTTACGAAGGCCAAAAATGTGCTTCATTTTCTTCCATTATGTCCAGAGCCCAATTCGAGAACGTACGTCGCCTCATATGAAGTTCTTGAGTCAGCTAGATCTTGTAAGGGTGAAGGCCAAGATCCTTACGTAAAATTCACCATAATGTGGTCTGGGAGAGGCCCTATTCTTGAGAACTCAGTGAAACGTAGTCGTAATTTTTTCACTAGACTGTGAATTGCCTGTCTACTGGGACGAGAATTCGGGCCGAAAATTGGCGTTAACGCTCTTAAAGTTGCGACCACCGACTCGGAATTTCGGTAGTAAATTTTTATTATTTGTAAACGTTGTTCCTTCGTGTAGTTCACCATGAAGAAAATGTTAATTTCACTGAATATTTTGACATTGACAGTTCGGTAATCGGTTATTGTTTCTTGTGGAGTTATTGTAAACGGGAATGGTCGTTCACACTGAAAGTTTGAAGTTGTCAAATCGCTAATGAAAGAACCTTTATTTGTGCAGAATTTAGATACTGCAAATATGGAGCTGGAGCAAATTCAGACGGTCGCGGAATTAGAATTCCTTGGTTATTTAAAAAAACATATGTAAAATTCACCAAACATACAAATTTAATTACATTGATGCATATGTAAATTTATTTTCGTTTTTCTATATATATTTGTTTTTATTTCAATGTATTTTTTTTTTTAATTCATAAAAAATTAATATTAACTAAATAAGAAATAAAAAAAAATAATTTTGTCATATGTCAAAGATTAATACATATCTTTCCTAGTAAACCCTGAGATATCACATTCAGAACAATGTGAGAACCTTGTAAACAACAACACAACATTTTTTGACATTCATTGGAACTGCCAGATAGGAACGAATTTTTTTTTTGGGTAGTTTATTGACGCATCCCTTTAAAAACGAGACAATTCCTTGCGTAGCGTATGATAATTTTCCCTCTGGTAGAAAAGAAACGAGCAAATTGTATGATAACTCGCTCTCAAGAATATGGCAGCATTGGTACCCATTCATAAGTAGGCAATCCCTACTATCCACCGACAACAAAATTATCTTGCACAAAGTAATCTTCCAAGCAATCTTGCTATACGGGTGTCAGGTGTGGGGCGACTCTGCAAGATGTCATATAAAAAAATTGCAAGTGTCCCAAAACAAATTGTTGAAAATGATGCTAAACTTACCTTGGCACGACTCAACCCTTGATATTCATGAAAGAGCGAATGTTGAATTGATTGCTAATAGAATCGATAAACTAAAAATATAGCGTTCAAAACAAAATGCAGCTTTGCTGAGAATCACCTCGTTAATAATTTGAATACTTTAAGTTGAGCATTTTGTCGCTCCAATGTACTTATTTTTCGCTTTTTATATACATATGTTATGTTAGGGGTTATTTACATGTTAAATTATTTACTTATTGTCTTTTTACTTATTGGTTTATGTACGTACATACATTTTGTTATACCTAAAGTAAATAAATACATTTGTTTGTAACTATTTATTCCTCTTCACTCTATCGTAAGGTCACACAATCTAGTCATTTATTTGTAAGAGTTTAAATTTAAGTAATATCCATCTTTATTATATTTATTATTTAGTATTTTGTTTTCTTTTTATTATTTATTACTAAGTTATTATTTATTTATTATTTATTGATTATCTATTTATTATTTATTTATTATAATATTTTTTTTCTATTATTTATTTATTTTTTATTCATTACTTTCGTATTACTTTATTATTTATTATTACTTATTTACTTACTTGTTTATTTATTTATTTATCTATTTATATTTATTTATTTATTGTATGTGGCCATACACAATAGTTTTTTTTTTGTCCCTTTCGTCAATTATATTGAAGGTTTTTGTTCGTATTTTCCTTCAAGCTGATGTATATTTCTCAGAAAAATTTCATTCACAAAAATATAAATACATAATGTTTGAGAAGAAAGACACAATGTATCAAATCTCTGTAAAATGTGCGGTAACATATAAATGTAAATCAAACGAAATAAATTTTTCTATCTAACGTCAAGGTGACACAAATAAAGTTTCTTCCAATGGCCGAATGGAATATAAAGAGTAGCAAGGTTTATTTGATTTAACTAGCGGTAAAGAAAATGCGACATATTCTTTGCATACGGCTATGTTGCGCATAATATTTGGTTGGGAAAAAGTTGGTGATAATTGATAAATAAGAGACTTGAATTGTTGAATTTTTTTACGTATAATCGAGAACGAAGTGTATGAAAAATAACATTTAAGCATTTCGAACCCGTCGTAAAATGATACCTCAGAGGCAAGACTGGCACGTTAAAGTGCCACTGTGCTCCATTTTTTATTTGAATCGGGATATTGGTTTTTTGTTTACTAAGAAAACATGCCTAACTCAAAAACGGCAACAATGCATTTAGGCCACTTCAATACTTCAATACAAAATGTTGGAAGTGGCGACAAAGGAAAGTTACTTTAAGAAGATTATATTTATGTTACCTAAGAGTTTGCTGCAAGACTTGCTAACATGAAACGGTTCTTCCAAGAGGTGTCACTTCGAAAATGCATCGGCAATTTGCTTATCGATGACATTTGCGCATCAGTTAACTCAACTTTACAAAAATTAACGTAATGCCTTTCCAGTGATACAAATTGCAACCTATGTGTTGCCGTTAACTCCGCCCGGGATAAAACCCCGTCAAGGGAGTCTTAAGTTGGAAAAGCAAATGCCGCAGATAGCATTTCGGTGGTTAAACGGGTAGACCACGGGCGACATATTATCCCGATTACTCTTGGGAATCAAATTATATCCAATAACAAAAAACTTAATATAGAATTATGCTTCTAAAATTGCATCATCAACTAGAGATGGAGGAGAACTATATGCAGCTGGGCGTGGAATGAATTGCGACTTTCACTCGAGCGGGACGCCAACATACTGGCCAACAGATATGAGTAAAATCTCGGATCTAATAGATTTTTTTGTTGAAAAGGGCATATCCGACAACTATATTAAAATAGAAAATAAAGATGATCTTTCATCAGATCATTCGCCTGTTCTTATGACAATCAGCGACCAAATAATTAGGTAGAAAACACACCTCGACGTGTAAATCATAAGACAAATTGGATGCTCTTTAGACAACTGTTAGATGATAACATTAATCTACAAGTGCCAATAAAGAACCCCTTTCAACTAGAAGAAGAAGTTGAGCTGTTTAATAGAAACATAAAGCGAGGGGCATGGCAATGCACACCTAACTGCCAAAGAAGAAACAGGGTGGATACGAGTATTAATTATCTTAACGAAGTAAAAAAAATCCTACAAAGAAAACGAAAAGCACGAAAAATCTGACAAAGAGTACGAACATCTGAGAATAAAATAGTCTAGAACGAAAGATGCTGAACCAAAAATTAAAAACGAGTCCCCAGTCAAAATATCTCCATAGCCTCGCTGCCCATAAAAACGCAGATTACTCGTTTTGGAAGGCGGTGAAAGGCCTGAAAAAACCAATGAAACAAGCCCCACCTATAAAACAAGTTAACGGGTCTTGGGCGAAAAATGCCAAGGAAAAGGCAAACCTATTTGCTGATCATCTTGAGGAAACATTCCAACCATTTCCTAGACAAACTACAGAAGAAGATTTGACTGTGGTTGAAAAAAACGATCACAAAACCATAGAAAAAATAACACTGCAAGAGTTACATAACGAAATCAAGCTCAACTTAAATTCAAAAAAATCACCAGGTTATGACTTTATAACAGGGCAAATATTAAAAGAATTATCTGAAAAAACTAAGCGAAAACTATAACATATAATTAATGCAGCTTTCAGACTTAAGTATGTCCCTAGTCAATGGAAGGTAGCAGAAGTGATAATGATTCTGAAACCGGAAAAATCACCAAATGAAAAGAAATCCTACAGACCGATTTCTTTACTACCAATAATTTCAAAGCGAAAAATTATTCCTAAAGAGACTCAAACCAATAATAGAGGACCGGCATTTAGTCCCAGTCCATCAATTTGGGTTAAGAGAGAAACACTCGACTATTCAACAGGTGCATAGAATTGCGAGTATTATAGAAAAGGCACTGGAAACCAAAAAAGTTTGTTCGGTCATTTTTTTAGATGTAGGCCAAGCATTTGATAAAGTTTGGCATCAAGGATTAGAATGTAAATTAAAAGCGGATCTTCCTGATGAGTTGTATTGCATTCTTAAATCATCTCTGTGGCCACAAGGAAAAACAGCATAATAGATAACTTTTAATTTATATTTCAAATCAAAACAAAAATATTTTTGATTATTTACAGGTGATTTTGCGGAAAACAAGACTTATGCAGTTTTTCCTTTTTCCAATTTTTTTATAATTCTGAATTAAGTCGCCTTACGTCTTTTTTCCCTGCTGGGTTCTATACAGTTATTTTTTTAAGTAAAGTTATGTTGTTTTTCCTAACAAGACTTCGAACAGTAAGCTGAATAAGTCGATTTAAGTCCTTTTTCCAAAATATATTCATGGTATGGTAGGTATTATGTTAAATACGCACAACACAAAAACTGTAACCTATGTTCAATAGAAGTTTTTAAATGAAATTCAATTTAATCAATATTAATAAAAATCACACATTACATCAAAACTTCCTCTCGTCAAAAGTAAAGAGAAACAAAAAAAATTTAAAAACAGATAATTTATTTTTATTTTTAAAATTTACAGGCACACTTTTATAGTAGAAGGTAAAAATTACTAGGGTTTTTATTCATCGTAGTCGCCTTCATCGCTGTCATATACATCTGGGTGAACGTCAGAGTTTGTTATTGTGTGAACGACTAAACTTCTATAAAAACCGTGAAACTGGGGATCAATAAAATCCAGAAGAAAAATGAGATCCTGGGCTTTTTCCTTCGAAATGGGGGGAACATGTTGAATTTCTTTAATGTCGGATTTCTTAATACAACTTCGATCTTCGATTTCCAAACAATAAAGACTATACATCTTAGATATTATCAAACCCGGTTGCAAGTATTTTTTTTATGTATCCCGTCTTGTATAATGGCTTTCATAAGCCGGGAACGTGTTAATATAATTTATTTTTATAATTTAGGCAAATATAATTTATTTATTTATTATCATCTATCAAGTACATTAACTTTCTTAGATTAAAATTTAGAGTTTAATATATATAAAATAATATGTACAAACTACTTTTCTAAAACTAACTAATCTTGAAAACAAGTTTAAAAATGCCATGAGATAAAAAAAAAAAAATAGGCTTTTAAAATTTAAGAATAATATACATTTTACATGCTATTCAAAATCAAATTCTTACAAACGTTTCTACTCATATTAAAATCGATTACGTGGTCATACTTATTGTAATGAATAGAAGCCATGGTAATTGGGTCATTTAGGCCGTAATTTGTCCTATGTACGGGAATGAAAAAGAAATCGCCTCCTCTAGGCCTTAAATGTCTGACAGGAACATACAAATTAAACATAGAAAGCAATTGCGAACATTGAATATGCCCACATAAAACATCATGTGCAAAAAGAGCAGAAAAATAATCACGTCTTACGAAAAGTGGCTTGATATCTATTAAAGCACATCTAGCCTCATATGGCGGCATATAAGACCAATTAAATTTTCTTATAGCAAACTTTGAAAAACGCCTTTGGATTTTTTCGATACGCAAACGGGCATTGGCATAGTATGGGTTCCATACAACACAACAATACTCAAGAGACGAACGTATTAACGAAATATATAGCGCCTTAAGAGTATATGGATCTTGGAAATCATTTGAATTTCGGAACAAAAAACCTAACATTGAGTTAGCTTTAGATATCATATAGTCATAGTGCCAGGTGAACTTTAATTGTTCATCGAAGATTACACCCAGATCTTTCTGACAAGATACTCGTTTTAGAGTCATATTACCAATATTGTAATCGTATACAACAGGATTTAGAATTTTGGATACGGTTAACACCGAACACTTACTGATGTTAAAATACAATCCATTTCGATCACACCAATCAGTTATATTATTTAAGTCCGTTTGTAAGTCAAACGCATCGTTATAAGACTGAACTTCTTTGAATATTTTGAGGTCATCAGCATATAAAAGGCATTGCGAATGCGCGATATGTGTGGGTAAATCATTTATAAATAATAGAAATAAAAGTGGACCAAGATGGCTACCTTGCGGGACACCCGAAGAATTAATTATTTCTGACGAGATCTCGGATCCAATTTTTACAAATTGCTTCCTTCCAGTTAAATAACTACTCAACCACAACAATATTTGTGAGTGAAACCCTAGAATTTCCAGCTTTTTAATTAGAATATTATGTTGAACACTGTCAAAGGCCTTAGAAAAGTCAGTAAAAATTGAATCGGTTTGATGCCTACTTTCTAAGGCACGCAGGCAGGCATTTGCAAATATAACCAGGTTTGTGGTTGTGGATTTACCTCTCACAAAACCATGTTGAAAGTCAGAAATATTAATACAAACAGCACTATACAACTTATCTTTGACTATAGCTTCAAAGACTTTTGGAATAATTTGAAGCTTAGCTATTGGTCTATAATTTATTACAGCTTTTTTAGAACCTGATTTATGTATAGGTGTTATAAAGGACCACTTCCAAGTTTCGAGAAACTCCCCATGGCCTAACGATTTATTGAAAATGATATGAAGTGGCTTAAGAAGGCCGAGTTTACACATTTTTAGAAAAACTGGTGGTATATTATCAGGTGCAAGAGACGTACTCGATTCAAGGGAAGATAGTTCTTTCAATATATCATTCTCTGTTATATGTAAATGACCAATATCAGTGAAAGCTTTACAAAAAGGTACATTTGAACAACTCATGTCAAGATTTACGAAATTAGACTGAAAGAAAGTAGCAAACATATTACATATAACATTCAAATTACCACTAACGACGCCATTTAACTCCATTTCAGAAGGTAGACCTAGCGATTTTCTTTTTGTGTTAATGAATGTCCAGAACGCTTTGGAATCGTGCTTGATTTTGGACTCAAGAGACCACAGATATTGCTTATAAAGAAATTTTTTCAGGAATTCATATTCCTTTCGGAGTTGGAAAAACCTACTTTGAAGTGAAATATTAGTTCTGCTCTTTTTGTACATACTTCTCATAGCGCGTTTTAAGTTTAACAATTTTTTATTAAACCAAATTGGTTGAGTTTGCTTTTTTATAACCTTAATTGGAACAAACCTAGAAAAAGCGAATTCTATCACCTCACAGAAAACATTATACGTATGTTCAAGACTGGGTGTAGAGAGAATAGTTTCCCAGTTCACTGTACAAATAAAGTTATTTAATGACACGTAATCGGCTTTAGCAAAGTTATACACAGCAGTATTACGATTTGACATAGATAATTGATTTAAAACACTAAAATTAAAAGATATATTTAAAGCTCTGTGATGTATACTATTTATCAAAAGTGAAAAATCAGCTTCTGAAACACAACATTCAATATCTTGATGGACAAAAACTAAATCTAACATTCTTCCAATAGAATTAAGTATGCAATTTGTTTGCTGTAGATTCATAGCCGACATATTATCAGTTACAATAAATTCAACATCCTTACTGACATTACAAGGAAAAATACATTTATCGTCTTCAGAATAACTCCATTTGATATTTGGTAAATTAAAGTCACCTAGGACTACAATAAAAGAATTTGTTTCTAGAGTGTTAGCAATAAATTGTACGTTATTAATATGATTTTCATAAATTTGAGCATCTGAATTCGGTGGAATGTATGAGACAAAAAAATATACATTAATTTTATTACATTTGATGTTAGATTTGAAAAATTCAACACAAATACACAATTGTTCTATTGAACCCGAAGAAAATTTAAGTGGAATTTGTTTACTTTTCAAACTTGAACGAATGGCTAGTAAAACTCCTCCTCCTCTATTAAATCCAGTTTCAATTGCACAACGATCTTTTCTGTAGACTTCAAAATCGGAGTTGAATAATTCAGATGAGTTTATATTTTCACTCAGCCAAGTTTCAGTCAAAGCAACAATCGTATATGGGCAACCAGTAGCAGCAACAAAAAAATCACTTACTTTTGTTCTCATTCTCCCCGCATTATGATAAAAGAGGGTACAAGATGAGTTAGTATCAACATTATTAGCAGTAATAACAGCACCATAATCAGCAGCAACAGGAACGACAACAACAGGAACATCAGCAATTTTGAACTCGGTATCATTTACAGCATTTCCGAATGAGTTTATATCGGAAGAAGCAAGAGCAGGAGATATAGACAATTTTGAGCTTACGTTTTCTCGTGTTGAAGTCGTGTGTTCTCGTTTTTTGGAATGTATTTAAAAGCACGTAACTTTGTTCCAAGAGGCCAGATATTATGAGCTTTAATCTCATCTTGTTTAACTGTGGACAGCGCATT
This sequence comes from Portevinia maculata, assembly GCA_949715645.1. Lineage (NCBI taxonomy): Eukaryota > Metazoa > Arthropoda > Insecta > Diptera > Syrphidae > Portevinia > Portevinia maculata. The sequence continues at coordinate 360,485,857 of OX454525.1, read as the reverse complement.
TGGAGGTTTCGAAGATCCTCTTCTATCCATTAAACTTGTGCAAGGTGCATTTATTTTTTTGGTTATCACGGTTCTTATAAAACCATTTGTTTCGCCGAAACAACAAAGAAAGCACTTTTTACATACTAGAATCCTTTCACCCGAAAGTTCAATGTAGTAGTCACAAGAAACTTTACGGTTTTTTTGCTTAATTCCGGAATTTTTGGTTTTTGATGTGGACTTTTTTTTCAAACAGATCAGTGAATTGATATAAAGAACTTTTACATTGTAGCTTTCCAAAGCCCAGTAATTATTGAATAACATTTGATGATTTTGAAGTGATATTTTTTTACAGCAATTGTTTCGGCATCGGGATAATGGTATTAAGTTTCTTGCCTGGACGTTTTTTTTCCCTTTTTGTAATGTAAGGTAAACCCTTATTTCTTTGAATTTGTCGATACTTTTTAGCGTCTTTCATTTTTATATTTGAAGGTCCAGCTTCGCTTACTTGAGTATGTTGAGTAATATTACTTTCCAAAGTATTCACATACCCTGGTGAATCATGATTGATCACCTCTAAAGCCTGAGAAACGTTCTCAACTGAACTTTTAAACACCTTACCCCAATGTTTTAAGCTTTCGTTATCACTTGAGCTGATTTGATAATCCGGATCTTTGGTTGAATCATCAGAGTTTTCCCAAATCAGAAGATCTGAACTATTCAAAAAATTTAAATGACGATCTCCTTTGACAATACCAGTTAAAGAAATCGAAATTTAAAAATAATAATCTTAGCGTTCCGATCATTTAAACTTACTTACTTTCAGGATGAAAGTTCTTCGCACTGTTCAACGTTTTTCAATTGACTCGTTTCAGGATTAACGGATGTGCCTGAAACCAAAATATGGGGTTTTAAAAAAAAATACTGGTTACCTATTGGTATTCCCATAGGGGAAACTATGTAGGTATCTAACAATACAGACACGATACAAAATAAACAAAGGCACTTAAGTAGGTATTTAATGTGCGAGATTTACCTTCAATATTTTCAAAATCAATATCTGATTCTCGAGGATTCTATGGTTCAATTTCAACGGCAGCTCTGATAGCCATAGCTAAAATTCTGCTGGCGCGCGATGTCATTATGTATTTTGTTATTAAACTTCAGCTAATAGATAAATTCACAATTTAAACTCACTGTGCCAAAAACTAACAATAAAAAAACGGTGCAGGGAAATAACTTCACGGGCAATAACTTCACATGGGCAATAACTTCACCTCGAGTGGGCAATAATTTCACTTTTTTTTGTGAACTTATTGCCCACCATAGGTGAGCAATAACTCCACTTTTTTGTGGGAAATAATTTATCTTGACATTTTATGATAATTCATGAATCGTACCCCGCACCTACTCCAAATCAAACAGTGACCCCATGCAGGGGTGTAGCAGGGGGTAGCATGCACCCCCAAAGGCATTGCACTGTTTATGAAATCTGCTTGGGATATCGCAACTAATCAAATAAACAGTGCAATGCATATGGGGGGCATGCTGCCCCCCTGCAACCCTTGTGAACTTATTGCCCCTCACTTATGGTGGGCAATAAGTTCACAAAAAAAAGTGAAATTATTTCCCACTCGAGGTGAAGTTATTGCCCATGTGAAGTTATTGCCCGTCAAGTTATTTCCCTGCACCAAAAAACTGCAACACAACAACCTTCCAACGCGGATTGTTTATACGAAAAGACGACATAAGTCACACACTGGACTCCCAATTTTTCTGGGAATAACGGCACAAGTATATTTATTTTCAAGGATTTTCGTAACGGCTTTTGAAATAACAGCATAAGTTTACTTGTGCTTAGTTCTCTCACAAAAAAGGAATAAGGAAAAACAACACTAGTTATTTCTGTATCACACGCAATTTGGTTTTGGAAAAACGACACAACTCGACTTATGTTCTGCAAAAAAAAATGTAATTCTGGAAAAAGAGCGTTGGTCTACTTATGTGTGTTTTTAGTTGATATGCCGTTACAACATAACAGCATAAGTAAATATTAAAAAACGGAATTTTATACTTATGCTGTTTTTCCTTGTGCATAATTAACAGGAAGTGATTTATGTTGTTTTTCTTTCTTCTATAATTCAAAACCGTAACAGATAAAAATAAAAAACATAGGGACGGGCTACAGTCCGCTTGGGCGAACTGTTGGATACCCTATTCTTATTCCTATCCCTCATAAGTGGGCGTAACAAAAGTCTAAGTATGGTTAAATTGTTAAGAACGCTCTACATATTTTGTTATATAACATTTAAAGGATTTTATCAAAAAAAACGCTCCCTAGCTCAAACTTGGGTGCTTCAATAAAATTGTTTTATTTAATTGTGGGCGTGTCAGTAGGCGGATTTAAAAAAAAACTAACACATGAGCATAAAGGGCCCCTAGAGAGTATATATTATAAATTTCAGCTCCCTAGCTCAAACTTTGGATTTTCAAAAAAATTGATTTATTTATTTGTGGGCGTGTCAGTGGGCGGATTTTGAAAATATTTATACATGAGCTTAAAGGGCCCCTAGAGAGTATATATTATAAATTTCAGCTACCTAGCTCAAACTTTGGATTTTCAAAAAAATTGTTTTATTTATTTGTGGGCGTGTCAGTGGGCGGATTTTGAAAATATATATACATGAGCTTAAAGGGCCCCTAGAGAGTATATATTATAAATTTCAGCTCCCTAGCTCAAACTTTGGATTTTCAAAAAAATTGTTTTATTTATTTGTGGGCGTGTCAGTGGGCGGATTTTGAAAATATTTATACATGAGCTTAAAGGGCCCCTAGAGAGTATATATTAAAAATTTCAGCTCCCTAGCTCAAATTTTGGTTTTTCAATAAAATTGTTTTATTTTTTTGTGGGCGTGGCAGTGGGCGGATTTTGAAAATTTTATATCCCGAGCAGTTTTAGGAGTCATAGATCATATATAAAAAATTTCAGCTTCCTAGCTCAAAATTCGATTTTTTCCAAAATTTTGTTTTTTTGAGTTTGTGGGCGTGTCTGTGGGCGGATTTCAAAAATTCGTAAACTTGATTATTTCGGGACCCTAGAGAGTATATGGTTAAAATTTCAGCTCTCTAGGTCCAGTTTAAAGGCCTAATTTTTGCCGACGGACGGACGGACGGACGGACGGACGGACGGACGGACATGGCTAGATCGACATTACTATCGATGCTGATCATAAATATAGTAACTTTTAGGGGTCTACGGGCAATATTAAGGTATGTTACAAACTATGCGTCAAAATTAATATACCCCTAGAATAGGGTATACAAAGTGAGAAAGAGAATCGTATATTTCGCATACGATGGTGTAAAATACTCAATTTCGACATAAGTAGACTTATGTTGTTTTTCCTTTTTGCCACAGAATATATTGATATTTCAGACAGGTATTTCCGTGTAAGATATGAAAGTGAATACTCGGACCTGAAGACGATAACGGCAGGTGTACCACAGGGCAGTGTCCTGGGGCCAATCTTGTACCTTTTGTATATATACAAAAGATTTGCCTGAACAAGAAGAAGCTAGCCTTGCCACTTTTGCTGATGACACAGCAATAATGGCAATTGAGGACAATGCAGAAGACGCAGCACATAAACTACAAAGATCCATAAGGCCTATAACGATAAAATGGAGAATAAAACTCCATGAGAATAAATCCGTTTATATTAACTTCACCAATAGGAAAATAAATACGGTAAGAGTTAATATAGATGGAATAGAAGTACCGTATGCAAATACCGCCAAATACTTAGGTATGACGCTAGATGCTAAACTTACATAAGTGGAAAGAGCATGTCAAAAAGAAAAAAGATGAGCTACGCATTAAACTAAGAAATATGCATTGGCTAATGGGAGAGAGCTCCCAACTTTCAATTGAGAATAAACTCCTGATTTATAAGCAGGTCCTAAGACCCGTATGGACATATGGAATTCAGCTTTGGGGTTGTACGAAAAAATCGAATCCGAATCGAATCCGAAACAAATGATTCAAACTCTTCAAAACAAATTACTAAGAGGTAGTGTTAATGCTCCATGGTACATTCGAAATGACAATCTACACAGAGACCTAGGGGTAGAGTATGTCAAAGATATACTAAGAAAATATGCGCTTAAGCATTATGACGTCACAATATATTAAGAAGGCTTAAGAGATTGAAGCCAAACGATTTGGTTATGTAATAGCTATAGATAGAAAAGGAATAACGACCCCTTTTCCTTTCCTTTTAACCGCCCATCCTCGTCAATCCTAGTAACTTATTATTAACTAAATCGGGATAGTTTAACGCCAATAGACGCGAAATAAGAAAATAAAGTACATTTAAATATCTTCGGGACTAGCCATTGGGCTATATGCCACCAACCGTTCTCAAATACATTAAAGTAGAATTTGCTAAATGAGTTTTAACTCAGTCGTAAATAAAAAGGGAGGTGGATTTATTGGGTGGCGGGTCCAACACTACTAGCTTCACTAGCGTCTTTCAATATTTCCACCCACCCTAGGAAAAAAAAAAATTCAACTAGAGATGTATTAGTCGGTGGCGACATGACAGCTGCCAATGGGGCGGAATCATCGATCATCGACTCTAAAATTGGGGAACTTAAAGAGAACTTGTCTCATCTTGAGTTGCCTCAACGTTACTCTACCTTCGAATCTAGGACTATATGCAACAGCATATATACAGGTATACCTGAGACGTCCGACAATGTGGCACGGATAGAGTCTGAGTAGGGCAATTGAGATTTACACTTTCAGCGTTCGCTAACTTCGTGACGAGAAGGTCAAACCAGCCTTCCGCGGTACTACGTGTAAGAAGCGCCCGACCTTATCCTCTTTGCAAAACAATTCCAACACTACGGAGGTCATCTAAGTAGGTAAACTTTGAACATTACATTTGAATTATACAGGTAGGACACAAGGACACGAGGGGGGGGGGGGGGCACACTGTTTATACGCCGTAATGCTGGGTACTGATGTATTTATGTAAGCAAGCAAAAAAACAAAAAGTAGTTTTAGTAATTTTCAATTTTCTCAAAAACTATAAGACATAAAAGCATTCGGTTTTTGATGTTCGATTCAGAATTGATAGTAACATTGATCGAAAAAAGCCAATTTAGCACTTCAATTTACAATTTTGAAAAAAAATGTTTATACTTTTTTTTTAATTTTTTTTTATCAATATTTTGAGTTTGCATGCGAATTTTTCAAAAACTATTGACATAAATAATTTAATTCCAATTTAGGATTATAGAACAGATTTCTGGATTTCAAAACCCGTATAGTACTTTATTGTAAGTGTTACCGTTGTTTTTTAATATATTTTTTTTAATTTAAGTCATTTTTTTCTAAAATTGCCACTACCTCCTAAATGGGGCGTGATAGACCCCCCCCCCCCCCCCCCCCAATAGTAAAAAATTCGCATTTTTGACCCTTCTACAAGAAACCGTTATCAATTCTTGGCGCCCTAGTTATCGTACTCGTGCCGATATTTCAATCCCACGGCTGGAGTTTTCGTCAAAATATTGGATATTTCATCTGAAGGCGATGAGACATCAATAATTATCAGTGAATTGAAGAAGATCGATGCAGATAACCCATTGGAAGGGAAAATCATTGTGTTCTGTGGTGACAATGCTAAAGTAAATTATGGTGGAGAAGCGCGTTGGGGAAAACATTTTTCTTAGACCCGGTGTCAAAGTTTTGGTTGCACTTTCTCCAGTAGCAGGTACGAAAATATTTTAATTCTTAATTGTTGCTTTGAAACTAATTTGAATTCTTGTTTCGCTTTGTTTAGGCTGAGTTGTTGGCGGAGAGCGTATTAAAAATCGAAAGCGATGAAGTTGCAGCCATCCAAGTCGTTCGATATTTGGACGAGCTTTCAACCACATTAGAAATACGACGGCCCGATAATTTCTTATCGCATCAGACTGCGACAGAAAAACAAAAACTAATTCATGATGGTTACTCTGAAGAAGCAATAGAAACTACGATTCAGGCATTCTTTGGTTATTTCAAATTTGTTAATTTCTTATATTCCATTAATTCTTATTTCAATTGATTTGATTTTTCAGTCGATGCGTGAGAGTACATCGATTTGTGGGCAGGTCCGGAGTTAAAGATTTATTCTTGGGAAATGTTACGCAAGGCGACAGTATGGAAAGACGTAGAGTTTGTGATGAATAAACTAAACAGCCCAAAACTAACGCCAAAATGCCAAAATAAAACAATGAAAAGAAGAAAACATTTCGATTACCAAGCGATGGGCTGAAATTTGCAATCATTTGAAAACGGAGTACCTATTGCGACTACAAGGAAATGACAGCAATAGTGGAATATATTCTTTGTTTACCCAGATCGACCGCCTCTGTTGAATGCGTATTCGCTTCTATGAATAATACGTGGACAGACGAAAAATCTAAATAAAAACAATAAATGTTGAAAGCCATTCTGATCACTACGATCGACTTGCACATGTCGTGCATTGATTTATTGGATAAAAACGAAGCCGGATGTGCTCCGCAACATCAAATCGAAAGAAAATTATTGTGTTAAAGCTGAAGACGGTGATACTAAACGAATGGAAAACGAACCAGATAACGATACTATTGACGAAACTGCGATTGAATTTAAAATATGAAATATTCATTCATTCATATCTATTCTATAAAAAAACACAGCTTTCAAACCTGTGACGTGAATAAATTTCTTAGATTTTTCCTGTATTTCCTTTAAAAACAAATGGCATGCTGCTAAACTACGCAGTGACGCGTTTTCGAGTTTACCCGCATGGATAGTCACCAAACTGCTCCATTGCACCGCATGCAACAGCCACAAAACTTCTCAATTTATCTATAAAAACAAAAAAAAAATAGCAAGTCTTGGGCTCGTCCGGGATTTGAACCCGGGACCTCCCGCACCCTAAGCGGAAATCATACCCCTAGACCAACGAGCCAGTTACAAATTATTTCGCCAATGTTCGAGATGTAGATTTTCTGTGTATGAAGCAAAATCAGTTAATATAACGAAAGCGAAACCGTTTAATAATGTTTTCCTATTTTAATATCATTAAAGTGAACACAACTGGACCAAACGAAACTGTCCGTTCTTGCACATTACGTTTTCCTTATCGCTTATGCTGTTATCACAGATAATAATATACGAATAACAGATGTCTCACGCTTATGGTACAGGATGACCAATGAAACTAAAAAGCACAGAAAAACGAGCTTTTAACAGTGGAAACATAGTAAAAAAAAACTCACAACGTTATACCTCATACGTCATACCTCATGTTACAAATTTTCCTTCTCAGTAACCAGCAAGAAGAAGAAAAAAATCCAAATAATTTGTTTTGTGTTTTCGTTTTGTTTTATACCTTGGTTCAGCAGAGTAAAGTGGTTGCGGAAAGGGTCCATCAGGGATCGGAATCTTTCGATACAGAAAAGCAATTTGCCGAATTTTGGTGGCTTTTTGAGGGGGGAATGGTCAATATGCCATCCCAAGACAGTGCGTTACTCTAGGTAACATCCTCTTACAGCCATAATAATAAAAAAACACTATCCACTCCTTAACACACGAGTTAGCTGGCACATGGATAGCGAACTGGTCCATATGATAACTTTTCTGATATATACAAATATATTTTCGATGTGTTAGCTGTTTGCTCTTTATCACCTACAATACGGCAGCACTTTACCAAATTATACTCAAAAATCGAGTGTATCTGTCATCTTTCATCAGTTGACACTCATTTCGGTGTATTCCATTCCAATACTACTATGTAGTCAACGCATTATGCAAGAGAAATATATGGGAGACAGTGTTCTCTCTCATCCTTTCAATGTTTCCACATATGCATGCGCATCCTCTCAATTTGTGAATACATGAACTACAATCTGAGAATGTGTGAAGTTCGGTGAGTTAAGTTATCCACTCGTTATCACATGTCATTGTTCATTGAAAGCTAACACACGTTTATTAAACAGAAGTTATGAGTTTACACATGTGCTAGTGCTAACTCGCCGCTTTCCGTTGTTTATTAATAGGGGGGTTAGTTTATAAGTTAGACTAAGGTTAATAGAGCGTTTCTGGGAGAGGCCGGGCTCGAAACATTGTGGTGGAGCTGCCGTGAAGTGACTGACGCGGTAAGGCCTCAGTCGAATTGTTGTGTAATGCAACGGGTGCCGAGAACACTTTTAAGAATAAAAACTGAATATTTTTGTGTTACAAGTTATACAAGATAAGAAAAATATAAGCAAATGTGTATAAGTCAGTTGTAAATGTTGATTCGTAAATGTTATAAGTGTTGCCTACCCTTAAATGTTATTCATGTTAAATCACCATAATATTGTAAATATTTATATACATAACTCATCGACCAGGAAATTGCAATGGCAATCGTAAATAAAGGTTTGTAAAATAGAAAAATGTCGACCACAATACGAAATAGAGCAATCGACGATCGTTGATAGACAAAAGTCGTTCATCGATCAAGAAATCCACAACCGCAATCGGGCCTATAACTAATTATTATTTTATAACGGATAATTTCCTTTTACGGTGTTATGTGACAAATGTTAACATTCTGTGCCATAAAAAAAAGATCTAAATTAAATTGCTCACCTTAAAAATTATTCAAAAATTTGTTGATTCTGCAACATATGCAAATCGATTTAAGACGATACCTCATTAGCTATAACGCAAATGACATCGGCTTGACGGCAATTATCGAGCTACGTGGAGCAAATAGTGAATAAACGTTGCGATATCGTCCATACGATAAACGATTGTTCATATTTCGGAATGCAGAGTATCGTCAAAACAATCTCGTCAGGTGATAATCGATTTACGGAATTATTACCCGGGAAAATGTCATCTACAACATACTTAAAATCTTGCAACATTGGGAAGAACGCCACTTTTCAGGATGTTTGGCAAATAGGGAAATGAATTTGTTTTGAAGTATAAAAATATATAAAGAGAAATCGAATTGCAATGCGTATCTAATAAGTGCATTATTTAAACAAACGAGATAAACCAACGTATGAATTGATTTTCAGTTCAAGCAATTTTATCATATCGAATCGCCACGACGCGACGTCCCCTCTTGATAATTGCTAATTCAAATTTACAAATCTGCTACATTTTGTACTTCAAGTTAAGTCTAGTCTTTCATAGATTGCGCTGCACTGATTGTCAGATTTCAGTGGCTGTCGTTCTTGACGTCTCTATTGTCAGTAGAACTTGAGACATCTCCTGCTTCCTGCATAAATAAATTTCAACAAAACTCTGCGGAAATGTTATCATCACGAGGTTTACTACTTGGTAGAGCCCTTCGTGGATTTGTTGCCCGGCAACCCATCAAGTCAACCAGCGTCCAAAGCATTCGCAACAGTCATGCGTAAGTAAATTCTAGTCAAAGCCACTATACTCTACATGAAAACATCGCATTGAGGTTAATAGAAAAATTATATAATACAAAAGTCCATCGAATCCTCCGTCTAACGATTGTTCGTGTTCTTTATTTTTAGAGTTAATTACCGCGTAGGCCCACCTCCAGCTTCGAGAGCAACCCGAATTGGTGCTGAAGCAGTAGCTGCTCTAATGTGGGCATGGATTTTGTATCACATCTTTACCGAACACGAACACATTACCGTAAGTTTCGAATAGCAATAACAATTCTTGAGATTTATTTAATTTCTCACTCAGGGTGAATTCGAATATCCAGATCCATCGGCGTGGACAAATGAGGAGCTCGGTATCCCCCCAGATGATGCTTAGTAAATGAAAAAATTTAAAGAAGAAATTGTTGGTTCAGTTTTTGTTTAAAGAATGAAGCGATACAAATTAATTATCCCAGCGGTTTGTTAATTGCAGTTGAAATAGTTTATTACGAATAGCCAGTCGGGTTGGACATAGTTTTAGGAAGTCGACATCATCATAGCCTGAGACTGCAGCTGCAGCTTTTTATCCTCTACGATCCCGCAACTCTGCTTCTATATGGTCGAGCCAATGTAGTGGACGTGAAGATTTTTGCACCTTGCACGCGTCTTAATACAGCTTATAGAGTTCGTGGTTTTGTCTTCTCCCCGCACACAGGATCAAATGCCCGTTCCCGCTTATAGTCACCATGAAGGGGAACTATCAGGATTAATGTTTTGAGAAGTTGCACTTTGTCAGGCTTTTGAGCCTATTTGTTTTGCCAAACCGATATAGCAGCGGTTTTCTATGGTAGTTCTTCATTCGTGGAGTTGATGTTTACTCCGAAATAGGTGAACTTTACTAACTCGAAGTTACTCCTATCAACATTGACGTTTTGTGTGAGTCGGTAGGTAGATGGATGCTTGTTTGTTGAAAGCAAATGTACTTTATTTTCTTCTCGTTGATCTCAAGACAAACCAATTTCGCCTGACGACGAATGTTATTGTATGCATTGAGAAGATGGTGCGTGTCGTATTGAAATTTATTGGTTTTTTCCAATGTAAAAATGCGGTTCGATATTCCGGACCGGAAATATATGCGGCATTAAGCGGGGATATGGCTTAATAGGTATAAAAAACATATGATGGCCTTTCTTGTGGCATATGGAGCTGATAGTCCAGTCATTTGGCATTCTTTCGTCTATCCATTCTTGATTAACGATTTGGTGCATGCGCCCTACCAGAACATAACCGTTGTATTTCAAGAGGCTGGCTGGTGAAAATACCCCCGGGGCCGTGTTGTACTTAAGCTATGCTAACCTACTCTATACTAAATTCTATACTGGATGGTGGAACAGGTTATTCATTGACTGAACGTAGGTTCTCTTCTTGCCCTTTAACTCTGCACACGGTGCGCATTTAACAAATGCTGGAAATGCTGCTTAAACAAATCTTCTATTGCCTGCGCTTCGGTGACTAGATTCCCATTGCTATTTCGAAGACCCTGTACTTCGGTCTTAAAAGCCACCCAACAGTTGCTTGACTTTATTATAAATACTCGGGATGTTATTTCGATCGCGACTCTTCGATTTGCTTGTGCTTATACAAATAAAAATTATTCAGAAAATTTATATGGACAACTCATCCGAGGAAGAAGTTGTCTGCAGAAATCAAAAAACAATTTTTCTCAGAACGCTCCGAAAGTAAGTAAATTGAACGTAATGGCTTAAAAATACTAATTTTTTGTCTTTCCACAACTGCTCCTGACTCTGAATTGGCAAGGATGAAAATGTGAAATGTGCATCTGCGTCGTCTCTTCCGGGATGCATGAATTGGGCGAATCATTTCGATGCCAGTTTGTGAAAGTATATTTGAATCAAGTTGTGAAAGAACTTGCTTAAGTTTAGGCGGCCAAGAAAAAGCGCAAGCGACTGATAGCTCCTCTTTACAAAACCATTCTACTCAGTCGTTTACAACCAGATAAGTGGTTTCGAACAACTGCTTCGAAGTTGTGTTGCATTGCAGTACGAGTGTCGGCCAGAACGCTGATCGAAGTTTGACAGAATCAAGGTCGCTCAGATGAACAACATCACCTAGAACATCATTGCCACATTGTTACTAGGCTACAAAACGGAAGGCAACTGCCAATACGGTGCAACATCTCACCAGCGAACAAAATGCAGAAAACTGCATTAGAATAAAACTCTCAGTTGAAAGTTCCATTTTTTATTTGCATTTTGATCCCCGTATTCCTATCCTGATCTCGGATCTGGGATTCCGAAATGGACGGTCGATCTGAAAGTGGAGCTTCGGAGAAGGCGTATGTGCGCGAGTGTCAAGACAACTGTCCGCAAATAGAGTTAGCAATCGCAGTGACAAATACTCCTCCGAGGGCTAATTCGGTGCACAATTTCATTGCAAATTCCTCTGGGTTGTTGTTCTTGTCAGACATGTTGCCCACGTGAAGTTCGCCTGGACGATGACACGTTTGTCGCAGCTTTCTTCTAGGATCGGCGTTTCGTTGGGGAAGATTTGACCACAAGCTACAAAAATCAAATGATTGTTCTTCGATCGAAGAAACATTTGAAATGGTAATAATAATAACGAGGACAAATTTCGTATTAATTGGATGTGTTGTGGTTAAAATGAATAAAACATCCGGGTGAAAAAAGGTCACTTATGTTATCAAAACAAAAAAAGAAAACTCCTTCACTTTCACTGCCTCAAATACACTTGGCAAAAGCATGCTTCAACGTATTTTTGTACATACATATAAGCATAAAAAGTGTTGATAAAAACGAGTGTAAAGGTGAATGCTAAAAATGTTTGTCAGGAAATTGAGAAACAATCTGTGGTTCCCCGTATTCCACTATTGGATCCGTCTGAGATATGGGTGTGATCCGTTAGTGGAACTAGCCCTCGATACAACTTAACATGATAGCGCAATGGAGATCTTCGCATCTTGTTTTATTACATCATGTGCGTCATCGTCGAAGAACAACATGTCCAACCCATTATATGAAGGACCAAGCTACTAGAAAACGAGATAAAACGACGTTTTCAGTTTGCTTAAAGGACAAATAGACAAACAGAGACAGATTTTGATTTATATTAAGTGGGGTGGTTTCTTCACAGTGACGTCTGTTCTGTCACTTAGCATAACGGATTCTGTTGCTGTTGCTTGTGACAAGCCGATTATACTCTACGAGCTCCATACATTTGACAGCAACTTCTATACCTACGTAATTTCTGTGCATATTTCTTCACAATTAGCACAATGAAAATGTTTACACCATTCAAATGTATTCAACTTTTGTTTTTTTTTTATTTCAGAGCAGAGCACTGAACAGAGCCTGACAAAGTAGCTCAGAGTGTTCTGATTAGTTTATTGACACTTGAGCACTCAGCTGTCATTTGCTAAGAAATCATGTTTATAAAATTGTATTACTTTCTACAATAGAAAAACAACCCCGACTGTATTTTTAATTGTTTTTGATTGCATTTTCCTTTATTTTCGCTCCTTAGTTCATTATTTCACTCAGACTGCTCAGTCAATTTATTCTGAGTTCATAGAGTGCGTCTAATCAAGCTCTGATAAAAAAATAAATACAGTGTGAACGCTCTGAGGTGTCACAGCAAAAACACACGAACTCGTTTTTTGATAACTCAATTTCTGCTCTGAACTAAATAAACCAACGCTTTATTACTAACGACATGGAACATACCCTGACAACAGTTCTGCTGATATGATACGAGTGCCTATCAAAAATACCCTCGGAGCAAAGATAAGGAATACTCCTGTGTGACTCCCGATTGTACACCTTTAATTGACATAAACTTTAATTAATTCAGTGATGTGCATTTTAAAATTATCTCAAAGTGCACCCTCGTATTCCTTCATCGCGAACTTTAATCCATATCAGCTGATTATTGCGTCATGTT